>CM046957.1:63186658-64550587 GCA_025698475.1 Gossypium anomalum
AATTGGTTGATATAACAGTCTGAACTACAAAGGGGTTGAATCAATTAACTCGGAAGTTGCTTGAAATTGATAAAAGTATAAAAAAAAAAAAACAACACAAAAATCAACAATTAAACAAGTTGAATCGATTTTATAAAATTATTTATTTTCTAAAAAGTTTTTAGATTTTTATAAAATTTTAATTATTTAGTTAATTATTATTGGTCTGGCGGTAGAACTGATCGAACTAGTTGAACCGAGAGCCAGTGATCTGACTTATTTAACTACCAGTCCGGTTATTGAAATACTGAATGTGACACCCTAAGATTATACCACATCATCACTTGGAAATTTATATAAATTTTTTACTTTTCAAGTGATGATGTGGCATAATCTCAAAGTGTTATATTATCAAATTTTTATATTTTTCAAGTTTAAGGACTAAAATGGACTTAATTATTAAGTTCAAGTGTCAAAGTGGATAAAAAAAAGTACAAGTACTAAATGAACCTAATTGTCAAGTTTAAAGTACAAAAATTATATTATTCTTATTATTTATTAGAAGTATAGAAATATATATTATTAATACATCAAATATAAATACTCCCACTATCCCAATAAAAATGTCACAAATTTAATTATTTTTTTATTGATAATAAATTATTTTAAATTTTAATTAATTAAATTTTATAAAAATATATTTGAAAATTAGTTCATTAAAAATTCTTGTAATATGTTTTTTCAATTTTTTATCCGTAATAAATCTTAAATAATAAAAGGTTAAAGTTGAAAAAACTTTACCACTAAAAATCAAAATGTGACAAGTTTAGTGAGACAGAAAGAGTATATGTTACTTATTTTAGGTTGATTAAGTTGATGCCACCTTTTAATCGAGTCCCAACTTAGTTAGAAAATTACCAAAAGTCTATTTATTTTACAAAATAATAAATATTATCTTGAGGTTATTTATATTTTTTTTGTATTTTGATAAATTTAAAAAGTACCTACACATAACAAGAATCATGAGATTTGAACACGAAAAAAAAAAATCATATTTTTCACTGTCTTAACTTTACCTTTTCAACTTTGCCGAAACAAAACTTTACCACTTCAATCAAAGCTACATTAATTTTTACATAATTTTTTTTATAAACTTATTGCATAAATGTTTTTACTTATATAGTGGATGTGACAAAATCTATTATTATAATAAAACCTCCACTATGAAAGTGTTTTTTTTATCTCTAATAATATTAAACTCTTTATTAAGTTTGGCATCACAAGTCAACTGAACACCAAATCAATTAGATAATGACAAAAATATCCTTATTTTACTAAGTAAATTATATTATTTGAGAGCATTTTTATCATTTTATGTCTTTTACATTAAAAAATGGAAATATAAATACTCATAAGATTTGCACCTAAGCTTTTAAAGTTTTCAACATCCATACTTTGTCATCCAATCAAAACCTCATTCATTATTAATATCAATTTTTATAAATAATTTTATTTTTCACTTACCTCCTGAGTATGCCATAATTTATTTTTATTAATATGGTTTATAGAATTTAAAAAGTTTATTAGCAATCTTAAATAGATCCATAAATCTTAAACAAATATGAATTTTTTTTAGTTCGAATAGTAAGACCTAGTGTTAAGGGTCGCAGTTCAAAACCTGTGATCAATGCATAAAGAGCATCCTATGGAGGTCTACATATTAAATGGGGCTCATTTGACCCACGTCAACTAGCCCGATTCAAAGAACAAGTGACGTAGCCCATCTGCTTGAATCCTTGGCGGCCTAGCAAAGCACTTAGAGCTACCTTGGTAAATAGGAAAAGTAATCCTAGAATATTTGTAATTTGATAAGATTTTATTTTATTCCATCCGTCGATGTAAAGTTAGTTGTACCGTTGGATTGGGGGAGACCCTCTTAAAGCATTTATTCAAACAGCTTATGTGTTTTGCCTTTTTGTGGTTATTCTATTCTTTCGAGATTTATTTTGTCTTTGAGTTGCTTTCGCTATATTCTTGATGCCTTAGAGAAATTTTGCGAGAATTCTCACTTTGCGAGAGTTAAGCTGACTTAGGCATATTTGAAGCGAAGTAATCACTTAAGGCCACACGGATTGCAAGATGAAAAATCTAGCCCCATTACACCAGTACATGATGAAAATCAATATTATTTGTTTATTTTTCAGAAAAATTCTACAGCAGTTTAATTACTCTTGTGATCAATGAGTATAAATAATTTAGGGTGTATTTGAAAAGTCATTTGATAATTGAATTTAAATATAATTGTGTGTGGTTATACATGTAGCATATTTAGATGACCACTGTAATCGGTGGATTTTATAGAATTGAATATAGTTAGAATATCCTAATTATGTTTTTCAATTCTTAAAGAGGAATTGAGAATTAGTCGAATTATAGTGACTTTAAATATAAATATAATTATTTTTCATTGAGAAAGAAAACATAAGCATCAAACATGACATAATAGAGATTTAAGGAGTAATTACATTTTAACACCTGAAACACATCTTATAATTCCGGGAGGTTATAATAATATAAATTCTTATTATGATTCTATGTTGTCCTTAACCAGAGTAGACAAAAAAATTGGAGAAATATTGATTAGCTAAAGTAAGGATATTGGGTCTCTCAAGTTTTGGGCTTTAAATGTGGTTTAACACTTAAATTAATCAAACTACTAACGCACTTGTTACGTAACAACTTGGATTGAGTCTAATTTCGTTATCATTATTTTATGGGCTAACTTTATGCATTATTAGTGAATTGCAAAAGGTAGTGGTCCAGCCTTGTCCATAACGTAACCTGAGGCTACTTGAAATGTCCCATTTTGAATCAATTGGAACTCTTTTTAAAAGGGATTGTGATGATTTATGTACAAAATTAACAATTCCTTTTTTAATAATCTTTTTTTTAATACAATATCTACAACTATTTATAACTCTTCCCCTACCCTTAAATAAGAAGATAATGCGCTTCAACTCACTCGAACCTATACCATCCTGTATTGACAATAATATTCATAAAATTATATATAATATTTAATTTAAGTTTAAGGGTATAAAAAGCCCTCAAACTTTTTCAAAAGAAGCAATTAATCCCCTCTTTTTTTTATATACTCAATTGAGTGCTTGAACTTTTAAAATATAAACTTCGTCAAAAGAAAAATAATTAAGCCTATACCTTTTTTTCACTCAATTGGGTACTTGAACTTTCAAAATGCATAAAAAAGACCCTCAATTTTTTTCAATAAAGCAATTAAGTCCCTGCTCTTATTAAAATTTATTAATTTTTAATAAAAATATGAAAAAATTAAAAATTATTAAAAATTATAATTTTTTTATAAAAATCATAAAAAAATTAAAAATTGTAAAAATTTTATTAAAAAATCATAAAAAAAGTAACGACTTCTAGTTTTTTTTCAATTAAAGTCATCACGTGTTGCAACACAGCATAACATGTGGCGAAAAATGATAAAGAAAAATAAAAATCAATAAAAGTTATAGAAAAATTATAAAATGCTTCTTTTGGTACGATAATTTTTATAACTTTTTTTTTACATTTTGTATAATTTTCTTACGACTTTATAAAAATTTATAATTTTTTATATTTCTATATATTTTATAATTTTTTACGATTTTTATAAAATTTTACAATTTTTTATTTTTTTACGATTTTTTTATTTTTTTAATTTTTATTATTTGAATTTTTTATTAAAATTTAATAATATTTATAGCTTTTATTGATTTTATTTTTTATATTTTTTAAATTTTTAATAAAAACAGGGGCTTAATTGCTTTTTTTGAAAAAGCTTGAGGGTCTTTTTAATGTATTTTAAAAGTTCAAGTACCCAAGTGAGTAAAAAAAAAGTAGGGGCTTAATTGCTTTTTTTGAAAATATTTGACGGCCTTTTTGATGCATTTTGAATGTTCAAGTACCTAAATGAGTGAAAAAAAAAATCAAGGACTTAATTGCTTTTTTTAAAAAAATTTGAGGGCTTTTTGCACACTTAAGCCTTTAATTTATTTAATAAAAATAATGTTATATAAATAAAAGAAGTTTAAACTATAATTTAAGTCATGGGACAATATATTAAATTTATATATATTTACAGGATGGACATAATGTAGACCATACTTTCTATTCTTCTATATCTATTGTTTTGATATGTACAAAATTGATATAAATAAATTAGTTATATTATAAATAAATTTATTATTATTATTATTTCAATTATAAAATAAATTATCTATATGTACTTTCTTTTGCAATAAATCTTATTTTATATACTATTTTTCTCGTGTATGTCTCTTCTTATATTAAATATTGAATAAATATATAAAACTATTAAAAATAATATAGAAATTTGAAATATATAAAAAAAATTATAATATTAAATAAAAATAAAGTAATATATAGCAATTATAATATTTCATGATAGATAATAAATATATTTATATTAAATTATTAAAAACATTTAATAATAATTAAAAAATAATGACTGAAAATGTTTCATAGTTGCACCAAACAAAATAAAAACGATTTTACTCTTTTTTTTTTTTAACAAAAATAAAATCATAATATTTTATTACCTTATCACTAGAGGTGTGCATGGGCCGGGCCGGGCCGGGCCCATAAAAAATTTTTGGCCCGTTTTCAAGGCCCGGGCCCGGCCCAGCCCGAAATATGGGCCTAGAATTTTGTCCAAGCCCGGCCCGAGAAAAAAATGATAGGCCCGAGCCCGGCCCGACCATATTAAAAATTTTTTTTTACTTTTTTTATTAAATAAAAAACTTTAAAATATAATAAATCAAATGCATTTAAAACATAAAAAAAATATTAAAAAATGGGACTAAAATAATTCTTAAAATAATATATAAATTAAAAATATAATAAAAATAATTATATTAAAATTAAAAATTGAAATAAATTAGAACTAAATTAAGAACTAAATTATATTAATAACAAAAATTTTACAATATCAAAATAACATTAAAAACAATAAAAAAAACCTAAAGTAAAAAAAACTAAAGTTACTTAAAATTTAAAATAAAAATAATTTAATATTAAAATCGGGCCGGGCCGGGCCGGGCCAAAAAAATCTTGCCCGAGGCCCAGCCCGTTTTCTAAACGGGCCTCTTTTTTTGCCCAAGCCCATTTTTCGGGCCTATATTTTTACCCAAACCTCCCATTTTTCGGGGCCTGGTCGGGCGGGCCGCGCCGACCCATGCACACCTCTACTTATCACGGTTAAAATGACAATGAGAATAGAAAAACATTAAACCAATTGATGAACAATTTTGAGGCACGTGGCATGTAGCTATGGCATATGACGTTATAAAGATAATCTAAATCTATGTTATATTATAATTATCACAATTTTTTTAATGTAACTATTCTAATCTATTTCTTTCTTCAACTCTTTTAAATTATATTAGAATTATCACAATTTTTAATATAACTACGTAATCTACATTTTAAAAAACTACCATAATCTATTTTTTTATTTTTAATTTAATATAATTATTTTTAAATGTTTAAGTTATTCTCAAAAAAAAAATTCAAACTCATTCTTTTGTATATATATTATAAATATAGATATAAAATTATATTTTTATAATTTTAACATTTTCTATAATTTAATTTTTTATTTTTTCTAAAAAATTGAAATTTTAATATTTTCTATAGTTGAATGAATTTATAATTTTTTTGAATTTTGTTTATTTTTATTACACGCACCCATATATATATATATATATATATATATATATGCTTGATATGTATTAAGCCTTTAAGTGAGATGGTGTCACGAATTAATCATACACCGACTCAATTTGATAATGACTAAAATACTATTATTTTACATAGTAAAATATGCTATTTTGAGGATTTTTTTTATCTTTTATACAGAAAAATAGAAAAACCCTCACATATAAGATATTTAAACTTAAAACACTATATTTTGAAACATCTTTATTTTATCATTTCAATTAAAGCATCGTTTATTATTTATATAATAAAATTATAAATATAAAAGGTTCTTTGGTGGAGAGAGGTAGTATTGTAAACAAATAAACAGGATGTACCGGAAGAAGGCAAAGTGGAAGATTGGAGTAGATTCGATAACACTAAGCACAGTAACAAGTGGTGGTGTGGCAAATAATTAGGCTAAAAAAAGAAACAAGTTCAGAGAATTTAAGAGAAAATGATTTGGGAGTTCAAAATGCCAAAATGCCAAAAAGTCTTCACCAGTTGTGAAAAACTCCTATTTATAGTGTCTCAAGAATGAGAGTTATAAAGCCAACAATTAATAGGAGTAATAAATTAATATTTTCAGTTACAATGATACTAATGGTTAAAAAGGGACGGTGAAAAGTTTTGTTGGTGATGATGATGATGAATAGTGAAGAAGAGTTCACCATGTTTCTAAAAGAAGGGAAATGCATACAGGGGGAGTTTGGTTCGCCAAATCTTAGATTATATTTCGTAATAAGATTACGAGAATGTAACATTAGGGGTGAAATATGAGATTACCTTATTTGATTCATTTGACAAGAATGCAAGGTTTAGGTATTTGGTTGACCAAATGTAAGATTACATAGAAGCACATTTTACTCAATTGTCCTTGTTATAGAATTTGTTTTTTTAACAAGTTTAGCTCCTTTAATATTTTTTAGTCTCAATTTCCATAAAATTATGATAAATTATTACAATTCTTACTTTTTATTACAATTTATATATCAATAAGTAAATATATTATGTTGAAGTAAATTTATAAATCATCACTATAACCATAATTAATATATTACTAAATAAATTATTAAATAAAATATAATAATTATAAATGTAATGTGTGATATCTACTAGTTCACTAAGAAAAAAATATTTTTTGATTTTAATTAGTCTTAAACTTTATTTAAGAAAAAGAAACCTAAATTTATTAGAATAATAAAAACAAAGGGCAAATTGGTCTAAAACTTAAGATTATGCTCATAATCTAAGATTACGTAAGGAATAGGCCATAATGAGATTACACATTATATTATGGGATGACTAGAATGTTGAAATTCAAACATCGTAATCTCATTCCAGAATCATCGTAATCTCATTCCAGAATCTAACATTATGAATCATAATATTACAATCGACGAACCAAATGCCCTCTCGATGTTATAGGAAAAGGTTAAGAGGAAACATCTTAACTACCCTATATCTGATCCACTAAACCAAACTCTCCAGAACATTCCATGAATGCAGATAACCCAAGAACCCTGCCATATTCCGAGGTAACTTCCACTACTTCTACTTTGGTGAAGTGGTACTATGTGAAACATCTTTCACGTAACATCTCTTGAAACACAAAACAATTGTTTTCCTTGGATAAGAGTTGTTCCTAAATAATGGTTATTTTGACTTATTCTAAACGTGAGTTGTTCTCAATATAAAGGTCGAACAAAAGTTGTTTTGTAATGATGTTTTTCTTGGTAGAGCTTGTTTTGAATAATGATTCTTTTGGAAAAATACAATTGTTCTAAATAAAAGTTGCTCCAAACAATGGTTGTTCTAAATATAATTATTCCTAAAATGTCATTATTCTAAACAATAGTTGTTCCAAACTTTAGCTTTTCTTGTTAAGCTCGATAATCACCAAGAGAGAGGTGAATCGATGTTTTAAAAAACTTTTAAAAAAATGGCAAACAAAGGAGACTCAAGAATTTATAGTGGTTTGCCTCCAATTGCCTACCTTTACTACCTTAGCTTACCAGAACTAAGGACTTCTAAAATTCACTATATTTGAACCTTTCAAGGATAAGGTTTAACCTTTACAAAATACTATCTTTTCACTAGGCAACATAGAGCCACTTCCCTAAAGGTTTTCTACCAAAAAACCTTAAGCAAACCCTTATAAATATGAGAAATAAGAATAAGGATTAAAGACTCCTCTTAAGGGAAGATATTACAATGATAAAGCTTAATCAATAATAATACAACACTTGAAAAGAATAAGAAATATGGTTACTCAAGTGTGTGTATAAAGAACAAAGAAAATATCAATGAAAATATTGGATTTTTGTGCAACTGACTTTTAATTCGAGCATTAATTGCAACCCGCAGACCATTTGTATCAATAAAAGTGGACTTGTGCTAATAGAATTCTTCAAAATATGATCATTGGAGTCTGATGTATCGGTAGAAGTCCACTTGTATTGGTAGAAATTTGAGGGTTTCAAGGGTAATTTAGATTTATACAAATAGTTGTATTTGGGAAAGGTGTAGGGGAGACCAGAAATTGCTCACTGACTTACTTGTATCGAAAGAAGTCCCCCAAAGTATCGGTAGAAGTTTGATGCGTGACTTGGAATGCTCAATGACTTACTTCTAGCGGTAGAACTCCTCCCAATTATCGATACAACTAAAGTTTTATCGGTAGAAGGGCTCCCAAGTATAGGTTGAAGTCTAGAAGAATTCTTGGGTTGTGCTTTGACTTGGTTCTAATGATATTTCTATACACTCGTATCGATAGAAGTGTCCCATTAAGGTAAAATTTGACTTGAAACAGTATTTTTCAAAGGCATTTTACGATTTTGAGTTTCTAAACACTTTGCAAATAATTTTAAGAGCTTTAAATCAATTTATTACAAATTTGGCTGAGGAGAATTTATAATTTGACTTTGTTATAGAAAAATATTTGAAAAATTAGGGCTAACAATTTTGAAGAGGAGTTGTTATCTAATAACATATAACACTGAATGACAGTTGCTCTATTCTGAACATAGCTATTCTCGAACAACAATTATTCTGAGCAATAACTATTCTAAACAAGAGTTATTGCTCTGGCAGATATATAAAATGTAAAGATGATATTAGTCGTTTCTTGCTTGATAGCACAATTTCCTAAAACATAGTATTATTCAGTTTAAGAAAGAAATGGAATGTTAGTAACCAAAACTAAATATCTACAATAAATATATTTGTTACACAATTTTATTTTTCACGAATGTGAGATAACTTAATATACTTTATTTTTTAAAATGAATTCACATTCATATTGGACTTTGATGTGTATTTTATACAAATATGATGCTTTTTCTAACTATATATATTGCGAGTTCAATGTTTTTTTAACATAAATAAATGATGGGATAACGTGCACGACGAAATAAAAATTGACTGAAAATTCCTTTTTTTTGTACTTGTACAGGCCTCATGCGATACATTATGTTATATTATTTATCATATTAATAAGTTTGAATTAAGGCCCTAGTGTCTGGATTCGAACACCGTTTCTCCAGCGTCTGGATTCGAACACCATTTCATACATTTTGTGGCACACTTTGACTTTTTTTAGTAAAGAAATATTATAGTAAAATATTAAGATAAAATTATTCTGATTTTCCATCAGTAAACTTAGCACTGAAATTGGAGTCGTATCGAATATTCGTATATTGTTGATACCAGCAACTGGGATCTTGGTCATGTAATCTGCTACTCTGTTATGAAATCAAGGGATGTGTTGAATACGCACCTTCCAATTGAAGCGAAGGAGTTGGTAAATGTTCTACAACTCCTGTAATTTGCTTTTGGTTGCACCTCCAGCAAGGATTGTTTTCACCAGCATAGCATTGTCGCACTCGGGTTCCACTTGCCGAAAGCCTGAATCCCAAGCAATAATGAGTTTTTCTCACAAGGCTCTCAACTCAACCTTAAAGACAGAATCATTAACAATACTAATCAAGAAACCACATATTCATTCCGTACGAGAGTCTCGAAAGACCCCCTCCCATCGAATTACCAACACCATGTGTCAAGGCACACTCTGACTTTAAAGGTAATGGATAAATCTCAACTAATAAATCATCTTTAATTAAAAATTTAAGGTGAGAAATGAATTTTTATTTTGTATAAATATATCTAAATTTGACTTATTAAATTTTCAGAAAAGCATTAATATTATTAGTGGTTTTTTACCTAAATAAATTAAAAAAAATTATTTACTGAAATAGGTTGTCAGCTGGATTGTATACGAAAATGGTATGTTTTTCTGAGTCGCACCTATCTGATAGGCGTAACACCTTTTTTTATATTAAAA
Source organism: Gossypium anomalum (assembly GCA_025698475.1). Classification (NCBI taxonomy): domain Eukaryota; kingdom Viridiplantae; phylum Streptophyta; class Magnoliopsida; order Malvales; family Malvaceae; genus Gossypium; species Gossypium anomalum. The sequence goes on from CM046957.1 coordinate 63,196,764, forward strand.
TATTTTTTTCGTTTAATAAAATATTATTATTTTATTTTTATTAAAAATATTTAAATATATATAAGGTCAAAATACAGTAAAAGGGTTAAAAATACCTAAAACAGGTCACGCCTGTCAGATAGGCACAACTGGTTGCGCCTGACAGGTAGGCGCAACTGCCCTGCCCCCTGCCCCTTACGTGCCGACACAGTCCCCCCCAAGAGCCCCTCTGCTGCTGCACTGTACACAGGTTGGCAATGTGTAGTCCCTTCAAGGGGAAAAAGATTGTAAATGGGGGACCTTATAAGCATGGTCCCCCAAACCAAGCAACCATCGGAAGAGAGAAAGGAGAAGAAGAAGAAAGAAAAAAAAAGTAATGTATTATTTTAATAAATAATTTTGTTTATAATTTAAAGAGTTTAATTAGGATGTTGTGAAATTTTTTTGTTATTAATTATTATTTATAAATCATTTATGTTTAGTGTTTATGGTTTTGAGTTACTATTTTGTATGAATGTAATTTTTTTATTTTTTTATAATTATTTTAAAATTAACTTGTTAGTAATTTAGGATTATGTTATAAATTTTTGTGTTTGTAATTATTTTAAAATTAATTTATTAGTAATTTAGGATTATGTTATAAGTTTTTGTGTTTGTAATTATTTTTAAAATTAATTTATTAGTAATTTAGGATTATGTTATAAATTGTTGTGTTTAGTTTAGTACTTGGTGAGTTTTAAGTAATGTAAAATTATTCTGTTAAATATTTTGTTAGTAATTTATTATAAATTGTTGTGTTTTGTGAGTTTTTATATATAAAATTATTTTGCACCATGATCGAAGAAGACGTGATATCATCCATGGGGATAAGAGAATCTTTGGTATAATATCCTTATATTGCTTGCTTGGGGTGTACTTTATCACCTGTTTTTCTGCGTGGTTCTTAGATTTTATTCTAAGAATGAGAGAAAAAAAACAGTATAAAATCATGTTTTATCTTTCTGGGATTTTTATCCTATGTTTGTAACTTCGAAGGTTCCAAGTTCCTTGCAAATGCATGAACATATTATTGTCATTGAATTAAACTATACTTTTTAGAGACACCATTTATTTGGATTACCATGATTAGAGAAATTAATTATTCAATAATGAAATGAATCATATATTTGTGTTAGTGTCTTTTATGACAAGGAAGTCTTCAAACATTTTTTCAATTTATATAAATTGTTTGTGTTTAGTTATGTGTTTTGTGATTTTTTAGTAATGTATTTTTTTAAAAATAATTTTATAGTTATTCTGTTAGTAATTTATGATTAGGTTATATAAATTGTTAGTGTTTAGTTTAGTGTTTTGTGATTTTTTTAATGTAATTTTTATATGATGTAATTTTATTTGATTTTTTATTTATTTGACATTTTTTATTGATTTATTAAAATGTTGATTGAATTTGTTGTTATATGATTTTATAGGTTGTTTGAAAGAAACTAATCAGGTATGTTTCTATTTCTGTTTTTATTTTTTTTAATTCGTATGTTTTTTATGTTTAGATAGTTTATATTTATTTAAATTATATTATTATTGTAATCTAACATAATTTTTTTTATTGTAGGTAAATTATGGGAAATTATGAGATATTTACTGTGTTTTATTTTTTAAATTTGAAATAATTTATTGTATTTTTTGAAACAAATTAAATGAGTTTATTTTTTAAATTGCAGATTTGCAACAGATGGGTTCTTTGATTAATAATAATCACATATCAAGTACTATTAATGAGATGGTAATAAAATTTTTATTTGATACTCATGTTATTTACGGAATTAAATTATTTTGTATTAACTATTTTACTAATTTAATAATGTAAGGGCTCGTACCGCGTATTGAGGGGCCGTGTTAATAGTGTAGGGTTTCTACCAGATGAACGCCTAATGCCATACTTGAAGTTAGCCGAGTTCAAATTAGCGACATTGATCCGAATTTTTTATCTGCGATACGACTTGATTTCCGCTTTAGTCGAGTGATGGTATCTAGAGACCCACACATTTCATTTGCCATGTATAGAGTGCACCATCACTCTAGAGGATGTTGCACTACAGCTCGGGCTCCCCATCAACGGGTAGGCGGTCATGGGCATAAGTTCGATCTCTAGGCCGACTGCCATTTGCTATGAATTACTTGGACGCTCTCCAAGTGAGGGGAAATTTGTCAATTTGAGGTTTTCATGCCTAAAAACTAATTTTGAGTATTTGTCGAGTACTACCAATGAATGAGATGTGATACAGGCCGTTCGAACTTACATTATACACCTTATAGGGGGTGTACTCATGCCAGATGCAAACGGCAGTACAGTCCACTTGATGTACTTACCCTTATTATCCAATTTGCATAACACTCGTTCATACAGTTGGGGGTCCACAGTGTTAGCCATGTTGTATCGCGAACTTTTCCGGATGACAGATCCTTTTGCGATGGATATAGGTGGATGCCTCATACTGCTGCAGTCGTGGGAACTTTACCGGATGTTATTCTTGGCATCCATTAGTCACCAATCATATATATATTACCACTCGTTAATAGGTAATGAATTTTTGGTGGATATAGGTGGATGCCTCATACTACTGCAGTCGTGGGCACTTTACTAGATGCCATTCTTGGCATCCATTAGTCACCAATCATATATATTTTCACTCGTTAATAGGTGATGAATTTTTACTCGTTATAACAATTAGTTTACTTTTTTTCGGATTATATTGTTCTAACAATTTGTTTTCGTAGATGGAGCACTAATCCGAGTATCAGGAGGTCATACACGATTCTGATATACCGTCTAATAATCGAGAATCATGCTGGAGAGGGGGTAAGTTTTCCAATATCAAGTTAATTTTATTATTTTATCTCACTCGACCCATGTTAGTATAACAATGTTATTAACTATGCAGTTCATTTGGATGTCGTATTCTGTTTCAGAAATTATGACGGTTATTCATTCGTCTGCCCACTTCTATTTAAACCTATAGTGCATTAACGCACCCGTTATCAATTTTCAGATAGTGGAGTGGTATCATGGCGATCGAGTACTCCGGCAGTTCGGTTGCATACAGTATATCCTGACACTGCCAATATGATTGGGGGACATCCATAGGATGAACAGGAGAGGGAAAGATGGAAATGATTAGGGAGAAGTGCATGAAGAATATATTATGATGTGGAACAACCGGTTGGGAAAGGTACCTCAGATGGATCATGCTTTGGATCTGCAGCCCTCGTTAGAGTACATACAGTGGTACTGTGAGATAGGGAAACCATTTTTGTTTTTGTGGACGGTCAATAGTAGCCCCCCACATACGACACGAATTGGGCAACCCCTTCCAAATCTGCATTATGCACCAAAGCCGGAACTACACTCTGGGGATAGTTCTTATCATCCAGATTTGAGGGGCGATTACTATTTCTCGGGCTCGTCAGGCCACGGATATCATTTAGAGTTTGATATCTTCAGCTCATTACCATCTCAGTACTCCAGCCATCCCGGCTTGTATCCACCTTAGTACTCCTCTCCTTCTGACCCCGTATCCACCACCATACTTTGCTCCTCTTGATTTGTATCCACCTCCTTACTCCACTCCTCTTGGCCCGTATCCACCGCCATACTCCACTCCTCTCGATCTGTATCCACCGTAGTACTCCACTCCTCCGGACTCAATGTTATCGATGGCGTTTGAGACATATGATTTTTCGTTTATTTTTCGCACACCCCCACATATGGATAAAGAGAACACTTATCGCCGCAATCGCCCGCAACGTGAACGTCGAGCTCCACAAAAATATACCCCTAAAATCACACAATCAAACCATCAATTTTAAAGGGTTTTGTAATATAAAAAACTTCATATTTATGTAATAAATTTTTTGGCATTTTATTTATCAATTTAATTTTTTTTACAATTTAAATAGTAAACTTTGTATTTATGTAATGACTTTTTTTGCCATTTTATTTATCAATTTTATGGTTTTTTTTTTTGCAATTTAAATAAATAAACTTTATACTAACTTTGTAAGTCAAATTAGATTAACTGCAAAAAATTGTAGACAAATTTTAAATTCAATCCTCTTAACATATAATGAACAACATCTCAATTTCTACCCGATTGCGACAATTGTCCAATATGGTAGTTTCGGAGCAGGCATTTACTCCAATTATGACCAGCTAATCTGCATACGTCATATAGCTTTCCATCGGATTTTTCCCTAATGTTTATTTCGTTGTGGATTCTGGATGATTATGGACGACCTTTTGGATTCTTACGCAACCCTTTGTCTAGGACAAGCTCGAAGGTCGTCGGAGAAACCTCCCAAGTAGATAGGTCAGGAAGCACGAGGAACTCGTTCTCTCATACACTCAACGTGCGTTTGAGGGTTTACACTTCATCGATAAATTATTCTACATTGAGCGAGACTTTAGTACAAGCTGTCACGACATGTGCACAGGATAATGAAGTGTTCGGAACCTCCTACAATCGCACCGTCTATTTCGGATATCAACTCCATAAGACCTAGGTGGTATACCGGGTCGACAACTGATTGTCTATATAACTCGAAACGTTTCATTACATTGTGAATATACTCCTACATTTATCAACCTCACCATCCGACGGTTTGCAACCATTGCATCCCTGACATTTTCGACAAACACGTATCCTGCCTCCATCTAGTTGACTTGTTGCTAACCCATGGTTGGCATCAAGGTAGCCAACCTATAGAATATAATCGAGAAGACAGATGAAATCAGAAGATGTCGTGTTTTCAACAATACAACGTTAATCCCTTCCACCAAGTTTGTGGTCATTTGATCGTAATAAAATTCCTCGTCAAAACTTTGAGCTCATTGCAACGGCTCCATGGTATACAACCATTGTCGGAGAGATGTGTTCATCTGACCTTCCATATCACTTTCAAGTCGAGTCATCCTTTTTCGAAAAATGTGTGGCTCTAGCTTGTGCACTGTGTATGTATTAAGAAAATATAAGTTACAGTCTCGCCATAAAATATTAGGTTATATATTGAAAGGATAAGGTTATTCTTTACCCATTCTTACAACTTGCCTCTGTCAGTCTGCATTCTTATAATCTTGGTTGAAGTTAGCCGTGATGTGCCAGATGCAGTAAACGAATCTCCATGACACACCAGAACGCCTAATGGCGGCAATTAATCATTTTCTTTTATCGGAGATGATGTAAATATTATCATTACTAATAACATACCTCCGCAGGTTTGTAAGGAAGAATTCTCATAACTCCATGTTCTCTTTATCTACAATAGCAAATGCAATTGAGAGCACGTTCTTGTTCTCGTCTTGAGCAACCTTAAGGAGTAAGATCTGTTTATATTTACTGTATAGCCATGTCCTATCTACTTGCATAAACGGCTTATAGTGGGGAAACACACGCACGCACAGATTAAACATCCAGAACATCCAATGAAAAATTATTTTTCCCAGTTGTAGTTGGTCATCCGGGCCATAATAAGGTCGTGTCTGCAACTCAATTACAGTTCCCGGCACGTACTCCCTCATAGCGGCTATCCGTCTCTGTAACTCATTACACGATGCATCAAAATTTTCGTACAATTACTCCATTGTCATCTTTTTAGCTATCAATGCCTTCCAGTATGATATTTGATACTAGAATCATGCCTACATTTTGATAATCAGTACCGAAACTTTAATGGTCGGCATATCTTTCACCATTGGCATGATGCACATACAGATAGTTTTGGAATCAAGTTTTCGATGATTTTTTGTCATACGTGTTGAAGTGCATGTGTGAGGCCCAACAAATTTTTGTATCTCCCACATCTACGACTTCTGGATAAATGCAGCTCATATCCGCCAATTGCAACCTTCCTCCAACCTCCAACACTCTCTAATATAAAATGTTGGTTTACACACTGTAACTTTGTAGTCTACTGATATAGTCATGTCATACCGCTTAATGGAAAATACGCACTCTTCCTTACTTTCGAATCTCTGGTCCACGAAGAACTCCTCAGGATTAGAATATACTGCTATCCGATGAGCAAGTAGTATTTCAGGGTACTCCGGAAACTCGGCTGCATGCGCCGCATCAAGTTCTATCTGAGACATGTGTGCCACATGATTATTGTGTATCACAATATGACGAATCTGGTTCCCGACTGAAGACGCGTTAACGTTTCCATCCTCATTCACGCCTTCGTCGTTAATATCATTTGAGACCTCGTTCACGTCGGATCACTATCACTATCGACTTCGTGATCAAAAGGATCACTACTACGATATACATCATCACCAACCACATCAGTCTCGGGTGCAGCATTAAGATCAATGTCAATCCCGTGTATAGTTGATTGACTATCAGCGTACGATATCAGAACCACTATACACGGCTCTTGAGCTCCATCTTCTTTACCTAATGGAGTGGGATCTTTAATTGGCTCCACTTCAGCTAACTCATCAAATAACTGAATCGGTGCATTTTGGTTGCTCCGAGTCCCACAATAAAGAGCGATCATCGTCTAATTTTATTTCGATGAATTTTACGGGGTCCGTCGAAACTAAAAACTTGTAGAAAAGTTTCGAGATCCTTCTCCCACAACATCTATAAATTTTTTCACTAATTTTTTTCCTTCATATCATCAAACGAGATATTTCTATTAAATCTCATTGCTACTTGTTTGCGACATTCAAATATACATCCAATGATTGTTGTCAAAATTTCTCCATCGAAATAAATACATACGAAAAACTGATTTTCCATTTTCAATACTAGGTCTGCTAAAAAAATTCAAAATTCTCGAAATAGCAAAAAAGTTACATAAAATTTTTAATGCAAAATTTTTCATTCAAAAGCTAACAAAATTAATAACCTAACAAAATAACTTTCAAATAATAAAATTACAAACAAAACTCTACATTCTATTGAAAAAGAAATAAACTAAAATACATTATCATTCTTTTTGTTTTCCTTTCCTTTCTTTCTTCTCCCTATCTTCTTACTTCCGTTCTGCTAAATTTTGTGTCTGTTGCTCATTTGATTTTTGGAGAAGTATATATAGGGAAAAAATTAAGCACTGGGATTACTGTAAGCCCCACCCAGTCACACTCAGAGGTTCCCACCTGGTCGCGCGCCTACCAGATAGGCACAACCTACTCCCATACCATTTTTGTATCTTTACATGGATCATATACTGATCCCCAAAAAAAAATACAAAGTAGTGGCGCCTTTCTCATAGGCGCCACCAATAAAATAATAATATTTTATTATATGAAAAAAATATTTTAATATAAAAAAAAGTGTTGTGCCTGTTAGATAGGCGCGACCCAAAAAACCATATTATTTTCGTATATAATCCAGTTGGCAACTTATTTCAGTATATAAATTTTTTTTAATTTATTTAGTTAAAAAACTCTATTATTAGCGACATAGTATTACTATTTGTATATTGTATACACAAATAATTGTGTTTAATTAATATAAAAATAAATGAATGTATTATTTCTTAAAACTCGTAAAAGTAAATCAGAATCAAAATTTTATGAATATGAAATAAAATAATTTTTTTTATATATATTTACATCAAACCAAAATTTATATATAAAATTAAGAATAATAAAATATTTCAAGCCTGACGGATTTGGATATGATACAACATGATGTTATAAGGTGTTTGGCAGGGAGCAAGTTTTTAATTAAAATTTGTTAGTTTAGGTCAGGGTCGAATTTTGATTAAACCCGTGCCGTCCTCCTAAAAACTTCATTAAAATACAAATCTCTTTTAATTGTATAACTAATTTTATATTTTTCAATTAATTTTTTTTGTAAGATTTTAGTTATTTTTGTTTATTTTAAATTTTAATCAAATACTTTTTATTTTAATTAAATTTTATAAAATGTATTTTATTTAATCTTAAAAAATTAATATAATATAAAAAAATTTAATATTTTAGGGCAAGCAAGTCAAAAATATAAATCTTTTTAAAACCAAATTCGAATACTAAAGTTCTAAATAATATCAAAAGATTAAATTTAATTGTGACTTATTGATTGGGTATTCATTTTCTTAAGAATAGTCGGAGTCGAATTCAAACTTGAAACCCAATTCTCCAACCCAATATTGTATAGCTTAAGGATGTAAAAAACTCTCAATTTTTTTTAATAAAAACAATTAAACCCTTACTTTTTTTTCACTTAATTAGATAATTGAACTTTTAAAATACATCAAAAAAATATTTTGACCATTAACTTTAACAGTTGACTATCAAAATTAACTGCTCCTAATTTTTTTAATTAAATCCACCACGTGTCACAACTACAATGATAAATAAAAATAAAAATCAATAAAAGTTATAAAAATATTAAATTTTAATAAAAATATTAAAAATTTGAAAAAATTACAAAAATTGTAAAAGAATTATAATTTTTTTATAAAAATTGTAAAAAATATAAAATACATAGAAATATAGAAAAAATTATAAAAAATTATAACTTTTATAACTTTTATTGGTTTTTATTTTTTTATAATTTTTTACTACATTTCACGCTGTGGGTGTGATATGAGATGACTTTAACTGAAAAAATTAGGGGTAGTTAACTTTAATGGTTAACTATTAAAGTTAACAGTCAAAGTACTTTTTTTATTCATTTTGACAGTTCAAGTGCCCAATTGAGTGAAAAAAAAAGGGGGCTTAATGGCTTTTATTTGAAAAAGTTTTATGGCCTTTTTGATGCATTTTAAAAATTTAAGTATCCAATTAAGTGCAAAAAAAATTAATTGCTCTTTTTTAAAAAAAAAAGAGAAATTTTTACACTCTTAATCTTTGAAAAAAAATGTTAATACAAGCAAAAAAAACCTCATCACTGCACTTATTTGCATGCCATCCCTACTTAAAACTTAATTTTCTTTCAGCTAAATTATTTTTATATATATAATGAAAAGATATTAGCTTAAAACTGTAAAATACCCTCAAACTTTTTTTAAGAAAAGTAATTAAGCTTTTTTTTTCCACTTAATTGGGTACTTGAACTTTTAAAATGTATCAAAAAGGCCCTCAAACTTTAATAATAAAAAAATTAAGCCCTTACTTTTTTTTTCACTTAATTGAGTACTTGAACTGCCAAAATGAATTAAAAAGACCCTCAAACTTTAAAAAAAGAAAAAAGAAACTAAGCCACTGGTTTTGTTTTTTTTTTTTGCACTCAATTGCCAAAATTTATTAAAAATGTATTTTGATCGTAAACTTTAATAGTTGACAGATAAAACTAATTGACCTTAATTTTTTCCAATTGAAACCACCTCTTGTCATAACTACAGCGTGACATGTGGCAAAAAATTATAAAGATAAACATCAATAAAAATTATTAAAATTTAATAAAAATATAAAATATTTAAATTTTATTAAAAATTATAAAAAATATAAAAAAATGTAAAAAAGTATAAAATGTTATAAAAATCATAAAAAAAATTATAAAATGCATCAAAAAGGTCCTTTAACTATTAAAGTTAATGATCCCCAATTTTTTCAATTAAAGTCATCACGTGTTGCAACCTAACGTGACATGACATGTGGCAAAAATGATAAAAAATAAAAATCAATAAAAGTTATAGAAAAATTATAAAATACTTCTTTTGGTATGATAATTTTTATAATTTTTTTATAAATTTTATATTTTTTTATAATTTTCTTAAGACTTTATAAAATTTTATAATTTTTTTCTATATTTCTATATATTTTATAATATTTTACTATTTTTATAAAAAAATTTCTAATTATATATATTTTAAATTCAATATTTTTATAACCTGTTAATTTTTATTTTTTATCATTTTTGGTACATGTTATCCCATGGTTGTGATACGCGGTGGCTTTAACTGGAAAAAATTAGGGGCAGTTAAGTTTGACGGTCAACCGTTAAAGCTAACGGTCAAAGGGTCTTTTTGATGTATTTTGACAATTGAGTGCAAAAAAGAAGTAGGAGCTTAATTGTTTTTTTGAAATATTTTGAGGATCTTTTTAATATATTTTGGCAGTTTGAGTACCCAATTGAGTGTAAAAAAAAAGTAAGAGTTTAATTATTTTTTTTAAAGGAGTGAAGATATTTTCTTTTATGTATTTTGATAGTTCAAATACGCCATTCAATATAAAAAAAAGAGCTTACTTGCTTTTTTTCAAAAAATTTGGATGTAATTTGAAAGTTTAAAGTAATGGATTGAATAAAAAGAAATTTTTATAACTTAAGTCAAAGATATTATATAAGGTGAATCTGCAAAAATCTCAATGATCATGTGCATATTCTCGCCGTTAACGTGTCCGCATTGATCTTTTACGATTTTCACTATTAAAAAACTTCAGATCCAGCTTTCCCTTCATTACTATTCAAGTATATGCAGTTCTTTCTTTTTGTTTGTTTTGTTTCAGATTAAGGTATATACAGTTAATTAACTTATTATACATCCCCTTTCACCAATCATCATTATGAACACAAATTCAACTATTAAAGTCAAGCTTCCTTCCAACCTTTCAACTAGTTGACTAAGAAAGGATAAACTCTAGCTGGATCCATCATCCACCTCAAGTGGCTTACGCAACTTGATGAAGATTGAATAACACCCCTGGTTTGTTCACACTCTAATTTTTAACTCTATTTTAGCTTCGGTACTGAGTATGTTGTGTTTGAACAACTTGTCTACCCTCGTTTATTAGTTTCAGAAACTCGGGTTTTGTCATATTCAAGGTGATTATGAGGTTGAATGGGTTTAGTTGGTTTTAGATTCTTGATTACTGAATAAATTCATTGTTGAAAGTGCAGGTACTGGAAAAAATTCATGGCTGAAAGTGATTTTTACACGAAAGATGGAACAGTGGATCACAAGGGAAACCCTGCAAACATAAAGAAAACTGGAACCTGGAAAGCTTGCCCCTTTATTATTGGTAATTTTATGAAATTAACCACTGGTAATGTGTGAATCAAATTTGGATATGTTTATCGAGTTTGGTAATTTATTCAAACAGGAAATGAATGTTGTGAAAGATTGGCCTACTATGGGATGAGCAGCAATCTAGTGCGATACTTCAAGCACCGACTCAATCAGCATACTTCTGTTGCTACTAGAAATAACCAGAACTGGAGTGGGACATGCTACATCACACCGTTGATCGGAGCGTTTTTGGCTGATGCTTACCTGGGAAGATATTGGACGATTGCCCTTTTCTCAATCATTTATGTTTTTGTAAGTTCTAATCACATTAAAAAGAGATAGTTTGTTTGCTTATAATTGCATCAGACAACCCAATAGACAAAATATTATCTTTTCTTTAGGCTGTGTTGTGACTCGAATTTCGGTATTATCCTCTTCTGGTGTTCACTGAATTATGCTCACAACGTTGGCACAATGCATCAAAGTTATTGTTGTCTTTTCGGGTACCCGTCGACCCTTGAACGATTTGTCACCTGAAGGTATGTCTCCCTTAGTTTGAACCGAGGATCTCTCACATATGAGAGATCTTCCACAGCACAAATACTGATTGGAGGCACAACTTCAGATGACAAATCCTTGAGGGACTAACGGATGCTCAAAAAAGACAATACTTTTGATATAAATGCACTAGGTGATTGAAGTTTATTAGTTGAATGTTAAGGACTATGCTCAAAAAGTACAAATAATGGTACCCTGTATCAGCTTAGTCTAGTATCATTAATTTTTATCAGTACCGGAGTTAAGATTTTGAAGTAAGCTTTTCATTAAAATCTGTATCTTCACAAGTATTATAAAACCATTTATGATTCTCATACAGGGAATGACACTTTTGGCAATGTCTGCAACTGTACATGGCATCAAGCCAAGGTGCTACACAGAAGACAACTGCGACCCAACAGTGACTCAAAGTGCTGTGTTCTTTGTAGCACTGTACCTGGTAGCACTAGGAACAGGAGGAATTAAGCCTTGTGTCTCATCATATGGAGCGGATCAGTTCGATGACACCGACGAGACCGAGAAGAAACACAAGAGCTCTTTCTTCAACTGGTTTTATTTTTCCATTAATATCGGTGCTCTAATTGCTTCCTCCGTGCTGGTCTGGGTGCAGGATAATGTGAGTTGGGGATGGGGTTTTGGAATTCCAGCCATTGCTATGGCAATAGCTGTTGTATTTTTCTTTTCAGGTACTCGTTTGTACCGCAACCAAAAGCCTGGAGGCAGCCCTCTCACACGCCTATGTCAGGTTGTGGTAGCCTCCTTCAGGAAATGCCGATTGGCCGTCCCTGCTGATAAGTCTCTCCTGTATGAGACCACGGATGCTGAATCTAATATCAAGGGAAGCCGGAAGGTCGAGCACACAGAAGATCTTAGGTTAGAGCCTGAACATCAATCTCAAACTTGAAAATTACAATACAGTCAAGTCTAATATAACTGGGAAAATATTGTTCAGCATGCTCAGTGCGTGTAAATAGATATACTCTACTGCCAAGTGCTTGTTTTTCTCTTGGTTTCCATGTTCAAGCTCTAAGTTAGCTGTTGTAATCTTTCAGTTTCTTTGACAAAGCGGCTGTGGAAACCGAATCAGACGACATAAAGGGTACAGTAAACTCATGGAGACTTTGCACAGTTACTCAAGTAGAGGAGCTAAAAGCTGTAATTCGCTTGCTTCCCATATGGGCCACCGGGATCATCTTTGCTGCAGTCTACAGTCAGATGAGCAATTTATTTGTGTTGCAAGGCGAAAGAATGAATACGCACGTCGGCAATTCTACGTTCAAGATCCCACCAGCATCGCTTTCGATATTCGACACCCTCAGTGTGATCTTTTGGGTGCCAATCTATGACAGAATCATTGTCCCGGTGACAAGAAAATTCACCGGTCACAAGAACGGCCTAACTCAACTTCAACGGATGGGCATTGGCCTCTTCATATCAATATTTGCCATGGTAGTTGCAGCAATTCTGGAACTTGAACGACTCCGGGAAGTGAGGAGGCACAATTACTATGAGGTTAAGGAAATGCCTATGACAATATTTTGGCAAGTCCCACAATATTTCCTCATAGGGTGTGCAGAGGTTTTCACACTCATTGGACAGTTGGAATTTTTCTACGAGCAAGCTCCTGATGCCATGAGGAGTTTCTGCTCGGCTCTGCAACTCACTACCATAGCACTTGGCAACTACTTGAGCTCTCTGCTTGTCACCATTGTCACTGCTATAACCGCTAGGAATGATAAGCTTGGGTGGATACCGGACAACTTAAATTATGGCCATATTCATTACTTCTTCTTGCTCTTAGCAGTGCTGAGTGTGCTCAACTTAGGAGCATTTCTCTTGATAGCAAAATGGTACACATACAAAAAGGCAGTGGGAACTCTTCGTTGATTCTGTACCTCTTTACCATGCCAAAGCAAATGTAAACAATTGTATATGTATCTCCACCACGCCCTCCTCTTTACACCGTTAAAACATGAAATGCTTCTCATGTCTGGTTTTAAATGAGTTAATAAACAATGAAACAAGGTGAGAAAGATATAGAGGATATAATGTCATAGCTCCTTTTTCCTGACAAAGTGAAATCCCAATGCAACTTAGGGCCAGTTCTGCATTACTTTTTAAAAGCACTTCTCGTTTCAAAAGCACTTCTGGAAGAAAAGCTGTGCAGAACAAGCTGCTTTTGGCTGAAATTTTTAGCTTTTTAGAAGTGCCTTTGAAAAGCACTTCTGAAAAGGAGAAGTTAAAATTTTTAGTTTTTCCTCTCTCAAAAGCAGTTTTAGTGCTTAATTATTTTTTCACCCCTCTAATAACATAGTACTTCCTCTTTTTTTATCTTGGTACTTAATTACAAATGTGTTAAAATTATTAATTAAAAATAAAAAAATATTTTTTAAAATACTAACTACAAATATTTAATAGTTAATATTTAAAATATAGTTTATATATTCTAATTAAATTTTATAAATAATTAATATTTATTACTTAAAAATATTTAAAATTTATATTTTATATATTAAAATATTAACAAGAAGTTATAATATTTTTTTATATTCTTACTAAAATATAATAATATTAACTAATTTAAATATTATTTAAATGCATATTTGTTATTTGATAATAACATGTCTAAAATAGACACTTATTTCTCAAAAGCACTTTTTGACAGTTATGCTAAACACTCAAATTTTAAACCAAACTTTTCAAAAGCACTTCCCAAAAGCACTTTTCCACAGCACTTTTCAAAAGCACTTTTCAAAAGCATTGCGAAACTAGCCCTTAGTAGCACCCAATTTTGTTTGGGATATTTTGAATTGTATGTATATAAATTGATTCGCATGGTGTGCCAAGTGAATTAAAACGAAAAAGAATGATGAGCTGTGGTGTGGTGTGGTATAGTGGTTGCTCACCTCATCCTTTAGTTATGTGATTAGGATTCGATCCCTACTCATGAAAATGAAACACATTTCATGACAAACTATTTATCTCTTTAAAAAGTACCTATAACGAAAAGATTAGTAACTATTACCGATGATGGATACTCTAGTTACGATAAAAAATAAAATAAAAAGTATCCTATTAAAAGGAAAGTAAATTATATAATAAGATTAAATAAAAATATTTAAAATAATCTAATAAATAAAATCGAGCATTTGAACCTATAGTTTCAAGCATTTGAGCTCTCGTCAAAATCGAGAGAAAAAATTCTAATCAAGAATAATATCAAACTCGTTAAAAGGTTTATTGGCTTTGTAAAGAATTAACCTGGGTGAAACCAGATATTTAAAGAGATTTACTAGACAAAACCAAAACTTCAAAAATACACCCGAGCAAAACTAAAATTTGATAATGGACTTGGATGAAATCAAAACTTTTTAAATGAATATGAAAGAAACTAAAATTTGAAAATACTTATTTTGGACGAAACCAAAACTTTGAAAATAGACTGTACAAAACCAAAAACTTGGAAAAATTAACAGAGAGTAAAAAAAACCTGAATTGTAATTATAAGATCGATTGTGTGTAAATGTTGGCAATTGCAAGTTCCCAATTATAAATGTACATACCTACCAATAATGAAAGAATGGTCACACGCTTCTAGAAGGATTGTTGTCAATTTATATCAATGCAATAATGCATAAGCTCTTGAATGATGCAAATGTATAAGGCGACTGGTGCCTTCATCACTCTTCTCCAATACGGCTTCATCTTCTTGATTCATTTCTATTATAAATCAGAATGCATCATGAACCAAATTGGATAATTTATTTTCAAATAATTTTATTGTCTGTTTGTCCTAACCAGGCCATTGTTGATATTTTTGAGGTGCTAGACAAAATAATAAAAATTGGGTTTTAGATTATTTAAAAGTTGGAGAAACCTTTTTTTAGATTTTTTAAAAGTAGATAAAAAACATTTGAGCTCTTAAAAATTAAAAAAATAATATTTTGAACCTATTTTAACTTTAGACTCTGGACGACTGCACCTTCAAACGACCTCCAAGGCCGGGCCTGGTCCTAACTGCTTTTCATGCGGAACTTTTATATTCTCTTTTCTTGACTTATGTTTACTTTATAGCCCTTAATAGAACAATCATTGTCTTTTTTTAACAACATTCTAAAAATTCTAAAACAAATTTTTATCTAATGAAATAATTTGAATTAAAAAATAAAATGGAGTCTCTCGAAAACTAGTAATCTCTATGTAGAAAAACTTTGGTCTCAATTATAGACTTTTCAAAAGTGAGGACTTTAGTTGCTTTTGGAAAAAAATAGTCAGAAAAATAGGTCCACATCCTAAACTAACAATAAAAACATGAATTTCTTTGAAGCCAAGCAAATGAGAAACTGTAATAGAGAAGTTCTATTTTTCAAAGTCAAAACTTTTAATTGTCTTCAAAATTTTAAATTATTTTCATTGGCAATCAGAATCTACAATCAATTTCGTATACCAAAAAATCTATAATAAATTTTAAAGGGATCATGAATGGATATGGTGGGGATTTTTTTAAATATAAAATTTTACAAAAATATAAATTGTCTATAAAATTTAAATTTGTATTTTTTTCTTTTTTGCTTTACAATTATATCTCCAATAAACGTTAAAAAAATAGTCAGTGACATCAGTTTTACTCCAAAAGAAAATGGACGATTATTTTTCAAAAATAAAAATCTTAAAAAGGGTTTTTACAAATTGTTATATTTATAATAAAGAATTAATAAGTTCTTTATCGTCTCTTCCAAGATCTGTTGTTCTTCGTTCTTAAATAGGAATTTGTGTTTCTTTTTTAAGAATTGAATATTTTTAAATCAATTCAAGGACAAAAAGGGATAGAAAATTGTCAAACCTTCTTTCTAAAATGGTGGGTACAAAGATATATGAATTTTCTGATCTTTAAATGTTAAGTAAAATAGGAGGATAATGCATTTCAACACATTTAAACTCACATCATTCCGTAAAGGTAACAATGCTCATGCCAGTCGAACTAAAACTCAATCAACAAAATGTAGTCTTTTTTAAAATAACTTTAGGATAATTCTAAATAAAATAAATTTACATATCTTTCTCATATAAAATTTTGCATATAATATATCGGATTGGCATCCAACAAGTTACAATAACTCATATCACATGCCATGCTTCTAGGAGAGCATTGACTTTCGTAAAATAGTACGGCATCTAGTAGTGGACTAGAGTTTGCTAGATTGATTGCCAAACAAGAGTTTGCTAGATTCATTACCATACAAGGAATGACGACCTTCGGCAATTAACTCCCCTGTTGCTTTGTTTCTGATATGAACAAGTGTTCCTGCATATCCTCCTCTTTCTCCTAATGCCTTTGAGGTAATCTCTAACTCATCCTGCAAACCGGATTACAATCCTATTAAAACAACCACTAATTCTGCTTATCTGAATCCACAATATCTACGTAAAAAAGTTTGGATATCTACAACTATTCGAATCTGTATTATCCATTGTCATCCCTAGCTAAACCTAAAATGACTTGATCCCAAAGTGATTCACCCAAAAACTCATTTAGCAAACCTAATGATATAAATCCCATATCACCAAACTTGAAACAACCCAAACTCGAAATCATCTAAAATCGAAAGTAGTCAAAATACCCTATTAGGAACCTCTCAAATTCATCCAATCCAAAAACCAAAACAACCCGCTTTAGATAGATCCAATCTAACATCCTCTTTTACAACTTTTAACTAGCATACCTTTCTATTATTCCCAAGTCGGATAGTGAAAAACTCAATCTGACTTAAGTTCGTGATCAAATTGGCAAACAGACTCAAGCCACAGAAATCAAGAAATAAGTAACAGAGGTTGATTACTTTCTGAAAACATTCAAATCACTACTATAAGAAATTATTAGTACTAAATCCAAAGCAACTCACAAGATTAAAAGCCCTAGAAATTCTTGATTGAATTCATGAAAAAAGATTACTTACACCGAGCTTAGCAGTTCCCAGAAACGAAATGGACATATCCACTGAAACTTTCATAGGAACACCAATGACAAAGACCGCTGACCCACCGACTTCGTCCACAATATTCGCAATTGCGCCCGTTGCTAAATTTCCATTTTTATCCTGCCAAAGTTCATTTATTCAACAAAAACAAAATCAAACCCAAATCATATGATTCTAATTCAACAGAATCTTAGATCGGGGAGTTTTTGGAAAGCTTACGGTGAGGCGAGGAGGAACTTTGAAAGTGCAGGAAACGAAGCCAGGCTCGACCTTGTCGACACGGATGCCGCGTAAGCCGAAATCATTGTAGAAGCTACGCTCGTAACCGACTCGGTGGGGCTGAATAGTGAGTCGTGACACTGTCTCCTCTGCTTCTTTGTCTAGTTGCAGGAGTTCCTTCACCTTTTCCATGTCTGATTTCCCTTAGATCTCGTCTGAGATTGTGAGAACTGAAAATCTGGAGATTCAACGGTTAAAACTTAAAAAGTCGTTTATGCTGGTTTTTGACTTCATTTTTGACTACTTTCGATTTATGACTTGATCCCAAAGTGATTCACCCAAAAACTCATTTAGCAAACCTAATGATATAAATCCCATATCACCAAACTTGAAACAACCCAAACTCGAAATCATCTAAAATCGAAAGTAGTCAAAATACCCGTAATTCAATTGGGGCTGGGTCAGTCGGATTGGACTTCATTTTTGTCCTTTATGCTGGTTTTTGAAGTCTTTTAAGCTTAATTACTAGATTGGGCCAAGAGAAAACAACTTACCATTTACCAAATACTGATATGAGTCTAAGAAATTTTTGAATATATTAATATAGATTTTATTATTGGAATTTTTCATTTTTTTATTATTTATAAGATTTATGACTTTAATTTTACTAAAATATTTTGTTAAATAAATTTATTTTATAAAAAAATTTTATATTCTAATTCTATTAAAAATTTTATTAAATAATAAATAAATATATTAAAATTCATATATTTCCATTAAACTAAAAAAATAAAAAGATAAAATTATATTACTTTTACTTTAAAAGGATTTTTTAATTATTTATATAATAAATAATTTATTTATATAATCTAATTTAAAATATTATAATTATATATTATCTATCAACTATTATGGTCAATTTATTGACTATTAATAAAAGAAAATTTTGAACAGTGTAGTACAAATGTTTCAATAATAGTTGGGATTTTTTTATTAACATCATTTTTGAATGGTACAAAATAACTTTTATTATTTTGAATAATTTTATTTTCTATTAATTATGTGAAACAAAATTATATTCAACACTGAATATAATCAATATTCTTAATTATGATTTGATTTTTTTTTAAATTATAATATTTGAATTTTTAAATAATATAAAATTTTAATTATTTCAACAATTCAAATAATGAATGTTACTTTATATATATATTAATTACAGTATTTAAAAAAATTAATTAAAGATTTAAACGTGTGCAACGCATATGGCATTAGAAACTAGTAAATTTATAAATTGATAATGAATTATATATAGATATCTTTATAAATACAGATTTTTAAAGACTTAATATATCATTTGGTACGTAAATTTGATACTTTTATTCTAACGTAGTTCCTATGTTTTTTGGGATTCATTGTGGTACTTATATTTGACAAAAATCATACATCAATAAATAAAAGTAACAATATTAATTTATTAATATTTAATTTAAAATTTAAAATTAATTTAATCAAAATTCATAATTAATAAACAATAATAACAAGTAACTCTCTTCAAAATCCTGAAATTTAAAATAAAAAAAAATCACAACCACCAATGAATTCCTTGAAAAAGAGGAATAAACCTATATAAAAAATTGTTATAAAAAGTCAATTCAATGTCATAAAGTTAATTCTGCAGTTTCTATTTCATGACAAAATCTGCGAATGAACGTTGGGTTATCTAAGATGGCTTGAGCCGCATGGAAAGATCAGTAGACTGTAATTAATAAATTAGACACAATATTTGTATTTATTTGATAATCAACTATTTTTGGATCTAAAAATTATATATTAATTTGGTATTTTTTTAACTTGGTATTTATTCTTTTTACCGCGTGCCAAAATGTAAGGTTGTATATCAACTATTAGCTGTCAATGTCACATCAACATATTTTAATAATATTACTCATGTATCTAAAAATGGTATCGAGTTGATTTACGATTTTTAAGTTTAGGTACCAATTAGATCAACAATAAAAATTTAGATACCAAATAGGTATAAGTTACCCAAGTCTAGGTACCTTTATATATATTAAACTTTAAAAAAATTCACAATTAACACTAATGTATTATATTAATAAAATGGTAAATTACCAAAATAGTCACTTTTGTTTACCTTAGGTTACATTTTAATCACTTATGTTTGAAATGTTACGTTTTAGTCAGTTATGTTAATGTGTTGTAACATTTTAGTAACTGAGCCGTTAATTGTCGTTAACAGTGTAATGATAAGTTGACGTGGCACGTTAAATCATCATTTCAAACAAAAAATTTAGTTTAAATTATACAATTGGTGTGACAGCCCGATTTAGACCCTATTCGGAATGGTGGTTTTGGGACCACAAATCCGAGTCAGAAAAATATTTTAACATTATTTTATGTGTTTATTATGTGTGAATTGATATCCGTAAAATTTTCATGTGTTAATTTTGATGTTTGAGTGCGCGATTATTAAAAAGGATTTAATTGCATCAAATGAAAAATAAGCATGCTACTTTGTAAAGTCCCTAATTGTTATGTCTTTCAATGTGGAGGTTGTATGTTGTAATTAAGCCAAAAGAGTAAGTGATGGACAGCATTGACCTTTTAATATAATGGTTTCATATTTTATTTATAAGGTTAAATTTGTAAAATAGAAATTTTTATATGTTATAATTAATAAAACATGACAAAATGGTTTGCATGTTCATATTTTTTTATCACCGAAACTAAAAGAATAGAAAAAAAGAAAGAGTTTGAGTATTCGGCCTTGTACAAGCTTGATTAAGGTATGTATTTATTTCGGTTTTTGATTAATTTTACGTTTTTGAGATCGTTGCTTCGAATACTATCCGACCTATTCTCGAATTTTTTTATTTTGATGAATATTTTGAGTTATGCCATTGATGAATAATTGTATTTTGTGATGTTTGATGATGAATTATGAAAGATATGTTTTGGATTAATATGTGTTGTATTGGAATTTTTGATGAATTTGAGTAATTAGGGCTAAATTGCAAAAATTATAAATTTAGGGACTAAAATGTGAAATAAATGAAATGTATGGATTTATATGAACAAGATGAACATTCGGCCTAAGCATGTTGTATTGAAATTTGGTGTATTTTGTGTTTTATACAAATTGGATTAATTTGTAAAAGTGTGAAATATTAGGGGTAAAATGATAATTTGCCCATTTATGTGTTGTTTTATTAAATTGAATGAAAATGTGTTTGAATGAGCTTAATTTGAAATTGTATAGATCAAGAACAAAAGAAATCAGACTTATATCGGGGGAAAACAAAAATAATTGAATAGTCGATTTACATCGTTCGTCGATATCCGAGGTAAGTCTGTAGACAAGTAAACGTTGTTAATTATTACTATATGTAAAATTAACATGCTGATTTGAATTTCTATGAGTTTATAATGCAATTGCCAAATGTGAATATGCTTGGGAATAATATGTTCAAGTTCAATTCGATCAAGTTACAACGTCCGAAAGCCCTGTACGAACCTTAAGAATAGCTAGGATACATATGTCATGACATAGGATTTTGATATGTGATGTGTGAGTAAGACCATGGCATCGATATATGTGTGCAAGTAAAACCGCGTTTTATACGCTGGCATCAATATGTGACTCCGATTTATGTGTGCGAGTAAGACCCTGTCTGAAACAGTGGCATCGATATGTGATTACATGTAAGACCACGTCTAGGATGTTGGCATTGTACGATATATGTGATTATCCGAGTATCCTATACAATTCCGAGGTTCAACGGGCAATGATAAGTTACGAATGAATGTGAAATCAGGTTAAAGTCAACAGGTACGTGAAAATTATTTGCCTACTTGAAAGTAAGGTAAGTTGGTTATTGATATGTGATATAAGTTATAAGGATGCTAATGGCGATGTTTGTGTATATAAGAAGCTATATGTGGTTTAATGAATAAGTATGTGATATTGAAATTTGATTCATGAATATATATATATATATATATATATATATATATATATATATATTGTTATGTAATGATATTGTGGCTTCGAATTAAATGATTCTTGATGATGGATATATGTATTTATATTCGGCCAAGATAAGGTTATATATGAAAGTATATAACGTTTATGAAATTGCAAGTTTGATACTAAATGGAATTATGAAATAATGTATTAATTTAGTTAAATTGAGTTCATAACGCTTTTGAGTTGTTTATTTGCTTAAGGCTTACTAAGCTAATTCAGCTTACTTTGTGTGTATATATTTGTCTTTGTTTTATAGATTTTGGAGATCGTTACGTGCTCGGGGATCGTCAGTAAAGTCAATCGCACTATTATTTATTTTCGGTACTTCTAAAAAGTTTGAATTCGAACCTATGGCATGTATAGGCTAGTTTATATATTATGCCCATTTTTGGGATATGTATATATTAAGCCATGCGAAAATGGCTAAGTTGATTTATGAATTTATGCTATCTCGGGTATAATTTTAAGTGTGCTATGCGTGAATGATGATGGAGTGAATTGAATATGACATTGGTGATTTGGTTATGTGATTAATTTAGGTGATAGAAATATAAGTGCTAAAGGTGATGAAGTTCGGTCGAGAGATATATATATATATATATATATATATATATGAATGGCATAAATGATATGAGGTGAACTTGTGGTTTGATTTATGTGTGGTATTTATGGTTAATGGATGTGAGTATTTGGTTGTGGCATAATCATGTTCGGTAGTAAAGTTTATATTATGTGTATAAATCATACTTGAGTTATGTTTATTGTTGGTTTTGGGAATATGGCTTGGTAGTTATGCTAGGAATCAATTATGTTTGATCATGGTTTAAATTCTTTTTGGTAAAAATGTTACATGTGATGCTTGAATGGTATTTTATTTATATTTAGTATAAATATGCTTAGCATGAATCCGTTGTGTAAGGTTATTAGTTAGTTCATTTTTTTTTTTAAAAAGGTTGTTTTATATGTATAAATGGATGATGATTAAATTTGGAGAAATGACCGAATATATATAAGCATATGTTTAAAACAAGTTAGTTTGAGTTATATACGTGAAATTTGGCTGGACGTATTCGGCATATTAAGTATTAATTAGATGATGGTTATGTTTGGTTAATGATTAAAATGGTTAAGGTTTGTAGAATTATCAAATGAATAGTAACTTTTACTATTAGCCATGAATAATATTCAATTTCATGTGTTTTAATCATGTTACGAGTAGCATGTTTTGACATGTATAATTTGGTTTATAAGTTCGGCTAAGGTATTTATTCATGTATAAATTTTAAATTTAGGATGGTAATTGGAGTAGAGTAGTGGAATATACATATGCATATATTTGTATACTATGCTGAATGGAAATCATTTTGTTTTAAATGATTTGTACCTTGAAAGGATTACTTTTATATGACACATGTTTGAATAATGGAATGAAATATTTATATAAACTTTGGTATCTGCGTATGATATGTATATTTTTGATATGCTGAATATCTTTGCTTATGAGATATGTGGCTATATATATATATACACATATATACATATTTGTTAAGTGATATGAAATGAGACGTGTTTAACTATATTAATTGTATCTTTTAAACATTTGATTGATTAAAGACTTGAATATGTGTATATATATATTTATAATTATTCGGATAATGTGTATTTTTTGGTAATACCTCGTAACCCTAATCTGACGACGGATACGGGTTAGGGGTGTTACAATTGGTCCCTATATTTTTTTGCTTTGAGCAATTTAATTTTTTTCTTTTATGTTCTTTTAACTTTTTTTTTATTTTCCTTTCTCTTCTTCTTCTTTCTCTCTGTTTCCCTCCCTTCTTCATCTCTTTTAATGTAGTTTTTCTATATTATTCACTTGTTAAAACTTTTTTATGTTTATGAAAAAAGAAAAGGCGAAAGTTGAAACCAAAATAAAACTTGTTTCGCATATTCTTACCCCTACAATTACAAACCCTCATCATCCCTTATCGCTTTAACAAACTAATTTTGATATCTCAATGACTTAGTCCACAAGCTTGCCTCACTGGAAGACCTCGCCAGTCATGACTTATGGCAGTCCACCCTCAACAAAGTTTCTCGAGCCCATTCCCCTAACCTCCTAACCAACCCCCATGACCATCTTATATATCTTACTTATAACATTCTCGCCCTCTCGAAATTACATTGTTTCACGAATTCTTCAAACGAGCTCTACACTCTCAATGACTAAAACGACCACCATATGAAACTTGCCCTAAACTTTATATAAATCAGTTTGGTTCCATGCTCCTTTTCCGTAACATCCTTAACCCGTATCCGTCGCTAGAACAGGGTTATGGAGCATGATCGAAGTTTACAGTATAATTACTGTTAATTCATATCATTTATTATTCATTTCAGAAAATCAATCATAACCAATTATAATGTCCCTCATATGGGTCCTCAAGGCCCAAAATACATATTAAAATTGAGTCGGGACTAAATCGGGATCACAGAAAATTTTTCGCAAAATCTCAAATTTTTTCTTAAGTGCAAGGGACACACGCCCGTGTGGCCAAGCTGTGTGGCTCACACGGCCAATGACACACCTATATCCTAGGCTGTATGGGCATTCGATGTGAGGCACACAACCGTGTCTCAGCTCGTGTCCTTACTCGTGTAATTCTCTGACTTAGGTCACGCGGCTAGCTACACGCCTGTGTGTTAGGCCGTATGGTCAATTTAATTTTCAAAAATTAGGTACAAGTTTCACACGGCCAAAACAGACGCCCGTGTGCTAGGCCATGTATCACACACTGTTGAGACACACGCCCGTGTCTCTGCCCGTGTGACTAATTCTGAGCATTATGTTTCTCAATTTTTAAGATACAGGGGACACACAGCCAAATCACACGCCCGTACACATAGCCATGTGACACACATGGTCAAGACACACGCCCGTGTGGACAAAATAAGGTCATTTTTCAAGCCTTATTTCTCACCCTTTTCACCTTGTACCTATATCAACACTTAAGCATTTTCAACAACCAATTCAAGATAACTTATCCAAGCCAAACACAAGAGTTATGTATGATATATTAATACTTACATTCATGTATTTCCAAACTTACCTTTTTATGAAAACATATAATTTACCATAATTCAATTTAACTATACCATATACATATATGTTAAACATATTATAGCCTTATAATTATGTACCAAAACATATCATTACTAGCCATTCCAATGACTAGATTACAAACATCCATTTACATGTCAACATTGGCCAAGTTAGCCTATACATGCCATTATACCAAAACAAGTTTTCTATTTATACCAAAACAAGCTGAAGGATAGTGTGATGATGCTTCAATCGATTCCAACTTTACGAGCTTCCGAGCACTATAAAACAAAGAAAAGAAAATTGAGTAAGCATTTCAAATGCTTAGTAAGTTCGTATAAAATGAAATTAACTTACCAATCATATTCATTTAAAGTAAGCATACAAACATGCATCCAAAACTATATGGCCAATTGCCTAGACACATGCTCATACCAAACAAGTTAGTCATGAAATTTTATATAATTATCAAGAAAACAGAGATGAGCTCATCATGTATCCATTTCCAGGTATTTCAAGGATATTCAAGATATAATTCATTTAATTCTCATATTTTCTCATATCAAGAGTTTTTTCTATTGAATCATTGAAATATCGATGGATACTCAGGTAGTGCACACAAGATGTACCTATCATTGATCCGTCAATTCATATACGGGGGTACTCTTTAGAGCACATAATCGGGAAGCACACTTTCGAGCCTTGTAACATGAAGCTCACACAGAGCCATTTCGGGAAGCTCATAAAGAGCCTATCGGGAAGCTTATCCGGGCTATATAACGGGAAGCTCATAAGAGCCATAATCAGGAAGTTCACAAAGAACCATATCGAGAAGCTCACGAAGAGCCTATCAAGAAGCTCACAAAAAGCCATATAATGGGAAACTCCGGATAGCCATATATCAGGAAGTTCAAGCGAGCACTATCAGAAAGCTCACTAAAAGCTAACTTAACAGGAAGCTCATAAAGAGCCTATAATTGGGATGCTCATAAAAGCTAAGGTGTGTCCACAATAAATGTAGGATCACAACCTATCAAGACACTCCGAAAAGATATAACGGGAAGCTCGCAAGAACCTTATATGGGAAGCTAGATCACAACCATTCGGAAAACTTGTATCCATCGAATTTTATTTATTCAAACAGAACTTAACATTTTTCAGGCATGTCAAAAATAAGTATTTTCATATACTTAACAAATTCATGATTCACATATAATATTCAATTCAAATATGAAAGTATACACAATTTAGTTACACGAACTTACCTCGATAAATGTTCGTATATAAGGATCTACTAATCAGATACTTTTTGTTTTCCTCGATCCAACTCAATATTAGGTCTTTCCGGATCTATATAAATGAATTTAACATCAATTTAATCCATTTCATACTCAATTTAATTCAATTCACATCCTAGGCAAAATTATCATTGTAACACCCCTTATCCATCGCCGAAACAGGGTTACGGAATATTACTAGACATTTCAGAACAAATATGAACAATCATATAATAATATAACATACACATCTAAAACATATCGAATAATTAACCTAATGACTTAACCAATGTATCAACATAGGTATTTTACAAATACTTACTAACTTAATTTATTTAACTTCATTTAAACCAATTCAAATTAAAACCAAATTTCAACCTAAAATTTTTATATGTTAAATTCATTCATACTTCATCTAAAACATACAATTTTATAATCTCAACATAACTCATAAACTTATACATATAATCAACTAAAATCATCTTATATCATGTCTTCAACCATTTCTCAAAATAACATACATATGACAACCTAGGTACATGCCATTACCAAAAGAAATATACTTAACCACTTTGAGTTAGGGATCGGCTTTGGATGCTGATTCCATGATCTAACTTTAACCTAACATGTGCACGAAAAACAACCGTACGCTGAGTACAAACTCAGTGGTATTTCTATAATCCGAATACTAAAAAAACAAAATAATTAATCATGCACGTTTAATTCATACAATTTTCAAATCCATTCAATTAATCAATTCACATATAAATCATTTATCACATATTTAATTTTCATCAATAGCTATTTTAAATAGCTTTTCTCACTTTGAATTTACATATCATTTGGCAATAACAATACTCTTTTCATGAACCCTTGGTTCATGCATTTCATTTTTACAATTCAATTCAATGTCTAATTTCAAATCACATTCAATATCATTCAATATCAATTTTATTGCCAATTCATTTATTTACCCCTATTAAGACGATCAGACTTTGGCGGATGTACGGATCCAACCAAAACACACCAGTTTCGCACCTAGTGCCTTATCGGATAATTCGAAGTAATAGTTTGACACCCAGTGTCTCATCCACTCGAAGTCGAAGTAATCCCTGAACACTTCCAATCCTATGGCATGCCAACTATATTCGACTCAGCCCGATATAGTTAATAAGGTATTCAATTCACTTTCCAGTTTCCAATCAATACACATTTTAATTAATCACATATATTCTCAATTCAATACAATTCGATTCACTTTTCAATAACAAATATTCAAATTTCATAATAATCACATATTCATATCAATTTCATCACATTCCCAATCAATATATTTTTCAAATATAACATATTTTCAATTTTCAATTTTCCACATCAATCACATATATCCATACAAATTCAATTCAATAACAATTGTTAATACTTACCTTAATTACTTACCATAACATATAAACCAAAACATAACAAATAATAATTAAAATCTGGATTATAGAAATACAAACCGTAATTTCCAGAGTTACTCCTCGTCAATTTTTTTTTCCTTTCTTAGTCGAGGTTTCCGGCACAACATTAGCTACAGAATTAAAATAATTGAAAATCATCAATACAACACCATTTTTGCCCGTTCAACCAAATCTACAAATTTTGTGATTGGATGAAAAGTCAAAAATCGCTAGATCGACTAGGAAACAAGCAGGAACCACTAGTTCTAATCCTCAGCCAAAAAGATCTAGAGAATCCTGAGGTGGTTGGAGGCCGAGTTTTAGATCAAACTGAAGTGACAGAAATTGGGAAAAGCAGACTACAGTTTCTACTGGCAGTGTAAAAGGCCCTTCTCGAGACATTGATATGCCGGATTGCGAACATTGTGGGAAAAAACATAAAAGTGAATGTTGGAGAATAACTAGACGATGCTTCCGATGTGGGTCTACAGATCATTTTATTATAGACTGCCCGAAAAGTGAAAGCACCGTACCTGCAGCATCACAGAGATTAGTGTCTACTGCTCGAGGCAGAGGCTCAGATAGAGGCGGTTCTATTTCTAGAGATAGTGGTGTAAGAAAAGGCAGTGACATAGTTACTCAGTAGTCGGAGGCTAGAGCACCGGCCAGAGCATACGTGGTTCAGACTCGAGAAAAAGGTGATGCACCTGACATCGTGACAGGTATATTTTTATTGTATTCTGAACCTGTTTATGCATTAATTGATCCGGGTTCTTCTCATTCATACATTAATTCAAAAATGGTCGAGTAGGGGAAATTAAAATATGAGATGTCTAGAATATTAATAGAAGTGTCTAGGCCTTTGGGACAAACCGTGTTTGTGGACCGAGTGTGCCAAATATGCCCGTTGATAATACAAGGTGAGATGTTTTCTGTTGATTTGTTGATTATGCCCTTTGGCGATTTTGATGTAATCTTGGGTATGGATTGGTTATCTGAACATGGGGTGGTTTTGGATTGCTATAAAAAAAGGTTCAGTATTCAGATAGAAGATGGAGACAGAATTGAGGTAAATGGTATTCGTACTAGTGGTTCGACAAGTATCATTTTAGCAATTAAAGCCAATAAAATGCTTCAGCAGGGTTGTGTACCATATTTAGCTTATGTTATTAATTCTGATTCAGTCGGAAGTCAGTGCAGCAAAATTAGAATTGTATGTGAGTTTCCAAACATCTTTCTTGAATAATTACCAGGTTTGCCACCAGACAAAGAGGTTGAGTTTGCAATTGAAGTTTATCCTGGTACAGCTCCAATATGCAATACCTCCATACCGAATGTCACCCACCGAATTGAAAGAGTTGAAAGTGTTACTTATCGGATGGTGTTACCGCCAGGGTTTTACTGAATTCATAAAGCTTTCTTGTTATTATGATATAATGGTATGTATCAGATACATTATCAGTTATTCCTCCGACGGATATTGAAATTCAGCTTGGCATGAGTTATAGTGAATAATTGATTAGAATTATGGCACGTGAAGTGAAAGAACTGAGAAATAAAAGGTAGCTTTAATAAAAGTTTTCTGACAATGATATGATATAGAGAAAGCTACCTATTTACTGCTATAATTTTCGAGGACGAAAATTTTTAAGGAGGGGAGGGTTGTAACAGCCCAATTTTCAGTGATGTCAGAAAAAATGGTTCGAGACCACTAAAATCTGACAAGTGAGCTTATAAATTATTAGTTAATATTTATGAGTCAATCGTGAATTTAGGAAGGCTTATGGATTAGTGATTTGTGCTTTAGAAATATTTATCAAATTAACTAGTTTTGAAATCGAGGTATCGAGACCTCGATTTCATAAACCGAGCTGTAAATATTTTTATAAATATTTGCAGAGTGTCATTGAGTTAGTATTAAAGTTTCGTTAGGAAATTTTAACGTTTTGATAGTTAATTAATTAAAAATGATCAAATTAAAAAAATTGCATTCCTGAGACTCAATTCTCGTAAATCAAATTCATAAATATTTGTTAAAAATATTTAATAATCTAGTTATGTAGTTAATTAGGTTTTGGTTAAATTAAGGTTAATTAGGTATAAAGATTAAATTGAATAAAGTGTGAAAGCTTAATTATATATTAGAGAAAACACTACGTAAAAAAGCCCTAATACGACACTTTTTTTGACCTAAGACGATGCAAAAAAGGTTGGCATAGGCTTCGCGACGCTTCTCCCGATGCTTCCAAAAAGGTTGTATATAGTGCAGTTGGTATAGGCTTCGCGACACTTTTAAAAAAGCGTCAGTATAAGTCAACATAAGCCGACGCTTATTGAAAAGTTGCGAAAGTCTTAGTCAATGCCGACCTTTAAAATGGGTTGGTATAGACCTAGTCAAGACCAACCTTTGAAAAATGTTGTTACAAACCTGTATAAGGCAACTATAAAAAGGTTGGTATAGTTCTTGTCTAAGGCAACTTATAAGAATAGTTAGGATAGATCCGTCTATGGCAACCTTTAAAAGGTTGGGATTGACTCATTTAAGGCAACCTTAAAAAGGTTGGGATAGGCCTTGTCTAAAGCAACCCTTAAAAAAAATTGGTATAAACCTTATCTAAAGTAACTTTTTAAAAAAGTTGGGATAGATCTTGTCTAAGGCAACCTTTAGGAAAGGTTGAGATAGACATGTTTAAAGCAACCTTTTAAAAACGTTAGAATAGACATTGTCTAAGGCAACCTTAAAAAAAGGTTGGGATAGACTTGTTTAAAGCAACGTTAAAAAGGTTGCGATACATTCTTCTAAGGTAACCTTAAAAACGTTGGTATATATCTTATCTAAGGCGACTTTTAGCAGAGGTTAGGATTGACCTGTCTAAGACAACGTTAAAAATGTTGAAATAGACCTGTTTACAGCAACCCTAAAAAGGTTGGGATAGACATTTTCCAATGCAACTTGAAAATGTTGGAATAGATCTTTGCCTCATGTATGATTATTTTTTACGACGTTTTCCCCGATTTTTAAAAGCCTATTTTGGTGAAATATGAGCAAATTTGTATGTATTGGGTGTGGAAAAGTTTGAGTCAATATTAATTGAACAATTAATTAACATAAAATGACCATATAAATACAAAATTATCATTGAATAATGCAGTTAGTAATTTATATACAAAATCCTACTAGAAGTTGTCAACATGTTGCGAACATATTCTCAACCTATTTCACATGACATCAAAAAATTATACAAAATCCTAATAAAAGCAGTCAATAGGCTGCAACATGTTGTCAACTTGATTCCGATGACACCAAAAAATTATGAGACAATTGCATTCATCAACCACTATAATATTATATATATATATATATATATATATAATACATAATATGCAATAAGCCTCATTCATCATCATCCGAACTGAAGGCTTTATCATCAAGTCCGCTACTTTGAAATTCAACTGCAAAAAATAGCAATGTACATTTTCTATTTATACAAGTTAGATGAGAAACAACATGAACACATGAGAATAATATTTTAATATTAACCAAAGAACCATAAATTGAAGCTAAATAAAGAGTTTTCATCAGTACATCCACTAATTATTAGTTGAGCAAGCAATGAAGACATCAAATAAGAACATAGCATTCAATTACAACAATCAATGTCTATTAAACCATTAACAAACTTATTGACAATCTAGTTATAAAATAGTAACCTTAATTACTATGCTTATTATGAAAAACCTTGTACTTACTTGACATTCCCTTTGCCATGCACTCATCGATGAGAGCCTTATACTTTTTGTCACGAGCATCCAACATTTCCATGAACTTTGCCTCTCGAATTTCGATTAATTTCATAAATCTTTCTTCGCTTTCGGCTATCAAATGAGCTTCGCTCTCTGACCTCCATACGAAATCGAGATTCTCGCTTCGAGTAGAGTTTTTCTCTCGAACCGCTTGTTCGGCTTGAATTATTTGTATTCTTTGGACATGTTTAGCGCTCATCTCTTCAATCATTGTACTGATGGGCGATGTAGATTGGCTTCCTCTGTAATCGACCCATAGCCAAACAACTGGATTTGGTCATCCCACGTCCATATCCCAACATTTTTCCATCCTTTTCGTGGTGAACACTTGTGTATAGACCTCGTTTTTCTAATTCGGTATTATCTTGAGGTGTGAAAGAACTCTCAGGTGTTGGCATAGAGTCTTTAACCATCTTGCATGCTTCATCCTACAGTTATCTTTAATTAAAAAATCTATTTTGAAAAAAAAAATTTGATGTCAAAATAAATATAAATAAATAATACCCATTTGTTTCTTACATAAACTTGTTGTGCTGCCTCACTGCTCAATTTATCACTCCCATCTTTGCGCAAATGTTGAAATCTAAACTGCTCCAAAAGCGAGGGTTCACGGCCTTCATTCTTAGCCTATTATACAACAAAACAATAGTTGTTAACATTATTCACCAATGAGCACAGAATAATTAATATAAGTTACATATTTATTAAAATGTAATAATTACAAACTGTGCATTGAGGGTTGCATATCCTGTACGACCAGCAGTATGTGCATAATGCACATTTGTTCGGGATTCTTTCGCCTTTTCTAATTGTGTCTATTGTTTAAATTAATAATAAAAAATATGAGAGTAATAGGAAAACTAAGTTTATTATGCCTCATTCAACAAATCATGCATTTATGCACTACTTTGATCATACCGTAAGTGGAAGTAGGAAAAATGGGACATTTAATCTAATAAAAGTGCATACCGTAGCTTGTGGTGTTCCCCATCGCTCCACTAGCCACTTCCATTGATCATCATGCACACCAGGAGGATTGTTTTCGTATATTTCTTGAATCGGTCGACCTTCTTGGACCATCTCTTTGTAGTATCTAGTTTTCAAAGTCGATTTAAACTCCTTCCGAAGTTTTCAAACATGTGAAAGGATGTCCGAGTCCTCTACCTTACCTTGGAGATCAAACTTTTCCTATACGTATAACAAAATAATGTAACAAGTACTTATTACATACAATTTCAAATAATGCAAAATTATTGCAATACATTAAACTAGAAAATGGTTATGTACTACATACATGAACGATTGCCAATATGTTTTCCAACACATATTTAGGAAGATGTTTCCAATGTTTTGTATTCAAAGGACATATAGAACCAGTCCTTGCAATTGTAACGAGAAATTCAGCCAATTTAGACGCTTTCTTCCCAATAGGCTGGCCATATTGGTTGGCATCTACTACTATACGAGTTCCAGGTTGAAGATTCCATATATCTTTCATGTTTGTAGGCCCTCGCTTTCTCTTAGTACCCTTAGTAGCCTCTGTCAAAAGTAACAATTATATTTTAGATATGAAAATTGAAAAAAAATTATGTATCAAAGTGAAAAAATGAATACGATACAGGAGCAAATTGTGTATATGTAAAAAAAGAAAAAAAAACCAATATTAATTATATAAAAGCATAATAAAAGATTTTATTTATCATAAAAAAACACATAATAACGTTCATGTTATAATTATGCTCTCACCATTTAAACAGCTATACCTTTTCTTTATTTATTATTCCCTTTATCTACATTTAAACAGCTATACCTTTTCTTTTCTTATTTTACCACTGCTTGTAAATTATATCTTATACTTATGCTCTCACCATTCACCATTCCTCTATTATTTTGGTTCAAAGAAATCTCATTAATTCCACCAC
This sequence comes from Gossypium anomalum, assembly GCA_025698475.1. Lineage (NCBI taxonomy): Eukaryota > Viridiplantae > Streptophyta > Magnoliopsida > Malvales > Malvaceae > Gossypium > Gossypium anomalum. Next base: position 63,230,047 of record CM046957.1, read on the forward strand.
CAATGTAGTATTTTAAAATACAAAATTACTCATGTAGCTGATATTACGATGAGGCCAAACTAACAAATAAAAATGTTAGCATTAGACTATAAGGTTTCTAACTCTATATCCGAGAATGCAAAATTCTTCGACAGTATAAGTCGCATTTTTTATTTTAATGCAATGGAATTACTTTTACAGTATTATCATTTACATTTCAATTAGAGAAAAGATGAAACGGAGTTTTTGGAAGTTAAAAATGCAACACTAACTGGTCAAACGTGAAGCACAGAGCAAAACATTCAATTGTAAGATCAAACATATAGTTTTAATTGCAAACTGGAAAATTATATACGCATATGTATGTTTGCAAGATCAACTACATTTTATTTGCTTCTATCCTTTATTTGTGTATAAAATAAATCCATTTCAACATATTACTTTAAAGCAATAAAACTTGAGAGTGAATCGGTTCAAAATACAAGGATAAAGTATTGAACGGATTAGAACATGCAAAAATTGAACTCACTCTGCTTTATATATAATTCATACATCAAATATTAATTAATGCATAGACATCAAAGTATCAAATATTTGTAATATTATCTTATTCTAAATAGCAAATGCTTTAAAAACACTTTAATAAGTAAAATTACCGACTCAAATTATTATGTTTTAAAATTTTGCACTTTCTAGGAAGATAAATGAAGAAAAACTAAAAACACTTTTAGTTTAAAGATTGAAGTTTTCAAAATTTATAACAGTTTTGCACTTTTGTTATACCTAGGGAAAATATATATCAGAATCAAATAAAATTAGTAAAGTTCAAATTTCATTAGATATTTGAATAAAAACAGTAATTGCAAGTAAACTAGAAAACAAAAAAATAAATAGAAAGATCAGTGGGTCAAAAAACCAAACACAAAGTTACAGCCGAAATTTACTTGTTTCTCTGTATATTGTGAACAAAATGAAAACTAGAAAACAAATAGAAGCCAATGGATGTACCAGCCAGAGTTGCAGTACTCCTCTCTCGATTGAGTTGGAGTTTCATCTCCGTGCTTTGACTATCGGTAGTGAAGACTTCCCAAGGCGTTCGAACTCGTCAAGAACCCTCAAGAGAATCGTACACCTTTTAGTGTTCGCTTTTGCCAATCATTTTCCTAGAAAACAAGCGGTGATGGTTAACGATTTAAGCACCCAAAGACAAAGATTGAAAAGAAAATCATAAGTTTTGAGGAGGAAAAACCGGGGAAAATATGAATTTTAAACTTCCTACTCCCGGGAAACTTGAAACTCATCAGAATCGAGCAAGACTTACTTTTTATTTTAGACTTTAGGGTTTGTCAAAAGATGGAGAATCTGTACTGCATTCTATTAAAACAAAACAAAAAAAAAGCAAAAACGGTAAATAAATTTGCATATTTGAATAAAAACAGCCCAAAAAAAAAGCCCAAAAATAAAAACAGCCCAAGGAAATATCCAGCAAAACAACAAAAGAGAAGCAAATATTTGAATATTTACATAAATTTATATTCTATTCAATTTTCAAAATAATAACCAAAAAATTAATTTTTATAAATAAATTAAAATTAACAAATAACACATCAAACTTAAACAAATTATAATATGATTAGTAATATGTACCTCAAATAAATAAATTAAATTTATACTTAAAAAAATCAAAATACCATAACAAAATTTACTATGTACCGTAGTTGTGAAGTATTTGATTTCTTTAATGTTTCTTTATTACAGGGAAGAAGATGGCTTTAAGATATTTGATTTCTTCGTTTCTTTACATCAACAACATTTGATGCACATCAATGGGATGTGAACTAAAATTAAATAAATAAATTAGATAAATAACACATCAAAATCCATTGCTAATTCAATTTATAATATTATATAATACATACTGTCATTCTCTATCTCATTAAAGCTTTAATCGTTAGAAACTTTTAGGTGGGTTATGGTAGGAATAATGGAGTCTCATCAAAATCTATACTTGAGTTTTAAAAAGAATCAAAGGCAAGCTAAATCTACTCAGGGAAGGGAAGAGCTAGACATGCATACACCTACCAAATAGAATATACATATATAATATTTCTTCCTTTTGTATTTGACACTTTAGGAGAAATGCAAAATTTGAAAATTAAATTGTTTTATTTTCCTAAGAGAAAATAAGTTAAATTACTGATGTTAAGAAAGTAAAGTTAAATTTATTTCCCAAAAACTAAAAGTAGGAATTTTGAAAAGCAATATTTTGAAGCATTATCACGAAGGCCATGTAACCAAATTACGGTTGCTTGGTGCCTACCTTTGGGCCTAACCACATGAGTTCTTCCAGATTCAAGTGCCTCCCTTCTACCACCTGATATTTCTCATAGCACAGTTCAAGTATTAACCATTAAAATGTAACACAAGGAGGAAAAACATGCTTGTGAATTTGTAAAAATTCTAACTCAGTCAATATATATACCAATCCACCATGCATACAATGAAGAACCAATTGATTCAATTGTGTCAAGAACAACCAAAAAAATTATGCAGACTTGCTAAATCATTATAGACATTACCCCTATGAGTAAGATGGAGCAAAGCAGATTAACCAGAACCAAGATGAAAAAAGAATGAAACTTTAAAAGTCAACTGTTTTTGAGAATTAACAGGTTGAATAAAACAGCAAATTGAACTCTAAAAATTTATACATAAAGAAAAATAGAAAAAAGGAGAAACAGGGGAAATTCATTCTACTATACTGCATTAAAAATGTCAATTACACTAAATCTTAGCACTTCAAAACATCATTCATGTTCAAATTAAAACTAAAATTATTAAGTTACAATATGATTATTACACTGCAGATATTCATTATCTTCTACAGGGGTTTCAACACCTAGATTGAACAAATCTCTTGGCTTTACTCCGATAACATGGAGCCATCCTTCACTCTTGCCATCCTCAACATAAAATACTTGTTTCGCTTGAGAAGCCAGTATGTACGGATCGTCCGAATCACGATTCCCTGTATGGATAAGCTCAGAAAATTTCACCATAATAAAACCATTAGCATCCTTCTTCATACTCCTAAGAGATTTAATATTCACCCAATCACATCTAAGCATAATAACCCAAAACCTTTCATAATAGTTTAGCTTGATAATTTCAATGCAATTGCCATAATAGTTTCTCCCGTCAGCAAAAACCATCACGCCACTGTTTTGAGTCTTACGATGTTGCTCAAGTTTTTTAGTATGGACCCTAAAACCATTAACTATAAGTCCATCATATGTGGAAACCACCTTATGCGGTCCTCGAGCAAGAGCAATTACATCAGCATCAACTTGTTCAACTTCCATCTTTGGAATCTAACCATAGAGTAGGAAATCAATTAACTCTTATTTTATGATCAAATTTCTACAATGTTCTCTCATTACATAGATATTTGAATAAATTATTTTAATAGTGACAATTTACCTGTTTCGCAAGCCGTCTTGGGAACTTTTCAACCAACAATTTGCCCTCTGTGCGTTTACTAATTTGAATGCCACCATAAATAGCTCGCTCAGACTCCAAAAATTCCCTATAATATATTCAGTAATTTGCGAAAAAAATGTTGTCAAAATGTATACAAATTATGTGATAACTTTATTTGTCTATTGGTTAAGAAAAAAGAATCGATTGACAGGATTTTCTTCAGGAAACTCACTGACGATATGGTGATAACTTATCGCTATACAATAAAACATAGCGGTTTGCTTGTGCAAGAGATCGCATGTCCAATATCTTTGTGTTCAGGGTGCCAATTGGACGTCCTCCAGAAGAGAAAATGTACCGTTTTTGAATATTTCCATCATTCCTTGGAGGACGGGAAAATATAGTCTCAACATCAAAAAAATAACGGGAGTAAAATGTAAGACATTCTGAAACTATGTACCCTTCAGCAATAGAACCTTCGGGATAAGCTCTATTTTGCACTAAAGCTTTCAATCCCATAAGATACCTACATCAAATACATTTATTTTTACATACTTATTATATTCTATATTAAAATAATAAAAATAAAATATTGTGAAATTTTATTGATATATTTCATATACCTTTCAATCGGGTACATCCACCTATATTGAACAGGTCCACCAAGCTTAGCCTCCATTGGCAAATGAATAATTAAATGAATCATAATTGTGAAAAACTTGGAGGAAATATTTTCTCCATTTCACAAAGTGTTAATACGACTTTTACTTGAAGTTGATCAACTTCTTATGGATCAAGACTTTTTGCACATAACCTCTTAAAGAAATCTGATAGATTTGTAATAACACTTAGCACCTTCTTTTCTACAACTCCTCTTAAGCATATAGGAAGCAAATCTTGCATAAGAATGTGACCGTCATGACTTTTAAGGTTGCTCAACTTGTGCTCTTTCAAATTCACGCATCGAGATATGTTTGATGCATAACCATCGGGTACCTTCAAGTTCTCAAAATCGAAAGAAAAATATCTCTTTCCTTTGATGCAAGAGTGTAACATGCTTGCGGAAGATACTCTTTCCCGTTTCTCATTTTTGGATGAAGATAACTTTTGATGCCCGTATCTTGTAGGTCCTTGTGTGCCTTGATATTATCTTTACCACCGCGTGAGAGATTAAGAAGGGTGCCAACAATATTGTCACATACGTTCTTCTCGATGTGCATGACATCCAAGTTATGTCGAAGTAGATTGTAACGCCAATAAGGCAAGTCGAAAAATATACTCCTCTTCTTCCATAAAATCCTGTCTTGATTTATAAGATTTGTTTCATCTCCCTCTACCAATTCTTCAAAGTTGTTAACCAAATCACACCCTCTTCTACATCAAGTTCTATCAACCCTTCATCTAGTTCTTCTCTATCCCTCTTTCGAGCTTTTCCGTAAATGAAATTTACACCTTCAACTTCCCTTAAGATATCTTCCCCAGATTGTGGTATAGGAGCTACCCCATACTCTATAGTGCCATCAAATTCACGACTCTATTTTTGAAATGGGTGTTCAGCTGATAACCATCGACGATGACCCATATAATGTAACTTGAGACCATCATCAGAGCCATCGAGATTCAATTTTTTCAGCACATATTGGGCAAGCAACCTGACCTTTTGTACTCCACCCTGAAAGATTGGAGCAAGCTGGGAAATCATTGATTGTCCAAAGAAGACAAGCCTGTAAAGTGAAAGATTCGGAAGCTGATGAATCAAAAGCATCAACTCCTGTCCACAATTGCTTCAACTCTTTAATTAGAGGTTGCATGTAGACATCAATGTCGTTGTTAGGTCCTTTTTCACCAGGGATAACCATTGAGAGTATCAGTAATGATTGTTTCATGCATGCCCAAGGTTCTAAATTATAAGGAATAAGAAGTACGGGCCATGTACTGTGACTTGTACTCATTGTTCGAAATGGATTGAATCCGTCGCTAGCCAAACCTAGCCTAACATTGCAAGGATCAGATGCAAAATTAGGAAACCTCTTATAAAACGCATCCCAGGCAGAACCATCGGCTGGATGTCTTAATATACCATCTTTGGTTCGTCCTTCTTTATGCCATCTCATGGATTGTGATGTCTTGGAAGATTGAAATAATCTTTTAAGTCTAGGAATCAAAGGAAAGTACTGTAATACCTTGGCAGGCTTAGGACGGCGACAACTACCATCAACTTGTTCATTTGCATCCAACTTATTAGAAGATTGCCACCTTGAGCTTTTACAAACATCACAACTGATCTTTTTACTAGCATCGCCCTAATATAACATACAATCATTTGGGCATGCATCAATCTTCACGTACCAAAGATTTAGTGCAGAAATCTTATTCTTTGCTTCATAGTATGTAGTCGGAATTGTGTTTCCATCTGGAAATGCCTCATTTAAAAACTCCAATAAGCATGTCAAAGATTTTGCTGACTATCCAAAAAGTGCTTTGAAGTGGTAAAGCCGAAGTAGGAATGAGACGCATGAGAACTTGACACAACCGGGATACAGTGGAATATCACAATCATCTAGAAGAGTATTTGCTCTTTCCGCAGTCCTTTGGGCCTCATTAACATCATACTCCCGACCATTATTCTGAAACTCACTTGAAACTCCATCAAACTCTCATTAAGAGTTGGGATATTGATACCTAGAGCATCCGTTATGAGATCTCTTAAATCGGCTTCGTTATCTTGTGACAACGTACAAATTGACGGAGAAGTTCTCATGGTTTGGTCGATTTGCACCGATGTTCTTTCAATGAATTCTCCATGAAAAATGAAATGCTTTTATTCCTTTATTATACCATAAAGACGAAGATGCTGACCCACAATATGTGGTTCGTGCAATATCCTATTATTGTAACGATGGCACGGACAATATATTTTTCCGTTAGAAAGTAATTTTCCAATTGCAAATGATAGAAATCTTTCTATTCCAGCTAGGTGATTGGTGCTAAATCTTGGAGCATCTATCCAACTTTTATCCACCATCTATTAAAGTAATTAATATTAAAATAGAGTATCTATGAATGCCTAATCATAAGGTTCATGTGTGAAAAGAGATGGGCTTTCTGGTGAACTAACCTAAACTAGAACTACCTAATCCAGAAATAAAATAACAAATTTAAATATTAAAATAAATAAAATTTATCTTTATGAAAATTAAATAATATTAAAATTTATGATAAATAATATCTAAATTCCTAAATAAAATAGTCCAAACTACAAAGATAGAGAAATTTAAACCTAAATCTAAAAAACGGAAAAAAAAAAAAAAAGGAAAAGAAAAGGTTAACTAACCTTTTGGTTATATCAAACTATATCTTAATTATAGTAAAAAGTATATGCCATTATTCATGCTTCGGGATCTTTAATTTAGCCTGAAAAATTCAAAAAAAAATACCATCAACAACGTAGCTCAAAAAAGCTCTATATGAGGCAAGCTCAATTAAGAAGGGCAAATATGTTTTATCATTTATTATTTTATGCATAATATTTTTATCTTGTATTATAAATGATTTATTACTACTTTTATGTTTATGCTATTAATTGATTATAAAATATTATTATTTATATAAGTTGAAATTTAATTATAAGTTGATAAAATTTTAATTTAAAACATGCAGATTAATGAATTAATCAATGATTTCACTTTTTTTGATACTTCATTAATAAATTAAAAAGCAGCTCTAAACATAACACTATCACCCATATTGGCTTTAACAAACTAAAGCATAAAGCTCGACATAGACAAACATAGTCTTTAGAAGAGTCTCTTACAAAGCAAACTAGGAATGCTGCCCTTTCTAGCTAGTACATCAAGGAGACTATTTCCCTCCCTGAAATTATAAAGAAATCAACTATTCTGGAAGGTCCCAATAAAGTCTTGCAAACATTCACCAAGGTGTTGCAAAGCAAATTTAAAATGTGGGGCATTTTAAGGTTTTTGTTTGGACTCTACAGTTTAGGCAATGGTATTTGTTCGGTTAATGGTGTCTGTACTCTTTTCGGAAAAATATTAATGCTTACTGCCGATGATGCCTCCTGAAGTTGAACATCAGTGGCTCCATTTGGGCCATATACACAATATATATAGTTTTGATTTGCATTCTTAAATATGGTCGTAATTAAAATCCAGTAATCACAATATCTAGTTCCTTTACACTAGCCTGAAGTTTAGTTCAGTTTGCTTAGTATTTGGAAACTATATATAAGGGGATGCAAATGTGTGAAAACTATATATCATGCTGAAATCAGACAGAACAAAGGTAATTTCAATCAGATTATTACTGTTTATAATTTTCAATCAATCATCAACACAAACACGCCATAATAGAACTAAATGATGTTTATAATTTTTTATTTGCATTTGTCTATTGAAAATCAAATAACAAATCCCATCTCAAAAGACCACCACAACCAGCAAATACCTATAACATTCTACTCCATCCTTATTCATGCATAACAACAATGTCCTATGTGAAACAAAAATAACATAGAAATCAGCTTTTTAGGGATACCCATTTCATTTCTCACAATCTTTGACTTTGTTATGCAAAATTTAAAAAAAAAAAAAGAATGAATCAACATGAGAAAGGGAAAATAATAAAAACAAATAGATCTGGGGTTTTGTCTTCAATATAAAGAAAAGGAAAAAGAAAAACCAAAATGAAGGAAGAAATACCTGTTAGGAAAGGCGAAGACCATGAAAAGGAGAAGAGGAGCGGAGTAAACTGTGTGAGAGAGATAGAAGCTTAACTTAGTTGTTTGAGAGTGCTTTGGAATGTTTGACTCTGAAACACTATTTTGTTTGAAGTGTTTTCTTTGTATTTCCAGACAAATCAAGTCTCCACAAACACAACCCTGTCTTTAATTTTGATTTTGCTTACAAATTAAACTTTACTTTATTATTACTTTAGTTTTAATTACATTCTTGATCCTAATTATTATTCTCATTATATTTACTTGTACCGTAACTAAAATAACATTGAATTTACGTAACTAAAATAATTTTTACGTATGTTTCGAAACTCAAGACTTCAACAATTTTATTTTTAAAATTTGAATTTATTCATTTTATAAAATATAATATATTTTACTATTACGCTCAATACTTTCAAAGTTGTATTTTAAATTTACTTGTTTCAATTTTTTTTATAATTTTTATTTAGCCAACCTATTTCAAAAATAGTGAGTGACAAATTTCAGAAAAGTAATGTTATTGAAAAAAAACTTAATTGTTACTCAAATAACACTATCACATTATCAGTATCTCTTTTTTTTTTTTTTCTCAAACTCATACTTCTTTGGTGTATTTCACATATCATTTCATTTTATCCATATTATTTTAAGTCATTAATATTGGAATGTAAAAAACTATAAATATTATGTTTATTAATTAAATAATCCCCCCAAAAAAGAAAGATAAACCCGCAATATTTGCAACACTAAAAAATTAAAGAAATAAATTAGATATGCATCGCATCAAACAAATTCACTAAAATTTTCAATTTACTAATTAATTTTGTTTCTCTAGAGATACATGGGTTAGCAATTTTTTTAATTTTAATATATATAAAGTTTATCTATTATCTCTTAAATAATTTAAACTATAATGATAATTTTAATATATTAAAATTAATATTATCTCTTTTACAATTATATAAGAAATTATTTAATATATAAATTAAAAAAAACCAGTCATATGCTAAAAAAAATTTAAAATTATTTTAAATAATAGTATTTTAATATTATTTATTTTTAACATATATTTTTTTATGTTTTTACTTTCAAATTTTGTCTACGTGCCGAAAAGAATACATGATAGACAATTGGATGATGGGTGAGAATACCGGGAGCAAAACGACGTCGTTTAATTTAAAATAAAATGATTTTCTGTGACGTTTTTTATCAAAACCCTAAGTCTTAAACTACAAACCTTAAACCTCAAGACCATAAAATCCTAAACCTTAAAACCATACACCCTAAACCCTAAACTCCTAAACCATAAACTATAAATTCTAAATCCTAAACCTTAAATATAGGAGCTAACAACGAAACCTTTAAGTTAAACTTATATCGCAATACAGTTCATATTAAAAAAATCTGAGATTAATCGCTTATATCAGTATAAAATTTATTAATTTTTAATAAATAGAAGATGAATGATTTGGGGGATTTAGGCCAACTTTTAAACCCTAAACCCTAAACCCTAAACACCCTAAACCCATTAGGCATGCATATACCAACCCTTATACAAAGATTTGGCCAAAGTGTATGTTGGCTAGTCTATCCCAACACTTAAAAAAGTGTCGGCCCAAAAGTGTAGGCATAGTGTTGGACAAAGCTGACTCTTATTTAAGCGTTGCATTAAGCATGCATATCACAACCGTTATATAAAAAGTTAACCTAAGCGTATGTCGGCAAGTCTATCCCAACACTTAGGAAAATATATATCGTCTTAGGACTGGACAAAGCCAACTCTTATTTAAGCGTTGCCTTTGGCATGTATATCCCAACCCTTATACAAAGAGTTGGCTAAAGCATATGTTGGCCAGTCTATCCCAACACTTCGGAAAGTGTCGCACAAAAACTGTCGTCTTAGAACGAGACAAAAGCCAACTCTTATTCAAGCGTTCCCTTAGGCATACATATCCCAACCCTTATACAAAGAGTGGGCCAAAGCATAGTCTATCGCAACACTGAGGAAAGTGTTGCCACAAAAGTGTCGTATTAGGACTACAAAAAGCCAACTCTTATTCAAGCGTTGCCTTAGGCATACATATCCCAACCCTTATACAAAGAGTTGGCCAAAGCATAGTCTATCCCAACACTTAGGAAAGTGTCACCAAAAAAGTGTCGTCTTAGGACTATACAAAAGCCAACTTTTATTCAAGCGTTGCCGTAGACATACATATCCCAACCCTTATAAAAAGAGTTGCCAAAGCATAGTCTATCCCAACACTTAGTAAAATGTCGCCACAAAAGTGTCGTCTTAGGACTATACAAAAGCCAACTTTTATTCAAGCGTTGCCTTAGGGATACATATACCAACCCTTATACAAAGAGTTGGCGAAAGCATAGTCTATCCCAACACTTAGAAAATGTTGCCACCAAAATGTGGTCTTAGGACTAGACAAAACCCAACTCTTACTCAAGCGTTGCTTTAGGCATACATATCCCAACCCTTAGGAAAGTGTTGCCCCAAAAGTGTCGTCTTAGGACTAGACAAAGCCAACTCTTATTTAAGCGTTGCTTTAGGCATGCATATAGCAACCCTTATACAAAGAGTTGCCTAAAGTCCAGTCTATACCAACACTTGCCCCAAAAGTGTCGTCTTAGGACTAGACTTTTGCCAACTCTTATAAAAGCGTTGCTTTAGGCTTGCATATCGCAACACTTATGAAAGAGTTGCTAAAGCGTATTTTGGCTAGTCTATCCCAACACTTAGGAAAGTGTTGCCCCATAACTGTCGTATTAGGGCATTTTTGACGTAGTGAAAGTTGAAGGACTAAATTAGTAAATAAACCATAAGTGACAAATGTATGGTAAATTTTAATTCCATGTGCATGTATAATGTACATATATTTATTTATATTAAATACATACTTAATGTTTAAGTATATATAAAATATTATTATATTATATTATATTAATTAAATAAAGTAAATAAAATAAATAAATAAATCAAATTTTGACAATTGTGTGATAATAATAATGTATATGTGTAATAAATACATATGTACATTTGTAATACATACATATATTTACTTATTAATTAAGAAATAATAATATTGTATTAATATAATAAACAAAAGGTAAATAAAAAAGAAACAAAGAAACAGAATAGCAAAAAACGAAAACAGGGAAAGAAAGGAGGAGAAAAAGAAAGAAAGAAAAGGAAAAGGGAAATTAGAGTTTTAAAGGTTTTAAGTTCAAGTGGTAAGTTAATTTAATTTTTTTTTTTTGTAATTTTTGAGTTTTTGGAATCCTAGAACAAAATACTACTTGATTTATGTTGAAATTTTGAAAGATAGTTGATTTTTAGATGTAGTTCATGTTGAATTAATTGAAGATTTAGGGGTTAAATTGATAGAATTTCAAGTTAGAATTGAGAAAAGGATTGAATTATAAAACAAATAATAAGTTTTATATAGTAGGGACTAAATTGAAAAAAATTCAATATTAAGAATTTATGGTAAAATTAGAGAGTTGAAATTGGTTTTAAGTGATATTTGAATGAAAAATAGAGAAAAAAAATTGTAAAAGAAATTAAGTTAGTTTTGGTTAGGGATTAAATTAAAATTTATTCAAAAGTTGCATAGAAATTAAAATAATTAAAAATCATCAATACAACACAATTCACATCAATTATTTTCTATGGCCAAAAAGCTGACTTAATTTTTTTTACAATTTTTTTCTCTATTTTTTATTCACATCAATAAAATGATATCACAAATTAACCGGACACAACTAATCAGTTTCTACTAACTTCTTAAAACCTATAACAACCCGTTAACTGCCTCCGGACTTACTCAAAGGACTCAATAATTACATCAGTATAGTTGCTAGAGTAGACTGTGATAGTAGCGTTGACATTGGAAATCCATAAAAAAGCCAAGCTCCCATTACGACCAATTTTATCTACATAAAAGCAATTATCAGACTGGAAAGCAATACGAATTTTTTTTTTTTTTTTTTTTTTTTTTTTTTTTGTAATGAACTAAAGTTTCTATAAGAAAAACAAACTTGAGCTTATTAGAATTTATCACCTCCTTCAGAGATAAAACCGTACGCCGGTTGCCCAAACCTCGACAGTTCCAAGATAAACAATTCATGGCTCCTGGCAGGTCCCTTTTAAGAGACCGGCTTATAACGAATGAGCAGAGACAGAAGAGGGAGATGGATAGGCAGTTTCTCCAGACCCGCCCACCTTGCTATACTAACCTGTGATTGAGGAAAAGAAGACTAGTTGACTTAAACTCTAGAGTGACGTCTCTATTGCACCGACGATCCCCTCATCTACCGACAAAACTCAGTTGTAATTTCTTCGGGCCATTCCCTAACAACCATCCCATCCCACATATCCAAAAATTTACGACAACTTGTTTCACTATGGCCTATTCGACAACACAGATAGCAAACCAATTCATAGCTGAAAGAAATCGTCAAAACATTGTCCACTTGTCTTTGGATCTTTTTCTTTCTCATCAATGGTTCTCTTATGTCAAGCAGGACGTGCATAAAACTATTAAACACATTCCGTTTGTTACTTGCGTCATAGTTTAGAGAAGTTCCTATAAGACCTCCTAGGCTTTTAGAAGATTAATAGATGCTAACCTTGGGGGCAAGTCATGAACTTGGACCCAAAAATTGACAAATGAAAACTCAATATTTTCAGGATTCTCACCCTTAGCTAACTGATAGATAAGTAATAAACAATTACTAAACAATCATGGACCTCTTGAAATCATCTTTTTAAGATCTACAAGATGATAGAACTTAATAAGATAAAGGTCCCCAAACCAATAGGTTAGATAAGAGAGTATCCCTATCGCAGCAAAATTAGTGAACTGTTCCCCAAAACTTTGCCAGAAAAAAAAAAAAGAAGAAAGATCATAGTTGATGTCATCCTCCAACACATTTTCCACGTTAATCACCAGTTCGGCTTCTTCTTTTTCCTTCAAGGGAAGGATCTGAAAGTCGGACTCCATAACAAACAAAACAATGAAACAACATAATAAGATAAAAGCAAACAATGAGAAGAAATTGACAAAGCAATACTAAACATGCACAAAGGCATGCTCCCGAAAAGAAGAAAATCAATTAGAAAAAATTAACAAAGCAATCCCAAACATGCACAAAAGGCATGACTTGCTCGCGAAAAAGAGGAGGAGAAAAACTAGGGCAAGGGTTTAAAATCATATATAAATTTTTTATATTTATTTTTTTCATAAGGGTGGATATGAAACAATCTAATAAGGAATGAAGTTTTTATCTGAGGTCCAAATTTAGCCCTATAATTTCCAAAAGTTCACCAATAAACATTTATAGTTCACGGAAATAATAGGGGTAATTAAGTCATTTTGACGGATTACTATATATACTCGAGGCAGCTATTGCTTGTAAAGTTGGTGGTCGCCGTTCACTTCAACGATGAACTCAACACTCAGTTTAAACCGACCGGTTCGAAATTATACTCTCGGCAGCTTTAAAAACCCTAAATTGATCGAAGCTAGGCCTTCTAGACATCAGTTACGTTCTCATTTGATCGACTTTTCAAAGCTTAAATGGTTCGGAAATGTAAATTCGAGGACCGGTTCGAGTGTTCAGCAGCAGCTACGAGATTACTCGGGTGAATCGAGAAGAATTACGTCTCGTCGAATTAGGGTTTCGTCCAACGATGCTCAGTTCGGTTCGTTTCCTAACAAAGGCGGGACTGAGTCATCGAGTTTTGCCGAGTTTATCACATCCGAGCGTGTTAAAGTGGTGGCGATGCTGGCTTTATCTCTGGCGCTTTGTAATGCGGATAGAGTCGTGATGTCAGTGGCGATTGTGCCGTTGTCACTTGCTCATGGGTGGAGCCGGTCGTTTTCCGGTATTGTTCAGGTCGGGTTGTTTTGCTTCTCTTGATTTTCATAATTCGACAATGAAGAAAAAGAAGTTGTTTTTTATTGGAATTTAGTTGAATTTTGCGGAAAATGTAATTTTTGGAGCACAAAATGCATAATTTTGTATGCCATTCTCTTCAATCATTTATGTTTTAGTTTTGAAGACTTTGTAGGAAACAAAGTGAATGTAGCAAAGGTAACGACCAAAGAGAGCCATAACTGCAGACGTGTTTGTTAGTTTAATTTCTCTAATTGGTAGAACAACTAAGGTCCTTGTCATTTGGGTTTTATGTGTGATCAATCTCGGGTGCATGATTTTTTAAGAATAATGGTTTAAATTAAGTGCCTGATTTCACTCGCTTATTTAAAATTTGTTGCAGTCATCCTTTTTGTGGGGTTACTTAATTTCACCAATAGCAGGAGGGACATTAGTGGACTATTATGGTGGTAAGGCTGTAATGGCATGTGGTGTGGCATTGTGGTCATTAGCTACATTTCTTACACCCTGGGCTGCTGAAAACTCTTTATTGGCATTACTTTTTGCAAGAGCTATGCTTGGTGTTGCAGAAGGTGTAGCTCTTCCTTGCATGAACAATATGATAGCAAGGTATTGGTGATCTGATTTTATTTACTGTTTGATGCTGATCACCTTAAATTGATGATTAAAATCATATGCCTTCAAGCAAGTTCATCTTTGTAGTAACAGTATGCGAGCCCAATTGTTGAAGTATTGTGCAAACTTTTTCTTTTAGATGGTTTCCATCAACAGAACGTACAAGGGCCGTTGCAATGGCAATGGCTGGGTTTCAGCTTGGAAATGCAATAGGACTCACTTTGTCCCCAATTCTCATGTCCCAAGGTGGTATATTCGGACCATTTGTGATATTCGGACTATGTGGATTTCTTTGGGTTTTAGTATGGTTATCTGCAACCTCAAGTACCCCTGATCGAAGTCCCCAGATCTCAAAATATGAGTTGGATTACATAATGAACAAGAGACAGAAATCCCATGCAGTGGAAAGCAAGCCTAAGACCAAAATGATCCCTCCATTCAGAAGATTGCTTTCTAAAATGCCAACATGGTCCCTAATTGTTGCAAATGCCATGCATAGCTGGGTAATGCATATTCCTTTCCCTGTAGCTTATTACATGATAATTTGGTAAATTTCAAAATGTGCTTATGCAGCTTGTGAGTATTCTCTGAATATCTTCTGTATGCTTCTTTCCAAGTAGAAGCAAGACGCTGTTGTCTTGCCTTTTTAGAATTTAGTAGTTTTTGGTCTTCTTTTTTTCAGCCAATGCACACTGTTTAAGAATTTCAACTCATCATACATTACTTGACAAGGAAAAGTAATTCAACAATGGGAAATTCTCATTGCAGTATCTATTTTCAGTCAGTTTTGCATCTCTCCTAAAACACTAACCTCTTTAAATATCATCCAGGGCTTCTTTGTTATTCTCTCATGGATGCCTATCTACTTTAACTCGGTAAGGGGAAAAAAATTAACTACGAGCTCTTCATTCTGTGATGTGTGCAAGAATATAATCTTGTTTTAAGTTGCAAATAAGGAACATTTTGGCAATAGGTCCATCATGTTGATCTCAGACAAGCAGCATGGTTTAGTGCTGTTCCATGGTGCATGATGGCGCTAACAGGATACTTAGCTGGTTTATGGTCAGACACATTGATAAGGAATGGTACCAGTATCACTTTGACTCGCAAGATCATGCAGGTAAGGTTCAAAGAAAATGACGCTGTTGACTTTAAGAATTGAGTGTCTCATAATATGTTTCATTGTGTTTTTTGATCATTTTCATTTGGTTGTCATTTGCTTGTCTTCATTTGGTTCTGACTTCTTTTCTGCTCCTTAAGCACCCAATCTGTTTCTTATCTGCAGTCCATTGGTTTTGTTGGTCCTGCGGTTGCTCTTGTTGGCTTAACTGCAGCAAAAACTCCTTCAACTGCATCTGCTTGGCTTAGTCTAGCTGTTGGACTTAAAGCATTCAGTCATTGTGGTTTCCTTGTCAACCTTCAGGTCAGATTGCTGAGTATTCTTGAAATGTTAAATAATATGATTGAATGTCTTTTTCTCCCCTTTTCTCACTTTCTCTCTTTTGTTTCCGTTACCAGGAGATTGCTCCACATTATTCTGGTGTTTTACACGGTATGAAAATTTGCTTGCATCAAATGTAATTTTTTTTAATTTCTTTCTTCAATCGAAAAGATGGGTAGCAAACTTCGTTAAGCAATAGACTTCATGGTACAATGAAAAATGGTCTGCATTAAATTTTCCACCAAAAGAGTAGTCTTTTGTTATTACTGCTTTCAACAATTGCGCTCTTAATATAGATGTTGATTCCTCTATGTGTTTTTTTTTCATTGCCTGGTATTTGCGTGTGTGTATGTGCATTGCTTGTCTTTATAGACAAGAAAGTAAATTGTAGAGCACTTCAAACAATTATCTTGGTACATCAGACTTCCAGTACTATGTCTGAACAAATGGACCAGAGCATGACAATTAATTCTATTGAGTAAAAGCAAATTTATTAGGAGCATATTGCTTTTCCTGATTCTAGTTAAAAAATAGAGAGGTTTCCCTTTTTTCTCTTTTTTCTCGTTTTCGGGAAAGGGTTGGTGGAAGGAGAAAGATACAATTCGACTATGTTTAACTAACCATCCCTTTATTTCTGACCTTAGGATTGTCAAATACTGCCGGAACATTTGCTGCTATTATTGGAACGGTTGGAGCTGGTTTCTTTGTGGAGCTGGTGGGATCATTCCAAGGATTTTTGTTGCTCACATCGCTCTTATACTTCCTTGCTGCTCTATTCTACATTAAATTTTCCACTGGAGAGAGAGTCAACTTTGATGAATCTGGTCAGTATCATAGCCACCATATAAATACTTAAGTCTCTACCAGGCTTCAGATATGAATGAATGGTAATTTGTAATAACAGGTGCTCAAACTCAAGGTATAAATACTTACCTGACTATTAGAAGGCTATAAAGAGAAAGATTATCAGTGTGAATCAGTTTTATGACCACTATAAGATGTGTAATTATTAGCTGATGAGTTTCTTTGCTGACTTAACCCTGCACATTGTTTTAATTTTCTAATCGGTTGCATGCGTTATTCGTGATCAGCAGATTCATGAACATGTTTTTAGACTTGTGGTACTAAACCTTAGTTGTTGAGGATGGCGTATGGAGCGTGAAGTGTGAAGTCATCTAGGGCAACAAGAGAAGGGTGAGCAGTAAATCTTGTAAAAATAATAATAATAATAATGGTGCTGTTAGTTTCTTGTATAAAGCCAGAGAAATGTATAGTACATGATTTTTACCATCCGAGTGTGCATCAAAATCTGATTATCTGAAAGATAAAATCTAGAAAGTTATAAATGCTGAAAGCTGTCATCAATCTCTCCACCTTGCTTTCGGTGATTGATTTGTAGGCTCTGCACAATGAGTTGTTGCAGATGAGCGCCATCAATGGAATAGATGTAATATATACACTCAAATTTGTTAGTATTATGATATATGGAATATATAAGTTTAAATTATAAACAAAAATTAGAATTGCTTGAATGTAAAGTATTATTATTTTTACATGTTATTGTTAGCCTAAATATGGCATATATCTTTTTTTTTAATTTAATCGAATTTTTAGGTATTTTTTTTAATTAGGGAAATAGGTAGTTTTTTGAGACGTGCTTTCACACTCTCTCCTTGGATTTTTTTAAGGTTTAAGTTTAGGGTTTTAGGATGAAACCGTGAAAGCTTATAGGTAGATTTGAGGGGTCGGGGATGCGATAACTCGCCTCAGAACACATACATTTCATATCTTTGGCCAAGATAGGACTATTAACTCAGAAATTCATCCTATGGAAGTCAAGTTTCGGGGTGACAATGCTTGATACGATCACAAGTCGAAGTCTAAGTGGAGGTCTCAGTCGGCGATCGTGATGCGATCACAGGTTCGAGCATAACTGGGAATCAGTTGATAGTTGTTATGTAGTCGCAATTTCAAGCTTTTTGGATACCCACAGTCTTTATTTTTTCGGTGTAATCAACATAATTGTTCTCTCTATTTTTAGGCATTCAGTGTTTTTAGCCTTTCATTCTTATTCGAATGCTGACATCGAGGTGGACACAAGAGGGCTCTCAAGACGAGAGTGGATATTTCGGCGGAAGTAGAGGTCAAACTCAGGTCAGTGCGGCAGCGGTTGTAGTTATTAGTGGGTTGTTTAACAACAGCAACTGTTGTCGCCTAAAAAAAACATCACTTTTACTCCATGAAATAGTCGTTCTTCGCCTAAGAGTCCTCTTGAGTTTATGGTTGTGTCAACTTTCGGATAAGAAAGAAGGTTAAAGATATTGGTTGTATAAAAATGGAAAAAAAAATTATGCCAATTATAGTGGGAAGCCTCACAGTTTTTCCCTATGATTATGCTTTCGTAACGACCGTCAACTAGCTCCCTTGTTACACTCTGATCCATGATTACATAACGATCGTCGATTGAGACCTCTACGTAGACTGCCACCTGTAACTACAAAAAACAAAATAACCGCAGAACCCAACATCTAGGGGATAGGTTTTAGAGGTAATGATCTCATCTCGACAGGATATATGAAATGTGTTCGTCTCGAAGCGATATCGCATCACTGACCACTTAAGAATACCTCGAACCGGAAATTTTATTAGCGACAAAAATTTTTAGCATTGAAGCGGAGAAGAAAACGAAAAGAGAAATATTGTAAAGTGTAGGGATGATGGTTGGGAGAGATGATGTTTTAGGGATGATGGAGTATGGAAGGAGAGCCCTCTTTTATAAATGCGGGGAAGGGTGAGATTGTAAAGGAAAAAATCTTCATGGTCGAAAATGCGTTGCAGGATCAACGTTTTCATTGAATATATTTAAAACATGCGTCAAATTTGTAAGAAAAGTTCTCAGGATCAAGTTTTTTTTTTATTGCAGATTTTATGAAAATGTTTGTGAAAACTCGTCCAATTGGGCGAGCTTCCCTGCTGACATGGCAAGAAAGCACGTCCAGCTAAATGCGTTTTCCTGTCATGTCACCAAAGAAGCTCACCTAGTTGGATGAGTTTTCACTAACATTTTCATAAAGTGCAAAAAAAGTACTTGACCTCAGGAATCTCGGGTAAAATCTTAAGCACGTTTTGAAGCATTGAATATCCTTTGAAGCATGTGTCTGATGAAATTATTTGATCTGTGGAACAGGTTTTCAAGCACCGAAGAGCGTTTCATTATCATTATTTAACAAAAATGTGTCTTCAGAAACGGATTTTGAAACACGTATTCCCTCTCTCATTGTTCTATTTTGCTATTAAAGCACTGAAATATTCAGAACTTAGGCACGCAGCAAATTCATATTAAACATCGAAGAGTTGAGTTACGAGAGTTGTATGCATTTCTTTAGATAACTCGTCCGAAGATTTTCTAAATATCCAATTCATTTTAAATTAAAATGAGTCGATGAGTGAAATTTGTCGTTTACTACGACGATCAAATCTATAATACAAAAGTCGGGGTCATATTTGCAAGAGCCATATCCTTGGAATTGGCTTTCAAACGTACCATTCAATTACGTGAGCTACGAACTAAAATCAGGAAAAAGTCGAGGGTTCGAGCTGATGAAAACTTTTGAGCTTGCAATGTGGATATCTGACATCGGTTGACCCCTTTAAGTATGAGTTATTTGATGTGGAAGGCGAGCTCGAATTGGAGGTTGTCATATTATCGCATTGCTCAAACAGAAATCTTGTAATGGAGTTATATGTCAAGTTTTCCAAGGCTGATGGAGCTGGTCAATCTTCAGTCACCATTGCGACTAATGTTGGAACCGAAGTTGAAGTAAAAAGTTTTAAACGGTTCCGCAGTGAGCTCACTGGTTTGTTACGAAGCTCCTATTATGATGTCCTCGAAACATCAATGGGTAGACATTCTTCTATTTTCGGCACCGATTTGAACTTCAGCGGTCACTACTAATCGGGGTATGTGTAACCCGAACCTCAACACTTGGGCATGACATCTGTGAATCGACTTGGATTTTGAAAGTGAAAACGAAAAACTGGAGTCGCCACCGATCTTTATTAGGTGTGATCGGATCACCTTTGTTTTAATAAAATAATTTTAGATTGCTAAAACGGTGTTTTTGGTCTACGAAACTCAAGAGAAAAGGTTCGGGAGTTGGTTACGTACGAGGAAGGATTAGCACCCTCGACACGCCCAAAAATTGGTACCAAATTGATCAATTAGTGTCTAAATGTTAAAAATTGAAAACCGTAAATGGATTTGAAATACGATCTTTCCTTTTTAATATTGATTTTAAAATTCTTGAGTTAGCGTAAAAAATTTGATCGTTAAAGATTTCCTTATCTCGAGATATCAGATTATCACGTCCCGTAAGTTAGGACACAATATCGTAAACTCCCGAGCGCAAGGTCGTCTTTAATTCTAAATTGGAATCCCATGCACTTTAAAAAACAAAGGATATTTGGCGATTTTAGAATCGTCGAGAGAACCGAAACCCCGTAAGTTAGGGCACAATTCTTCGATATTCTAAAAAAGGGCGAAACATTGCCTTATTTAGAAATTTCGTTTTTGAATAGTAGCGAATTTGATATTTAGTTGACATGTTATTTGTTTGGATTAAGAAGAACGATTCAAGTTTGACGAATGCAATGAAGCTTGATTCGTGAGGCGACGATATGGAATAAAATAACCATGAGCATGAGACAAATCTACATAGATACGACATTACATACATGAATACGATAATTTGACAATATAAAATAAAACATGAGAGATAATCGCACAATATACATTATTTAAATACTAAACGTTAGTAATCAAGGACGAATGAATTTTAAACAAGTCATAAAACGAATTAGAATGAATAAAACGTAGAACAAATTTTAAAATGACAAGAAATGAATTTAAAATAAATAATAAAAGAATTTTAACATCAACAATGTGTAAAACAAGTTTAAAAGAATATGTACAAGAGATTTTAGAATAGGTAATATAAGCAAAAGTTTGAAATAAATAATATACGGGAAGAGTTTAATAATGTATAATATGTAAAATAACTTAAGATGAACGATATATAATGAATTTAAAACAAATGTTATGTAGAAAGAAACTTAAAATAAGTAATATACAAGGCGTCTAAGAAATAACCTATTTATACAAAGATATAACGATTTGAAATTGATAATTTATATAAAATTTACAATAAACAATAAAACAATTTTGAATGAATAACACATAAAGTGAGTTTGTAAAATGAATAATGTAAGAGAATTTTAAAATCTATGTTGCATAAAGTAAGTCACGAAAGATTCATATGAATAATTTTAAAACAGATAATATAAAAAATAAAACGTAAAATAAGTAATATAGGAGTAAGTAGAATGGGTTTGGAGTAAGGTATCAAAATAACTTGAACTAAATAATACATAGGTCGATTTAAAATAATGAATAAGAAATTTAAAACATATAATATGTAAAAAGGATCAAAAGACAACATAAAATAACGATTTAGATATAATATATCAAAGTCATTAGAGATACATATATGTAATAACTAAGGAATAAACAACATAAAATAATTTGAAATAGATATATGGTAAAAATAGTTTTGAAAGGTAGAAACTTGAAATAAAAGGTATATGGATATATATAATAGGTAAGAATTATAAAATAAATAATAAATACATAAATATGTTGAGACAAATAGTAATAATTTGAATAAACAATATATTAAAGTGAATTACAATAAACAATAATGATATGAACAACGATTAGATTTGAAACAAATCAAGATAGATATAAAGAGAGTGAAGTAGATCAACTTAGGATGTGATTGAAAATGAATCGAATTTAAGGTATAAACTAAAATAATTTAAAAGAGGGCTACTAGGGATTAAATCGAAACATGTTGAAACTTATGGGGCCCATTGAGATAATATCCCCAAGCCAAATGCGCTGTGCTTCATTAGCCTGTGCCGTGGATTGAATCGAAATGAGATAAAACAATCAAAGTAAATTAAAAAAATAAAAGAAAACAAGTCCGGACCATATTGCAAAACGGCTCAAAGCGGAGGGACTAAAGTGAGTATTTTCCCACTTAAGGGAAACACACCGTTTCTGTCGAGCCTTTTAAGCCATTTTTTTGTTTTTTTTTTTATTTCAGCCTCTGTCAAAAAAAAGAAAAGAAAATAGAGAGCTTTTATCCTCTCTCCCTCTTCCCCCTTTAACCTCCCCCATGGTCGACCATGGGCTCATCGGAGAGTGCCTCTACGCCAATGAACGGCGGCCACTGTTGGGTGAGACAGACCCCTTTTGGTTCTCCTCCGAACAGACACGGAGTCGGGGCCTTCACGACCCGCGGTACGACGAAGAAAGGAGAGGTTCCACGGCTCTTTTCTCTCCGTCATGGCCAATGGCCAAACCCCAGTGGGTTCGCGACCTACGGATCGACGAGAGCGCACGGAGCGTCCTTCGAACAGCAGATCGGAGGTACTCCTTTTATTATCCTGATTTTTATTATTGTTTTATGTGTATAACAAATGAAAAGAAAGAAAGAAAAGCAAAACTAAAATAAAAAGAAGATGAAACTCGAAATGCAAACAATAATCACCTTTCAAAATCGTCTCTTTTTTTTATTAATCTTGTTTGCCAAAATGTTCGTAAAAATCGTAACCCCTTACAAAAAGTATAGATTTCAGCTTTTTAAGCCAATCTATGAACCGTTCCTTTCGTATTTTGTTCTTTTGTTCATTATTTCTCTGCCATTTGCGTGCTTTCCTTGCTTTGCAGGTGTCAGAAACGTAGGTGGTCAGGGTTAGCTCGCGAAGAGGTGAGGCGCGCACGTAAATGATGTGGCATGGGCAGTTTGATGGCTAGGGTTAGGGTTGCTGGATTGTTTTGTGTAGTTGGGCTAGGGTAGGTTAGATTTGGACTTTGGGCTATTGTTTGATTTGGGCCATATACATGTTGTAAATGGACTTTTTTTTTTGGGTTTATTTATTTATTATTTGTATTCATTTATCTTGGGCCAAATTTGGCTACTACAGCTGCCCCTCTTTGCTCATTTTTGTGTAACGAGAATGAAGCAAAGACTTTTAAAGGAGTCAATTTTGCCCGGTCTTGTCGAATCTTGGCTTCTTAGTGTTTCTTTTCTTTTAATAGCCTCGTTCCATCCTCTGTATCTTTAGGGGTATAGGAACTGCTACTTTGGTCTACTCCACTGCAATTTCAAGGAGATAAGACTTGGTAATTTCAACCTACTCCTCTGCATCTTCAGGGAGATGAGATTTGAGACTTCAATCTGCTCCACTGCAACTTCAGGGAGATGAGATTTGCTATGGTGACTTTATCCAACCTACTGCAACTTCAGAGGTATAGGATTTATAGCCTTAATCTGCTCTCCTGCAACTTTAGAGAGATAAGATTTGCTATCTTCAGTCTATTCCACTGCAACTTCAAGGAGATAAGACTTGCAACTTTAATCTTCTCCGCTGAAACTTCAAGGAGATCTACTGTGGCTTTTAGCTGCTCCAACGCCCTTTCAGGGAGAAGATATTTGACTTCCATCCTGTTACCCTACTGCTTAGGAATTAGGGCCCATCGTCCTCGATCTGTTTCCCTACTGCTTAGGGGGTTAAGATCTGTAGATTCAGCTTATTACCCTACTGCTTAGGGGGTTAAAGCTTGTTATTTTTGATCTATTTCCCTACTTCTTAGGGGGTCAAGATCCGTGAATTCGACCTGTTACCCTACTACTTAGGGGCTTAAGGTTCTTCGTCTTCGACCATCTCCACTAATGCTTGGGGAGATAAGATCTGGAATTTTAGTCTGTTACCCTACTGCTTAGGGGTTTAAGACCCTTCGTCTTTGATCTGCTCCACTGCAACTTCAAGAAGGCAAGATCTGTGATTTTCAACCTATTTCCCTACTGCTTAGGGGTTTAAGGTCCGTGTATTCAGCTTGTTACCCTACCGTTTAGAGGGTTAAAGCTTGTTATCTTTGATCTATTTCCCTACTGCTTAGGGGGTCAAGATCCGTGAATTCGACCTATTACCCTACTACTTAGGGGCTTAAGGTTCTTCGTCTTCGACCATCTCCACTAATGCTTAGGGAGATAAAATCTGAAATTTTAGTCTGTTACCCTACTGCTTAGGGGTTTAAGACCCTTCGTCTTTGATCTGCTCCACTGCAACTTCAGGAAGGCAAGATCTGTGATTTTCAACCTATTACCCTACTGCTTAGGGGTTTAAGGTCCGTGTATTTAGCTTGTTACCCTACCGTTTACGGGGTTAAAGCTTGTTATCTTTGATCTATTTCCCTACTGCTTAGGGGGTCAAGATCCGTGAATTCAACCTGTTACCTTACTACTTAGGGGTTTAAGGTTTGTAAATTCAGTCTGCTCCACTGCGACTTCAGGGAGGCAAGATTTGCTAGATTCGATCTGTTCCACTGTAACTTCAGGGAGACAAGATCTGTAATTTTCAGCCTATTACCCTACTGCTTAGGGAGTTAAGGCTTGGTGAATTCAGCTTGTTACCCTACTGCTTAGGGGGTTAAAGCTTGGTGAATTCACTGATTCTAGGGATATGACCTGTAGAATCAGTTCCATGTATCTATGCTTATGCCAAAGAATTAGGATGCTATGATCGAAATGAATCAAATGTTCCTAATTAGATGC
The DNA here is from genome assembly GCA_025698475.1 of Gossypium anomalum. Classification (NCBI taxonomy): domain Eukaryota; kingdom Viridiplantae; phylum Streptophyta; class Magnoliopsida; order Malvales; family Malvaceae; genus Gossypium; species Gossypium anomalum. Next base: position 63,254,882 of record CM046957.1, read on the forward strand.
ACTGTAAATGCATGAGTGCAACATATTGTGAGCATGAATCCCTTTTTAATGTTTAGGTTGTCATTGCTCTTTGTTTATCAAGGTTCTTTTACTGAAACGGTACTCTGTCATCTTGTTCAGCTTAGATCAGAAAATCCGAAGAGATAGTCCCAATTTAAACTCTTTCTTCTAATATGCTTCCAATCTTTGAGTTTGGTTAGTTCTAAATAATAGTCCTGTTTTAGGTTCCCATACTATTTAGAAACTTTCAGAGCAATATGCAAAACTCTTTTTGCGAAAATGGCTTTTAGTCCATTAATCATCATTTCAATGCAAAATGCTTGAAAAAGATTATAATAATGATGGGACTGAAATTTATCAGAAACAAAATTTGAGGGGGATAGCTTATTCACAGCCAACAAACATTACTGGAATACAAAATGGATAAAATGAAAATAGGTGCCCCAGATATCGCAGCGTGAGCTTCTTTGTATGAACTTCTTGAAGACTCCCTTTTTGCCTAACATGTGTTTAAGGGACCTAGAGTACCGTTGTAGATGCCCCCAAGATGTAACATCTCTCCTCCTTGTTGATTTAGGTATCGTAATATTACCGTAAGCCCCATCTTTGATCAAAATTTGAATCGCCCTTTACGGGTTTTCAATTCAAAATCCCTTTGGTCTCAAGGTGCTCTTTGCGAGTTTTCACCCTGACCTCTCTCTCTTTTTTTTTTTTAAGGCAAAGTATTTCTTAACCGAATCTGAATTCACTGGATTAGGTAAAGTCTTGCCATCCATTTCGGCGAATATCAATGCTCCTCCAGAAAAGGCCTTATTTACCACATAAGGTTCTTCCCAATTCGGCATCCATTTTCCTCTGAAGTCCTTTTGTATGGGTAGGATCTTTTTCAATACTAGGTCTCCCTCATAGAATTCTCTAGGACGAACCTTTTTGTTGTAAGCTCGCATCATTCACTTTTGGTACATCTGACCATGACGGATAGCCCTTAACCTTTTTTCTTCAATCAAATTCAGCTGATCATATCGGGACTGGATCCATTCTGCTTCATCCAGTTTTACCTCTGACAAAACTCTGAGGGAATGAATCTCGACCTCGATGGGTAAAACTGCCTCCATTCCATAGACCAATGAAAAAGGCGTTGCCCCGGTGGAAGTCCTGACAGACGTCCGATAAGCATAGAGGGCGAATGGTAGCTTTTCATGCCAGTCTTTATAAGTCTCGGTCATTTTCCCCACAATCTTCTTAATGTTTTTATTAGCTGCCTCAACTGTACCGTTCATCTTCGGACGGTATGGTGACGAGTTGTGGTGTCTGATCTTGAACTGACTGCAGACATCTGCTATCGTACTGTTGTTCAAATTCAATGCGTTGTCGAATATGATCCTTTCTGGTATTCCATACCGACAAATAATTTCTTTTTTTAGGAATTTGCTAACAGCCGATTTAGTAACATTGGCATATGAAGTGGCTTCCACCCACTTGGTGAAATAGTCGATGACCACAAAGATGAATCGATGCCTATTTGAAGCTTTTGGCGAAATTGGCCCAATCACATCCATGCCCCACATCGAGAAAGGCCATGGTGAAGTCATGACATGCAGAGGTGAAGGAGGCACATTAATCCTATCTCCATAGATTTGGCACTTATGACATCTTTTGGCGTAGTTAATACAGTCTCCTTCCATGGTGGACCAATAATAACCAAACATCATAATTTGCCTGGCCATTGTAAAGCCATTAGCGTGTGTCCCACAGACGCCCTCGTGAACCTCTTCTAAGATTTTCTTAGCCTCGACAGCGTCCACACATCTTAAGAGCACTTGGTCTTTTCTTCTTTTATACAGGATTTCTCCATCCAAGACATAGCCGCTGGCCAACCTTCTTAATTTCCTCTTGTCATTCTCGGTCGCTTGGTCTGGGTATTCACGACTCTTCACATATCATAAAATATTCTGATACCAAGGATGATCATCTTTCTCTTCTTCTTCCTCGACGTTGCAGCAATAAACCGGAGCCTCATAAATACTCATCCGAATAGGCTTCACATCCTCTTGCTTGTTCACTTTAATCATAGAAGCTAAGGTTGCCAAGGCGTTAGCCATCTGATTTTCATCTCGTGGGAGATAGCAGAAAGTGACATCGTCAAACTCCTCGATTAACTCAAGAACCAGCCTTCGATAACTGATCAACTTCGGGTCTCTTGTCTCCCATTCACCTTTAAGCTGATATATCACTAATGCAGAATCTCCGTATACTTCTAATACTTTAATCTTGCGTTCTATGGCTGGACGGATGCCCATGATACAGGCCTCGTATTCCGCCATGTTGTTTGTGCAATCAAAATCTAATTTACTAATGAAAGGATAATAATCTCCGTTTGGAGATACCAAGACTGCCCCAATTCCATTGCCTATAGCATTTGAAGCTCCGTCAAAATTCAGCTTCCAGGGGTGGCCTTCTTGAGAGTCTTCTTCCATGGTTGCCACGTACATTAGATCCTCATTCGGGAAATCAAAGCTCAATGGCTCATAATCTTCTAGAGCTCTACTGGCCAGAAAATCTGCTATTGCACTCCCCTTTATAGCCTTTTGATTCACGTAGACTATGTCAAACTCAGAAAGTAAAATTTGCCAACGAGCCATTCTTCCGTTGAAAGCATTTGACTCTATCATATACTTCAAAGGATCTAGTTTCGTGATGAGCCAAATTGTATGGTACAACATGTATTGTCTCAGTCTTCGGGTTGTCCAAATCAAAGCACAACACAACTTCTCGATTGGCGAATACCTTGTCTCACATTCGGTGAATTTTTTGCTGAGATAGTATATTACTTTTTCTTTTCTTCCAGTCTCGTCATGTTGGCCTAGCACGTATCCCATGGAGTTCTCGAACACTGCCAAGTACAATATCAATGGTTTATCCGAGCAAGGTGGCATTAGTACCGGGGCGTTGGATAGGTAATACTTGACCTTGTCAAAAGTTTCTTGGCACTCCTCATCCCAAACACCCGGATTATGCTTTCTGAGAAGACGAAATATCGGGTCACATTTCTCCGTTAATTGTGAAATGAACCGAGCAATGTAATTCAATCTTCCTAAGAAACCCCGAATTTCTTTTTGAGTACGTGGTGGAGGTAATTCTTGTATAGCCTTGACTTTATCTGGGTCAATCTCAATTCATTTTTCACTGACCACGAATCCCAACAGTTTTCCTGACCGGGCTCCGAAAGTACACTTTGCTTAGTTGGAACTTCCTTAACCTTAAGAATAGTTTCCTCAGGACTTGTACATGCTCTTTTTCTATTCTGGATTTTGTAATCATGTCATCGATGTAAACCTCGATCTCCTTGTGCATCATATCATGGAATAAAGTTACCATGGCTCTCTAATATGTCGCTCCCGCGTTTTTCAGCCCGAATGGCATCACTTTATAACAAAACGTTCCCCACATGGTAACAAATGTTGTCTTTTCCATGTCTTCAGAATGTATTTTTATCTGGTTGTATCCCGAGAAGCCGTCCATGAACGAGAAAAGTGAGTAACCCGCCGTGTTATCCACTAGTGTATCAATGTGAGGCAACAGAAAGTTATCTTTTGGGCTGGCTTTGTTTAGATCCCGATAATCTACGCATATTCGTACCTTCCCATCTTTCTTAGGGACTGGGACTATATTGGCCACCCATTCTGAGTACTTGACCAGTTGTAAGAACCGACGTCGAATTGTTTCTTGACCTCTTCTTTTATTTTCAACAAAACATCAGGTCTCATCCTTCGGAGTTTCTGTTGAACTGGATTGCATTCTTCCTTTATAGGGAGTCGATGCACCACGATATCAATATTCAATCCGGGCATGTCTTGATATGACCAGGCGAAGACGTCCTTGAATTCCTGGAGTAACTCGATGAGGTCTTGCTTTGTTTCTGCAGCGATACTAGCTCCAATTTTCACCTCTTTTCCTTCTCCTAAACTAACAATTTCCACCAACTCTTTGTGAGGTAGGATTTGTTTCTCTTCTTGTTCTACCATCCTTAACAAATCAGGAGATAGGTTACAATTTTGATCATCTTCAAAATCCTCAGTGTCTTCCATACACAAATCTGGCTCGAAAGGAATCTCTGAGTCATTGGCAACGTTGCTCATATCATTGATATCTGGAGACCTGTTATGGATGAAGAAAAAAGATCCAAAGAACAAAAGAATCTAAGAATATTTGATTTGTGTGGTATGATTATGAATGAAGTAGGAAGAATAAAAAGAATATTTGCTCAATATGATACGCAAGAATGCATTTTTTATTGAAATAACGATGTTTGGACATATGCCTATTTCATAAAAGGATTCTTATTGCCCCTAGGCTCAGAGCAATAAGCTTGTTTTAAACATTACTCTGAGTTAATCCTAAAAGTTACAGGGATCTCCTCCACGGTCTAATTGTTCAAAACGCTTCTAGGGATGTAAGGGCGAATTCTAGCTAAATTCTCCTCAGTTTTTTCTTTAGATATGGCATTGATATTCAAACTGTTCAACATTTCTTCGGCGGACTCTTTATTCGTCGTTCTTCCTTTAGAGTAAATAGTCCCCCCTGATACGAATGTTTTGGATAAGTGAGGAAAGGTCATTGGTTCCCACTTGACCTCTACACCGCGCAGACGCGCTCTTCTTGTTTCTTGCTTTTTCTCCAGTTTTTTCTTCTTGTGCTTCGCATCTGGCTTAAATCCTAAGCCAAAGCGGTCTCGTTTTTCCCTCAGCATTGGTACATCGATCCTTCCTTGGAGGCATCTTCCGAGTCCTTTTCCTGGCAGGGCTCCTTTGCCGACCGTTAAACGCAGGCCCATCCTCGTAGTTCTGGATATTCTGGGTATTGAGATTTTGTTCCCTTCGACAACGAATGTAGCATTGAAGAATTCTAGCGATCGAAAAGAACATTCTATCGCCTCATCATCCACTCCCACATATGGTGCATCACTGGTAACGGATGCAATGATGTCTTCCTCCGCGTTTATCGTTACCAACCTACCCTCAGTTACCAACTTCAATTTTTGGTGTAGAGACGATGGTACTGCCCCCACCGAGTGAATCCACGGTCTTCCCAACAGGTAATTGTATGACAGTTTGATGTCCATTACTAAGAAATCCACCTCGTATGTATTTGGGCCAATCAGGAGAAGTATATCGATCCTTCCCGTCACTTTTCTTTCCGTACCATCGAATGCTCTCACAACGTTTTGACATGTCTTCATGTGAGAGTTATCCACTGGCAACCTATTTAACGTGGACAGAGGCAGGACATTCAGCGCTGATCCATTATCAATCAGCACCCCTGGCAACGTATATCATTTGCAGCGAGTGGTGATATGCAGAGCCTTTGTAGATCCCATACCCTCCGGTGGTATCTCATCGTCATTAAAGAAAATAAAGTTATCAGCACTGATATTATTGACCAGGCGATCAAGCTTGTTAATAGAAATATCATCCGCCACGTATGTTTCATTTAACACCTTCATCAATGCACTGCGGTGTACCTCTGAGCTCAAAAGTAAGGCTAGTATCGATATGCGAGCTGGTTGTTTGTGCAACTGCTCCACAATGCTGTACTCACTGTGCTTTAGGAATTTTAAGAATTCCTTAGCCTCTTTTTCCGTTACAGGCTCATTGACAGGTGACTCAGGTCTAATCGTTTTCTCCTTTCTTTATTCAACTACCACAGATTTCCCTTTAGCTGGTTCTACCTTTGTGTTCGGGGTATAACGCCTTACACTTCGTGTATAGAAACCTTCATCTTGCCCCTCTTCCAAAGTGCCAGTCGGGTTCTCTTTTCCCGGGATTGTCACATTACAGTCATAGTTCCAAGGCACACTCTTGCTATCTTTGTAAGGGAAAACAACAGGTTTCTAGATTATGACCTTTGGCGCAATTAGTACTCCCATTTCACTGGTCCTTGGTCGCGATATAATAACCACCGGGTGATTTGCCCCAGGGACTTTGTTGGTTGACCCTCCTTCTGAAGCGCATACATCTTCCCCTTCTAAGCCCTCAGTATACTCGAAGAATTCAATCTCTTTATTTTTCATCAACCTCTGTACTAGTGCCCTAAATCCATTGCACTTCTGGATCTCATGACCCTCTTCGTTGTGATAGTTGCAGTAGTATTTTGCTCCCTCGGGCTTCTCCTCTAAATCTTGTTCAAGTAAACCTTCTTCTACCATTTTCTTCCAAACCCATCTCAACGGGGTTTTTACCTCCGATATATCCATCTTGGTTCTCCTCCCTCCATTTTTAACTATCGCGTTTACCCCTTCATCTGAATGACTGGGTAACGAATTTCCAGCCACATTAGGTCCTGTGGGATCATCGAACTTCATAATGCCCATCTTTATGAACCTTTCGACCAATTTCTTGAAGGCCGTGTAGTTCTCAATTGTGTGTCCCGAGATTCCTGCATGGTATTCGCATTGCGCATTTGCGTCATACCACTTGGGAAATGGAGGTTGCATGGGTTTCAAGTAAAATGGGAACACTACATGTGCATCGAACAGGTTCTTGTAAAGCTCCTTATACGTCATTGGGATTGGCGTGAATTGAACCCTTTCTGTGTTAGGCCTTGGGTTGGAATCTTGCCTTGTAGGGCCCTGATGGCTAGTAGTCACTGCCCTTGGTTGGCTCACTATGACTGGCTTGGAATAACTTTTATTGTATATGCTTGCATTGTTCATTTCGTTTTCTTTCCTTCTATGAGCCGATCTCTTGGCACTTTCTCCTGCTTCAATTTTCCCACATCTTACCGTGTTTTCTATCATCTCCCCAGACATCACTATGTCTGAGAAGCTCTTAGTAGCGCTTCCCAACATATGGTTAATGAATGGGGCCTTCAGGGTATTGATAAAAAGTATGGTTGTCTCCTTTTCCAAGAGAGATGGTTGGACCTGCATTGCCATCTCCCTCTACTGTTGTGCATACTGCCCGAAGCTCTCACTCGGCTTCTTTTCCATATTTTGTAGGGTAATTCTGTCGGGTGCTATGTCCGTCACGTGGCTGTATTGTCTCATAAAAGCTTGAGCCAAATCCTTCCACGAACCAATTTGGGTACGGTGAGAAATTTGGTTATACCATTTGGTCAGTGCAGACCGATCGATATCCGAAGCGATGAATTAGGAATTGATCATTGTTAACTTATCCTATCATCCTTCGACAGAACATCGTTATGTGAGCTTCAGGGTAGCTAGTCCCGTTGTACTTTTCAAACTCCGAGGTTTTAAATTTTGGTGGGAGCACCAGATCTGGGACTAAGCTTAAGTCCTTAGCATCGATCCCGCTGTGGTAGTCAGCAGTCTCCATTGCTTTAAATTTCTCTTCAAGCCACTTGCATCGGTTATCGAGTTGCTTTGCCAAGTCAACCTTTTCTTTTTCTGTTTCTGCCACATCATCAAGGTCTGGGACAAATGGATTAGCTGGATTATCCCCGGGAGTGGAGCCCGAACCTATAGGAGCATTCATCGGTGCGCCGAGGCACCTACCGGTATTCTTTGGGGCCTAATAGTGATAGGCGCTGTTCGTGGGTGCATCTCTGGTTGTGATTGAGTGTTTACTGAGGTAAAGCCCGGAGGATAGATAGGGTCTTCATTATCGCTCCCTATAGCGTTCTTTCCTTTTTCTCGTTCTTTAGCTAGTAACTGCGCTAACTGTCTTAACATATTATTCTGGGATTCTTGCATTTGTTCCCTCATATCTTGTTGGATTTTCGCTAACTACTCTTGCATCCGCGCTTGTAATTGCTCTTGCATATCCTTTTGCAGTTGTTCTAATCTTTCTAGTCTTTGATCCATTTCTTTGGTTTCTGGTGGGTATAGTAGCCGTGTTTATTGGTTGTTGATTCGTTGGTTTTCGATTAATCGAAATAATTTTTACTTAATCAGGGTCTTTTCGTGAAATTTAATGCATATGATGAAATGTACTGCAAATGAATGAATGCAAAAGAGGCGTTGATTCTAATTCAATTTCATTAGAAGAACTTCACTAGAAGAAAAATTTCTTTACATAGAACAGATGATTACATATACGACTTTACCCTAATGCCCAAAGCCTTAACCTTTCTAAGAAGCCAGGCTAAATTTCGGCCTCGATCTGATTCCGACTCGTACTTTAAGCTCAATACATCAGCCTGAACTGCCAAAGTTTGCAAGTGATCGGCTACCTCCCGAGTCTGAGCCATAGCTTCGCCCATGACATAACCTTTATTTCTGATCTGATCTTGAGATTGGAAGAGTTGTTCTCTATACTGTTCATTGTTTGCCTTAAGAAGTTCCACTTGAATTTTACTATCTTGTAGTGCGGTCTCGAGTTTTCCTATTTCCTCTTTCAACTCTTCGATCCTACTTAGACTGGCATTCAACTCAATTACGGAATTACTGCTACGATGTTGATGTAGCGATCTTTCTAGTTCAACCACCCGAGCCCGTAACTTTTCTTTTTCTTTTTGGCTTTCTGACAAACTCTTTTTCAGAACATCCTCTCGCCCTTGGACATCATGGAACTTCTTCTCCCACTGATCGGCTCTAGCCTTTTCTTTTCCAATCTCTTGACACCACTGTTCCGACGTTTTGCCCAAACGGGCAGTTCTTATCGACATACGCAGCTTCTTATAATCAGTCTTCAGACTATCCAAGTCTTCCTCGGCTTTGTTCTTCCCTTTCCTTAGCTTCTCGGCCTCTAGCTTATGGATGTCGATGTCTAATCCCAGCCGCATCTTTTCTTCCTCCAACTGCTCTATCTTCTTTCCAAATTCTGAGCTCATTTTCTCGAAGTCTTGCTTGATGATTTCTAGCTCCGACGGGACTACTCGCAAATGTTCTTCTATTGGTTGAGTATTCTCTTGAGTCGGCCTAGAAATGTTGTTGTTGATTCTCTTACTCCACCACCATTCGTACTCGGGGGTTGTCATCGGGCCCGTGGTGAATCCTTTCGTTCTTCGGGTTTGGTTCCAAGTATTTGATATCTCACGAACTTTTTTCTTATAACCGTCGTCTTTATAAGAGAACTCACATTGAGCCAATCCTCGTGTTGCTGGTATGAACTGTCTCGACCGATACTGCCTTAACACAAGTAGCGGGGCGTATCCAGAAGCTCCCCATATTCCAGCTAGAGGGACCCAGTCAAAATCACCGCATCGATATAAGATCTCATCGGGGATTAACCAAGGGGCCCTCCATTCAACATATTCGACTCGTAAATTTTGGAGAATAGCTATCCATCTTTCTTCTGAGATAACGTCTCGCCTCGGTGTTGCCACTAATTCTCTCAGTGGAGAATAGTCCTGAGAGAAAACCCGATAGGAGACCTTATCCACCTTCCAAAAATGGCTATGGAACCAAGCCAAGAGAAGCTGTGCGCAACCAATAAACCTTCTTTCGCCCGCTCTCCGATATACATTCAAAGATCTGAAAGTTTCCGCTAAGATTGCCGGGACGGGCGTGGTACCTTTATCAAGTCGGTCGAATAAGTCTGAGACGGCTTCATCTATATGTCTGAGTGCTTTAGGGAAGATGATCAAACCGTAGAGGCTTAAGGCAAAAACGTCGACCCTTTTCTTCAAATCCGGGTGCGCTAGGATTAAGTCTCTCAAATTTCCCCAAGGAATGCACTTACTATCCCCTTTTTGTTTGATATGAGCTGCAACCCACTGTTCGCTCATTCCCGTGATACTTATCAATTTCTTCAAAAATGTGAGAACATTGATAGGTCTTGAATAGGCCCTGTCAGCTTGAATCTTCGGGCAATTAAGTAACGCCATGTATTCTTCCACCGTAGGTACTAAATCGACTCCTCCAAAGGTGAAGCAACTATAAGCGGGATTCTAAAACTGTGCAAGAGCTCGAAACAACTGTTTGTCTACCTTTACATCGAGCAAATAGGGTAGGTCTCCGTAGTTACGGTAAAAGAGTTGCTTAACCTCGCTATTCCAGCTATTCCATATATCCTTTAACTCTTGTAGGTTATTCTGGGTTGTGCTGATGCGAGTGAAATCCCACAACTCCGACTCGTATCTCTAGGCCAAACTATCACCTTTCTCTTGCTGTGTCTTCTCGGACCACACTCGGACGGCCGCATTATCCTCCACTCTATCAAGAAACCTTTTTTCCATGCTAAACTCTTCTATTTAGTAACCGAATCGTGAATCAATACCTCTTTTATGATGAGATGTCATGCAACAACAATAAAACACAAACAAGTCAATATCAAAACAAAGAATAAAAATCAAAGCAATCAATAAATAATCAAGCACCTAATCAGGTAACCACTATGGTTCGGTGTGGTTCTACCTAGGGTAGGCTCTTAGGGCTCATTACATGTGGTTCGGTTCTAAAGTAAAGGTACCTGAACCGGCAGATTCCTCGATCCTCACCCATTATAGGTTCATACGGACCGAGTTCAATTTAGGGGAATACATTTCCCTCCGGCTATACGAAGATGAAAATCTCACGGAGACGCAGGTAGAGATGTATCCCGAAAGCAATCCACTATCCTATACGGAGGTGAAGACCTCACGAAGGAGTAGTTTCTCACTTTCACTTAAAAGGGTAAAATTGACCAATAATGCGATGCGATATGCAAAGATACATTAAAGAATTAAACCACTTAAAGCAAGCAAATTATGAAGAAGGCCACGAAAATAATAGACAACATGCGATACAGTAAACTTAAAACCGATTTTCAATTTTCGACAAAAGACAAGAAATAGTCAATTTATGGCTCAACTCTCGAACTCCCCAGTGGAGTCGCCAAGCTGTCGTAACCATTTTTGAAAACGGGAATCGACTTGGATTTTGAAAGTGAAAACGAAAAACTGGAGTCGCCACCGATCTTTATTAGGTGTGATCGGATCACCTTTGTTTTAATAAAATAATTTTATATTGCTAAAACGGTGTTTTTGGTCTACGAAACTCAAGAGAAAAGGTTCGGGAGTTGGTTACGTACGAGGAAGGATTAGCACCCTCGACACGCCCAAAAATTGGTACCAAATTGATCAATTAGTGTCTAAATGTTAAAAATTGAAAACCGTAAATGGATTTGAAATACGATCTTTCCTTGTTAATATTGATTTTAAAATTCTTGAGTTAGCGTAAAAAATTTGATCGTTAAAGATTTCCTTATCTCGAGATATCAGATTATCACGTCTCGTAAGTTAGGACACAATATCGTAAACTCCCGAGCGCAAGGTCGTCTTTAATTCTAAATTGGAATCCCATGCACTTTAAAAAATAAAGGATATTTGGCGATTTTAGAATCGTCGAGAGAACCGAAACCCCGTAAGTTAGGGCACAATTCTTCGATATTCTAAAAAATGGCGAAACATTGCCTTACTTAGAAATTTCGTTTTTGAATAGTAGCGAATTTGATATTTAGTTGACATGTTATTTGTTTGGATTAAGAAGAACGATTCAAGTTTGATGAATGCAATGAAGCTTGATTCGTGAGGCGACAATATGGAATAAAATAACCATGAGCATGAGACAAATCTACATAGATACGACATTACATACATGAATACGATAATTCGACAATATAAAATAAAACATGAGAGATAATCGCACAATATACATTATTTAAATACTAAACGTTAGTAATCAAGGACGAATGAATTTTAAACAAGTCATAAAACAAATTAGAATGAATAAAACGTAGAACAAATTTTAAAATGACAAGAAATGAATTTAAAATAAATAATAAAAGAATTTTAACATCAACAATGTGTAAAACAAGTTTAAAAGAATATGTACAAGAGATTTTAGAATAGGTAATATAAGCAAAAGTTTGAAATAAATAATATACGGGAAGAGTTTAATAATGTATAATATGTAAAATAACTTAAGATGAACGGTATATAATGAATTTAAAACAAATGTTATGTAGAAAGAAACTTAAAATAAGTAATATACAAGGCGTCTTAGAAATAACCTATTTATACAAAGATATAACGATTTGAAATTGATAATTTATATAAAATTTACAATAAACAATAAAACAATTTTGAATGAATAACACATAAAGTGAGTTTGTAAAATGAATAATGTAAGAGAATTTTAAAATCTATGTTGCATAAAGTAAGTCACGAAAGATTCATATGAATAATTTTAAAACAGATAATATAAAAAATAAAACGTAAAATAAGTAATAGGGAGTAAGTAGAATGGGTTTGGAGTAAGGTATCAAAATAACTTCGAACTAAATAATACATAGGTCGATTTAAAATAATGAATAAGAAATTTAAAACATATAATATGTAAAAAGGATCAAAAAGACAACATAAAATAACGATTTAGATATAATATATCAAAGTCATTAGAGATACATATATGTAATAACTAAGGAATAAACAACATAAAATAATTTGAAATAGATATATGGTAAAAATAGTTTTGAAAGGTAGAAACTTGAAATAAAAGGTATATGGATATATATAATAGGTAAGAATTATAAAATAAATAATACATACATAAATATGTTGAGACAAATAGTAATAATTTGAATAAACAATATATTAAAGTGAATTACAATAAATAATAATGATATGAACAACAGTATACTGAAACAAATCAAGATAGATATAAAGAGAGTGAAGTAGATCAACTTAGGATGTGATTGAAAATGAATCAGAATTTAAGGTATAAACTAAAATAATTTAAAAGAGGGCTACTAGGGATTAAATCGAAATACGTTGAAACTTGCGGGGGCCCGCTGAGATAATATCCCCCAAGCCCAATGCGCCGTGCTTCATTAGCCCAGGCCAGGGATTGAATCAGAAATGAGATAAAACAATCAGGCGAAATTAAAAAAAAATAAAAGAAAACAAGTCTGGACCATATTGCAAAACGGCTCAAAACGGAGGGACTAAAGTGAGTATTTTCCCACTTAAGGGAAACACACCGTTTCTATCGAGCCTTTTAAGCCATTTTTTTGTTTTTTTTATTGCAGCCTCTGTCAAAAAAAAGAAAAGAAAACAGAGAGCTTTTATCCTCTCTCTCTCTTCCCCCTTTAACCTCCCCCATGGTCGACCATAGGCTCATCGGAGAGTGCCTCTACGCCCATGAACGGCGGCCACTGTTGGGTGAGACAGACCCCTTTTGGTTCTCCTCCGAACAGACACAGAGTCGGGGCCTTCACGACCCGCGGTACAACGAAGAAAGGAGAGGTTCCACTGCTCTTTTCTCTCCGTCACGGCCAATGGCCAAACCCCAGGGGGTTCGCGACCTACGGATCGGCGAGAGCACACGGAGCGTCCTTCGAACAGCAGATCGGAGGTACTCCTTTTATTATCCTGATTTTTATTATTGTTTTATGTGTATAACAAATGAAAAGAAAGAAAGAAAAGCAAAACTAAAATAAAAAGAATATGAAACTCGAAATGCAAACAATAATCACCTTTCAAAATCGTCTCTTTTTTTTTATTAATCTTGTTTGCCAAAATGTTCGTAAAAATTGTAACCCCTTACAAAAGGATAGATTTCGGCTTTTTAAGCCAATCTATGAACCGTTCCTTTCGTATTTTGTTCTTTTGTTCATTATTTCTCTGCCATTTGCGTGCTTTCCTTGCTTTGCAGGTGTCAGAAACGTAGGTGGTCAGGGTTAGCTCGCGAAGAGGTGAGGCGGCGCACGTGGGGGCTGAGCGGCGGCAGCAGGTTTGATGGCTAGGGTTAGGGTTGCTGGATTGTTTTGTGTAATTGGGCTAGGGTAGGTTAGATTTGGACTTTGGGCTATTGTTTGATTTGGGCCATATACATGTTGTAAATGGACATTTTTTTTTTTTGGTTTATTTATTTATTATTTGTGTTCATTTATCTTGGGCCAAAATTGGCTACTACAACATCAATTAGTACGTTCAATTTCAACTTCGATTAATCAATATCTTGAGGAAGAAGCACTTATATATGGGGGCCATCAACCTAATACCAACTCGCAATCCGATGCAGATTTTGTCGGGCACGTGGGGTATAAAAGAATCGATGACTTACTCCTTACGGTCAGGTCCGGTGAGGGTATATCAAACCCTTTGGTTGAAGATGACAATGAAAGCGTAGATGAGGAAGAAGATTAGCGAATGCAATTGATGGATCAGAGTCAGACCCCGATCCAATTCGGCAGTCCAGTCTGGATAGTTCAAAAGTAGTACTTTTTTTTAAACAAGAACAGGTTCAAATTGAGTCAGAACCTTGTGGTTCTGACAATAACGGTTTGGATAATGCTCGAGATCCAAGATCCACGATTCAAGGCATATAAACTTCTGCCCCACATGACCAATATCGACCTCTCTGTTGAGAGTGGTTTAGAGTTTTAGATACTGCACAGAACACTTGGTAATGCAAGTTCATCGTCAGATATCCAAGTGTTGGAAGTTGGAATTGAATACCCTAACAAAAATGTTTTTCTTGTTGCATTAAAGCGACTCAACTTTAAAAACAGCGTAAACTATAACGCCACAAAATTTCGTTCGGAGAAATTCGATAAAAAGTGCGCAATGCACGATGAGAGGTGCAAATGAAAAATCATGGCATATTTTCAAAAGAAGACGAGCTTGTGGACGATTAAAAAGTATTTTGGTCTACATACTTGTGTTACATCAGGTGCACGATGCAATCACTCGATTTTCTGACATAGTGTGACCTGATTGGGTCTTCATTTTTCCCAATAATGTAACTTTAACTCGCAATTTGCTATTGTAAGTCAGGATCATCTGATGCTAAACTACTAGCAATAGTAGAATTCATAGCTCAATTAAAGAGTTAATGATATCTCTCACTGGCATTTTTTGGATTGATAAATATGGAACATGGTCACTGGTTGCTAGTTCTCGAACGAGCAATTAATCACAGTCATTTGTTGACAGTGATCACATTAATCATTAAGAAGACACAATGGTGGCAATGAGATAAAATAGGATTGTATTGAGTGAACGGATTTAACTCAAAAGAATCAAAGATATCATATGAGGGTAACACACGTGATGAGGTCATTGTTCAAAGCAATTAGATGAATTACTTCCGTTAAGAGTATAAAATAAGGAGTTTTCAATCATGGTGTTTCTTGTGGACAGAATCCATGATTAAATAATTGCGAATTATAGAAATAATGCTTCTGGACATAATTGCAATCACTAGAGCCTAATTGTATGTTTGATTGGTCCCTCCACTAGCTCAACAAAAGCTCGATTAGACTACATTTGAATTAGAATAAAATTCTACAACTTTGGAAATAATTAAATTTGAGTTGATTTATTCAATGTGGAATTAAATTAGGTGGTCGTAAGAATTGTTCAACTAGAAAATTTGATTAAAGAATTTTCTTGAAAATTTATTTTAGAAAATTTTATTTTGATTAAGTAAAATTGAATTAATCAAATCAATTAAAATTAATATGATATTATTGGAAGTTAATTTTCCTGTCAAACATTGGCCTAATTGGTAATTGAACTTAAAAATTGGACTTGAGATCGTAAATTGGGCCCGAGAGCCCAAAATCGAGACCAAGACCCAAAAAACAGGTCAAATCGGGCTTCATATGTGAAACCGAGCTGATGTTCCAACCGGTGGCTAGACCGGAACTGTCGGGTCGCCATTGACCTAGATCAAATCGGCTCGGGATGCCATAAGGATGTCATACATGCACCACTGGACACAGCGGTGCTGGTGGCAACGACGACAGCATCTCAGTTGCCGACGGCGATTGATTATTGGTGGTTGATTATTGGCCGACGGCGATTGATTAAGTGTCTATTACTTTAGATATCACAACCAAGATTTTGTTTTAGAAAATTTTTAAAACTCTGATTTTTCCCTTAATTTATTTTTCACTGCGTTTTTCAAATCCTTTTGTCCAACATCGCAGTGGCGGTAGAATTTGTTACCTCCACTTGAACTATTGTATCACTCGATCCGATTCGTGCATATCCACCTTCGCGTCCCACATACTTCGATTGACCAAAAATTTCGACGAGACACATTTTATAATATCTAGCTCAGCGTATGGTATCCACTCAAACTGCAGTGTCTAATTGTAAATTTTGTTACGTACGGAATTTACAATTACAAATCATTTCGTAATTATTATATGTTTGAAAAATAAGTAACTAACTTTGGCTTCTGAGCATTGATCTAACAGTAGCTGGATATCTTCGAGCTGCACGGGTAGTCCCACGTAACGCGGCTCATGGTTCCACATATACAAGTGATATGTTAATTCAAACATATAATAAAAAAACAATATTTACTATACAAACTATTTATATGAGAACATATATGGGTTGTTCACTTGGGTACATAAAAATGGTAGTTGCCACTAGGCCCATGACTACAGCAAGAGCAGGCAACCATCGATTGACATCTTATCCGGTTTGTCGCCCGACACAAGTTTTGGTACAACGTGGCCAACATGACGAATACCCAACTCAGTCATCTGCTTTCTTTGAAGTGGGCTAGATGTAGTAGCCACCTTATGTGTACTAAATTTTTAGATTTATCGGGCATTAAAATGTCCCTGATTAACATCAGGATGAATGCTCGAGCGTATTGTTCTTTAACGTCGTGTGCGTCCTTAGGAAGATTTTTTAAATTGGTTTCCAATCACTTTATATTTATCCGACCACCATAAAACTTATTCAGCATCTTCCCTAAAAATATCTCGCAAAAGACGCTCTTTACCAGGAACGACCGCTGACCCTGTGACGACTGGCCCATTCATCAGTAAACTAAGTTGTAAAGCTACATTCTCAAGTGTGATTGTACAATTGCAATACGAAAGATAGAAAGTGTGTCTCGAGCCTCCATCTTTCTACCAACGTGCTGATAAGTGTATGATAAAGTTTGCAGCCCCCAAGCATATGAGATATATGTAAGAATCTCGCGTCTTGCAAGTAACCACGAATTTCAATGTTTGGACTCATTAACAAGTTATGTATAAACCCTTCCAAAACACGATCATCCGTCTTATTTATATCGACAAAAAAATTAAATTTAAAATATTTTTAAAAATAAAATACTTTAAATTTAACTTTATTAAAAATAACAAAATTTAAAATTTCAATTTACCATTAATCGCTTCGATAATTTTAAACTTATATTTGTGTTCAAAAAATTACTTTAAATCGGTAGTTTTAAACTCCCAACAATGCCAAGAAGGCTACTGAATAATCTTGAACTTTCAAGTAAAATGTTTAGTTTAAAACAATTTCATCTTTTACTTCTACAATTTACCCCGTTAAATCAAAAAGGATAAAAAGAAACTTTGATTTATTTGCTTCTTTCCCCTAAATTCGAATAAAACCAAAATTTCTAGTCAAATTAGCATGCGCTTATTATTTAAAAATTTATACACATAATAATTTTTATATAATTGACTTCTACTCAATACTACCTCATTGCTACATTTCCTTTTTCAATAAATAAATATATTTTGCAGGATATATTATTGTACTAATTTATTCGTAAACTTCAAAAATTCATAGAAAAAAATAAATTTGTATGCTAATAATGTTTAAAATTATTTCAATTAAGTAATCTTAATTCCAATCATCAAATCAAAAAAGGTTAAATTCCAACATCCAAAGTCCAAACAGGCAACTCAAAAATAAACGACAGTTAACAAAGTTGAGCAAATTTGTAGTCATATTTAATTAAACCACTTCTTAAGTTCACAAACCAATTATTTAAAAGGTTCTATTGAAACTACAAGGACAACATCATTCATCCAAAATATACATCAACTAAAGCACTACCCTTCACGATGAAGAATCAGACCTGGGCGTCGCTGATCTTGAAAACGATCTGGATGACGGGCTTGCACTTCTACTTCTAGAGTGGCTGTGAGGGGTAGTTTTCTTACGTGGTGTAATGCTCCTCCTTGACCTCCTCTCTACAGGTGATGCACTGCACGAGTAACTCCGTCTTGAGCTGCTCCTTTGCTTGGGGCTCAAACTACGTGAGTAGCTCCTCCTAGAACTTTTCCTTGACCGAGATGGTGTAGGGCTTCCAGAAGCAGAGCGATAACGATAACTTCTACAGTCAGCTGAATCATAGGACCGGTCCCGCCTTCTGTAGTATCGATCGTCAGGTGAGTAGGAACGATCCCGCCTTCTGTAGTATCGATCATCAGGTGTATAAGAACGGTCCCGCCTTCTATAGTATCCATCATCAGGTGAGTAGGAACGGTTCCGCCTGCGGTAGTAACAGTCCTCGGGAGTGTAAGATCTATCACGCCTTTTGTAGTATCGTTCATCAGGAGAGTAGGAACGGTCCCATCTTCTATAGTAGCGGGATTCTGACGATCCGCTGTAAGGGGAGGGAGAACGGGAGTACGACCTGTGCCGAGGGGAGTAAGATCTACTCCTACCCTTACCAGATGAATAACAAGGAGACCCACTCTGACTTCTTGAATAAGAAGAATAACTTGGAGATCGACAAGGTGAGTTGCTTCGAGATCGATGACGAGCTGGATGCAGATGAGAAAATTAAAAACATAATCTAGCATACTCGAAAATTTTAAATAATCCTGATAACAAGAATGCTCATCAACTACAAAACATACCACGAGAAGTTCTCAACCCCAAATATCTTCCTGGAGTAGGAGTTCTCCCCCTCCGCCTCTTGGCCTGCAGTAAACACAAACTCAAAGCATGAGAAAGTGAAATTACAAGAAGTTCACAAATAATATATGATAGATGAGAGTACAGCTGTTTTTCACTTTTTCTCAGAAAAGATGTTATAAATTTGAATCAACATGCAGAATAACTGAAACAGCAAAAGACATAACAGTTAAATAAAGAGAGAAATTCAGGGCATACAACCCTAACAGTCTGATTGTTGTTGTTGTGTTTGAATTGTTTGTTTAGATGTAAGACTTTTGGAGTTTGGTGAAGAGCTGCAACACACAGCTAACCTGCTGCCACAAAAACTTCAAGTGGAAAGAAGCAAACAACTTTCAAACTATAATAACTGCCCGTCCATCATTCTTATACGAATTAAGCAAGGATCAATTACTACAACCAAAGCAGCTACTGATCAAGATAAACCAAATTATGGATCTTTTACCTTCTCCACTGTAATGACACGTCCTTCAAGAACAGAGCGGTTCAAATACTTAATGCAACGTTCAGCTTCTTCTATAGTCGACATTGTAACGAATCCAAAGCCACGAGATTCCCTTGTCCACGGATCAACCACAAGATGAACATCAACCACCTATACATTAAGTTCCCCATTGTAAGAACTTTGAAAGCACATACAGATATTGCTTAACCATACAGAAATTGTATACTCAAATTAAAACATAACAATAGACATGCAAAGTTATACTCAACCATACCTTTCCCTCACTGGAAAAATGCTTCTCCAGCTCTCTCTTGGTGATCCGATGTGACAAGCCTGTCACATACAAATTGTTCCCAGGATTTTCAACACTCCTACCAATAAAAAAACAAATGGGAAAATTAGGTATAAAATAATTGAAACAAAAAATAAGACCCAATAAGCAGCAGCAAAGCAGAACGAGATGACTAAACAATACCTTGAGCGACTCCTTGACCTTGACAAAGATCTCGAGACAGACCTCCTGTACCTCTTGTATGGGGAAGGAGAAGGAGAATAGCTTGACCTCCTAGAGTAGGACATCTGACAATATGAACACAATACACATCTCAGTACTTACTTAATTCACAAACAGTAACTTTTCAGTTACAGCCTCTCTTTTATAATATAAATACATAATTTATTCATACTTAGAAGCATTTACACTAAGAAGAAACCCATTTTCTTAACTCAAAATAACAAAATTCACCACGTTCTGAAATAGTTCTTCATAATCAGATCTTCTAATCAATCTTTCTATGACCGATTGGTTAGAATTTTAAACGCTCAATTTCCTTTAATTTCACCTACCAGGTTAAATTAGAAAAGTACCAACATATAAAACAATCAGAATTGAAATATAATGAATATGCTATATAAAATTAGGCCTTCTAATGCAGCAACGGATCATAAATCAACATAATTGTTGCTACATATTATATAAACATTCAACTTTTTTTTAAATTTAGTTCTTTAGAAAACAAAGATTCAAATTAACTTTCAATATAGCAAAGTAATCGAAAATATTTTAATTTGATCACAGACCTATCACTCTTATCAGAAAACGAGGGCAAACTCAAATTCAAAATCAACAAACAAATAGTTTTAAAAAAAAAATCCCCTACCAAGAATTACAGATAAATTATGAAAACAGCGTATAAAAAATGAAAAAATTAATTGGAAGGATAAGTTACCTTAAACAAATGAACAGTTAAAGGTAGAGGATGGAGTGTTTTAGATCTATCGTATTCTTTTCTTAATAGCGAGGGTTTCTTACGTTACGCAGCTAAAGATGCAGAAGATATTAAAGAAACGCAGGTAAAGCCTTATATATATAGGAACGAGGTTCTGAAGTTTCTAGAGAAGCGGACGTGAGGAGTGCATTAAAATTCGGTTGAATTCCTCCCCTTTAAGGTCCGTGGGCCTTTTGGTCACTGCATAGCGTCTGTTTTAACGTTTCGGGTTAGGGCCGTTATCGGTTAGGCACTTAGGCTCTAGAGACTAGATGATAGAACTGTGAAAAAATCCATCAAGAAATTGAATCGAATCGATAATTTGGTTTGAGTTTTTTATAGTTTAATTCGGTTTTAGTTAGATAATATCATTAAATTATATAATTCGATTTGATTTCAATTTATTCTATCAGACATTGAAAAGTTCAAAAACAAGTTTTTAAATTTAAAAATAATAATAATATGTTTTGAACATATAAACCCAATATATAAACTCATTTAAAACCCAAAACAAAACTTGTTTTTTTTATTTAAACTCTAAATATAACTTTTATTACACTTTTACATATTCTATAATTAAATAAAAAATAAACCCTAAATCTAATTTTAATCTCATCCTCTCACAATTTCATTGCTTATTTCTTATTGTTGTTGTTAAAACTTTCAAGAATTCAAGTGTTCATATATTTTTTACTCATTATGTATTATGTTCTTTTTATTATTATAGTTGTTGTTAAAACTTTTATAATTTTGGTTATTATTATTAACATTTTCAAGTTAGGTGCTTTTTTTGCTATTATTATGCCTTATTTGGTTACTACTTACTAGCGTAGTCATATGAGAAAAAAATTTATTTATTAGGTATGTATTACAATAGTTACATATAAAAAAAAAATAGTTAGTACAAGTTAAACTTGAAATTCTAAGTATAGTAATAACTTTCATACAAATTAGGATTTCTTCAAAATAAGTAAATAAATTTACTTTTCTTTACTGAAAATAAGTTATGAGAGTGGCTATATATTATTAATTAAATTATTTTATTGAAAATAAAATAAAATTATTAAATAGTGTTTAAGAAACATAAAATAAAAATAATTTTATCTAATTAATGTTGAAGAGTCGTAATGCAAATACAGTATCTCGGATGGAACAAGTGCGCCCATTCTTTGAGAATCCATGGAGGGGTAAAAGGCTCTCTCTTGCTGAAGTGGGGGTGGGATATTGAAGTAGTGCATTGGTTGTGGTTGACTGCCAGCTGGTTGAAACTAGTTCTGCTGCTGAGATATAAGTGCTCGTGGTAACATTCCGCTATGAGCTATAGCTGCTGGCTGCTTTGCTCCTTCCGAAGTTTCTGACTCAAGTTTTGGAGCTTCTGGTTTACCCCACATAAGCTTCAGCCTCAAACCCTTAATAACCAGCTTATTAGAGAGCTCTTCTGCAACCTTCTCTGCACCTTCTCGGGTTGTATAGGTAACAAATGCACATGCTTTGTTAAGAACCATCTTTATGGACTCGATTTCACCATGGGCAAAGTTGTCTCTTAAATCCTGCTCATTGATCCTTTTATCAAGCCCACCCACGTAGAGGGTTCTTATGCTTTCATCCTAGGGAGGTTCCAAAGAAGCGTTGAAACCTTTTTTTTGAAATCGACTTTTTATTTTCAAATAAAAATGAGAGTCGCAACCAATCACTTTTAAGATGTGTGATTGGGTCACCTCATAATTTGATCGTTTTAATAAGATGTTTGATTTATTAAAACAATATTTTTTGGTATACAAAAATCTAGAAAATGGGTTCGGGAGTCGGTTACTCATGAGAAAGGATTAGCATTCTCGTTACACCAAAAATTGGTACCTAATTGATTACTTATTGTCTTTAGGGTCGAAAAATAAAAAATTGAAGATTCAAATATGATCCCTCTTTGCATGTTTTTAATTTAAATCACTTAATTAAATCAAAACTTATATAAGAAGCCTTCTTATTTCGAGATAACGAAAAAGGTCATGTCTTGTAAGTTAAGTCACGACATCTCAAATTCTCTAAAATAAAACTACTCCCTATTCAATTATTGTTTAAATCTCATGTGTTTTTAGTTTTAAAAGGATCTTCGGTTATTTAGGTTCAAAGAGAAAATCAAACCCCGTACGTTAGGGCTAATTTTTCAAATCTCAAAATAAAAACGTTGCCTTCGTTTTGAAATACTCCTTTTTACTCATCAAGTAAAAAATTAATATGACCTTTAAAGTGATGTATATTTAGTTTATTCGGGTACAATACAAAACGGGCAAATATGACTAAATATAATGTATAGTTTAGTGATAATGAAATAATATAAAATGGCTAGGTGGGTAGAATATTAGAATGACAAATAATAAGAAAATAAAGGAATACTATAATAATAATAACATAATTATAATAATAATAATAATATGATTATGATTATAATAATAAAATAAATAAGGTAAATTAAAATAAAAATAAAAATGGAAAATGCACGATTAAAAAGATAAATAAACATGACATGAAAATGTCAAAAATAATAAAATAAATAATAAAATAACGAGAAAAGAAATAAAAATAAACTAATAACGACAATAATAATAATAAAACACAAATAAAAGAGCATAAACAATCTAATATTTAAGTGTAAAAAGAAAAAAAAAGCAAATAAATAGATAAATAAATAAATGCTCGATGAAAAGAAAATAAATAAAAAAACAATTTCAAATATAACAAATAGTAAAGGAAGAATAAATAACTAAATAAGTAAATAAATAATTAAAATAATTAAAATTAGTAAAGGACTTAGTCGTAACTTAAATTAAATTAAAAGGATAAATTAGGATAAAATAAATAAATAAAAGACTAAAATGAAAAGCGGAAAAACGAACAAGGACCAAATAAGAAATTATCTCAATCCTCAGGACAGGCATCCCTTCCCCAAGAGATCAGTGAACCGAGGACTTAATTGAAAGCGTGGTAAAATTGAATGGTAAAATTTCTAAAAAGAAAAAAATAGTGAAATTAGGACTAATTTAAAACAACCCAAAAGGCAAAAGGATCAGGAGCACAAATATCCCATTCCCTTTAAAAAAATGCAGATCCTAGGAGGATCCGAGTCAGGTCGGCCTGAAACGACGCCGTTTTGGCGTCTGGAAATGAAACCCAAAATGACGTTGTTTTGGAATGCTATAAAAGCAAAAAAATTTTAAAAAAAATCATTTGCTTCGTTTTTTAGGAAAAAAAAAAACAAAGCTTCCTTCTCTCATTTTTCTCTCTGGGCACTGCCCAGAATCTGGCCATCGGGCCACCGTGACCGCCAGCGGCGGTGGCCAAAAAATTGCCCAAAAATACCTTTTAAACCCTTTTTTTTGTGTAGAACTCCGATTTAAAGTTGAAACTACCGAAAACTAAAGCCAAAACCCCCCAAAAAAGAGGAAAAAAACTCTTTGACTCCCGACGCCCTCCACCGCGGCCTTGGTCGAATCCCCAGAGATTCGACGACTTCTCAGATCGAAAGAGACGTAGATAGTGGCGCGAAGACGAAAAGGCAGGCAACGTTTTTTTTTTTTTTACTTATTCTTATTTATTTGCTTCGAGAATAAAATCAGAGAAAAAATAAAATTGCTACATTTTGAAACTTGATACTTTTTTTGTATTTCTCTCTGTGTGTCCAAAATTACAATCTGGCTATGGCTTTTATAACCATAGATTACATTGTTTATTATTTTTTGCTATTATTTCTATTGTTTCTGCTTTTGTTTCTGTTGTCCTTGTTTCTGTCTTTTTTTATCCTTTTGCAGGTATCCTTGGAGAGTCAACAACGGGGCAAAAAGTCTGCCCTTGCCATTTTGGTGAAACAGCGGCAAAGGCGCGTCAGGCCTTAGACGGCGTGCCCGTTCACGTGGAGGACAACGGCGCTGCTAGGGATTTTAGGGTTTTTTTATTAAAAACTTTGTTTAGGTTATTTGGCCTGGGCCATTAGGGTTTTTTTTTTTTGTTTTGGGCTTGTAATTTTGCAATTGGACTTTAACAGATCTATTATTTTATTTTCAGTTTGTTTTTGTTAGGCCCGGGCAAAAATGGCCCATTATAGAAGGCATCTCACCGGCTTGGTTGAGTAGCTCTAGTGCCACCGGATCATTAACCCTGAGATGTTTAGAATAGAAAGGAAAGAAATGAATGGGTAAATAATGGGTTTTTAACCAATCAAACATGCCAAGCACTAGAATATAGGTTGCTCAGTTGTGTAAGTTATGCTTTCTTGAGGTACTCATGTCCGAAAAATTGGGATATGACCTCCAAGAAGACTCCAAATACATGGAAAAATTATAAGTCTAATCATAGCCAAGCATGCCTATTTCCGACACACCCATGTCCAAGGAACATAGGTTGTAAGCATAGGTTTTTAATAGGAAATGAAGTTTGTCTTCATGTCAAAACATCAGCAACAACATTTTTATAAAAAATTTCATTAAACTGAAGTTTACCTACTCACATGAAGGAAGACAGGTTGACTGGACTATCAGTTTATTTACAAGAAAGTACTATAAATAATTCTAATGTATTGCCATCCTGAGTGATTGGCCATAAAAAGGAAGAGGGAAAAAAAATCAAGAGGCATCTGCCAATGCATTAGCATGCAACAAAAACTAGAACAAATGTCGTGGACAATTAACTAAGCAAATCGGATAACAACAACAAATTACATTCCACCTCAGCCATATATGAGTAATGCATTTTACTTATGTATGAATACTCTACTGGTAGCCAATACATTGCAAGCACCTTTTATGCACTAGTCAACAAAAATATATAAATCACCAACAATTGGACTTACCCATAGTAACAATCTTAAATATTTTGCTGAGACAACTCTCCAGTTTCAGGCATCTTATGCCTGTAAATGCCTGTAAGGCACTCAACACCTCTTGTGCACTCACCCCCCATATAAAAACTGCAAATATGCACTCGATTTCTTTTGTAGTAAGGTGATGTTCTTTGCAGTTTCAAGATCGTGTCACTTGGTCGTACTTTTCCATAAAAGGACTCATAACCTAAACCAGCTCTTGCCTGCACTCCATGAATTATTTAAGTTAGCATAAAACGAAATTATGAAAAGGAAAATGAAATAGAAGTGATTATGGTGATCAATTAAACAGACAAGTTTAGCATATTGTGCTACATCGACAAGACATATAGAATAAGGCTACAAGGTTCATACACAAATGAATTGAGGCGGGGAATGGTGCACAGATGGGTAAAAGGAGAAATGATGAAGCACTGGCTCCTTACTTTTGTCAAGTACAATAAAGCTGAAATCATAACTGTTACTCCAATACTTGAATTTGTTTCAGTTTGACACTAGATAATATACAAGGAAGCTTATTCTAAAAGTTGAATATGTCAAGAAATTAACCTCAAAAGGGGAAAAAAGTTAAAATTTCAATCACAAAGCAATCAAATGGAACAAAATCATACTCCCATTCAAACTTCAACAGTCATTGTTAATTTGACAATAAATATACAAGTGAAACTATATATAAAAAAGAAAGGTAATCTCCTAATTTCCTAAATTTTAGCTTGTTATAATCTTAAATCAATGTATAATCAATGTTTAAGATTTATACATATCTTAACACTCCCCCTCAAGCTAGAGCATATGGATCATACGCTCTTAGCTTGTTACATATATATCCAATCTAAGGTTTCCTAAGAGCTTTAGTGAGAATATTTGCTAGTTGATCAATAGAATTAATGAATCTAGTTGCAATACACTTCGCCTCAATCTTCTGCCTAACAAAGTGATAATCAATCTCTATGTGTTTCGTCTTCTGAAGAAACACTGGATTTGCTGCAATATGTAAGGCAACATGATTATCACATATCAACTGTATTGGAATGTCAATCTCACACTTTAATTCTTAAAGAGATTATTTTAATCACAAGTGACTAAAGCCATGGCCCGATACTCTGGTTTTGCACTTGACCTTGCTACAACTTCTTAGTTTTTACTTTTTCAGGATATTAGAATCCTTCCAAAGAAAACACAAGATCTTGAGGTAGATCTTCTATCAGAAGGATATCCTGCCCAATTAGCATCAAAATATTCGACTATTTGTGTATTGCCTTTATCTTCGTATAACAAACCTTGTCTAGCTGCACCTTTGATGTATTGAATGATACACATCACTGCATCCTAATGACTGTCATAAGGAGTTTGAAAATTTGACTTACTACACTTATTGAAAAAGAGATGTCCAATCGTATGATAGTAAGATAATTCAATTTTCCAACCAACCTTCGATATTGACTAGGTTCTCTAATCGAATCCCCCTGTCCCGTAATAAGTTTAACATTAAGATCTATAGGCATATCAACAAGTTTACAATCCAAAATCCCTATTTCTTCCAAGATATCCAACTATGAGTACTGTTGGATCTGATGCCTAAGTGTAGTATTTTCGTCTAGGTATACTTGTAATTTTTCGAACAGATTGGTTAATAAAATTATTCATGAATTGCATTAATAATTTGTATATTGTCCTCGTACGATTTTTGCACCCAACGAAAAATGGAAGCAAATGTTACTCACTGGTTGTTTAATGTTTAACTAATATTAAGCGGTATTACATGACCGGATCGTAATACAAAAAGACAACTTATATTAGTAGTTGAACCTAAATATGTCCTTAGTCTAATCAAAGAGATGCCTTGTCTTGGGCATCGAAGCGGACGACTCCCAAAAGATAGAGACATAGATGTGATTAACTAGACTGAAAATACATCAGACTAGACCCAAGTAGAATAGATCCTAAATTCGTTTATGGATTTATTCACTTGTGACGTTCATAGTGTGGCATACCTAAATCTTGAGGGGATGATAGACTATGTATGTGTGACTTGTACAATTTGATGTAAGTAAAAGCCTGAGTTTGAATAGATAAGGAACTGAATGCTGGTGCGTTGGGTGCAGGACTTCTGTCGTACGTAGCGGCATTCACAACAATGGAGTTCATAGCTTGAGACATGGTTAAATGATATCCTTTTATTAGCATTACTGATTGAATAAAAAGTAAATGTGGCCACCGGTTGCTCGTCTTTGTGATGAATGACTTGATTACTATTTAATAGTAATTGACTTTTCATGAAGGAAGATGTAATGGTTACAATGAGATAAAATATGATCATATTAGGAGAGCAGATATTATCTCAAAGAGATTAAGGATATCCTATTAGGGTAACACACTTATGAAAAGCTCATTGGACTAGCACTAATAGATGCTTTCGTAATGACATGTCATTAAAGAGAGCTTGGTCATGATACTATAGTGGAATGATGTCGTGACTAAATAAGTTTATAATTAATAGGTGAAAAACCAAAGCTTAATTATAAATCATTTGAGCCCTAATTAAATATGTCCAATCGGTCCCTCCGCTAGCTCGTTGAAACCAAAAATGAATTGCGTTTTTGAATCGAAATGAAAAAAATGAATAGAAATAGAGAAATGGGAAACATTCAAGAATAATTATGGTTTTCTTCGAAATGGAGAAATAGAATCATTTGGAAATGAATGTAGGTTTCTCAAAATGGAAATGGAAATGAAAATAAAAAAATGATACATTTGCAAATGTACATAGATTACTCAGAAATGATCGGAAGAATCAATTTATGTTTTTGAGCTATTTTAAGGCCCAAAAATGAAAACAAACCGTTCGGTGGCCACGTTCCATATTTATTAATCCACAGAATGCCAATAAGAGGATATCATTAACTCTTTAATTAAGCTATGGATTCCACTGTTGCTAGTAAAGCATGCTATACACAAGTCATGTACCCAACATACCGGCTATGTGCTCGATCATCTTTAGTGCATAAGCCTTTACTTATATCAAAGCACATGAGTTGCATACGCATGGTCAGTTACAATATCAGGATTTAGGTAAATCACACCATGAACGTCACAAGTGAATTAATTCACAAACAGATTCAGAATTAATTCATCTTGGGTCTAGTCCAATGTATCATTCTACCAATGAATACATCTATGTCTCTACTTGTGGAGTCAACTGCTCTAATAGCCAAGACTAGTCATCTCCCCAATTGAAATTGTAGATGACATAATAATCCTTCTCAATATTTGAATCAAATACTCGCTTTGATTTTTTACAGGATTATGGATTCATTTAGATTATCTACTGAAGTAAGTTGTCTTTATCGCAATGTAAACGTTCTTACAATGCAACATATATTCAGTTTGAACTTTAGACAATCAATGAGCTAATATTTGCTTGTCACAATTTTGCTATGTATGCAAAATATAAAAGACATAATAGTGAAATGTGAAATTAACTTTATTTATTTATTCATCATTCAAATAAATATAAAACAGTTACATGATTACTACAATATTGACACATTTCTCAATGCCAAAATCTACCATTTTACACCATTTCAATACCATTTCAAGATGCCAAATACTAATGTTGCCATATCACTTATTAAGTCAAACAATATATCATTCCAAACACATTATCTCAACCTTAGAATCATTCAAATTTTGGCCATTCATTTGCCACAAATATAGCTTACCACAATGACCTTATACTTATTCACGTATTAAACATCATACTAAAACATCCAAACCCAACATCAATATTGGTTCAAACTCATGAACCTATAAAGTAAACACATTTATCTTACAAGTTTCATATGCATATCATGAAAACATTCCAAGCAAGCATTGCATATATGAACCATTCTCCTTGACATTCAAAGATGGACTCTTTTATATATCAAAACCTATATACATGCCACATAACCTAGTCTAAAATTATCAAAAGCCTATCGAGACTAAGCTGGATAGTGTGAGCCTTGAAGATTATCCAATAGATACATTCCACAAAATGCCAACACTAGAAAACATAGAATGAAACAGAGTAAGCATTAAATACGCTTAGTAAGTTCATATAAACTAAAACAATAAACTCACCTTAAATCATAATTAACATAACGAACTAGCTAATTATACAACATCCCTGTCACCATATTTCACAGATGTACCACATTCAATCATATAATACTTCATTTCAGTTCACACTATGCAATTCAATACCAATCCATCATAACATCCATTTAATTCAATTAAATGTCGTTTGATCAGTATCATCGAATTTTTATCTATTACAGTTACATTATTCAATCATCATATAACATATCAATCTAGCTCATTGTCATTCATTTAAAATCATTCATTGTATCTCATTTATATCATTCCAACAACATATAACATTTCCAATTAAACACATATCATCATTATGTCATTTCCCTATTTCATTAATTAATTAACCCGTTGAACTATAGCAAATGTAACTCGGATACTCGGGTACCTACACCCCACCAGAGAGCACTGTAGTGCTAGCATCAAAGTGAAAATAGGGACACCAAAGTGTAAACAGGGGCACCAAAGTGCAATCTTGTACAAGCGCGCAACTAACCTTATTGGCATGTCAATCATATCCTAATCGTTTACTAAGTTCAAACAGGCAATTATATGGAACTCAGAACCTTTACATTGTTGTAGCATTATCATGAACCATATCATATATCAACAAATCATATCCATTCAAGATTTCACATTATTTGTAATTATCACGTTTGTAGAACTTTGCAATTTAGTCCAAAACTCACTATGTGTACCATTTTGCAAATAATTCAAAATATAATATACGTTCAAGCGTCTATAATCAAGTAAATATCCATTAAAACATACACTTCCCATATTAAATTACCTAATAAAATCAACTAGCAAATTGAATCGTACGGGCTATTCAGCAACTTTTCATTTTTCCCAATCATTCTCTGATCGATCCAAATCTTGATCTATATGATAATTAATTTCAAATAATCAACTCCAATACCTTGTATTGTCTAAATATATGCATATTCACTTTTAATTTCATATAACAAAATTTCCCTAAACTTTTACATTTTATTCAATTTAGTCCCTAAAACTGAAATTATCATATATTTCACATTTAAACCCCGTTTTACAACCCAATTTCAATTACATCCTTATACAACCCTCTAAATTTAATAATTATAGAAATTTCATGACTATTTTGAAATAATTACATTTTAGTCCCTAAATCCAAAACTAATAAATTTTATTTTACAATTTAGTCCATAATCAAATCTAAGCTTACAATTAAGCTATTTAACATCAAAAACATAAAAAACCATTAATGGAAACATTTCAAAACTTTGGCAGTCTACGATTTAATACTCGGGTTAGCTAGATTAAGCTACAATGATCTCAAAAACATAAAATTTACGAAAAACGGGCTTGGTTTGAACTTACATGCAAGAAAAAAAGCTTGGTCGAATTCCTTAAGTTTCAAAACTGGTGATTTCGACAATGGAGAGAAGAAAAGATGAACATGGCTTGGTGTTTTCATATTTTTTATGTTTTAACATATCTTAATTACTTAATTACTTATTTTTAACATATATCTTAATATAAAACCAAGCACTAACCGTCCCACTAACTTAAAAGTGGTAATATTTCACTTAAACCCTCAATCATTTATTAGTTAAGCATTTTAATTAATAAAAATTAATATTGATTAAATTTTATGATTTTTACAATTTAGTCCTTATACCTTAATTAACCACTAATTCAGTAAAATTACCTAACCAAAATTCAATTCAATTATACAATCACTTAGTTAGGGGTGAATGTTTGATCGAGTCAAATCGAGTCAAAAAGTTTCGAGTTAGTTGAGTTGATGAATCCTATTTTAGCAACCAAACTCAATTTGAATTTTTTTCATAGCAAATCGAATCGAGTCAAAAAATTCTGAGTCGAGTTGAGTCGAGTTAACGAATCCTATTATTTATACTCAATGTTGTGTTTACATGGATTGATTATTTAACTAGTAGACGAAGTACAAGATTATTTAACTACCTAAACAATATAATAGATTTACCTTTTAACTTAATAGGTAAACATTTATCAAAACGATATAGTTTTTGCTTTTTAACTTAATGGTTTTGACTTTTAATTTTAGAAAAAGTAATTATTTATCAAAACGACGTAGTTTTGTCTTTTCTTATTTGGATTTTCGGATAACTTGAATTGTGTAATTCATATTCGAGTTAAACCGAAAAACTTAATTTTTTATTCGAGTTGATCCGAATAACTCAATTAACTCAAATAACTCAAACTATTTAATTCAAAATTTGAATTTTATTGAGTTTTTTGAAACGAATTGGATTTTTGTGACCCCTACACTCAGTAAATATTTAATAAAAAAATTTACGACCTTGGTTTATGGAAATGAGATCCTAATACCTTAATTTCCAAAATCACTGACTTTAGGATCAAACCACTTATACTTTAACTAATTGTCCAATTAACAAATTTATTAGATCAAAATCCAATATAATAAACTAGTAAATATTATTAAAAAATATTTACTGACTCGATCATTAAAATACAGGGTTTTAAAATCGCCATTTTTGGTATCACTAAAAAAAAAGAGTTGTTACAATCCTCTTGTGGTTTCTCGTCTCCTTAATATTAGCTATTGTCACACTATTATCACTGTCAAAACCATTTTTAAAATCGAGTTTTGGAAAATGGGAATCGACTTTAAGAAAAACGAAAACGGGAGTCGCCACCAATTTTTTTAGGTGTGATTGGATCACATTATAAAATGTTTTGTTTTAAAACATTAATTTTGGTCTACGAAAGTCGAGAAAACAGATTCGGGAGTCGGTTACGTACGAGGAAGGGTTAGCACCCTCGTAACGCCTAAAAATTGGTACCTAATTGATTATCAAGTGTCTTTAATGTCAGAAATTTGAAAATTTTAAGATGCAAACCTCTTTAGAATATTTTAATTTTGAAAATTAGGGGTCACTTGTATCAAATGAATCAAAATATTACATCCAATAAGTTAGGAAGCAATATTTTTAAGACATTCGAAGCAAAGCTAGCCCCTTTTGAAAATCCCTATCTTACAACAACAAGACGCCATATCCAGTAAGTTAGGACACAACGCTTTGAAATTTCAAGACAGTTACCGTATTTTGAAAACCTTAAAACCTAGAAGGGTGCTTGACTTATTCGAACTCAACGAGAAAAGTTGCAACCCAATAAGTTAGGGCACTACCTTTCTCGAAGTTTCCAAATACCAAGCATTGCCTTTTTATTTGAAAATTTTGGAATCTCATTTTTTAAATTGATGCATGAGGAATCATATTACATTATAAATCATGCATGACAACATATTCTCGTAACAGGTAAATAAAAACATGCATTTAAACAATATGTTAGCAATAACATAAAGATCATATGTTAGATATATACATATTAAAAAATAATAAATATAGCAAATCTTAACAACATAGTACAAAGATATACATAGCATATATTGAAGATGAATAAGCAAAACATACAAACATACAAAGTAATAATTAATTTAAAAAAAATTATGCATGATAAAAAAAAGTAATATAATATCAATGTACAACATCAAATAATAATTATAAAATAACATTTAATACATAAATGATATATACAATATAAAAATATATAAAAGAATTAATATATATAAAAAATATAAAATAAAGTGAGTAATTGTTAACAAAATATACATACAATACAAATAAAAATATGATATTTGATAATGATAATTTACAAATTTTAAAATTATAAATAATAAAATAAATAATATAAAACATAATTAATATAACAGATGATATACGATATACATAATATATAATAAAAAATAATATAATAAGTAATATAATAAAAGTAAAAAAAATAATAAATGTTATATAATAAAATAAAATAAAAATATATATAGGAAAATAATATATGATAAATAAAAACTTTATATAAATATATAAATAGTATTTTTAATAATAATATATGTATAGTTTTTTAAAATTATATATATAAAAAATTAACAAAATTTAAAATAATAAAGAAAAGGGCTAAAATTAAATTTAAATAAAATTATAAGGCTAATTTAAAAAATGAAATAAATTTAATTAAAAAAAACTAAAAACGGAGAAGGACTAAAGAGATAAATATCCCTTTAGCCGAAAAAACATGCGGATCTCTAAATGGACCGGGTCGGGTAATCGGGTTGGCCCCAAAACAACGTCGTTTTGGGGCCCTTCTGCACACTACGAAACGGCGCCGTATAGGGGTGCTTTAACAAACAATTTTCTTTCCAAAAACTTTCATTTTCACCTCCTCCTAAAAAAAAAACTCAAAAAATTACTCTCAAAAGCCTGCCTGCCCTCTGAGCTCCGATCGAACTCCGATCATCGGGCCTCACCGTCCTCAGTCGTCTCCGCCACCGTTCACGGTGGTCGGAGTTCCCAAAAGGGAGTTTTACGCTCTTTAAAGCTTCCCAAAGCCCAATCCGACGGTAATATCCCCTTTCCTTTCTGTTTTAAAAGTGCTTTTTGCCTCAAAAATGATTTAAATCTTCGAAATAAAAAATGAAAAAAGAGAAAAGAGAACGAAAAGTAATCTCTGAAAATCACCTTAGATCTGATTTTTTATTCCTTGTATATGTGTAATACTTGTCTATGTTTTACACTATTTGTTTCTGGTACATGCGATTTTTGAGCCCCCCAAAAAAACCGTCCCCTGTTTACAGATTCAAAAGGGCTTTTATAGCCTCTGTTTTAGTATACAAATTTGGTATAACAAATTATCCCCCGATTCTTTGCCATGTCTGTCATTTCTTTCCCTTCTTACAGGTAAACCCCGAGAGATCCGGCGGTAAGCGCGCGCGTGATGCACGGAAATGGCGACAGTGAAAGTTGAGGCTTTATGAGAGCTGCGGCGCAAAAAGGGTGGTTGAAAACCCTAGGGTTCCCAAATCTGAAATCAGATTTGGACCATCGGGCCACATAGTTTATTGGGTCTGATTTGTTTGGACCGACTTAATTTATGTAATGGGTTTAGGTTCTTTGGGTCACGGGTGTAATAGGGTTTGGGTTGCAACTGTTTGGGCTTTGTACACGGACTATGGGGTTAAGTGTTTTTTGGGCTTTGTACACGGACTTTTTAATGGAATTTTAAAATAAATATTTATTCATTTATTATTTTATTTCGCCTTTTTAAAGCCCGGTCAAATTTGGACTATTACAATCACAATACAGTGTGATAGCTTTTCTCATACCAAGATCGAGTTCATGATCCGTAAGGAACTTTCGAAGCCATATTGGTTCTTTGGTAGCCTCAGAAGCTGCCACATATTCAGCCTCCATAGAGGAGTCAACAGTACAACTTTGTTTTACAGTTCTCCATACAATGAACCCACAGTCTGATGTCGATTTCCTCGACACATTTTAAAGTTATAATCAATATATGTGATAGGAGTAAGATCTATTCCGGAATACACAAGCATATAATCTCTCTTTCTCCATAAATACTTGAGTATATGGTTAAGTGTTTGTTAGTGTATTGGTCTTAGATTCACCTGATATTGACTTACCAACCCCATTGCGAAACAAATATTTGAGCGTATGCATAACATAGCATTGGGAAATTTAATGCATAAGTCAATTACTAGAGGGCCAACCATATCTCAGTTGTGTTGTAAAATATTGACAGGTATCCACCTGAACTTGAAGCTTTAAGAGATCCAAATTCAAACGTTGCTTTTTTTAATTTCCTCATCAATGAAGGGGCGATTAAACATATATTTTAAATTATCCACTATTCTTGGAATCTCCAATCCATCTAAAAAGTTTTCAATGTCGTGTACCCTATTTGGATCAATTAGTTATAAATGCTTTTGGGATAACCTTTAAAAGATTTTCCAATATTCTCTTGATTTTCACATAACTTACCTTTGCGGTGCCTAATTGCATATATCATATTCTTATTTCTTCTTTTATTAGCTACAATATAGAAATATATGGTGTTCCTCTTTCCTTTAATTATCCAATTTGTTCTTGATTTTTAAAGTCACAAAATCTATTTTTCTTCCAATACTTTCTCCAACTTTTATCTAATGTATCTTTCATCTTCAATGGATTTAAGGTCCTTGATACTAGTTTGGGCATTTTCCAATTTCTCCATTAAGGATTGTTTTCTCTTATTCGTGTCTTAAAAACTTACTTTGTTCAATTCCCTCAGTTTATCCCTTGTAACTTCTAATTTGGATAAGAGTTTGTATGTCAAGAATTCATTTACTCTTACTTCTTAAGCTCTATTTGGTAACCTGTAAAAGTTTTTCCGTAAGACATTTTCCGGAAAATGACGCATTCTTCTCCCCATTCCCCTTCCCCTTCCCTTTGGGTTGCAAATCAGTTTGGTTAAGGACCTTTTCCAGTTCCTCTTTCATCCAGGTAAGGCTCCTTCTCCTTCTTCCGTTCTTCATTCCTTTTCCTTCTTTTGTTCTTCATCTTTTCTTCTAGGTAAAAGTCTATCGCATATCTTCTCTTCTCAGCATATTCTGTTTCGTTTCCTCTCTTTCTCTCTTTCTCAGGCAAATCTACCATGAATTCTTTGCTGGGTCTTGGCTTAAGGCGATGATCGTTCTTTGATTTCTAACATTTTTATTTTAATGAATTATGTTGATTTTTATCAAATTGAGAGAAAGCGTAGTAGCCGATGAAGATTACAAATTATCTATTGGGTTATTCGCCTCCTATTTGGGCGACTTTTGTTGCTGGAGTTTTTTCAGTCATAACAATTTCTTTTTCATTGTTTCTTATTTTTGAGCACCTTTCTTCATACAAGAATCCTGATGTAAGTTTTTGTGTTTTTTTTTTCTAATTGAAATTTTTATTTTTTTTCCTTATTTGGTTTTGCATTTTTTTTAAAAAAAATTCTGTGTTCTTGGATTGACAGGAGCAAAAGTTCTTGATTGGAGTTGTTCTTATGGTTCATTGCTATTCTGTAGAATCGGTGAGTTTATTTGTATTAGTTGAATGGAAGCATTTGAATCATATAGATACATATTTTATGTAATTCAAATCGTGACCCTCCTAGTGTTTTGCATTAATTTCTTCTATATTGTTTGATTAAAATAAGAGTCTCTAATAATGTAAGGCTAAAATCATTATAACTTAAAAAATTTTACAATGCTTGAAATTCTTGTTTATTGTTGCTCCATTTTATGGATCGTTAGGTGATAGTTGGTCCTTTGGCGATATAATGAAATGCACGTTGTAGACACTCAATTTTGCCCGGGCCCAGAAGTAAGTCCAAAAACAAAAATAATAAACCCAAAAAAAAACGAAGTCCAAGTTCAGTCCAAAATTACAAATATATTTGGCCCGATCGGAATTGTGACAGCCCTAATTAGACCCTAGTCGGAATGTGGTTTCGGGATCACAAAACCGAGTCACAAAAATTTATTTTAATTTTTAATTGCATATATTTATGTGTGATAGTTTATGTGTGAAAAATTAAATGTTTTAAATTAGTCTTAGGAATGTGAATCTTCTTGAGAGGACTTAGTTGAAAACTTAGAAAAATATGTTAGGTAAATATGTAAGGACCAAATAATATTAAAGTAGGAAAGTTTGGGTTTGCATGTCAAATTGCCACATTTATACTAAGTGGCCGGCCAAGTAATGATGTCCCTCCACTAGTTTAAATTAATTTGTATATTAAATTGGCTAATGAATAAAATATTCTAATCAAAATGAATTAAAATAAAGAGATGAAATAAAAGAAAAGAAAAGTGTTCATCTTCTTCCTTGCAACAAACCGAAACCAAAAGGAAAGAAATAGGGAAATTTACACTAAGGCAATTCGGCAACCCATTTTGCTAGTTGGAGGTTAGCTTTGGAAATGTTGTTTAAACTTGCGTTTATATATATGTTAAGCTAATTGTTAAACACATTTTAGCAATGTCAAGAAAATCAAACTTTTATAGAGGTGTGGGCACTAAACCGTATATCAAGAGATAGGAGTAGAGGCTGTTTTCATGTTATATTGAATAAGTAGAGGTTATTATGAGGTTGAAATTGTTGAATTATTAGTTGGGTAACAATTGGTGCATTCGGCCATATGGGGTAAAGTGGAATGTTCATTTTATTTGTTATTTCATTTTTATGAGAAATGAGTCAATGTTAAGCTGAATGAATCATGATGGATAAGAAAGTGCAAAATTCATGTTATGTAGTAATATGAGTAGTTGACCGAGATATGGAAGAAGGAAATAGATTGATATTTTTATGTTTTGGGAGTGAAAAGCATAATGAAAACATAGTAGTTTAAGTGCATATTTTAGTTTAAGTGATAAGTAGAATTTGGTTAAAATAGCTTGATATATGTGTGTGTTTGCCGATTTTAAATCAAGATAGTTTGAGTGACTTAATTTATGTATTTGAAATTTATTTGAGTAATTACAATGGGCATTAAGATGTTGAACTCATGAAATTAGAAGAATACGAGCTTGATAGATTTTAAATGAATACTAACCGAAAATGAACTTAGCTAGTAAAAATTTGGAAATGTGAGTTGCCGAAATTAATCTTGTAGTGTATTGAATTATTGGAGTAGATGAGAAGTATGTTGGATATGCATTAAGTTTAAAGATTAAATTTTAAATTATGTATGAGCAAATACCGAATCTTTGTGTGTGTGTCTATGAGGTAGAAGTATAAATTGGGGCTACGATGATTTAATTATTTTATTTGTTTAGCTAGAGTTGGAGCTCAAGATCAAAGGGAGCCAAGTTCGGCAAAAGGGAAAACAAAAGCGGTGGAGTAGCCGATCGGAGTTGTTCATCCGATTAAAAAGGTAAGTCCTTAGGTAATTTAAGTTATAGTTAACTTTGAACATAGAGGACACAAATTAAGTTAGATAAGATATCATAGTATATATGAGTTCTTGGGAATCGAATGTGAAATTATTGATCAATCTATGATAATGTGATGATTAAAGATAAGAAAATACAGCACTATGTGTGCGAGGCTATGTGGCACTATCTGTGCGAGAAAATATTGCACTATGTGTGCGAATAAGTAAGAGCACTATGTGTGCGGACTTTCAAATCGAGCACTAAGTGTGCAATGTCGATTATGGAGTATTATTTGTGGCAATTAAGAATGCAATTAAACACTAAATTGGAGATTTGATTGATAGATGGAGTGGCTTGGTTTATGCTTTAAATTTTAGGCTTTTATATATATATATATATATATATATATATATATATATATATACGTTAATGGTTGTATATGACATTTGCTATGGTATTTTAATTGTGAATATTTAGAATAGGAGTACATGGTGTATTCGGGTAAGTATGTACCAAATGCATAAGGTACGTTTGTGACATAATATTTCCTTGTGATATCATGGTTGAATTCGAATAGTATTGAGTTAATTATTTAGTTTGTAGATAATTGAATTATTATAGTATTGAAATTTCTTAGGACTTACTAAGTTAATAACTCACTCGGTGTGTTTTTCGCTTTGGTATAGATCATCTTATCGAGGAAAGCTTGGAACCATCACGAAGTCATCGCAACTTTTGTCAACCTTTTTGGTACTTTTGTTTAAAACTTTAGCAAACATTATGGCATGTATAGGATAGTAATTTTGGGAGGTTTGCTATTTTGATATAATTGTATTTAAAGCTATATGAATATGGCTAAAGTTCTTTGTATGAATTTGAAAATGTTTTGGTTATAAATCTCAAAAAGTTAATCAATTTGATTTAGAACTTCATATTTGTGATATGATTGAATTATATATATTATGTATGTGTACTCGGTCAATAGGGGATAAATTACTAAATGAATAGAAGGGTTTTAATCGGGTAATGTTATTCGTTAAGTTTAAGATTTCACTTTTAAATTTTCTTTTGTATCTCAAGTGTTCTATTGAAGAGTTGAGCAAGTTATGTTATATGAACCTACTCTAGTAATCGACACGGATATTTGAGTGTTACAGGAATGGCCCATTACTTGAAAAGATTAAGGTCCATCTACAAGCTTGACTCATATGGAATATAATCTTCAATGATATGCAATCTTAGATGTGATGCAATCTTAGATATGATTGCAATCTTAGATATGATATGCAATCTTGAAGATATGATCTTGTAATATTGGAGATTTAATTTGTAGATATCCTTTAATCTTAACCGTTGATGTAATTGATCTGTACCGTTGGATTTGGGGAGGCTCAACTATAAATAGAGACATCTCCCTTCATTGTAAAGCACTTGAGTTTTGGGAAGCAATAAGAATTCTTAAGAGCATTTACTCAAATTTCTCTCCCTCTTGCGTTCTTACTCTCTGTGGTTTGTTCTTATTTTATTCTTCGTCTATTTTAGTTTTTCAACCTTCTTTTTATTTTAATTTCTTCATTTTTCAAATATGTATATTTATTCCTATCTTTTATACATTTGATTATGTATTTTATATATTATAATATTTAACCTTTTTATATAGTTTATTTTCAAATATATATTTTCTATGCATGTATATATATTATATTATCATTTCATGTATTTTGAACTATTGCATTATATTTTTATAATTTGTAAATGTTCTATTTATTCATTTTTTTTAGTGTATGTCATTTATCTTATTTGTGCATAATTTCATTTTTTTTATATGCTATGTTTAATTATTTCTTTTATGTGCTATTTTGTGATATATATTGTTGTATAATTTTTGCATGTATTATGTTTTTCTTTTAGTTTACTCATGTTTTTATTTGTTTATTATCTTATATTTACCCTAGTATGATTTTTTCATTAAACGTATGTTCATGTTATTTAGTTTTGTCTTAATGATATTATTTATATTTGTATGGAAATGTTAGAATATTTTGTACATCTATGCTTCATGACACATTAATATGTCATCCTAAAACGTCATTTAAAATAATATTCCAAGGTTTTTAAAAAAAAATAAAAATAAAAGGCAATGCTTGATGTTTGAAAACTTCGAGAAAGGTAGTGCCCTAACTTACTGGGTTGCGACTTTTCTCGTTGAATTCGAATAGTCAAGCACCCTTCTAAGTGATTTTGAGTTTTCAAAACTTAAACAACTATTTCGAGATTTCAAAACATAGTGTCCTAACTTACTGGATATGGTGTTTTGTTGTTTCGAGATAGAAATTTTCGAAAGACGAGCTTAGTTTCGAAGGTTTTAAAATGTTGCGTCCTAACTTACTGGATGTGATGTTTTGACTCGTTTGAAATAAGTGAGCCTTAATTTTCAAAATTGAGACATTCTAATTAAAAAAGTTTTGCATCTTAAAACTTTCAAATTTTCGACATTAAAGACACTTGATAATCAATTAGGTACCAATTTTTGGGCGCACGAGGGTGCTAACCCTTCCTAAATACGTAACCAACTCCGAATCCATTTTCTCGACTTTCGTAGACCAAAATTAATGTTTTAAAACAAAACATTTTATAAGGGGATCCAATCACACCTAAAAAAATTGATGGCGACTCCCGTTTTCGTTTTTCTTAAAGTCGATTCCCATTTTCTAAAACTCAATTTAAAAATGGTTTCGACAGCTTGGCGACTCCGCTGGGGAATAATAAGAGAGTCAAGCAGTATAATCGATTACCTTTTGTCTTAATGTCGAAAATTTGAAAATTTTTAAAATTCAATCCTCTTTGCATTACATATGTTTGTATTATTGCATATATTATATATTCTGATACGCATTGCATTTGTATGAGCGTTGTGGTCACACCCTTAAGTGGGAGTGAGAAACTACGCCTTCGTGAGGTTTTCGCCTCTGCGTAGGATAGTGGATCACTTTCGGGATACATTCGTACCTATGGTTTCGTGAGATTTTCATCTCCGTGTAGCCATAGGGAAATGTATTCCCCTGAACTGAACTCGATTCAAATGAGCCTATAATGGGTGAGAATCGAGGAATCTGCTGGTTCAGGTACCTCAACTTTAGAACTAAAATCTCATATAGAAAAATCGTAAGAGCTCAACTTAGTTAGAAATATACTTTAGATATTACCCTCACATATCATTCTTGATTTTATTAATATTATGTGATACTGACTGTTTCCTTTTTTCATTGCATGTCAATTCGCATTTAAAAGGTATCGATTCACGGTCAGTTTCTAAGTTAGAAAGTTTTATTATGGAAGACGGACTTCTTAATAGAGTGGAGGGCAACGCTAACGTCCATAGATGGTTTGAGCAAACTCAGCTAGGAAAAGGGGATAGCATAACTGTGGGATATATGTCGGAGCTGTCAGACTACACTCGCATCAGTGTCACACAGAATAATCTGCAGGAGCTTAAGGCGATTTGGGATCAGTGGGGCAATGTGACCAAGCAATCATTCTACGGTAAGTACGGAGATTTGCCCTATTTGTTTGATATTCAGGTTGATGAGAACTTGTTTCGAGCTCTCACTCAGTTTTGGAACCCAGCTTACAGTTGTTTTACCTTTGGGGAGGTAGATTTAGTGCCTACTATAGAGGAGTACACAGCCTTACTTCGGTGTCCTAGATTTCAGTGTGATAGGATTTATTCTCGAGCTGCTTGTGTCCCAACCTTTGGTAAGAAGTTGATGACCATTAAGGGGATGAGCGAGCAATGGATCATGGCTAGAATTAAGGAGAAGGGTGACAGTAAGTGCATTCCGTGGGGAGCTTTGAAAGATCTGATCCAGACACATCCAGACGAGGCAAAGAGGGTAGACTTTTTTGCCTTTAGCTTATACGGATTGATAGTTTTCCCCAAGGCCTTGGGATATGTGGATGAGGAAACCACGGATATCTTCTATCGACTTAGCAAACGGGTCACTTCTGTTCTTGCGATTTTGGCAGAGACATTCAGGTCCTTAAATGCATGTAGGAGGGGCGGTCTGCAGTGAGTTTGTTGGTTGTGCTCGATTATTTTTAGCTTGGTTCTCTGAATCACTACGATTGATAGATAGGGTGGTTTGTCGGGTCTTCTTTGAGGATTCTCCCTGTTGAAGGACATAGCAGCTTCAACTAGGAGAGTTGATGTTCCCGAAAAAAAATTGGATAACGCTATTTCAGAACCTGCAGTCAAAGGATGTGGAGCGGAGGGCTCCATGGATGATTCCTGGTGAGATTCTTTACCGATGCGGCAGTTTTGATTGGGTCCCTTTATTGGGAATTTGGGGT
This sequence comes from Gossypium anomalum, assembly GCA_025698475.1. Lineage (NCBI taxonomy): Eukaryota > Viridiplantae > Streptophyta > Magnoliopsida > Malvales > Malvaceae > Gossypium > Gossypium anomalum. Next base: position 63,297,364 of record CM046957.1, read on the forward strand.
GCTATTGGTTATGCCCCTTTGCTTGTGTTGAGGCAATATGGATTGAGACAGTTCATACCAGCAATTTACGGGTTGGTTCAGAGTGAGTTTGCGTATAGAGGAGCCGACTACAAGAGGAAGGTCAGTGAGATCTCTAATGCTTGGAACAAAACTTGTCGATTAAAGGGAGTAGCTATCAGCCCTGCTACGACTCTGGAGTATGTCGAGTGGAGAAGTATTAATGATAACATCCCTAAGCCAAGCGTAGAAGGAGCTCGACTGATGGAGGAATATTTGCAAGTGACACCCTCGGAGTTAGAAATTATGAAGCAAGAGTTTGAGAGAAAGAACTTGGAGCTCGAGAAGAGGATAGCAAAGCTCGAGGAAGAAAAGATATACTCGAGCCTAGACGTTGATGTGCAAAAGATGGAGGTCAAGAAGGTAAAGAAGAAAAAGAGAAAGATAGAGGAAGATCGAGATGATTTAAAAGAACACTGCAAAAGGGCACAAGTATCCTTGAAGAGAGAGGGAATAGGAGGGTCTTGGATCGTTGCGAGAGAAAAGGTCCAGGGAAAAGTCCAAAGCCGAATATTGGGAGAGGAAGTTCCAAGAGGTGCAATTACGGAATTTGACCTTAGAAAAAGAAAATCAAGGGTTAAAAATTAAGGTGACTGAGCTTGGGCGATCCCTTCATCTGCAACGAAGTCGTGATTCCACGGTAGAGGTAAAGAAGTTAAAAGGCAAAGTTGAGGAGTTGGAATCAGCATTGCAAGATAGTAAGCTTTTTATTGAGGAGCTTGAGGCACGAGAGGATCATTTAAAGGGAGAACTGCGCCAGTCTAAAGAACAAGTCAGAGATAGAGATTACCTTATTGGAGAAGCCATAATTCAGATCCGAGAGGTAGCTGAACACGTTCGAGACTTGGCAATACGAGCTGACATATTGAGTATGATGCATAAGTCATCGTCGGATGTAGGTCGAGAGCTAGCCCTTTTATTAGATAGAGTTAAAACTTTGGGCATTAGGGCGAAAGCGTATTTATAATCCATTTATATGTAAAGATATTCTTTTTCTAAATAAAGTTTTCTAAATGAGATTGAATCGAGATCGATACCTTTTGTATTCATTTGCATCTTATAGCATTTCATTGCATCATTTGCATTCAAAATTATAAAAGACCCTAATTAGTTAAAGTTATTAAAAAGAGAAAGAAAAAGAGAGAGAGAGAAGAGGGTCACGGTTAAATGAAAAAGAAGTTGAATAGAATTAACGACGTTCCCTTACATATATCCCGACTTTTGTGTCGGGAGGGATAGCTTACTGTGAGAAGGGGTGTTTGGAAATGAAAATCATCCCATCAATGTCATACATGAGGAAGGGACTGAACAAAGAAACCTTGAGGGCATTCGACCTTACGAACCAGGAAGTTCTTTAAACAATTGGACTGTAGAAGAACTTCCTGTAATCTTTAAGAATTTTACGGAATAATATTCAGAACACTCTTGTTGCTCTAAAGCCTAAGAGTAATGAGATTTCTTTTGAGAAGTGGGCTCATGTTCAGACATTTTTATTTTCAATAAAACATACTTTTATTATTTATCCGAGTAAATATTCTTTCATTCTGATTCTTTTGACCTTTGACATTCTTTATAAATTTTCATTTCATGTAAATAGTCATTCTTGAATTCATTTATTCCTTGTATATTCTTTTGTGTGCCTATCATAGATCCTTAGATATCAATGACACGGGCAATGATACTACAGATTCAGAGTTCCTTTTGAGTGCGATATGTGTTTAGAGGAATCTCAGTACTTTGAAGGTGACAAAAATTGTGACTTGTTTCTGAATTTGTTGAAAATGGTTTTTACCCAATGAAGTGGTGGTAGGAAATATAGCCTTAGAGGAATGAAAGATTGTGAAATTGGAATTAGCTGAGGAGACAAAACAAGACCTTTTTGAGACTATTATGAGAATTCAAAAATGTGGTCTAAAGATGCATGCAGGAGGATTTGCAATTGCCAGGATAAACATGAGGTTTTGGGGCACTGTTGGTCCACCATGGAAAAGGATCGCATCAGTTGTACAATGAATGCCAAATTTAAAGGAGTCAACTTATGTGGTATGTATGTTATGGGCTCGAGCTCGTCAAAAGTTTCAAGCTGACAATGACTCATCTTTGTAGACGTCAACTACTCCATTAAGAAGGGGAGATAGCTTCATATGCCAATATTACAAAGTCAAAAGTCATCCATTTCAAAAAAAAAAAAGATTATATATAACTACACAATGCCAAAAGTTTACAGTCTTTTCAAAGATAATGCGCCATACCACAGTACAACAAAGGTTACCAAAAGAAAAGAAAAAGAAGAAAAAAACAAATTACAGAAGATGACCGAGACTGGTAAAAATTGGCATAAGAAACTACCGCCTACTCTCTATGCTTACACTGGGGCAAACACCTTCAATTCCAGTGGGTGCATTGTTTGGCTTTCCTGAGTAGTCTGATGTGCCGTCGATAGCTGCGATGGTCAGCTCAGGCGGCGCCTATTGGTTTCCAGCTATGGGGCATCAGGCCGTACACAGTCTTTGAAGCTTAAAATGATAGATTCTTTCTTCAAAACTAGTTTCTGACAAAGTGGATGACGGTATCATGAAGGAAGCTCTCTTAGACTTCTATACAAGTTCAGGAAAGAGGAAACCTGATCAAATCATTATTTTCAGGGATGGGGTTAGCAAGTCTCAATTCAATTAAGTTTTGATCAAGTTATTGAGGCTTGCAAGTTCCTTGATGAGAAGTGGAACCCTAAAGATTGTGGTTATTGTTATACTAAAAACCATCATACCAAGTTTTTTGTGCAGGATCTCTCGACAATGTGCTACACTGGCACATCATTGACAATAAAGTATGTCATCCAACGAACAATGATTTTTACCTTGGTACCCATTTGGAATGATTGGAATCACGAGGCGCACTCCACTATCATGTTCTCTTAGACCAAGTGGTTTTTTGGTGATGATCTGCAAGAGTTTGTTCATTCTCTATCCTATATGTATCAAAGGAGCACCACAACCATATTTGTTGTGGCTCCTATTTGCTACACTCATTTGGCAGCTTCACAGTTGGGGGCAATTTTTGAAGATTAGGTATACTTCAGAAACATCATCGAGTCATGGTGAGATGTATGCTCCGGGAGTAATCTCTGTACCTCAGCTTTCCAGGTTGAAGGATAAAGTCAGCAACTTCATTCTTGTCTGCTGAGAATCATTGAACCATCTTTTTGTAGGGTTTGACAAATAACAGCCAGGACTGCTGCTGGGGCAATCCCTTTCTCATGGGTTTATGAATCAAGATTTTTCCTCCAAGCTTTGATAGAGTCAAAAATTGAATACCTCTAGTAAACTTAACTTGAAAGTATTCATCCTAAGCAAATGTATCAAGAATGGATGACACAGACTTATAATAAAGAAGGTTCGACCAAAAGAATTTCATAAAAGAAACCTTGTGCTGAAAGAGATCCTTCCCATACAAAAGGATGCCGAATTGGGAAGGATCATATGTTGCGAAGAGGGCTTTCTCTAGAGGTGCACTGATTTTGACAAGAAATGGATAGGAAGAATTTATCTGATCCAGTGAATTCGGACTTGGTCAATGAGTACTTTGTCTGAAGGAGAAGGAAAGCCAAGGTGAAAACTCGCAAAGGGCACTTTGGGACTTCTATTTCAAAAAAAAAAGAAAAAAAAAAGAAAAAGAGAAAAAAATAAAAAGAAAAAAAAGAAAAAAGAAAAATGGAGAGGCCAAGGTGAAAACCCGCAAAGGGCGCCTTGAGACCAAAGGGGTTTTGAGTTGAAAACCCGAAAGGCAAACTCAAATTTGGAAAGTCATGCAGTGACCTTGCTATACCGGATTCGACGAGAAGTGAAGTATGTTACATATCAAGGCATCAACGAATTACTTTGGATCTTTTAAACACATGTTGAACTCAAGAAAGTATTCATGGAGTGGTGTATAGACGCTAAGCGGCGATATCTCAGGGGCATCCGATTTGGCCCTATTTACTATCTTTGAATTCTTTTTCTTCGCAAAGATATGTTCTCAGGTTAATCTTTTTGCATTTCTTCCAATAATTTATCCAAATCTAATTATCCTCAGGATCAATTTATTTGTCTCCCATTATTCATAAAGCATGTTGCATTGAAATAATGATTGATGAACTAAAATATCTTCACAAACGAAGTTTTGCATATTACTCTGGAAATTTCTAGATAATACAAGAAACTGAAACAAGACAATTGTTTAAGGAATTCTCATATGTATGGGTTGGAGATACTCGAGAGATTTTCTTCTTCAGTCCAAAAGGTGGTTGGATGTTTTAAGTAATATTGATCTTAAGAAAGGATCATTTCATAAACATCTTCAGTGGGTCGTAACATTTGGGGAATGGTACGGTAGACCAAATTGATAGAGAAGATTCAAGGCATACGAGCAGAGTATGATTGATATCTTAAGAAGAACGAGGTGGAAAGCTCGATAGATGAATGAGTGATGACGTCTGAAATAGAAGTTATTTTCATAAACATTTTGCATCATAATATGTCTAATTAGGAGCATTTGACTCATTTCGATCATGGCATCTTAATTATTTGGCATAAGCATAAATGCCAGGAAATCAATTCTACAGATGGATTCCCCAGTGGACAATGTAGCAAGATTGATTGAAAATTACAAAATTTAGCGCCTTAACCCCTTAAGCAGTAGGGCAATAGGCTGAAGCATAGCAGATCTAACTTTCAGATATTTTTATATCGAAGTAGATCTAAGATGATTTGGCATCTTTGTATTCAACGAGGAGCAAATCCAAGAAGCAGATTTGGCATCTCTGTATTGGCAGAGAGTAGATCGAAGATATCAGATTTGGCATCTCTATATTGGCAGAGAGCAGATCAAAGATGATAGATTTGGCATCTCTGTATTCGGCGGAGAGCAGATCGAAGACATAGCTGATTTGGCTTTCACGTGTTTACGTTGAAGCAAGTCTAAGATGATTTGGCATCTTTGTATTCAACGAGGAGCAAATCCAAGAAGCAGATTTGGCATCTCTGTATTGGTAGAGAGTAGATCGAAGATATCAGATTTGGCATCTCTATATTGGGAGAGAGCAGATCAAAGATGACAGATTTGGTATCTCTGTATTCGGCGGAGAGCAGATCGAAGACATAGCTGATTTGGCTTTCACGTGTTTACGTTGAAGCAAGTCTAAGATGATTTGGCATCTCTGTATTGTCAGAGGGCAGATCGAAGATAGCAGATTTGGCGTCTCTGTATTGTCAGAGAGCAGATCGAAGATAACGGATTTGGCATCTCTGTATTGGCAGAGAGCAGATCAAAGATGACAGATTTGGCATCTCTGTATTCGGCGGAGAGCAGATCAAAGATATAGCTGATTTGACTTTCACGTGTTTACGTTGAAGCAAGTCTAAGATGATTTGGCATCTTTGTATTGGCAGAGAGCAGATCAAAGATGACAGATTTGACATCTCTGTATTCGGCGGAGAGCAGATCGAAAACATAGCCGATTTGACTTTCACGTGTTTACGTTGAAGCAATTCTAAGATGATTTGGCATCTCTGTATTGTCAGAGAGCAGATCGAAGATGGAAGATTTGGCGTCTATGTATTGTCAGAGGGTAGATCGAAGATGGAAGATTTGGTGTCTCTGTATTGTCAGAGGGCAGATTGAAGATAGCAGATTTGGAGTCTCTGTATTGTCAAGGAGCAGATCGAAGAAACAGATTTGGCATCTCCATATTCGACGGAGAGCAGATCGAAGACATAGCAGATCTGACCTTCATTGAAGCAGATCCAAGATGATTTGGCATCTCTGTATTAAATGGGGAGCAGATCGAAGACACAGCAGATCTGACCTTCATTGAAGCAGATCCAAGATGATTTGGCATCTCTGTATTAGACGGGGAGCAGATCAAAGACATAGCAGATCTGAACTTTATGTGTTTACATCGAGGCAGATCGAGGATAGCAGATTTGGCATCTCTATATTGTCAGGGAGCAGATCGAAGATAGCAAATTTGGCGTCTCTGTACTGTCAGAGAACAAATCGAAGAAACAGATTTGGCATTTCCATATTCGACGGAGAGCAGATCGAAGACATAACAGATCTAACCTTTATTGGAGTAGATCCAAGATGATTTGGCATATCTGTATTAGACGGGGAGCAGATCGAAGACACAGCAGATCTGACCTTCATTAAGCAGATCCAAGATGATTTGGCATCTCTGTATTAGACGGGGAGCAGATCGAAGACATAGCAGATCTGACCTTCATGTGTTTACATCGAAGCAGATCCAAGATGACAGATTTTGGATCTTTGTATTAGACGGGGAGTAAATCAGAGATAACAGATTTGACATCTCCGTATTAGACGGGGAGCAGATTGAAGAAGCAAATTTGGCATCTCTGTATTAGATGGGGAGCAGATCGAAGATAACAGATTTGGCGTATCTGTATTAAACAGGGAGCAGATCAAAGATAGTAGATATCGCCTTCCTGAGTCGTAGTGAAGCAGATTGAAGCCGTCAAGAGGCCATTTAAAGAAGATCAAGGATCAAGAACTCAAGACTCGGTGAGCCCGGGCAAAATTGGTCCTTTTATAGTCTTTGTTCTATTCCTGTTACACGGCAATGAGCAAAGAGGGGCAGCTGTAGACACTCAATTTTGCCCGGGCCTAGAAATAAGTCCAAAAACAAAAATAATAAACCCAAAAAAAATGAAGTCCAAGTTCAGTCTAGAATTACAAATATAATTTGGCCCGATCGGAATGGCCCATTACTTGAAAAGATTTAAGGTCCATCTATAAGCTTGACTCATATGGAATACAATCTTCAATGATATGCAATCTTAGATGTGATATGCAATCTTAGATATGATACAATCTTAGATATGATTGCAATCTTAGATATGATATGTAATCTTGAAGATATGATCTTGTAATATTGGAGATTTAATTCGTAGATATCCTTTAATCTTAACCGTTGATGTAATTGATCTGTACCGTTGGATTTGGGGAGGCTCAACTATAAATAGAGACATCTCCCTTCATTGTAAAGCACTTAAGTTTTGGGAAGCAATAAGAATTCTTGAGAGCATTCACTCAAATTTCTCTCCCTCTTGCGTTCTTACTCTCTGTGGTTTGTTCTTATTTTATTCTTCGTCTATTTTAGTTTTTCAACCTTTTTTTTATTTTAATTTCTTCATTTTTCAAATATGTATATTTATTCCTATCTTTTATACATTTGATTATGTATTTTATATATTATAATATTTAACCTTTTTATATAGTTTATTTTCAAATATATATTTTCTATGCATGTATATATATTATATTATCATTTCATGTATTTTGAACTATTGCATTATATTTTTATAATTTGTAAATGTTCTATTTATTCATTTTTTTAGTGTATGTCATTTATCTTATTTGTGCATAGTTTCATTTTTTTATATGCTATGTTTAATTATTTCTTTTATGTGCTATTTTATGATATATATTATTGTATAATTTTTGCATGTATTATGTTTTTCTTTTAGTTTACTCATGTTTTTATTTGTTTATTATCTTATATTTACCCTAGTATGATTTTTTTCATTAAACGTATGTTCATGTTATTTAGTTTTGTCTTAATGATATTATTTATGTTTGTATGGAAATGTTAGAATATTTTGTACATCTACGCTTCATGATGCATTAATATGTCATCTTAAAACGTCATTTAAAATAATATTCCAAGGTTTTTAAAAAAAAAAATAAAATAAAAGGCAATGCTTGATGTTTGAAAACTTCGAGAAAGGTAGTGCCCTAACTTACTGGGTTGCGACTTTTCTCGTTGAATTCGAATAGTCAAGCACCCTTCTAAGTGATTTTGAGTTTTCAAAACTTAAACAATTATTTCGAGATTTCAAAACATAGTGTCCTAACTTACTGGGTATGGCGTTTTGTTGTTTCGAGATAGAAATTTTCGAAAGACGAGCTTAGTTTCGAAGGTTTTAAAATGTTACGTCCTAACTTATTGGATGTGATGTTTTGACTCGTTTGAAATAAGTGAGCCTTAATTTTCAAAATTGAGGCATTCTAATTACAAGAGGTTTGCATATTAAAACTTTCAAATTTTCGACATTAAAGACACTTGATAATCAATTAGGTACCAATTTTTGGGCGCATACGAGGTGCTAACCCTTCCTAAATACGTAAATCGACTCCGAATCCATTTTCTCGACTTTCAGAGACCAAAATTAATGTTTTAAAACAAAACATTTTATAAGGTGATCCAATCACACCTAAAAAGATTGGTGGCGACTCCCGTTTTCGTTTCTCTTAAAGTCGATTCCCATTTTCCAAAACTCGATTTAAAAATGGTTTCGACACACGTCTGAATGAATTCACTAGCTAAATGTTTTATGATCAATGCTGGAAACTTTTACTTCTAAAGATGCTTGCAGTGGAAATTTTTGTTGTTAGACTCCTATGACTTCTTTTATGACTCTTCAACAGTCTGATCTGATATTGCTAACATGCTTATTTGAAGCTATGAAGTTAATCTACATTGAAAGGTGTGGTTGTTAGTTGGATACGTTTGTTCATAAAAAAATTGACCTATATTCAACTTAGGTTACTGTTTAAGTTTTGAGTATAATTTTGGCACAGCATGCAACATTTTAATTTTGCACCATGCATCTAGTGTAATTATATGTTATTTTTAGTCTTACTAACTTGGATTATTTTAACAGTTTGTATCATTGGTGCATCCATCAGTTAGTGTTGATTGTTCGATACTACATGATTGTTATGAATCCTTTGCAATGTATTGCTTTGGAAGATACCTTGTTGCTTGCTTGGGTATGTTCATTTCAAAGACCTTAAACTTCATATAAAGATTTTATTTCTTATCTCTGGATCAGCCTTGCACGGTATTTCATTTAGTTTACAGTTTCTGTGGTGATATTGTCTTTGTTATTTGCTTTGCATATGCCCTTGAATCTGAATTTTGGACACCTAGATATTATTTTCAATGTCATTGAATAGTCATTTCAACACTCTGCTTTTTCATATCTCTACTTTTTAAGAATATATGGGTTCTTCTGATGTCTAACATACCATAATCACAATTCCCCTTAATGCACTAAAAGGAATATGCACTACTTTGTTAGTAAGCAAGGTACAGGATGTTGTTGAACTTTGGCCTGCAATGTAACAGGAAACCAACAAAGAAAACCAAAGATGGAGACCAACATCCAAGTGAACAGAAGAGAAGCGGTGACATTTTGTTTATTTTGTTCATTTGTAACTTGATTTAGTTCCAATGTAATTTATACTTAAAGTTAGTAGGAGTAGTTGTTGATTTATGTTTGATGTTATAGCTGTTATGTTAGCTACATTTTGTGTGTAATTCTAGCTAAGCTTTAGTCATGTATTAGTGGGAGCAGTTATACATTAGGTAACTGTCATATTTCATTGTAACATAAATGCTTATCAAGTCAGTGAAAAAGATATGATTTTTTGAGATGAAATTCAGTTTTCTTCTTGTTTAAATTTCTTTGCATTCGTTTTTCTTTTTCTCCCTTGTTTTTTGCTAAAAAAACCAACACATGTAATCCGGACTACTTATGTATATTGCATTCATTATAAAAAAAATGTTAACATTATGTTTTTCTTTACATCATCCGGGTTACTTGCTTCTGTTTTCTTCCTCTGCTGTCAAAACCCCAACAGATGTGATTTGCAGCTCTTCCCTTTAGCATTGATGACCAGCTCAAGGTTCGACATTGCACGTACTACATGGTGGCCATAGGTACATTTTGATTTAGCCAACGACTGGTTTTAGTTTTAAAGTTATTTGGTGCTAGCAATGCTTGCATTGAGTTACTGATGACAAACATTTGAAATAACATGCATTAAGACGCACAGACATTGAGAAAAAAGGGTATTGTAAATATTTCATTAAAGAGATTTGAAAGAAGAATGGATAGTTCTGTACTTATGTCAAACTTATTTATACATGCTTTTTTTCTCTTCATGTATTTGGCATTATGGATCTATTTGTCAGAATTCATAAATTAAAGCTAGTCCAAGATATATGAATTTATGGTTTATGGAATTTTCAAAGCTCTGTCTTACAGGACACGCGTCGAAGTGCAGTAATAGTTTTTTGTGCTTTGACAACACAGGTTAATTTTAAATATTTCACATTTTGCATTGTTCTTCTCCCTTTTATTTTCTAATGTATATTCTAACTTAATAATTGAGTATTATTATATATTTAATTTAATTTATTTATTTATAAATAAATCATTGCAATATATATAAAAACAATTTAAAATATAATTTATTAATATATGTAAAAACAGCTTTTTCGAAAAATATTTTCAGGAAATCTGCCAAACAACAGAAAATATTTTACACAAATTCATCCAAACACTAGAAAAGTAAATCATTTTCCAGAAATCATTTTCTGAAAAACATTTTACTGGCAAACAAACGAAGCCTTAGGCTTTTTTTAATTATATCCTGGCATGTGATTCTCATAATTATATTGCCTCAAAGTGGAATTTCATCTTTTGAAGCTTGTTCTTTTGTTCACGTCAAGTATTAGCGTGCTATGATATGATTCCACGATGGGTAGATTGGCCAAGTGTGCTTTAGGGAGATTCTCAATTCACGCCACATGACATAAAGCTTGGTCCAATTTCTCCCATATAAGGTCCTTTTCACTCTTATTGTTTGTCCATGTAACCGTTCCTCTATGCATTATGATTTCAATGAGGTTACTTTCATTTATGTATCCTAAGAAGCTCTCGTAACTCTTGATCTCTTTATGGATCGTTGAAATTTTTTCTTCTTTCTCAACACTTGATTGAAGTCGCCAATGATTATGGCATGGATTTGTGTTGACCAGTTTAGTTATGTACAAGATTTGGTTCCGAACTTGTCTCCTTTTTTGTAGTACTGGGTGCCCGTAACATTCGATGAACCAACATAGTTTAGAGTTTACATCGTAGACACAAACATGGATAATATTTTCAATAATGATTCTAAGGCATGATGCAATAAATATATATTTTATTAATAAAGCATAATTTTTATAAATAATGTAATATTTATTTTTTATTACTTGGTGTTAGTTTTGTAATAAATTTATGGGTTTAATTACTATATGATTCTTTTATTGAAACTAAGATATTGCATCCAAATCCCATGAAATATTTTCTAAAAATTTCATCTCACCATGGTAAAATAGAATTCAAAGGGACTCTTAATCAAACTTGGAAACTTTTTTTTAATTAATGAACTTAAATCTAATCGAATTTGATTTGACTATAGAAAGTCAACAACTCAATATTAAATAAACCAAAAGTTAAACTAACTCAAACTTAAAAATTTGCACGAATTTAAAATAATTTGAATCTAAACTTTTCAAATATGAAATTATTAGAATTTAAAATTATTTGAATAAGTAATCCGAAATAAGCAAGACTTTTATAAAATAAATTAATAATTCAAACTTGAATTAACCAAAAGTTAAACTAACTCAAACTTAAAATGGTATAAATTTTAAATAATTTGAACCCAAAATTATTTAAATACGAAATTAGTAACCACTAATCTAAATGAACTGAATAAGGAATAATTAATTGAAAAATCCAAACCTTAAATTCAAATAGCACAAAATCCAAAACAACCTCAAAGTTATCTGATTCATGAGATATTAATTTCACACCTAATAAGTTTTGAATTCATAGCAGCCAAACAAGGCCCCAAGGTCCCAAACTCTGCTCAATGCACGCACACACACAAGCCAGCCTGCACTCAGAAAATTATGCTTTCCCTTGTCTGACTTTACTCAAAACCCGCGAAAAAGCTTTCGAATCAAAATCACACATTAAACCGCCCTACAAAACGTTCAATTCCCGGAACATCTCACCAACAGCAAATGAAACCGATCCAAGCAGCAAACGGGTTCAGTTTCCGAGTCGGATTCTCCGGCTACAGCGGCCACCTCAGAGTCGAGCCTCTCTACACCGAGGAGCGTGATAACCCTATCAAATCCCTCCCCGACTTTGTTCTTGTAAGTTCCTTCTTTTCACTTATTTCATATTCAAACAGCTAACAATTGTTTGAATTTTACATTCCTTTAATTTTTGTCGAAAAGGTTTAAGTTCAGAGTTGCTTTGCCGTTGTCTAGGGTTTCGTAGTAACTTCTTTAAATATATATATATATTTATATATATATATATTTGTGTTTCAGCCACCTGCGTTTCCGACGGAAACACCTGAATCGATTGAGGAGCACATAAAGGAGAAATATCTTTTGCCAAGATTAGACGAGGATGCTTTCTCTCCTGAAAAAGCTGGAAAGCAATGGGATTTTGACTGGTTTGCCAGGGCAAAAATACCATTGGAGCCATCAATGCCAAGAGCTATAATGGTTCCAGTTTGGGAATTACCTTTCAGACGGTGTAAGGAGGGATCAACTGAAGGAAAGTGGGAGCCTAATTCAATGCAGGTAGGATTTGCATTTGCTACTATTATATTTTGTATGCATTCCCTTGAGAAATTAAAACCAAAAAAAGGGGCTTATTCTACACTTCAGTTTTTGTCCCCTTTTTTATGGTCTTGACATTGACCGGTGGTATAGGATTATTTCTTTATTTATTTCATTAATAAGTAGAGCTGGAATCTTATATTGTTTAGGTGGACGTATCAGACATAATAGTTGGAGGTGAAACTCGTGGATCTTTTCCACGAGCGTCTAATGGTGCAGCCAATGATATTGTGAGAGGAAGCATTAATAACCGCCCTTTTCGTCCAGGAGGCTTGGAGGATCAATCTTTAGAGAGGATATTTCCTGATGGTGCATCGAATGGTGAGTGGGTTCGTGAGGTGCTAAATGGTGGTCCTGCTCAGACAATTCCTCCAGGCTTTAAGCAAGGGTTAAAACTTGGTGATCTTATGGTGATCTTCTAATTAAACCATTGAACTTGAATTTATTTTCTTTTTAGATCATAGCTTTTTTCCTGTTCCTAATTCTTTTGCATCTCCAATTCGAAGTCACATCCTTGCTCATGGAATGTTTACAAGGACCAAAGTGCACCTGATGACACATCAGTTGGAAATTTGGTTAGTCTTCTGCATTGCTGTGTTCTAATCCCCTTGAAACTACTACCAGTCTATTTGTTATTGGACTTTGTTTTGCATGTATAGTGTCTGGACTGAGTGAATTTCAACCTGGTGTATCTCATGAAAATAATACAAGTATTATATATATGATGTGAGTTTCCCAAAAACATTTATGAAAATCATTACATGTCTCATGTATAATCCGTGCCTTGCATCTTCATGGTGTTTGCAGAGTGAGTTGTCTGTACAATTTGATGACTTGTTCAAGAAAGCTTGGGAAGAGGATGTTGCAGAACTTGACAAAGATGGTATGCATAACTCAAACTATGTTCTCTTCATTTGTGCAGATATTTGTAAAGTTGTGGTCTCGTGGGCAAAAAAAAAGTATGAAAGTACTTGAAGAGCTTTTTCTTGCTTTTGTTGGGCTAATGAAAAACAAACTGTATCTAACTATCTATGCATGATTGAGATTTAGTTGCCATTAGAGAAGCGTTCATGCATTATTCTTCTTTTATTTTTTCTGGGCTGTGGGTGGCAAAGTTAGCAGATGATAGTAATAGGTCTTTTCATGATCTCGGAAACTGACTTGTGGTGGTGCATCAGGGTTGATCTAGATCTGGAGGTTGCCTACTTGCTAAAAAAGTTCTAACCCTTTTTACAATTGTGGATTGTATATTCACTCGAATTCGTTTGGGCAAATGTTCGAAAAAAAACCCTATATTGTTATCATGAGAGGAATTTTGTATATGTATCAAGATATTTTTATTTTATTTTATTTTATTTGGAATGACATTAAGTTGCTTGTGGTTGTCACAATCCTTTGGATCCTTTTAACAGTTGGGTACTCTATTTGAATCTGCCTTGGAAAAAAAAAAAGTGCTGGTCCATGTCTACCTTGCTAAAGAGTGACCTTTCTCAATATATATGACCCTGCCCCTTTAGAAGACAAGTTATCAATTGAACATCTTGCTTTTTTCCATTTTGGCTTGCTAGTCTACCCATGTAAGAAATGCTGTGAACTTTTAACCTATGAATGAAAATTTCACTTCCATTTTACTCATGTTCAAACATGATTTGCAAGCTAGAGTCCAAGAATATTTGTTTGATTGATATATTTTGTTCCCTCTTATTTGTTCATGTAATCCATTGGTTTTGTTGCTAACTTGTATAGAAGGGCATTCAACAGAATCAGATTCTGTTAAGTCAGAAGCTGAAGCCAACCAAGTTGATGTTCTTAACACTCTTGATACTGGATCATCTGCTTTGGATGAGATTTTGTCAGTTGAAGCTGAAAAAGTAGATAATGGCACGGATAAGGGTGGTCAGCAACAAAAGGAGGTAAAGTAGTTGAGAAAGCAGTTTCCAACATCTTGCCACATATGGAACACTCCCTTCCTGTGCAACCCTTATTATTTTTATTACCTTTTGGCAATGATTTGTTACTTAAACCATTCATTTACAGGCTTGGGCTGTTAGTGGAGGTAGTGAGTGGATTGCTGATCAGTTTTATGAACTAGTTCCTGACATGGCAATTGAGTTTCCTTTTGAGTTGGATACATTCCAGAAGGAGGTACCTACCTTGAAATTGATTTATCATTTGATTGAAATAGAATTATTATAGCTAGGGTAGAAAATGATGTTTCCATACTTCTGAAAATAATTGATCCTTTAACTTCTAATAAAAATGGATTCTTTTACATGATTCATATTCTACTAAGAATCTGTTCTTTAGTGGATCCTGTCTGGTCAAGTGATCCAAAGTACATCTAAATGTCAATGCCATCCTTTTGGTTTTTTTTATTGCTCAAGCTTGTACACTGCCAAACTGTAATATCTCTGTTGCACTATTCTCCCCATTTACAAAGCATTGAGCAGTGCCCTTTTACAGTTTTACCTGATTGGATTAATTTTTTTTTTTTTTACATTTTTGAGTGCTTGATGTATTCTGTTTATTTGACATTTTGATTTGAATATCTCTTGAACTGAATAGAAATAGGTTTTCATAAGTGCTTCAAAGAAATCCTTCTTTCTTTGGAGTTTGTTTCTATTAGCACATGTGGATAATATAATTGCCTTAAGTTCATCCACTCATAAAACCTTTGTATGGGTTGCTTCTCTCTCTCTTTTTCCCCCCAGCTTATGACTTGCAGTCTGTTTTGCCTACAAGGACATCTCTTTATCTTCTATAACGAACTGCTCACATTAATATTTTGATTTTTTTTTTTTTTGGTGATGATTACAGGCTATTTATTATCTGGAAAAGGGGGAATCTGTTTTTGTGGCAGCACATACATCTGCTGGAAAGACAGTTGTAGCAGAATATGCATTTGCTTTGGCATCAAAAGTACGTTAATTATTTCGGTTTTTGCTTGTAAATCTATAGACGTTTTGATTTTTTGTTAGCCGGAGATGTGACAAATTGCTCACATTGATTAAGAACCTCAGGCCATATCTTTTTTATTTTCAAGTTTCTAAAGTTCTATGCCGAATTTGGTTTAGTTTCAAGATTTTGATAAGTTTTCTTGTCATGCAGCATTGCACTAGAGCTGTGTATACTGCTCCAATTAAAACAATCAGCAACCAGAAGTATAGAGATTTCTGTGGGAAGTTTGATGTTGGCCTTCTCACAGGTGATGTTAGTTTGAGACCAGAGGCTTCTTGTCTCATCATGACAACTGAAATATTAAGGTCAATGCTTTATCGAGGTGCAGATATTATTCGCGATATTGAATGGGTAAAGGGGTTGCTTTTTGTAGCATTACTTTACATAGTAGTTTGATTACTTTTGCTGCTGAACGCTCTTGTTAGTTCTTTTCTCTAATTTGTGAACATGATATTTAAGATGTTGCTTTCTGTTGTGACTATATAAATGTAGGTTATATTTGATGAGGTGCACTATGTGAATGATGTTGAAAGAGGTGTGGTTTGGGAAGAAGTCATAATCATGCTTCCAAGGCATATTAATATCATCCTCCTTTCAGCCACGGTACTTTCTCCTCTAGCATTAGAGTTCCCTATAAGCTTAGTGCTTGTATGTGTTACAAACTTGGAACTTTTACACCTTTCTTTTGGGATCCTCTGTCTTGAATAGTGGAGAGAGAATTTCGGTGACTGGGAAAAGCACCCTCTACTGTTTGCCTGATGAAACCTGATACTATTGGTGATGAACATCGGCAATAGATTATAATCTTGATGATTTCCCTCTTGTGGCTTTAAAAAATTAACAATTAAAACGATCATTCTTGACGTTTTCTATTCGGTTCTTTAATACATTTTGTTTCCTTAATAAAATATTCCATTCTTTGTTCATCTTTATACCTCAATTTGACATCCTGATGTCAGTGTAAAATAATATACAGGTGCCTAATACAATTGAGTTTGCTGATTGGATTGGTCGCACAAAGCAAAAGAAAATTCGTGTCACTGGGTAAGTAGTAAATCTCTGTCCACGGCTGAAGCTAGATGTATCACTAGTTTTTTTGCCGTTCCAAACTATTGGTATTCACTTATTTCCTTTGCTCCTGCCTTCTTTGGTTTCTTTTTTGCTGAAAATTTTAGATACTGCCGAAAAGATCTATGCTATCCATAAGGGTTAACTTCTGACACTAGCTTCCTGTTGGATATTCCATTTTCAGAACAACAAAAAGACCAGTCCCACTGGAGCATTGCCTGTTTTATTCTGGAGAACTTTACAAAATATGTGAGAGAGAAGATTTTATACCTCAGGGACTAAAGGCTGCTAAAGATGCTTACAAGAAAAAGAATTCCAGTGCAACTAGTGGTGGGACTGGTTCATATAGTGGATCTTCTACAGTTCAGGATGGGGCTAGAGGTCAGAAACGTGAACCTTCTAACAGAGGGAAACAAAATAAGCATTCTGGTCCCCAAAATTTTGGGAATTATACTGGAACTGGTTGGGGGAATCAAAGTAATGGAGGTGGCCAGAATAGTTGGGGCTCTAGGAGAACAACTTGGTTGATGCTTATTGACAAGCTTTCAAAGAAGTCACTATTACCTGTAAGTTTCATTGTACTATCATTTTGCATATGTTCTTTAACTGTGCAGCATGTTTGGTTTAGTTTGTATTTTAAAAAGATGATAATGACTTCTCAGTTGGTTTCTTTGTTTCTCCTGTCTTAAACAAGAAATGGAATGCAAAACACAACAATTTAAAAGAGACTAACAACTTACAAAAAAACTTCTAGAAGCAACAAAGAGGCAAAGAGTGCTGTCAGATATATATCTGCAGTATTGTTCATTTCTGATATATAGACGCTTTTTTTAATCGGATTATATTTCAGTTCTAATAACTGCCACAAAACTTGCATTGTTCACTGCAATCGACCTTCTTCGAGAAGCAATAAAGAGGCAAAGAATAGGAAAAAAGTGCTGTCAGATATATCTCAGCAGTATTGTTGATTACTAATATATATTTCTTGAAATGAGAGTGTATATTTAGTTCTAGTAACTGCCACAAAAATTGCAATGTTCACTGCAATCAAGCATCCAGTTTGATCCATTGTATCATTGATTTTTTGATCTCCGTGACTGTTTTAAGTGGACATCACTTTCTGGTGATCACGTCTGAGAAACAATAAGTGTTGGGTGTTCATGCTACTTTTATGTTTATCCTTAATCAATGCACTTTTGCATTGCCAATTTTACCAGGACTGTTTGAATTTATTCCCTAGATGCCTTCATTAGTTATCAAAAAATGTTTACAGAACCACACAATGATTCTTCTTCCCCACATTTTTACCCCTTCTTTCTTAACAGTTTTACTATTGCCAATTATGTAGGTGGTTATATTTGGTTTCTCAAAGAATCAATGTGATAAATCTGCTGACAGCATCTCAGGAACTGACCTCACTAGTAGTTCTGAAAAAAGTGAGATTCGAGTTTTTTGTGATAAAGCTTTTTCACGGCTGAAGGGATCTGATCGTAACTTGCCCCAGGTTTCATATTCTACATATTCAATTTTTACTTTTGTATAAATCCTTTTTATTTCAGAAGTTCTAATTTGATTGAGATGTAGGTTGTCAGAGTTCAGAGCCTTCTTTGCAGGGGAATTGGTGTACATCATGCAGGTTTGCTTCCAATTGTTAAGGAAGTTGTTGAGATGCTCTTCTGTCGAGGTGTGATTAAGGTAAAAGCAGTCAAGTGCTTTACTGGTTTGATGCAGCGTAAGATCTACATTTTATTGCTTGGCTTTCAAAATGATGCTGCATTTTGTGTTTGTAGGAATCTATTTTGGAGCCTATCTTGGTTTGATGTTATTAGGAGTTTGTTTTTGCATGTATTTTGCTTTCTTTTGGATAGTTTAGATGGGCAAATTTGTAATTGCTTGTTATTTTTGTTATAGGTTTTGTTTTCAACAGAGACATTTGCAATGGGGGTTAATGCTCCAGCCAGAACGGTGAGTGATATTTGATGTTGTCCTATTGGTGCCAAATAGGATTGCAGTTACATATTGCATAGCCTGGACTGCCATCTTGGGTTGCTTAATTTGATGGACTCAAGACTGAGTTTGTCTATTCCAACTTTTGCATGGAATATGAGCCTACAGATTGTTATTTTGCACAAGATGTCCTCTCTTTTTGTGCTTGTATTTTATTATTGCCAAATGCTAATATGTGCTTTTACACAAATTAGCACGTTTTATTATAGAAGCATAAGTCTTCTTTAACCTATGCATATTGGAATACTTCTATATGCTTTCTTTATTGTGATTTTGACTTGAATTAAGATTTTTTGAAGGTTGTATTTGATACATTAAGGAAGTTTGATGGCAAGGAATTTAGACAAGTGCTTCCTGGGGAATACACTCAAATGGCAGGTCGTGCTGGCAGAAGAGGACTTGATAAAATTGGTACAGTTATTGTGATGTGTCGTGATGAAATCCCTGAAGAGAGTGATTTGAAACATGTTATAACTGGAACTCCAACTAAGCTTGAATCTCAATTCCGGTTGACATACATCATGATCCTGCATCTCCTTCGTGTCGAAGAACTGAAGGTACTTCATAGTTTTGGAGTGAACAGGAGCTATTTATCCACTGCATGACTGTTTCAGTTTTTGCTGGGCATGGATGAGTGACTTTTTTAAATATAGGATATTGCACATCTTCGATTTTTTTTATTCACGCTCCATGGTCTCTAGTGTATTATGGTTTAGTTTTAGCAGCTTTCCTTGATTTTCATTTTTCTTTTCTTCTGTCAGGTTGATATTTGATTTGATATAAACCCCTTTTGGGTTCTGTCTAGACCTTGTGCAAGTGGGGGGGTTTCTCCTTTTTTTGGGGTGGTGTGTTTATTAACGACAGTAATGAGGATGCTTATCAGTAACTTGTATTTTTTTTTTTTTTAAATATTGAAACAGGAACTTATATTACTAATGAACAAAAGAAAAGTCAAATCTCTTTTTGCATTAGAAAACTAGACAGTAACATGCTTTTTATGTCCTAGTGAAATAGTTTGTCACTCTTTAAGGCTAGATGTGAGGTTCTTTTAATACTAACCCTAGAATATTGTTGACAGTAACATGCTTGGCCTCAGTTTTTAGGCGTGTTGGGTCCAAAGGTTCTAATTTAACCTTGCATAGTAAAAAAGTTGGTGCTCTCTTATCTGCGGGCATGTACTGATCTTTAGGGATTTTATCATTTTTTCCGGATAAAATACAATTATATTATTCAAAGTTTAGCTATCTGTTTGTTTACTTGCATTGATTGGAAAATATAAGTGGACTTTGATTCCAGGTAGAGGACATGTTGAAACGAAGTTTTGCTGAATTTCATGCTCAGAAGAAACTTCCAGAGCAACAGCAACTACTATTGCGAAAGCTTGCACAGCCAAAGAAAACTATAGAGTAAGTGTTTGCATGGTAAAAACTTAATTGCCAACATGTCTGTGAGGTTTGAATGTTTTCCTCCCGCAAAATATGCTTTTGTTACTTGTGTTAGTGCACATTTTGGTAGTTCAGCTGTTTTATAAACTGATACTAATCTAAGTGTACTGTTTCTGTTCTGTGATTTGACCAGTTCTATATTTGGGGATTATACTGCATTGGTCATAAATCCTTTGTTGCATGTTTAATTCATTTCAGCTGACAAAATAAAATAAAAGGCTTAAACTACTTTTCTTAGTGCTGAAAGTAGCATAGAAAGACAAACAGTTTTGATTCATAAAGTGGATACAGTTTTGATTCTTGCTGTAATTTCAATGGCATTCTATGAAAAGGAATCCAAGTCATTTACATTTTGACTTCTGATATAAGTAGCATTATCATAATGCACTAATTTGAAATCATTTTTGAAGTCTAATAATTGGTGTATGGCTTTCAGCATTATCTCTTTGTCTGTAGCTCTTTTCGTGGTTGATATTTATCCTCATTTTTAATTGTCACAATTTGCATGTATAATTAAGGTTCAGCTCTTTTGAAGTTTGGTATTTATCCTCACTTTAAAAGTCTCCATTTGCTTGTAGATGTGTTAAAGGTGAACCAGCAATTGAAGAGTACTATGAGATGCATGCTGAAGCTGAGGAACACAGTGAACAGATAATAAAAGCTGTCATGCAGTCTTCTGTAGCCAAACAATATCTTACCCCAGGGAGAGTGGTTGTGGTCAAATCTCAGTCAGTGAGTTCTTTCAATTTAGTTCTTTTCATGTTTGAGTCAATCATATTTAGAGAATGATGCTTTACTTCTGACTGAAGGAAGCTTGTCTCTGTCAGTATTAAAGCATTGGTTTTGGGGCCAAGTTTCATTGTTCATGCAGTTGAAAGTTTGGTACACTAAGAATTTCTCGTGTATCTTTCCCCTCCCCAACAAACCAAGAGAAATTTTGTCTTGTGCACCTTTTGTCTTGATGATTATCATCCTACTTGGAGCTTATATTGTTTGGAATTTTTTTCCTATAAGATGCATAATTTTTGCAACCTTTGAAGCTGAGAATGAACTAATCATACAATAAAAAGCTGGTTGATTTTCAGCATAGTCGTTTATGCTTCTTCTACATTAACTCCAATGAGGAGAAAGTGAAATTAAAATGCAGTCATTTTGATGTTGTGGAATGTTCTTTCCACCTGTATAGTTTACTGCCGCTACAGCATTCTATGCCACATTTAGGTTTGGTTTTGCTGTTATCTCTTGTTTGTGGGTTTTATTTAAGTGTCTTACTCACATTGAACTATCTAAGGTGGAGCCTTTTTCATTTTTAGTCATGGATACTAAATTTATGCACTTAAAATTGACAGGCCCAGGACCATTTACTAGGAGTTGTCCTGAAATCACCTCCTGCCAATAACAAACCATATATTGTGCTACTTCTTAAACCTGATGTGCCATCAATGACTCAAAGTCCCTCATACAGAAGTAACTTGCAAGACAAGAAAGGTGCCGACTTCCATCAAGGTTATGTGCTGCTACCAAAATCCAAGCGTGGTCTTGAAGAAGATTACCGCATATCTGCTGGTCCACGTAAAGGGTCAGGTATCATCAACATAACACTGCCACACCGTGGTGCTGCTGCAGGAGTGACTTTTGAGGTCAGAGAAGCTGAAAATACAGAATTCTTATGTATATGCAATAGCAAGATAAAATTGGACCTACCTGGACTTCTTGAATTTGTTAGCAATCCCGCTTTCTCCCACACTGTTCAGCAGCTCTTGAAATTGAAGTCTAACGGAAACAAATATCCTCCTGCCTTAGATCCACTTAAAGGTATGGGTGTTATTTTATCCTTTGGAATGTTGATATTTGGGGGGAATTTAGCTGCATTTCTTCGTTTTGATAGTTTCTTAGAGTTGCAAATGAAGCTAGGACGTTCAGCAACTTGCATGCTCTGCTTTAGCTATGAGATAAGTTATTGTACATGTTCTCAGAAACTTGGAAATACCAACAAGCACTTTTGCAGCTTTGTTGACTTAGGGCAATGATAGTGTTTCAGCAGATCTGGGGTGAAAACAATCAAAACACGAGGCCTCTTGCTAGTTGCTCTCTGTTTCTCATAGGTTATTCTCCCTGCCTAGTGGACACAATGATTTCCAGCATTTAGGATAATGATTCTCGTTGAGGGTTTCTTTTAAGCCTCGTCTACTAACTCCGTTTTGCTTTTCTTTCACTAAGTATGCTCCTTTTGATGTTGTGATCTGTGGTCATGGTTTAGGATTTTCTGTTAATCAAAAGAGACCTTTCTAATAGTAATTCTTTTCTCAGATCTAAAATTGAAAGACATGAATCTCATTAAAGCATACGACAAATGGACCCATCTACTGCAGAAAATGTCAGAGAACAAATGCCATGAATGTATAAAGTTGGAGGAGCACATTAAGTTAGCCAAAGAAATTAAGAAGCATAAAGAGGAAGTTAACGCTCTTCAATTTGAACTATCTAACGAAGCACTCCAACAGATGCCAGAATTTCAAGGCCGGGTATGCCCTTGCAATGTGCATATATCTTAGGCCATTCTTCTGCTATGAATAAGATGGATTCTCTGATGTGGATATTTATTTAGCATCTTTTATAACACTTAAAGCTTCTTGCAGATTGATATTCTGAAAGAAATTGGTTATATAGATGAAGACCTTGTGGTTCAAATAAAAGGTCGCGTTGCCTGTGAGATGAATTCAGGGGAGGAATTGATATGCACAGAATGTTTATTTGAGAATCAACTTGATGACCTTGAACCCGAAGAGGCAGTGGCTTTAATGTCCGCCTTCGTGTTTCAGCAAAAGAACACTTCCGAACCTTCTCTTACATCCAAACTCTCTCAGGCCAAACAAAGGTTATCTTCATCTCCATTTTCTCTTTATGCATGTGAAGTCTTGCATGAAGTTTATTTTGCAGAGATTATTTTGCAAAATATTCTCATTGCAATTCTGATGTAATAAATGTGTCAGTTTTATGCTTGAAATTTCTTTTACAATATTGGTTTGCTTAATATCCCCAACACTTACGTAAGTACATAAGAGCTAAGTTGTGCTTCAGCTGGTGTCCTTGCAAGAAATTATAGATAGCACTTCTGAGTCATTATTGACACTTAGATTGAATCAAGGGTTCTGTTGACTGAACCACAGCTGGAGTGGCAAAGGACTTGTGTTTAAATATTGGGTCAATCCCTGGATAAACCCTACCCCTTATTTTAAAAAAGAAAAGCTTCCATCTGTTCATTCCTTGCCATGATATGGTGAGAATTTAACCTGGATAATTTTTTCCTCCAGGTTGTATGACACAGCTATAAGACTTGGTAACCTTCAAGCAGAGTTCAAATTATCAATAACGCCCGAGGAGTATGCACAAGAAAATCTTAAGTTCGGTCTTGTTGAAGTGGTGTACGAATGGGCAAAGGTTTCATAACTTAAGCATGCTGATTAGACCTTGATCTGGGTTTTAGTTTGTCATCCTAATATATAATTATATATCCTCCTTGTTGCAGGGAACCCCGTTTGCAGATATTTGTGAGCTCACGGATGTTCCTGAAGGCCTTATAGTGCGAACAATTGTCAGGCTGGATGAGACCTGTCGCGAATTCAAAACTGCCGCAGCTATAATGGGTAATTCATCGCTTTACAAGAAAATGGAATCTGCTTCCAATGCCATAAAACGTGATATCGTTTTCGCGGCTAGTTTGTACATTACTGGAGTGTGATATGTATATTGTTCTGTGATTAATGATTCTGACATAGTTAAGTTGATAGATCCTTAATCAAAACGATTTTTAACCATTTTACCTTAGTTCTAGAAGCCTACATATTGAGATTTATTTCCCTTTCAGATCAGGATTCCATTGACCTAGTTCGCACGACCTTTTTTCCAACTTTGAGCTGTACATTTGATGTCCTTAAAATCATCATAAAATTTTCCCTGATCTGTTTCAGAAAGGATTAGTCTTTGATATACCGGCCATTTTTAACTCCAATAACCGGGTTATAAAACTGCCACGTCTCATTTCTTTTTATTATTATTTATTTGTATTTTAAACTAAAAGAGTGCGTCTTTCTTTTTAACTGTCTTTTTTTTTTAAACTTGCTATTGTGTAGTCTAAAAATTTTATCGATAATGTATGAAATAATTTTTTATGGGTAAAATATAACCTAGGAGTGAAGAGTGTCTACCATCCACTTTCGAATGCTTGAATGCTGAATTCGGATTTCAAACGCACCGCATTAGAAATTTAGATCGGTTTTACCAATTTGTTACGTATTGAAAAAAGTAAAATGATTAAATTATTTTTCACTTTTTAATAGTATAAGGATTTACCTAAAAAACACACTCATTTATATTTATTTTCAACAACATACTGTAAGCAATACTTAAATCAACAACATCTAGTTAAGATAACATAACCATGAATACTGGTTCTTAAATTATTTTCAACATCATAATCTAGAAACACATTACAGGAGATAAAAGAAAGACAATTGAAAAACACTGCTGGTTCATTAAATTCATTGATCACTCCTGTTGGGCTTGTCTGAAGCAACATAAGCCTGGAAAATCAAAGAGATAGAGTTAACGTAGTTAAAAGCCAGTCATTTTCATTAGATGCTAACTAATGAGATGAATCAAAGTTCTGTTGGTATTTTTTACCGCATCCAAAGCAGCTGGAATCCAGTCGTTAGTTGCTGGATTTCCCTTACAAGAGGCATGGCAGCTGGTGTCTGAATCTGGTTCCAACTTAAAGTTTCTGCCATTGTCGTTCTCTACCTTTATGAAACCTGTTCCTGTCTGAAAACCGAGACCCATCATAATTAGTCCTTTTTCCCCCATTTTTTTGGCTTTTGATCATAATTGAAGAGAATAAAAAAGGTTGTCATTGTACCGTGTGGTGGTGTTTGTCGACGCAATTGAGATCCTTATAATATTCAGTCTCCACAAATTCTTCTCTCACTTCACTTCCGTTGCAAACTATTTTCTGGTTTCAAAATTTGAAGACAAAAATGAAAATCAGGGAAGAAAATTTGTAGAAGTAAATCTGCACCCAACAAATGAGATAGATAAATAAAAGTACAGTAGAGCCTTGAATTACATTTTGTCTCCTCTATTTAGAAATATTGACAAATTAATCTTTATATATTATATTAAAGACCAAATAGGTCATTCCATTAAAATTTCATCCATTTTTGCTATTTAAAATTGATCTGTGCATGTCACCATGAAGTACATGTGATATGTCACGTGTCATTGTCCTATTATTCTGTCAACCATATTGTTTTTAATAGTATAAATGAATAAAATTAAATAACTAACTTACTCTTTGATAGTAAATCAATTAACTTATTTTTTAAGTAAAATAACTCAGTGTTGAACTTTTAACTGAAGCGGATAGGCGATACAAGCATTATGTTTTCAACAAAAAAGTAGCATCTAAAGCCTCATATCAACAAGCGTTTGTAGTCCAACGGTTAGGATAATTGCCTTCCAAGCAATAGACCCGGGTTCGACTCCCGGCAAACGCAATTTAATTATTTTGGGTAATTTAATTATTTTGGGTTTTGGGTTTAAGAAGGAAAAAAACAGACCTGGGGATCATTCTCTAGGCGTTGAAACTCGAGGTATTCAGGGATACCGGAATCAGCGGCGGCAAGAGCGTCGACGTAGTTGGAAGAATAGTCGCTTCGTTGAGGCTTAGTGTGACGTTTAGGTGCTGTGTGGTCAAAGTAATCCCTGGTCTGCTCCTCCAATTTGGCCTCTTCTTCCACGGATAAATGTACATCACATTCACTCCTATTAGGCCTCCTACAGCACTCCATTTTGCTTCTCTCCTTTACTCTTCTGAAGACCTATAAGGTCGGCTTTTATTGGCGAATGGAAAGAAAGATATTTTAATTATTGCCCGATATTTTTCATGTTGGCACCCAATTTTTGACCCATAAAATATCTTGACAACCATACCTTATCCACTTGCCACCTATCAATCTTGTATTTTTCAAACCTAAACGTGTACCACTTTTTTGTTTCCACAAAAAAAATTAAACAAGTCTACAGTTTGGACCCATAAGTTACTGAATATCGTGTAATTTCTTTTTCACGCTCAGCTTGCATCTAATTATTCTATTTTATTATATTTCATGTAATATCTCAAATATAATTTAATGGTTGAAAATATCAACTTTACATTAATTTTTTGCTCCAAAAATAATTCATTCAAATATTTTTAATGTAAATCATACCACTAAGCTTTATTTCCAATTAATTGAAATTCATTTTAAACATTATGTTAAATAAATTTAAAACTCAAAAATATAAAAAAAAAAACACTAAATGATTTCGTTATTCAATAATCATATTATAATCTAAAAATATAATTTTTATTTTCTTTATCTTTTATAGTCAAATTTACAGTATTTTTTTATTATTTTTTGTGAATTATAAGATAAGGATAAAGTCCTAATATTAATGTGACTAGTGGAACTCGAACTCAAGCCACATTTGAAGTGATGAACTCTTTAACCATCAAGTCAACACACGAGTTCTTTTTACATATTTTTTTTATAACCATATTTTAACCATTGTTTAATAAATACACTTTTACAAGTTTTTGTCTACTATTGTAGTACGCTTTTTAGTCTTGCTTTTGCGAGTGATTTTAGGGTTTGTTTTGTCGTCATCTTCTCTAGTTTGGTAGATACTCAGTTTTTTTGTCAATTTATGCCTGCCGCTTTGGACCATCTGAGGTTGATTTCCTTATTATATTAAGTGCAATTGCAATCACTCTTGATATGTTGTGCTTGAGTTGTGACAGAGACAATTGTCAACATGCCATAATGTTCTATTGATGCAAAAGCTAAAACTTTTGTTGTGTTGATGGAGCTTGTCCTTAAGTGCGTACAAGTGTTTGTTATCCCCTTCCTCAAATTGTATGGTCTCATTCATTGAATGAATTAATGAATTTTTCTTTTAAAAAAAATCAACCATAAGAAAGACTTCAACTAACTCCTAATTAATAGGCTAAGCCCCATACACCCAATAT
The DNA here is from genome assembly GCA_025698475.1 of Gossypium anomalum. NCBI lineage: Eukaryota > Viridiplantae > Streptophyta > Magnoliopsida > Malvales > Malvaceae > Gossypium > Gossypium anomalum. Next base: position 63,324,500 of record CM046957.1, read on the forward strand.
CTAAAACTTTTCATCAAAGGTTACACTATGAGCATCAACCGAAGGAAAAGGAGATAAACAAGATGGAGCAATAACGTGTACTCATGCCAACTAATGAACAACCTCATTAGCTACTGGTCATGTGGGTGAAAAAAATATAAACTAAATTTATAAAACATAATATATATATATATATATATATATATATATATACACTAGATTTATAGCATATCCATGACGTGGATAAAAAAAATCTACATGATAAATATAATTATTAAAAATTCATATAAAAATTAAATGATACTTTTGTTGCAATGATAAAATTAAAGGTTTGATATGCATGGTTTTCTTGATTCAAATATTATGGGTAAAATTTTTTATTGATTTATATAATATAAATAGATAAAATAAAAATCATCATAATATAACTTGATTTATAAAAAGAACGATTTTTCGATAATTTCTCAATTAAGTTGGGGCTCAATTGACGGGTGATACTAACTTAGTTAGAGGCTTTATGATAATAGAGATACCATATAAAAAAAATATCTTGTCTAACTTCGAGCGCTAATAATTAAAAATTTCGTGAACATTGAGAAGCAATGATATATAATATGATAGGCTTTACGTGCATGACAATTTGCAATTTTCATTAAGAAGCATAAATACCATTATTTGCATTATAGATACTCATTTTTTGTTACTAATTGTTTTGTCCATAGTGGTATCGAGAAATATTGTTCCTTGCAAGATTACTCGTTAGGAAAGACACTCCATTTGAAGGTTGTGAAATTAAATTGAAAAAGATTGGCAGGATCCTTAGATTTGCTCCAGTGTTGGATGTCTAGAAAAATATGTTCAACATTATTGAAAAGTCTACTTCTTAACCTTTCTAAGGAGTACAAGTGTTTTCCCTTCCTCTCTTTATTGATCAAATTGCACACTAGTACTTGAGTTTGCAATAGCACTCTCTTTGACAAAATGAGTTACATGAGTGTAACTTTCACAACACTACAATCATATCCATTATTTTCTCATCAAAAGTGCTTTTCGATCAAAAAACACTTTTGAGCATAAATTCCCTGTCATGCACACTTTTGTGAATTAACCCATATCTCCCTCACGTCCTATAAAATATATCATTCTTTTGTAATCGTTCTTTTGATAACAACCTTAGAAATACTATAAATAGTGGTCTAAAAATTTTATTTGAGACTTTTTGCTCTTTTGACAAAGTTAAACATATTCAAATTTCTTTCTACACGTTTCTTTCTACAAGAGCTACAAGCATCACAACCTTTACCATCCTTTGTCACTTACCACCATCATCCTGACCATCTGCCACTGCAATTTTTCTCTAGAGTCCATACCAATCTTCTTTTCTATCATTTTTCCAGGACATTTTAGTTTGCTACTTTTTAACATTTCATCACCTTAACAAAAGAACCTTATATATATATATATATATATATATATATATATATATATATATATATATATATATATATATTCATTTATTCGAATAAATAAATTATCTACTTAGAATTTTAGAAATTAATGATACAATAATATTTATAATTCAGTTATGAAAATTACATAGCATTAGAGGTGTGCATAGGCCGGGTTCAGACAAAATTTTAGGCCTGTTTTTTAGGCCTTGGCCCGGCCCGGTCTAAAATATGAGCTTAAAAATTTGTCCAAGCCCGACCCGAAATAAAATTGTTAAGTTCGAGCCCGGCCCGGCCCGGCCCTTATTAATTTTTTTTTAGCTTATTTCATTAAATAAAAAAATTTTAAAAATAATAAATTAAATACATTTAAAAACATTAAAACAAACATTAAAACTAAGAAACAAATAAAAAATGAGACTAAAATAATTCTTAAAACAATACACAAATTGAAAATATAATAAAAAGTAGTTATATTAAAATTGAAAATAAAATGTAAGTATGATTAAAAATAAAAAATGTCAGGCCCAGGCCAAAAAAGTTTTACTTGAGGCCTGACTCATTTTCTAAACGGGCCTTATTTTTTTCCCCAAACCCATATTTCGGGCCTATATTTTTACCCGAACCCTCTCATTTTTCAGGCGAGCTTTAGAACTGGGCCGGGTAGCCCGGCCATGCACACCTCTACGTAGCATTATCAAAAGGATTTTGGTAACATAATGGGGTCATTAACGCTAATGATTCTTGTGTTAACAGATTTTAATTTTCGAAGGACTGGGCCACGTTATATTCTGTTTTCGTTTGTTGGATTTCTTGATCAGATTGGACTAAATAGTAAATAGGGCTTAAAGTTGAAACACAATCTAATAGAAGGAACAATGAAGCCGTAAGTTGTTGGATAGTTATATGAACCCCCATTAGTGTCCTACATGTAGGAATGTATCTAAGAGATTAACGACTTGAATGGTCGTAGATTATTAAAGGGTTAATAATGCCATCATTATTCTAATAGTATGCTGAATCGGAGAAGATAGATTGATTAAATTGAAAAGCGATAATTCAATTGATGACAATAGTTAAAATCGTTTTAAATTAGTAAAAAAAAATGTTGTTGACCGATGTTAATTAGTACAACAATGCATATCTACTGAAACGATATATCTTATTTTTTAGTTAAATTTTCTGTGTATATATAAAATATCATATAAAAATATACGAATACAAATAAATAATTTAAATATAGCATTTTGTTTACTTGACTAACGATATTAAGAAATCACTATCTATTTCATTTTTCGTATTAAATATCAAATAAAGTTAGGTGGCATATTCTAATTTATTCTTTTAAATATTTTATAAATATGCTAAATAATTATCATTCATACCAATGTCAGGTTGAGTGACAAGAAATTTAACATCTTTTAAGCAATAACTTGAGTTCAAGTCTTGTAAATGAGAAAAGTACGAGAAAACTTGCCTTTGAAATGGGATACAACTTGACTTGGTTTTGGACTTAGTTGTCACTAGAGCTGATCATGGGCTGGGCGGCCCGGCCCGGCCTGAAGGCCCGCCCGAAAAATATGAGGGTTTGGGTAAAAATATAGGCCCGAAAAATAGGCTTGGGCAAAAAAATGAGGCCCGTTTAGAAAACGGGCCGGGTCTCCTGTAAGAGTTTTTTTGCCCGGGCTCGGCCCGGCCCGGCCCGAAATATATATTAATATATTTTTTATTTTATTTTTAATTATTTTAAATTTTTAATATAACTATTTTTTATTATATTGTTAATTTGTGTATTGTTTTAAGAATTGTTTTAGTATTATTTTTATTTGTTTTGATATTTGTTTTTATGTTTTTAAATATATTTGATTTATTATATTTTTAAATTTTTTTATTTAATGAAATAAGAAAAAAAAATTTAATATGGGTTGGGCCGGGCCGGGCTCAGGCTTAGTAATTTTATTTTGGGCCAATCTTGGGCAAAATTTTAGGCCCATATTTCGGGCCGGGCCAGGGCTAGGACCTAGTAGACGGGCCTAAAATTTTGTCTGGGCCCAGCCCGAACCCAGTCCAGCCCGGCCCATGATCACCTTTAGTTGTCACCTTGGGGTTAGAGGACACTCAGATCTCCAACTAAAACAAGTTATTGCTGATAATAATAAAAAATCAAATTCCACTATTAGTTTATGTGGTATGAGAAATTGTGAATTTAGTTCATATATTTTGATTTAGTTATTTTCATTCATTGTGATTTTCAGATTGATCAACCATTTTTTTAAATTTGAAATTTCAATCATACCTTAAACGATATTAGTTTGGTTAAATTTTGCTATTAGTTTTATACTACGAGTGAAGTTGTAGATTTAGTCCACACTCTTAAATTTGATTATTCTTAGTCCATATACTTTTAAGCTTTCAAAAATTCAGTTTTGACTCAAATAACAGTTATATATCCATTAACTCTTTTTTTTGTGAGTAATATTTGAAAATAAAAACTTGACATTATATTACCCATGCAATAAACATGTTTGTCGCATATGATTTAAAAAACAGCAAAACTTAATGAATTTAACAAATATCGTTTGATAAAAAATCAAAATGTACAAGGAACTAAAAATGACCAAATTAAAGTATAAGGACTTAGAGCTGGCAAACAGGTGGGCTCAAGTGGGTTCGGATTAGGCTTACTTTGGACTTAGATTTTTTTTAAGCTCGAGCTTTCTTGGGCTCTGGCCCTTCCGGACTCAAATTTTTTCGAGCTTGGGTCAAGCCAGGAGGGCTCTGATAGGTTTAAATAATTTTGAATTTTTGAATTTTAAATATTTTAAATTTGAATGTAATAATTCATTTCACTTTTATACGATGGTAACGCAATTCAAATTTGTCTTAAAAGTATAAATTATATATATTTAATAAATTTGTTTTATATAAAATAATTAAAGTGCTTATTGTATGTAAAATTTATTATTCTATGATATTATATGAATTAACAAAATACCTTTTATTGTTCATTATTATATTATATTCACAATTGATTTTTTATTTTTATTAAATTTATTAATCTGATATTCATATTTAAAAATATTTATTCCAAAATTCAAATATACTATATTGAGCCCAAACTCAAATAATATATTCATTATTATCTAAACTCAAAATAAATAAATTATAGCCCAAATCTCAAATCCAAAATAAAAAAGAAATTAAACCCAATACTCAAATATAATTTGTTAAAGTTAAAACTCAATTCAAAATCTAATTTAATAAAAATAATATTTTATTAATATATTAAAATTTTAATAATATTTTGTGTATTGCTAATTATAATTATAAACATGAATTTTAACATACTAGATTATACATAACTATTGATTATTTTATTATAATTTATAATATAATTATGGTACATCATAAATTAATTATTTATTATTATGTTGGTTGAAATATGCTTTAAGCCCCTATATTTTTCATACATTTGAAAGGTAGCCCTCCTACTATATTATGTAATGCTATATCGTATCATATAATATATTAATAGTTTATATGTATGCATCAATGATTAAACATTATAATATCATGTAATACTATATCTTTTATTATAATGTATAATATAATAATTGTTATATATAATAGTAGTAAATTATATATTACATATTATTGTTTATTATTATACTAGTTGGAATATGCTGTAAGTCTCTATACTTTTCGTAAATTTGAAAGTTAGCTTCCCTACTAGTTTATATCATATCATATCATATCGTATGGTATATATTATATTAATAGTTTATATATATGCATCAATAATTAAACATTCACATATTATGTATTATTATATATTTTATTATAATTTATAATATAATAATAGTTATATATAATAGTCGTAGATTATATATTACATGTTATTACAATATCATGTAATACTGTATCTTCTATTACAATCTATATTATAATAATAGTTATATATGTATTAATATTTTTAGTAATAGTTATATATTATATTATTATTTTATGTATTAATAATACTAATACATTATAATATATTATATTATGTATTAGTAATATTTATTTATTATATTATTAATAGCATATATTACACTATAATTTTATGTATTATAAATATACAAATTTAGTATATCGATTTAAGGTGAGGTTATGTAATCAATTTCGATAATAGGTATATAATATATTATTATAGTATTAAAGTTTAATTTTATATATTTATTATACATATATAATTATAGTATTGAAAATATTTTATATTAAATAAATGTTTTAAAAAAAATTATTTTATTCTATATTTTAAAATAAAAATTATTATTTTCACCAAAAAAATATTATTAATTACTTTTCCTATTAATAAATATTTAATATAAATACATGATGTTTATGAATACATTTCAAAAAATAAATAATTATCATTTATTTTTATTTTTATTTTATTTTAATTAATAACATAAAATTATATTAATTATTGATGGCTATTATGGCCATTTTTTCGGGCTTTGAGTTGGATTTTTCTCAAGTTCAAGCTATATCTGTTTCGGACTCGAATTTGTTACGAGCTCGGACTTTATCGGGCTTGAATTCTGTCGAGCTTGGATCTGATACGAGCTGAGCTTTGTTGGGCTCAGATTGTTACGGGCTTAAATCGGCATGGGCAGACTTTTCGGGCTACGGCCTATTTTGCTAGATCTATAAGGATTATATCCACAACTTATAGTACATGGACTAATAACAAAATTCAACATTTATAAAAATTCGTAATATTCCCCAAAAAATATTAACAATGGTCAAAGCTAGAGGTGTTCATGGGTTGACCCGACTTATTCAAAAAGCCCATATTACTGTTAAAAATATTAAAACATATAAATTTATATTAATGTTGATATATATTTATAATTAAGTTTTAAATAAGAATTTCAAAAAATTCATTTAATTTAAAATTGGGCCAAAGCAAGTCGACCCCAAAAAAAACCATTATATAATGGGCGGGCTGACGTAGCCTGATGGACCACCAAGTCAAAACAGAGTCCAAAGTACTAAATGCTCCACTCCACATTTAGCGGAAACATAATGGCGGGAACCAACGCCACACAATCCCGCCAGTTGAACCCTCCCGATTCAAAATCAATTCCCCTTTTTATATAAACTCTCAATACCCATCTCTTTTTCGCTCAAAACCCTAGGCCTTCGCTCCAATTTCCGATCTCTTTCGCAAGAGAACCAAAAGAGAAGAAGAAAAAAAAAACTACTAAAAAATGCTTGAGCTTAGGCTAGTTCAGGGTTCGCTTCTAAAGAAAGTCTTGGAAGCGATTAAGGACTTGGTCAACGATGCCAACTTCGACTGTTCGGCGACGGGGTTTTCTTTGCAGGCCATGGATTCGAGTCACGTGGCGCTGGTGGCCCTGTTGCTGAGATCGGAAGGGTTCGAGCACTATCGCTGCGACAGGAACATTTCCATGGGGATGAATCTCGGTAACATGTCCAAGATGCTGAAATGTGCCGGCAATGATGACATCATCACAATCAAGGCTGATGATGGCAGCGATACTGTTACTTTCATGTTCGAGAGCCCCAGTAAGTCTTCTATTTCCCTGGGTTTTGCGGGTTGTTTAGTGTTTTGCTTGAGTTTAGGGTTTATGGGATTTATTGTTAATCGGGTAATTTTGGGTGTTTAATAGTTTCGACTTTTTTTGTTGGAAATTGTGTCATCTGTTTGGTTGTTGGGATTTGGTGGAAAGCTGAAGGGAGCTACATAAACTATGAGAATGTTGTTTATTTTCACTAGTCATGTAGATTGATAAACTCGTTTGTGATTGTTCAATTGTAATGAGATCACTCTCCCCAATTTTTGTATCAATGACTTGCTGATCTGTTTGTTATAAGATTGACCTGATAATTAGTGTTCATTTCTTTATGCATGTGCTAATGGATTAAAGCCCAAGACAAGATATCAGATTTTGAGATGAAGCTGATGGATATTGATAGTGAACACCTTGGGATCCCAGAAGCAGAGTACCATGCTATTGTCAGGATGCCTTCAGCTGAATTTGCAAGGATTTGCAAAGATCTTGCAAGCATTGGTGACACCGGTACTGCTCCAATATTTTAGCATTCTATAAATTTAGTGTATAGATTCTTTAAGTTCCTCCATATATTTGGAGGATCCTTACAGCATAGTTTCTTCCCATCTTTTTTATTTGATTGCAAATGTTAATAACTTTTGATGTTGTTGCAGTTGTTATCTCTGTTACCAAGGAAGGTGTGAAGTTTTCCACAAGGGGTGACATCGGAACTGCAAATATTGTTCTTAGGCAAAATACCACTGTAGATAAAGTAAGGCCTTTGTCCAATAGTATTTTTCTTCTTCCTTTTTTCCTCTGCAAGTATTATAATTTGCACAACACTTTGTTGATCTTTTAATGAACAAATGCCAGCCTGAAGAAGCAACAATTATAGAGATGAATGAGCCAGTATCATTGACATTTGCATTGAGGTACATGAATTCATTTACAAAGGCTACTCCATTGTCAAACACAGTGACAATCAGCTTGTCATCAGAGCTGCCTGTTGTGGTGGAGTATAAGATAGCTGAGATGGGTTATGTTAGGTTCTACTTGGCACCCAAGATTGAAGAAGATGAGGATGAGACTAAGCCACAAGTTTAACTTTGGATTTGGGATGGATTTTGTTTCCTTGTTGACTACAATATGTGTTTGATTGTCATTAATGTTTAAGGCTTTCAACAAGTTGCCAAGCATATTAAGTTTGTTTAGATTAGGTGGATGATTAACATTTCTCTTTTGCTTGGATTTTCCCATATTGTTATAAATTATGTGTTCCTTTTTCTTATGCGTCTTCATTATTGTTGTAAATTTTGAGACTTGAAAACTTGAGCTTGACTTGAAATATTATCAAACTAATCAAGTTAAACTCAATTACAAATTAACATATGCAATATTTTTATTAATTTTTTAGGATGATGTGATAATGAAATAAAAAACTTTTAATCAAATTTATATATGTTCTCCCACCAAAATAATCCATATATTTTTAAATATAATTATAAAATAAATCTTAAACGTTTTAGTTTTTATTACATATAAATGTATATCAAGGTTAAAAAAGTATTTTAGTAATACTAGCCTTTTAACCCTTGTATGCATGAGATTTATTGTTTTTATTAATTTAAATATATTAAATTATTTTGTATATATATTTATTTTATAAATACTACACAATGATAAAAAAAAAATTTAGATGGTAAGATTAAAAAGATATATTCAAAAAAATATTAAATCATTATTATTATTTAAATAAATAAGTCATATTTTTCTAACAAATCAAAATTTAGTGATTACAAACTAAAGGTTTGTGGTCAATCAATAAATGTTCATTATAACTAAATGTTATTTAGATTGATGCAATATATTTATAATAGGGTAAACTATAAAAATAGTCACTTTTATTTGCCTCAAGTTACATTTTAGTCACTTATATTTGAAATGTTATGTTTTAGTCACTTATGTTATTATTTTGTTACGAAGTGATCATTCTTCCGTTAAGTTCCGTTATCTCCCTAACGGTAATCTTACGTGGCAATCCAACTAGATTTTAAGTGCCAACTTGGATTTCCTAATGGGATGAGAATAGATTTTTTATTAAATAAATTTAATTAATTAAAAATTTTAAACCTTAAATCTTAGTTAAAAAATCGTTCATCTCCCCCCTTTTTTTAGTTTTCTTTTTCAATTGACTAAAAATGCTATTATCATCAAAAAAATTTATTCACGTACAAAAACAAAAGAGGATTTAATGAAGGGTCCAGGTATGTCTTCTTCACCGACAAATTTATATTCTAAGACCTAAAATGAAGTGGTTGTCGACAAATAAGAAGATGGTAATCGTTTTTGTTCCTAATCATTGTATTTTTCAATTCTTCACGTTCTTGAATAATTGGTTTCTCAATCCGATTTTTTCTGATCTGAATCGGCTTGTTTGTTTACAATCCCTTTGTGGGTATCCCTTTTTTCTGATTTGAAATTCTTTTAGTTGTTAATATTCATATCAAGAATTTTAATTTAGGGTTTTCATTAAACAATAAAAAATCCAGTCTTTTGTTTTTCAGTATTGAATAAAAGAGATAGAGGAATGCAAAGAAGACATACCCGAACCCTCCATTGAATCCATCTTTATGAAGCAGTCAATTTGATTTCAACTATTTTGATCTTAATAATAGTTTTTCCAGTCAAATTAAAAAAAAAAACCATTAAAAAAAAGAAGAGACCGAAGAAAAATTAAAAAGAGGAGATGAACAGTTTTTTTAGTTAAGGTTTAGGTTTAAAAATTTTAATTAATTAAATTTTTTAATTAAAAATCTATTTTCATCCCATTTAGAAATCCAACTTGGCATCTAAAATCTAGTTGGACTGTCACGTAGGATTACCGTTAGAGAGATAGTGGAACTTAACGGTAAAGTGATCACTTCGTAACAAAATAGTAACATAAGTGACTAAAATGTAACATTTCAAACATAAATGACTAAAATGTAACCTGAGGCAAACAAAAGTGACTATTTTTGTAGATTACCCTTTATAATATTCATAATCATAAATAATGTTGATGAAAACATTATAGTTTTGTTTGATAGAGGGAAAAAAATTGGAAGGATAAAAAATTGAAGGAATAGAAAATTAGAAGGATGAAAAACACTTTTTATTTATAGGTGTGTTTGGTTGGAGGGATTACAAAACATGAAGAATTTTTTTTCCTTTTCATTCATTACTTGATAAAGGAGAAAAATGAAAGAAAATAAAACAAAACATTTTAAAAATACATAATTTTGAACTAATATCTCTCTCATCATTTCAATTTAGAATGATTGATTTTTATGCATTAAGAAGGGAAATGATCAATTCTCCTCTTTTCTTTCCTCACTTTTCTTCTCAAACAAACACACTTAAATTTATTTATTTTTTCTACTTTTCTTTTTTTTCCTTCCCATCCTTCCACTTTTTTGCCTATTCAAGCACACCCTAAAGTTTTTGGGTTTGGGTAAAAATGGGAGGGTTTAGGTAAAAATATAGGCCCGAAAAATGGGCTTGGGCAAAAAAATTAGGCCCGTTTAGAAAACGGGCCGGGCCTCGGGTAAGAGTTTTTTGGCCCGGGCCCGGCCCAGCCTGAAATATATATTAATATATTTTTATTTTATTTTTAATTATTTTAAATTTTTAATATAACTATTTTTATTATATTGTTAATTTGTGTATTGTTTTAAGAATTGTTTTAGTATTATTTTTATTTGTTTTGATATTTGTTTTTATGTTTTTAAATATATTTGATTTATTATATTTTTAAATTTTTTTATTTAATGAAATAAGAAAAAAAATTTAATATGGGTCGGGCCGGGTCGGGCTTAGTAATTTTATTTTGGGCCGAGCTTGGGCAAAATTTTAGGCCCATATTTTGGGCCGGGCCGGGCCAGGGCCTAGTAGATGGGCCTAAAATTTTGTCTGGGCCCGGCCCATGATCACCTCTAGTCTTCATGCTGACACGACACAATTTGTTATGTATGTCACATCAATAAATAATTTAAAAATTATAAAATATTTAAAACATTCAAAAGTAAAAGATATAAATAGTTCATAGAAAATAAAAAACAAAGAGCATAAAGTACATTTGAATCGCTATACAAGCTATCATTTTTAAACATTTAATATTTTAGTCAGTATTTCCGCTAAAAAAAATTTAACTTTTATTAAAAGGTTGATGACTAAATTTAACTAAAAAAAATAATCAAATTAACAACATATATAAGTATTCGGGACTAAATTTATCATTATACCTTTATAATATTGAAAAGAGATAAAATAATCTAAGATTTTACATATGGGAATTTGACATGTTAATAATTATTAAGGGAAAATCAATATTTACCACATAATTTTTATGATATAATTGTTTAAATCAATTAGAATATTTTTGTATCCTTCATTATTAGAATAAGGGTAAATTGCACTCAAGGTCAATAGATTATTAATAAATTTACATTTTGATCACATAATTTAGAAAAGTTACAAAATAATCATTGAACTATTCAAAAGTTTTTAGTTTAGGTCACTGGGTTATTAAAATCGTTGTTGTGTAGCCTTCTCTATCGCACTGCTTGCACTAATTGAAAACTCTCATTCCCCTTCTCTTCTACAGTTTATTATCTTTTCATGAAACAGTTTTGAACATCACAAATCTACGAACCAAAATCCATATAGCTTTCTTATTCGATCTCCAACATTGATCATTAGATCGACTTTGATCTAATGTATGTTATTCTACATTTCTACTCCTCAATGAGTATTAATCAATCCTCGAATCATCACATAAAGTTCGCTTGCCGGATTTTTTTTTTTTGTTTAAATTAGTAGCCAAATGATTTAAATAAAAACTTTTGAATAATTTAATACCATTTTATAACTTTTTAAAATTTAATGACCAAAATATAAACTTATTAATAATTTAGTTACATGTACTATACCCTTAGAATAAACAAATAGTAAATAACTTAAATATTTTTACATGTAATAATCAAATCAATCAAAAACGTTATGAAAAATTTATGCACAAATATATACATGATATATATATATATATATATATATATATATATATATAAGTTATAAATTCTAATATAAATAGAAAATTACGATAATTATATAAAAATTGGTAACTAGTACATTAACTTTAACATTATTAACTATTATAATATTAATACCACACCTTTAATTTTAATTTTTATTACTTATAAAAAATAACTGACATTATTAATTATTATCATATTATATATAAAACTTATATTTATTTAATTAAAAACCTTGAATTTTTATTATTTTTAATTTATCCAATTATATTTAATGGTTTTTTTTATAGATTTATAATTTTATTAATTAATAATATATTATATTATTTTTAAGTAGAATTTTTAAAAGATATATCCAAACTAATTAGTTTCACATAAATATACTATCATATTAATTAATATTAATTTTATCATTATCACATAATAATACTAATAAATTATTATTTTAATTTTAATTTTAATTTTGTATTATAATTACCAATAAAAGTATTCTCATCACCTCGAAAAAGTCTCCAAACTCGTACTTATATATATATAATAGACTGAATCCTTAAAGTATATTAAAAAAAGTTCAATTAAATTAAGCTCACAAACTGCTTGAATTTTAATATTGAGATACGTTAATCTGGTTCAATCTCGGTTTGATAATTACTTAATCAAATTCAAAATTTTTAAATCAAAACTGAGTAATTTACTAGGGATCATTAGCTGTAGCAGAACTTAGACTAAAACTTTACGTTGCACTCTTCTCTATTTCTACTTTTTTAAAAGCATCTTTTAACCCACTTGATGCCAAGAAGTGATGTTCTTCGATGATTACAGTTCAATTCGTAAATGAACCATCAAAGACAGATTTTAATTCATCGGAAATTTCATGTTTAGAAGTGGAAATCAAATGAGCTAGACGAGTTTCAGCATTACAGATTCGACGTGCTGTAGTCTAATGGCAACTCGTTACATATAAAGCGCAACAAAAACGAAACATCTAAGCTGCCATACGTATGTACATATAGTTTGATCTATTTCATCATGCTACCACGAAAGCACTGGATGTACCCGTGAAATGCTGAATCGATCCCATAAGCCGTTTCGCAGCACCAAAATGTCTTATTCTGTAAACTCCTAGCGAGGCAGATGGAGGGATTGTCCATTCGATGGTTGCTTGACTTCGGGGGCTTAGTTTCGAAGGTCTTGACCACTTAAACCGAAGGCAGAAATCATCATCATCATAAGTTGGAACCCATGTATCCTTCCCTTGGAGTATCTCAACAAGAGCGAATGTACCTTCTGTCATAAGATCATTCCTGGGGCAAGCTGACCAGAAGACCACAGTCACCGTGCTACCTCTCTTAAAAGTTGAGTTAGCCGGAACATCAGAGCTGACATCCCCGAAATTTACACCAACAGGGGTAGAGTCCATTACAACAGGAGTGAGAAAGCTTATTTGTTTCTTTAGAAGATCAGGAGGTTGCGGGCCAGGTTCAACAGTTTGGCCTTTGATAAGAGCGCTTGCGAGCTTCTGGAACTCCTGAATGTAGGCACTGAGTGTGTGCGGACCATACAGCGTGGAGGCACCCTAAGAAGCACGAAGAACTTGTAAAAGTACTAGACAGATCATAAATATGAGATTACAAGTTCCAAACACAAATGAAATGGCAGTCACCATTGCAGATGCGCACATGTTCTTCATATGCAAGTGCATGTATGACCAAATTTATTTCTAGCACAAGCTTATAGTAAGTTCAAGTTCTAAAGCTCTCGAACCAAGCACCAAAGCTACCATAAGAGTCAAGAGAACAAAAATACAGCTATTCAATGCCAATTTATGCCTGGCACAAGCCATATCGGTTGTGAGTTCAAGATCTAAAGCTCTCCATCTAAGCAAACTTACAGAGAGTCAGAATAAAGCTGCGAATAGAAAATATAGTACAGTTGTTTTGTGTAGCCAATAATTGTTAATATTTGGGTTATTATCCACACACGTATTGCTGATTTGGCACTGACCTCATATCTCTGAATCTGGTACTCCTCGAAGGTAGTAATGTACTGTGAATATGTATTGGTCAACCCAGCTATAACAACATGAGTGTTACTATCAAATTCTCCACTATCGCTGCTTGTAAGCATGGATTTTACAGCATCTCGAAGCCGCCTTCCAGACATTGTTGTAAATTCTGCTTGAATCAAAATGGTGAGAATTCATCCTCATGTTTTAAAGTGAAAACAGAAGATACAAATGGGAAAAAGCTACTACCTCCAGGTACACTGAGAATGACTAGCTGTCCTATCTGAAGGATCTGTACTGGAAGTATTGAAGGCTGCCAAGATTATAAATCAAGCAAATGCATCATTAGTGAACTTATTCTAAGGGAAAAGGAATCACAAGCATCTTTTTAGGCATAATAGAAGACAAAATGTCATCAGAAGAATCCACGAGTCAAATGATTCCAATCCTTCATCAGGCATCTAAGTAAAGCTCGTATTATGGCATATGACTTTACATTATGAAGACTTGGATGGACTTGTATGTCCCTATGACATACTGTTGCAACTTACCGCCCAATCATACGGTTGCTTCATTTCACCAGTATCTAACAAGATGGGCTTTGGAGAATGACACTCTACTTGTTTTTTATCAGGAGTTTTAAGTAAGTTGCGCACAAGCCTCCAGAAAGGATTTCCCTGACATAACATTCCAACAACATTAATCATACAAAGTAGGCAAACATATGGCACAGAAAACTGAAAAATATAGGTGCAGTCTTAAATTACCTTGTCATCTCCTTGCTTAAAATCGAATGCCCCAGGGCCGTCAGTTGTTCCTGCAGCAAAAGCAAATCCCATTGCAGCGGGGCATGTTTTAACTACCTCAGAACCTCGTCCTTCTTTAGGAATTGTAACCTCAAGCTGGGAAAAGTCTACATATGAGTGGCGATAGTCAACCTTTCCTTTTAATTGCTCAGATGCTGTGTTAAACAGATCCACAGCTTTATTGAATTGTCTCTCTCCAATAATACGTGTACTTTCGAATTCATCAGGATAGCTGCCAAGTGAAGCATTTTAGTCTTCTGACACAATATATAGGTATGTCATGAGAAAGAAGTACAAAGCAGGAAGAGAAATAGTGATTACCCTGGTCCTCGGCCATAGCATAGTTCATTCTTTCCACCACAGGTACTATGATTGAAGTCACAAGGAACACCAGTGTCGATACAAAATGCTCCAAGTACATTGGGACTAACATCACCACAATTTGTTTGGCAAAATGCAGACACAAATCCTGGCTTATCAGCCTGTCGAAGAGCACTCCTGACACGTCTAGCAGCACTCGAAATCCTGGTTGCAGGTTTACCAGGAGAAGACTGGAAGGATGAAGCAAGCTCCAGCAACTCATGGTCTACATAAAAAAGACATTAAAAGAAATATTGCACGGACCCAGGCAGCACATCAAGAAGTTCAAGCTACATATTATGGATCGGATGAATAATTTCTGTTGCAGATTAAAGATGATATCTAGTACTGATTGTATTTTTCCATTGCTCTTTCTACATATTTTTCAAATCAATGCACAATTACTGGAATTGAAAGATAAAAACTTACGATTATTATGAATACTAGAAATGATGCTCGAAACTCTTCGAGGTATTTCATCAGTACCCAATTCATCACTTTTAGCACTGTTCTGCTCAAACCAATCTTCCATAAATCGTGCTGCTGCACCCTTGTTATCGCCACTGATCAGAGAGTTTGTACGACTCATTGATGTTCCATGAGTTGCAAACCAGTTGAAGCTACCCACTGGACCCCATTGGTCATCCACAAACTTTAAAAGGGTCATTTCTTTATCAACATTGTATTTATATTTGCTCCGCTCTGATGCAGGGTTATTGAGATAGGCACTCGGACTA
Organism: Gossypium anomalum; assembly: GCA_025698475.1. Lineage (NCBI taxonomy): Eukaryota > Viridiplantae > Streptophyta > Magnoliopsida > Malvales > Malvaceae > Gossypium > Gossypium anomalum. The sequence goes on from CM046957.1 coordinate 63,340,465, forward strand.
CGGTTTACTCCGGCATCTAATAGCTCTCCTGTTCACAACCCATAATCTTTGAGCATAAACAAATGCATACGCCTCAGATGCACAACACAAAGTGGAAATCACAGCAAGATAAAGCCAAATAGGTACAGAAACTAGTGTATACAACATTTCAGAAAACTTCAACTTGAGAATGTAGATCACCAGAATCAAAGAAGATTATCCAGTCACATTATTTCTGCTAAACAATACCGACATCTAAAAACACGAACACGATAGTAGCAACTGCATATTTCATGTTCCTTACCCTTGTTCACGAAAATTGATCCAGGTTGGAGATTTTCATGAGCTTGTACAATACTTTTCTCGATGCCATCTACCAGGGCATCAAATGACTGACGAACAAATCCAAGAGATGTAACAATATACACCACATATTGTAGATAACCACCAGGACCTGCGTGGGTGTGAATACCACTGATAGCAACATTCTGTTCAGTATATAAGTTCCCATACCTGCAGGTATAAGTAGCAGCTAAATTAGGGTAGACACGTCAAAGGTTAAAATATAAACACTATATGCATATCAAACTAAAATCCATTTGAATTTCATCTATTTCAAAGGCTTTGGTGTCTTTGGTTCGGTCTTACTCCATGTTGATGCAACATTGTTCTAAAACCAAAAAGGTTAGACAAAAAGATAATAGCATAAACTTCAATCAGGATTGTACTTTAATATGGTTAAAAAAGAAGAAGCTGATCTTCAGGCCTAACTTGCTGTGATAATAATTACCTTGCTTTCAATCTCTCAAGAACCTTTATAGTCACTAATTGTGAAGCCATGCAAGCATCGAGATTAACAAAAACTACTCGTTTCCCTTGTGGCTCTGCCACGATAAATGACCGAGCTCGCAGCCTAAAGTGAATCCCCGAAGCAATTTGTTCTGTGTTAGCATATCCCATCATATTAACGTCGGCTGCTGGCCCAGTAATGTCGTAGCTTCCCAGCCCAATTAAATAGTTAGAATCTGAAATCACAGTTTTACCATATTGCAGCACAAGTACCAAAGATATCCATAACCACATGGTTTTCAAAGGAATTCGAAAATGGCAGCCAATAGAAGCAAGTAACTCCATCATGAACCCAACAAGTACACCAAGCAACACTTATTATCTCCTCATTTCCCTTCATCAAATACAATAATAACATGTCAAGGCTTTATTTGGCAAAAGAAAAAACAAACAAACAAACATTAATCCAAAATTTCTCATAAATTTAGCTTCAAAGAGTAAGTGAACTGTTAACATTAGTATGATCACATACATAAAACCAAAAAATGTTCCAGTAATCAAACTCAAAGACACCATAAAGGAAAAAATATATAGCAAAAAGTTGTATGATCTCAATACGGGTTTAAGCTTTTAACCTAAGATTTTACCCCCTCTTCCTACTTCTTTTAATTCAAAATATATGAACTTGCCATTATATCTGTTAGAGCATCATGCAGATAACACGAGAATATTATCTCCTTTGGGTGCCGCTGAAGAGCTGATAACTCTCAAGGTTTCATTCCCAGTTCTGAAAAAGCCTAGGGGGCACCTCAAGTCGCTGAAGGGCAAGAACCATGGCTGCTGAAGAGTGAGAGCCCAAGGTGCCACACAATGCGCTCTCACTCTTCAGCAGCTATGATTCCCGTTCTTTAGCGACTTAAGAGGCGCCCTTAGGCTCTCTTTAAAGCCAGGGACAGAACCTTAAGGGTGTGTAGGTTCTTAGCAACATCCAAAGAGGATTGCTTCGCGTTATCAAGCATGATGCTCTAAATATTAAACGCTAGTATCAAACCTAAAACTAAAGCAAAGTAAAAAGTTCAAAAGTAACCCCCTGACAGTGAAAACTATCTCATCATTTAAGTAATCATTTCGATCAATAAAATCAAACCCTAAATAACTAAATTACCTAATTCAGTTTTTTTTTTTCTAAAAATAATTATCCATTCTCGAACTTAGCAGGTTCAATAAGCAACAATCAATTCGAAGTAAGTCAAGAATCAAGAACACCTTCCATCAACCTCATTAAAACAACTTCCGAAGAAAACCCATTGAAAAACTGGAATTCGTGATCACTCTTTTTTAGTGCAAGAATCAAGAAGTTCCAAATGATTAAACAATACCCAGAATTAAGGGGGGGGGGGGCGAGACTATACCTTTCTATCAAAGAAAAGATTTATCTGAGCTTGCTTTGATAGTTTGTGAGTGAAGATAAAGGGAAAAATAAAAGGTGTTGGGGAGGCAAAGATTCTAAAAGAGAAGTCAAACTAAGGGAAGTTAAACTGGTTGCTTTGAAGGGAAGATAGCGGTGATGCTATTGTTTTGTTTTGTTGGACAGTGTTCATGCCAAATGTTTAATTGGTTAATTTAAGACATTAGATTTTTTTATTGTTGAAATAGTCACTCAACTACGCTTTTTTTTACTTTTTTGGCCACTCAACTATAAAAATTTACAAAATAGTTATTCAACTATTAGTAAATTTCTATTTTGGTAACTCAACTATGAAAAGTTACAAAATGATTGAGCAATTATTTAGTTTTGCATTTTTTGGTCACCAGCTGGCTAACTTACAACTAAAAATACCAAAAAAGTTCAAGATAGTTGGGTGATCAAAAGGACAAAATTGAATAGTTGAGTGATCATTTTATTATTTTTTATAGTTGTATGACCAAAAATAAAATTTACTAATAAATTGATAACCATTTTGTAACTACTAATGTAGTTTAGTCTTATTAATTTTCCCCTTTTTATTATAAAATTTTACTAAATTTTAATGCTATAGAAATTTGACATTTTCAGCTATCCTATGTTTGAATAAAAATTATTAAAGGAAAGGAAAAGAATAAAAAGGAAAAAGTTAAAAGAAAGGAAAATAAAAGATTTTTTTTTTTTTGCTTGAATAGTTAAAATTAATAAAGAAAAGGAATGAAAGTAATTTTAATATTTTTTGTTTGAGTAAACCATGGAAAAGAAATGATTTATTCTGAAATAAATTTTCAATTTTATCTTTTGTATAAATAACAATAACAATAATAATTATGAGGTGTGGTATAGTGGTTGTTTATCTCAATCTCTTAAGGTGGGTTTGGACGAGCGATTGGGTGCAGTGTAGAGGTGTTCATGGGCCTGGCTCAACCAAAATTTTAGACCCATTTGCTAGGCCCGACCCTGTCCAAAAAATGAGTCTAAAATTTTGCCAAGCCCAAATAAGATAAAATACTAAAACTCGGACCCGACTTGGCCCTACTGTATTAAATTTTTTATATTATTATTTATATATATTTAAAAATATATAATACATCAAAAATACTAAAAACATTAAAATAAATGTTTCCCAACAAATTAAAAATAAATTTTAAAAAATATATGTACACTTAAATAACACTAACATAAGTACAACTTAACAAGCAAATGTTTCTAAAATAGTAACAAAATTAGCAATAAAACAAGAGTTGTACAATATCCAAACAATAACAACAAAATAGTAACAATATAATAGTGAAACGGTAACAAAATAGTGAAAAAAATAACAACAAGAAAATAACAATAAAACAGTAAAAACTAGAGGTGCTCATGGGCTGGGTTTAAGCTGGGCTCAACTAAAAATTCATGCCCATTTACTAGGCCTTGGCCCGGTCCAAAAAATGGGCATAAAATTTTTTCCAAGCCCGACCTAGATAAAAATGCTAAAACTCGGGCCCGATTCAGCCCGCCTATATTAATTTTTTATATTATTTTTATATAATTTTTAAATATATATAATACATCAAAAATACTAAAAACATCAAAAGAAATATTTCTCAACAAATTGAAAATAAATTTTAAAAAATATGTAGACTTAAATAACATTAAGATAAATACAACTTAACAAACAAATACCTCTAAAATAATAACAAAATTAACAAGTGCCTTTAAAATAATAACAAAATTAACAATAAAATAAGTTTTATACAATATACAAATAATAACAATAAAATAGTAGCAACATAATAGTAAAATGATAGTAAAATAGGGAGAAAATAACAAGAAAATAACATTAAAAAAATGAGTAGATTTTTTTTGTCTTTTAGTGAATTCGGCCGGGCCTAGGCCAAAAACACCTTACCCGAGGCCCGGCCCGTTTTTTAAATGGGCCTTATTTTTTTGTCCAAGCTTATTTTTCAAGCCTATATTTTTGCCCAAACCCTCATACATTTCGGGCATGCATTTGGGCCAGACCGGGTGGCCCGACCCATGATCAGGTTTAGTAAAAACCAACAAAAAAATAATTTTTTTTGCATATTTGGGTCGGGTTGAGCCGAACTCAAGCAGAACTCAAGGCAAAAAAAGCCTTACCCGAGGCCTGATTCATTTTTTAAACGGGCCTTATTTTTTGCCAAAATCCATTTTTCAGGCCTCTATTTTTACCCAAACCCTCCCACTTTTTGGGCAAGCCTTAGGGCCAGATCGAGTGGTAGTGCGGTGCGGTGCGTTGAGCTTACTTTTTTTCTCACGCTACAGTTTCTAATCTCACCGCCACAGCTGTTTTTACACTAACCGCGGTTAAACGTACCGTCCATCAAAACTCACCCTTAATCATAAGGTTGAGGATTCGATTCTCGCTCATGGGAATGAAACATATTTCATTAGTAACCGTTTTATCTCCTCGAAAAGTATCCATGACAAGCGAATTAATTAATGTCTTTTCCTTTAACCCAAAATATAAAAAAGATAAAGAGAAATTTGTTTCCCTCCCTTATTAAAAGTAAATTATCCAAATGAGAGAAATATAATTTCTTTTCCCTTATTTTATTTAACTTTCTTTAGATTTTTTTTTCCAATCCAAACATAGCGTAAAATTTGGAACAATGGATTTATTTCCATTTTGAAAATAAACATTTAAAACAATTTTTTGAAGTTTCTTTTGTTTTTCCACAAAGTTTTATATAATATGGAGATAAAAGAATGTGATCAAGTCTTGGTAAGTAAACAAGGGTTTCGACTTTTGACCTCGTGATTCAATTTTAGTTTTAGTCCCTTATAAGTTTAATGATTTCAATTTAATTACTTTAGCCCCTTTGTTCGGTAGATAAATTGTATTTTTATCCATCTAACAATTTACAATTAAATTTAAGTTGTTCTAATAGAAAATTTTTAGTTTCCACTCTGGTTTTAAAAATTTTATCTTTAACCCCCAACAAAATTTCTTACTTCACTTTTGAGTTTTCAATTAACATCAATTAAATTTGATTTGTAAATAATCAGTATTCGCTTAAACCACAAAATGGTACCTAAGTTATATAAATTTTCTCAAGTTAGCACCTATTTATTTTTTATCACAAGTGGTACCTAAGTTATACTTCGTTACCCAAAGTGGTACCTAAACTATGTTACTCAATTACCTCAACCGTTAAAAATAATCTCTTAGCTAATCATTTTGTGACACATGACAATTTTCAACTTAAAAAATAACAAAGTTGAATATTATTTACTTTTATAAACATATTCATCTCTTTTATTCTACACCTAAGAGCCCCAGTGATAAAATTCAGGAACCGCTCAAAAAACTAATCCAACTCTAGTTTTTAATGATAAACCCAAATTTCAAACAGTGTCTTTTCTGATTTTAAACATTGATTTCAATTCCATTCTCACATTGATTCAAATCCTATGTATTATTTTTCTTTAAAAATAACTTTTTCCATTCTTTTTTTAATATATATATTTTGCATAAAATAATTAATGTTGAGTGAATATCTATAATGGAAAAAAACCCCAAATAAGCATAAAATCCAAATACTGAGAAGAAGTTGAGTAAAAAAAAATGGCAAGAGGATTGCAAAGAAAAGTTATCTAACAAATTTTTTTAAATGTGCATTAAAAGAGAAGAAAGAATTATGGGGAGGGAGATAGTGTAAACTTTTTTGAAAAGTTTAAAATAATATAATATAATTCTATTCTTTTAATTTAATTTTAATTTGAAAGAGTCACGTGTCACAAAATAATTAGTTAAGAGTATTTTTTAAAGAATGAGATAATTTGGGTAATGGAGTATTGCTTAGGTACTTATTGTAATAAAAAAAGTTTAGGTATCATTTTGTGATTTAAGCTTATAAATAAAATTGAACTAATGTTATGAGCAATAAAAGTATCATGGAGGCCCCTATATTAAGAGGTGAGTTAAATTTTGCCCCCTCTACTAATAAAAGGACAAATTAGACCTTGTACGTTAGAAAAAAGTGCAAATTGACTATTTTGTTAAAAATTTCACCATGTTAAGTGATGATTTTTCAATTTTTTTATATAAGCGACATTGAATTGAAGGATGAGTAGGATTAGATAAAAGTACTATGGAAGTCCCCGTATTAGGAGTATGCATTTTACACCTCTACTAAAAAAATGGGCATATTAGCCTCTGTATATTAAATCAAAGAACAATTGGTCATTCTGTTAAAAATTATATCAATTTCTATTGTTAAATGTTAATGTGGTTGAGGGAAGAATAAAAAACTAACACGTGGTGTGCCACATGTACCTCATGATGATGTGAGAATATTTTAAAAAATTAAAAAATCCTAAAAATAAATAAATTATTTTATAGTTATTTAAAATATCAAACATGATCTTCACCAAAAAAATAAAAATCAAACAAGATAAATCTAAACAAATGATTGTCTTAATTCATTTAACTATACACACGATTTTTCAAAAAAAGAAAAATATAGAAAATTATTTAAAAATTATTAACAAGTAATGAAAAATTAAAAATTATCAAATCATAAAGTAAATAAATAAAATGGTAAAATATCAAATCATAAAATAAATAAAATAAAATTGAATATTTGTAATATTATATTATTAACTTAATATTTCGGAAAAAAGAAGAAGAAGATAAACCTTATTTTTCATTTGAAAAATTACTGGGTGTAGTTGAATAACTTGCTCTTTCTTTTATATACTTTTTTGTTATAAATATTTTATTATTATAAACTGGATGTTGGATAAGAAGTTTGAAGTAATTTATTTAGAATTTTAGTGTGAATTATGAGTAGATATTTATATCATTTATACTTTTTATCTCTATAAATATAGACTTTACAGGAGTAGAGATGTTTATGGGTCGGGTTCGGACTGGACCTAGGCATGACATTAACATACTTTATGCTTACTCAAGTCTAGCTCGGCTCGAAATTTGGGTTTACAATTTTACTCAAACTGCATATATTTGCAAAAAACTAACCCAAGTCCATTTTAAGCCCGTCCATATTATTTTTATTTTTTTTGAAAAAATATATATTTTATTTTATTTTAATATTTAATAAATTTATACATTTTTTATTTAATGAAATTATTTTTAAGGTAATCTTAACATTATTTTAATGTTTACATTAGAGTAATATTATGTATTTAGTATAACTTTATTTTTTTAATGTGTTCTAATTACATAATATATAAAAATAACATAATATAAAATATTATAAACTTAAAATGGGTCAGGTCGGGCCGAAGCCTTAAATGTTTAAGCCCGAACCCAGCCTATATTTTAAATGAGCCTAATTTATTGTCCAAGTTTATTTTTCAAACCTAATATTTTTACTTAAACCCTCCCAAGTTTCGGACCAAACTATTCCAATTGATTAATAAAATATATTGCTTTCTTTGTTCTCCCATTTCTCTTATTTTTTATTTTTACTATTTTATAATATGTAACCAGCACGATAGTCTGATAAAATTTCTCTAGAAAAGTTATCGTCTAAAAACCCGTAGCACAGAGCAAGAATTCCTCCAGAGTAATTGAGCAAAAATTCCTTTTCATCTTCCTTACCATTAGCCCACAATATAGCCATTTGAAAATTTCCGTGAAAAAAAACCAGCCGTTCTTAGAAGGATTTAAACTTAGATTTCTCAATTTTCAAGGTCTTTAAACCACTCAAAAGACAATTGACAATTTATGTCAAAAAAAATATAAAACCAATTTTCATGGGAGAGAATAAAAAAGGGTAAATTACACCAACAGTCACCCAACTTTGGGGTAACTGACAAAACAGTCCCCTAGGTTTCATTTCAGTCACTTAACTTTCAAAAAGTGACAAAACGGTCCTTTTGCGTTTTTCGTCGCAGACGCACGGCAAAGTGGCGTGGCGAGTTGATGGAGTCTCATCTTGTCAACCTTAAGTCTAGCTGGCCAGTTACTAACACTTTAACAATAGTACCAGCACCATTTTAGGGTTTGAGAAAAAAAAAAAAGAAGAGGAGGAGGAAGAGAAGAAGAAGAAGGAGAAGAGGAAAAATGGATATGCCTGAAGTGATTCCGGCGTGCTATTGTGGAAACCCAGCCAAGTTAAACACGTCTTGGTCTAATGACAACCCAGGTAGGAGGTTTTCTGGGTGTAAGAAATTCTGCAGTGCATTTCGAAAACCATGTCGGTTTTTCAGCTGGTTTGATCCACCATTGACGCCCCGTTTAAGAGTTGTGTTGTTGGGTCTGCTGAAAAAAATGAAGTCGTTAGAGGATGCAAGTAAGAGGGAGAGAAGAACCTGGTTTTTGGTGCTTGTAATTGTTACTGTTTTGCTGTTTTCAAAACTTTAAAAATCATTTTATGTTAATTGAAAACCAACTTATGTTTTGTAATTTTGTTGCTGGTAAATTGTTGCTTATGTTGGTATAGATGGCTGCTGTTATACATGGCTAATCATCTCATGTTGTTTACAAACCCTTGAATGAAATGGAAAATTTTTGTTGATTACAAATTGTGTTGGAATATTTTTGTTGCTTAACATGTGTTAAAAATGGTCATTGCTTTAGTATACATAGCTAACCTTGACTCATGTTGTTATTTACAAATTGCTTTAACACTTGGTATACATGGCTGCTGGTTAGAAAAGATAACAATTGATATACAAATTACTTAACAGTTGGTATACATGGCTGCAAGTTAGAAAAGATAACAGTTGGTATACAAATTGCTTAACAGTTGGATAACAAATAGCATGGATAAATTGCTCATATATTAAGGCCAAAATGCCAAACCATTTTTACAAAAGGAATGAGGGCAAAATATTGCCAAATTTTCCTACAATTCATTACAATTGAGCAGATGTGAATTGTAGGAAATTTACAAAAATTCAATAACTATGCCTAAGTTTATCAATGATAGCAATCATAGGCAAATTTCCCAAAAATTATCCGCCTAAGTTAATAATCGATGTGTGAGCAAATTTACACAGTTTTAAAAGGTTAACAAAATGCAGTCTGTTCACATCATCATCAATGGTCTGTCATGGATGACTCTTGAGTAGAAGGCATCCATCTAACAGTGGTTGTGGTTGATTTTCTCTTTAATGGGAGCTTTTGTCTTAGGGCAGCTTCTTGATGAGTTGGGGCAGTAGGTATCTGAGTTGGGGCAGTAGGTAACTAAGTTGGGGCACCTTGTTGAGTTAGGGTACCCTCTTGCTGACTTGGGGTAGCCTCTTGCTGGGTTCGGACACCAACTTGATGTCTTTTAACCTACAAGAATAAAAGAAATGTGAAAAACAAACAAATTCATAGATAGAAGTATACTATAAGTTAAGGCAAATTACTTACTGGAATGTTTTGGCCAACTTCCCCTTTGCAACTCCTTTTATTGTGGCCTATTATTTTTCATTTACTGCACCTCATCTCCACCCCTCTCTTGCTCAACCTTTCTGTTGTTTGTGGTTCATCAGGTTCTTTCCTTCTCACTTTAGTAGGTCTGCCAGGTGGCCTTCTTGGTGGAGGAGGTAGTATCAGTAGCATGTTTGACAAAGGGGCCCATTGTTTAGGACCCCTTACTGGACTTACAAAGTTGGAGTAAATTTGAAGTTGGGTTTGCTTGGTGTACCAGGTTTGTACATAGGTCTCTGGGAACTCATTTTTTACATGAATGACAGCTAATGCATGAGTACAAAGGATGCCAGTGAGATCCCAATTCCTGCAGGCGCAGGAATTCTGAACTAAGTCCACCACATGCTAGCTACCTAGACTACATTCAACCTGATACTTGTCCCCACCAGCATGTGATGGAACACACCTAGAAAACAGTGAGTATGCTTGGTTAAAACATACAATGACACACCCCCTACATGCATATTATAAAAAAACGCATTGCATGCATATTAAAAAATAGGCAACACACCAACAATCATTGCATGCATATTAAAAATAGTCAACAACTTTCCAACAATCATGCATACATATTAAAAAAAGTCAATAACTTTCTAACAATCAGTGCATGTGATCAGCAACATTAAGTCAGAATATAGGCATTAGAAAGAATCTTTACCTTAATGAATCTTTTATATTTACATCCAGTTTTTTCTTAATCTTTGGACACAAAATTCCTTTCCATTTGTTAGCTTCTTCTTTCTTCTTGACAATAGGTAACATAATCTTGGTCCTTACTGTTTCCATCATGGTCAGAATAGGTTTACCTCTTGCTTCCAGTATCATCTGTCCATAAACCACATAAATGATTAGTGAATTGCTAATGATCAGTAAGAAACATAAAACATAGGGATTTACCTTGTTAAATGATTTAGATAGATTATTAACCAACATGTCAGAATGGCTCCTAATTGAGAAGTGGGACCTTGACCAGTGAGTAGGATTCTTCTTCTTCAACCAGTCATAAGCATGCTGATTGATTTTTCTCAGTTCATCCATGGCATCATCGAACTCCCTTGTAGAGCTTGCTCTGGCAGCTTTCTAAAGCAAATCTTTCAACTCCTTTGTTCGGAAACCAGCATTCTTGAAATTGGAATGTAGGTGTCTAACACAGTGTCTTGTTTCTGCATTAGGAAACAACATACATATTGCTTCCAAAAGTCCCTGCAATTAAGAAAAAAATAGTTTAATTCTTTGACAAACCCTAAATAAGAACAACATAAAAATATATATATAAATAGAGTTTTACCTTTTGTTTGTCAGACATGAAAGTTATCTGGTACGAGCTCACAATTTCCAAGTCTATTGCAAGCAACTCTAAGAACCAAAGCCATGATGCTTGGTTTTCACTTTCGACAGCAACATATGCAAGTGGATAGATGCCATTATTTGCATCTATCCCAACAGCTGCAAGCAAGTAGCCACCATAGTAGCCCTTTAAGAAACATCCATCTAAACCTACTATCCTCCTACAACCAGCCTTATAGCCATCTTTGCATGCCTGCAAACAATCATACATCCTTTCAAACAATCTATTATCCAAATAACAGATTGTTGTTGTTCCCTCATTTTGGGTCCTAACCTCCAACAAGTATTCATAAATCTTCTCATATTGAGCCTTATGAGCTCCTTCAATTAATTCTAATGCCCTAAGTTTAGCCCTCCTACATTTGGTTAGTGAGACCAAGCAACAAAAATCTCTTTTGACATCTTGCTGTAATGATTTTAGAGAATACTCAAGATCAGCAATGAATTTTTCTTTATACTATTCACCTATCCAAGCTGAGGTTACATTCCTATTTTTATAGGCTTTAGAACAAGTATGGTTAGGGTTTGAACTCCTAATTTGCCAAGTCTGGTCAGTAGGGTCATTAGGGTTTAGCCTAGAAGCTCATATGAACCAAGAACATTTTTCATTGCAGACTGCCTTTAACCTTTTTAAATCATTTTTTGAAAACTTAATAAAATAACTATTCAACCTACCATACTGCTTGGCAGCTTCTTTTAGACTCTCTTTAAACTTAAATAACATTCCAACCTTAAGTTTAGGGTTACTCATGTCATTCTCTAAGTTAAACTCAGGCCAATTTTGGCCATCTGAGTCAGATTCATGTGCACTTTCTAACCTTACAGAATCATCACTATCACACGGTTCATCTACTTCTATACCATCCATGTCTAAACCATCTAAACTAACTCTTTCAGATGCATCACTATCACTACCAGACACATCACTACTAGACACATCACTACCAGACATGTTTTCTTCATTCTTATTAAAATTTTCATCAATTAAACCTGCCAAACAAAGTACTCATCAATAAAGGCAGACAATATAAGCAAACACTTTAACCATTTATGTTAGACAATAACTAATACAAAATGCCCAATAATTTAATACAAACACTTTTGTCATGCACATGGCAGACAACAACTAATACAAAAAACAAAATAATTTAATAATGGTAGACAACAAATACAACCATTTTTGTCATGCACATGGCAAGCAATAACAGGTAATAACCAGTTTGATAATGGTAGATATACACAATATACACAATAAACATCATGGCAGATATACACAATAAACATCAGTTTGATAATGCATTCATGCAATGGCAGATATACACAATACACATTATTTTGATACTGCATTCATACAATGGCATATATACACAATATACATCAATTTGATAATGCCATTCATACAATGGCAGAAACAAACAATAAACATCGTGCACATGGCATACAATACAAAATCAAAATGACCCTAAATTGAAATCCAGATCAAAATTAAAATCAAATTCTAAATCTAAATCGATATCAAAATTGGAATCAAAATCAAAATCAAAATCAAAATCTATGAGTGTTTTAAAATTGAAATCAAAATCGAAATCAAAATCAAAATCAGAATCGAAATTAAAATTGAAATAAAAATAACCCTAAATCAAAATAGCAGCATTGAAATCCAAAAAAAATTAAAACTAAATGCAACAACTTACCCGTTAAAGTGGATGTAACACCACTGGTAACTTCTTTTCTATTGCCCATTGTCGCTGGCAATAAAAAACTTGAATGGTTTCTGGTTCGTCTTCTTTTCTCCCCAAACAAAATAGACAATTGTTAACCCTAAACCTTATACCCTGTTAATGGATTATTGAACGAATTTCTAACCCTAAACCCTTTTTAATCGATTTTTAATTCAGTTTAAACCCTAAAAAACACTAAATCAGGATCAAAATTTCCCAAATCGATTTTCCTTTTTCTCCCCTCCAAATCCCTTTCCCTAATCTGTTTCTAACCTTAAAACATTACCCTTACCCATTTTTTTCCTTAAACCTGCCCCAATTAGCTGTTTCGCCAACGTGGCAAGTTAACTTGCCACATCAGCTGGTTAACTTGCCACGTCAGCAATCCCGTTAAAACCCTAACGACAATCGTTAATTGGTGACTATTTTGTCACTTTTTAATAATGTTGGTGACCGTTTTGTCACTTTTTGAAAGTTAAGTGACTGAAATGAAACTTAGGGGACTGTTTTGTCAGTTACTCTAAAGTTGGGTGACTGTTGGTACAATGTGTATAGTCTGAGTTTAGGTGATTATTATTAGCTTTTAGTTTGGTAGCATTGTCTCGCAAAAATTTTGATTGTTTTATAAATGGTTATTACTATGAATTTATAAATATTATTGATATATGTACGGATGGGGTGAAATTTATTAAATTTCATTCATTGAAGCTGTCAATTTTTAAATTTGAGAAATCAGCAGACTTGTGACGACTTTTTGGATGAGATCCAAGTATTTCTGGGTTGAGATGTTTTCATAGCATTTGATGATCTATCTCTTATATTCGAAACTCACTTTGAATCAGTCGATTTTGAGTTTGAGAGCTTAAGTTATGACCGTTTTAATAAAAATTACGCGAGCAGAATTTTTGGACATGAAAAAATGAATGTTTATTATGATTGGAGCATTATTGATCAATCATGATACAAAAACAATTGAATGATTAGATTTTAAATTGAATTTCATGCTTGAGATGGTGGTTATGAAAAAAATGTTAGTACTTTCCTCCTTTTTTTTTTTTGTTTGAATAATCTCATTATAGGTTTTGATTATATCTGTTTTTTTTATACAATGTTTAGAACTACCCATAATCCCACCCCAGCCCATATATAGGAGGATAATGCACTTTTGCGCACTTAAACCCACGTTCTCTTACATTGGCAACAATGCCTATGCCAATTGAACTAAGACTTAATCAACTAATGTTAGTATGTTCTTGCATCATGTCAGATTTTGATGTTTGACATGTGAATTTTATCTATGCAATTTATTTGAATTTGTTATGATTTTACCAAATTTGCCAAATATGGTTGCAAACCTTTAATCGTATAAAACCTTGTGGTAGATTGGAATTTGAATTATTTAATTTATTGGTTGATATATATTGGAATTCTATCATACTATCTATGATAATTGTGGCAAGTCTTATATGAGAAATTGCATTGACTGCGATCATCTGTCATGATCTTGCTTCGTCATCATTCTCATGAAGGGTTGAAAGAAAAATATTTGATTGTGAAAGATCCACTTGAATTGTGGAATAATTGAAAAGAAATATATTACCATTGGAATATGATAATTCTATCTAAAACTCGTACTGATTAGGTGCACTTGAAGTTACAAGATTTTAAAACTGTGAGTGAACATAAATCTACAGTATTTAGGATAAATTCTTTATTAAAATTATGTGGGGAGAATATTACTAATGAAAAATTGTTACAGAACCTTTTTTTTTTTAACTTTTCATCCTTCAAATGTGCTTTTGCGGTAGTAATACTAATGGAAAAAAGTTCAAAGAACTATTCTGAATTAATATCATGTTTAATCGTGATTGAACAAAATAATGAGCTATTAATGGAAATTACAAATCTTGTCCTATTGGATCTACTCCATTCCCTAAAATGAATGCAACAATACATGATAAATATGAAATATGTAAAATGACTGTGGATATGAATGTGATAGGTGGAACAATAATAATTATCAAGGAGGTGGCCATAATAATTTTTTTCACCACCAAAAGTGAAAAATGAAGATAAACAAGAATTCCCAAGAGAATCCTTCGAGGAGTGGAGATAACATATGAATCGATGTGGTATGAAAGGCCACTAGTCGCGCACCTTCCATGCACCTAAACATTTAGTTAAACATTATCAAGATTCTATCAAATGGAATAGAGACAATACAAAATCGAATAATAAGAATAATGTTGAATCAAATTTGGCATACCATATTGATAATCATGTTGAATCTAAATAGTAAAGGGATATTGACATTGTCTTTATGATGTTGATCATTTTAAATGCTAAAATGTCAATTTTTAGGATTTCTATAATCCATGTTGAGGAATTTTTGTTATTCATTAACAAAAATCTATGATTTGATTTTGATATTTGTATGCAATCTTATGGTCATATCCCCTAGGATTGTATGCATTTTGTTAAGATAAACTTTCTTGAAGTATGAATCAGATCTTTTTTGTGGATTGCAACACTAATTACTTGATTCTTGAATATTTTACTAGTAATAATTCTTCTCACCACTGGAAGAGGAAAGATAGAGATAAATAAGAGAACAACAATAGTTCTCAATATAACCCTTCAAAGAAGTGAGATAACTTATGTGTTCAATGTATGAAAATTCGTTGGTTATATACTTGTTGTACACCTGAATATTTTATTATTCAAATAATGTTCCTTAAAGGAAGGAAACATATATCTCATATATGATACAACAATGCATGCTATCCTTAGGGATAAAAAAAACATGTTTCTTGTTTGGTAATGAAACAAATTAATCTTTGGTGGTATAAAATTAATTTAAGGCTGCAGAAGAGCTAATATATTATTACCCTATGTTCAATGTAGTAATAAAACATGTTAAACTTTCAAAGTATAAAATTAATTAAAGGCTTCAGAAGAGCTAACATATTGTTATTCAGAGAAACAAAGTAATAATTAACGCATTATGTTCTAGTTGGTCTTAAAGAAATTGTTATGTTTTAAAAAGATATACGTTGTAACGAATACCATATTGAGACGATGGATGAGGAGACAATTAGTTTCAATATATTATATCTATTATCTTAGGTAATAATTTTGTATTGGAAAGTTTTCCTTTAATTTGTACTATGCATATATTAGTATGGTTAAATCACATGCATAATGAACCACAAGTTTACTAGTCTAAATATATCAATTAATTGACATGAACAGTTAGACCATCCTGATCAATAATGATGCAACAAGATGAGAATTTATATGGATATTCATTAAAGAACTTGAAGATTCTTTATTTTGTAAGTGTTGTTTGTTCTCAAAGAAGATGATTTATTAGAACCTAACTAACAAAAGTTGATATTGAATTTCTTGCATTTCTAAAAAAAATATGGGCCCATTTATCTATCAAGTGAATATTTTGAAATGACTTTAGTATATACATCTACAAGATAATCACATGTGAGTTACCAACTCACAACCTGTCATTTGCAAGGTTACTACTTTAATTATTAGTAAGAACAAAACTTTCAAATTATGCAATTGAGACAATTCTTGCTAATATTTGCGAGTTTATCGCTGAGCCTTTCAATGATTATTGTATGTTAGATTGTCAATGCTAGTAACTATCACAAAAGCTTATTGTTTATACGTATTAAATGGTTTAGCAGAATTAATATTTAAATGTGATTGTGCCTCAACATACTTACACCGAGTAGAGAAAATTACAAAAAAAATAAAGTGAAGTGCGGTGTTCTGCAATTACCATACGTTTAGTTGTAAAATTTATGTGTTTCAGTAGAACACTATGTAACACACCTAACCAGTACCCGTCGCCGGAACAGGGTTTCGGAGCATTACCAGAACATTCAGAATATTATTTTGTTAATCTACATAAATTACTATTCATTTACCGAGATCATCCATAACATCTTTTGATCGGGCCCTTGAGGCCCAATATGAGCATTAGAATCGAATTGGGACTTAATCGGGACCTCTAAGAATTTTTTGCGAAATTATAAAATTTTTCAAAGGTGCAGGGCTTACACGCCTATGTGGTCCAAGGGACACACCCGTGTTGGAGTCCATGTTCGACCCCATGTAACTCTCTGGCTTGCACACACGACCATGCCACACGCCCGTGTGCTAGGCCGTGTAGTTAATTAATTCAATTTGAAATTAGGTGCAGGTTTCACACGGCCAAGACACACGCCCATGTTCTTGACCGCGTGATACACACAGCTAAGACAAACGCCTGTGCCTCTGCCCGTGTGCCCAAGTTTGAGCATTCTGTTTCTCAAAATTTAGGTGCAGGGGACACACGGCCTAACCACATGCCCATTTTACCAGGCCGTGTGTCACACACGGTCTAGACACACGCTCGTGTGGACAAAATGAAGCCATTTCTAGCTTTATTTCTCACCCAAAATTTCATCCAAGACCTGCACTTGAACACACAACCAAAACCAACCATTCCAAGCATTTAAAATAGGCGATTTCATCATTTAACATGACATATCATTACAAGTATACATGATCACCACCTTACCTTAGTTAACTTAGGCATCCACAACATTGATCACATATTCAAAACATAACACATGTGTATATGTATATCATAATAATCTACTTAGTCATACCAAAATGAACCATTACTAGCCATTCCAATGGCTAGGTTACAAAATAACATTTCAAACCACTATTGGCCAAGTTATCTTATACATGCCATTATACCAAAATGATTTCTACTAATTATACCCAAAATGACTAGTTGATAGTGTGACGATGGTCCAACGATCTCCAACCTTCGTGAGCTTCCGAGCACTATAAAACAAGAGAAAATAAAACGGAGTAAGCATTACATTCTTAGTAAGTTTGTATAACGGAAACTAAACTTACCAATCCCATTTATTAAATCTAAGCCTACTATAACAAGTTTTCCATCCATTTAGCTGAATTTCCTAAACACATACATCCAATCAAACATGTTAGTCACAAAGTTTACATATACATCAAGTAAGAATAGATAAGCTCATCATGCAATACACTTCCAAGACATTATCATTTCATTTCAAAATTTTCATGCCATGTCTAGAGTTATATGTCTGTTGAATCATTAAATTTTGATGGAGGCTTAAGTAGTACACTCGAAGTGTATGATTCAATAATCCGTCAATTTCTTATTCAAGGGTACCCATTAGGGCACTTAACCAAGAAACACTCTCTCAAGCCACATATCTTATAACAGGGTTACCAGTCCAGGCTAAATCCTTTATATAACGTATGCTCAGAAGAGCTCGATTAAGACTACCAGTCCAGGCTAAACCCTAATCATAACGTATGCTCGAGAGGTATTATATCGGAATTACCCGTCTGGGTTAAATCTTTTCTATAACATGGTCAATGAGATTATTCGTCCGAGCTAAATCCCGTCCGTAACAAATGCAAGACCTTATTAGTTTCGGCAAGCGCATATAATCATCGGAATTCAATATTCAATCGGGACTTAACATTTTATCACCATTTCAAGCATTGTATCAAATTTTCCATCATGGTATACAAGTAAAGCACATCAATATAAATCACGTTACATACAAATACAACATTCAATTAACATAATTACATTCTTGGTTAAGTTACATGAACTTACCTTGACACTTTTTCGCGTAAAAAGTCTATTAATCTGAAACTTTTTCTTTTCCTCGATCTAACATCGAATTAGTGTTGTCCGGATCTATATAAATGAACTTAACTATCAATTTCACACATTTCATATTTAAATGGACTCAATTTACGTCCTAGGTAAAATTACCATTTTGCCCCTAACTTTTTCATAAATTCTGATTTTGTCCCTAGGCTCAAAAAATGAAACTTGTGCAAATTACTCCCTATTCCAAGCCTAATCAAAGCCCCATTACAAATTTTCCAGTAGATGTGTTCATAAAATTTTAGAATTTTTCATCAAATTTTACAACTTTTCATTTTAGTCCCTAACTCATGTTTTCATAAAAAATCACTTTGTAAAAGTTGTTTATTTATCAATAATCGTTCATTTTCTACCATAAATTTCTAATTTCCAGCATATACATCCATGACCCATTTTTCATACCTTGTTAACTTTTCAAACTAATCCTTCAAATAGAGAGATTAAGTTATCTCGATTTCAAAAATACCAAAATTACTAAAAACGAGACAAGAGAACTTACCCAATTAGGCCTTGAAAGTTTCTTTTCTCTCACCTAGGGTTTCCATGTGTTTTAGGTTGAAGATGACATACAGTAAGATGATTTCTTTTATCATCTTTTTAATTAATTAAGTATTTTGCTATTTCCAATTTAGTCTTTGCCCTTTTTCTATAATTCCATGGATGAGTCACCAAGAAAAATCTACATAATTTTCTTAATGGTATAATTACCATATAAGGACCTCTAGTTTTGATTCCCATAGCTATTTGATCCTTATAGCTACTAGAATTTAACTTTCGCATTTTATGCGATTTAGTCCTTTTCGTAATTAGACACTTAATTGATAAAATTTTCGTATCAACCTTTTCACAAGACATGCCTATTATAATACGGACCATATAATGAAATAAAAATAAACTTTATTTTTGGGTCAGATTTGTGGTCTTGAAACCACTGTTCTGATTTCATTGAAAAATAGGCTGTTACACACTAAGTATTCTAAGGATTGAACCAAAATGAGATTAGGTGATACAAAGATTTAACAAAGAAAGCATATGCAAATTAATGAGTCTAGCTAGCTAATATCCAAAAAGCATAGTACGAAAAACCATGAAATTGTTGGATTAAACTAATTTATCAACTAAGGACTAAATTGCAACAAGATCAAAATTACAATTAAAATAATTATAAAAAAATGTAGTATTTGATTAATATCCATGTTAATAACTAATCCTCGGATTAGAGAGCTAAATTCATTAAATCTTTAATCGTTAAATTTTACCTCTCAGTCATTAACTTAACCAATTAAATAATTTAGTCCAATTAATCTCTCAATATCACTTAGATTAAATAGGAACAATTGAACATATACTTGACAAGGTCTCCTCTCGGTCTCAGTTATCTAATTATTCACCTAGAGTCGTCAATTCTTGGTTTCTACATTTATTCAATTTATTCCAAATCCTCTCATTTAGTCCCTAAACCTTAGATTAATTAATTAACATTTCAATTAATCAACTACAATAGAAAATTAGTTCATACCCATTTTAAAAAAAAAAAATCCATTCATTTTCATGTTAATTTAAATATTTAAATCACAAAAAAAGTAGAGTTTAGAAATGCTTAGAAATCACGATAAAATCCTCAATTTGATCATTGAAACAAAGTGTAAACATGAAATCCACAACCTAGATTACTCGATTGGATTCAGAAATAACTAAAAATCTACTTAAGTTTGATGCAAGAATCAAAAGATACAAAAAGGTTTTTGCACCTTTGAGTGCAAAAAGAACAGTATGAAAATTATATCCAAATCAAGTAGAAGCTAAACCCTAAAAATTACTCTAATGAACAAGCTCTCCTTAAAACATTTCTCAAAGTAACTTAAATAGTCTAACATGAGTTGACCTAAAATAGGCAAAAATACCCTTATTTAACACCTAACTTAAGCTTGAATGACTGAGAATTGCCCTTGCAAACTTTGTGTCATCACTGTAACACCCCAAACCCGGCCTAGACGTTATAGCTGAATCCGGGAGTGTTACAAAGAAGAGTTTTAAAGCCGATGATACTTCGATTAAACAGTGTTTAATTATTTGATAAAACATTAAAGTTTTATAAAACATATTCATTTATATATATTACTCAAACCGTTGCATGTTGTTCTTTAAAGTTAACCAATTAATTCGCAGTGAAAGTTTGAAAACTGTTTAAAACAAAACCACACTTTGTTTTAAAAAATTAACCTTTGTTCGCGTAAAATCGGTATTTTGTTGAATCATCGTAGTTTACAATTCGTAACGCAATCAAACCTAAAAAATTTAAACCAAACAATCTAAAAGGTCCGGAGAGTCCAAAAATTACAAACTCTCACGGAAACCAATAATTTCAGTAAAACTGTTAATTAATAATAATAATAATGAAAGCAGTTTCCGTTAAGTGGTCACCGCTGAGCCTCCGTCACACCAACCCGCCTATGTCTGTGGATTACCTGAACAGAACAGATAAACAAATGTGAGTTTTCATAAACTTAGTGTGTAACCCAACAGAGATAGTCATGCAACATACACAAAATTTCATATACAGTCAGAAATAGATTCGGACCTAAGTCCATAACAGAAACAAATATTAGAATTAGATAACAGATCAGATGTATAGAATCCTACCCCTATCCTCTACACACCATCTCCGTTTATCTCATCACACCATGTGGGGTTAAAAACACCCACCCAACCCTACACACCATATTTTGTCGATGTGACACATAACAGATAATATATAGTTAAACTACCAATATATAGGTGAAAAGTCGTCGTACAGATCACTTCCTACTACCAATATATAGGTGAAAAGTCGTCGTACAGATCACTTCCTCCACATATTCAAATCCTACCCTAAACACAAATACAGACAGATGCAAAAATAATAGAATAAAAATGCTTAACATGCTCGTATACAGATACATACATACTTAACAGTACAGTCAGACAAACATATCAATTTCCTACTCAAATTAGACTATCAGATCGTATGAATTAGATTTTGGTTAGCCCTTACCGACCCTACAGTAGGCACACAGTCGATTGGAATGACCCGTGCGACCATAGGGAAATTTTTAGAATTTTGAGCCCACACGCCCAGATTGGCCTTGCCTATATAGCCCACAAGCCCAATCTAGCCTAGCCCGTGTGGCCCACACGGCCACACCATCGCTGACACACGGCTGTGTCTCACGTACGACCACACCTACGATATTCATATGATCGTGTCTTGCACACGGCCAGCTACACGCCCGTGTGGTTTCGACAGTACCCTTTTTCGGCTTTTGTCGAACCTTAATTTTTCGTGTTTAAGGTACACACCTGGTTCGCTTTTTATGCTGCAGCAATCCTGAACCATTCGAAAGCTAAGAAATAGTACCCCATTGACCAATTAGCAACTAATCTATGAATCAACACTTGAAATAACGCACGTAACTTACCATCGGCAATAACATATACTAACGCGGTTTAGACTGTCGGAGCAAACCCCCCTTCTTCACAGCTTTCTCTTATACAAAATTACATAGAAACCAAATCCCCTATCTACATCAGTACGCTACTACAAAAAGAATAAATTAACATCTTACCCAAATCACATAAAAATGCCAAGTTCCAAAGTGCAACGTGAAGAACAAAAGATGTAAACAGATTTGAATGTGAAGAACCAAAGGTGTAGAGAAGGAGAACAAGAAGGAAACGTCAGAAAGAATGGAGAAACTGGCGTCAAAATTTTTCATTGAGAAGAGAGAGAAAAGAAAGAAAAAACAAAAACAAAAACAAAATAAAATAAAAATAAACCAAAATCCCTCAAATTAAGGTATGATCTCCTATCAACCTAATCCCGACTACCCACTCTCTCATCCACTTATACAGACTTCTAAACCCATCTAAACTCTCTCAGACAACTGAAGTAAAAATTATCACCCATGTTCACGTAAGGATTTGAACACAAGACCTCCAACAAGCTAACTCCTTACCACTCAAACCAGCAGACTCATTTTGATAAGATTTTACAAATAATATTACATAAGCCCACTCAACAGGAATAAAGCTTGGATAAAAAAATAACTGAATTTTTCCAGATAGTGAGACTTGAACCCAAGACCTTAAACACACACCCAAAACACTTAGCCACTGAAGCAGATACTTAGTTATGTCAGGATTTACAGAAACAAGATGGATTTATTCAGTGCGTTACAACTTTACCCCCTAAAAGAAATTTCGGCCTCAAAATTTACCTCACCCGAACATATGAGGATACTACTGATGCATCAAATCCTTAGGTTCCCACGTGGTTTCCTCAGTGCCATGATTTTGCCATAGAACCTTAACCAATGGAATGGACTTCCTTTTCAGGACCTTAATATCTCGATCCAAAATATGAACCAGTTCCTCCTCAAAAGTCAAGTCCGGTCTAACATCAATCTCCTCAACAGAGAAACATGAGATGGATTAGACCGATACCGCCTCAATATCGAGACGTGAAACACATCATAGATACAGTCCAACTCTAGATATAGCTCTAATTGATATTTAACCGGTCCGACACGCTTTAGAATTCGATACGACCCAGTAAACCTAGGGCTCAACTTGCCCTTACGACTGAACCGTAGAACCTTCTTCTATAGAGATACCTTAAGGAACACGAAGTCACCCACATAGTACTCGATGTCCCTAATTTTCAGATCCGCATAAGACTTCTATCTATCAGAAGTCGCATTCAGACAATCCCAAATCATTTTAACCTTATCTTCGGTCTCGAAAACCAATTCAGGACCCAAAACTCGTTGCTCACCCAACTCAGTCCAACATAGCGGAGTACGACACTTATTACTATATAGAGCCTTGTAAGGTGCCATCTAGATGCTAGACTGGAAACTATTGTTGTAAGCGAACTCAGCTAACGGCAGAAAATCCTCTCAACTACCTTAGAAATCAATCACACAGCTCTGAAGCATATCCTTCAGCATCTGAATCACCCTCTCAAATTGACTATCAGTCTGAGGATGAAACGCAGTACTGAAGTCCAATCTCGAACCTAGAGCTTCATGCAGTTTCTTCCAGAAACGAGAAGTAAAGAGAGGATCCCTAAAAGAGATTATCGAAATCGGTACCCCATGCAATCTTACAATCTCGGTGATGTAGAGCTTTGCTAACTTTTGCAGAGAAAAGTCCATCCGGACCTGAATAAAATGGGCAGACTAGGTCAATCAATCTACGATGATCCATACAGAATCATTCTTAGTGGGTGTTAAAGGCAACCCACTAACGAAGTCCATCGTCATACGTTCCCATATCCATAAGAGAATCTTAATGGATTGGAGCAAACCCGAAGGCAATTGGTGCTCAGCCTTAACCTACTAGCACGTTAGACAACGAGTAACAAAATATGTTACCTCTCGTTTCAAACCCGGCCACCAGTACAGTTCACGAAGATCCTGATACATCTTACTACCACCAGGATGCATAGCATAAATGTTACTATGTGCTTGCCTCAAAATTGATTGCCTCAGATCAGAATTGTTCGGTACACTATCAATCTGAGAGAAGTGGACAAATTCAGGTACTAATTTTATATTTAAACCTAAATAAAAAAAATTACTATTGCGTTTAGGTATTAATCTTATATTTTTATAAAAAGCATTTGAGTGAAAAGAATAAAAACGGCCCAAGTATTTATAGGAAATTAAAGTTACTGTTGGGTTGTTTCAAAAGTTTACCATTAATGCATTTGAATTTTTACCGTTGAGAAAATGATCGTTAGAGGAGTTAGACGCGCTTTCACACACTCTTCAAAATCAATTTATTTCACTAAATTAAAAAAAAAAACCTATATAGCTAATTAACAAACAATTTCGGTATATTTGGACAATTTAGCCAAAATCTTGTATCAAAATTTTATTAGATAAGAGTTAAAAAAAATTCATTAAATATACAAATAATTTTATTTTTAGTTTTTTGAATTTCTTTCCTCAAATTCATGACAGGGACTAAAAATCTGTATAATAAAAGTGGCATGCTACGTTTGCAAACTGACAGCATAGCCATAGCGCCATCGAAACCATGATTTCCTTTCTTTTTTGTATGAACAAACTCTAATTATAACTATGGCCGGCTATAAGATAATGTGATGGTAGGGTTGCCACCTTGTTTAATCATGCTTGTCTTGTCTACGTGCCGCTACTAACCATATGAATTTATGGAAGGTGTGATTTGATGGGTAAATGCGAAGCCGTTCACATTGCAAGATTTTTTATTTAAATAATATAAAAAACGAAATAAGATAACAGGATGAATATTTAGGAATATAAGTAAAATGTACACAAAAAATGGTGTGGCTTGATCAATCGGTAACACCAAGCTATCATGCCATCAATGATTACGCTGATGATTTATGGTGTAAAAAAATAAATTTTCTTTTGTGTTGTTTGAACAATCGACGACACTGATATTGTATTGACCTCGTATATTTGTATGGTATCATGTAAAAATAAATTCTAATGGTGCCACTTAACACGGAGTCACGTGTTTGACTCTCAAACCGAGTTTCAAGTCTTTTTTTTAATCTTTTAAAAAATAAATATGAAATATTAATTAATTTCGATGCCGCTTGTCATGTCGGCAGTACCATTAAAAAATATTTTTTTCGATCTAAGGGTATAAAATACAAGTGTATATTTTGAGGTAAATATCTACCAGTATCGTCGATTGCTCAGGCGGCACCATAAAAAATATTATTTTTTAAAATTCTAATCATTTCCTAAATGATTGTTGTTAGGAGAGGTTGGTGCCACCGATAGCTTAGGCGACACTGTCAGTTCACTACGTAATTTGCCTATTCTTGTAAATAATGGGCATGCAATCCTATTTCAGTAATTAATTTCTTTTATATTATTTTGGTAAAAAATCCTCACATTACATTTTATTTATTTTTATTAAAAAATTTAAATAAATTAATCTTTATATGTTAGATCAAATAATAAACTGATATTTTTGTTTAAAAATTGATTCATTTCTATTATTAAAAATTGATTCATATTATTGACATAAAGTATACGTGACATTTCACATGTAATTGTATAGTTATTTCGTTAGCCAAAACTAATTTACTTATTTTTTTAATATAAAAATAAAATACAATCTAATTTTTAATTCAAAATCTATAATACTTACCTGATTTGATATCCCTTTGTATCAACTTAGAGTCTCCAATCCATCCAATAAAAGTCCTTAGCCTAATTAAAACTAGAGTTGTTCATGGGCCAGACCAGACTAAGTCAAGTAAAAGATTTAGGCATATTTTCTAGGCCTAAGCTCGGCCCAACCCGAAAAATTGGCTTAAAATTTTACCAAAGCCCAACCCAAAAAAATGTTAAAACTCAAGCTCGGCTCGCCGGTATTATTTTTTTATATAAAAATAAATTTAAACATATAATACATCAAATACACTTAAAACATTACAATAAATGTTTTCCAACAAACGAGAAATTTAAAAAAATATATATTTAAATAACACTAAGATAAGTGCAACTTAGCAAGCAAATACATCTAAAATAGTAGCAAAATTAATAATAAAATAAGAGTTATACAATATCTAAATAATAACAACAAAATAGTAATAATATAATAGCAAAACAATGAAAAAACAGTGGCAAAATAGTAAAAAGATAATGGCTTTTTTTTTTTTTTTGCAGATTCGGGTCGGGTCGGGCCCGAGCAAAAAAAACTTACCTAAGGCTCAGCTTATTTAAAAAACAAATCTTACTTTTTATTCATATTCATTTTTCGAGACTATATCTCCACCTAAATCCTTTCGTTTGGACGGAATTTCTGGCCCCAACCATGGAAATGTATAATCAAAACATCTCTGAAAGAGAAATCTACAATGTAATTTTGATGCTTTAATCCACGATTTCTATTTATGCAATGGAAAATATTTTAATATTATTTTTAAAGGTAATATAAAAAGTTCTTTTTATAAAATTTAAAAAATTTAATAAAATTAACAAAAATAAAAAATTATAGAATGAGGAAGTTATTAAAAATAAGAGAGAATTAATTATTTTAATTGTTAAAAATTGATGATTAAAAAAGTGCGATATATAAAAGCATAAATTTGAAAAAATTATTAAATTGATTAATATCATAGTTGTTGATTATATTATTGATTTGATATTACCATATTTATATATAAGAGTTCTAATTTTATTAAAATAAATTTGCTTGATAAGAAAATTTATCCATGCTTATATCTAATAATCCTAATTCCATTAAAACATTTTTATTAAATAAATTTATATAATAAATAAAAATAAAAATTTTAAAACTTTCATAAGCTTACAGGAGCCACATTTCTACGGTTTGCAGTAGAAAATCATACAAACTTATATTAAATATATATTGCAAAGATAAACTATCGCAGGGTAACTTAATCTCCATGCCAAAACATGATATTTGGAGATTACCAAAGGTGATTCTAAAAATACGATGAAAGAATAATACAGTGGTAATTAAATCAAAGTATTATTTACCTATAATGGGACGATAGTGGTGATAGGTCGCAGTTGAGTGGCAAGCTTTAAAGTACAGAACATTAACAAAGAAAACAATGAACAATTTTCTTAACTTTGGCTCTTACAACCGATTGTAGGAGGGATTAAAAACAATGTCAAAGCATATAAGGGGTTTTAATGCAAAACCACTTCAATCCAATTACCAACTTCTAAGCATATCCAAGAAGCATTTGACCAAAAAAATAAAAAGAATATCAGTACACAATTCAATATGCTGGAAAGCTTGCAACGAGGACAACTTATAAGTAAATGATTTTATTAGTAAACAGTGAACACAAATTTATTCCATCACATAACGTGTATACTAACCGGTAATTAAGACTACCATTTTAAAACCTGATTTAAAGACACAAACTTAGCCATCCAATTTTGACCCAAGCAACTTAGATGCTATAAGATTGTTCAAGAAATTAAATCAACTCATTTTCGTGACAAACTCTCAACAAACATATACGAGCTTATTTAGATGGAAAAGTGGCTTACATAAGAAGACTATAATCACGCCCCAACACAGATTGAACTTGCAGAAGTAAAGGGTAAAAGATATTTTCTTGACAAAATATGAACCAAAAAGAAGGGAAAAAGTAATAGAATAAAGAACGACATGATAAAAAAAAAAAAAAAAAAAAAAAGAAAAGAAACTCAAAAGATGGGGAAAAGAAACCTGAAATAGAGTGGGAGCGAAACATGAGAGTTTTGGGAAAAATTAATTAGAATAAATTACTTAACCACTGAATCAGAATAAATTACTTTACATAATTTTGAAATCTTAACTCAAGAATTAATACGTGATCCCTTTCCAATTCCTTCTAATCCGGTTTTCGGGATGTGATAAAAGCTCTACAAACAACTAGAAAGACTCAAAGGGAGAAGTTTCAAATAATTGTAAACCTTCCCTTCTACCAAACACCAATGCGACCAGCTTCAATATTTTCTTCTTTAGGGATATATTCGATAGACTACCTTCCACTTTTTGCAAGAGCTAAACCATCAAAAATACCCTACAATTCATCTTCAGATATTCAAAAATTCCCCAACCAATGGTTAAATCCAATGATCCATTTTCCATTATGGTCTCACACTCCTCCTGTGGCAGCGCATCCTGTTTTAATTTTAACAGCTCCATCTGATCTTAATCGGATCCACCTTTCTGCTTCCAATGAACCCACCCTTGAGAACCACCTCATAGAACCTCCATTACGAACAACAAAAAATTATTTAGCCCAGATCTACGCATTTTTGACAATTTCCTATGCACGCCACGGCGTACCTTCAAAGATATATATATTTGTTCTTCCAAATACACCAAGCAACAATGTCAAAAAAGCACAACCATTTGACATTCCTCATAACTAAATTATGACAAAATTTCAAATTTGATTCAATCCAATCCTGTAGATTACCTGAAATGAAATAAGCCTTCTTCTGAGCTGGAATGATCCGGGACCATACATCTTTTGTTGCAGAACAATCTCTAATGGCATGAATTACATCTTTCAATTCATGTTCGTAGACTGAACATCTTGCATCATTACCAATTCCATGCCTTAACCGCTCTTCCTTACTAAGTGGTCGTAGTTTGAGAGCCAACCAAAGGGAAACGCGAACCCCTTGAGGCCCATGTACCTTTTATGGCAGATTCCAAACTTCCTTCCTAAGATTCTACGATATTTCTTTAATCGTACAATATGCACTTTTAACAGAGAAACAACCTGAAAAGGTGCCCAACCAAGTAATCTTGTCAAAACCCACCAAGGCATGTGGGGGTGGAATACTAGAAATACGCCCAATAGTTTCTTCCAATAGCCAAACCCAAAAGAGCTATAATTCCACATTCTTCTTCTATAACCATCTCTTTAAGATAATAATAAGAAACAATATTTGCACTAGCTGAAATTCAATTGATTAAGGGACCAATCTCCGGAATCCAACTATCTAACACTTAATGTTGTTACCATCCCTAACTGACCAAAAAATATTTTCTCGAAGCAAAGGTCATACCTTAGACAAAGCTCTCCAGAAAAAAGAACAATTACTTCAGAAGATGCTAGAAGGTAAGCCATCATTCATCCCATACTTTGATCACATGACACGAACCCACAGAGCCTATGAATTCAACAAAATATTGAAACCCAACTTCAATAAAAAAAAGTGTTTTGATCCTTTAGATTCTAAATCCCAAGTCCTCCATAAGCTTTTGGCTGACGTAAGAATTCCAACTAACTAGAGACATCTTTCTACTACCTACAGCCGAACCCCAAATGAAACTGTCTAACAAAACTTTCATTTTATCACATATTCTTCGTGAGATCTTTAATGGCTGCATAAAGTAACTAGGAATAGTGAGAAGAATCGACTATGCTAAAATGACTTTTCCAGCTAAGGACAATTGTCCCGTATCCCATTTGCAACCTAGATTTAACTTTTTCAATCACAAACCTCAAGGAACTGATAGTCACCCTTTCGTAGAAGAGTGGGACTCTCAAGTACGTTCCTAGGTTATGGACTTTACGAAAACCAAACAGATCACAAAGATGCCCTGTCAATTCTTCGTCCACCCTTTTAGAAAAGAAAATATTTGTCTTATGTGCATTCACCTGGTAACCAAAATAACTACAAAATTCATCTAACATTTTCTTAATTAAATGAGCCTGACTCAATCAAATCAGCTTTCCTAAATATAACAAGATCATTGGCAAAAAACAAATGAGAAAACGTCAGTCCTGACCAGGATAAGTGAATAAGAGACCACTGACCTGAGTTAATGGATGAGCAAATGCTCTGTCCCAACCATTCCATGCAAAGTATAAATAGGTAAGGTGACAAATGACACATTTGCCTAATACCCTTAACTGGATTGAATTTTTGAGTGGACACACCATTCCACAACATCTGCATAGTTGAGCTCATGATGGCTGACATAATAACATTTCAGAGGAAGTCAGGAATGCTTGCCACTTGAAGGGAGGCATATATAAAATCCCATCTCACCATGTCATATGCATTTTCCAAGTCTATCTTTATTGCCATCCATATCTTGTGTTTGCTTCTCATAGAACGGATAACTTCTTGGGTCACTATAATATTTTCTGTAATGTTCCTTCCGGCAATAAAACCTGTCCATTCTAGACCAATGATTCTAGGAAAAACCATCTTGAATATGTTCACAATGATATTCATTATCAGCTTGTGAAGAACTGAACATAGGCTTAATGGTCGAAATTGTGCAAAGTTATTATGATTCTTAACCTTAGGAATAAGAATGAACAGAGTGTTATTTAGCTCCTTATCAATGGGTTGACATAAAAAATTTTCTTGACACATTGGCAGACAGCACCACCAATCAGGTTCCACTGACTTTGAAAAAAGAGAACATGGTATCCGTCACTACTCTACGCTTTCAACGGAGCCATGTCGAACATTGTAGCCTTAATCTCTTTATTCAAAATAGCTCAACCCAAAAACAATTCATCATTAGGGTCACGCCTAGGAAAAAAACAAGAAGGTTTGACTGCCTCAGATTGGAGATCCTCATCCTTAAAGAACCAATCGCCATTTTCATTATTTAAGGCTGAAATTCTATTATGCTTCATTCTTTGAATCGTGTGGGAGTGGAAAAAATTAGCATTTCAATCCCCTAAATATAACCAATCACACATCGCTTTTTGTTTCCAAAGCAATTCTTCATGGTGAAGTACATATTCCAATTCCTCCCGTATCTGTAATTCTAAAAGACTGAGATGAATAGAATTTCAATTTTTTAAAGCCCTTTTGGATACCACCCAACTTCTGCATCAACTTTCTTTTATGAACACCAATAAAATCATAAACTAATTTGTTTCAGTTTTTAATGTTGCAGGTAAAATTATTCAAAGATTCAACAATGTTACCTTGAAAGCACTACTTCTCCTTAACAAAATTCGAGAAACTAGGATGTTTCACCCAACTGGCCAAAAATCTAAAAGGGTGCCCCTTAGGTAAATTAACATTGGACTTGAGAAAAAGAAGCAACGGTCTATGGTCTAACTTAATCCTTAAAAGATGAGTGATGGGATAGTTTAAAAAAGCTCTTAACCAAGTGTTATTACCAATTGCCTTATCCAGTCTTTCAAAAAGCCCACATCATTGCCACATGATTGCAGGCCCCCTAAATCCTATGTTCTGCAAATTAGATATATTAGAAAATCATTAAAAAGTAAGAAACCCTTCCTAAATTTACGCCCTCATTTCTTATCATTAAAAGATAATAAATCATTGAAATCACCAATAGCTACCCAAGAAGTATTACCAGTCGAGATAACAGACCTGAGACCTTCCCTTATTTCCTCATTTTCTACCTATTTGGGCTTCCATAAACAAAAATAATATGGAAAAGCAAAGAATAAATACCATTTAGAACTTGAATGAAAATTAATTGGGAATGACTCCGAAAAACCTCAATAAAAATCAAATATTTCTAACCCACCCAAATACATCTAGAAAATTCAATAGCCTCCACTCCATGAGAAAAATGAAAACCCAATCTAGTAATGATCTTATCTACTTTAGAACTACTTACCCTTGTCTCCAGTAGACTAACAATATTAGGTTTGTGTTCTCTATTGTATTCACAGAAAATACGGAGAAATTTCAAGCTAGCTTGCCTGACAATTCCAAGAAAACATAGTCAAATCTATAGAAATATATAGAGATAGGAAAATCTACCCTTACTTAAGACTCTGGTTTCTACTTTCTATCTGAGCCACTGGCTCTTTACCAATTTTCGTGCCCAATTGAGAATTAATTAACTCAAGCATAGAATTCATATAATCAAATAAAGGAACTTGGGTAAAACCAACTAACTTAAACCTTTCTCCTCTATTTTAAATGCTACAGTTAAACTTACCCGTTACGGCTCAAACTACTTTTATCACCTGAATTTTGAACTTTGGAACTAAACACTCTCTTTCTCGTACTAGTGACTCCACCCTCACCCAAGAATTCTTCTTCATTAAGATTAGCATTTTCCTTAAACACGATCGTTAAATGCCTCTTTGGTTCAAGAAGTGATTCATCTAATGTAACACCCTAATTTTGGTGGGTTTAAAGTTTTAGCGAATAGTTATAAAATAATCTATTTGGCGAAATGTTATCCGACTAATTGTCTCTTTTGGCGTATAGATTGGGCTTACAGAAATCGTCTAGATTGTAAGTAAAGATTTATTTCAGAATGCCTTGTTATATGAAAATGATGATTTTAGAAAAAAAATGATAAAAAAAAAGGTAATTATGATTTGAATTAATGCCAAAGGTATATTGCATCATGCTTGTCTGAGTAATGTGTTGTTAAGTTGTTAAGTAATCTGGTTAAGAATTAATTGGATAGTTTGGTCAGGTAATTATTATATTATATTCTCATTTATGTTTCTCTCAGAATTCGTATACCATTAAGTAGGAAAAACTCTGAATTCAAGTGACACTTGTCGAATTATAGTAAGTGAGTTAAGGCTATATATTTATGTGGAAGAGTATTTGAGAAACGTTTTCTTCTTCCTGAATATGCTATACTTTGGTTCCTCTACTGTGATGTAACGGTATTTCTTCCTGTGTAAACTAAAAGCTAAGGCTCTGGATCTAATCTATTTTATTCATGGGTAAGTATTACAATTTTGCAAGTTAAACTCTAAAAGAGTAAGTCTGTAAAAGTTTCATGAACAGTAAGATGTAAACGTAAGGCTTTGCATGAGAGTTTTCAATGCTTAAGTTGATGGTAAATTGTATACAAATGAGTTTTAATCATGTCTCTATGTTCTGTAAGCAATGAATGTTGTTGTTTCTTTATGGATGTTTGGATCTGGAGTTAAGGCGTTGTATGTGAGTGACAGATGAGTTCCTAATGTATACCTCTGCAAAACTTTTAAATAAGTTCTTAATGATTTATTGTCCAGAAGCTGTGATTGAGTACATAAATGATTGCTGAAGATGGTATACATAATAGCTATGGGATTTGGTGAATATAAATATGTCATGAATTGTGTAAGAGTGTTTGTGTCGCTAAAGCGTATCTACGTGAGATATATGATTAGAATGTATACTATATGATGAGATTTCGTTGATAAGTTTAAAGCGTGTTTTGAGTTATGATTTGGTTAAGAAAATAAGTTAACTTTCTTGAATGTGAGCTCTATTGGATGTATGATGAGTGATATGAAATGTAGGGTCTGGGATGTGTCTATGTTTGAAGAATTTTTAATGTGAGTCGGGTCAGCGTAATGGTAATTGATGAAGTTCGTCGAGACAGTAAACATGAACTCTGATATGAAAATTCTAAAGGAAAAGTCCATGGCCATGTCACATATTGAAAAAGAATTGTTGAACGGTTTTTATCAAATGGTGTTCTCTGTATGTCCCAGTGTGGTGATGGGCAAACCTCATATAATGTGAGTTTAGGCAAATCTATATCACAAACACGACAGTCTTGAGGTGCCTAGATGGCACTTTGTTAACCTTTATGGCGCACTCTGATTTGGCTTTTATGGCACTCTGATTTTGCCTTTGTGGTGTATTCTGAATGGACTGCATTTATGGCTTACTCTGTATGAAGTTTTATGGCGTATTCAGTATAGTTCTTCAGTGTTCTTAGTAAAACTAGTGTAATATAAGTTATTTAACAGTTATATGGTAAGTACTGTACAAGGTTATGATATAATTGAATTTAATGGACCGAAGAGATATTGAATTGCAATGATAGAATATTGGAAGGTTGTTTTAAGTAAAAGCATGAATCTGAATGTCCGAAGAAAGTATCTGTCAATTTTATTTGTACTCTATCAACATTAACATGTATTAATGTAAGACTAGACTGTTATTGATTGGGTAAACTGTGATAAGTAAGTTGTATGGTAATTTTCCAACTACACATGTGTTCACCTATGAATTGTGATTATGAATATTAGTTCTAAATTAGGTATGCATATGAAGTGATATTCTGGTTGCATTGGTCTTCCAAAGATATTTGCATAGACTTATGGATAACAAGAGAATGATATTTGTGAAGGATTAAGGTCATCATTTGAAAATATAAATGGGAACAAATCAAGGATTGGTAATTAGCGTGTATAAGAAGAAATGAGTTAGGGAAAGTATTCGCTAGAAGCAAAACCATATGACTAAGAACGAGAAGACGATTATGATGAACTATTAGTTATTTTATAGAAGTAACAACTAAGGTAAATGATGTTTTTCTCACTAAGTTCTTGTGAACTTATTGGTTTTATATGTTTTGTTTCAGGTTTGAGTGTTGTGAGACTTCGCTAGGAGAGGAATCGCCAGAACTACACTAAGAAAAGCAGTGTATCAGATTATTATGCATACAGTGTTGTGGTAGTGGTGTTTAGTAATCGGTGTTGTGGTATAGGAGAAATCTTTCAAAGCTTGTTTCATAAACTATTTATATTAAGTAATGGATTTGTAAGGAAAATTTTGTAATAAGTGGTTTTTAATACTATTCTTTGTTTCTTGATATCTTATGTCTTGAACGATTTAGAAAGAAGTAAAGTTGTAAATGACTTAAAATGTGTCAACTGTTTGAAACTTATAAAGTGCATTTGTATGGTAACATCCAAGATTAGGATCCAGCGAATTGGATCGGGTTAAGGGTGTTACATCTAAGACTACTATCGTCCCCTCCGACTCTTCATAAGTAGGATTGAAATGCGTAATTGTCACCAAGGACAAGAAAATTTAGGAGCAAACTTATGAAAATTTCCCGATTGCTCATTAATTGCCAATTCATCAGTGACCATGTCTGAAATTGTGCCTTGTAAATTCAGGCACGAATCCATAGCAACGTTAAATCTAGTGGGTTGATTAGTTGTTTGGTGGCCTGCATACCCAAGCTCGTTATCTTTATTTCTTAAAACACTAGCTATAGCCGGCCTTTCCATTAACTGTTTAGCTTTATTCCCCACGGACTAATTTACATATAAAGGCCTGTTTCCAAGTATATTTATGGAAATGGGCCAATTTCTGCCTTATTTACCATAAATGGTTGATTTTGGCAAAACGCGTCCATGTAGGAGCGTTTTAGAGTGAAATTTCAGCAAAACGCGCCTCTGGGGAGCAATTTTGCCATGTCAGCACAAAACAAGTTGCCATGGACGCGCTTTGCTAACGTACAAAATCGCTCCCCCAGGGGCGCATTTTGCTCTGTGTTTTTTCTAAGTTAGGGCTTTTTGCATGTTTAGTCCCTAGAGGATTTTGGTTTATGGTTTTTAGGGTTTAAGGTTTTGTTAAAATAATTTAAGGTTCTGGGTTTTAGGAATTTTAAAAAATAAATCAGAATTTAGTGTTCTTTTTTAAAAATTAATTAAATTAAGGTTTAAGGGTTTTAAATAAATTAATTAAATTAGGGTTTATTTTTTTTAAAATAATATTGTGTTTAGGTTTAAGATTTAGGGAAAATTATATTAACAACAAGGATTCTATTTTTTTTCTACACTAGTTTTTGAAATTTTTTTTTTTGAGAATACAGTTCTGAACAAATAGTGAAAAACGCTTCAAGCAGGATGCACTGTCAGCAAAATTACTGAAAAAAGCGCCCATAAGGACACTCTTTTTCTACAATAGTTCCTAAAAAAATAATTTTGAGAAGACATTTTTGAACAAATAGTGTCAAAAACGCTTCAAGTAGGATACACTGTCAGCAAAATTACTGAAAAAAGCTCCCACGTGGACGCTCTTTTTCTACATTAGTTCCTAAAAAAATAATTTTGAAAAGACGGTTTTGAACAAATAGTGTCAAAAATAATTGATAAAAAAAGCTCCTACGTCGACGCTTTTTTTCTACAGTAGTTCATGTTTGGCCTTAGGCTATAAATGAGCCAAATTTCATTCTCAGGTT
This sequence comes from Gossypium anomalum, assembly GCA_025698475.1. Taxonomy (NCBI): domain Eukaryota; kingdom Viridiplantae; phylum Streptophyta; class Magnoliopsida; order Malvales; family Malvaceae; genus Gossypium; species Gossypium anomalum. The sequence goes on from CM046957.1 coordinate 63,376,395, forward strand.
GCTTAAGTTATAGCAATAAAAATTAGAGAGGCTAAGTAGAATAGAAATTGAAGATGAGTGAATGAACTAGTGTTATTATTTACTATGATGGTAAGGTCCGTGAAACTGAGAACAGCGTTATTTTTTTATTGGAGAACACAACGCGACTGGTTTTTAACCAGACTATAGATCTGATAGAATTTCGTAAAAGAATTAGGCACAAAATCTTCGAAACGACGCCAATGAGGGTTTCTTCTATTAAGTATCAATTTTGTTTTTCGATTGATCCCGTGATATATGACTCATTTGATATCAAAGGTGGTCGTAACTTTGAGGCGAAGGTACAGACTCATCTCACTAATAGATCACCCTATCTTGAGTTATATGTACAATTTTCATCGCCAAATGAAACATTTGCGACTTCAACATCTAATGCTATTTGAGAGGAATACATGACCCCTACCCGACACTCCGTTAGTAGGAGGCAGAACACGGAAGCGCTCGTGTTTGGTGGTAGTATGCAATATACAACTCCTGCACGACACTCGATTAGTGGATGGGACATGCACATCGGTGGGTCGATGTTCGATGCTGGAAATACGTATTGGGAAATGACATCAACTTCTAGTGGTTGGCAATCCACATCTGATTGGAGACATTACGAAACGTCCACAATAAGGGATGATGTACTCCCTACGACGTCCACCGATAAGGGGACCTCGTACGTTGCAGATGATGGTGGGTTGGATGATGAGTCAGATGTGGATCCACTTCAAGAGCCCGGCCCCGATGGTGCAGAAGTTGCATTATTTTCTGAACTGAATCCTGTTCTATGTAACGCCCCCACGCCCGAGACCGTCGCCGGAGTCGAGTATGAGGTGTTACTAAGCTTAATTTAACATTTTTAGAACTTTGGATTATTTGTTTCTACATTCACAGCTTTTAAACTACTTGCGTCACAGTAACAATAAAAATCATATCTCGAGTTACAAAACTCAAAATTAAGATCTGTAAATTTTCCTTGAATCTAGACTCATATACCTATCTACTAATTTTTTTCTAGAATTTTTGGTTGAGCCAATTAGTATAGTTTATTAGTTAAAGTTACCCCTGTTTCAGGACTTGACTGGTTTGACCTCTTTTTACTACGAACCACATTTCTCTCTGTACAAAATTCATATGACTATGAGGTTTGTTTCTAATAAAACTAGACTCAATAAGGATTCTTAGGATATAAAATAAACCACCGAATTATATCTTTAAAATTTATAGTGAATTTCTAAATTTGGAACAGGGGATTTAGAAACTGTTACGACCCTGTTTCACTAAAATTCAAATATCTTTTAACATATAATTCCTTTACCTGTTACATTTGTTTCATGTAAAACTAGACATAATAAGCTTCAATTTGATATATATTTCATCACCAGATTCAATTTATATGATTTTTAGTAAATTTTCAAACTCAGGTCAGTGTTGCTGCAGTATTCTATTTATGGCAAATTTCATCCCTTTTATGAGTTTTTATGCACTAAGTATCTTAATAATTTTCCTTAACATCAAACATAATCTAAACTAACCATTTTCATAATTTATCATTGTCAAACATTTTCTCAACCATTCCATCACCATATCATAAGATCATTTGCACAAAATAGGTATATTGCTATACATGCCATACTTAAATTTACAAGCCATTTACCAAAAGTCTTCCAGATAGTGTGATCGAGCCTTCGACCTATCCCGACTCTGAAGTGGCTTGTCCAAAACTACAATGAGTAAGAAGGAGGAGTAAGCATAAATGCTTAGTAAGTTCATATGCAAATAATAAGTAACATAACAAACAGTCATACCAATCAACATTAGCATGCACCACTAAAACACATATCACATTTCTAATCATTTTTCATCATCTTATTACCTTATCATGATTGTATCAATACTCAACCCGAGGGTTAAATATATACCTGTCCAAAATATCCATTTCACATCACTTACCAATACGTCTCTTTACATCTCAAATGTTCCTCCATTTGAGTAAAACTTACCCGTTGAACACATCGGAATATAATTGAGATACATGGATAACTTGCACATAAGTGCCATATATGCAATCAAGCAATCATGTAACCCGCCCATAAGCGAACTCGGACTCAACTCAACGAGCTCGGGCGTCGCATCCATAAGTGAACTCGGACTCAACTCAACGAGCTCGGATGCCTAGTTACATCTCTCGAACTCGGACTCAACTCAACGAGTTCGAACATTCGCATCCATAAGTGAACTCGGACTCAACTCAACGAGTTCGGATGCTCAACCATCCTAGTGACATGTCACTTGTATCCTAATCTATTCCTAAGGTTCAAAGCGGGATTTTCCTCGAACACATATCCTTGCCATCTTCCGTAAAATACCGAAACCAATACTCTGTAGCACTTTATATTTAACAAATAATACAAATAATTTGCATTTTATTGAAAATAACCACAAAGCATATATCTCATAATAAAATTCAGCATATCATATAATTAACATCAATAATTTACAAATAACAATTATACTACATTATTTACACATGAACTTACCTTGGTACCAAAATACAAAGATTTTGCAATTTAGTCCACAATCTTTTCTTTTCCTCGATTGAGGTCGATTCCACGTCTTTCTTGATCTAAAATAACACATTTAGCTTATTTAATACTCACATTATCAAATTAATCCTTAACCCAAATTTTGGCAAAATTACAATTTTACCCCTAAACTTTTACATATTTACATTTTTGCCCCTAGGCTCGGGATTAAAATTTATTCCTTATTCTTATGTTTTACAACATGCTGATCACTTTTCTCTTCTATGGAAACATCAAATTCTCACTCTAACAAGCACTTATGACTATTAGGTGTTCTTACCTATTAAGTCTTTTTTTACTCGTTTTACCTAAAACCGAGTAGCACAAGTTGTCTAACATAATTTAAAACCTCATATTCTATCATAAAACACCAAAATACACAAATTTCACCTATGGGTATTTTTCCAAATATGAACCCTAACTTAAATTATTGCTAGCATAAGCTTTATCGAGCTAAGGGACTCAAAACGTAAAGAACATTAAAAACGGGGCTTGGAATCACTTACTATGGAGCTTGAAAGCTTGAAACAAACCCTAGCTATGGAGAACCCTTGAAATTTTGGCCTAATGAAGAAGATGGACAAAAATTGGCTTTTAATTTTGTTTTTAATTCATTTTAATAACTAAATGACCAAAATGCCCTTACTACTAAACTTTCCAAAAATTCCTTCCATGTCCTAATTTTTTCCATGAACTTAAAATTGGTCAAATTGTTATTTAAGACCTCTTAATTAATATTTCAATGCAATTTCATACTAAAAACTTCTAGAATGCAAGTTTTGCAACTTATTCGATTTAGTCCCTACTTTCAAATTAAGTATTTTATGCATAGAATTTCTTCACGAAATTTTCACACAATCATGTAATCATATCATAAACCTCAAAATAATTATAAAATAATTATTTCTATCTCGGATTTGTGGTCATGAAACCACTATTCCGATTAGGCCCTAATTCGGGATATTACAACTCTCCCCCCCTTTAAGGATTTTCGTCCTCGAAAATCTTACCGGTAAACAGATGTGGGTATTGATTTCTCATAGTTTCTTGATTCCCATGTAGCTTCTTCTATTCCATGCCTTTGCCACAACACCTTCACAAGTGCAACATTTTTTTTCCTTAGTTGTTTGACCTCTCGAGCTAAAATCTTAATCGGTTCTTCTTCGTAGGTCATATCGGTTGTAGTTCAATTTTCATCGGTGAAACTACATGTGAAGGATCCGAACGATACCAACGTAACATAGATACGTGGAACACATCATGAATCTTCTCTAATTCGGTGGTAATGCTAGCCGATATGCTACTGGTCCAACTTTTTCAATTACTTCATACGGCCCAATAAAACGCGGACTTAATTTGCCCTTCCGTCCAAATCTAAGGACTTTCTTCCACGAGAGACACCTTTAAAAATACTTTATCACCAACTTGAAATTCAATGTCTTTTCGTTTTAGATCTGCATAAGATTTTGTCTATCTCTGGCGACTTTCAAACAATCTCGAATTACTTTCACACTTTTCTTGATTTCTTTTATTAGATCAACTCCATAAATCTGATTTTCCTTGAGTTCAGTCCAATACAAAGGCGTTCGACACTTACGACCATACAATGCTTCATAAGGTGCCATTTTCAAGCTCGTAAATCGATAACTATTGTTGTAAGCAAATTCTACCAACGGCAAATATCTTTCCCAACTTCCTTGAAATTCCAATACACAACATCCGAGCATGTCTTCAAGAATCGAATTACTCTCTCCGATTGTCCATCGGTTTGTGGATGAAAAAGCGATCGAAATTTAACTTTGTACCTAACGCGTCTTGCAATTTTTGCCAAAACCACGAGGTAAACCTTGGATCTCTATCCTGAAATAATCGACAATGGTATTCCATGTAATCTAACAATTTCTCTAATATACAAAGTCACCAACTTGTTAAGAGAATAATCCGCACGACGCAGGAATAAAATGAGTGACTTAGTTAATCTCATCAACTATTACCCGGATGGCATCTTTCTTTCCGGAGTCAATGGCAATCCTGAAACAAAATCCATAGTAATCCGATCCCATTTCCATTCAGAACCATAATAGGTGAAGTAATCCAGAAGGCACTTGGTGTTCAACTTTCACTGTTGACAAATTAAGCATTTGAACACAAACTCGATATATCTCTTTTCATTCCATTCCACCAATACATTTTCTTCAAGTCATTATACATTTTCGTACTACCCGGATGAATCGAGAAATAACTACTATGTGCTTCTTGTAGGATCTTTTGAATCAATTCCTCATTCTTTGGTACACAAATCCGATCTTTAAACATTAAGCACCCATCAGAACCAATTCTGAAATCTGACTCTGTATCAACTTCACACTGTTTTCTCTTGGCTTGCAAATCTTGATCATCTTTTTGAGCTTCAGAAATCTCTTGTAAAAACTTCGGTTTTACTCTTAGCTCTGCTAGAATCGAACCATCATCTGACACTTCCAACTGAGTGTTCATAACTCTCAAAGCAAACAATAACTTTCTGCTCAAAGCATCAGCAACCACATTCGCTTTTCCCGGATGATAATCAATAACAAGCTCGTAATCTTTCAATAACTCCAACCATCTTCGCTATCTTAAATTCAAGTCTTTTTGTGACATCAGGTACTTAAGACTTTTATGGTCGGTATATACCCGGCACTTTTCACCATACAAATAATGTCGCCAAATTTTCAAAGCAAACACCACTGCAGCCAATTCCAAATCGTGAGTAGGATAATTCCTTTCATGAGGTTTTAACTGTCTCGAAGCATATGCCACCACTTTTCCTTCTTGCATGAGCACACACCCCAAACCATTTAGAGAAGCATCACTATACACCACAAATTCTTTACTGATTAGGGTGTGTACTAACACTGGTGCCTCTGTTAATAACTTTTTCAATTCTTCAAAACTCTGTTGACATTCTTCCGTCCATTCAAATTTAACATCCTTTCGGAGTAATTTAGTTATAGGAGCAGCAATTATAGAAAATCCATTTACAAACCGCCGATAATACTCCAACTAGCCCCAAGAAACTTCTAACTTGATTTACATTTTTGGTGGTTTCCAATCAACAATGGCTGAAATTTTACTAGGATCAACCAGTATACCATCACGAAACAATATGACCCAAAAATCCAACTTCTGTAGCCAAAATTCACTTTTACTAAACTTAGCATACAACCGCTTATCTCTCAAAGTTTGCAAAACTATCCTCAAATGCTTCGCATGCTCTGTATCATCTTTTGAATAAATTAAAATATCATCTATAAACACCACAACAAATTTGTCCAAGTATGGTGAATATGCGATTCATTAAATCCATAAACACATGAGGAGCATTTGTCAACCCGAATGGCATAACTAAAAATTCATAATGACCATACCTTGTTCTAAAAGCGATTTTAGGCACATCCGACTCTTTTACTCGCAGATTGGTAATACCTGGATCTCAAGTCAATCTTTGAAAACCATGTCGCTCCTTTTAGGTGATCAAACAAATCATCAATTCTTGGCAACGGATATTTGTTTTTGATTGTCACCTTGTTTAATTGGCGATAATCAACACACAACCTCATAGAACCATCCTTCTTTTTCACAAATAACACGGAGCACCCTAAGGTGAAAAACTCGGTCTCACAAAACCTTTATCACCAACTCTCTTGCAATCTGCGACTTTAATTCCTTCAACTCTGCTTTGGTGCCATTCTATACTGAGCAATCGAAATCGAGTGTTCCGGTATCAAATCAATACCAAATTCTACTTCCCGATGGAGGCAAACCCGGCAATTCTTCAGAAATACGTCCGCAAATTCACACACACAACCAAGATCGATTCAACTTTCTTTTCAACTTCTTTTGTATTAATTACATACGCCAAATAAGCTTCATAACCCTTTCTCAAATATCTCTCGAGCCGACATCAAAGAAATCACACTAGACAATACTTACGATTTATCCGATTCAAACCGCAAAGTTTCACCGTTTTCACACTTTAATTCTATAACCTTTTCTTTACAATTTACTATAGCATCATGCAATGTCAACCAATCCATACCCAAAATAACATCAAATTCATCAAACGGCAAAGCAACATCAAGTCTGCAGGAAAGTAATGATCCCGAATCATTAAAGGACATTTCTTACATACTTTATCAACAATCACACATTTGCCTAACTGGATTCGACACTTTAATCATAAATTACGTGTTCTCAACGGTATATTCATACTAGACACCAATTTCATGCACACATATGAATGAGTAGAACCGGGATCAATCAAAGCAATAACATTAACATTATAGAGAAAATGTACCAGTAATCACATCGGTGAGGAAGCATCTTCACGCGCTTTAATAGCATAAGTTCTAGCGGAGCCCTTCCTTCAGTCGAGCTGGTGCATCCACAGCTACATTCTTACCGCTTGCTTCGCTCCCAGCTTTTCTTGGATATCTTCCTCTCGAATCCGCCCCACTTATTTTTGTATTCAAATTTTTCTTTTTGACTCTCTCTGGCGATCTCTAATAAAATGATCCAGGAGAACCACATCGAAAAACATTCATTTGCTCTACACTCGACCAAAATAATTTCTACCACACCGTTGGCACTTTCGGAGTTTAACAAATCTCGAATTCCCTACCTTTGGCTGCCGAAGTAGTCTGAGATTTAGGACCCACATTTTGCTTCTTATAATTCCCATACGATTGCCCAGCTAAAGCTTGGGAACGAGGATTCATATTTCTTGACTTTCCAGGTTGCTGTGAAAATGAATTGCTCATCGGTCTTTTCTTCCAATTTCTAGTCTCAGCCTCTACCTTTTCTTTTCTTTAAGCAATTCTTGGCCTTACAAGCTCGATCAACCAATACTACCATTTCTTTTAATTCAAGAATTCCAACAAATACCTTGATGTCTTCGTTGAGCCCGTCTTCAAATCGTCGGCACATCTTGGCCTCTGAGGAACATACTCTCGGCATACTTACTTAATCGAACAAACTCTCTTTCATATTCTCAGAATCATCATATTACCTTGCTTTGACTCAAGAAATTCTTTACGCTTTCGATCAATAAATCTTTCACTAATATATTTCTTCCAAACTCTTCTTGAAAGAATTCCCAAGTTATTTTCTCTTTCGGTACCACTTTGAAATCAAAGTCTTCCACCAATTATAAGCTGAATCCTCAACAAAGATATAGCGCATTTCAAACATTCTTCGTGTGTACAAGATAATTTGTCAAATACCACGATAGAATTTTCAAGCCGTAACTCGCTTTCTCGGCATCATCATCAATATTTGCTTTAAATTCTTGACCCCTTGCTTGCGAATTCTATCAACTGGAGTTCTCGTGAAATTTCATGAGATCCATACCTTGAGGCATCGAGGGTGCAGGTTGAGGAATTGGGGAGGTGGGGAGGTTGTACATTTGGGTTCATGACGAGCGAACTCGGTGTACCATGCACTCATCATTTGGAGAAAGGCTTCCGACCCCTTTCTCCTCCTCACGACCAACAGTAGGAGGTGGATTTTCAGTCGGCGCTGCTCCTTCAGCCGAGCTGGCGCATTACTCTCTACTTTCATCGCCACACTGGATCGGGATCCATTTACTATAAAAAAATCATTTAAAAAGGTCGGAAGTCGTCACACTATCACAATTTATACATATGGCATGTATAGCAAAATCGTGTACATACAACACGTAGTCCGAGAACCGACTAAACCTGCTGCTCTGATACCACTAAATGTAACGCCCCACGCCCGAGACCGTCGCGAGTCGAGTATGAGGTGTTACTAAGCTTAATTTAACATTTTAGAACTTTGGATTATTTGTTTCTACATTCACAGCTTTTAAACTACTTGCGTCATAGTAACAATAAAAATCATATCTCGAGTTACAAAACTCAAAATTAAGATCTGTAAATTTTCCTTGAATCTAGACTCATATACCTATCTACTAATTTTTTTCTAGAATTTTTGGTTGAGCCAATTAGTACAGTTTATTAGTTAAAGTTACCCCTGTTTCAGGACTTGACTGGTTTGACCTCTTTTTACTACGAACCACATTTATCTCTGTACAAAATTCATATGACTATGAGGTTTGTTTCTAATAAAACTAGACTCAATAAGGATTCTGAGGATATAAAATAAACCACCTAATTATATCTTTAAAATTTATAGTGAATTTCTAAATTTGGAACAGGGGATTTAGAAACTGTTACGACCCTGTTTCACTAAAATTCAAATATCTTTTAACATATAATTCCTTTACCTGTTACATTTGTTTCATGTAAAACTAGACATAATAAGCTTCAATTTGATATATATTCCATCACCAGATTCAATTTATATGATTTTTAGTAAATTTTCAAACTCAGGTCAGTGTTGCTGCAGTATTCTGTTTATGGCAAATTTCATCCCTTTTATGAGTTTTTATGCACTAAGTATCTTAATAATTTTCCTTAACATCAAACATAATCTAAACTAACCATTTTCATAATTTATCATTGTCAAACATTTTCTCAACCATTCCATCACCATATCATAAGATCATTTGCACAAAATAGGTATATTGCTATACATGCCATACTTAAATTTACAAGCCATTTACCAAAAGTCTTCCAGATAGTGTGACTGAGCCTTCGACCTATCCCGACTCACGGTGGCTTGTCCAAAACTACAATGAGTAAGAAGGAGGAGTAAGCATAAATGCTTAGTAAGTTCATATGCAAATAATAAGTAACATAACAAACAGTCATACCAATCAACATTAGCATGCACCACTAAAACACATATCACATTTCTAATCATTTTTCATCATCTTATTACCTTATCATGATTGTATCAATACTCAACCCGAGGGTTAAATATATACCTGTCCAAAATATCCATTTCACATCACTTACCAATACGTCTCTTTACATCTCAAATGTTCCTCCATTTGAGTAAAACTTTACCCGTTGAACACATCGGAATATAATTCGGATACATGGATAACTTGCACATAAGTGCCATATATGCAATCAAGCAATCATGTAACCCGCCCATAAGCGAACTCGGACTCAACTCAACGAGCTCGGGCGTTCGCATCCATAAGTGAACTCGGACTCAACTCAACGAGCTCGGATGCCTAGTTACATCTCTCGAACTCGGACTCAACTCAACGAGAGTCGAACATTCGCATCCATAAGTGAACTCGGACTCAACTCAACGAGTTCGGATGCTCAACCATCCTAGTGACATGTCACTTGTATCCTAATCTATTCCTAAGGTTCAAGCGGGATTTTCCTCGAACACATATCCTTGCCATCTTAGTAAAATACGAAACCAATACTCGGTAGCACTTTATATTTAACAAATAATACAAATAATTTGCATTTTATTCGAAAATAACCACAAAGCATATATCTCATAATAAAATTCAGCATATCATATAATTAACATCAATAATTTACAAATAACAATTATACTACATTATTTACACATGAACTTACCTTGGTACCAAAATACAAAGATTTTGCAATTTAGTCCACAATCTTTTCTTTTCCTCGATTGAGGTCGATTCCACGTCTTTCTTGATCTAAAATAACACATTTAGCTTATTTAATACTCACATTATCAAATTAATCCTTAACCCAAATTTTGGCAAAATTACAATTTTACCCCTAAACTTTTACATATTTACATTTTTGCCCCTAGGCTCGGGATTAAAATTTATTCCTTATTCTTATGTTTTACAACATGCTGATCACTTTTCTCTTCTATGGAAACATCAAATTCTCACTCTAACAAGCACTTATGACTATTAGGTATTCTTACCGATTAAGTCCTTTTACTCGTTTTTACCTAAAACCGAGTAGCACAAGTTGTCTAACATAATTTAAAACCTCATATTCTATCATAAAACACCAAAATACACAAATTTCACCTATGGGTATTTTTCCAAATATGAACCCTAACTTAAATTATTGCTAGCATAAGCTTTATCGAGCTACCGGGACTCCGAAAACGTAAAGAACATTAAAAACGGGGCTTGGAATCACTTACTATGGAGCTTGAAAGCTTGAAACAAACCCTAGCTATGGAGAACCCTTGAAATTTTGGCCTAATGAAGAAGATGGACAAAAATTGGCTTTTAATTTTGTTTTTAATTCATTTTAATAACTAAATGACCAAAATGCCCTTACTACTAAACTTTCCAAAAATTCCTTCCATGTCCTAATTTTGTCCATGAACTTAAAATTGGTCAAATTGCTATTTAAGACCTCTTAATTAATATTTCAATGCAATTTCATACTAAAAACTTCTAGAATGCAAGTTTTGCAACTTATTCGATTTAGTCCCTACTTTCAAATTAAGTATTTTATGCATAGAATTTCTTCACGAAATTTTCACACAATCATGTAATCATATCATAAACCTCAAAATAATTATAAAATAATTATTTCTATCTCGGATTTGTGGTCACGAAACCACTATTCCGATTAGGCCTTAATTCGGGATATTACATTCTATCTGAACATGAAGACGTTAAAGGGGGTTCAAATGAAGAAGAAGAAGATCCGCGATTCAGGGCGTACTCGACTCCAGCCCAAATGTATAATGTTGATATATTGGCAGATGATGCGTTGGAGTTTCCAGGTCTACCACACAGAAGATGTGACCATACAAGTTCGTCATTAGATTGGGTGAATTCGAAGTATGCAAGGAGTTTTCCAGTAAGGATAGTTTTCTTGGTGCATTGAAACAATATAGCATCAATCACGGGGCTAACTACAACATGGTTAAATCCAAATCTGAGAAGTTCGAGGCCAAGTGTGCAGTGAAAGACGGTACATGTTCATGAAAAATCATGGCTTCTTTTAAGAGAAAGACAAGCTTGTGGGAGATAAAAAAGTACAAAGGTCTACATACCTGTGTTGCCGGTATAGTAACACTGGGTGTTTAAGGTTTTTGAATAATAATGTTATTACTTAATGTTGCATTATTTAACGTACTTCGTTGACAGGTGTTTAACAAGATCATCCTAAGATGGATTTAGGTATAATAGCTAGCTTAATACTACCGATGTTGAAAGCGGATCCTGGGACTTCTATATCGGTCTTAATTGCCAATATTCTTAGCCAATTGAGGTATACATCCTCTTACTGCAATGCTTGGATAGCTACTCAAAAGGTGTTGGAAAAGATGCATAGTGGGTAGGACGCTTCATATAATGAGGTGTGGCAGTGGTGTCAGGAGTTGGAGAGGTACGTCCCAGGTTGCATAACAGACCTTGTGTAATGGCCTAAATTCAAGGTTATCGGAACAGTGGTTTCGTAACCACAAATCCGATCTAAAGAGAAATTTATTTCAATATTTTTGCATAAATATTTATATGATAGAAAAATCGTATGAAAATATTGATAGAAAAATTTTATCGATTTAGTGGTTAGTTAGAAAAAGAAATTATTGAAGAAATTAGGTAAAAATAAGTTATCGAGACATCTATCTTGTAAAACTGAGTCAAAAATAATTTTATAAATATTTATGAAATGTTAGTAATGTGGTAGTAAAATTTCGTTAGGAAATTTTAATGTTTGGGTAGTCAATTAAATGAAAAGGACTAAATTGTAATAGGTGTAAAAGTTGCTAGAGTGATTAAATAGCTTAAGAGTCTAATGAGAAAGGATTTAAAAGGAAATTAGACCCAAAAGTTATTTGGGCTGGACGGCAAGGGTATGAAATCAGCAGAAAAATTGATAAATTAAGGGTAAAATTGGAATATTGCAAAATTAACTAAATAAAACTAGGACTAAATAGGAAATATCTAGATTTCTCTTCATTTCTCTTCAATTCCAGCAGCTAAAAATGCCATAGGAGGGTTCTATAAGCTGGTATTTCATAATTTTTGCACCAAGTGAGTTAATCCTTGCCTTTTTCTTGTAATTTTTATGTTTCTAAGACTTTTACAACTAGGTCCTACTATTAAATTCATTAGTTTTTGATTTCATAAATGAAATTGAAAATCACCATGGTTGAGTGCTGTAAGTTTATGATGAAATAGAATGAAATTAAAGCTTTAATTTGTTTATGAGATGATTTTATTAGGCAATTTCAATAGAAATTGATTTTTAGGACCTAATTGTGAAAATGTTTGGAATTAAAGTCTATTGCTGAAATTCTGATTCCTAAAGGTTGTAAACTAGTTTAAGGTGATAGAATAAAATGTTAATTGAGAAAAATCAGCTCAATTGAGAGGCTAATTGAGTAGGGACGAAATTATCATTTATTAAAAGCTTAGGGGAAAAATGGTAATAAACAGCTTGCACTAAAACAGTTTGGACAGCAGCAGTAGACTAACTTTGAAAAATCACTAAAAATTGTAGGAATCGAATTAGAAAATGAAAAAAATATGGAATTAAAGCTTATTGAGTCTAGTTTCTCATAGAAGAAATATTGTAAGCAATGGATTTGTAAATTTTGAGATATAATGAATTTTGTGAGACAAGGTCAGAATGAATTCGGGTTCCCCTGTTTTGACTTTTAAAAATCATAAAAAAATGAATAAAAATAATTAGGGGTTTAAATTTATATGTATATAATCCTGAGTGAGTCTAGTTTTAATAGAAAAAAACTAGAATATCATTTGAATTCTGTACAAGGAGATAATTAATTTTTAGTGAAGAAGAGTCAGAACTGTCAGACAGCAAAACAGGGGTGATTTTAAAGAATAAACTATACTGATTGGCTAGACCAAAAATTCTGAAAATTTTATGGTAAGAATATATATGAGTCTAGTTTCAGGGAAAATTAACGGATCTTAATTTGGAGTTCCGTAGCTCAAGTTATAAATGATTTAGTGACTATGACTCAAGTAGACAGCTTTGAATGAACTATAAATAATAGTTGATTTATAGAGAATGTTGCATATGAACATGAAATGTATTAAATTGATAATTAAATTTATTTATTTAGATCCGGAAGATTCAAATACGAAGCTAGATCGAGGAAAGGAAAAAGTTCGGGATTAGTAGATTTTTATTGTTTACAAACAAGTATCAAGGTAAGTTCATGTAACTTGAATTATATTCTTAAATACTTGAAATGTATGTTATTGATGTGAATATGATTTGAATGTTCATTATATGAAAATTGATGAAACATTGATATATTTGATATAAAGGAAGAAATCCCGGTTGAATGAAAGGAAAATTCGATGGATCTCGAAAAGGAATTGACGGTAAAAGGATCTAGCCGGACGGGTGATCCTATCTGATATAGCCCTCCGGAAGAATATGTGGAAAATGGATTTAGCTTGGACGGGTAATCCAAATTAGGTCCAATTTAGCTTCGGGTGGTAATTGGACCCAAGCTCATTAGAGTAATTGTCGTTGCGAGGATTTAGCTTTGGGTGGTAATCCCGACAATACTCTATGAGTTTATATTGCGAGGATTTAGCTCGACCGTAATCCATTTGCAAGGTTGAGGTTCATGGAGTGTGCTCTCTGAAATGGAAATGTGCGCACATGAATATGAATTGACGGACCGATTTGTACACTAAATGTGTACCTCTGAAAAATCCATCGAAATTCGAGTAATTCAACGGGATAAATATGGAAAAATAACAAGGAATGGAAATCATATTATTGATGAGCTCATCAATCATGATATATATTATTGATATATAGAAATTATTGTACTAACTTGAATGTTGAGTTTGTGCATGTTAGGGTAATAATGCATTGAATGGATATATGTAATGTTTATTGTATTGTGTAATTGAAAATATTAGGTAAGTGTAATTCTTGTTACATGAGCTTACTAAGTACAAAGTGCTTACCTGTTTCCTTTTCTCCTGTTTTGTAGTGTTAAGAGTTCGGAGGTCGATTTGGTGGAGACACATCACACTATCAACCTCGGGATTTCGGTATATAAAGGAACTTTATTTTGGGAACCAATGGCATGTATAAGCTAACAAAGTAAATGTTAACGTGAAATGAATGTAAAGTTAGCCATTAGTATGGTTAACAAACCTAGTTATAGATATGTGATGACGTTATCTTATATAAATGCATGAATCTAGCATGAAAATATGTTAAATTGATTTGATTGATGTGGATTGGTCTCGATTTAATATTACAGGGAAGTTTAGATATTTATAAAATGGCTATATTGAATAAAAAAAAATTTAATTCGTAAACTCCGGTAATGCCTCGCACCCTATTCCGGCAATGAATACGGGTAGGGGTATTACACCTTGAAATGGTCTTTGCGTATTACAATGACCAATTGCTCCATGTATTCCAAATGTTCAAACGTCTGTTCTGGAGCGTTAAGCAATACCGGGATGCATTTGTGTACTACAAGCCATTCGTACAGATTGACAGTACCTTTTTGTATGGTAGATATACCTATCGGCTATTGCTAGTTATGGCATAGGATGACAGTGGGAGAATCCTTCCAATTGTGTTTGCAATAACACCGGGGGAGTCAGGTGATGACTAAGATTTCTTTCTTTTTAGGTTAAGGAGGCATGTATGCCCCTAGCCTGATATCTGCGTCATATCGAATCGGGGCACTGGAATACTAGTTGCAATTGAGTGACAGGGAAGCCTATGTGATCGCACATACCATTGGTATTGTCTAAGCCACGTTGCGTCCAACTATTACCGGCAATGTCGGTCTAGCACTGAACGACGACAAGTGACCAACATGGGTATTTAATCTTTATTAATATAATTTCGTTTGTAATATTCAATTTATTTTGAATGGAATAGTGTTATGTAATTTTTGCTATCAACTTATGTTGACAGGGTACGAGATCAATAAGAACTGTTTTCATGAGATGTTGGGGATTTTGCGTTCAGTTAACGATCAAAGCACAGACTACCTCTGTAACATACCTTTCGAATAGTGGACACAAGCATACGACGGCGACCTACGATATGGTCATATGACCATAAACCTAGCTGAATGCATAAATTCTATTCTAAAAGGAACGCGTCATTTGCTGATAACCTCAGCTGTGTGCGAGATATATTTTTGTTTAGCGGCACTATTTCCAAAGCGATCAGCGAGTTATAAAGGCCAAATGCAGGGAGGCCATGTATGGTTCCGAAAGGTATTGCAAGAAATTAACAAGGTAAAGGTGCGGGCCAACACTATGCACATAGTGTGTTACGATCGCGCCAACCTATGGTTTCGTGTGATAGAGTTTAACAGGCCGAACCAATGTATTGCCAACGGGCAATATCATGTACACCTGAGAAATAAGATTTGTGACTGTTGGACGTTTGATGTATTTCGTATCTATGCGCTCATGTAATTGCAGTTTGTCAAAATCTCCATTTGGATTCCATGAGAGATGTCGACGAAGTGTACAAAATAGAATACATGGGCAATACGTGGAGACACGTATTCCCACCAATCCCAGATGAACGTAAATGGTCGTCTGTATCGCTTTCTTCGTTTAAGTTGTTACCAGATAGAGAATTACGTCACAAACCAAAAGGTCGACCTTGTTCGAGTAGAATATGTAATAATATGGATATCCAAGAAAGAACAAACCAACAGAAGTTGTGCGGATGGTGTAGGAACCCAAGTCATACAATTCGATCATGTCCAAACCAAAATAGTTGATAATTGCTGTAATGAAACTATGTTGCATTATTTCTATTGCCTTATTCAAAAGAACTTATATTTTATTAAAAATATAAAAATAATTTACTATTAAAATATTAAAAACAACTCTTATTTTATTAAATGAAACAATATAAAAACAATTTGTACAAATATATTTAAAAAAATCAATGTATGTGTTGGTCGGAATCAGTGCCACATAGGGATGGTCGACGATTACAAGCTGGATTCCTCCTTGGTTTAGCTTTCGGCGGGGGTTGTGGTTGCCCTAGTTGTGGGTGTTAGGAGGATGACCTACCTTGATAGAATAAAGAATGTGGAGGTGTTTGCATCACCCATAGCGGAAGTGTTTGAATCCCATAAGGCGATAGGGATTGGTAATAAGATGAACTTCTAGATAGTGCTTCATGCGATCCCTTCGGCAACGGTGGCCTATATATCAGGGATTGAGCCAGAGTCATCAAGAAAGGGGATACACCGATCCATGCATTCCAACCTGGCATCGGACTTGGAAAAGGAAACATATAAGAGTTAGGATACATATAAGGGCTAGGATACGCACCTGGCATAATCTGAAGGGGCTGTGGTGTAGGCGTCATCGGTTGAGGCGTTGGGCCTGATGATTGTATGGGCGCTGTTGATGGACCTGTGCTGTCATCCATTCTCCTTGGATTTAAAGGGCTCCGTCGTTCCCTTTCGACACGGATTTGCTGATGCTTTTGCTTTTCCAACAGCAAATATAGCTTACCATGGATCTTAAACCATGGCATGTAATCTGGTACGCATGCTAACTCTGAAATGATGATCGGTTTGCGATATGTATATGATCATACCAATTTTTTCAAATTTCAATATATTTTGAGAAAAATACCGGCCAATTTGTATTCGTTTGCCGTAAGTTAATTTTTTGCTCATTATCGAGCACCTCAGGTGTCTCGCAAATCGGTTCTCGGAATCTAAATTACTGCAACACTATATTCATCTGGTGCATCTCAACAATAGCATAGTTGACCAATGGGACATTAACATGCCAAATGTTCGGATTTTGAAAGAATTCATCCGAAATTACTGTCTAAATTATCGGATCCTCGTATGGTGTCCATTGAAACTATATGAACGTGATAAAATATTAGTTATATACATAATACTAAATAATAAATATGAAACGACTATTTTATTTATATTTATTTTATTTAATACTTACTTGCACTTTCGACCGTTGGTCTAATAGAAGCCGTATATCTTCAAGAGCAGTAGGTATTCCAACATAACTCCCTAGATGGTTCCACCTAATTAAACAAATTTTTAGCATACAATTTTATTTTAAATCTATGTAATAATTGTAAAATCAAATAAAAATTTTACCTTGTTATGAGTGAGAATGTATATGGGTAGTTTACTCGAGGGCGTAAAAGTGGAAGGCGAAACCGAACCCATGATTGTTGTAGTGATAGGCAACCTCCAATTTTGGTTTTATTTGGTGGCGTCACCCTGCATATCTCTTGGTGTAATGTTGCCAACACGGCAAACCCCCAACTAAATTCTCCAGCTGCTCTAAAATCAACGAGTTTCAGCAGCCACCTCAGATGTACGATGTTTCGTGACAAGTCTGGCATCAAATAACCTCCAATCATCTCAAAGATGTATGCTCGAGCATATCGTATTCTTTCTACTTCAGTCGAATCATTCCTCGGCTCCGGGAATGTGTCTTGTAACCAGCCCATCTCGATTTGACCTTCGTAAATATTATCCGGTATCATACCAAAAGATCGTAGCATACGGCTCCCCAGTCAGTAGATTAAACGGACTCGATGAGTGCGGACTCATCCATCGGCAATCCTAACTATAACTGCACGTCCTCCAAAGTGATAGTACACTCTCCTCATGGACGATGGAATGTATGCGTCTCGGGTCTCCACCTCTCTATTAATGCACTGATGAGTTTCGTGTCCAACTTGCACCTTCAGCCTATAGTGGTCATGAGCCAAAAACCCACATCCCTCAAGTAATATCAACGGTGATGGAGGACCAGACATATCACGAATATAACATTGTAACACCCAATCTACAGACTGTTATAGAAAATTATAAAATAAAAATTAATTAAAATTAAATAAATGAAAAAAATTCAAAAAAATTCAAAAATTAAAATTAACCCTTACCATTTTCATTTATTCGACGGAGATATGTTTATGATCAAGACGAATTAATTCCCCAGCCATTGCTAACACGATCAAATATTTTTGAAAGTATAAAAAATAATACTAATTTAGAAAAAAATTAATTAAAGAGAGCTTTCAGAAATTTAAGGAGAAATTTGAGAGATTTGAGAAATTTAGGGAGAAATTTTAGAGTTTTTTTCCAAAATTTGAAGAAATATTGTGTGAAATAATATGAGGGGGGAGGGTTTTTATACTTTTTACATGGAAAAATCGCTCTCCCAAGGGCGCGTTTTGTTAAAATTTCACCCTAAAACGCTCCTACATGGACGCTTTTTGCCAAAATCGGCCCTTTCCGGTAAATAATGCAGAAATTGACCCATTTTCGTAAACCATTTTCGTAAATATACTTGGAAATGGGCCTTTATAGGTAAATTAGTCTTCCCCACGTTTCTTAAGCCCAATTCCAACTCTTCTCCATTGAACTGCCTTCATCCTTGGCAGGCCCCACCTGAAAATCACCCACCTCATTAAATTGTCGGCCTGTGCTAACATTAGAAGACCAGGTCCACTTCTACTCAGGCTCTGGCCTAAGGACGTTTTTCCTTCTCCACCACTCCCTGTACCCATTACCTAAAGTGCTACGACCCACTTCTTCAATTGAAACCATCAACCCCCCATCAACACTGATTTTAAAACGTGAGGATTATTTCCCTAAATTCCTCGAAATAGAATTGGAATTTTCTTTTAATTTTGTAGCATTTTCACCCGAAATCGCCACACCCGCAGTAAGGCTATCTTCTCTCAGATTCTTCAAATCATTAAAGGCCGTGAATCTCGACCTCAAACTTGCCTTTCTGTCCCCATCGAGATTTCTGTTCCACCACCATCAATGGTCTGTATGCCGACCTATTTTCACGGTCTGTCGAATTAGTTAATCCCGAATCTCCATTGACTTGTTCCTTCACATTATTCATTACCACTGCCTACGATGGACATATCTCCTTCATATACCTGTATTTTCCACATGAAAAAGATATAGTAGGTCTATCGAGATCCACCAGTTGCAAAATTTCGTTCACCCATATTTGGGAAACCAGTAGTCTATCGAGATCTACAAAGACAACGATTCTAGCAAAACGACCTCTAGTCTTGCTGTCAGTGTTAAAGTCTAGCTTTGCCACCTTTCTTACCAAACCCCCACTGCTTCCAAGATTTTTTTTTTGTACATGAAGCTCAGAAGACTCGAGAGTCTAATCCATGCTAGAACCACACTCGGGTAAGGTTTCTTGGGGTTGAAATATTTAGTCCATGTCTGAACACTGGGACATTGGCCATAAATATTCCATGGCCTCTGTGAAAGAACTTTGTTGAAATCTTCACTACACTGGAACTTAGCCAGGAAATAACCATTCTCAATATCCATTAATTGGAACGGTTTTGATGGTCACCACAAGCTACTGATACGATTGTGTATGGCGGCATATCACATATTACGCCCTAGTAACTTCAGCATTACCGCTATCTCCATTTCCTTAAAGAGGATATGTTGAATTCGATCAAAAAACTCTATAGCCAGAATACCATTGACGAAAGACTTTTTGACATCTGCTTCCAAAAACCTTATCTTATCGTTACTGCCACTCCCTGTGCCTATATTATCTTCATTCTGATCAATGATACCTTTTCCAATTAACTTTTGTTTCCAAGAAACCATCAGTCGCAATTCCAAATCCACAAGCATATCGATATCCGTATCACCCTCACTCCTTTTAAACCGGTCTTTTTTCATTCCCCGATCATCAGACAAACATGACTCAAAATCCTTTTCACCACTTAGAGAATTAGCCCTTTTTGTGTTAAGTAATGAAATATTTAAATGTACAATTTACCAACATGTTTTAACTATAATATTGTAAATTTCTTTTCAAAAGTACCGTTAGAATAAAAGAATAAATTAAAATATTCTCACAATTAAGATATAAGTACAAAAATATATGTAAATGTAATTAACTAATTAATGCTTAAAAATTAAAATGAATTGATACTCAAAATAGTAACCACAATTTTTTTTTCTTTTTGGTGAATGAAACATCATTACAAAAAAACTATTCAGAGGTACAATCAAACCCCCATTGGGGTACTGCAAAATATTGAGTACTATCATTATTACTAATAGACATCTTAGCCAAATAATCAGCCTCTTTGTTATAAACTTCAGAAACATGTTGAATCGACCATTGTGACAAATTAGCCAATTGTGAATTAATTCTCCTAACCAAAGTAGAATTCGACACCTTAGTAGCACTCTTTTGTACAGCTTGTACCGTTTCTAGACAGTCTAAAAAGATAATTATTCTATCAAACCCCTCTCAATAGCAATGCCAAACCTTCCAAGATGCCTCATAATTCAACATCTAAAATGAAACAAATGCCCACCAACTGATTAAACTCAAGAATCCAACTGTCATATCTGTCACGAATAATTCCTCCAATCGAAGCAATACTAGAATCCTCTTTTACGGCTCCATCTTAACATAATTGAATGCAATTCCCAAACATTGGTTGAACTGTAACCGGAACTTGCCTATTGGGAACATTTACCTTGAATGTAGTGGTATAGTTTAATACTATCAATATGTATAGAGAGAGAGTTTGGGCTTTTTTCTAATACAGGATTTGGATAATTTCTACATTTAGAGATTTGATGCCTAACAATAATTGAAAGTTATTAAAATATAAAATTAAAAATATTTATTTAAAAATAATTAAATTTCAATAAATGTCAATAGTTAAAACAAAAACCATTAAACTTTGATTAAATTATCCAAATTATCTTGATTTATTCTTTATTTATTCAATATAGAATGCAAAATATTACTTTTAATTCTAATTTCATCTAAAGATTTCATTGATAATGCATAAATTAAACCTATTTAATAATTTCTTAAAGACCAAATAAATACAAAAAGAAAAGAAAAGAAAGTTGACAAAAAATTGAAATGAAATTTTAAAACAATTAATTAAATAAAATTCTATTTTCCTAGATAAATTTTGATATGGAATAAAATTTCTTTTGATATGGAATAAAATTTCTTACTACTATTATTTATAATCAATAATTAATAAAGTCAATAGAATATTATATTTGTTTTATGAATTAATGAAATAATGTTTGTAGTTGTCAAAATACAAACAAACAAAAAACTTGAAATTCATTCAAACAAAGATAAAAAAAATTCATTTCTTTTCATTGATTTTTAATTGTCAACTTTGATAAATTGCTGATGTAACAGTCTAATTTTGTCTGACCCAAATAAAACAAAACATAAAAAAAACAAATAAAAGTTCAGTCCATTTACAACCCCAATGACCCAACTCTAAATACTAACCCAACAGTCTAAAAGTCCAAAACCTAAACTAAACAGGAAACCCTAGTTTCCCCTTTGGCCTTTAGCTTCATTCCCTATGCTACGTCAGGAAGCACGTTGCTCGAGGTCTACCCTCTTTCATCGAAATGGTAAAGCGTGGCTTCTAATCGCCGTTGACTGCCATGAATACCTACAAGAAAGAGAAAAAAAAAACAAAAACAGACACAGAAGTAGAGAATAGCAGAACAGAAAAACAAAAAACAAAAAAATAGTAATTTAATGTAGTATATTCAGTTATAAAAGCTGAAAGAAAAAAACCTTTATATTGGACAGCAAAAAAAAGCAAAATAATACAAAAAAACAACAAAAGTTTAGACAAAAGATAGTTCCTTTACTATTTTTTTTTATTTCGAAGAACATATATATATTAAAAAAAACAACAAAAGATTTAGGTTTTTTTTGTTTACCTATCAAGCACTGTCATAGAACCCCTTTCTCTGACTCGAGAAGCCTCAGAATCCCCTAGGGTTCTGTTGCGAGCCTCGTCGAAAAGGGGTGAAGCCGAAAGGTTTCTTTGTTTTCGGTCGAACTTTGACTGATTTTTTGGGGATTTTAACCCCAAATCTGAGTTCCACGCAGAAAAAAGGGGCTCGAAAGGGGATTTTCTTAGGTACTCCGACCACCAGAGGCGACGGTCTTTGTCGCTGATGACCGACGGCCACAGCAGAGACCCATTGCCCCATGGCCGGACAAAAGAGAGAATTAGAGAGAAAAAAAGAAGCAGGAAAGTTTTTTTTTAAGAAACAAGGTTAAAGAAATTTTAATTTGTATAGACCATTAAAACGGTGTCGTTTTGGGCTTAGCTTCAGATGCCAAAAACGGCATCGTTTTGACACAACCCGACCCGAATATCATCACGATCAGCCTTTTTTTGAAGGAGGGGTCTAATTTCTATTTTGGTTTTTCCGCTTTTTTACCCATTTTTAATTTTGTCCTATTCCTTTATTATTTGTTTTAATCTCACCCCTTTAATTTTATTTTCTTACAAATCAGCACCTTGTGTAACACCCCTAACCCGTACCCGTCACCTGAACAAGGTTTCGGAGCATTACCAGAACATTTTTCGATTAATCTACGTAAATTACTATTCATTTACCGAGATCATCCATAACGTCCCTTGATCGGGCCATCGAGGCCCAATACGAGTATTAAAATCGAATCGGGACCTGTAAGAATTTTTCGCAAAATTACAAATTTTTTTCCAAGGTGCAGGGCTCACATGCCCTTGTGGTCCAAAAGACGCGTCCGAGTTAAAGGCCATGTTCAACCCGTGTAACTCTCTGACTTGCACACATGGCTATGCCACACGCCCGTGTGCTAGGCCGTATGGTTAATTAATTAAATTCGAAATTAGGTGCAGGTTTCACACGGCCAAGAAACACGCCTGTGTCTCTGCCCATGTGCCCAATTCTGAGCATTCTGTTTTTCAAAATTTAGGTGTAGAGGGCACATGGCCTAACCACATGCCCATTTTACTAGCCCGTGTGGGCAAAATGAAGTCATTTCTAGCTTTATTTTTCACCCAAAATTTCACCCAAGACCTACACTTGAAACACACAACCAATACCAACCATTCCAAGCATTTAAAGGAGGCAAATCCATCATTTAACAAGGCATGCCATTACATGCATAGATGGTTATAAACCTACCTTGGATTAACTTAGGCATCCACAACATTGATCACATATTCATGACATAACGCATGTGTATATGTATAGCATAATAATCTACTTAATCATACCAAAATGAACTATTACTAGCCAATCCAATGGCTAGGTTACAAAATAACATTTTCAAGCCACTATTGGCCAAGTTGTCCTATACATGCCATTATACCCAAAATGATTTCACTAAATATACCCAAAATGCTAGTTGATAGTGTGATGATGCTCCAATGATCTTCCAACCTTCACGAGTTTCCGACCACTATAAAATAGGGAAAAATAAAATGGGGTAAGCATTACATGCTTAGTAAATTCGTATAACGGAAACTAAACTTACCAATCTTGTTTATTAAAAATCTAGGCATACAATGTTATGTTTCCATCCATTTGGCTAAATTGCCTAATCACATATACTCAATCAAACATGTTAGTCACAAAGTTTCCATACACATCAAGTAAGAATAGATGAGCTCATCAAGCAATATACTTTCAAGTCATTATCATTTCATCTCAAGACTTTTCGTGTCATGTCAAGAGTTTTATGTCTATTGAATCATTGAAATTCTGAAGAAGGCTCAAGTAGTACACTCGAGGTGTATGATTTATTATTCCGTCAATTCTTATCGAGGTCACCCCTTAAGGCACTTAACCAAGAAACACTCTCTCGAGCCACATATTGTATAAGAGGATTACCAGTCCAAGCTAAATCCTTTTTATAACGTATGCTCAGAAGAGCTCGATTAGGATTACCAGTCCAGGCTAAACCCTAATCATAACGTATGCTCGAGAAGTATTATATAGGGATTACTCGTCCAGACTAAATCCTTTCTATAACAAGGTTAATGGGATTACTCATCTGAGCTAAATCCCGTCCGTAACAAATACAGGACCCTAATTGTTTCGGGAAAACGCATACAATCATCGGAATTCAACATTCAATTGGGACATAACGATTTATCACCATTTCAAGCATGTATAAAGTTTTTTATGGTAACATTCAAGTAATGTGCATCAATATAAATCACATTCCATGCAACACAACATTCAATTAAACATATTTACATGCTGGATTAAGTTACACGAATTTACCTTGACACTTGTTCGCGTAAAAGTCTACTAATCCGAAATCTTTTCTTTTCCTCGATCTAACCTCGAATTAGTGTTGTCCAGATCTATATAAATGAATTTAACCATCAATTTGATACATTTCATATTTAAATGGACTCAATTTACATCCTAGGCAAAATTACCATTTTGCCCCTAACTTTTCCATAAATTTCGGTTCTCTCCCTAGGCCTGAAAAATGAAACTTGTGCAAATTACTCCCTATTCCAAGCCTAACCAAAGCCTCATTACAAATTTTCCAGCACATGTATCCATAAAATTTTAGAATTTTTCATCAAATTTTACAACTTTTCATTTTAGTCCCTAAATCATGTTTTCATCAAAAACCACTTTGTAAAAGTTATTTATCTATCAATAATGTTTCATTTTCTACTATAAAATTCTAATTTCCAGCATAATACATCCATGACCCATTTCCATACATTGATAACTTTTCATATTAATCTCTCAAATAGAGAGATTAAGCTATCCCGGTTTCAAATATACCAAAATTACTAAAAACGGGACATGAGAACTTACCCAATTAAGCCTTGAAAGTTTTCTCTCTCTCTCCTAGGGTTTCCATAAAATTTTAGGTTAATGATGACAATAATAAGATGATAATCATCTTTTAATCAATTGAATTATTTCAAATTCCAATTTAGTCCTTGCCCTTTTTCTATAATTCCATGGATGAGTCACCAAGAAAATCTACATACTTTTCTTAATGGTCTAATTATCATATAAGGACCTCTAGTTTTTAATTCCATAGCTATTTGATCCTTATAGCTACTAGAATTCAACTTTCGCATTTTATACGATTTAGTCCTTCTCGTAATTAAGCACTAAATCGATAAAATTTTCGTATCAAAATTTTCACACGACATATCTACCATATTACGGACCATATGATAAAATAAAAATAAATCATATTTTTGGGTCGAATTTGTGGTCCCGAAACCATTGTTCCGATTTCACTGAAAAATGGGCTGTTACACCTTGACCCACTATTAACCCACTAAGGGGATGACGCGTGTATTAGGGTAGGGAAAATAACATCTTGGGTCCCTACATTTTTCTATTTCATTTTAATTTAGTCCTTTATTTACTTTTTTATTTTTTAATTTTTTTATTTGCACTTCAAATTTCAATTTAGTCATCTATTTATTTTATTCAGCATATTTATTTCCTTTTTTTAAAATTCCCTGCACTTTTAATTTCTGTTATTTATATTTTTGCCCCTTTAAATTACACAATTTGTTATTTGGCCCTTAATTAGTATCATTCATTATTATTATTAGCACTAATTGACATTATTTTTAAAATATTATTATTTTTTATGATATATTGCATTATTTATGTTCTTCTGATATCATAGAACACGTTTATACATACTCGTGTATTCCATATAATGTATTATGTTCGAATAAGTTTATATTATGACATGTTAAAAACTACTCATTTTCATACAATGTATATTTAGCAATTTGAACCGTAGACCGAAAATTATCGTTTTAGTAAATCTAACCCTTTTAATAAAATGACTAAATTTCGAGGTGATCCAATCACACCTAATAAAAAAGATTGTTGGCAACTTCGTCTTCATTTTTAAAATAAAAAGTTGAGTTCCAAAAAGGGTTTTGACAACTTGGCGACTTCGCTGGAGACTAATAAGAGAGTCGAGCCGCGAGTTGCTTACTTTTTGGTTTTTTTTCAAAAATTGATAATTTGATTTCAGTTGATGATCCCTTCCTTGCATTTCATCATTCATGTTTTATTTTGGTGATAAATAATGTCTTTGTTATCCTGGGTTACATAGTGATCTAAGACATCTGTTTTATTAGTTTGAGAGTTTCTTTTCGTATATTTTCACATATATTGCATGGCATAATCGTTCCATTTTACCCTTCGTAAGTGGGAGTGAGAAGCTATTCCTTCATAAGCTCTTCACCTCCGTACAGGATAGTGGATTGCTTTTGGGATATATCCGTACCTATGTCTTCTCGAAGCCTTCACCTCCTTACAAACATAGGGAAATGTATTCCCCTAAATTGAACTCGATCCGTATGAGCCTATAATGGGTGAGGGTTGAGGAATCTGCCGGTTCAGGTACCTTTAATTTAAAACCAAACCACATGTATTGAACCCAAAGAACCTGCCCTAGGTAGAACCATGTCAAACCTTTAGCGGTTACCCGAATAGATTACAAAGAAGAAACGTTTTAATTGTTATTATTTGCTTCGTATTCCAGTTTTATATAAAATATACTGATTGGTTTCATTTTGTTTTGGCTATGATTGAAATGCATTTTCATTTTAGAGGAAAGATGTTGATTCAAGTTCAGTTGCTAAATAGAGAGCTTGTCATGAAAAAGGGGTTTCTTAATAAAGTGGAAGACAATGTAGCCGTTCGAATATGGTCAGAGAAAAGGTAACAAGAGAAAGGTGATAGCCTATTAAAGAGACAGGTCAGAGATATGAACCATGTTATAAGCGAAGCTTTGGCTCAAGTACGAGAAATGGTTGACCACTTGCGAACCTAGCTGTTCAAGTTAACATTCTGAGCCTGAAATATGAATCAGAGTTGGATCGAGGCCTGGAATTAGCTTGGTTTCTTAGGAAATTTAAGGTTTTGAGTGTTAAAGTGAAGTCGTATATGTCTCTGCCTTATGTAAAAAAACTTATTTTCTAGTAAAGTTATTCTAATGGAATTGAACTAAAATCAGCACCTTTTTGCATGCATCTTTTCCATACATGCATTAAATTTCATGAACAATCCCCTAATTAATCAAAAATTACGATAGTTATCCAGGAAACTACTGAGAATCTGCAAACCCGACATCGCTACAGTACTAGTGTTAAAGCTTAGGCCTTGGATTCATTCAGGAAGGACAGTGTCGTCATTGCTGTATCAAAAGTTGAAGTTGGCGACAAAAGGTTGACTCGTCACAATAAATGCCAATGAAGACATCATTGCATATGTAACTAGTGACGTGCCCTACATAGGGAAGATGAAGATACTTTAGAATGCTCATTCCGATCATTGAAATTCGTCAATGCAACTCTTATTGCTGAAGGAAGCAAAATCTTCATATCGAAAGTATCTAAAACCACAAGAATAGATTTGCAATTGATGGTTGGGAAGGGAGCTTTGCTAGGGAAAGGACTTGGGAAATATCTCCAAGGAAGGGTTAATGCACTAATGTTTATGGATAAACAGGATCACTGACTTGGGAAATATATCCAAGGAAGGGTTAATGCACTAATGTTTATGGATAAACAGGATCGCTTTGGCCTAAGGTACAAACCAAATGCAAGACAAAAGGGGAAAAAACTGGAAAAGAAGTAGGAGAGAAGAACGGTGCGACTGAGTAGGAAAGAGATCAAGTGGGAATCTATTATCTTTCCCGATATATCTAAAATGTTCGTGTCAGGTGAAATCATCTACCCTGAACAAAAAATGGTAGAGAAAGAAAAGCAGATAACAAAGAATGTAGAAAGAATGTTGGAAACTTTAAGCATCAACGCTATACCTGAAAAGGGAACTGAGGAAGGGAACCTATCAAGAATTCATCCCTATACCCCTAGAAGTGTTCTGAACAATTGGACTATGGAGGAGATCCTTGTAGTTTTTCAGACTATTTCAAAGTAATGTTCAAAACATGCCTATTGCTCTAAGTATGGAAGCAATAGGGATCTTTTTGTAAAAAGGCGCATGTCCATTATTTTTATTGAAATAAAAATAATGCATCTTTGTGTCCTACTT
The DNA here is from genome assembly GCA_025698475.1 of Gossypium anomalum. Lineage (NCBI taxonomy): Eukaryota > Viridiplantae > Streptophyta > Magnoliopsida > Malvales > Malvaceae > Gossypium > Gossypium anomalum. The sequence continues at coordinate 63,404,762 of CM046957.1, forward strand.
GGCAAACATTTTACTATTTTTTTTATTCAAACTCATACCACACAGTTAATCATCCTTAAATTCATTTGTTCCTTAGATCTTCTTTTATTTCTATAACAGGTCTCCGGATATCAATGTATGAGTGACGCTGCAGCTGACTCAGAGCCTCCTTTTGATAAGGAGATGGGTCTAGAAGAACTTCAGGACTTTGGAGATTATCAAAATTGTAACTTGTCTTATAATTTGCTAAGAATGGTAGAGCAAGATGAGAAATATATCTTACCTCACAAAGAGTTAGTGGAAATTGTGAGCTTAAGGGATGAACAAGAAGAGAAAAAGGTGAAAATCGAAACTTGCATCACAACAGAAACAAGAAGAGATCTCATTGAGTTACTCTGAGAATTCAAATATGTCTTCGTATGGTCCTATCAAGACAAGCTTGGTCTATGTATTCATATCATGGTACATAGGCTTCTCATAAAGGAAGAATTCATGTCAGTTCAACAGAAACTTCGAAGGATAATGTCTGACGTACTGTTGAAAATAAAGGAGGTCAATAAACAGTTTTACGCTGGATTCCTACAAGTTGTCAAATATTCGGAGTGAGTGGCCTATATAGTCCTCGTCCCTAAGAAAGATGGGAAAATGAAAATGTGTGTAGATTATCAGAATTTAAACAAGGCCAGCCTGAAGGACAATTTTCCATTTCCCCACATCGATACCTTAGTGGACAACACGGTAGGTTATTCACTGTTCTCCTTCATAAATGGCTTCTCTGGATATAACCAAATAAAGATGCATTCTAATATATGGAGAAGACCACGTTTGTAACAATGTGGAGAACACTTTGTTACAAAGTCATGTCATTTGGACTGAAAAATGCAGGAACAACATATCAAAGAGTTATGGCGACTTTGTTTGATATGATGCACTAAGAAATTTAGGTTTATGTCGATGATATGATCGCTAAATCCTGAACAGAGAGCGAGCATGTGAAAATCTTGAGGAAACAATTCTTAAGGTTGAAGAAATTCCAGCTAAAGTTGAACCCAACAAAATTTACTTTCGAGGCCACGTCGGGTAAATTACTGGGATTTTTAGTCATTGAGAAAAGGGATTTAGATTGACCCGGATAAAATCAAGGTCATACCAGAATTACCGCTGCCGCATACCTAAAAGGAAGCTCAGGGTTTCTTAGGGAAATTAAATTACATTATCCGGTTCATTTCACAACTAAATGAGAAATGTGACACCATATTCTGTCTCCTTTAGAAACATAAATCAGGCGTATGGGATGAAAAATGGCAGAAGACCTTCAACAAGGTTAAACATTACTTTTTCAATGCCCAATGCTGATGCCACCTAGCCCAGATAAACTATTAATACTATACTTGGCAGTATTCGGAAATTCTATGAAATGTGTACTAGGCCAACATGATGAGTCGGGAGGAAAGAAAAAACCATCTATTACCTTAGCAAAAAATTTACTGAATGCAAGACAAGATATTCGCCAATCGAGAAGTTATGTTGTGCCTTGATCTGGACCACCCGGAAACTAAGACAATACATCTTGTACCATATGACTTGACTCATCTCGAAAATGAGCCCTCTAAAATTCATGATGGAGTTGACTACATTTAATGAAAGAATGGCTCGATGGCAAATTTTGCTCTCTGAATTTGATATAATTTATGTAAACCAGAAGGTAGTAAATGGGAGTGTAATAGTAGATTTCCTAGCTAGCAAAGTTCTAGAAGATTACAAGCCTTTAAATTTCGATTTCCTGAATGAAGATCTAATGTATGATGCAACCACTGAAGAAGGTGCTCCAAGAGAATATCTGTGACATCCCTAATTTGACCCTAGTCGGAAAGTGGTTTCGGGACCACAAAACCGAGTCATAAAAATAATTAACTGTTAAATTTTATGTTTATTATATGTGTAAATGCATGTGTGAAAGTTTCATGCTTTGATTTTGTCATTTGTATGTAAAATTCATAAGATAGGACTCATGTGATAAAACTTGAAAGTGTGATAGGTAAATTTGTAAAGTGTCAAATAATGCATGAAATGTTAACATGAGGATTTGCATGTCAAATGGACCAATTTTGTTTAGTGGCCGGCCATAAATGATGGTTGATGTATAATATATGTTTTATTTAAGTATTATAATAGGTAATAGCTTTATTTTTGAAATAAATTAATTAGTAAAACAATAAAAGATGATAAAAAAAAGATAGATGTTCATTTCCTTTCTTGATTGCCGAATTTGGGAAAGAAAAAATGGTGAAGAATAAGCCAAGGCATTCGCCATGGTTGTCTCCATTTAAAGGTATGTAATGCCATTTTTTTATTTGTAATTGATTATGAAATTAGATGGATGAATACATAACATAGATAACCCATGGTTTAAATTCATGAATTAATGAACAAGTGTCCATTCGGCAAGTGCTAAATTGATATTATTTTGATAAGTTTTTGGGAAGATGTTAGTTAGATGTTAAATAGCTTGAATGATGGCTAAATAAGTAGAATTCATGGTTGAAAAGTATGAATTGAAATTGCCGTATATGTGTGTATGTGTATTTTGGAAAGAAAAAAATTGTTGTTGTTTAGTTGAGTTTTATTTGGTGTGTACATTCGGTCAAAAAGGGGGAGGAATAAAAATAAATTTAAAATGTTATGGTTTGTTTTAAAGTTGGTTAAATGGTTGTGGTCATTGCCGAATGCATTTGTATTAGGGAAAAATATGATTAAACATCGGTTGATGAGTTAAATATATAAGTATATTCGGTTATATAAATTTGATTTGTACTTGAAAATATAATAAGCCTTAAGAGATTGTGTTTGTGTATGTGAACTAGATGTTTTATGGATATTCGGCTAAAAAGGGGTAAATGGCTAGGTCATAGGAATTGGAATGATATACATTCTTCATTAAGGTTATATGTACTTGGTAATGTGAGTTATATATTAAGTAAGTTATTTCTTGAAATGTATATTGATCATTGTTTAGCATAGATGGAACCAATGTGCAAATTGCTACATTTGATCATGAAATGAAATTTGTATATGAAAACTAAATTTGAATGGTTAGGGCCGAATGTGGTATATGAGATATTAAGGCATGTTATGATTATATATATATGTGTGTACGTGGTTGTGCATAAAAATCAGTTATTGATTAAATTATGTTAGTCACACATAGGTATATAAATATATGCCTTAGGTAAGTACCTTGTGACATAGAGACATTCAGTTATACATATATATATATATATATATATATATTATATATAGATAAGTTCGTGTAAATAATAGGCATGATATCGAGTCATAGTACATTTTATAAAACTTAACATGTATGGAGGTTATATGATTATCAAATGTGATTATTAAAGAATTAAAGTTGAGTAGGTAATTAAACAAATTCAATTGTTTAATTTTAAAGCTCAAGAGCAAAGAGGAACTAAATCAGATAAGGGAAGGAGAAAGCAATCGAGTAGCCTACTCAGAATCTGTTCGACAACATCCGAGGTAAGTTTCTAGCATATAAGTTTAGTTATAATGAAGAATGATATGGAATACGGGTAAAGATGGGACTATGAATTGGTGTAATTACCTATAGTAAAATGATAAGGAATAAGTTACTTCTATGAGCCTTAGCCGATTGGTTATTAGAAAAGTGATATTTAAATTATGATATGTATGTGATAATAAGAAGTACTTATATATGATGATATGTTTTAAACTCAAATGGTAAGTTCTTAAGTGTTTGGACTTGGAAATTTAAGAGCAAATTGTAATAATCTGCTTAGGACAGTAGCAGTAGCATGATTTTTGAAAATCACCATAAATTGTTGGAGTGGAATTAGAGATTGAATAAAATATGTAATCAAAGCTCAATGAGTCTAGTTTCTTATAAAATAAACAGTGCAAGCAAAGGAATTTCCTATAGAGAGATATTTAAAGTTGTGTGTGACAGTGTCAGAATGAATCTGAAATCCCCTCTTTTGTTTTTATAAAATCATTATAAATAGTAAAAAAATTGTTATAAGATAAAATTTATCTTCTAGACTCCTTAATGAGTCTAGTTTCAAATGAAATAAACAAGAACATATTTCGAAATCTGTACAATGAGAAATCTGATTCGTAGTGATGAGTGGTCAGTATAGTCGATCAGTGAAATAGGGGAAACTTTAAGAAAATTCTGGTTTTGATTGGACAAACCAAAAATCCTGAAAATTTTATGGATAGAAGATATATGAGTCTATTTTCAGGAAAAATTTACGGCACTTCATTTGGAGTTCCGTAGCTCCAGTTACAAATAATTTAATGATTGTTGCTCAAGAAAACAGCTTGTAGTAAATCTGTGATTTTGTTGTAAACATTGATGAAACTAATTGAGTTGCTTATAAGCTATTGCTGAATTGATGTACAAGATAAATATATAGGTGGTGAGGCCAAAATGGCTAAAATTTAAATGTGTGTAAGTTATCCGAATGGCTATTTTATAAACGTAAGCAATGTATATGAAATATGTGTTGATAGTTTTATAAATTGAAGGTGTAGTGACTATATGTTGTTTAGCCGAATGGTTGTCATGAGAAGAATGTAAGTCACGTGTGTATTTTCTTATTTAGTTGGAAGTTTATTGAAAGGGATATATATATATATATATATATATATATATATTAAAGTCGAATGATATTATGACATGAAGTTAAGGTACATGCTATATGCTTATATCCGAATGAGGTTAATGAATTACAATGGTGATAGTTTGTGTGAAATGTGGTAACATGTGATTAAATATACATGGAATTTGGAAAGTATCCGGGTTAAGACTCGCTGACTACGTGATGTGGCCTAATGGCTCTTGTGAAATGAGACTAGCTATATTGAGATACAAATAAGTTCGAATGAAGTGATACCTTATTAATGTGTTTCCGTGTTGGAAAAATCGAAGGTATGTGAATTGATGTGTATACAACTTTGTAAATTGACTATGATGATATATCCGGGCTTAAAGTTCCGCAGGCTTGGTACTGGTAACTGGATTCAGATTTTTTTTTAAAACCTAGTAGGCTATGGCTAAGTGTCTTGAATTATTTCAAACCGAAGACCATTTGTATATCTTTAAGATAAGGATTTAATTAGTTTCATAAATATTTATTAATTTGAGTTGTATTCGGCAGGATGTGCAAATACAAGGTATGGATTGCGTTTGGTCATTTATGTATATGTGATAAGGAATATGTTCAGTCCCTTATATACGTATACGAAACTTTAATACTTGTCATGATTTGATTATTTGAAATATTAATGTGAATATGAACTAAAGAACTAAGCTCCTAAATACATGTATACATTTATGTATGTGCACGAAATGAGTGCATATGATTAAGTGGTTAGAGGTATTGAAAGATTAAATTGATAATTGGTAACTATGGAAACGGTAAGTGTACAAAGGTTAAGTACATGGTAAGTGATACTTACTTGCTATGTGAACTCGATTTCATTTGTATTACAAATGTACTTTGGGAATCACTTATGAGATGGTTATAAGTTATATTCAACGAGTATTGACTCTATCAAATTGTTTATGTAATATGAAAACATGAATATGTGTTTCCAAATATGGAAACCGAATGTGATTATAGTGTTATGTGTTAGTTCGACTGATTAAACTAAAAATAGCGTTGATGTTTTTTTTTAAATGCGAAGGGGTATATACTCTTAAGTTTGGATGAAATAGATGAATTACATGTGCATACATAGGGTTTAATCTATTTGACCGAATGGTGATATATCTTGACATTGCAAAACGTGATTTGTGTAAGGTCTAATCTTAAGCGACTTAGTAATAAATCAACAATTACGGATGTTCAACACATTAAGTTGGCCAGGTATGTATTATGTACTTGTGTAGGCTTATTAAGCCCATCGAGACTTCACTTGGATTTTGTAGAAGTTATAAATGTATTTAATCCAGCAAAGTTAATTGTTTTACTTAAGACTTACTAAGCCTTGAAAGCTTACTCTGTTGTTACGTTTCTCTGTTTTATAGATTATCAAATTTGGCCTTTGCTCGGGGATCGTCAATAACTCGTCACACCATCACTATTCACTATTTGGTACTACTATGTTTTGGATTATTTTATGGCATGCATAGAATAGACTAGTAGCGAAATAATACTCTGGTTAATGAATATAAGCCATGCGAAAATGGCATCCTTTAAATGTGTAGGTTTAATTTTATCCCTGGCTGTATTTAGCATTTATCTAAATGGATGATCTTTATTTCAAGAAAAGTTTAAAATTTTACTGTTCTGACATGAGTTACAAGTCTGGTAATACCCCTTTCCTATTCCGACGACGGTTACGGGATAGAGGTGTTACAATATCCCTGGAAACTAAATTTTGATAGCGCCTCAAACGCCATAGATAACGGAATTGGGGCAGTCCTGGTATTTCCAGATAGAGATCATTATCCTTTCGCTAGTAAATTTGATTTCGATTGCATAAATAACATGGTGGAATATGAAGCGTGTATCATGGGTATCTGTACGGCTATAGAACGCAAGATCAAAGTGCTGGAAGTATACGGTGACTCTGCACTAGTAATCTATCAACTCAGGGGTGAATGGGTGATAAGAGATTTCAAGCTGATTGATTATCGAAAGCTGTTTCTTGAGTTAATTAAGGAGTATGATGACATCACATTCTGCTACCTCTCGCTAGATAAAAATCAGATGGTCGATTGCTTAGCTACTTTAGTCTCCATGGTCAAAGTAAACAAACAAGAGGATGTAAAACCAATCCAGATGAGTATTTATGAGGCTCTAGCCCATTGTTACAATATCGATGAGAAAGAAAGGGATGATCACCCTTGGTACCATGACATATTGCAATATGAAAAGAACAGCAAAAACCCTGAGCAAGCAACTGAGAATGATAAAAGGACGTTAAGAAGGTTGGTTAATGAGTATGTCTTAGATGGAGAGATCCTATACAAAACAAGAAAGGATCAGGTGTTACTAAGATGTGTGGATGCGGTCGAGGCTAAGAAAATCCTGGAAAAAGTCCTTGAGAGTGTTTGTAGAACATACACTAATGGTTTCATAATGACCAAGAAAATCATGAGATTCAAATATTATTGGTCCACCAAGAAAGGAGATTATATCAATTATGCCAAGAGATGTCATAAATGTTAAATTTATGAGGAAAAAAATTCATATACCTCCCTCACCTCTTCATGTTATGACTTCTCCATGACCTTTCTCTACGTGGGGCATGGATGTCATTGGGTCAATCTCGCCAAAGGCTTCTAATGGGCATCGATTCATTTTTGTGGTCATTGATTACTTCACCAAGTAGGTAGAAGTTGCTTCTTACGCTGATGTCACAAAGTCGATAGTTAGCAAATTCTTGAAGAAAGATGTTATATGTCGATATAGAATGCCAAAAAAGATATCTAACAATGCTTTGAATTTGAACAACAACATAATAGCAAAAGTCTGCAGTCAATTCAAGATCAAATATCACAACTTGACACCATATCACCCAAAAATAAATGGTGCAGTGGAAGTAGCCAACAAGAACATTCACTGGGGCAACACTTTTTTCATTATATTATGGAGTTGAGATTCATTTCCTCGAATTTTGTCAGAATTGAAGTTAGATAAAGCATAATGGATCCAATCGATATATGATCAGTTGAACTTGATCGAAGAAAATAGGCTGAAAGCTATCCGTCATGGTCAGATGTACCAAAAATGAGCTTATGACAAAAAGGTCCGCCCTAGAGAATTCCATGAGGGGGACCTGGTGTTGAAAAAGATCATTCCCAAACAAAAAGACTTCAGATGAAAATGGATGCCAAATTGGGAAGGACTTAAAGTGATGAAGAAAGTATTTTCTAGAGGAGCGCTAATTTTGACCGAGATGGATAGCAGAGATTTTCCCAACCCTGTGAATTCAGATTCAGTCAAGAGGTATTTCACCTTTTAAAAAAAAGGAGAGGCCAAGGCAAAAACCTACAAATGGCGTCTTAAGACCAAAGGAGTTCTGAGTTGAAAACCTGAAAAATGGTGGCTTAAATTTTGACCAAAGAATAGGCATGTAGTAGTCATTTCCCCTCAAAGGTAACAAGGAGGAGAAGCTTTACATCTTAGGGCATCGACAAAGTATTCTAGATCTCCCAAACACATATCAAGCTCAGATTGATCCTCATCAAGTTTGTTCAGAGAAGCTCATACTAGGGCACCTAATTTTAGTTTCACTCATTTTGTGTTCTAGAAATGTTTGTCATTTTGGTTAATCCTTTCATTAAGGTTTTTGCACTCAATAAATTTCAGTTTTATCCATGTTGCGACCTTGTTCAAGCATTTTTGCATTGAAATAACGGTTAATGGACTAACAATGTTATAAAATAAAATAATTTTTGCATATCGCTCTAAAAATTTCTAAATAGTACAGAGGCCTAAAACAAGATCACTATAGTTAGAAATAACCAAATTTAAAAGTTGGAAAGGTCTTGAAACGAATAATCCAGATTGTGATTACCTCTTCGGGTGTTCTGTCAAAGATATCAGACCTGAACAAGAAGGCATGGCAACACATCAGTAATAGAACCTTGACGAACAACGAGCAATGTTAACCTAAGCAATAAAAAGGAGACCACTCTCGAAAATGACATTTTGCATTCACTCAAATATCATTCATATGCATCTAGTTAGGAGCATTTGATTCATTCTGATCATAACATCTTAATCGTTTGGCATAAAATATAAGCCTATGAAAGGGATTCTACAAGTCTTGTTCCCCCAGAGAATAGTGTAACAGACCAGTAAAACAAACCCCATATCCCTGAAGTTGAAGTAGAGTAGGGTGAAGTTGCAAAGAGCAGCAAATTTTGTCTTCCTAAAGTTGCAGTGAAACAGATAAAACAACAATTCAAGTCTTTCTGAAGTTGCAGTGGGTTGGAATGAAGCTACAACGGCGAGTCTTATCTCTCTGAAGTTGTAGTAGAGTAAGACAAAGCTACAAATCTTATATCCTTGAAGTTGCAGTGGAATAGATTGAAACTACAATAGCAAATCTCATCTCTCTAAAGATGCAGTAGAGCAAAATTAAGCTACGACCTCAAATTTTGTCTTCCTGAAGTTATAGTGAAACGGGGAAAATAACAACCTTATCTCCCTGAAGTTGCAGTGGAACAAGATGAAGCTACAAATCTTATACCCCTAAAATTGCAATGGGCTGGAAGGAAGTTATAGTAGTGAATATTATCTCTCTGAAGATGCAGTGAAGCAAGATAAAGCTACAAATCCTATACCCCTAAAGTTACAATGGGTTGGAATGAAGCTACAATAACGAATCTTATCTCCCTGAAGTTGAGTAGGGCAAGATAAAGCTACAACATTAAATCAGGTTTTCTTGAAGTTGCAATGAAACGAATAAAGCAATAATCTTATCTCCCTAAAGTTATAGTGGAGCAAGATGAAGCTACAAATCCTATACCCCTGAAGCTTAAGTGGGTTGAAAAAAAGCTATAATAGTGAATCTCATCTTACTTAAGTTGCAGTGGGGTAAGATAAAGCTACAACATTAAATCTGGTTTTCTTAAAGTTGCAGTGAAACAGATAAAGCAGCAATCTTATCTCGCTAAAGTTATAGTGGAGCAAGATGAAATTATGAATCCAATCCTCGTGAAGTTGCAATGGGTTGGAATAAAGCTACAATAGCGAATCTTATCTCCCTAAAGTTGTAGTGGAACAAGATAAAGCTACAAATCTCGTATCCCTAAAGATATAGTAGATCTAATTAAAATTATAGTAGCAAATCTCATCTCCATGAAGATACAATGGGGCAAGATAAAGCTACAACATTAAATTTGGTTTTCTTGAAGTTGCAGTGAAACAAATAAAGCAACAATTCTAGTCCCCCTGAAGTTGCAGTAGGTTGGAATGAAGCTACAATAGCGAATTTTATCTCCATGAAGTTGCAGTGAAGCAAGATGAAGCTATAAATCCTATACCCTTAAAGTTGCAATGGGTTGGAATGAAACTACAACAGCAAATCTTATCTCCTTTAAGTTGCAATGAAGTAAGATGAAGTTGTGACACCTTCTTAAAGTTGTAGCGAAGCGAATACAGTAAAGTAGAGTAACCAACAAACTGAAAAAGTGGGTTACTTGAAAAAGAGAAGAATCAGAGAAGTCGTGATACAGCAGGACTGGACTAAATTGGTCCTCCTTTAAAGTCTCTGCTCCCTTCCCGTTACACGACAATAGGCAATGAGGGACAGCTGTAACGACCCAATTTTGCCCGACCTAGACAAAACAAAATAGAAAAACAAAAAAAAATAGAAACAAATAAAAGTCCAGTCAATTTACAAGCCCAATGACCCAAATCCAAATACTAACCTAACAGCCCAAAAACCCAAAACCTAAACACTAAACAAGAAACCTTATTTTCTCATTTGCCCTTCAGCGTCGCTGCCCTATGCCACGTTAGTAAGCACGCCACCCGAGGTCTGCCCCCTTTTCACCGAAATGGAAAAGTGTGGCTTCCCATCGTCATTGACCGCCACAAATATCTCAAAAAAAGAGAAAAAAAAATAGAGACACAGAAGCAGAAGTAGAGAATAACATAACAGAAAAACAAAAAACAAAAAATAGTAATATAATGTAGTATATTTCAGTTATAAAAGCCGAAAGAAAAAAATATTTGTATTGGACATTCAAAAAAATAAAATAATACAAAAAAAAAACAACAAAAGTTTAAACAAAAGGTAGTTCAGTTACCATTTTTTTTTATTTTTTTCGAAGAACATATATTAAAAAAAACAACAAAAGATTTAGTTTTTTTTTTGTTAACCTGTCAAGCGCCGTCGTAAAACCCCTTGCTCCGACTTGAGAAGCCTCGGAATCCCGAAGGGTTCCGTTGAGGGCCTCGTCGAAAAGGGGAGAAATCGAAAGGTTTATTTGCTTTTGACTGAACTTTACTGATTTTCTAGGGATTTTAACCCCAGATTGGAGTTCCACACAAAAAGGGACTCGAAAAGGAAATTTTTTGAGTACTCCGACCACTGGAGGCGGCAGTCTTCATCACCGATGATCGGCGGCCACGGCGGAGACCCACCGCCCCATGGTTGGAGAAAAGGGAGACTTTGAGAGAAAAAAATTGGAGTAGGAAAGTTTTTTTTTAAGAAACAAGGTTAAAATGATTTTTTCTAGAAATTTTTATTTTTATAGGCCCGTGTCGTTTTGGGCTTGGCTTCAGACGCCCAAAACGATGTCATTTTGGCGCGACCTAAAGACCCGACCCGAATATCATCAAGATTCGTTTTTTTTAAGGAGGGGTCTAATTTTTATTTTGGTCCTTCCGCTTTTTTGCCCCTTTTAATTTCATCCTATTCCTTTTTTATTTGTTTTAATCTCACCCCTTTAATTTTATTTTCTTACAAATTAGTCCCTTGACCCACTGTTAACCCATTAAGGGGATAACGAGTGTATTAGGGTGGGGAAAATAACTTCTTGGGTCCCTACATTTTTCTATTTCATTTCAATTTAGTCATTTATTTGCTTCTTTTTTTTTTTTTTTTGCATTTTAAATTTCGTTTAAATTTCAAGTTTTTCCTCTATTTATTTTATTCAGCATATTTATTTCCTTTTTTAAAAATTCCCTGCACTTTTAATTTCTATTATTTATATTTTTGCCTTTTTAAATTACACAATTTGTTATTTGGTCTTTAATTATTATCATTAATTATTATTAGAACTAATTGACATTATTTTTTACAACATTATTATTTTTGTTATGATATATTGCATTTTTTATGTTCTTGTGATATCATATAACACGTTTATATATACTTGTGTATTCCATATAATGTATTATGTTCGAATAAGTCTATAGTATGTCATGTTAGAAGCTACTCATTTTCATACAATGTACATTTAGCAATTTGAACCGAGGTGGTGTTCTTCAATTAGGGGATTCGAGAAACTGTGCCCCTAACTTACGGGGTACAGTTTTCTCCTTGAATCGAAATAATCGAACGCTCCTTTTTCTTTAAAAATAAATTCAAAATGTATAAGATTTAGGTAATAATTAAACGATGAGCGTTCTTATTTTCGAGAATTCGAGATTTTGTGCCCCAACTTACAGGACATGACTTTTCGTCTTGATCAACCCGAAATAAGAAAACCTCCTCATTAAAATTTAATTTAGACGTCATTAAATAACCTCAAGTGAAAGGGGATCATATTTTAAATTTTCTCCAAATTCTCAATTTTCGACGCTAAGACATCAACTACTCAATTAGGTACCAATTTTGGGCGTTATAAAGGTGATAATCCTTCCTAATACGTAACCAACTCCCGAACTTATTTCCTAGATTTTGTAGATCGAAAATTATTGTTTTAGTAAATCTAACCCTTTTATTAAAATGACTAAGTTTCGAGGTGATCCAATCACACCTAATAAAAATGATTGGTGGCAACTCCATCTTCGTTTTTAAAACAAAAAGTTGAGTTCCAAAAAAAGTTTTGACAATTGATAAAATCAATTGAATTCAAAACTTTATTTATTCATACATTTTTTTAGAGTTTATAAATAATATATAAGACTTAAACGTAGAATAATTTGAAATAGAACTCAAACAAAAGCCATCAAAATCCGAAAGCCTCACCATATACTTTTTTTTTTTTGGTTGTTTACTAGATTAATATTATTTTAAATTTAACCGTAAATTTATATATTGTTGTTGAAAGAAACAATCTTGATCACCTGATACTACTTTATATTAAACATGGTAAATATAATTTTTAAATTTGAAATAATCTTATCACCAAAAAAAATATTTAAAAAATAAAATAAGTTAAATACTCAATTTACTAAATTAATATTTATGTACTATTTTATATTAATTTATTAAATTAAATTAAAAATGTTACTAAATTTATCATAAAAAATTATAAATTTTATAAAAGAAAATCAAATTAAGAAAACTTGGGGGAAACACAAATTCATCAAATCAATTTTCTTTACACTTTCACCCTTCAATTATTGTGCTGTCCCAATCAAGTAAATCACAATCGGAACTTTAAAGAATTGTACCCGAATTTTCAGCTAACTCCAACGGGAGCAATTACTTAGTATTTAATGATGATACATTGTTTACGTCTGTTTACTTCCGTCTTCTAAAAAAGCCTCACTCCAATTAATTAGGGATGAGTATTTAATTGAGTCGAGTCGAATAAAAAACTTTTATGTTAGTCGAATATTTTAGTAGCTGAACTTAATTTAAAATTTTTTTTGAATTAAATCAAAAAAAAATTTAAGTCAAATCGAGTTGAGTTAACGAATTCTATTATTTATACTTAATATTGTGTTTATCTGAACTGATTATTTAATTAGTTGACAAAGTACAAGATTATTTAATTACATAAACAATATAATGGTTTTGCTTTTTTATTTAATGGATAAACATTTATCAAAACGACATATTTTTTCCTTTTAACTTTATGGTTTTGACTTGTAACTGTAGAAAAGGTAAATATTTATCAAAACGACGTAAGTTTGCCATTTCTTATTCGGATTTTTGGATAACTCAAATTGTGTAATTCATATTCAAGTCAAATAAAAAAATTTTATTTTTTTTATTCGAGTTTATCCAAATAACTCGAACTATTTAATTTAAAATTTTAATTTTTTTATCAAATTTTTCGAATCAAATAAGATTTTATTCACCTTTACAATCAACAAGTTAGGTAGGATGCATTGCTTTTTTAAAGATTATGATTTTGTTGGAATTCAAAGTTTTATCCAATTATTACTTTCGTAAAAAAATAAAATTGGCAAAAAATCATTTTCAATCCCTTACTCTATTGATATTAAGTATATTGATCTATCTAAAAAATTAGAGTAATTTAATTCTTATCAATTTTGAAAGTAATTAACTAATAAGGATGACAATGAGACAGCGCGAGGCAAATTTTTGCCCGCCTTAAACTCGAGTCGGCACTTGACCGATTTGCCTTGACCCAACCCCAAATCTTAAGAAAAATTCGCCCCAAATCCGAAATTTTATAGGAGAACTTACCTGAATTTAGTTTAATTGTATTGTTTTTTTTTTTTTAAAGCAAATGAGATTAAATATATTTTAGTTTAGACTTAAAACTTAATATATATATACATATTTATATATTTAATTATTGAAAGTAAAAATTTTAATATACATTTATATATATTAAGGGCATTTTTATAAATATATTAGGTGAAATGGGGCTAATTTACCTCAAACTTGACTCACCCTAAACCTAATTTTTCAAAAAAAAATTGACCTTAATGGATTGGGTCAGGTTAGAACCCATCGAATTCAGGGGTTTTTGCTATTACTAGCAACGAAGGATAATTAATCACCGCTAATGTTTTTCATCAGTTGCATATAATTTTAATTGGTATAATAACAAATTTATCCCTCAAAGTTTATGCATTTAGCCATTTTGGCCCTAATTTATCAAATTTAACCTATAAGAAGATTGTATACGAACCTTAGTTTATATATGAACCCTTATGCAAACTCCAAAGAATATAGTATAGGATTTATTATGCGAACCCCTAGTGCAAGATATGCGGACCCCTTTAGTGACTATATGCGAGCTCTAGCATCATGCGAACCCATAGGAATTATAATGTGAAATTGTAGAAAACATCCTGCGAACCTTATAAGTTTATTTACATGAACCCTACAAGTTTTAAAATATGCGAACCCTATATTTATGCGACCCCTATGTAGTGCGAACTCATCTATGCAAACCCTTATGTGCGAACCCTATATGTGTTATCACGCGAACCCTTAGTGAATATGTGTGAGCCCTATATGTTGTACTGTGTGAACCCTATATGTGCTAACATGCGAACCCTTAAAATAATATTATGTGAACCCTTGATGGTTATCATGCAAACCTATATGAATTAGTTATGTGAACCTATGGGAAATTCTATGCGAACCATATATGACTGAACCCTGCATATGAATTGGTTATGTATGTGTTAGTCAAATAAGCATGTTAAATAATATAATAACGATATATTGACACGAGCTTTAGCTGCTTGAAGAAATTGCATATGTGAAAATGATATGAATACATGAATACATGCCATTAAATGTTAGTATGAGATATTGAATGTGCTTGACAAGCATAGCACCGATTGTTGATAAAAAAAACATATTTTGTTAAGTATATGTGCATAATTACATGAAATTAGGTACGGAGGACAGAGGAGTTTCGTAGGAGATAGTGGCAATTTAAGTTCATACTAAAAGTTAATATTGCACGAAGTAGGCGGCAATGTAATCACAACCAGATAAGCCAGGATGATAGGTTAAAAAGTCACCAAACCAGGATGACCGGGATGATAGTTATTGTGATAAAAAGCCATCGAAAAGTGCAACCGGGATGGTAAGTTATTGTATTAAAAGTCATCGTCACAAATGACGAGTGAACGATCATCGTCACTGGAAAAAAAACTTGAGACGGTCAGTTATTGATATGTATCTTTGGTGTGTCGAGCGATTCTCGAGGGCGAATAGGATAAGCGAGTGGGAAATTTTCATTTGCATTGCATCATATATATATATATATATATATTATGTATGCATTGATTTATTATATGTTCTTTTCATTATGCTTAAATTGTTATTATGCAACAAATGTTGTACTGTTTGACGATTATATATATAATGGTTTAAGATTAGTCTCACATTAAGCTGTTGTAAGTTCGTTCCCCTTTTCCTTACCTCTCAGGTAGCGCAGAGAACTAGGACTCGGTATGGCATTGGAGGACCTTCAGATTAGCAGCTTATTTTGCTTCTATTTAAAAGTTTCCACTAAGTTTTCCTCAATCAATTTTTTTTGGGATTTTTTAGCTTATTTATTTTAAGTATGACATTTAGTTATTACTCTGATATTTGCATACTTTCTCGTTTAGAAAACCATTTCTTTAAATGTTTTTCACTGCTTCATAAAATACTTAAAGTTTCTTAAAATTTTGATAAGACTTGCTTAAAAATCCTAAATTATTTTTCAAAACACCACATTAATAAAATTAGAATTGACTTGTTAAGTAAAGTCGTTTTAAATTAATGAATGTTTTACCTAAAAGCAAAAGAGCACTTTTTATACAAATCAACTCGAAGTAAAAAAGAATGATTTTTACAGGATCACTTCGGTGATCAATATAAAGCCTTCAACTTAGCCGAAAGTCCTAGGCCTAGTTGGGGGGTTACATACAATATACTCTAAGTTTTTATATTATTCATATATTTGGAATTTAATTTTCATACTTTTATTTTAAAAATTTTAGTTCCTCTACTTTTTCGAGTTCAAAAATGTAGAACTATTTATTAACATTGTTAAAATTAATTTGTTAAATTTGTGTGATGATTTGGAATTTAAATAAAAAAAACTCACTTGGTATACATGTAAAAAAATGACATTGTAATATATTTGAATTTTATAGAGAATTTTAACACTGTTAACAACTCTAAAAAATTCACATCAATCTTTTAATTGAAATAAAGTATTTAGACTAACTAATGACATTATAAGAGGTGAGGTACCAAATTATTTTAATTGAAATAAAAATTAACTATTCTTATATAATCTCAAAAAAGTTAAAGCGTTATAATTGAAATTTAACCATTATATTATTATGTCAGAACAAAAAAAGAAATGGAAATAGTTATATATAGTAGTATACATATTTTTTTTATATAATTGGGGATTGAGAATGGAATTGCTTAAGACTGGATCTCAACTCTCATACCTACAACATGATATTTTTGTCACTAGGCCAAAAGATTGTTGACACATTAATTTTTTTTCTTTTTAAAACTTTATCTTGATCGATTTTAAATTCTAAATTGATTTAGAGTTAACTGAATAACCACTTTAAAAATATGATTTAAAATAAAAAAGAAATAATATGTTACTAAATGAATTTAGAAAAAATTAAATCATTAATTGATTGAAAAAATAATTAAAAAATAAACCATTAATATTTTGAACCCTATACTTATAGATGGATGTGTCAAAATCTATATATAATCAATGTTTAAGCATAAACAATAATATATAATCACAAATTCATATGATAAATTTACAGTAATACACAAAAAAAACCAAAATATAGATTTTAATTTTTAAACCAAACAAATAACATGACTAAATTTCTTTAATGTATAGATAGTAAAATATAAAACTAGAAAATGTAAAGAAACAAAACCAAAAAAAAAAAAAAAGGACACAAGCACATGGGTAGGAGTGAATGTCACAAGCCCATTGTCATCATTCCAAATGTGTCAGTACCCGTTTATGTACCTCTAGACCCTCGTTTTCCTTTTCAATGTAGCATTAATGCCGTTTATCTATTCTTTCTATTGCACGTTTAATTCACTAAAATTGAATGAGTTGTTTAGGCTAAGTGAAACGAAATACACATATAATGATATTATTGTGTTTAGGTAAATGAAGTAAATATTTTAATAGCATAAGTAACAAATTGAAATGACTAGAGTACTTTTAGCAGATGATTATTGTTATTATTATTCAATTTTAATTGGATTATAATTAAATATAAATTAATAATAAATAATTTAATTATATTTTAATATAATTATTATTAAATATAATTTAATAAATTTAAAATGTAATAACATTTTTAATATGCCGATTGAATCTTAGCTTGATTGGCATGAATATCATTATTAATGCAGGAAGACGTGAGTTCAAGTGTCCTAATTGGGAAGAAACTATTAGTAGTTGTAGGCATTGTCTCAAAAAAAAGCAGATATTGCGTATTATGTTCAATCAAACAAAAGAATGGTTTATCAATCAATGTATAATGGGCGAATGCTATTTCATTCCCCCCAACCAAACATGGTGTTAGAGTTTTTGGCCAAATATTCTCCCCCACCCAATCTCATAACACTCTCGTCATGGGTTCCTCGGTCATGATTGGCTCGTCTAACCTACATTATCTTTTGGGGCGCTCAGCGCAAAATCAGATAGTCAAGGGTCTCTTTAATACTGATTTTTTTAAACTGAACCAGTAATCGAATTGATCAAGTTACCAGTTCACCAGTCCAACAAGTTTAATTAAAAAATTGTTAAAAATTCAAATTTTAAAAAAATGAAAAATAAAAACCAGTTCAACCAATTCAACTGATTTTTAGCTGGTTCAATTATCGATTCAACCATTTTTAATTTGTTCAACCAGTTCGTATAAGTTCCCGATTTAATCGATTCAAAGTTACTTTTCAGACTAGTCTCTCGGTCGATTCTTGATTCAACTGATCTGACCGACCGGTCCGATTCAAGCAGCACTATCTAATACCAACTATCATAGAAGTGAATTTTAATTGAATTAATCATATAACCTTAGGCAATGAATTCACTTCAATTATTTAAGTAAATCAAACCTCTTGAATTTTGAGAATCCCAAAAAATTCCCTAACGTACTAAAGCATGGAAACTATTAAGCAAAACAAGCAAAGAGAAAGAATAGTCAAGAAGTTTGAGTAAATACTCTCAAGTTGATTGCTCAAGGGATGAATTTCATCATTATTTTCATTGGAACTTTGTTAAGATTGGAGCTTGTTATTATTAAATATTTTAATTATCAAAATAGTTAATATATTTTAATTGTATTAATTGAACTAAATAAATATATTATTTAACAAAGGCTTGAATGTAAAGTTGACGATCAAATTATATTGTTTTTCTCGTTTAAGTATCTAAAGCTTTTTTGTTCAAATGTGGCCAAATGAGACAAATTTAATAATTTAAGTATCTCTCTTACCAAAAAAAAATATTAAGTACCTAAGCTGAAAAAAGGGTTAAGTTTAGGGGTCGTCTGTACAATTAATCCTTTAATAGCTTAAAACATTACGTAGGTAAAACTAGAGGTGTGCATGGGCCGGGCCGAGCTCAACTAAAAATTTAGTCCTGTTTGCTAGGCCCTGGCTCGGCCCAAAAAATAGGCCTAAAATTTTGCTCAAGCTTGACCCGGATAAAAATGTTAAAAACCGAGCCCGACTCGGTCCACCCATATTAATTTTTATATAATTTTAAAATATATATAATACATCAAAAATACTAAAAATATCAAAATAAATATTTCCCAACAAATTGAAAATAAATTTTAAAAAATATGTATACTTAAATAACACTAGGATAGATGAAACTTAACAAGCAAATGCCTCTAAAATAATAACAAAATTAACAAATGTCTTTAAAATAATAACAAAATTAACAATAAAATAAGTTTTATACAATATCCAAACAATAACAACAAAACAGTAGTAATATAATAGTAAAATGGTAGCAAAACAGGGAGAAAACAATAAGAAAATAATATTGAAAAAAATTTTTTTTTTGTCTTTTAGTGAATTTGGGCCAGGCTAAGCTAAAAATACCTTACCTGAGGCTTGGCCCGTTTTTAAAAAGACCTTATTTTTTTGTCCAAGCTCATTTTTCAGGCCTATATTTTTGCCCAAACCCTCCCACATTTCCTACAGGCCTTCAGGCCGAGCCTGGTGGCCCGACCCATGAACAGGTCTAGGTAAAACTATATAGGCATGTGACATTAGGAATAAGCCTTACTTATAGGCCAGGTCATTCGTCTAGGCTTGAAGTCTTCTTCAAAAAATGGGCGGGTAAAATTTAAGATTCGTTTTCTGTATGGACCGAGCCTTGGATAAGTTTTATTTACCCAAGCCTCGTCTAGCCCGAATATATTATGTTATAAAAATTAATTATATATGTTAAACAATTATTATATATATTTATATTAAATCACTAACCTAATAATAATCAAACACATTGTCCAACACCTGAAAAAAAACCTTACCCAACTAAATAACTCAAGTCAAAATATAAAATATTTAATACTATAAAATATTTATCATATTTATGATAGTATTTTTTAATATAAATATTTTTTTAATGCATTTGAAAACTTTTATTTTAACGTTTTTATAATGCATTTAGTGGATTATATATATTTAAAAATTATTTTAAATAAAAATTAATATAAAAAAGTCAAATATGGACAAGATTAACCTTTCTTAAATTGAATTAGGTTTGAGAAAAAAATAAACCTATTATTCTATCCAAAATGAGTTATTGCAAAATTAATCTAAATAACCCTACCCATAATCACATTTATTAACATCCAACAGACAACTACCTGCTTAATATTTTAAGCAGCAAGCAATTGTGTTAGATATCTATCTTTTTTTTTTTTTTTTGCTTCCCTTGTCTAGGAAAAAGAAAATGGAGCAGTGGTGGTGGTATTTTTGGTTTTCAATCATCTCTTTGTTTGGTGCAAGTTTGGGGAACTGGATTCACAGGTGGAGGAACCCTAAATGCAACGGCAAACTCCCTCCAGGTTCCATGGGACTCCCACTTTTAGGAGAGACCCTTAGTTTTTTTGTCACTTCCAACTCCATTGACATCCATCCTTTCGTCGCTCAAAGAATGAAAAGGTAACCACACAAACCCACATGTGGAATTTTAGAGGGTCTCCTCCTTGTATTGACAATATCGTGTCTTAAAATATATATGTGGAATTTTAGGTATGGTTCATTGTTCAAGACGAGTTTAGCAGGGAGACCAGTGGTGGTATCATTAGATCCAGATTTCAACTATTTCGTGCTGCAACAAGAAGAAAAACTTGTCGAACTATATTACATGGATTCCGTGGCCAAGTTGGTTCACCAAGACGACATGAAAAATCTAGGTGGCGACTTCCACAAGTATTTCAGGCGCGTCATCCTCAGTCACTTCGGACATGAGCCTCTGAAACACAAGCTCTTGTCTCAGTTTGAGGATGTTATAAACCATGAATTGCAGGACTGGAGCAAGCTGCCTCAGGTTGATCTTAAACACCAAACTGCTTCTGTAAGTAAACTCTTTTAAGTTTATATAAACCAATGTTTTTCTTTTAATATTTAATATATATTAGCAGTTGATTGATGTAACATTTCTGATTTTCAGATGTTATTTAACGTGGCCTCAAAGATTCTGATGAGCTGTGTACCAGAAGAAAATTTAGGTCATGATTTGAGCGACATCTTGCAAGGACTTATGACATTTCCTGTATATTTTCCTGGGACCGCTTTCTACAAATGTTTAAAGGTAAACATATCCATACAAGGCGAACTTCATGCGTACTTTCTATGTATAAGTTTATCTTTGTCATGGTCACCCATGAATAAATAATTATAAATATGCATGGCAACTTCATAAAACTTAATACTTATTTAAAACCTAAACTTGTTTTTAGATCTAATTAGTACTTAAACTTCAAAACCGTAAACTAATCTGGTATTTCTTTTAGATACCTAAAATATTAATGTTAAAATAGGCTAAGATGATAATAATGACCAATAGTATGGTGACATGTGACGGCAGCAAAAATATGATATTTATAAAAATTATAATTTTTTACCATGTGTCAAAATGTGAGACTACCACGTGTCACCATATTATTGGTCGTTAATGCCATATCAACATATTTTAATGATGTTAATCCGGTACTTAAAAAAAGTATCAAATTAACTTACGATTTCCAAATTCAAATATCATGTATAGGTCCAAAAAAAAATTAAGTACCAAATATAAGTTGTTAAATTCAGATACCTCAATATATATTAACCCATTTATAAAAAATATAGACTGAATGCTTTCTTTTATTCTGTATAAGTTGTCAATTTAAATTTTAACATGTTAATGAGTATTTCTGTATGCAGAAGAAAGAGAAAGCATTGAAGCTGACCAGTGGAGTGCTAGAAGAGAGAATGAATTTGTATCCAACAGATAAAGGAGATTTGCTGGAGAAAATGGTGGGAGACATGGGAAATGAAGCAGGCTTGACCAAACAATTCGTCTCCCACGCCTTATTTGGACTCCTCATTGCCACCATTGAGACTATTGCCCCAACTGTCACTTTGGCTGCTAAGTATCTATTGGACAACCCATCAGCATTGCAACATTTAACTGTATGTATTTACTTGCTTTAATAACCATATATAATCTTTCTCCAAACAAATTTAAAATGTTTTTCTAGTTTTTTTCTAATTATTTTACTGCACCTCAAACACACATGTCATTTCCAATTTCTTTTTTGTGTTTCTTCACTAACAGTAGACATAATATATACCACCCTATACATTGTCATCCAACTTTTAATTTTTTTTATTGCATCTTGGGTAAAAGTATGATGGAGACTCTTATATTAAGAGTAAAATTGTATTGTACCCTTTTTATATAAAAAATGGATAAATTAATTTATGTACATTAGATCCAAAAGTTAATCGATTCTTCTGTTAAAAATTTCATCCATTTCCTATTATTAAAAATTGGTCCCTACACATCATCTTGTGTACACATGGCACGTCACATGTTACTGTTTGGTTATTTCATCAACCACACCAGTTTTTAACAGTACAAATTGATGAAAATTTTAACAGAAAAGACGAGTTAGCTCTTTAAATTAATCTAGAGAGACTAATTTGTCCATTTTTGAATAGACGAGGCAAAAGGCAATTTGACTTCTAATATAAAGGCCTCTATGATATTTTTATCGTTCTTGCAACATTAATTTTGAATGATTTGATGACAAAATTTAGTAAAAAAAAAAAAAAAACTTTGAAATAGTTTATATTAATAAATTGATTTATAAAAAATAAAATTAAAAAACATAGCAAATAAATACTTAACAAAGAAGGAAAAGGAAAAACTAAGTTTTAGTTTTTTCGCCTTTAATATTAATATATTCAAATAAATTAATAATAAATCTTAAAATAAAATATTTGAAAATATTCTCCTGACAATTCAAATTTAAAGGTACTGTTTCATAAAGTGAAAAATTAAGTTTTTCCCTTCTTAATCGATCCATCCACATTAAGTTTGATTTGCCCGACTAGTTTTTTGTGTTGTGTATCTTAGATAATTTAATTTTGAAATAATTAAAGTTTTAATTGATTATGAAACAAATTAAGTAAAATGAATTGGTTGATTAGGAGGAGCATGAGAGAATTGTGAAGAAGAGAGGAGATGCCAAATCTGGAGTTTCTTGGGATGATTACAAATCCATGACTTTTACTCATTACGTGAGTTATGCCACCTAATTACTTCTCTTAATTAATTACATTGTGTTTAATTTTATTACTATATTATTAGGTCATTAACGAGACACTTAGGTTAGGCAATTTCCTTCCTGGGATCTTCAGAAGAACCATAGCTGACATTCCCGTTGACGGTACCCCCTTTATCTATTTCTTTTCTTCTTCTTTTTTTAAATAATAATATCATTATTTAGTGGTTAAATTATGTTTTATGTTCTTCTACTCTTCGTCTACGATTTTTATTGCTGACACCTTAATGATCAAGGTTTGTACTCTATCCATGTAATTCCCCCCTCCCTCTCTTTGTACCAGAAAAAACATGTGTTTAAAAAAAATTTGTGAAATTAAAGTATAAAAACTCATTTTTAAATTTGAAGACAAAAAATAAAATTCAACCATTTATTCATTACTAATTAAAGATTAAAGGATCATTAATAATTCCTAATTTAGATTAGGATATAAATTTTAGTTACCAATAATACAATGTCACATCATCAATTTTTAAAAATATAAATTTTATTTTACACTCATCCATATTTACTATTTTCTCT
This sequence comes from Gossypium anomalum, assembly GCA_025698475.1. Taxonomy (NCBI): domain Eukaryota; kingdom Viridiplantae; phylum Streptophyta; class Magnoliopsida; order Malvales; family Malvaceae; genus Gossypium; species Gossypium anomalum. Next base: position 63,428,497 of record CM046957.1, read on the forward strand.
AATTTAATAAATTACTTAACAAATTAAAAAATTTAATAAATAAACAAACATCTATAATTTTAAAATTATTTTTAGTCTTTCTTTATAAATTTAATCATCTTTTATTTTTAGTTTACTTTTAAATCGTATTTTATTTTTATGTAGTCAATTTTTTTAATTCTTTTCATTTTTATGTAAGTAATATCCTTTTCTTTTTCTTTTTTAATTTTAATTTTCTATTTCTATTTATTATCTTTAATCAAATTCAGAATTTGATAAAACCACCTATGGTGGTTATAATTTTTCAAATTTCAATCTTTTACTAGTGTTTTTTTCCCCTAAATTGTTAATGGTTGATTTTAGTTATTTTTTCAATTTTTGCTTATGATTTTTATCATTTTTTTTATTCTTCATGTTCATTTCACGGCCCATGTTAGGGGTTTATAACTGTCCATCCCAACAATATTGTCTCCAAGGTTCGAACCTACATATAGTTTCAATGTTTTTTGGTTTTTTTTTTTCATATAGTTTCAACATTTTCTCCCCAATTTTTAATTATTTTAATAAAAATTAAATTAAATTAAATTAGAGATGATATCGTATGTGATTGAGTGTAGAATAATATTTATGTGTCTTTAAAAATTGATGATATAACATTATCTTATTGATATTTAAAAATTACATCATTCTAACATAAGTTAATCCCTTTAAATTATAAATTGCAGGGTATACCATACCAAAAGGTTGGATTCTATTGATTATTCCTGCAGTCCTTCATCTTAATCCTAATACCTATGAAGATCCTCTTGCCTTCAACCCTTGGAGGTGGAAGGTATAACAATAACAATATTTATTTATAACTGTGTTGAGTGTTTTTCTTTGTCTTTTTTAGATGACAAAGTTATATATTTATATGATATAGTTAATGTTTATTGATGTAATATCTTAGGTAGATTCCATGCATGTCAACATGTACCTTACTCTAGACTTAACACGTATTTATGCGATAGGGATTCATCTATGTGTGACGTGTGAACCCATATCGCACGGTCTCATGTGCGATCTCACGTATGATCTAATGGGAGGGTGTAAGTTCCCCTCCTATGAACACTTACTGTCATGTGAACTCGATATGTGAGCTCAATGCACAAGCTCGATATGCAAACCGTGTAAAATTCAACCAGACCCATTCGGGTTATGAGTTGATAATAGTAAGTATCATAATTAATTGTACATCAATATATGTTATAAATTTGTTCTAAGGCAAGTTATACTTTCAAATAGGAAGGTTTGTTGTATATTTAAAGTCGAAAGTGTTAAAGATAAAAAAAAATTAAATTCGAAAAATAAGATTTTAAATTTTAATATTCATCCAACCTGAATACAAAATTGATGCTTTTAGCCTTCTGGAATTTTTAATTTTTTTCGGTCCCTTAGCATAACATTTCTAGCATTGTCCATAAATTTATATAATATAAAAATAAAATGTATAATATTAATGTAGAACATTGAGCGCAATACAATGGCAAAGAAATTCATACCATTTGGTGGAGGGAATAGGGCATGTGCAGGAGCAGAGTTCAGCAGGGTTCTAGTTGCTGTCTTTTTACATGTCTGGCTCTCCAAATACAGGTTTTTTTTTTTTTTTTTAAATATATACAGATATTGTTTATAACTATGATTTTTTCAACCTGAAATTAACTGATATTTAATTTATAGGTTGACCAAAATTAAGGGAGGGGACGTGGCTCGTGGGCCTCTTCTGATGTTTAAAAATGGTTTTTATGTTAAAGTTTCAGAAAAATAATATTAATTAGTTGTTACTTACAGAGACGCATGCATTAGATATCAGACACAGTCTTGTCTTAACTAAAACTAGTTTGGCTGCAACATTCAACCACTTTGCTGTACGGAATCATAATATTAAGTGCTCTGTTTAAAATAGGGATAATGGCACGACAGACCCTATACTTAAGTGTTTGTTCTAGTGTAATACCTATATTTTCAGAATGTCCAATTTAATATTTATTACTTTGCTGCTGCTTCTTTTTTTTTAATTATTTTGCTCCATTACTCTAACACTGTTTGCTTTTACTGACATGTCGTGTAGGCTGATAAGGGGCCGCCAAACTTTTGACCGGCTATGTGAGGCCCCTTTTAGAAATTCGCCCTTTTTCTCCCTTTTTTTTTTCCATAGAAAAGATAAAACGTGAGAGTAATCTTAAATAATTTCTAATATTTATTTTTCGATATATTGAAAATAAAGAAAGTAATATGAAAATAAATGTAGTACTATCTACTTACTCTATCTTTCTTACAAACCAGATCCTTCAACATTTTCTTCTAATTTTGTAGCTTCTTCGTCTCCTTCTATAGTTTGTTCATCTCTTCAATACTTTCGTTTTCCTTTAACACACATTCTCATTTTTTAGTTCAGTATCGTAAAAACTTTCATATAAAAATTAATCTTATCAAGATATGTTAAGTCAGATTATCAAAAATAAAAATTAGGTATAGAAAATGTTTGAATCCATTAATATCTTGAAATCATGAAATCTTATTATTTTGATATTCTAAATCCACACATAAGTATTTTAGAGAAAATGATTCTCTTTTCTGAAGATAAAAATATCAAAAACTATTATATATTAACCCTTAATTTCTAATTAGCACTGTACATACCCAATTTTGCCAACCCATTTCAGTACTAACCTAAACCCACTAATCCCTAAAACCCAACAGCCCAATTATCCCTTTTACAACAAAACCCAATTACCTAAATACTAATCCCCTAATCCCTCCACCCAATAACTAAACAAACCCACTAGGCCCACTAACCTAAACAGCCCAATACCCAAAACCCCTAACCAATTACCCTTAGCCCCATAAACCCTAGCCACCCATACCCATACCCCTAAACCCCACTTGCGCCGCAACCAACCTACCCCACCTGCCCTCTGACAGCATCACTCCCTGCACCACCGGTCACCTCCACCGCCGTTCACCTGTAAGGAAGAGACAGAAACAATATTATAATGATTGTAAAGGTTATAAAACCCGATTCAAGACATTGTAAGAGGAAGGACAGTTTTTTTACGAACAAAGAAAATAAGAAAATATTTTAAAACCCTAAACAAAGAGCAACTTTCCCTCAGTATTAGATAAACAGAGAAGCAGCCAAGCAAAGGGAATATCCCATATCACAGAACCAGTAACTAAATCCTAAGGTGAAGACTCTATTGTTTATTTTTAGTTTTATATTTGAATATATTGCTAACATTTATAATACATATATAAATAAAAAAAACCAATACTTAAAACATAAAAAAAATAGTAATAAAAAAGAAAAAAAAAGGGTTTTTTTACCTTCTCACGGTGGCTAGCGCTGTGTGCCAGTGAAGCCTCCGTGGCCGTCAGCCAGTGTGGCCCCCCGGCCGGACATCGCTGACCCACTCTCTCTTTTTCTCTCTTCTTCTTTCTTTTTTTTTTTTCTTTCTCCCCCTCTCAAATGAATTTTTTTAAAAAAATTTGGCTTTTATAGGGACCAAAACGCACCGTTTTGGTCCCCCCCTTTTAAAGTAAAAAACGACGTCGTTTTGGCCCCGGGTCGGGTCAACCCGACTCGCTCGACTGAGATCGTGTTTTTAAAGCAGAAGGGCTATTTGCATAATCGGCCTTCCGCATTTTCGATGTTTTAAATCGAGTTTATTTTTGTTTATAAATTGGCCCTAAAATTTAACTCGATTTGCAATCTAATCCTCGTTAATGCGTTGCGCGTTTTGATAGAGCAGAAATATTACTGTTTCAGCCCCCCATGTTTCACGCGTGTTGCAATACGGCCCCGTGGCTTATTTTTATTTCAAATTTGGCCCCAAAACTTTGATTTTAATTCAATTTTGGTCCTTTTTTCGTTTATCTTCAATTCTTTATTAAATATTCTTGTTATTTTCATATTATAATTATTATTATTATTATTGTTAATTATTATTATTATTACTGTTATGTACATATTATTTATACTATACTTAATATTACTATTATTATTATATTTATTATTATTTATAAACATTAGTGTATATTTTTATTATATATGTATATATATACTCTAAATATTATATTTTTATATTCTTAATACCATATTATTCTTATTATTTTCACTATTATTACTTACTTTTAATATTATTGTTATTATTTACATATATGTATAGATATTTTCATGTACTTATTATAAATATATTATTTTCTTATTTTATTATGTACCTACATTTTTCAATTTTTATTTTATATATATATGTATATATTATGTATATTATTTTAACATTACAAGTTATATTTTTACTATCTTAGGTATAGACTTCAAATAGTATATATGGTATATTTCTAACATTATTACTAATTATATTTATATATGTATGAGTATATATTATGTACATGCTCTTAATGTCATTTTACATTTGTATATTCATCGTGTTCTCGTATTTGATACTATAACTACATTAAAATTTTGCATGCATTGTTATTTTTTTTAAACATTATTGTCATATTTGTTATTTACTTCAATATATTTCTAGTTCTTCCATTTATTTATTTTTTATATCAATTTTGCTTCACATTACTTCGAGAATCATATTTGTAACACCCCAAACCCGGCCTAGACGTTATGACCGGATCTGACGTGCCATATCGAAGCGTTAAAAACATTCTGTGTTACTTAATTTGGAAAGCTTAGTTGGTGTTGTAAAAGATACTTTAAAACTAGGTTAAAGTGAATGGAAGCTGTGCACCAGGTAGGAAACCAGAAGAAGAGGAGGTGAGTCCATCGGACCGCTTAAGTACCAAGCTCCCTTCGGATCCAATCCTAGACATGCACACCACCATTACCACACTCTAACATCTCGTATGAGTTTGAGAAAACTATTTTGGTTAAGTCCATCTTAAGAAAATGATTAATTTTGAAAAAAAAATGTTTGTTTAGCGGAAGTCTTACTCATGATTGCGTTGTTTTGAAATCGTTTTAAGCTTTTGAAAACGCGCCCTAGAGCTAGTCCATTTTGCCAATTATCATAAATCATTCCTAACCTAACAGAATATAAATCAAAACCTTTAAAACAATAGAGCGGCCTTATTACACTTTAAAACCCGAAAACATAAATATAATGAAAGACGTCTAATTCGACAGGAAGAAACTGGTTTGCGGAAATAAGTGGCCACTCCGAACTCCTCGTGACTCCAAGCCCACTATGGTTGGGGATTACCTGCAAAGATGAGAATGGAGGGGTGAGTTTGGGGAAACTCAGTGTATAACTTAACCCAACCATAGTCTAAATCAGTTTAAACCACAGAAACAGAATGAGTTGGCCTTAGCCCAGAACAAATTTCAGAATATAGCCCATAGGCCCAGAACAGAACAGAATAGATGTATCATGCTTATGCAAAACCCAACCCATAACCAACCATGTACACCCCCATCCAACCTTACGCCATGTGGGGAGATTACTCGACCCACCCAACCGCTACACGCCACAGAAATATGCATCATGGCTGCCAGATACAGAAAATGTGACAGAGTCACCAGATACAGATATATGTGGCAAAGCCACCAGAACAAATATATGTGGCGAAGCCACCAGTACAGATAATTTGTGGCATAGCGACCAGGACACTTCCTCCAAAATACAACCCATGTCCCCATGCAACAAATATACATTCATGTCATACATCATACAGAATTTCATCAACGTGCTTTTCAGACATAATCAACCCTAGGGGTATTTTGGTCATTTTATACCTAGGGGTATAACAGTAATTTTTCATTCGTGAGGGTAATCCAGTAATTTATCTATTCTTAGGGTTCTCATGCATATTTTTACTATTTACATACATTCGTAACTACTTACCGCACATTTTACCAAGTTGGGCCCATTGGCCCATTAACCGACTTTTGGCCCGATTAAGCCCAAAATCGTCAAAACGCATTTAATTGGTGCACTTTGCGATCTTACCATCACGCGAATACCAGGATTATTAACCCCTTGCCTTTTCTTAGCATTCGCACACTAGTACATTCCCGAATCACCGACTTTTTGGTATTTCACTTTTCGCTTTTTGCCACGATCTAGTCTATAGAAGGGTGTAAGTTACACACACGATTTGTGACGATATGTTGACGAGATCCACACACGAACTTCCTACAATTAGATTACTAACACGTTAATCTAACTACCAAAAACGAATCATAACTAACCCTTACCACATTGGCCCATAGCACTTTGGCCCTATCGAACTTACCTTTGCCGAAACCAATGATTGCGTTAAGATTCGATCGTTTCCCTTGTCCAAGCCTCCGGTCAGCAGCCTCTTGAATCGTACTAACATCATAACAACCAATTGTCACAACCCTTAGAGCCTTAAAGCCCCAATCGACAGCCTCCCTAAGTCTTTAGGGATTTCGGCTTTTCTAAATCCAAAAATAAAGAATAGATTTGAAACCTTACCACAGTTTCTTGATCAACGATTCACTTATGCTCTTATTTTATTCCGACATGATCTAACCCTCACGCCCTAGCAGCAGTCGATCCCTTAATGATCTAAGAATTTTGCTACGCCCCTCCAATATAGGGTTTTTTTTCGGCTTTTAGAACAGTGAAGAAGAGATGAGGGTTTTCTTGTAATGACTTGTCGACAGAGGTTTGGGTTCAGAAGAAAAAAAGGGTTGATCACAAAGAATGAAGAAAGACGAAAAAGAAATCAATGGTTTTGCTAAGAGAATTCGGCACAGACAAGATGAACCTTCGGGTTTTTCGGCTTTTATGATGTTCGGCTATAAGGCTACTAATAATAAAAATATAGAAGTGGTGTATAGTAAAGAGGTAGAAGGGTTCGGCTATGGAGAAAGAAAGGGAGAAGGTAGATGGAGAAAAAGAAAATAAAGAAAAGAGAAAAGATGATCAGAGTTTCGGCACAACACACCCCAAATGCCGAAATTCCCACTACTACAATACCTAGTCGAATTTCCCATGCTAGAGTCCCTTGGCCGGCCACCTCTTGCTCCTTGATCAGCTCCTATATTTCCTCCCTTATCTTTATCCTTATTCTATCCCCTTAACAACTCAAACTCCCACTGACAGACTTTCACTTAAGCTCCACTACTTACCTTTCTTGTTCATAAAAATAAATCCCTTATTTTGCTATTACTGTGGCTTGAACCTGGGTCCTCCTAAGCTTCACACGCCACTTATAGCATCCCCAGTGGCGTCACTTAGCCACTTTACCACATGCTTCTTTGTGATCCATTTACACAATTAATTCCTATAAGCCAAATTTAACAGAACCCCTTTTCTCCTATGGAGTTAAAAATTAATTAAACCACCGGGTTTTATCCTAAGCTTGGGCCTTCTAGAGGCCCACTATCATAAGAAATCCTACACACAACAAGCAGAACACAAAATTTAATTTTTCTACAGGTTTTACAAGATTCTCAAAAATTGGGGCGTTACAATATTCTTGTTTTCTAATTAATTTCAATAATCAAGGCAATGTACCGATTTAACATTAAGTCATCGAGTTCATCGCTATGTTGGGTGAACGTCAATTGACTCGTGTTAAAGCGGTATACCTTTCTAAAAAAAGAAACAAAAAAAACTAAAATTTCTCGTCTTTTCAATCAAATCACGACTAAATGTTACATTGAACTCGTATTTTTGAAAATCAAGACAACACGTGTTTATGAGATACCAATTTTTGGGCGTCGCGAGGGTGCTAATACCTTCCTTGCGCGTAACCGACTCCCGAACCCTACTCTTTCTTTGGATTTTAACGTAGACCTAAACTCAGCCTTCTTTTCATTTTAAAAATAAAGGAATCTAATAGATGTCCGATCACACCCTAAAAAAGATCGGTGGCGACTCCCTCTTTATTTCAAAATCAAACTTCAGTTTTCAAGTTTTCACTAAATCGCCACAATTAGCAACAAAGCTAAACATTTTTACGTCGCTACAGCTGGCGACTCCGCTGGGGACACTTTAGAGAGTTGAGTCGAGTTAAACGCGTGTTGTCAAAATTTTCGAATTTCATTGTTCAAGTTAGCATTTAGTCGGGATCCCTAAAATTTTTGTTTTCAAAAGTCATGCATTCGCATTATGTTGTAAATGTTTTTTTACTCGTTTTGTCCTTTTGTTTTTCAGCTTTAAGTTTTATGGTTTTAGTTTTTAGTTTAGTTTTTAAAATAAAACGTAAAGGTTTGTGAGTTTCTCCCTACACATCGTACACGTGCATCTTTGCATAACATGAGCTCTATACCCGGGCTCTATCCGTTTAAGTGAAAGTAAACGCTACGCCTTCGTGAGCTAACTTGTCCCTCCGTACAGGCTAGTGAATATTTTCGGGTTATATATGATTTATGCTTTCGTGAGTAACTTGTCTCTCCGCATAGGCATAAGTAAATGTAACCCCTCGAATTGATCTCATGAGCCTGTGATGGGCTACGACCGAGGCTTCGTACTAGTCTTAGTAGATGATAGTACGAACAATTCGAGTACCCACATAGAACCAAAACCGCATATAGTGAACCGCACGAGCCCCCTAACTAGAGCCATGCCGAACCTCCACTCGTTCAGTAGTCACCAAAATAAGAACACGGGAGAAACGCCTCTTACCTTTTGTACTTTCACTTTGTATGTAAGGGGACTGGTTTGGTTTAATAAACTAGATCGGATAGCGTAATTTGACAAATTTTTCATGATTTTTCTGCCTATATTTGACTACTAACTGTGGTTGTTCGTCTTTGCTTTATTTTTCATCATGCATTATAGGCATCATATTAGAAAAGTGTTGATTAGAGATCGGTTGCCAAAAAACGGGTTTCTGATGGAAGAGTTGATTATACAAACAACCGAGAAAAATTTCGTGGTCCGGGATTGGTCTTTGAAAATTCAGAAAGAAAAAGGAGATAGTCTAGTGGAGGGATGTATTGCCAATCTGCCTGAGCATGTAACCGTGAATGTTCGTCAAAATAATCTGGAAGACTTGGTTTGAATCTGGAATCAGTGGGACTCGGACACTAAGGGAATCTTCGTTGAAAGATACGGGGATATAGCCAACCTGATTGCCATCAATGTTGACAAAAAATTGATTCAAGCCATGGTCAGATTCTGGGACCCAGCTTACCAGTGTTTCACCTTCAATCAAGAAGACATGACCCCGACTATAGAAGAATATGCTGCTTTGCTTCGTATCAATAATGTGCAATTCTACAAAATATATGTGAAAGAGCCCAAGCCGATGACTTTTAAGAAAAAGTTAATGAGATTGACAGACATGATCGACACATGGGCCAAAAAACAAATCAAGAAGAAGAATGAAACCAGTTGTATTCCATGGTTTTCCCTGCGAAACTTGGTTCTAAACCACCCCGACATGTTGAAGAGGGTAAATCTGTTCGCTTTGGCCATTTATGGTCTGATCGTTTTCCCAAGAGTTCTTAGGCATATAGAAGTTGCAGTAGTGGATTTTTTCGAAAAGTTAAAACAAGGAATCAACCCTGTCCCAACTATCCTGGCCGAAACCTTCAGATCGTTAAGCATCTGTAGGAGAAAAGGGGAAGGTCATTTCATCGGATGTGCGCAGTTACTAAATGTTTAGATTTTGAGCCACTTCTGAAAAGTAGAGCGCACGCCTTTCCACATGTTTTTTAAAACATTCTCCTCGTTAGAAGTTTATCTCGAGAAAGAATGGCCAAAAGAAGTCACCGAACAGCATTGGATTTCAGTTTTTCAGAATCTTCGTGCTGAAGATGTAACCTAGAGAGCGCCATGGATACGCCCCTCGGTTCTGTTATACAAGGTAGGAAACCAAGATTGGGTGCCACTGCTTGGATTGTGGGGAGGAGTTGGATATGCCCCGTTAATGGTCCAAAGGCAGTTTTTTTCATGACAATTCATACCCGTCACCGGAGGATTAGCACAGTCTGAGTTTGCTTTCGCGAGTGAAGGTTATATGAGAAGGGTCCGAAACACTGCAAAGTCTTGGAAAAAAATCCATCTGATGGAATTGGCTCTATATGATGATACCCCACTCAATATTACGACATATGGAGGAAGCAACGGGTGAATAGTCAGCAAATCTCATCGACAAACTACACCGTCTAGAATACTTTCTCGGAGAAAATGCCATCCGAGTTAGAAATGGCAAGACAAGAATTTGAACGAGAAAATGCCAAGATGTCTCGAGACCTTGGTGCTCTTCAAGAAGAAAACTACCAACTAAAGATTGACGTTCAGATTGAAAGATCTAGAACCGAGAAAGTGCAAAAAGAAGTTGAAGTCGTAAGAAATGACTTAAGGGATCTTCATCTAAAAAATAAGAAGTTAAGAGGCACTATCAAGAATAGTGGGCTGGGCAAGTCATCAGCAGAATGGAAAGAAGAATTAAGCAACATCAAAGGAGGGATGGAATTCTGGAAAGGAAAAGCAAAGAAAGAAGAAGAAAAGGCCGCACGGACAATGATGGAGTTAAGGAAAAAGAATATTAAATATGAAGCTATGTCTGCCGAGGTAATGACTAATCGATCTAAACGTCAAGAACTAAAAGAAAGGATACGGGATTTAGAAGGTATGTTGCAAGACCATCAACAATAGCTAGATACTCTCTTAAAGGCTTTGGAAGAAAAGAATAATCAGTATGATAGAGACGTTCGTGCTTACGAAGAGGGTCTCCGAGAAAAAGAAATGCAACTTAGCTATCTGATCAATGAAATTCGTAGGGTAGGCATACATGTGGTACAATTACCGGAAGAAGCTGAGGCTCTCAGTTGCCAATTCCCTCCGAGCCGAAGATCAAACATGTCAGAGTTCTTAGAGCGAGTGAAGAAATAAGGCGATGTCGCTAGGAAGTTTGTGTAACTGTTGAATCAAGAAAAATGACGAAACTTTTTATAATAGACTCTTTTGATAAATGAAATGCCTAAGTATGGGGCTATCTTGAAATCAACACCAAAATTTTTGCATATTTATTCACGATTAACATTCATTTATCATTCATTTGTCATTCATTCATTCATTCATTCATTGCATATACATGTCACCATAATCATCCACCAAGGCTAAAACCGTATAATTCGCAGTTGCGACACTTCAAGACTGGAATAACGTCACTCGTATAGAACGCGTCGACAAGCTAGGGAAATGGAGGCTGAATTCAATGAAAGAATTGAAAGGATGGAAAGAGTTCAAAGGGAATTACAAGAGCAGTTGGCCAAGTCGCAGCAAGAGACAAGAGACTTAATAGTGAGATCTCGAGAAGAATCGCTTGAACAAAGAGACCAAATGGCCAAAATAATGGAAATGATGTCAGCTCTAGTAAAAGGAAAGGGACCTATGAACCCTGACGTTGTTGAACCACAGTCAATGGTTAACATCGATCAGGGTCCACCCCATCCTCCAGGATTTACTCCACCACACGCCCACGTAACACAAAGAGGGTACGCTCAATGGGAACCCACAGGCCTGGAACAACGACCTGCACCACCTACTAATTTGGGGCAAGGAGTGTTCGTATCAAACCCAGGGGCTAGTCCTGCTGATCCACTCGTTCTAGATTTGGACGATCCAGCAGAGATAGCCAGGTTAAAAATGGATGATCATGATGTTCAGGATAAGTATAGGATTTTGGAAGAAAGACTCAAAGCGATAGAAGAATGCACCAAGCCTTCTGCGCATTGGACGCTAAAGAGCTCAGTTTGGTACCCGATTTAATTTTGCCTCCGAAGTTCAAAGTACCAGATTTTAAAAAATACGATGGGACGAGATGTCCAAAAGCACATCTCATCATGTTTTGCCAGAAGATGACCAGTTATGTGAACGAAGATAAGCTACTCATACATTATTTTCAAGATAGTCCAACAGGATCAGCTCTTCGGTGGTACAACCAACTAAGTAGGGAAAAGATCCGATCTTGGAAGGACTTGGCGTCAGCATTCTGTGAGCAGTACAAACATGTGTCAGATATGGTACCTGATCGAATAACTCTGCAAATGATGGAGAAGAAACCAACGGAGACCTTCAGACAGTACGCTCAAAGATGGAGAGATATCTCGGCCCAAGTGGAGCCTCCACTAACGAAGACTGAGATAACGGTTCTTTTTATCAATACTCTAAGAGCACCATTCTATGACAAGCTGGTGGGAAGTGCTACGAAGGATTTTTCGAATATCGTAATATCCGGAGAACCTATTGAAAGTGCCATCAAGAGTGGAAGGATGGAAGGTTCTGATAGTTCAAGAAAGGCAGCACCCGTAAGGAAGAAAGAGCCAGAAGCCCACATGGTGGGAATAGGAAGCCGTTATGCTCCTAATCCATATCTAAATCAACCCCGACCTCGAAATTATCCACCTCTAAATTTTTATTACCCTCCTCAAACCCCTTACTACCAAACGCCACCTCCTTCCTACCCCGTATACGCCACGAACAATCCAAGACCCGTTACCACATTCCCTCAAAACACCGTACCTGTTCAAAACCAACCAGGAACGAAATAAGACCAACAAGGCCCAACCCTGAGAAACCGTAATTTACTCCTATTCCTGTGTCATATGGTGAACTATACCCGAAACTCTTAGAGAAGCAATTAATATCTCCCCATTACATGTCACCCCTTAAACCTCCATACCCAAAATGGTACGATCCAAACGCTAGTTGTGCATACCATGCCGGGAACCAAAGGTATTCTACGGAGAACTGTCTTGCCTTCAAAAGGAGAGTTCAATGACTCATTGATGCGGGCATTTTGTGATTTGATGGTACTGGCGGTACGGCCGGGAATCCATTCCCAAACCACACCGAAGGGACTATGAGCGCAGTAGGAGGGGAAGACAAATGACAAAGTAGAAGATGGGTTTCTAAAAAAAGAACACCTCTGTAGAAAATCTGGGAGGTACTAGTTGAAAAAGGGTTACTCCGTCGTCTTAACGGAGTATTCGAAGGAAAAGATGCAAAAGATCACGATTTTTGCGAGCTCCATGGTATTGGGAGGCATGACATCCAGTAATGCGAGGAGTTCAAAAGTTTACTGCAAAATATAATGGATAATAAAGAGATTGGGATTTTTTGTAAAGTCAAAGAGGTCGATAGTGGAGAAATATGTGCCTCTGACAATCAATCATCAGGTTTCCTGTATAGCGCTGACCGACCGTTAATAATTTATTATGATGCGAAGAAGAAGCCGGTGAAACCAAAAGTGATAATCGAAGTACCATCTCCTTTCCCTTATAAAGACAATAAAACAGTACCATGGAAATACGATGTCAACATCGTCACACTTGAAGGTGAAAAACCTGAAGCCACAACTGGAAACGTTGGGGAGGTAGGCCATTTTACCCGCAGTGAGCATTGTTATTCCAAAGAGATTGAGCCGATAAAAAAGAACAGTGACTTGAAAAAAAAAAGCAGTGATGTATGAGGCCGAAGTCGAACAAGAAATTTCACCCGTGCAAGAAACTAAAAAGCCTGTGGATGAGGAAGAAGTGCAGGAGTTCTTGAAATTTATCAAGCACAGTGAGTATAATGTGGTGGAACAATTGAGTAAGCAGCCAGCACGAATCTCAGTTATATCTCTACTATTAAATTCAGAGCCACACCGAAACGTTTTACTGAAGGTGTTAAATCAAGCTTATGTAGCCAACAATATATCTGTTGAGAAGCTTGATAGGTGGGTAAACAATTTGAATGCGGACAATTTTATTTCTTTTAATGATGATGAGATACTACCAAATGGTAGAGGCTCGGTAAAAGCGCTGCATATTACGACTCGCTGCAAGGGCTACATAATACCGAACGTGCTCATCGATAATGGGTCGGCGCTAAATGTTATACCATTGGCCACGCTTTCCAGAATTTCGATGGATATGTCCTATTTAAGGTCCTGTCATTCCATGGTGAGGGCATTCGATGGGACAAGGCGTGAAGTCATGGGAAAGATCGAGATCCCTCTGGAAGTGGGCCCTTATATATACGACATTGAATTTCAAGTCATGGACATTACACCATCATACAATTGTCTCTTGGGAAGACCTTGGATCCATTCCGCTGGAGCGGTCCATCATCCCTCCATCAAAAGGTGAAATTTATCATGGACGGCTGTTCGGTCACTGTCGAGAGAGAAGAAGACATTGTCGTATCCATCTCTGCCGATGCACTATACTTGGAAGTAAGCAAAGATGCAATAGAATGTTCCTTCCGATCCTTTGAGTTTGTTAATGCCACTTTTATTGCTGAGGGAAACAGAATTTCGGTGCCAAAATTGTCGGGAAATACCAAAATGAGTATCAAGCTGACTGTGGGGAGAGGAGCCCGAGCGAGGAAAGGTCTTGGAAAATTTCAGCAATGAATAGTCAGGGCTCTGAGGCCAGTGCATCATAAGGCTCGATACGGCTTAGGTTTCATCCAGACGTACGTCAAAGAAGAAAACAGTGGAAGAAAGATCAGGAAAGAAGGATCGCAAGAACTTTGGGCCGAGAACCAGAATGGGAGCCCATAGAATACCCTCCTTTGTCAAAAACATTTACATCTGCGAGAATGATATACCCTGGACAAGATGATCCACAAAACATGCTGTGGTTAATTGAAAGGGGTCTTCAAAATGTCAGTATAAATGTTATTGACAAATGGGCTGATGCGAGTAAAGACGTCTCAAGGATACGCCCTTGTCCCCCGGCTTTTATGTTGAACAATTGGACTACCGAGGACCTTCTTATAGTTTATAAGTCTTCAGAGTAATGCTCAAACATTAACCCTCTATTGTGTCCTTGGATATAACAGAATTCTTTTGTAAGAGCTAACATTCGCTCTTTATCATTCAAATGAATATCAATGAAGATGCATTTTGTCACGATTTTTCGCATTATCACTAATTTCATAATCATTTTCTCATTTCATAGCCTATCCTTACATTTGCCTCATGCCATGACATAGCATTTCGTTTGTTGGTTCCAATACTTGGATGCCCCTCTATAGTTTCCTTTTTCATTCAACTTTCAGGTGCTCAGATATCGACGACATGAACAAACCCGTTCCGAGTCTTGAAATTGATTTTGAAAAGGCTGTTTGTTTAGGAGAATTCAAAGCTGAAGAAAATGCTGAAGATTACGTCTCGTCTCCTAATTTGTTAAGAATGGTGGAAAAAGAGGATAAACAGATTTTGCCTCATGAAGAATCTGTGGAAACAATAAATTTGGGCACTGAAGAAAGGAAGCAAGAAGTGAAGATTGGGACTTCTATTTCAGAGAGCACCAGGCATAATTTGATCGCTTTGCTCCGCGAGTACAAAGATGTATTCGCATGGTCATATCAGGACATGCCAGGGTTAGATGAAAATTTAGTGGTCCATAAGCTCCCATTAAAGCCAGAATGCAAACCCATCCAGCAAAAGTTAAGACGGATGAGACCCGAAATGCTGTTGAAAATAAAAGAGGAAGTCAAGAAGCAATTTGATGCTGGCTTCCTACAAGCCTCCAAATATCCAGAATGGGTGGCTAACATAGTCCCGGTACCAAAGAAAGATGGCAAAATGCGAATGTGCATGGATTACCGTGACCTGAACCGAACAAGCCCTAAAGATAATTTTCGCTTACCACATATTGATACGTTGGTGGACAATGCAAAACATTCATTGTTTTCTTTCATGGATGGATTCTCGGGGTATAATCAGATCAAGATGGCCTCTGAAGATATGGAGAAAACTACTTTCGTAGCTACATGGGGAACATTCTGCTACAATGTGATGCCATTTGGGTTAAAGAATGCTGGGGCAACATATCAGAGGGCTATGGTGACGTTATTCGATGACATGATGCATAAAAAAATAGAGGTCTATGTCGACGACATGATTGCTAAATCCCGAGGGGAAGAAGAGCATGTAGTGAACCTCAAGAAGTTGTTCGAAAGGCTGAGAAAGTTTCAGCTAAAACTTAATCCAGCCAAATGTACGTTTGAGGCTACCTCAGGAAAGTTGCTAGGCTTCATTGTCAGTGAAAGAGGTATCGAGGTTGATCCAGATAAAATAAAAGCCATTCAAGAGTTACCACCTCCGCGCACACAAAAGAAAGTCAGAGGATTTTTAGGGAGATTAAACTACATCGACCGATTCATCGCTCAACTTACCAACCAATGCAACCCAATCTTTCGGCTTCTTCGAAAACATAACCCGGGAGAATGTAATGAGGAATGCCAGGTGGCCTTTGATAAGATAAAACAATATTTGTCTAGTCCTCCAGTGCTAGTACCGCCAACTCCGGGAAGACCATTGATATTGTATTTGACTGTGTTCGAAAATTCAATAGGTTGTGTACTGGGGCAACACGACGAGTCAGGAAAGAAAGAAAAGGAGATCTACTACCTTAGCAAAAAGTTCACTGAATATGAGTCAAAGTATTCGTCCATTGAAAAATTTTGTTGCGCTCTGGTTTGGGTAGCTCGGAGACTCAGACAATATATGTTGTATCACACGACATGGCTAATTTCAAAGCTGGACCCAATAAAATACATAATGGTATCGCCGGCACTATCAGGAAGAATGGCACGATGGCAGATCCTCCTTTCGGAATATGACATTGCCTATGTAAGTCAGAAGTCGATAAAAGGGAGCGCAATAGCTGATTTCCTAGCGACTCGAACGACAGAGGAATATGAGCCTTTAAGATTCGATTTCCCAGACGAAGACTTAATGTGCATCACAGAAATGGAATCCGAGTCATCAAAAGAGAAGTCATGGAAGATGTTCTTTGATGGTGCGTCGAATGCTTTAGGGCATGGAATCGGAGCAATCCTGGTATCACCAGACGGGAATCATTATCCGTTCACTGCAAGACTGAACTTCTTCTGTACCAATAATATCGCAGAATATGAGGCCTGTATCATGGGGCTTCATGCAGCTATAGAACGAAACATCGAAAGCTTAGAGGTGTATGGGGACTCAGCCCTAGTGGTTTATCAAATCCGTGGAGATTGGGAAGTGAGAGACCCAAAATTGATTAAGTACAGTGATTTAGTGGCTGAATTGATCAAGGAGTTTAAAGAAATAACTTTTCATTACTTTCCACGAGAAGAAAACCAATTGGCTGATGCCCTGGCCACTTTGGCTTCAATATTCAAAGCAAATAGATAAGTAGAAATAATGCCCCTCAAAATGAGCATATACGAGGTCCCTACACACTGTTGTAGCATTGAGAAAGAAGCAGACGGACGGCCATGGTTCCATGATATCTTAGAATATATCAAGAATCAAAGCTATCCCGAACAAGCGAATGAGAACGACAAAAGAACAATCAGAAGAATGGCAGCGGGATTTGTTCTTGATGGGGATATCCTGTACAATAGAGGAAAGGATCAGATGCTCTTGAGATGTATGGATGATGTTGAAGCTAGGAAAGTACTTAAAGATGTCAATGAGGGAATCTGCGAAACACATGCCAATGGTTTCAATATGGCCAGAAAAATCATAAGACTCGGCTATTATTGGCTGACGATGGAAAGTGACTGCATCAATTTTGCAAGAAAATGCCACAAATGTCAAATCTATGGTGATAAAATTCATGTAGCCCCTTCTCCTCTCTATGTCATGACCTCTCCGTGGCCTTTTTCTATGTGGGGCATGGATGTTATAAGGCCAATTTCTCCAAAAGCTTCAAATGGACATCGATTCATTTTTTTGGTCATTGATTACTTCACAAAATGGATAGAAGCCGCTTCGTTTGCCAATGTGACAAAGACTGCAGTTTGCAGGTTTTTGAAAAAGGAAATCATTTGCCGATATGGTTTGCCTGAAAGAATCATTTCGAATAACGCCATGAATCTGAACAACAAGATGATGAAAGAAGTGTGCGAGCAATTCCAAATAAAGCATCATAACTCCTCGCCCTATCGCCCAAAGATGAAACTGGCTCTTTGGCGACCAACAAAAATATTAAGAGGATCATTGGGAAAATAACTGAGACATATAAAGATTGGCACGAGAAGCTACCATTTGCTTTGTATGTATATCGCACATTCGTGCCGACATCTACAGGAGCAACTCTTTTTTCTCTGGTCTACGGAATGGAAGCTGTGCTACCTATCGAGGTTGAGATCCCCTCTCTACGAGTCTTAATGGAATCAAAGTTAGAAGAAGCAGAATGGGTTCGAGCTCGATATGATCAGTTGAATCTCATTGAAGAAAAATGTCTAAGAGCAATTTGTCATGGACAGATGTACCAGAAGAGAATGATCGCAGCCCATGACAAAAAGGTACGACCAAGAGAATTTCATGAAGGAGAACTCGTGCTGAGAAAAATTCTCTCAATACAAAAAAACCTGCGAGGAAAATGGGCACCAAATTGGGAAGGACCATACGTTGTAAAGAAGGCATTCTCAGGTGGAGCTTTGATCCTTACCGAGATGGATGGGAAGAAGTTACCGAATCCAGTGAACTCAGATGCTGTGAAGAAATATTATGCTTGAAAAAATAAAATCAAGATGAAAACCTAAAAAGGGCATCAAAAAAAAAGGGGATCAAGGTGGAAACCCGAAATGGGCGTTTTGATTAAACACAAAAGATTAGGATGAAAACCCGAAAGGGCGTTCTAATGAAGCAAACACTTGGCTTACAAGGCAAGGCGTTTAAACGGTACGACAAACAGCGAGACTACAGTATTTGAAGCATCTCTGAAAACTTGAAATCTTCTACGCAAGAAGTCATGCTCGGAAAGATTCTTGATTGAGGAACGTGGAAGAGTTCATGTGTTGAATATCTAGAGCATTTGTACCCGTTGAATGCAACCTTTTTTCTCTTTATGACATTTTATCATTTGTTAACTTTCTTTGTTTGTTACCTTTGAAATAAATGGATGTGAAATACCCTTTTTGTCCCTACATGATCATTTTTATGCATCTCATTATGTGATAAATAGTGAAATGACGTACTCTAAACAAAAGAAATGTTAAGCATTACCTGGATGAAAATTTGATAAGCACAAGAGCCTCAAAGTAAGAACAAAGTTTAATCAGGGGCAAAAGAGTGATATCTGAGAAGTGTTGATTACTTGTAAAGCTTGAAGACGGGTACATGGCTTAAAGAGAAAGTCAAGAGCCGAAGTAATGAATGCGGATCATCACAAGAATCGTGACGAAAAAAGACATACGACAAACATGTTTAAGGAGCACTGCATAATCATGTAGGCATAAAGGCATTTAAGACAAACATGTACATATCATGATAACATCATACATGGCATATACAGGTAATCCAGTAGAGCAAGAGGTCGTGATGATAGCTGTATTGAATCAAAGGAAAAGACTCCTGAGTTCTACCAAATGACAGGTTTTGGTATTTTGATGTTTCAATTTATATTTTTCAAAAATCAACTTATAATGCGAGAAGTGAGTTGGGCCTAGGGGCACGCTGAGGTATTTTTTTTTAAAATTTATTTTTCAAAAGTCAACTCATATTGCGAGAGATGAGTTAAGCCTCAGGGCACGCTGAGGTATTTTCAATTTTTGCTTTTCAATTCATGCTTTTCAAGAAAAATCAACTCATATTGCGAGAGGTGAGTTGAGCCTCAAGACACGTTGAGGTATTTTCAATTTATTTTTCAAAAGTCAACTCATATTGCGAGAGATGAGTTGAGCCTCAGGGCACGTTGAGGTATTTTCAATTTTTGCTTTTCAATTCATGCTTTTCAAGAAAAATCAACTCATATTGCGAGAGGTGAGTTGAGCTTCAAGACACGTTGAGGTATTTTCAATTTATTTTTCAAAAATCAACTCATATTGCTAGAAATGAGTTGGGCCTCGAGGCACGCTGAGGTATTTTTTTAAAATTCTATTTTTCAAAAGTCAATTCATATTGCGAGAAGTGAGTTGAGCATCGGGGCACGCTGAGGTAATTTCAATTTCTGTTTTCAATTTATGTTTTTCAAAAATCAACTCATATTACGAGAGGTGAGTTGAGCCCTTTTCTGTTTTTCAAAATCTACTTTTCAAATTAAGTTTCAAAAAAACCAACTCATATTGCAAGAGATGAGTTGAGCCTTGGCTCCCGTGTTGAGCTATTTTCAATTTCTGTTTTCAATGTCTACTTTAAAGAGTCAATTCATATTGCGAGAGATGAGTTGATCTCAGGATCACATGCAGAGTAAAGAATAAAGATAGAAGTTGATTGAAGACACCAGATTTGGCCTCCCTGAAGTTGTAGTGAAGCTGGTCAAAGTTGCAAGTTTTGTTCCCCTGGAGTTGCAGTGGAACTGATCAAGGATATCAAATCTTGCCCTTCTGAAGTGGCAGAAGAGAAGACCAAAACCTTATCTCACTGAAGCGATAGAAAAATGGATTGAAGCTGTAGATCTTATCTTTCTGAAGTTACAAGCGAAGCAGATCGAAGCCACAAATCTCATATTCTTGAAGCTACATTGAATGGATTGGCTACAAGACATACATCAGAAGATGCAGTGGATTGAATCTAAAACTACAAGATGCGATGTACTGGAAGAAGACTCTCTGAACAAGAAGAGCACCAATGAAGTCAAGACTCGGCAAGACGGGGCAAAATTGGCCTTTCTTTATGTCTTTGCTCTATTCTCGTTACATGACAATGAGCAAAGAGGGGCAGCTGTACATACCCAATTTTGCCAACCCATTTCAGTACTAACCTAAACCCACTAATCCCTAAAACCCAACAGCCCAATTACCCCTTTTACAACAAAACCCAATTACCTAAATACTAACCCCCTAATCCCTCAACCCAATAACTAAACAAACCCACCAGGCCTATTAACCTAAACAGCCCAATACCCAAAACCCCTAACCAATTACCCTTAGCCCCACAAACCCTAGCCACCCATACCCATACCCCTAAACCCCACTTGCGCCGCAACCAACCTACCCCACCTGCCCTCTGACAGCACCACTCCCTGCACCACCGGTCACCTCCACCGCCGTTCACCTGCAAGGAAGAGACGGAAACAATATTATAATGATGTAAGGGTTATAAAACCCGATTCAAGACATTGTAAGAGGAAGGACAGTTTTTTTACGAACAAAGAAAATAAGAAAACATTTTAAAACCCTAAACAAAGAGCAACTTTCCCTCAGTATTAGATAAACAGAGAAGCAGCCAAGCAAAGGGAATATCCCAGATCACAGAACCAGTAACTAAGTCCTAAGGTGAAGACTCTATTGTTTATTTTTAGTTTTGTATTTGAATATATTGCTAACATTTATAATACATATATAAATAAAAAAACAATACTTAAAACATAAAAAAATAGTAATAAAAAAGAAAAAAAAAAGGGTTTTTTACCTTCTCCGCCACTGTAGTGGTGGTCGCAGCGCCATGCGCCAATGAGCCTCCCAAATGTCCGGTGATCGCCCCCGCCGAAATCGCCTCAGCCCCTCTCTCTCTTTTTCTTTCTTCTTCTTTCTTTTTTTTTTCTTTCTCCCCCACTCAAGTGAATTTTTTAAAAAAAATTTGGCTTTTATAGGGACCAAAATGCACCGTTTTGGTCCCCCCTTTTAAAGTAAAAAACGACGTCGTTTTGGCCTCGGGTCGGGTCGACCCGACCCGCTCCGACAGGATCCGCGTGTTTTTTAAAACGGAAGGGCTATTTGCGCAATCGGCCCTTCCGCATTTTCAGTGTTTTAAATCAGGTTTATTTTTGTTTATAAATTGGCCCTAAAATTTAATCTGATTTGCAATCTAATCCCCGTTAGTGCGCTGAGTTTTGATAGAGCGGAAATATTACTGTTTCAGCCCCCCATGTTTCATGCGTGTTGCAATACGACCCCGTGGCTTATTTTTATTTCAAATTTGGCCCCAAAACTTCGATTTTTATTCAATTTTGGTCCTTTTTTCGTTTATCTTCAATTCTTTATTAAATATTCTTGTTATTTTCATATTATTATTATTATTATTATTGTTAATTATTATTATTACTGTTATGTACATATTATATAAACTATACTTAATATTACTATTATTATTATATTTATTATTATTTATAAACATTAGTGTATATTTTTATTATATATGTATATATATACTCTAAATATTATATTTTTATATTCTTAATACCATATTATTCTTATTATTTTCACTATTATTACTTACTTTTAATATTATTGTTATTATTTACATATATGTATAGATATTTTGTGTACTTATTATAAATATATTATTTTCTTATTTTATTATGTACCTACATTTTTCAATTTTTATTTTATATATATATGTATATATTATGTATATTATTTTAACATTACAAGTTATATTTTTACTATCTTAGGTATAGACTTCAAATAGTATTTATGGTATATTTCTAACATTATTACTAATTATATTTATATATGTATGAGTATATATTATGTACATGCTCTTAATGTCATTTTACATCTGTATATTCATCGTGTTCTCGTATTTGATACTATAACTACATTAAAATTTTGCATGCATTGTTATTTTTTTTAAACATTATTGTCATATTTGTTATTTATTTCAATATATTTCTAGTTCTTCCATTTATTTATTTTTTATATCAATTTTGCTTCACATTACTTCGAGAATCATATTCTTGTTTTCTAATTAATTTCAATAATCAAGGCAATGTACCGATTTAACATTAAGTCATCGAGTTCATCGCTATGTTGGGTGAACGTCAATTGACTCGTGTTAAAGCGGTATACCCTTCTAAAAAAAGAAACAAAAAAAAAACTAAAATTTCTCGTCTTTTCAATCAGATCACGACTAAATGTTACATTGAACTCGTATTTTTGAAAATCAAGACAACACGTGTTTATGAGATACCAATTTTTGGGCGTCGCGAGGGTACTAATACCTTCCTTGCACGTAACCGACTCCCGAACCCTACTCTTTCTCTGGATTTTAACGTAGACCTAAACTCAGCCTTCTTTTCATTTTAAAAATAAAGGAATCTAATAGGTGTCCGATCACACCCTAAAAAAGATCGGTGGCAACTCCCTCTTTATTTCAAAATCAAACTTCAGTTTTCAAGTTTTCACTAAATCGCCACAATTAGCGACAAAGCTAAACATTTTTACGTCGCTACAAGCCCACTATTAATTAGAAATTAATTACTAAAATATCTACGCATAGAATTGCCTTTTTAGGATTTTATTTTTTTTTTGTGTTTTTGACATTTGAATAGTAGCCTTAACACCAAGATCACATTTTATTTCTTCTACTTGAGATTTTGAACTAGAATGTGTACTAGAATAAGAGGAATTTTTACTCCAATTTCTTGTTGCATCCATTTCTAGACTCAAATTAAAAAGGAAAAAATCGAGGAAGAAAAAAAAACGAATAAACTTTAAGAAGGGAAGAATTTATATATGGCATATGTCGAAACCATTTTAATTTTGGAAAAACGGGGATCGACTTTTAAACGAGATATGGAGTCGCCACCAATCCTTTTTGTTTAGGTGTGATCGGGTCACCCTATAGTCGATCATTTTAATAAAGCATTTTGGTTTATTAAAACAACGTTTTTGGTCTACGAAAAACTAGAAGACGGAATCGGGAGTCGGTTATGCGCGAGGAAGGATTAGCACCCTCGCAACGCCCAAAATTGGTACCGTATTGATCAATTAACGTACTAATGTTGAAAATTTGAAAAGATTTTAAAATACAATCTTTTAAAAACGTTTGGATAACTTGAATTGGATGTCGAGATTCTCTCGTTCAGAAGGAATAAAATATCATGTCCAGCACGATTGGATACAATATTTCAAACCCTCAATACAAGATCCTTTCGTAATTTCCAAAACTCATGCATTTGAAATTTCAAAAGGATATTTGGTTATTTGGCCAAACGGTAAATCGCAACCCAGCACGATTGGGCACGATTTATCGAATTTTCAAATACGAAATATTGCCTCATTTTAATTTTAAAAAAAATGGACAAAATTTTCAAAGGATGTTCCGTATTTTAGTTGAACGAAAAAAGTCGAAACTCAGCATGATTGGGCACGATCTCTCAAACTTTCAAACACGGAACGTTTCCTTATGTTGAAGGGGGTTTTTTTTAAAATGAGGATGATTATAAAAGCGGTGAAGTACGTTTATTTGGTTTATATAAAAAAAAATGAAATGAACAATTCAAGATGACAAAGTAAGCAAGCTCGATCATAAATCAATACACACCAAAAGCAACGTAACTAATATGGAACATGCGCATAGTTAATATATTACATCATTTATCAACGATATTACAAAGGTGCAGATATGTAAATTAAAACACACAAAAACAAACAATAAACAAACGAACAATACATAAAATAAACTATATGTATACAGACAAACAATACATGCAAAACTTTAAAATTGATTATAAAATAAATAAAAATAATTAATGCATAAAATACAAAATATTGTTCTATCTAAATTAATAATATACATATAATGAAAAACTTATTATAAATATATGTATAGAAGTAATAATATAAAAACGTTTGAAATAAACAAAAATACATCATAAAATAACTTTAAAAGGCATAAATTATATATATAGATTTAAAAGGAAATGTATAATCACAATTAGATTTAAAAGAAAATACATAAAATAATATAAAACCAACGATATATATACAAAAAAAAAAATAATGTACAATAATTCAAAGCTGATGATATAGGAAACATTTATATATATATAAGTGTAAAAAAAATAATTTTGTAACGAAATAGTATAAGTGATATACAAAACAATATATATAAACGAATAAATAATATACACAAAATACAAATAGCTTAATATAAATAATATATACAAAAATAATAATATAATATTTAAAGAATGTTCATAAAAGAGAAAAATAAATAAAATATATAATAAAACAGAATGACATAAAAGAGAAAAATAAATAAAATATATAATAAAACAGAATGAAAATACACAAAAGAAAATAACGACAAGAAAAATTAAAATAAGGTGGAATCAATTAATAAAATGTTAAAATAATATGAAAAGGGGAAAAAAAGAATGAATGAATTATAAAGAATATAAAAACATGAATTTTAAAAGAACTCAATGGAAATAAAAACAAAATTAAGGGGATAATTTGTAAACAAATAGAATTCCTAAAGCGTAGACAAGGACTAGAATGAAATGCGCCCAAATGAATAGGGATTTAAAATACCAATATTCTTAAATGAGGAGCAAATTGAAACGATGCGCAAATCTTTCGAAATAAAAACTGTTATTCAATCGTTGTTTTCTGTGTTCGTACTCAGTATCTCCTCTCCTTTTCTCTAAAAACTTCCCTTTACAATTGTTTTGAATGGCTTTTATAGCCAAAATTTACAACTAATTTCTTTTTCTTTTTTGTAGGCATGTGGGGTGATAGAGTTGATTGGGTGGTTTAGTGGTCGGTTTAGTGGGGTGTTGGAGTTAGTGGGGTGGTTTAGTGGGGTGTTAATTAGACGGTTGGTGTTTTGGGTTCTGCTTGTTGAGCCCGGGCAAAATTTGGGCTCTACAGCATAAATATTAGGGTTCATCATTTTCGCATATATAAGAGAGGAAAGATTTTAAGAAGAAAGCGATCGAGAAAAAAAATGTTTTTTCTTTCTTAATTTTATCTTTTTTATGGAAAAAAAAAAAAGACGATTGTCGATTGAAAGTCAATAGACTATCAAGTGGCGGCCCCTTATTGGTTGACACGACACGTCTACAAAAATCAAATAGCATGAGATTAATGGATTAGAATAATTAATAAAAACAAAGTACATTTTAAAAGTATAGTTACCATATTAGAAGAAACACTTAAATACAAGAGCCTTTCCATAAATAAATGGCATATACATCATATGATTATGTTACAATCATGATAACTTACTTAAAATATATATATACGATTAATTCGTGATATTAAATTTAATAAAAAAACTTATATAATATAAATATCAATAGATAAAGACGGTTTCTTGTATGTTCATGTTTTTTTTCTTTTTTTTATATTTTAAATTTATGAAAAACTTTGATTGATGCTGTCTGACACACTGGGGTATCACTTAAAAAATATTTTCTCCTAATGTATCAGGAGACGCCAAAAAATATACGAGTATTTTCATAAATACAAAATATATATCATAAAAGAAATTATTTTTTAAAGTGATGCCACCAATGTTAGGTGACATCAATTTTAACTTTAAAAAAAGATTGCACCAACGCATTGAGCCATTGACTCAATGCTTTTCCCAAAGACACATTTCAGCTGTAGGTATAATGTTATTATATATGCCTTAAGTTGCTTGGTAAAAAAGACTTTGCGCACTCTACTAGTAGCCAAGTTGCAAAGTTGAACTAGTGAAAGCCCAACTTTGATTTTTGCAATGATTAATTTTTTTTTAAAATTCAATTTGATGTTGTTAGACATATTTCACTTTAATATGATATTTATTTTGTATTTAGGAAAAATATTTATGTTTTTTTGGTGCTGCATGATGTATTGGTAATACCATTTAAAAAAATACTTTTTTCACCAATAATGTCTAACTAATGAGTGTGTGGAGTTTAAGTGGTGCCGCCTGACACATTAAAGACATCCAGAAACACAGTAGAAAATACCCCAGTTTTATAAATAATCCACAACCATGTAAAAAAAAAATTTATGTTAGTTTGATAAAAAAAAAAAAGCCCCTATATGAATTAAGATCACAATGAAGTATGAACTGACAGCAAACATTGTATCCATGGATGATTCTAGATTAAAACTGCACTTGATTAAGATCCTTGCTCCATCTCTTTAAGCAGAAAGGTATTTGTCAGAGCGGATTCAGAGATGAGAGCGGCCACCATTAGACATGAAGCCTGCAAAGGAAGGAAGAAAATAAAAAAGTTAGGACAACTGGAGATATGATAAGATCATCTTTTATGGTTGCAATATTCATCCAACCTGAATACAAAATTGATGCTTTTAGCCTTCTGGAATTTTTAATTTTATTTCGGTCCCTTAGCATAACATTTCTAGCATTGTCCATAAATTTATATAATGTAAAAATTAAATATATAATATTAATGTAGAACATTGAGCGCAATACAATGGCAAAGAAATTCATACCATTTGGTGGAGGGAATAGGGCATATGCAGGAGCAGAGTTCAGCAGGGTTCTAGTTGCTGTCTTTTTACATGTCTGGCTCTCCAAATACAGGTTTTTTTTTTTAAATATATACAGATATTGTTTTTAACTATGATTTTTTCAACCTGAAATTGACTGATATTTAATTTATAGGTTGACCAAAATTAAGGGAGGGGACGTGGCTCGTGGGCCTCTTCTGATGTTTAAAAATGGTTTTTATGTTAAAGTTTCAGAAAAATAATATTAATTAGTTGTTACTTACAGAGACGTATGCATTAGATATCAGACACTGTCTTGTCTTAACTAAAATTAGTTTGGCTGCAACATTCAACCACTTTGCTGTACGGAATCATAATATTAAGTGCTCTGTTTAAAATAGGGATAATGGCACGACAGACCCTATACTTAAGTGTTTGCTCTAGTGTAATACCTATATTTTCAGAATGTCCAATTTAATATTTGTACTTTTTTTTAATTATTTTGCTCCATTACTCTAACACTGTTTGCTTTTACTGACATGTCGTGTAGGCTGATAAGGGGCCGCCTAACTTTTGACCGGCTATGTGAGGCCCCTTTTAGCAATTCGCCCTTTTTCTCTCTTTTTTTTTTCATAGAAAAGATAAAACGTGAGAGTAATCTTAAATAATTTCTAATATTTATTTTTCGATATATTGAAAATAAAGAAATTAATATGAAAATAAATGTAATACTATCTACTCACTCTATCTTTCTTACAAACCAATTCCTTCATCATTTTCTTCTAATTTTGTAGCTGCTTCATCTCCTTCTATAGTTTGTTCATCTCTTCAATACTTTCGTTTTCCTTTAACACACATTCTCAATTTTTAGTTCAGTATCGTAAAAACTTTTATATAAAAATTAATCTATCAAGATATGTCAAGTCAGATTATCAAAAATAAATATTAGGTGTAGAAAATGTTTGAATCCATTAATATCTTGAAATCACGAAATCTTATTGTTTTGATATTCTAAATCCACACATAAGTATTTTAGAGAAAATGATTCTCTTTTCTGAAGATAAAAATATCAAAAAAAGTTATATACATGTAATTCGGAGATCATAACCCTAACATATAACTTTTATATGTTAACCCTTAATTTTTAATTAGCCTACCATTAACTAGAAATTAATTACTAAAATATCTACGCATAAAATTGCCTTTTTAGGATTTTCTTTTTAGTGTTTTTGACATTTGAATAGTAGCCTTAACATCAAGATCACATTTTATTTCTTCTACTTGAGATTTTGAACTAGAATGTGTACTAGAATAAGAGGAATTTTAACTCCAATTTCTTCTTGCATCCATTTCTAGACTCAAATTAAAAAGGAAAAAATCGAGTGAAGAAAAAAAAACCGAATAAACTTTAAGAAGGGAAGAATTTATATATGGCATAAATATTAGGGTTCATCATTTTCGCATATATAAGAGAGGAAGGATTTTAAGAAGAAAGCGATCTAGAAAAAAATATGTTTTTTCTTTCTTAATTTTATCTTTTTTATGAAAAAAAAAACGATTGTCGATTGAAAGTCAATCAGGTGGCGGCCCCTTATTGGTTAACACGACACATCTACTAAGACCAAATAGCATTAGATTAATGGATTAGAATAATTAACAAAAACAAAATACATTTTAAAAGTATAGTTATCATATTAGAAGAAACATTTAAATACAAGAGCCTTTCCATAAATAAATGGCATATACATCATATGATTATGTTACAATCATGATAACTTACTTAAAATATATATATACGATTAATTCGTGATATTAAATTTAATAAAAAAAACTTATATAATATAAACATCAATAGATAAAGATGATTTCTTGTATGTTAATGTTTTTTTTTTCTTTTTTTATATTTTGAATTTATGAAAAACTTTGATTGATGTTGTCTGACACATTAAGATATCACTGAAAAAAAAAATTTCCCTTAATGTATCAAGCGACGCCAAAAAATATATAAATATTTTCATAAATACAAAATATATATCATAAAAAAATTATTTTTTAAAATGATGCGACTATGTCAGGTGACATCAATTTTAATTTTAAAAAAGGATTGCACCAACGCATTGACTCAGTGCTTTTCCCAAAGCACATTTCAGCTCTAGGTGTAATGTTACTATATATGCCTTAAGTTGCCTTAACCATTGCTTGGTAAAAAGGATTCTGCGCAGTCTACTAGTAACAAAGTTGAACTAGTGAAAGTCCAACTTTGGTTTTTGCAATGACTAAATTTTTTTTAAAATTCAATTTGATGTTGCTAGACATATTTCACTTTAAAAAATGATTTTTTTCTTTTCGTATGATATTTGTTTTGTATTTAGGAAAAATACTCATATTTTTTTTAGTGCTGCATGATATATTAGTAGTACCATTTAAAAAAATATTTTTTTTCACCAATAATGTTTAGCTAATAAGTGTGTGAAGTTTAAGGTAATGCCGTCTGACACATTAAAGACATCTAGAAACACAGTAGAAAACACCCCAGTTTTGTAAATAATCCACAATCATGTAAATAATTTTTTTTATATTATTTTGATAAAAAAAAAGCCCCTATATGCATTAAGATCACAATGAAGTATGAACTGACAGCAAACATTGTATCCATGGATGGTTCTAGATTGAAACTGCACTTGATTAAGATCCTTGCTCCATCTCTTTAAGTAGAAAGGTATTTGTCAGAGCGGATTCAGAGATGAGAGCAGCCACCATTAGACATGAAGCCTGCAAAGGAAGGAAGAAAATAAAAAAGTTAGGACAACTGGAGATATGATAAGATCATCTGTTATGGTTGCAATGAACTTGATGTGTTAAAACATACTTCCTCTTTGCCAACATACACGACTCGTTCTTCGATGTCGGTGAAAGGTATCTTCAATTTCCTTACAGCAGAAAGACCTGTGACTGAGGACAATGGAGATATGATGAGATCATCTGTTATGGTGAACATTGCAGGTCCTTTTATGAACCCAGTACTACTTGAATTGTCATTGTGATGGGACTTTGGGTCCATGACAGTTAAAGCCGAAGAATAAACCGTTTCACCGGGAGGGATAAGTGTCTCATCTGACGTTGGCATTAGTATGTTCTGGGACCGTGTGAGATAGTAGGGTTGATGCATGTATTCTTCAATGTCTAATGCTTGCCCTTCATATCTAAAACCAGGAGCAAGCTTTGGACTGGTCAGCATTGCTGTTGTTTCCTTGGATACTAAATAGTTCCTAGCATCAAGATCTTGAATGCTATCGTATAGGTGATTTATGCAGCCTGTTGAACTGCCCTTTTGCATTTCTTTTACTATAAAACCGAGTGGAACAGTGAGGAAACTAAAGAGCAAATCAACAAAATTTTCACTTGCTTCACAATAGCAAACCCTGTTCTTGGATTTACTCACCATGAGTTTCACATACATCTTCCCATCCTCATTCGATGCCTCCCCTTTTAGTCTTCCGATGCTTACCCGTTCGAGATCTTCTGTATCGTTTAGCGAAAGAACTGGGATATGATCTAACAGAGCTTCCGTCAAAGGTGTCTTTGATACTAGCAAACACTTGAGCAAGTTTAAAGCCTGAAAGAAGACGAGATAAATCAATTTTAGGACCAAGTATTATTACATAAACAGATCAGTATACCATTAGTTGGTAATCACCTCGAGTTTTCCCATCGTAAAAGTCCTATCATCGACGACACTCATGTCCTCGATCCCAAGCTCAGAAAACAAAGAAAAGCTTGCCGCAGTTGATGGAGGCATTATACGCAATTCATCGCTTATCATCAGTCGAATCGGTCCTTTGACAAACACTCCTCGGTCTTTCTCATCAGAACTTACTCTCCTAGTTTTATTCTCGACCAAATCTGCCGAATACATTCGCTCTCCGCACCAACAAATAGCATCTGGATAATGACTTAGTAACTTATAACCTGAATTGCGACAACCAGTCCTTGAGCAAAGAAAATATCTTAGGGATGCACCATCATGGATTGCCAGTTTCAGGTTCTTGCATTGAGCAGCTGCTCCGTTTCGCGGGTACAGCAACATGGTCTTGCAGGCTTTCGTTCGAAGATACAGAGCATCGAGAATCTCGACGCTGTTATATAAGTTATTCATACATCCTATATTCGTTGTCGGTCCTCGATTCCGGGTGAGCCTAACTATAGTTCCCATTGGCATTGTCAAGAAACTGAAGAGAACATCAACAAACTTGTCATCAGATTCAACAAAAACAACTCTATCCTTTGTCTTGTCTACCACAACTTTCAAGCAGATAACGGTGTCATCGTCCATTGTCGGCAGTTCCGGTTCCGGCCTCGTTTTTCTGATGGAAAAACTATCATCAAACCCTTGAATTAGTCCTGATCCCAGCAAAATAAAACTGAATAGTAAAACAATTTTCCCTAAATCTAAATGAAAACTTAAAAAGGTTAGATACCAATTTAGACTTGTTAATAATTGGATTTTCAGAGGATTGGTTGTTAGAATCATAAAAATTAAGCTCTGAAAGCTTATTAACTTAAAATGAGGGTTTGACTAAAAAAAACATATAAAGAAAAGCAATCCTAAAACATTGTTCTTATAAATGGATAAAACTTTTAATTTGCTTGTAAATTCAAAACTGTACTTTATGATTATGATTTGGGTTCTCATTGAAACAGAAACACTTGTTCCAGTTTAAATTTCTGAAAAAAAAAAACATAATAATCTTATTGAAGAATTATTGAGACAAAAAGTAACCAGAAGCAGAAACTGGGAAAAAAAAAAGAGCCCAAAATTCTGCAAAATAAACTAGAAAACTTGCATGTGAAACAATGGTAGCTGGAGAGAAAAGCTTTACCAAAAAGAAGCAAAGGAACAACAGTCTTAAAAGCACTGATTCTATGAAGAGTAAAGGAAGCAAAGGACTGAATAGGGGAGTCTAAAACATCATTGTTTTGTCAATTATGATCACTTTATTGATTAAAATTTAAAATTAAAAAAAAAAGTTGTTTGCTTGACAAGTACATGTGCAGTCCACAATCGGGCGGTTGACTTGGCGGTCTTCCTCAGCACAACAAATGATCATTGTTTTGTCCCATTTTGTTTGGGGGATCAGATTAGATGTTCGAATTTACTATTTATACAATTTTATTAAATAAAATTAATAATTCAGATTGATTCGAATGAGCCTGAGATCAAAATTTTTTTATCTAAATTCAGTTTTGATCGCACATATATTTCTTACATTTTAGCATATCAGAATTTAATTATAATTTTTTCATACATTAAAATATAAATTTATTATGTATTAATTTAAAATTTTATAATTTTGGAAGGATTAAACAAAACTTTTTTTTTTATTATTTTTAAGGGGATAAGTAAAGTTTTATTATATGTTCATTTGAATTAAAAAAATTTCATTATGAAAGGGTGAAAGCATAATTTCACTATATATTAATTTATATTTTATTTATTTATAAAAAGATTACTTGGTAATGCTCCAAAATCCTATTCGTGAAATGATGAATCCGCAGGTAAGTTTGTAATGGAATGAATTATGATTATGATATTATGGTAAATTACATTATGTTATATTAAATTATCTAAATGTTAAATGTATGGTAAGGTTACTTATTTCTTACATAAGTGATGTGATATCGAGTTAAGGGTGTTACAACATATATTATGTATATGTTAAGTTTTGATCGCACATATATTTCTTACATTTTAGCATATCAGAATTTAATTATAAATTTTTTTTCATACATTAAAATATAAATTTTATATACTATAAAAGCTCCTTCATTATTTAAAAATCCTATTAATCTTTGTATAAATCTTTGTGCTCGCATTTAAAGATACAAGGGCTTTGTGGATGGATTATAAGTGAGGTAATTTAAATGTTTTAGGTTTTTGACATTAGGCCAAATTATGGAAGTTAAGATGATTGTTTTGACATGTTTTGGTGTTACAACATATATTATGTATGTTAATTATACTATAAAAGAATTAGATAAAAAATTTATTCCGCGTTATATTTCCAAATATATATGGACCTGATTCAACAATAAGAAAAACATAAAAAAAATGAAACTATCACTATTAGAGTTTGAATCAAGTTAAACAGAAAAGAATCGATTCAAGCAACAAAGAATTGAGTCAAAACAATATACAATCGATTTAAAAAGTAAAGAATCGATTCAAAACAATAATGAAACTAAGATTGAGCAACATACACACCTGTTGCAACATGCATGCAAATTGATTGCACTTAACAAAAATCATTGTAGCAGCATGGTTGGCCATTTTTCAACAATCAGATTTCGCAAATCATTATCAAAAGCAACCAAGTAACCAACCATAACAAATAGTAGTTTAAGTAATGGATCTCATTATTTATAAATAACTTTCTACTATAAATCAATTATTTCACTAATTTTGAAGCATGACAATAGCATAAAACTAACTAGCATCTCAAAAATATTGAACTTTTTCGTGCAAATTGATTTCCCAATTTCCGCTAATAAACTATCGAGACATCTAAATACCTCTTTTCCATTAAGAGATGGCACACTAGTAGGTTGATGGTATATCCCTTAACGGCTTGATTGATGAAAATGTCAGTATCGAGACCCTGTAAAGCTCAAAACTTGTATTAACTCTACAATAGTCAAGAAAGTAAGACAAACAAATTGCGAAAAAAATATGAAAGAAACAGTAGAGGTTCCAACTTTTATTCCCAAATTTGACTTTTTCAAGAAAATTTTCCCTTTATTTTTATCAAGAACAATTTTTTCATTACTATAAAAATATTGGAGGGATTCGGGAGAACTATAGTGTATATACAAAGTAGGAAATTATAAAGTCTTAAATTCCCCTGAATCTCTTAGTAGCTTCGCCACCATTAGACATGAAGCCTAAGTGTCGTACCAGAAGTCACCCATTCCATGTCCCGCCATACATCCGAGTTATAATAGTATTGTTGATGAGTGTATTCTTCAATGTCTAATGCTTGTACTTCATAGCTAAAACCAGAGGCAACATTGCTGTTGTTTCCTTGGATACTAAATATTTCATAGCTTCAAGATCTTGAATGCTATCATATATGCAGCCTTTTGAATTGCCCTTTGCATTTCCTTTGCTATAAACCCAAGTGGAACAGTGAGGAAACTGAAGCGCAAATCAACAAATTTTTCACTTGCTTCACAATAGCAAACCCTGTTCCTGGATTTACTCACCACGAGTTTCACAAACATCTTCACATCGTCATTCGCTGCTGTTGTTGCCGCCCCTTTTAGTCTTCCGGGGCTTATCTATTAGTTGGTAATCCCCTTAAGTTTTCTCATCGAAAAAATCTGATCTTCGACGACACTTGAGTCATTAATCCAAAGTTCAGAAAACAAAGAAAAAGTTGCCGCAGTTGATAAAGGCATTATATGCAAATCGTCACTTATCATCAGTAGAATCGGTTATTTGACAAACACTTCTCCATCTTGATCATTAGAACTTGGTCCCTTTAGTTTCTTTCTCCTTCAACCATGTCCAATACGTAGGCTTTCCACATCGACAAGTAGCTTATAACCTAAACTGCATTATCATCCATTGCCAGTTTCAGGTTCTTGAATTGAGCAGAGCAGCCCCATTTTGAGAGTCCAGCAACATGGTCTTGCCGGCTTCTGTTCGGAGATACCATGCGTTGAGAACCTCGACGCCGTTATATAAGTTATTCATGCAACCTATGTTAGTCGTCGGTCCTTGATTACGAGTGAGCCGCAATGTCAATAAACTGAAGAGAATGTCAACAAACATCTCATCAAATTCAACGAAAACAACTTCCAGTTCCAATTTTCTGATAGAATAACTCATCAAGCCATTAGTATAAAGCTACATTAAATCGTTACAAGCACTGAACTAATCGTTAATCAATTAACAAATTAAAATAATTTACACATTTTACTTGATGGGACTCGAACCTACGATCTTAAAAATCTCAAAGCCACATCCTTACCATTATGAATGACAGAATGAGCCAAAGCCTCATTGACTGAATATGATTTGCATTGAAACAAAATTTAAGTAACATGATCTTGTTGTTGTACATGGATGAAACTTTTAATTTGCTTTGTCAAAAGCGGATTTCAAAACAGTACTTTATGGTTTTGGATTTTCATGGCATAAAATCATTAATCAACTAACAAATTAAAATAGTTTACACGACTTGAACTTACGACCTCAAAAATACCAAAACCATAACCTTACCATTACAAATGACTGAATGAGCGGTTTTGGGTTCTCATTGGCACAAAATCATCTTTGTAAGTTCTGATTTTTGAAAAGATACAATAATTTTATTGATTAAAATCTATATCTTCTTCCTTAGACGAGTATTTGTACATTCACAATCAAACTATACTATTTGACTTACCAATCGGGCTAATTTAGTAATGTTTTCCAAAAATGCTTTTGGGCCAAAAAATATTTTTGAGCAAAAGTTAAAATTTCATACTTTTGTTTTTGGTTAAAAAAGTGATTTTCAAAACATTTTTTATTTCAAAAACACATTTAAAAATCTTAAATGCATCTTGTTTATCAATGTTTTTATCTCAAAAATATTTTTGGCCTCAAAAGTGTTTCTGAGAAACAATACTAAATTAATGACAATAACATCATTAAGGATTTATATGTAAAATTATACCTTTTTCCATGTTGATATATATTGATAAGAAAAGTGTTTAAACTATCAATTTTGTTTTGGTTAAAATCAAAAGCCAAGAATAATCAATAAAAATATGCCACGTAGCATATTTTTAGTAGATGTATTTATATAGTTTTTTATTTAGCTTTGGAATAGATTTATTGTATTTTGTTATGTTTGTTCATTTCTTAATTGTGGTAGGTGTTTAAAAATTAGATAACTGAATTTAAATTTGAAAATTATTATCTATTTAATTTTTTATTTAATATTTACATTAAAATATTTATAGAAATTTAGGTGACTAAAATAAGAATGACTTAATTTTAGAATGATTAACCAGATAGTTTACCAAAAAAATATGCATCAATTTAAACATTGAAATTAAATTCGTGTTCCAAAAACTTAGATAAAAAATATTTTGATTTTAACAAAATTTTTTTTTGGTGAATTACAATAATAAGGTACAACTTAAACAACAAACGCAACTAGTGTGACTTGAACGTTGAATATCTTTAACCATTGATTTCTATTCTAACTAATGTATTTGGTTCAAATAACATTAATAATTAATAATTTTAAAAATATTTAAAAAAATAAAAAATTCTATTCTAGTTCAACTTTTATTTTTTTAATTGAATTCAATTAATGTAACCCATCCGATGGACCAATTTGGTGTAGATAACATTGATTTTAGCATGAAAAAGTACCAAATTAACTGTGGTAGTAGAATTTATTTTCCTTTTAATTTGTGTATTTATTTTTTTATTTTTATAAAAAATTAATATAAAACCTTAATCGATATTCCCAGTCTTAGTTTTTTTCAGTCTTTCTTCGTCTCCCGCACGCTCTCTCCGCCGCTCTTCGCCATCTCCAATGTAAGATTCTTATCAGTGCCTTACACCTTTCGCGTTCTATTTAGTCTACCTTATTACTATTATTCTCTTATTACTTTCTAAAAACCCCTAATTTGGGCTTGCTGGTGCGATTTCAGTTAGGGATTAACAGGGAGTTGAATCGAAATCTGATATAAATTTTAGGTATACCATCTTCTCTTCCCTTTCTAGCTTCTTATATGATTTGCAAAACTGAAAAATGAGTGGGGAAATGTTTGCCTTTTCTTTATATTGTGTTGGTTTTCATGCTGAATATTCCTTTCTGATTCACATAAGCAGGACTATCGTTTTCGATTGGCTTTTATTTATTTGGGTTATTATTTCTGTCAGATAAAACATTAATTAATGGCGAAGATTGGTGAAATTTGATTAATTTCTTTATCTATTCTGCTCACAGTTTGTAGATTTTGATTGTTTAACTTGTCTTCTTAACTGCATTGTTTTTGTTAATAGCCACATTGTTGATTTTACTACTGCTGCTACTCTGCAAATGGTGATTTTTTTTTAATTTCTTTTTGTCTTCAAAAGCTAATTAAATTTATGCTCATTGCGAATTGAAGACAAATTTCTTGGACAGAATGGGATTTGATAATGAGTGCATACTGAATATCCAATCTCTGGCCGGAGAATACTTCTGTCCTGTTTGTCGCTTACTTGTCTACCCAAATGAAGCATTACAATCACAATGCACCCATCTTTACTGCAAACCATGTTTAACATATGTTGTCAGCACCACTCGAGCTTGTCCTTATGATGGTTACTTGGTAACAGAAGCAGATTCTAAGGTACGTCTCGTACACTGGGCTGACTGATTCTTATTGTATTCTTAAGATTATTATTTCCTTTTCATTGACCTTTCCCTCTACTCCAAATTACAGCCGCTTGTTGAGTCAAATAAGGCACTTGCTGACACCATTGGGAAGATCAGTGTTCATTGCCTTTACCATAGGAGTGGCTGCACATGGCAGGGTCCGCTTTCTGAATGTACAGCTCATTGTTCTGGGTGTGTATTTGGCAATTCTCCCGTTGTATGTAATCGGTGTGGTGTTCAGATTGTGCATCGTCAAGTTCAAGAACATGCGCAAAATTGCCCTGTGAGTGCATTGAATCATTGTGTTGACGTTGGACTGTGTTTTATTTACATTTGTGGTAAGTTTGACTTTTATCAAACTTTTAACGGCAGAGGGTGCAGCCTCAGGCACAGCAGGCTGAGGGCGGTCAGGAAATTTCAGCCTCAGGCACCACAGCAGCTGCTGAGCAGACTCAGGTAGCTTCTCAGGCCCAGGCATCTCAAGCTACAACATCCAGTACACCTGTTCAGGGCCTCAATCCTCAGTCTCAAGCTGCCTCCCAGGTTGCTGTGGTTTCTTCAGAACAGTGGTCTCAACAACAGTCTCAGCAATACTACCAGCAGTATTCTGGATACGACCCATATTATCAACAATACTACCCATATCAACAGCAGACATTTCCACAGCAGCAACCTTTGCAGGTTAATGCATCACAAATGGCTGGACAGAATCCAATGTACCCCCAGACACAACCCCAACCCCAACCTCAACCACAGGCCCAGACTCATTCACACTTATCTGTTCAGGTGCCTGTGGCTGCTCAACCTCAGAACCAAGCACAAGCCAATCAACAGCAGCAAACTCACCTTACGATGCCACCACACTCTCAAATTCCGGCACAAACTTACCCAACATCCCAGGGCCATTCCCAGCCTCAGGTTCAGCCACTTACTCAAGCTCAGCCTCATCCACAGGTCCAAACTATTCAACCTCAACTGCAACATGGGCTTATGCCTCAGTATCAGCAACATCATTCCCAGATTCAACTACCACAGCCCCAGCTTCATCCTGTTCCTCAAGCTCAACCTCATTCACAAGCTCAGCCACAGGCGCAGCAGCTGCAGCCTCTGCCCCCTCCCCCGCCCCAGCCCCTGCTGCAGCCACATCCTCAACCAAGCCAGCCCTTGAATCCAAATTTGTTGCCTCAGACACAGCACCCTGCAGCCCAGGCTGTGACAGGTCATCAGTCTTATTCACAATCACAGCCTCACCAGCAAATGCAGCTGGTAACACCACAAAATCCCATGCACATGCCTGCACAAGGTGGCCTTCATCCACAGCAACATCCTGCTGAAATGCAGAATTCATACCCTCAGCAACCTCCTCAGATGCGCCCGCCCCAATCTCATGCTCAAATTCCAAACCAACAACAGCCTGGTTTGTTGCCTTTACCTGGTCCTATGCTGCAACAAGCTCATCATCATTCTCTTCAACATCCGCTTTCAGTTCAAACGCAATCAGTTATGCAGCCTCCCACATCACTTATGTCTCAGCAATATATGCAGCAGCAACCTCTTTCAACCCAACCGATGGGCTTGGTTCAGCCTCAAATGCATCAGCAAGGTCCTTTTGTGCAGCAACAACAGTCATTGCAATCTCAATTACGCCCCCCAGGTCCCCCTCAGTCCTTTCTGCAGTCTCCTCATGCCTATCCACAACCGCAGCAAAATGTTGCAGGACCGCATGCTGTGCAGCCCTATCCAACGCCTACTCTTACTGGGAGACCTATGACACCAAATCATGGACTACAATCACAGCCGTATCCACAGTCTGCACCTGGTATGCTGGTTAAACCTATGCAGCTTGGTGTGAACCAGCCATCTTATCAGAATAATGTGCTTAGAACCAACAATCAATCTGGATTAAATTCACAGCCAATATCAGAGGTGCCGGGAGATCATGGTACTTTACATGTGGCTGAGCAAAAAGCAGATTTATCTTCCCAGGGATTTGCTAAGAAGGAAGATAATGAGTTGGATGTGGCATCTAGTATTGGAGGTGATGTGGTCAAGACTAATTCTTCAAAATCCAATACTGATATGAAATCTATAGATGAAAAACCTGCTGGTGATGTCGGGGATAATAGTAGTGGGTTTGATATATCTACTAAGGTGACACAAGAATCTAGACGGACAGATCTTGTATTGAATAGAGATACTTTTTCTAAGAATATGGTCAAGGGTGAGGCTATTGAGGACCAGAAAGATGTTGTCAATGTTGAGCGAAAGGTCGAAGAAAATAAAATTAAGGATGGCCCTTTGCTGAAAACTCCCACGTTGCAGGAGGCTAAGCTTGGTGAAGAACAGAATGGGAAGATGCAGAGAGAAAGAATTCAACCTCAAGATCAAGGTACTGCTAAAGGTCCTACTGGAAATGAATTTACAGGTATCCCTCCATCTAGTCAGGTGCAGCCTGGCAGCTTTCCGCAGCAGCCCCTACAGATGCCTCATGGGTCTAATAGTAACCAACAAAAATCTGCTGCTTCTGCAATGTTACAAGCACCTCCACCGGGACTGCCTTCACATGCACAAGCACCAGGACTTCCTCCCAATCAAGTTAGGCCTCAGGGCCCTGGACAGACATTAGTTCCACCTGAAAATTTTGCTCCTTCCTTTGGCAGAGGACCTAGTTATGGCCCTCAAGGGCCTTATAATCAAGGTCCTGTTTCTGGTGCTCCTAGGATACCTCAAGGTGAAACTCTTGTACATCCACCATTTGGTCCCCCATCTCTTAATGCTTTTGACTCGCATGGTGCACCATCATATGGCCCTGAGGGTCATTTGGTTCAGCAGCGTCCTGCAAACATGTTGAATTTTGATCAGGGACAATTTGATGAAGATCTTAAACAATTTTCTAGGCCTTCTCATTTAGATACTGAACCTGTTCCTAAATATGGGAGCTACTTTTCATCAACCAGATCTATTGATAGAGGTCCTCATGGTTTTGCTAAGGATGCAGGACCTTGGGCTCATGACAAGGAACCTCGCGGTCTGAATTTTGATCCTATGATTGGCTCTGGTCCTTCTCGATTCTTGCCACCATATCATCCTGATGATGCAGGAGAAAGACCAGTTGGTCTTCCTGAAGATACTCTAGGCAGACCAGATTTTCTTGGAACAGTTACTGGCTATGGTCGGCATCGTATGGATGGTTTTATCTCTAGAAGTCCAGGAAGAGAATACTCAGGTATTTCCTCACACAGATTTGGAGGATATCCTGGTGATGAGATGGATGGCAGGGAGCGCCGGTTCAATGATAGATTTTCAGGTTTTCCTGGGCATATACATAGGGGCGGGTTCGAGAGTTCTGACCACATGGCAGAGCATTTTGGTCCAGTTATTCGACCTCCACACTTTAGAAGGGGTGAACATTTTGGTCGTAATAACATGCCTGGTCAGTTGCGGATGGAAGGACCTATTGGCTTTGGTGATTTTTCTAGCCATGAACAAATGGGAGAATTTGATGGGCCTGGAAACTTCCGTCAACCACGACTTGGAGAGCCAGGATTTAGAAGCAGCTATTCGCTTCGAGAATTTCCTATTGATGGTGGAATCTATACAGTTAAGTGTTGGTTTTGTTCTAACTTTTGTCAGTTATGTTTTACAAAAATACTGTTCATTCATCATGTTTCTCATTTTTCTGGTCAAACTTAATCTATGCATGCTTGGGAAGTATATATCATTGAGTTCCGTATGTTTTTTTCTCTTGATCTATTTTTGATTGATGGTATTTTCAGGGTGATATGGATTCATTTGAAAATTTGAGAAAGAGAAAACCAGTGAGCATGGGCTGGTGCCGTATTTGTAAAGTGGACTGTGAAACAGTTGAAGGCTTGGACCTGCACTCACAAACAAGGGAGCACCAGAAGATGGCTATGGATATGGTTGCGATCATCAAACAAAATGCAAAGAAACAGAAACAGTAAGTTTTCTATTTTCATATTTTGCATGGTGGTATCTAAACCTTGATCTGCTTACATGTAAAAAATCTATTTATTTTTTATGTTGATTTGTTTTGTAGAACCTCCAGTGATCACTCCCTACGCAATGATTCAAACAAGTCAAGGAATGCAAAATTTGAAAGCCGCTCAAATAAGATTAAGTCTTGATATATGCTGTCCCATAGATTGTGGTTGTTCCCTTGCTGGCTTGGGATTGAGTTTGTCGGTTTCGTATTTGGCACTTAGTGATGTAGGTCAGTCACCCTTGCCTCTTTTCTACTTCTGGGTGGTTTATGCTGGTCCTGTCATTTCAGGTTGCTGCCATGTTAATGGAGATGGTTTTTGGAACTGAAGTTCAGTGGCAGTTAAGTTTGTTGTTTTTTTTATTATATAATTTTCTAATATGATATCTTTTGCTTTTAGAACTTTCAGTATTTTGTGGCGACTGCAGCATTATCTAGTTAAAAATATTTTTGCTATATCAGGATGTTCTAAACTAGTGCTTCTTTTGTTGAGATGGTATATTTTAGTATGTATGTATGTATCTGTATTGTGTTTTCTTATCCATAGGTTTATTAGGTTGAACTAATGTAAATCCAATGTGTGCACTTTTGCTTGCATTCTTTAATCACGTGCTGGCTCAAGCTTTCATTTTTGTTTTTTTTTAAATTTAATTTGTTTAGGAGTTTTAGGATTAGAGTCCTTTTCTGACAGTGGCATTTAACTGAACAATTTTTTCCTTCCTCGTTGTTGAATAAATCTTGCAACCTTTGCAAATTGTTTTTCTTCTATAACAAAAGGTTGTTGGCCAACATCTTTCCGTTGCCAGATGCCTTTGTTCTACCAACCATTGTTGCCACTTACCTTCAAAAAGAGAGGGGTTGTTCTTAAATTGATGTAAACAAGTGTACATATTGTGGCTTCATATGCTTTTTATAATTAATTTCTAGGTTGTATAGTTTTTAAAGTTGCATTTGAAATTTAGTTATATCTGAAAACATGCTTCTTATATTCTGTAATTCAAGTACACTTCAGGTATTGTGATCTATCTAAATATTAGTGCTCAGTACTACTTTTAATAAAACAGTTTTGACTTTTGCATGATTTCTAATAATAATATTACAGGGGCATACACATTTATGTTTAAATATGTTATATTTAAAACTGGCCGCATTTACTCAGTTAAGCATTTTTAATGCCAAAACAAATTAATGACGCAACTTGATAAGGATTACGGATACCCTTAGTTCCTTCTCATATTTGTAGCTAGGATTGCTTAATGCGCTGTATTATGTTTCTAGGAAAATGTCTGTACTATAGATTGCTAAACCTATGGGCCCAAAGCATTTGATCTCTGTAATCTAGGTAAGTCTAGGATATAAATTCAACGTGAGGATCTATGCATGGTTTGACTAGTGGAAGTGATCATTAAAATGGAAAGAACATCAAAATGGGGCCTGCTTGGTCATTCAATGAAATCCAGAAGCAGAAAAATTAGAACCTTAAGCGGAAGATCAATGGCTTTTGTATTTGGTAGCTTTTATATGAACTTTTGAAGACTTAGGTTATGACAGATCTTCCATGGTAGAGGATAACCATTGTTGGTGTAAAGAATAAGCTTCTG
The DNA here is from genome assembly GCA_025698475.1 of Gossypium anomalum. Taxonomy (NCBI): domain Eukaryota; kingdom Viridiplantae; phylum Streptophyta; class Magnoliopsida; order Malvales; family Malvaceae; genus Gossypium; species Gossypium anomalum. The sequence goes on from CM046957.1 coordinate 63,471,587, forward strand.
GTCAAGACTATTGAACTGCTCCTAACTAGCAAGGGGTGAAATTTATCTCCATCCTGTGGTGGCTTGTTTCCAGCCTCTTAATTCATGATAATATTATAGGTTCAATATCCTTGCCTTAAAGAATTTATATTTCTTCTAACCGGAATTCAAGAAAATTTTTATCCAAGTTATTGCCATTTAAATGTTTTGTTTCACTAGTTTTAATACTAAAATAATTTCCTTTTGTTACCTTTTAATAGTTCCCGGTCCAATGCTTAATACTATCACAATTCTTTTAAACTTGGTAGAATTGATTTTTATACTGGTGGAATTTCTTTTTTCTTTTTCTATAATAGATTTTTTCAATTCAACCTCCCTTTTTTCGGCGAAGCAGACAACATAATGGCTGAAAGTTCACTGGGAAGGTTTTGACACTCATCTTTTTTAGATGTGGTAAGATTGTGTTCAGCTTTGCGGTAAACTTTTGCTTTTGTAATTTCCCCCCCTTGAAATTAGTTAACTGTAAGGTATTATATACGTTGCCTTATTTACACTGGTTTTGTTTTATATCTTCTGTTAAATTAAGCTTTTACATTTTTATGTCGAATGCTATTCATCCGAAATTTATTGTTGTCCAAAATTTTAGAATTGAGAGGTTGGTAAAAATGTTAGTTTGACAGTAAGTGATCTCCTAAAATGTATTCTAGGAAGTCTTATGAATACTTGTATCAAGCTAGGTTGTTGACTACCTCTCTGTTTTTAGTTTAGGAGAGCCTCATCGCCTTGTGAAAGGGATAAAGCTTAGGCCAAAACTACAAGTAATGTTGCATGTTAGGATGTACTTGCTTGAGCCAAGGGTTATCCTGGGTTTGGCCTATGTTAGGATGGACAAGAAAATGCCTACTATCTTTCAGGTCAAATATGACTTCTTTTGGGAGTGTTATGTTTTGCTAGGATCCAGCTTTTCCCACTTATGATGTTGAATTACATTCCTCAAAGAATAGTAAAGATTAGTGCTAGTCTTGTTACTTTAACTTCACTTTGGTGTTTCAATAATGGGATCCGGGAAGTTATGACTTAAATTTCCCAATTCCGGTGGTTGCATTGTCTTCCTTCCTGTTCTTGTAGTTTGTGTATGGTTCAGTCTGTTTTGACTTGAGCCTCATGCATATCTGATGTAATCTCGTAGAGGCATTGATCTAAAATTCTAATTAACCTTGATTAATTTTTTAACCATGTCTCATGTGAAAACATCATTAGTTTCTATGTTCAGTTAGTCATACTTGAGATGTTCTGATTCCAAGTAAGTAGTCAAGTACAATTGGGCTCTTGATAAGTTTATCTTCCAATAATTCTAAATCACTCCCATTACTTTATGATCTTCAACTCTGTAAGGTAATGGTCAACTGTATCTATTCTGCTCTCTAAAATGAGACATGATAAAGATTAAGTAATTGACATAAACATAAATCTTAGACAGAAAAAATAATTATCAAGTAGAAGATGACCAATGTTGATTTGTTTCCTAAGGAATTACTTTATGGGTTTTAATCTTCAAGTTCACGTGAGCTCAAATCGCTGCAATTCTTAGTTTTGAAACCTTTATAATGCTTAAGTTAATCATGGTGTAGGATTGTTGCTTGAATAATACTTTTTAAATTCTGTATAATAATTCTAAATGATTCCTTTAATTTTATGATCTTCAGTTCTGTAAGGTGCAAAGTCTTTGATTGAATGTGTCTGCTCTGCTTTACAAAATGATACATGATGGAGTAGCAAAAGTGGAAAGTAATTAACTATAAACATAAATCTGAGACATACGCCTAACTATCAAGTAATTGAAGATGTCCAGTTTTAATAATATGAAGTAATTAATGGTAAAATGTTCTGTAAGTTACAAAAAACTTCAATTCTGTAAGGTGCCAAGTCTTTGATCTACTGTATCTGCTCTGTTCTATAAAATGAGACATGGTAAAGTATTAAGTGGAAAGTAATTAACAATAAACATAATCTGAGATGCCCAAATAACTATCAACTAGAAGATGACCGATGTTATTTGTTTACCAATTAATTACTTTTTGGGCTTTTTTAACTTCCAAGTTCACATCAGCTCAAAATGCTATAGTTCTTAGTTTGAAACCTTTATAGCACTTAATCATAGTGTACGATGTTTGTTGCCTATATAATACTGTCCCGAGTGAAATTTCAACTTCTAACACTTTAGTGCCCAAACACTACCGATAATATTAAATCTATGGTGAAGAGGTTACCTTACTAATAATACTAATTCTATGGCGAAGAGGTCACATAAATGACTATTGGTAGGAGTATAATTAAGCAATTGTTCCCCACCCCTTTCTCTGATTTTAGATTTTTTTGAATTTTGATCATGAATCCTTTGTGAAATGCTTAATTCTTCCTAAGACTTCCATGTGCAAAATATGCACTTGTTTGAAGTTGCACCGCCTCTTTTCATTGTTGGATGGCCATTCTGAACTGCATATCCTGCATCTTTCACTGTATATCTGACCAGGTGTGATTTTCTTCTTGATCATTATGTGGTGAGTCTGCAACTCCATATGGTATTCCTCCTTTTGCTTGTTTGTTTTTCTCCTTGATTTTAAGATCTCGTCTTTCTCCATTCTTTGTTATTATATTAATTTTGCTTTTCTTGAAGTGAGAGTAAAGCTCAAATTAGAAAGCCATATTAGGTAGTATAAAAGGCTAGACGAAGATCAGAATTTAACAATTTAGTCTTAGAGCAATGGAAGATCAGAATTTAACAATTTAATCTTAGTTAGAGCAATGGCTAATGATTATCCTTTTTTTTAATAACTCAAGATGTACAACAGGTTTGAGGCTTAGGGTTTCTTCATGGCAATACATAGAAAGGCTTTAGGTTCTTGATACACTCAATCTGAAATTATAATAATAAACTAAAGGGAGAAGAGAAATATCAGAGAAGAGAAAAATAGAGGAAGAACACAAGAGTGAGTTTTTTTTTTTTTTTTTTTAATTTCTTCAGAATATCCTCTTTGTTTTTTTCTGTGCCTGACCTCAAATACTGACTCGTTAACCATTTTTGCTGGCTCAATAAAATATAAGAAGTCTTGTAAAAGTAAATAGTAACTCCCTAAAACGACCCTGGTTAATCATGCTTTTAATTGGAGCTGTAACAGTTCTACAGTTGACTTGGTTGGAGTTTGAGATTTAAGATTCAAAATTTTGGCTTGATTTGATGATTCCAGTTACTTGCAATTCTCGGAAATGGTGAACATACAGATATATTTTACAAATAAATGTAGGCTGATTGAAAAATGAAAAACTATTTTCATTTAGGGTTCGAATTATACTATAAGAAAAGCGTGGTGTGCGGCTGTATTTTGCAAGAATATAGAGCATCATGGGTGCTGTTCCTTTGTGAATGCTGTGGTATCAGAACCTTGAGAAGGATAGAAAGGAAGCTGAAGAGTTTAAAAAACAATGATAGGTTCAACATTCCATTCAGTAATAAAATCTCCTTCAACATATTAGTACCAAGTTCGAAAATACATGGAAGTATCAACGGGTAGACACATTTTTTTATCATAATTGGGCTAGGAATTCTAAGTTCTTTAGATTTAGAAGTAAACCTTCTATTATTTAAAATTAGGACCGGTTCATAACTCCTAATAGAGTTACTCTGTAAAAAATTCCAATGAGTAACATAAACAAGGCTCAGCCTAGATAAACAGTGAGTTAGTTAAAATGACTGCAGAATAAAACTCAAATAAATGCTTGCATTTACATGTAGTGCTACTTGGCCGGATCAGGAGAAGATAGTTGCATGAAAAAAAGGAAATAATTTAGACAGAACAAGCATGCATGGATTCAACCGTCTATTTAAGATAATGATATATAGGAAACTTAAATAATCTTGTGAAGTTTTTAGTTGGATGCTAAAAATAGCGAGTCACTTATCTAGTGTGCATTGTTGCAAACAAGTAGTCATATTTGTAGGCATAAGAATGGACTTAAGTGTGAGGCAAAGATATTAAGTGTTGATTGACTACTAATTACCCTTTTTTAAGTATTGTTGGCATGTTGTGTGTTGAGTATAGGAAGTTATGGAAGCTGATTCTTGAGCTGAGGTGCTCCTTTGTTATATATTTGGGGAAAAGCTTAAGGTTGTTTATTTTAGGTGGGTGGTTGTGATTTCCCTTCATTTCTTTCACTTCCTGGAGCAATGGATCCTTGTGAAGGGAAAAGAATAAACAGTGTGTCAATTTCATTCAATAGATGAAGTCTGTAATAAAAAGAAAATTTCTTTTTTTGACTATGTTGATGAAGGGTTAGAAGATTTTGTGCTACAACTTTTTTTTTTTTTTTTTTGGTTCTATAAAAACTTTATTGATCTATAAAAATTATAAAAACAGTTTTTCAATTGTTATCTGTTCGCTTTTTTTTTTTTTTTTTTTGGTTCAAAAATTTATTATCCGTTTACCCAGGTTGAGTGTATGGTAAGTTGCCAAATAGAAGCATTTCTCCTATAATTATTTATTACAATAATGTAACTATGTAATTGTACATATTTATATGATTCATCGTCAGTTAAAAATAAAATAAACTATCATTAGTCACTAAATCTAAATTATGAGTAAGTTTTCATTTTGATTACTTAATTAAAAAAAGTCACAATTTGATCTTTAGAACTTTTCAAAAATGATTTCTTTGTCATCTGATTATTAAGACACTTTTTCATTAGTATAATAACAATTCAGTCTTTAATTTTATGCTTTTTTTTTTTTGTTAATTTGACCCTGATTATATATAAAATGATAAATATTGAAATTCTTTTTAATATATGCAGAGGTATATGAACTTGATAATTTATACTTGGTACTCAAATTTGTTTTTGAACCTAATTGGTAATTAAATATGGAAATTATAAGCCAATTTGTGGCTACTTGACTAATACCGTTAAAATAAGTTGGCGTGGCATTAATAATCAATAATGCAACATCAACGTATTTTAACAGTATTAGTCAGGTGCTAAGAGAGTATTAAGTGGTTTACGATTTTTAAATTTAGGTACCAATTAGGCTTAAAATAAGTTTCAAAATTTGTAATTTGGATACATTCAAAACTTCCTGCCATATCACGTTTTAGTGTTTCGATCATTTTTTGAGCTCCAAGATTCCATTTCAAGTGTACATCGTTGGAAATGAAATTTGAAGATCTATTTAAATATTGGAACACCAATTCTAAAATGTATGAGGAGAAATTTAAAATAAAGAGAAAAATTACAAGTTTCACATTGGTGGACGATTTTTTCATGTTTGGGTCATATTTTCTAACATATTTGAAGTTTGGGTTTGAAATTTCTACAATGAATGTATAATGTGCAGATTTTCAATTAACTTTCTTGAACTTTTCCTATTGTGAATTGTTAGCTAGGACAATAAGTCATTAAATAATATGTTAAAAATGATTCCGAAAGATGACAAAGAAGTAGGCCTAGCAATTTATTACTAGCAAATCTTTTGCATTGTCATTTTTGCTCTTTTCAAATCTTTATAAATACCTTTTAACTTCAAAATAGGAGACATCTTGGAGTTGAGATCAAGATTGTTTTCTTGTTAGTATTTGTTTGTTTTTGTATTCTTGTAAAATCTCAACTTTTTTATATCTAATATGTTTTTTCATACAAGTTTAGTTGTTTAATTTTGCTATGCTCTTGTAAAACTCTTGACAAATATTAAGGTAAATTTTATACTCATCATTTGAGCTATAATTAATTATCAATCACTTGTCATAATCATACTTGTAAAGTAAGATTTTTTTTATTTGTTATAGACTATGGATAGTACAATGAATGCTTGGATAAATTAACTTTGATTTGTTGTAGATATACAACAATTGACATAATAAATATTTGAATTTTTTTTATAAGTTTTGAAGTTATCACGTGATTATAATATCATATGTTATATTTTTTTACTAAACTTAAAAAGTTGAACTTTCATATTGCACTATCCTTTGCTTATGAATCCATTTGTTAAACTCTTGGACTTATTGAACAATCATATTAGATACTTTTTTTATGGACATACTTTTGCTTATGAATTTGTATGTTTAATTATTCGACGTAAATTGCTAGATTACCTTATTGAAACCTCCATTTTGTGTGGATTCTAATTGAGTAATAATATTGAGTACTAAAATTTAATCTTAATATGTGTAATTTAAATTCTAGTCGTTTTTAAATGTGTGATTATCATAATTTTTATTAAATTATATATTTTTTTAAAATATATAATCATTATAATTTCTATTTTATTTTAATTTTTAAGTAATAATTCTAAATTATATATTATAATTATTTTCAGAAGAGAATTTAATAATATGATCGAAAATAAATAGTAGTCTCGTCAGTTCAAAAATTTATCCAAACTTGTGCTTATATATCGTAATGACCCGAAATTCAATGGTGTTAGAAAATACAGTTTTAGAATCTCATTTTAAAAAATCGAGTCCATAAATATTAAATAAAAATATTTATAGAGTTATTATAAAAATATATTGAATTTCGGGTAGGTAGTTTAACCGAAAAAAGTAGTTAATTAAAACTTAGGGATTAAATTGCAAAAGTTAAATCACTGTAGAGGTATAATTAGGAAAAGACTTGGGGGCTTAGCTTGCAATTATTCAAGGGGCTTAAATGGTTAATAATCCAATTTTTTCATATTGGTAGTGGGATATGATGATAATTCCCGTTATGTATAATTTATAATAAAAGTTAAGTTTAAATGTCTTATTAATTAGTTAATTGTACTTAGTTAAATTAATTAATTATTAAGCTTAATATATATAATAACCAGTGGAAGGAGAGAGGATTCATTCATCTTCTCCAATCGATTCATGTTAAAGTAAAACAAGAAAAAAAAATTTGGTTATCAAGCATTCGGCCACCAAAAATTTCAAATGTAATTAAACTAATTTCATGTAATTTTCATGGATTTATGATTGTGGGAGCTTGATTTAGTTAGCCTATGTATCAATTTGATCAATTGTTGAAATTTTAGAAAGTTTTCATTGTTGATTTATTGATAAATTAGGCTTGAACTTAATAGATATTAAGCTTAGATTATGAAAAGGACTAAATCCCAAAGTTAATTAAGATTAATTGTTAACTTTGTTACACTAAGGATTATTGAATAAATATAAAACATGTCATGAAATTATGTTAGAAATATAAAAATAAGGTCCCTAATAAGAATAATTGAAGTCAAATTTCAATCCGAATATAGGAATTGAGAGATATGTTTGTCTTGAGTTTAGGGACTAAATTGAATAAAATAAAAAATTTGTGGCTTTGTATTTGGATATGGATTGAATGAAATATGATATTTTCTTATTATTTAATTATCGATCGTAACAAATGACGACTCCTGATCGTCGAGAGGGAAAGGAAAACTGAGAGTCGTCGACAAATGACTTGAGATTTTCGATTTGTACTTTTATGATTCAGGATAGACTTTAATTGCTTGCATATACTTGTTAATTGTATGATCTAACATCGAGGTGAGTATATAATAATGATCATATGAATTGGTTTGCTATGGTTGATATTGATTGCCGAGATAAGGGACTGAATTGAATAAAATGGAAAGTATTATGATTTATTAGGAACATGATGTGTAATATGAGAATGGATTGAATATGTTATATAGTATGAGTTAATTGTATGTTGATGATGAATTGGAATGAAATTGTAATATTGAATGTGAAATTATATATATGATACATGTATATATATGAATTGGATTGAATTGAAATGTGATAAAATAAGTTATTGTTGTGTGATAAATACAATTTACAGGGTACGGAAATCCAAATGTAACCAAATATAGCGTATGCCAGGTAAACGTGAAAGTTTACAGGGATGAAAATGAAGTATGTGTAATAAAATATATGCCTGTGTGAATTTAATAAAAGCTTAGGATACGATTGGCATGCCAATAGGGTCATCTGCGCACTTGATCAAAAATTATTACATATTATAACAAGATCTAACCTAGTTGTAAATTATTAGGTAATATAACGAGATTCATCCTTTTTCGTGGATTATTGGGTAATATATGGCATAGGTTTAGCTCGGACAAGTAACCTGATATAATTTCAGCTCGGACGAGCAACTTAATTCACCTATGTATCCAAGTTCGTTTTACTAGGGTTCGTTTTGTGCATGTTTTAAGTTTACAAAAATGTATGTTTTGAGGTTTTGAAATAGTTGGCTTGAACAAAGATCAAAGTGGTACATTTTTGTACTACACGAGTTGGCACACGATCGTCTGACATACACGGGATGGTAACATGGTCGTGTGATCACTAGAATGTAGGAGATTTCAAAACCACATAGTTCCCATTTGTTACACAGCTTGACCACACGGTCGTGTGTCACACACGGGTTGGTGACACGACCATATGGCTACTAGAAGAATTAATCGATTTTAGTCCACATGGCCACAGTAAGTTACACAGCCTGGACACACACCGTGTGACCCCTGTTTTGCAAAATTTCTAGTTTTTTTGAAAAAGTTTCCAGTTTAGTCATTATTTGTTCTCGTGTCAACTTAAGAGCTTTTGTTAACTAGTTTGATACTCAATTTTGGTTGTATTTCACATTATTCATGGAATTATGACATGATTTGATGCTTAAATGAAATTAATTTCTATAAATGGTAATTATTTTATTTTGATATTTATGGTAATATTCCAAAGCTTGAGCCCGACGACCGGACTTGACGATTGGGTTGAATTACGAGGTATTACAGATTAGTTTTAAATTATTATTACAAGTATAATGATTTGTCTCTGTGAATTGTATTGAAGCAGGAAGAAGAAGAAGTGTTGGTTTTGTTCACATAACTAGTTTATTATCGAAAATGTTAAGCTTGCTAACTTCAAGTTATAAGTATATGGTAGATATATGCATATAGATATACACATTTATTTAGGTAGAATTGTTAATGTTAATATTATCTATTTAAATTATAGAAAAACCACTGAATGTTTTACTCAACATACAGATTGCTTTTGCCATGCGCAGTTTAGATCTAATTCAGGATTTCCATGCATCGACCACAACATCCGATCCATAATCTCGGCCTCAGTCATATTTGTTAGTTTTCAACATTATTTATATTTGACATATACCTAATATGTTAGGTTTTGTAGTAGTTGAATGATACTATAATCAAATGTTATATCTTATACTCTAGTAGTAATATATATATGGTGAATTTGTTGTATGCTACTAGGTGCATATATAAATGAAATATGGATCTACTTTAGTGTGAATAAGGAATGAATATTTGTTGATAATTATCATATCAATTGTATAAATTTAATTGTGAATTGATTGTAGTTGCTTCGATAACAAATGTAACACATTATAGCTCGGACCTGACGATCAGGTCGAATATAATATATTATATATCCGTTGAAAAAGTTAAAAAAATATATAAAACTATTTTAATCTTACATTAATATAAATAGGAAATCACATATCAATTTTATCTAAATATTTTGCTAAAAAATCATCCAAAGATGTTCGATATTTATTTGATTGAAAGTTTCTAAAACTATATAAAAAATCGATTTAATTTTAAACATATTTAATTAAATTTACTTTTTAGATGATTCAATAATTAAAAATTACTAAATAAGTTTTATTAGTACAAATTTCGGCTTACGTCTCGCTTTTAATTGATTATTTATTTGTGTCAAATTGTAAAGTGAAAGTTTAAAGGTTGAAATATACTTTAAATTCCTATACGCTTCGTACATTTGAAATTTAGTCTAATTGTTACCATCGTAAAAATTCTTCAATTAAATTCATTCGCGTAACATTTTGAAATTTAAAAAAAAAAACTTAAAAGTCACGTGACAATAAAAATAGCATTTAAAATATTGATATAGATCTAAATAAAACATTCATTCGAACTTTTCATGATAGTTCTTTTTGTAGGAAATAATGTTCTTAAAAAAATTAATGTCGCCATTTTGATTGAAATAGTTAACAATATTAATTATTTATACTAACTAATGACCTCACAAAAGTAGATACAACAAATTATGTTAAAAATTAAAATATATAGATTAAATCTCAAGTTTCAATATAGTATATATGTCAAAGCTGAAATTGGACCACTGCATTATGATGTAAAAAAAAAAAGGCAAGGCAAACTCGAAAGAAATGAGAAGCCACCTGTTAGCCTCCAAGACTCTTAAGGCATTCAAATTATATATAATCATATAACGTTTTAATCGAAAAGTTAACGATATTAAGTATTTGGATAATTAGTATCATTATAATAATATAGAGACCAATTTATGTTAAAAAATAAATATTAAATATTAAATTTAAACTTAACAAGGGCCAAATTAAAATTTAACTATTATTTCTATAATGTTAAAAAAAAAAAAAAAAGAACCATGTCCACATATCAACATATATAGTTGCAGGTATATTTTGTAACTTAGGCTTCGCGTTAGGTTTAATTATATTTATGGATCAAATTTTTTAGAAAATATTTGAAAGTTAAAATATGTTTTAAGTTTTTGTACTCTTCATGTTTTTGAATTTAAGTTATCGTATTTTTATTTTTAAGAATTTAATTTATTTATTTTTTAGATTTAAAAATACAAATTCAGTTGTTAACACCATCAAAGTTCTTATATTAAATTTGTTGGTGTGACATTTTAAAATTTTTAAAAAAAAATCACTTGATAGCCATGTAACAAAAAAATGATATTGCAATAAACTTTAATTTACCAGATAAATTTAACGGCATTAATAATTCTTAAAAGTTACGTCAATATTTTAATCAAAATAAAGTATTTAAACTAATTAATGACATTATAAAAGTTGATGTACCAAATTATATAAAAAAATTGAAATATAGAAATTAAATCTTAAATTTGAGCATAGTATAGAGACCAAAACTAAATTTTGACTAATGATAAATAATCTTAGAAAAAACAAATGGAGGGAGGTGTCAGGTTCAAGAACTTAAGGTGGGTTTGGATGGGCGATTGGGTGTGGTGCGTTTAGCTTACTTTTTATCTCACGCTAAAGTATCGCTACATTATCTAATCTTACCGTCACCGCCATTTTTATACTAACCACAGGTAAATACATCGCCCATCCAAATCCACCCTTAGTTTTTGTACTTTTTAAATTTAAAATTTTGAGTACAGTTGTTAATACTATTAAAATTTGTTGGTATGCCATTTTGAAATTAAAAAAAACACACACATTTCATAGCCATTAGAGCTGTCCAATGGCCGAGCTACTTGCTCAAACCTAAAACCTCGCTCGAAACATAGGAAAGCTTGAACAAGTAGAAAAAACCAGAGAAATGGGTTCGAACAAAAGCATAAGCCCATTTTTCTTTTCAGACCAAGCATTGAATAAAACTTTTTAAGCTTGAGGTTGACTCGGCCTAACCTGAATACCTATATATTTAAAAACAAGTGTAATTATAAAAATTTAATATATAAAATCAACCAAATCAAAATATTATTTAACTGAAAGACGAAACTCATCCTTAAAAAATAAAACCCAAACCCAAATTCATCCTTACTTGTGTTGGATTTAATATACAAACTTAATGTTTTATGTTAAGTTCTAATAGGCCAATTTAGTATTACTTTTAAGAAATATTTTTGGGAAAAAAACACATTTGAGATAAAAACATTACTAAACAAGATGTTTTTGAATTTCTCAAAAGTGCTTTTGGAGAAAAAAATACTTTGTAAAAATATTTTTTTTAGCCAAAAGCAAAAACAAAAAAATTTAATTTTTACTCAAAAGTGCTTTTAGACCAAAACGCACTTTTGAAAAGTAATATTAAACTAAGCCGTATTATTGGATTTAATGTGTTTATGGTATATATAATTCAGTTACCTAAAGGATGCATATTAATTCAAAAGAAAATATAATTTATGTAGTATATTAACTCTCACCTGAATAACACAAAATACCTTAATATGGAATAATGTTTTTACTAAGAAGAAAATTATTGACTGAACATACTCCAGCAGTAGTTCCAGTGGCAACAAAAACATCTTTATATTTGATCCAATTCTTTACTGCTATTCAAAATTTTTGCATTGTTTTTCTAATTTGGAATGTGAAATTCAATGAATTTGATACGCAATTTTAGTTGAATTTTTAAGTTTTTTTTTTTAATTTTTAGAATAACAGCATCTATAAATAATTATTATTTTTATTTATTTGTGAATTATTAAAATAAATATTTAATCGTAAATTTGTACTTACATTTCAATTTGAAAAAAAAAAGAAGAGAAAATTCTAACTTTTAATTGAGTCTGACTAGGCTAGGCTCGAATTACCGTATTTTATATAGAGGTCAAGCTTGAATAAAATTTCAAGCTCATATTTCGTGCTGGGCTAGATCTGGACAGAGACAATATCTATACCCCTTGTTTAGGTCTGATTCGGTTCATGAATTTATCTGATAATTATGTAACAAAAAATTGACATTATAATGGATTTGATTTTAATAAATAATTTCAAAAGCGTTAACAATTCTTAAAAATTTTGTCGGTTATATATTAATTTTAAATATAATATAAATACCAAAATTGTAAATTCATCATTGATATATAATTAGAAAAAGGGACATTCTCAAGCTTAGATATAGATAATCATATAACTTTAGTAATTACATCTTTTGTAATGATAATGAATTTTAATTCATAATACATTTTTGAGTGATAGAATTTAATTATATAATAATTTTTATGTCGTGTTAATAGTGTAATTTGTAATTATGCATCTACTTAATTTGAAGTTCTAAAAAAAATATTATTATTATATATAAAAGTTATCAATAATACTTAAAAAAAAGTTTTTAAATAAGTAATAAAACTTAAAATCAAACCATTATATATAATATGTCAGTCAAAAAAATTATTAGACAATACGACTATTAATAAAATTAATAATAAACATTATGTAATTTAATTATTTATTTAATAGGTCAAAGTGTATATAAAATTAATTAAATATAATATAAATATATTTTAAAAATAAAATATTATCATTATTGTATAAAAATAACTTTTAAAATTTAAATTATATAAAAATCATAAAATAATTAAAATTAAATATAAATATTCTAATTTTCACCCACCCATAACTAGACCTACTCATGGACCCGGCCACCCGACCCAGCTCGAAGGCCCGCTTGAAAAGTTGGAGGGTTTGGGCAAAAATATAGGCCTAAAAAATGGGCTTGGGAAAAAAAAAGACCCGTTTAAAAAACAAATCAAGTCTCGAGTAAAGAATTTTTGGCTTAAGCCCAGCCCGACCGAAATTCACAAAATGACAAAAAAACAGCTATTCTTTGTTGTTTTAATGCTATTTTCTTGTTGTTTTCTCATTATTTTGCTACCATTTTACTATTATGTTATTACTATTCTGTTGTTATTGTTTGGATATTGTATAATACTTATTTTATTGTTAATTTTGTTATTATTTTAGAGACATTTACTTGTTAAGTTTTGTCTATATGAGTGTTATTTAAATATACATATATTTTTAAAATTTATTTTCAATTTATTAGAAAATATTTATTTTAATTTTTTAATATTTTTGATATATTATATACATTTAAAATTATATAAAAAAAGTACTACGAGCAAATTGGGCCAGATTTAAATTTTAACATTTTTATCTGTACTGAACTTAGACAAAAATGTAAGCCAATCTTCTGGGTCGAACTGGACTCATACCTAGCAACCAAGCTTAAAATTTTTCTTCAACCCAGCCCGGCCCAGCTATAAGCACCTTTACCCATAACAATACAACGTAGTGGAATATTTTTCATACATTTATGATTTATGCGTTACATGCATGCCATCCCTGAAATAAAAGAAGTAGAATTTCTAAATGGCGGATTAAATCGCATTGCTGTTGTTGAATTAATCTTTACGGTGAGTCCTGTCTAGTTTGTTTCTTTCAGTCTTTCTTCCTCTCTCTCTCTGCCGCTCTTCGTCTTCTACGAGGTAAGATTTTCGTCAACGGCTTTGCATCATCGGCGTTCATTTTACTCTACCTTATTATCATTATTATTCTCTTATCCTTAAAAAAAAAACCCCTAATTTGTTTATAGGTTTGCCGGTGCGGTTTGATTTAGGGTTTAAGCGGAAACTTCAGGTATACGATCTTCTCTTCCCTTTCGAGCTACTGTTAAAAAGTTCAAAACTGACAAGTTAGCGGTAAAATGTTTGTTTTTTTTTCTTTCTTTGTATTATGTTGAAAATTACTCTCTCTGGTTCACTTAAGCATGAGTATCAATTTTGATTTCTTTTATTTGTTTGAGTTATTATTAGGTTCTATGAGATAAAACTTTAATCAGTGGCGAAGATTGATAAAATTTGATTAATTTTTAGGTGTTCTGCTCACTGTTTGTTGATTCTGATTGTTTATCTTGTCTTCTTAACTGCATTGATTTTGTTGATCGTCACATTGTTGGTTTTACTGATGCTTCTACTCTAGAAACGATGTTTTTTTTTTTTTTTTCATTTCTTTTTGTTTTCAGATGCTTATTGGGAGTTGAAGACAAATTTCTTGGACGGAATGGGATTTGATAATGAGTGCATATTGAACATCCAATCTCTGGCTGGAGAGTACTTCTGCCCTGTTTGTCGCCTGCTAGTCTACCCAAATGAAGCATTACAGTCGCAATGCACCCATCTTTACTGCAAACCGTGTTTAACCTACGTTGTCAGCACTACTCGAGCTTGTCCTTATGATGGTTATTTGGTAGCAGAAGCTGATTCTATGGTACGGATTCTACACTGTGCTGACTGGTTCTGATTGATTCTTAAAATTATTATTTCCGTCTCATTGACCTTTCCCCTACCTCAAAATTACAGCCTCTTGTTGAGTCAAATCAGGCACTTGCGGAAACCATTGGGAAGATCACTGTTCATTGTCTATACCATAGGAGTGGCTGCACATGGCAGGGTCCACTTTCTGAATGTACAGCTCATTGCTCTGGGTGTGTATTTGGCAATTCTCCTGTTGTATGTAATCGGTGTGGTCTTCAGATTGTGCATTGTCAAGTTCAAGAACATGCACAAAATTGCCCTGTGAGTATATTGAATCGATGTGTTGATGTTGGACCATGTTTTATGTAGCATTTGTTTTAAGTTTGACTTTTATGCATATTTTTAATGACAGACGGTGCAGCCTCAGGAACAGAAGGCTGAGGGTGGTCAGGAAATTTCAGCATCGGGCACTGCTGCTGCTGCTGATCATACTCAGGTCCAGGCATCTCAAACTACAACATCCAATACACCCGTACAGGACCTCAATCAGCAGGCTAATCCAAATCCTCAGTCTCATGCCATCTCCCAGGTTGCTATGGTTACTTCAGAACAGTGGTCTCAACAGCAGCAACAACAGTTTCAGCAATACTACCAGCAGTATTCTGGAAATGACCCGTATTATCAACAGTGCTATCCATATCAGCAGCAGGCATTACCACAGCAGCAACCTTTGCAGGTTAATGCAAAACAAATGACTGGACACAATCCAGTGTACCTGCAGACACAACCCCTACCTCAACCAGAGGTTCAGTCGCAACCACAGGCCCAGCCTCATTCACACTTACCTGGTCAGGTTCCTGTGGCTGCTCAACCGCAGAACCAGGCACAAACCAATGAACAACAGCAACCTCAGCTTAAGATGCCACCACACTCTCAAATTCCAGCACAAACTTACCCAACAACCCAGGGCCATTCACAACCTCAGGTTCAACCACTTCCTCAAGCTCATCCTCATCAGCAATATGGGCACATACCTCAGTATCAGCAGCTTCATTCCCAGATGCAACTGCCACAGCCCCAGCTTCATCCTGCTTCTCAAGCTCAGCCACAAGCTCAGCAGCTTCAGCCTCTGCCCCCTCCCCCTTCCCAGCCCCAGCTGCTGCGATATCCTCAACCAAGCCATCCCTTGAATCCAAATTTGTTGACTCAGACACAGCACCCTGCAGCCCAGGCAGTGACTGGTCATCAGTCTTATTCACAATCGCAGCCTCACCAGAAAATGCAGCTGGTAACACCACAAAATCCCTTGCATATGCCTGCTCAAGGTGGCCTTCATCCACAGCAACATCCTGCTGAAAAGCAGAATTCGTTCCCTCAGCAACCTCCTCAGATTCACCTGCCGCAATCTCATGCTCCAATTCCAAACCAACAGCAGGCTGGCTTGTTGCCTTTACCTGGTCCTATGCTGCAACAAGCTCATCATCATTCTCTTCAACATCCACATTCAGTTCAACCACAATCAGTTATGCAGCCTGCTGGATCAATTATGCCCCAGCAATATATGCAGCAGCAACCTTTGTCAACCCAACCAATGGGCTTGGTTCAGCCTCATATGCATCAGCAAAGTCCTTTTGTGCAGCAACAACAGTCCTTGCAATCTCAATTACTCCCCCCTGGCCCCCCTTGGTCCTTCCAGCAGCCTCCTCATGCCTATCCACAACCGCAGCAAAATGTTGCCGGATTGCATGCTGTGCAGCCCTATCAAACACCTAATCTTGCTGGGAGACCTTTGACACCATATCATGGACTACAATCACAGCCACATCCACTTTCTGCACCTGGGATGCTGGTTAAGCCTTTGCAGCTTGGTGTGAACCAGCTATCTTCTTATCTGAATAACATGCTTGGAACCGACAACCAGTCTGGGTTAACTTTGCAACCAATGTCAGAGGTGCCAGGAGATCATGGTACTTTAAATGTGGTTGAGCAAGAAGCAGATTTATCTTCCCAGGGAATTGCTAAGAAGGAAGCTAATGTGTTGGCTGTGGCATCTAGTCTTGGAGCTAATATGGTCAACCCTAATACTTCAAAATACAATGCTGATTTGAAATCTATAGATGAAAAACCTGCCGGTGATGTTGGGGATAATACTAGTGGGTTTGTTATATCTACTAAGCTGACACAAGAATCTAGATGGACAGATCTTGTATTGTATAGAGATACTTTGTCTAAGAATATGGCCAAGGGTGTGGCTATTGAGGACCAGAAAGATGTTGCCAATGGTGAACGCAAAGTCGAAGAAAAGGCTAATCTTGGTGAAGAACAGAATGGGAAGATGCTGAAAGAAAGAAATAAATCTCAAGATGAAGGTACTGCTAAAGGTCCTGCAGGCAATGAATTTACAGGTATCCCTCCATGTAGTCAAGTGCAGCCTGGAAGCTTTCTGCAGCCTTCTCATTCAGTTCCAGTTGTTGACCAGGGAATACTCCAGCCCCTACAGATGCCTTATGGGTCTAACAGTAACCAACAAAAACCTGCTGCCTCTGCAATATTACAAGCACATCCACCAGGACTGCCTTTGTATGCACAAGCACCAGGACTTCCTCCCGATCAAGTTAGACCTCAGGCCTCTGGACAGACTTCAGTTCCACCTGAAAATTTTGCTTCTTCCTTTGGCAGAGGACCAAGTAGTTATGGTCCTCAAGGGCCTTATAATCAAGGTCCTGCTTCTGGTGCTCCTAGGATGCCTCGAAGTGAAACCCTTGTACGCCCAGCATTTGGCACACCATCATATGGCCCTGAAGCTCATTTGGTTCAGCAGCGTTCTGCAAATATGTTGAACTATCATGCTGATAGTGAAAGGTTAAAGCCTAGACAAGACGAGCATTTGAATCCATACCCTTTGGATCATGTTCATCCTGTTGGTGATCGAGGACAATTTGACGAAGATCTTAAACTATTTTCTAGGCCTTCTCAATTGGACACTGAGCCTGTTCCTAAATATGAAAGCTACTTCTCATCCAGGCCCCTTGATAGAGGTCCTCATGGCTTTGCTAAGGATATGGGACCATGGGCTCATGAGAAGGACCCTCGTGGTTTGAGTTTTGATCCTATGATTGGCTCCGGTCATCCTCGATTCTTTCCACCATATCATCCTGATGATGCTGGGTAAAGGTCAGTTGGTCTTCCTGAAGATACCCTAGGCAGACCAGAATTTCTTGGAACAGTTCCTGGCTATGGTCGGCGTCGTATGGATGGTTTTGTCTCTAGAAGTCCAGGAAGAGAATATTCAGGTGTATCCTCACACAGATTTGGAGGATATCCTGGTGATGAGATAGATGGCAGGGAGTGTCCGTTCAATGATATATTTTCAGGTTTTCCTGGGCATATACATAGGGGTGGGTTCGAGAGTTCTGACCACATGGCAGAGCATTTTGGTCCAGATATTCGACCTCCACACTTTAGAAGGGGTGAACATTTTGGTCGCAATAACTTGCCTGGTCAGTTGCAGATGGAAGGACCTATTGGCTTTGGTGATTTTTCTAGCTATGAACAAATGGGAGAATTTGATAGGCCTGGAAATTTCCGTCAACCACGTCTCGGTGAGCCAGGATTTAGAAGCAGCTATTCACTTCAAGAATTTCCTAATGATGGTGGAATCTATACAGTTAAGTGTTGGTTTTGTTCTAATTTTTGTCAATTATGTTATGCAAAAATACTGTTCATTCATTATTTTTTTTCCCCTGATCCAGCATAATCTATGTATGCTTGGGAAGTTTGTATCTTTGAGTTTCATATGTTTATGCTCTTGATCTATTTTTGACTTATTGTATTTTCAGGGTGGTATGGATTCATTTGAAATTTTGAGAAAGAGAAAACCGTTGAGCATGGGTTGGTGCCGGATTTGTAAAGTGGACCGTGAAACAGTTGAAGGCTTGGACCTGCACTCACAAACAGGGGAGCACCAGAAGACAGCTATGGATATGGTTGCAATCATCAAACAAAATGCAAAGAAACAGAAACAGTAAGTGTTCTATTTCCATACCATGCATGGTGGCATTTCAACCTTGATCTGCTTACATGTAAAAAATCTATTTATTTATTTTATGTTGATTTGTTTTGTAGAACCTCCAGTGATCACTCCCTTCGCAATGATTCAAACAAATCAAAGAATGCAAAATTTGAAAGCCGCTCGAATAATATTAAGTCTTGATATATGCTGTCTCATAGAGTTGTTCCCTTATTGGCTTGGGATTGAATTTGTCAGTTTGGTATTTGGCGCTTAGTGATGTAGGTCACTCACCCTTGCCTCTTTTCTACTTCTGGGTGGTTTATGCTGGTCCTGTCATTTCAGGTTGCTGCCATGTCAATGGAGATGGATTTTGGAACTGATGTTCAGTGGCAGTTAAGTTTGATTTCATTTACTTTTATATTTGTTTTTTAATATGATAATTATTTGCTTTTAGGACTTTAGTATTTTGTGGCAACTTCAGCATTACCTACTTAAAAATGTTTTTGATATATCTGGATGTTCTGAACTAGTGCTTATTTTGCTTGTCAGGATGTCTATATTGCGATTTCTTATCGATAGGTTTATTAGGTTGCACCTACATATATCCAATATATGGTTTTGCATGCATTCTTCAATCACGTGCTGGCTCAGGCTTTCTTTTATTTGTTTTAGAATTAGAGTCCTTTTGTGGCACTGTATGGCATTTAACTATACAAATGTTTTCCTTAATCAGTGTTAAACGGATCATGCAACCTTCACCACTATTGTCTCCTATAACATAAGGTTGTTGCCCAATCATCTTTCTATTGCTAGATGTTTTTTCTCTGCCAACTTTTGTTGCCTCTTGAATATTGAAGGGAAGAAAATATAAATTCAAGTAGAATGTCATTACAAATTATCATGAGTCAGCTAGAACATAGAACAAGTGCACATAATGTGGTGAAGTATATATGGAAATTCGTTCTTATATTGATGTAAACTAGTTGTCCTCTAGTGGCTTCATTTGCTTTCTATAATTAATTCTAAGTTGTATCATTATTAAAGCTGCATGTGAAATTTAGTGTATCTAAAAACATGCTTCTTATATTCTGAAATTCAAGTAGACTTCAAGTACCGTGATCTATCTAATATTAGTGCTCAATATTAATTCAAATCAAACAGTTTTGACTTTTGAATGAATTCCATTAATAATATAGGCAGGGGCAGACGTTTAAGTTTAAATATGATACATTTGGAACTGGTTACAGTTAACCGATAAAACTTTATTGCCAAAAATATCAATGAAGCAACTTGTTAAGGATTATGGAGACTACTAGTTCCTTGCCACATTTGTAGCTAAGATTGTTTATTGCACTGTATTATGTTACTAGGAAAATGTTTGTGCTATAGATTGCTAAACCTATTGGCCCAAAGCATTTGATCTCTGTCATCTAGGCAAGTCTAGGATATAAATTCTATTTGATGATCTATACATGATTGGACCAGTGAAAATGATCAGTAAAATGCCTGCTTGGCCATTCAATTCCAGGAGCAGAAAATTTTGAATCATAAGCAGAAGAGTGTTTTTTTTTACTTGGTAGCTTTTAGATGAGCATTCGAAGACTTCCCTTTGGATGCTCAGTGGGTACCAGTGCAGTGCGTTTAGCTCTCTTTTTGTCTCGACCATAGTGTAAAATATTGTTTGGATTACCTAAGGTACAGTTTGGTTACATGTTTGCATCGTGCTGGAGTACTCAAAGCCCACTGATGGATTATTCTCCTGTTGAGGAAAAGCTGCTACAATAACATTTCACTTACCATATTAACCCTGTACTTTTTTTATTTATTAAAAAACGCATACCCACTTGATCCCTTTTCACTCGATACTATATAGGCATGTAAAGTGTAACTCCTTTTCCTAGACAAATAATTTTTAGTTGTGTAAAATATAAATTGACTTTTATAATAGTCTAATCAAATAATAATAAATTTTATATACTTAATCATAAATAAGTAGTTATATGTTTAATAAAAAATAGATACAAATATAATTAATATTTTTATAAAATTTTAATTATTTATTACTACAATTATTATTTAACATAAATGTAAATTTAATATATATTCTATTATTTAACATAAAATACAATTTTTGATTATATCTTTTTACATATATAAAATCTTAATGTAATGTCCTTAATAGTCATTTTCTATTCTCATCTCACTGCTACCGCTACGTTTGAATCTAAACACATCCCACTACTGGTTTTAATATCACCGCTATAATACCCAATCTCATCACCACCATTGTTTATAATCTCACCGGAGCTAATCGCATTGCCCATCCAAAGGAATCCTTAAGCTATGAGAGATAGGTCTTCCTTGTTAGAGGATAACCGTTTATTGGCGTAAAGAATAAGCTTCTAGTTATGACTATGAACTGCTCCTAACTAGCAAGGGGTGAAATTATCTCCATCCTGTGGTGGCTTGTCTCCAACCTCTTAATTTGTGATCCTATTATAGGTTCGATATTCTTGTCTTAAAGCATTTATATTTCTTCTTACCGGAATTCAAGGAAAATTTTTCTAAGTATTGTAATTTAAATGCTGTGTTTCATTAGTTTTAATTCTAAAATAATTTCCTTTCGTTATCTTTTAATAATTTTCAGGTCCAATGCTTAATACCATAACAATTCTTTTAAACTTGATAGAATTGATTTTTTATATTGGTGGAATTTCTCTTTTTTTCCTTTTTTATTATAGATTTTTTAATTCATCCTCCCTTTTTTGGGCGAAGCAGACAACATAACGGCTGAAAGTTCAGTGGGAAGGTTTTGACGCTCATCTTTTGTAGATTTGGTAAGATTTTGTTCAGATTTTGGGGTAAACTTTTGCTTTGTAGTTTTTTAATCTCCTTTGAAATTGGCTTAACTGCATGTTATTATATATGTTGCATTATTTACACACTGGGTTTGTTTTATATTTTCTGTTAATTTAAGCTTTTACTTTTTTTAGGTCAAATGCTATTTGAGGTAGTCTGAAATTTTAGAATTGGGAGGTTGGTAGAAATGTAAGTTTGACGATTATTTATTTCCTAAAATGTATTCTAGGAATTCTTATGGAACTTGTATTTAGCTAGGTTGGTGACTACCTCTCTGTTTGTACTTTAGGAGTGCCTAATCGCCTTGTGAAAGGCATTAAGCTTAGGTCAAGACTCCAAGTAGAGTTGCATGTTAGGACATACTTGCTTGGACAAGAAAGTGCCTACTATCTTTTGTGTCAAATTTGACTTTCTTTCTGGAATATTTTGCTAGGATCCATCTCTACCTACTTATGATTTTGAACGACAAGCCTGAGAGAGAAGAAAAAGTGTTAGTCTTGTCATTTTAACTTCACTCTGGTGTTTCAACAATAGGATCTGGGTTGCATTGCCTTCCTTTTTGTCCTTGTAGCAATGTCTGTGGTTCCGCTTGTTTTGACTTAAGCCTCATGCATATTTGATGAAATATTGTAGAGACATTAATCTAATATTCTAATTGACCTTTATAAAAAATTTTGACCATGTTTCATATGTAAAACATCGTTAGTTTCTATGTTCAGTTAGTTATACTTGAGATATTCCAATTCCAAGTAAACAGTCAAGCAGTATTGGACTTTTGATATGTTTATCTTCGAATAATTCTATCACTCCCATTAATTTATGATAAATTCTGTAAGATGCAAAGCCTTTGATTTGATTGTATATGCTCTGCTCTGTAAAATGAGACATGATAGAGTATTAAGTGGAAAGTAACTAACAGTAAACATAAATCTGAGACATACAAATAACTATCAACTAGAAGATGACCATTGTTGATTTGTCTCCCAAGGAATGACTTTATGAGTTTTTACTTCAAGTTCACATAATCTCATATTGCTATGGTTTGTAGTTTTGAAACTTTTATAACACTTAATCATGGTGTAGGATGTTTGTTACCTGTATGATATTTTTAAACGACTCCCATTAACTTTATGGTATTCAATTCTCTAAGGTGCGAAGTCTTTGATCTGACTGTATCTGCTCTGCTCTATAAAAAAAAATACATGATAATGGAAAGTAATTAACAATAAACATAAATTTTAAGACATACGCATATAAAGTAATTGAAGATGACCAGTTTTAATATCTAACAATTAATGATAAATTATTTTGTAAGGTGCAAAGTCTTTGATCAATTGTATCTCCTCTGCTCTATAAAATGAGACATGATAAAGTATTAAGTGGAAATAAACATAAATGTGAGATGTCCAAATAACCATCAACTAGAAGATGAGCTATGTTGAGTTGCTTCCCAAGTATGAATTTTTTAACTTCAAGTTTACAAAGCTCAAAATGCTATAGTTCTTATTTTGAAACCTTTATAACACTTAAGTTAATCAACTGATAATACTAATTTTATGGTCAATAGGTTACATAAATGAATTGGCAGGAGAATAATTAAGCAACCCCCTACTCTGACTTTAGATTGGTTGAATTTGCATCATGAATCCTTCAAAAAATGCCTATTTTTTCATATGACTTCCATGTGCAAAATATCTATTTGTTTGAAGCTGCACAGCGCTTTACATTGTTGGATGGCGATTCTGAACTGCAAATCCTGCATCTTTCACGGTATTTCTGACCAGGTTTGTGATTTATTCTTGATCATTATGGGTGAGTCTACAACCCCATATGATATTCCTCTTTTTGCATGTTTGTTCTCTTTGATTTTAAGATCTTAATTCTTTTGCCTGGCTTTCGTATTGTAACAATTTTGCTTTTCTTGAAATGACTAGAGTGAAGCTCAAATTAGGTAGCCATATTATGTAAGTATAAAATGCCAGACTAAGATTACAATTTACCTTTTTAGTTAAAGCAATGGCTTTTGGTTATCCTTCTTTATACACTCAAGATGTACAATGGGTTTGGGGCTTATGGGTATGAAGGGATTTTATCAGGGTTATATATAGAAAGGCTTGTAGGCTCTGCAGTTTACTTGGAGTTCCAAATTGAAGATTCAGAATGTTGGTTCAATTTGATGAGTCTAGTTGCTTGCAATTCTTGGTAACGGTGAACATAAAGATGTATTTTACTAATAAGTAGGCTGATTGAAAAGTGAACCTATTTTTATTTAGGATTTTAAATTATCCTATAAGAAAAGAGTGGTGTGTGGCTGCATTATGCAAAGATTAGATGGCATCATGGGTGCTGTTCCCTTGTGAACAGTGTGGCATCATAACCTTGAGAAGGATAAAATGGAAGCTGAAGGGGTAAAACAACATTCCAATCTGTAATAAAATCTCCATCAAAATCATTTCTACCAAGTTTGAAAAAACATGGAAGAATCAACAGGCAGACATTTTTTATTATTATCATAATTGGACTAGGAATTCTAAGTGCTTTATATTTAGAAGTAAATCTCCTCTTACTTGGGACTAAATCCAAACTCTTAATAGAGTGTTTTTAATCAGTATAAAATCTAACGAGTCACATAAACAAAGCTCAGCCTTGATAAATTGTGACTTGCTAAAAATGACCCTGCATAATAAAAACTAAAATAATGCTGCATTCACATGTCGAATTACTTGGCCAGATCTGGAGAGTCTCCTTGGGAAGTTGCAAGAAAAAAAACATTAATTAAATTATAAGATTCTCTCCAGATCTGGCCAAGTAGTATCACATTTGAATGTAGCATTTATTTGAGTTTTTAGCTGAATGATAAAAGGTAACTAATAAATAGGAAGACATAAAAAACTATTTTACGGAGCACAGACTCTTCAACTCACTTATCTAGTGTGGTGCAGTGGAATATCTGTTGAATACAAATTGGGTGCTTAACAATGGATTTAATTGACTGCTAATCCCTGTTTAAGTCTTTTTGCCTGTTGTCTTGTTGAGTATAGGAAATTAACGAAGCCGATTCTTGAGGAAGGTGTTTGTTATATTTGGGGAAAGCTTAAGGTTGTCGTGTTAGATGATTTGTTGTGATTACACTTCCTGAAGCAAAAAAAAAATGAAGTCATTGATTTTTGTCAAGGGAAAAGATAGATGGTTCACAATTTCAATCAATTGATGAAATCTGTGGGAAAAAAAATTACTATGTTGATGACCGTTTGTGACTGCTACTCTATTTTTTTTACATGTTCTATTATATTCTCTTTACTCTCTGTGAGAATATGGTAAGTTTGATTTGCAGGTTCCTAAGTTTGGCCATGCCAAAGTGTAGCATCTCGCTTTCAATTATTACAATAATGTTATGATTCTATCACAATACAGAATTATACAAGGGTTCATCAGTTAAAAGGTATGGGTTTCACCTTCACTTCATTTCGTGGGTAATACAATTCAAGATTATGATTGATTAATTGTATGTGACAGATATGCCATCCAATAAAAGTGGGCAAGTGGATTCTTTAGTTTTGCTTCAAAGATATGTTAAAAGGAAAATTATTTGATACACTTTTAGTAAGAACAAAAAAAAAAAAAAAAAGTAAAAAATCTATATCTATAGTTTAAAAGAATCCCAAAAGGGTGGCACTTATATTAAGCAGAATACAATTCCTTTTTATTTTTTATTCACCGTTTCATTTATTTTCCTGCTCTTCTTTAACTATCTCGGTGGGTTTCCCTTTTTCATTTCAGTAAGTTCTTTTTTTTTTTTTTTGAGATTTTCATTCTTGATTTTTTGGATTGTCTTAGGGTTTACTTTATTGTGGTAGTGGTATGTCTCTGTTTTTGCTATGGTTTATTATATCATGTGGGTGTCATATTGGTGACAATTCCAATTGCATGGTTTAAAAAGTTATTATATCATCTGTTCTAATAATGTCTTACCGTGAAAAGAAACAAATTAGTAACTTTTTTTGCTGAGTAAGGAAAGATATTAGTATGAAAATAAGGACTCCATTTTGACAGTTACAATACTTAAGAATGATCCAATGGAAGACTAGACTAATTTTTTTATGTTTATCTCAACTTCTAAATTGCAAGCACATCCAAGTTGGTAACAACAAAATACTCCTCAAAACTAAGGTATGCCTTTATGTTTGTCTCTGAACAAATAATAACCAACGTATATATTTTATGTGTTTGCCCCCTTGAATGCCAAAATTGAATTATTGTATATATCTTATATCATATGTTTTGCTGCTCCATATCCACATTTGCCTTTCACTTCTGGCTAAAACGTCTATTTACTTTATGAAATTGTGTTACTTTTTTTTAGGAAGCATACTGAACTAGAGCAATAATTCGAGAAGCAGCACCTTGCAGGTATAAACAACATCAAACATGTTGAATTGTTTGACAAAATACATAAAGTTTGATGCTATCATCATAGCAAGCTTTTTATTTACTTTTTGTTTTTGCAAAAAGTTCTTGTTTTTTTTTTTTTTTTTTTGAACAATTGTATGTAAATATGATGGCGCTACAATTGTTTTCTTTTGATATTTAAATTAAACCTGAGTGTTACCCTTAAAATCTCTTACTATTACTAAACCTAAACCTGAAAGGAAAAGGGAGAATATAAATTGAACTTGTTGCCAATGGTAAAGCAATGATACAAAAACAAGGGAATGACCCTGGCACAGACTCATCTTTCCTTGGCTATTTGTTTCAATGCAAATGACACAGCCAGATTTTAGCATTTCAAAGTTACTCGAGGGACAAAAATGCTGGCCCCTGGTGGCAGATCCATTCGTTTTGAGGAGTATATGCCTGCCAAAATAAACTGACACAAAACTCGTACTACAAGAATCAATTTGAACCATTTTTGCACAACATGATGCTTTTAAGCTACCAACTTCTGCTTTGCATTTCACACACAATTATGAGTAACAGACAATAAGGTATATATATGTAGCACACATCACCCCTAAACATTATTAGTAACATGTTTTTAAATGAACTAAGGCCATACTTGTAGAAGCAACACTCTGAGAGCAATGCCTCAAGTCTTTCTAGAACTATTTGCTAAGGTAACAATTTAAACATATTTTTACAACTTATGGTATGAACATCACCTCTCGTATTTTATATACAACAGGTTTACCGTAAATCGGGATCAGAGGTCGCCCAGCCAAAGTCATTTAATCTGCACCTTTAGCATTTCATGTTAGGCTGTATCAGGGATGATGACTGCTTTTCTGAAGAAATCCTTCCTGAAGCTAAGGGAGAAATCCCAACTGTTTGCAATGAAGATGATGATGAGGGAGCTGGGGCGGAAACAGCAAAAGTTGAGAAACCGCTGATATTACTGCTCACGTTTATGCTGGTTCCGCTTATAGAACCTTCGGTGGCAGCTTTTGGTGCTGGCGGTCTCTCAATATCTGTGATTCCTTCCAGCATCTGAACCACTTTTCCCATCATTGGCCGATGAGAAGGCTGTTCCTGGATGCACCAGAAACTAACCTGAATTGCCCTAGTTATTTGCCCCATGTCCACATCTTGACTACCAAGCTTTTTATCAACAATTCCCTCTATATTACCCTTCTCAAACTCTTCATAAGCCCACACAGAGAACTTTTTCCTATTTGTGTCCGCTGAAACATCAAAATTCCTTCTTCCACTCACTATCTCCAACAAGACCATCCCATAACTATAAACATCAGATTTCGAAGTTATTGGAAGGTTTGCAAGCCATTCAGGTGCCAAATAGCCCCTTGTCCCCCTAACACTTGTCAGTGTTCGGTATCTATGGTCTTTGGGATTTATCAGTTTGGCAAGTCCGAAATCTGACACTTTGGCATTGAAATTTTCATCCAAGAGAATGTTCTCAGGCTTTATATCGCAATGAACAATGCAGTCCCTACACTCCTCGTGAAGGTATGTGATTCCCCTTGCAGTTCCAAGAGCAACATTATAACGGTATTCCCAGCTCAACATCTTTCCTGAGTGCTCTTCTGTGGTAAAAAGGAAGTTATCTAGAGACCCATTTTTCATAAACTCGTAAACTAAAAGCCTGTGACGGCCCTCAGAGCAAAAACCAATCAATCTCACCAAGTTTAAATGGTGGGTGCTACTGATGGTTGCAACCTCCATTCTAAACTGCTTTTCACCCTGCTCAATACCTTCTAGTTGCTTCACTGCCATAACAGTTCTGTTAGCAAGAACTCCTTTATATACAGCCCCAAACCCTCCGGCTCCAAGCTTGTCCTTAAATCCCTTGGTTGAGCGCTGAAGCTCCTTATATGAGAACTGAACAGGAGCACCAGACGCATACTCGAGAAGAGCATATTGAGCTGATAGACCCCCAAATTTGGGACTGTTTCTGCAGCACCACCACCATAAACTGCCTTCCAATGCAATCAAAACCAACACGGTAGCCACAATCACAACCACTACAACCCAGCCATGCACCCTCCAACCACTCCCATTCCCTACATTATCCGCAACAGGAGATGGGTTTGGTAATATTGGTCCACAAACCTTAACATAAGAAGTACTAGGAAGTGATGCACTCTGATACCCACTCACAAACTCGTTAGTTTTCAAGTAACAGATCCCTGATCCATCCGACAAAGAAGTGGAAGCAACACAAGAAGCGCCGACAAGACAATTTAATCTACAAGCTGATATCCCAATAAAGAAAACCTGAGAAGACAACTCAGGCGAATAAGTCAAAAATTCAGCATGATCCAGTTCCAACATAGCGGCACTCCCTGGACAATCTTCTATCTCCCTTTTCCTCTTACACCCTTGCCTCCTATCATTCACATCCACCAGCTCAAAATTCTCTGAAGGACACCCGCAAATTGGGCTCGTATCATTATAACTACAAATTCCCATATTCCCACAGTAACCAAAAACATCACACTGATCTAAAACTGCGGACCATCTCGGAGTTATAGTCCCACTACCTTGAGAAGAACTATAAATCCTTAGATTCCCATCCTCATCTAACCTTAAAAACCTCAAAATATCACTTCCTTCTGCATAATCACTACTGTAAGCCATAATTGCCCCAGTACTCAAACTAGGATCAAACAGATTCAAAATACCAATAGTTTGCAACCCTAAACTCGGAGAACTTAAATTTGCATCAAAAGAAGAATTCAACCCTTGGGTCCAATAAACAATACTATCATTCCATCTCAAAGTTAAATTCCCTGACCTTTGAAGATAAAAGGTATACAACCCAGATCTTAGAACTCTGCCAACAGTGAAATTCTGAGTCGGAACGATGGTATCCGTTGGATGGTCAAATGAAGACCAAACTACAGAACTGCCATTGCCCAATAGCCGGAGTTCCCCGGAGTCTTCCAAGGAAGCAGAGGAAACACCCTGGTTGGCAGTGCCAGAGTCCCAAACGACAGCGCCAGAACCATTGACAAGATGAAGAGCTCCGTTGGAGAGTAAACGGAGGGAACCAGCAGAGTCAACGGTGGTGCCATTTCCAGCAGTCCAAATAGGAACCCCACCTGCATACGTGATGGCAGCGAGGAGAGAGTTGGAAGAAGCAGAGGGAATGAAGGAAATGGAGAAAGTGGAATTGGAAGAGCGCCACGTTAGAGGTGGGGATGAGGGGGTGATGGAGGAGCCTAACGAGATTGTGGCCGATGAAGCAATAAAGAAGGAAGTGAAGAGGTAAAGGAATAGAAAGAAAGAGAGGCTCATTTGTTTCATCATCATCTTTGTAGAGAGGTGTGGACAAAGGAGATGAAAAACAAAAAGAAGAAGAAGAAGAGGGCAGCAGGCGAGGAGGGAATACAAGTGGGAGTAGACCTTTTCTTCTTCAAGAACTGGGAGCAGACTTTGACTAGTAATAAAAAAAAATCTTATTTCAAATTTTTTTTTTGGGTGAATTATTGTTTCATATTTTATATAATGGGAAGTTCTCCTCCGTAAGTTTTGCTTTTTGGTCCATTATGTGGGCTTATTTTCATACAAAATTATGTGGGCTTTTTAGTTGGCAGTAGGTAGTATGTTCGAGTCAACGTTTGACTTCTGCATGTTCTTAATTAACACGGAAATATAACAATATTTTAAACTTAAGGATGTAAAAAGTCATTAAATCGTTTAAAAAAATAATAATTAAGCCTTCGTTTTTTCACTCAATTGGGTATTTAAACTTTTAAAATATATAAAAAGGGCCTTTAAACTTTTTCAAAAAAAATAATTTAGCTCCTATTTTTTTTGCACTCAATTGAGTACTTAAAACTTTCAAAATGCATAAAAAAGTCTCTCAAAATTTTTCAAAAAAAACAATTAAGCCCCTACTTTTTTTTTACACTCAATTGGATACTCAAACTGTCAAAACGCATTAGAAAAGTCTTTTGACCGTTAACTTTAACAGTTGACCGTTAAAAGTTAATCGCCTCTAATTTTTTTCAATTAAAACCACCCTGTCTCATAACCACGACATGACATATGGCAAAAGAATTATAAAAATAAAAATCAATAGAAGTTATAAAATTTATTAAATTTTAATTAAAAATATAAAAAAAAATAAAAATTGAAAAAAAATTATAAAGTATATAGAAATATAGAAAAAATTATAAAATTATAAAATTTTATAAAGTTGTAAGAAAATTATAAAAAAAAAAGAAATTTAAAATTCGTAAAAAATTATAAAAATTATCTACTAGAAGAAGCATTTTATAATTTTCATTATTTAAAATTCGTAAAAAAATTATTGATTTTTAATTTTTATTACTTTTAGCCACATGTCACGTTGTTTTGTGACATATGACAGTTTTAACTAAAAAAATTTGGGGTCGTTAACTTTAACGATTAACAGTTAAAGCTAATGGTTAAAGGACCTTTTTGATGTATTTTATAATTTTTTTATGATTTTTATAAATTTTTACAATTTTTTTATAAATTCCTACTATTTTTATAAAACTTTCTAATTTTAAATATTTTATATTATTTATTAAAATTTAATAATTTTTATAACATTTATTGATTTTTATAATTTTTTTTGCCACATGTCACGTCGTGGTTGTGAGACAAGGTGGTTTTAATTGAAAAAATTAGAGATAATTAACTTTAACGGTCAACTATTAAAGTTAATGGTCAAATGGTCTTTTTTTGTGCATTTTGACAATTCAAGTACCCAATTAAGTGCAAAAAAAAAGTAGGGATTTAATTATTTTTTTGAAAAAGTTTGAGAGTCTTTTTGATTCATTTAGAAATTCAAGTATCCAATTAAGTGCAAAAAAAAGGGGCTTAATTGCTTCTTCTTTTTTAAAAAATTTAGGACTTTTTACACCCTTAAGCCAATGTTTTATCATAAATGGATGTCTATCGAATATCTAGATAAGTTTAATATACATTAACAAAAAGACGTAGTATTAAATCATTTGTTTTATATGCACAAATCAAAATCAAGCAGATATTTACTTGAAGTAGAGCATGAAACTAAAAAAATTGAATAAAAATCTCATGAAATCCATTTATGAACAAGAAAATGACATCATGATTTGGATTGAATCTCAATGAAAAAAATAAGTCAACGAAAATTTTGTACGATAAGTTTAGTGAATTTTTTATATTATAGGAAAACAGTTCAAAACTTTATCTTTTTTTTTTTTAATTTCATTTCGAATTTCATTTTATTTAAAGAATATAAGAAAAATCCCATTCAATAGAAATTAGAAGTTAAAAAAAGCACACTAGAAAAAAAGAAAGATGATTGAAATCTTTAATGTTTGTTAGATGTAGAGTATATTGTAAACATCTCATTATCAATAAAATTCATATGTTCTCTTTTGCTCTCCCAATTTCTTTACTCTTTTACTTTTTTAATATTTATTTCAAAACATGTTATCAACATGATTCCTTTCTAAACTTTCGGCCATTGTACAAGATAAGGCCCATTTCCTAAATTATTTATGGAAATGGGCCACTAAAAAAATTATTTACTGGAATGGTCAAAAAACAGTAAAATATTCTGACGTGGACGTGTTTTCAGGGGAAAACGCAAAAAAGTGCACTGATAGAGATGTACTTTACCCCGTGTCAACAAAAGCGCGCTAACATTGACGCGCTTTACCCCGTGTCAACAAAAGCGCGCTGATATGGACGCGCTTTACCCCGTGTTTGATTAGGGTTTTTATGTTATTTGCATATCAGGTCTTAGGGTTTTAAAAAAATAAATTGGGGTTTAAAGTTTTAAAAGATAAATTAGGGTTTAGGGTTTTTTAATTCGTAAGTATTGTTCCAGAAGAAATAAATTTGACAAGATGGGATATGAAAAAATAAATTTGACGTGATACATTCTGAAAAAATTATTTTAACGAGATGGATTTTGTGTTTTTTTTTTGTTTATACAATCAGTAATTGTACAAAAAAAGCTTCTACCTGGACGCTTTTTTTGTACTATTGATTTTGAAAAAATAATTTTGAGAAGATAGTTTTGAAAAAATATCCCGGGATTCACGGGAAATATGATAGTTGGGGTTGAAAAACGCTTCAAGCAGGATGCACTGTCAGCAAAAGTATTGAAAAAGCTCCTAGCTGGACGCTTTTTTCAGTAGTGTTGGTGATAGTGCATCCCATTATCCCTTAGGCTATAAATGAGCCAAATTTCATTCTCTTGTTGCATAAGTTACAACAAAAGAAATTGAAGAAGATCAGAAGAATAGAAATTGAAGAAGTTGAGAAGGTATAAGTTGATTTATCATATTAATATTTATACGAATCATTATATTTTTGCATAATATTTTTTGTTTTGAATTTCTTTCGATAGATAATTTGGTTGAAAATGAATGAACATATTAGTGTTGTTATTTACTACGACGGTGAGGTTTGTGACACCGAGAACGATGTTATTTTTTTATCGGAGAACACAGCTCGACCGGTTTTCAACCAGAACATAAAATTGACAGAACTTCGTAAAAGAATTAGGCACAAAATCTTCGGAATGATGCCTATGAGAGTTTTGTCTATTAAGTATCGATTTTGTGCTTCGACTGATCCCATGACATATGACTCATTTGATATTAAATGTGCTCGTGGCTTGGAGGCGATGGTGCAGACTCACATCGCTAGTGGATCACCCTATCTTGAGTTATATATGGAATTTTCAACACCAAATGAAGCACTTGCGACTTCAACATCTACTACTGTTCGAAAGGAATACACGACCCCTGTCCGACACTTCGTTAATGGAGGGGACATGCACATTGGTGGGTCAATGTCCAATACTGAAGATACTTACTGGAGAATGGCATCAACTTCTAGTCGTTGGCGATCCACATCTGATTGGGGACATTATGAAACGTACATAAAAAGGGATGATGTACTCCCTACGACGTCCACCAGCAAGGGTACCCCCTACATTGCAAATGTTAGTGGGTCAAATGATGAGACCGATGTGGATCCATCCCGAGAGCCCAATCTTGATGGTGCAGAAGTTGTATTATTTTCTAAACTGGAGTCTTTTCCAACCGAACCTGAAGACGGTGAAGGGGGTTCAGATGAAGAAGAAGAAGATCCGCGATTTATAACGTACTCGGCTCCAACTAACATGCAAAATGTCGATCTATAGGCAGATGATGCGTTGGAGTTTCTAAATCTACCACATAGGAGGCGTGGCCACACAAGTTCGTCGTTGGATTCGGGTGAATTGGAAGTTGGTAAGGAGTTTTCTAATAAAAATGGTTTTCTCAGTATATTAAAGAGATATAGCACCATGAACGGGGTTAACTACTACGTGGTTAAATCCAAATTCAAGAAGTTCAAGGCCAAGTGTGCAGTATGAGACAATACATGTTCATAGAAAATCATGGCTTCGGTTAAGAAGAGGATAAAGTTGTGGGAGATAAATAAGTTCAAAGATTCACATACGTGTGTTGTTCACATACGTGTGTTGCCGGTACAATATCACTGGGTGTTTAGGGTTTTTGAATATTATTGTTATTATTTAATGTTTTATAATTTAACGTACTCATAGGTTGACGGGTGTTTCACAAGATCATCCCAAGTAGGATTCAGAGATGATAGTGGGCTTAATACTACCGGTGGTGAAAGCAGATCCCAGGACTGCTGTGTCGATCTTAATTTCCAATATCCGTATCCAATTCAAGTACACGCCTTCTTACCGCAAGGCTTGGATAGCTAAGCAAAATGCGTTAAAGAAGATGCACAGCGGGTGGGACGCTTCATACAATGAAGTGTGATAGTAGTGTCAAGTGCTGGAGAGGTACATCTCAAGTTGTGTAATAGACCTTGATACGGTTCCTGCGTACTACAACGACCACTTAATCTGTGGATGCCAAGTGTTCAAATGTTTGTTTTGGAGCTTTAAGCAATGTCGGGACGCATTTCAGTACTGCAAGCTATTGGTACAAATTGATGGTACCTTTATGTATGGTAGATATACTCACCAGCTATTGCTAGTTGTGGCACAATATAGTAATGGAAGGATCCTTCCAATTGCGTTTGCAATAACATCGGGAGAGTCAGGTGACGACTGAGATTTTTTTCTTTTTAGGTTAAAGAGGCATGTCTGCCCCCCCAACTTGATATCTGCATTATATCGGATCGGGGCACTGAAATACTAGCCGCAATTGAGTGACAGGAAAGCCTCTAGGATTGCACACACTATCGATATTGTTTAAGGTACGTTGCGTCTAACAACTATAAGTAATATCGGTCTACCACTGAACGATAACAAGCGATCAATATGGGTATTTAATCACCACCAATATTATTTGGTTTGTAATATTCAATTTGTTTTGAATGGAAGAGTGGTATGTAATTATCGCTATCCACTTATATTAACAGGGTACGAGATCAATAAGGATAGTTTTTATGAGATGTTGGTGATTTTGTAGTTAATTAACAATCAAGGCGTAAACTACCTCTGTAAGATACCTTTTGATTCGTAGACACAATTATATGACGATACCTATGATATGGTCAGATGACCTCAAACCCGGCTGAATACATTAACTCTATTTTAAAAGGAATGCATCATTTGTCGATAACCTCGATTGTGAGGAAGATATACTTCCTTTTGGCGGTATTGTTTCCAAAGTGAGTAGTGAGTTATAAAGGTCAAATGTAGGGAGGCCATATATAGTTCCGGAAGGTAGTGCAAAAAATTAATAAGGCCAAGGCGTGGGCCAATTCCATGCACACAGTATGTCATAATCACGAAAACCTATGGTTTCGTGTAACAGAGTTAGACAGACCGAACCAAGGTATTCCTAGTAGATACTATCCTGTACACCTGATAAATATGACATGCGACTATGGGAGGTTTGATGCACTTCGTTATCCATGCGCTAATGTAATTGTAGCTTGTCAAAATATCCGTTTGGATCCCATGAGCTATGTCGATGAAATGTACAAATTAGAATACATGTACAACCTGTAGAGACACATATTATCATCAGCCTCATATGAACGTAAGTGGTCGTCTGAATCACTTGCTCCGTTTAAGTTGTTACCGGATAGAGAATTATGTTGCAAACTAAAAGGTCGACCGTGCTCGACTAGAATACGTGATAATATAGATATTCGAGAAAAATAAACCAACGAAAGTTGTGTGGGTGGTGTAGAAACTCGAGTTATACAATGCCAACATGTCCAAATCGAAATAACTCTTAATTTATTAAATGAAACAGTGAAAAATAATTTGTACAAACATATTCAAAAGAACTTCTATTTTATTAAATGAAATAATATAAAAATAATTTGTACAAAAATATTCAAAATAACTTCTGTTTTATTAAATGAAACAATATAAAAATAATTTATACAAAAATATTCAAAAATAAATCAATGCATGCGCCGATCAGAATCAGTGCCACATGGGGATGGTTGACGGTTACGCACCGGATTCCTTCTTATTTCAACTTTCAGTCGGGATTGTGGTTGTTCGGGATCAGCTTTTGGTTGCAGGTGTTGGGAGGATGACTCGCCTTGATAGAACAAATATTGCGGAGGTGTTTACATCACCCACGACGAATGTGTTTGAATCTCATAAGGCGATGAGGATTGGAAATGAGATAAGATCACTGACGGTGCCTCGTGTGGTCCCTCCTGTGATGATGGCCTATATATCTTCGTTGAGTCAGAGTCATTAGGAAATGAGATGCACTAGGCCATGAATTCCAACTTTGCATAGGAGTGAAAAAAGGAAACATATAAGGGTTAGAATACGTACCTGGCATAATCTTAAGGGGCTGTAGTATGGGAATTGTCGCTTGCTCCATTGGGGTCGGTGATTGCGTGGACGCTGTTGATGGGCCCGCCCCGTCATCCCTTGTCATTAGATTTAAAGGGCCCTACCGTTCCCTTTTGACATAGAATTGTCGATACCTCTACTCTTCCGAAAGCAAATATGGCTTGCCATGGATCTTAAACCATGGCAATCCAGATCACACGCTAACTCTGGAATGATAATCCGTTCGCGAGTAGGTATATTATAACGCCCTAAAACCTGGTTTAAAAGTTTAAATTAGATCTCGGAGGTCACATTGATCACTGAAGTGATCCGAAAACATTTTTTTAGTTTAACAAACTGGAACACAAAATAGTATTTAAGTAGCATAAAAAAATTTAGAAAACTTAATCCCGAGGTTTTTGAAATTTAGTCTACTAGCAACTTGCAAAAACCCAATATAAAATTTTACCACAATTCTTATAATTATTTACATTTCAAAATTACTTGTCAAAATAGGAATCGAAAGAAATCTTGTTAGCTTGATTTTAAATGTGTCTATCTGAGAACTTCGGCATGCCGAGTCCAGCTACAGAAAACGTGAGTGCCTAAAAAGGGAAAAACTAAGCGGGTGAGCTACACGAGCTCAGCGTGAGCCTAACCCGAAATAAAAAAAGTGACTAAAGACCAGATCAATATATGGTTTGATATACGAAACATACATTTGATCATACAAATCGCGTTTACAAAATTCCAAATTCGCACAATACTTACCTACAGAAGCGAAGTAATTTAGTGAATACAAAACAATACTAGTACTCCAATGATCAGATCACAATATGTGAACCGATACAGATTATATGTAACAAGTCAGAAAATAATCTTACCTATCCAGCCAAACACCTCTCCATCCCCCTATCACACCACGAATAAGCTATAAGAAGCTCAACCAACCATGCACACCATAAAGGACCTCGAAAGGCCCTTCCAACCCTACACACCATGTATGTAGACACTCAGATGATAATATGCAGCAGAGCTAACATATGTGTAGTACAGTGCGGTAAACCGCAGTACTGATGAGTTGTAGTTAAAACTGCCAAAACAGAACAGATCAGACTTCTTTCTCTTCGCAACCAAACCCAAAATTATAATGCAAATACAAAAATGTACACCATTTGAAAACAGACATACAGAGACAGAATACGGAATCAGACATGCTCTTACTCATTTACACGACTCAATACCAGATTAACACAGGTCCTATC
This sequence comes from Gossypium anomalum, assembly GCA_025698475.1. NCBI lineage: Eukaryota > Viridiplantae > Streptophyta > Magnoliopsida > Malvales > Malvaceae > Gossypium > Gossypium anomalum. The sequence continues at coordinate 63,508,803 of CM046957.1, forward strand.
ATTAAACCATGCTTCAATTCATAAAACACACTACAAACACGCTTGACCAAACTAAAAGTTTAACACTATATTTACGAAAAACCAGATGACTCTAAGTCGTGTCGAAGACCCTAACACTTATACGAAGACCTCAACAAACTTTGGGCAACACAAGAATTAAAACGGGTCAAATTATGTTGCTATACGAAAATCTGTGAAACAAGGCTACATGGCTATGTGGAAGTGCCTAGGCCATGTGAGAGTCTACACGCCTATGTAAAGGAGGCACGCACCCGTGTGAAGAGACATACGCTAGTGTGACCCCGAAACATGGCCGTGTGGACAACCTGTGTAACTCTCTATCCAAATTGACTGAAATAAAATGCAGGGCAAACATGGCCATGTGAAAGTCTCACACACCCATGTGCCTACGGGACATGGCCGTGTGTCCAGAACACATGCCCGTGTGAATATCGACTAAAAATATCCAAATCAACCACACGGCCATGTGGCACCAAAAGTTGTCCAAAAACCCTAATTGCCAAATGCACACAGTCGTATGAACAGCCCATGTGCGGCACACGCCCGTGTGGTCACGAAACCATCTTGAAACAGCCTGTAAATTGTGAATTTCATCTCCAAACACTCTCTAACCTCTAATAATTCAGAAACGTGCCATAATAAACTGAATTTGATGCAATTTAATAGCGAAACAATGTTACAATTACACAATCACCAAAACATACATGAAATTACCGAAACACATAGAACTTATCATATTCCACAGAATTGAATCAACAATTCACAAATGAAGTTGAAGAGTTTCAAACCCACACCTGATTTGCGATCAAAACACCCTGAAATCAATCGACACACGTCGACGACCTTAATACGAACCCGATGCTTTTGTCGACAAAAAAAATGAAAATGAACCAGACACTAACCTGACGACAAGGAAACTGAAGCTTTTCGAAACCAAAAACAAAAGCAGAATTTCCTAGCCAAAGAAAAGAGAAAGAAAGACAATGGTGAGGGGGAAAAAAGAAAAAAGAAGAGATAAACGTGGAAGAGGGGAGAACGTGAAAAGAATAACTAATTTTGCAATCTTTTCTCCCTAATCACAAAATAAACACTAAAAGTAAAATACAATAATTCCTCAAAACACACACACTTGAGGACTCAAACCCGGAACCCAAAAGTACACTAACACAGAACTAACCACTAGACCAACAGGCCCATTCTGACACCAAAACACAGAAACTAACCCAATTGTCCGATCTAGCCACTGACCCTACCTATAAATCTCAAAACTATTAACCCCTAAAACCGGGGTGTTACATATATTATCATATCAATTTTCCCACATTTTGATACATTCCGAGTGGAAGACCGACCAATGTATATTCGGTTGCCGTAAGTCAATTTTGTGCTTATCATTGAGCACCTCAGATGCCACGAGAATCAGTTGTCGAAATCCAAATTTCCGCAACACTCTATCCGTCTGGTGCATCTCGATGGTAGCGTAGTTGACCAATGGGACCTTAGTGTGCTAGATGTTTGAATTCTGTAGGAATTCATCTGGAATTACTGCCCGAATTATCGGATTCTCGTATGGTGTCCATTGAAGCTATATGAACGTGATAAAACTATTAGTTATATACACAATACTAAATACTAAATACGGAATACGAAATCGAATATGTTTTGTATATATAGTTCAAAATGAAATAAATACTTACATGTGCTTCCGACCGTTGGTCTAATAGAAGCCATATATATTCAAGAGCAGTATGTATTCCCCCGTAACTCACCGAATGATTCCACCTACTTAAATAAAATGTTAGCATAAAGTTATATTTTAAATCTATGTAATAATTGTAAAATCTAATATAAATTTTACCTTGTTAAGAGTGAAATGTATATGGGTGGTTCACTCGATAACGTAAAAATGGAAAGCCAAACTGAGCCCATGGTTGTAACAGTGAGAGGCAACCTCCGATTTTTATTTTATTTGGTTGTGTCGCTCGACACATCTCCCGATACAATATTGACAACACGGTAGACCCCCAACTGAGTTCGCCAGCTGCTCTAAAATCGGTGAGTTTCAGTAGCCACATCAGATGTACGAGATTTCGTGACTTGTCCGGCATCATATAATTCGGAGGATCTGAAGGATGTATGCTCGAGCACATCGTACTCTTTCTACTTCAATCGAATCATCCCTCAGCTCTAGGAATGTGTCTCGTAACTAGCCCATATCGATTCAACCTTCATAAATAATATCCGGAATCGTACCCAAAAGATCGTAGCATATGGCTCCTCAATCAATAGATTAAGCGGACTCGGTGAGTACGGACCCATCCACCAGTAACCCTAATTGTAACTGCACGTCCTCCAAAGTGATGGTACACGCCCCACATAGAAGATGGAAAGTTTACATCTCGGGTCTCTACCTCTCCACAAATGCATTGATGAGTTTCGGGTCCAACTTGCACCCCTAGCCTATATTTGCCACGTGCCAAAAACCCGCTTCCCTCAAGTAATTTTCTATCAACAGTGATGGAGGACCAGGTATAATACGAATAAAACATTGAAACACTCAATCTATCGACTATTGTAAAAAAATATAAAAATATTAATTAAATTAAAAAAATTAAATAATATTAAAAAAATTAAAATTAACCCTTACCATTTTCAATTGGTCGAGATGAATTAATTACCGAGCCATTACTAACACGATCAAATTTCTTAAAAATTATAAAAAAAATAATACTAATTTAGACAAAAATTAAAAATTTAGAGAGGTTTGAGAGCTTTTTTTAGAAATTTAGAGAGAAATTTGGAAGAATTATAATTTGGAAGAAATTTTGTGTGAAAAAAATGGTTGGGGGGTTTTATAATTTTTTTCCTGACCGTCGAGCCCAACGGTCAAATTTTTAAATGGCCGTTGGAGGTGACTGTTGGGAGAAAAACACGGGGTAAAGCGCGCCCACGTCAGCACGCTTTTGTTGACACGGGGTAAAACGCGTCCTCGTCAGTGCGCTTTTGTTGACACGGGGTAAAGCACGTCCCCGTCAACGCACTTTTCAGCGTTTTCCCCTGAAACCGCTTCCACATTGGAGTGTTTTATTGTTTTTGAGCCATTCCAATAAATAATTTTTTTAGTGGCCCATTTCCGTAAATAATTTAGGAAATGGGCCTTTTCTTGTACAATGCCCTAAACTTTCTACTTCTTAATTATTTCCTGTAGCCCCAAATAAATTTTTTTCCTTCTTAATTATTTCTTATAGACTCCAAACAAAATCATGAAAAAAAAAGCCCATAACCCAACCAAAATCGAACCTAAGCCTTAAAAGTTTAAGACTCCTTCCTTAACCATTCAACCACCCAAATATTATTATTGTATGTTAAGAAATTTATAAAATCATTTTACCCTTGTATTTAAAAAAAAAAATTCCCAAAAGGAATCAAACCATGCCCTATTTGAGTCAAGAAATTTATAAATTCTATTACTGCCAAATAAGAAAAGAAAACCAAAACAGCCATGAGGAAGGACTTTCAACAACTCTCTCATCTTTTGGCCATCGAAGTCTTAAACACAAGATGTTGAGATTTGCATGAATTTTTTTAAAATTATTTGTCTAGATTAATTTTAATTTTCCTTCATGATTAATTATTATTGATTTAACTAACTTGCTTTAGTTCTATTTTTTTTAGGATGGTGAAAACTTTGATCTCAACATTGATTTTGGATTTATTGAGCAAAATTTAAATTGGTAAAATATGATTGAATTGTTAAGCTTGATTATTAAATATTGATTCATAAGGTTTACTAATGAACTTTCATAATATATTGTTTTTAAATGATTGTTTAAATATATATTATTTGCCGACTCAAATATAAGTTTTTATGATATTGGCCCCCTTTAAAGAAAGAATTTGTGGTGATATTTAAAATGTCCATCATATTAGATATGTTGCTTTCACCGAAGTGAATGCAAGTATAAAAAAATTTTAAAGATATAATCATGAACATGATAAGTGGCACAATAATAACCATTAGAAGTGGAAACATAATAATAAATAAGAGAATAATAAGAGTTCTCAAGATAACTCTTCAAAAGATATAGATAACTTACGTTATCAAAGTGATATGAAAGATTATTAGTCACTCACCTGTCATATATCCAAATATTCTTTAAAGAATATATATATATATATATATATATATATATATATATATATATGTCTCGCTGACAATGTAACAATGAATACTATCCTTAAGATAGAAAGTATTTATCATAATATAAAATATTATTAGCCACGTACCTGTCGTACATCCAAATAGTTTGCTCAACTATATTAGTATTCTTTAAAGAATATATATATGTCCCACTGATAATGTAACAATGGATTTTATCCTTTAAGATAGAAAGTATTTATCTTATTTGGTACTAAAACAAACAAATATTATTGCAATATTTGGATGTACAAAATTAGTTGAAAGCTCCAAAAGAGCTAGTAACTTGGTAGTATGAAAATTAATTGAAAGCTCCATAAGAGTTAATATATCAATATATAAAAGAACCAAATTTGTAAAGACTAATGCTTTAGTCTTAAAAAAATATACATTGTAGTGGATCTTATATTGAAATCGTGAATAAGAAAATATTATATTTGATATGAATCACTCTTTCTATGAATATTTACTAATTTTGATTTTGAAAATGATAGAAAGATTGAGTTATTGAATTTTATTTATCACTCTTGTTATTAAACTGAATTGACAGTGATTATCTCTGTGATCTTTTATTATCATCCCATGAGGGGTTGCAAGCAAGATATTTGACTGTGAATGATGCATTTGAATTATGGAATATTTTAAAATAATTATATGAATAACAGAACATGATAATTCTATCTAAATCTCATTATGATTGGATGCACCTAAAGTTGCAATATTTTAAAATAGCGAACGAGTATAACTCTGCAGTATTGAGTTCTGAATTAAATTATGTGAGGAAAATATTACTGATGAGGACTTGTCAGAGAACCTTTTCAACTTTTCATACTACAGATGTGCTATTAAATAGCAAACTATTAAATGAAAAACCATAAAGCTCGTTGTATTAGATTTGCTTTATTCCCTGAATCAAATATAATAATATATAAAGACGCAATCTTTGATATGGATGTAGTGAGTGGCTATATAATAATCGTAAAGGGAATGGTCAAATTAAGTCTTATCACCACCAAAAGTGAAAAATAAAGATAAATAAGATAATAACAATAATTCCCAAGAGAACCCTTTTGTTAGAATTAAGTGACCCGAATCCTTATTTAAATAAAATACAGTGGTAAAATAAAATAAAAGAAGAATCCATATAGAATTACACTTCTTTTTCTTTATTTTAGAATAAAATTTTTTAAACATTATTAAATTCCATCTATTTGATATTGATTAGAATAAGGTGTTTGAGTCTTACTAGAATATAGCTTTACAAGCCTATAAACAGATATAGTCTATTCCTCTTGTAATTAATTCGAATTCGACATAGTGAATTTTCTTCTCCTCTGCCCGTCGTTTTTTCCCGAAAGGGTTTTCACGTAAAATTCTGTGTGTTCTTTATTTTTATTTTATTTTATTTTTCACAAATTGGTATCAGGGCTTCCGGGTTGTTTATCTCGATCACGGTAATGGCGTCTTTGAAGTATGAAATTCCGCTGTTGGATCGCAACACTAGATTTACGTTGTGGTAGATTAAGATGCAAGCAGTTCTTGCGCAGATGGATCTGGAGGATGCCCTGCTAGGGATAGATAAGATGTCTTCGACATTAACAGATGAAAAGAAGAAGCGTAAGGATCGAAAGGTGTTAACACAATTACATCTGCATTTGTCCAACAAAATTTTGCAGGATGTGATGAAAGAGAAGACCGCCGCTGCATTATGGAAGAGGCTAGAATAAATATGTATGTCGAAAACTCTAACAAGCAAGTTGCATATGAAGCAGCGTCTTTATGCTCATCGTTTGGAGAAATGTGCGTCTGTACACGAACACTTAACAGTGTTTAAAGACATTCTCTCAAACTTGGAGGCCATGGAGGTTCAGTATGATAAGGAAGATCTAGGTTGATTCTACTTTGCTTGTTGCCCCCGTCTTATTCAACCTTTAGAGACACGATTTTATATAGCCGCGAGTCTCTCACAGTTGATGAGATTTATGATTCTTTGACCCGTATGATAAGATGAAGCATCTTGTGGTTAAACCTGACTCTCAGGGAGAGAGTCTTATTGCTCGTGGGAGGCAAGATCGAAATGCTAATAATGATCATGGAAGGACACAGGAACGGAATCCTCGTGGTAAATCTAAGGGTAAATCAAAGTCTTCAAACAGAGGTAAAACTTGTAACTTCTACAAGAAGAAATGGCACATTAAATCTGAGTGCTATAAGCTACAGAACAAGATTAAAAGGGAGGCTGTGAATCAAAAGGGAAAACAACCAGAAAATTCCGGTGAAGCTGATGTTGTAGAAGACTATAGCGATGGTGAACTTCTCATCGCTTCTGTCAATGATTTTAAAGTAAGCGATAGTGGATACTTGATTCAGGCTGCACATTTTACATGAGTCCTAATCGGAATTGGTTTACAACTTACGAAACAGTGTCAGAAGGTGTTGTTTTGATGGGAAATAATGCTTCATGTAAAATCACAAGTGTTGGAACAATTAAAGTTAAGATGTTTGATGGAGTTGTTAGAACACTTAGTGAAGTGCGACATGTTCCAAAATTGAAGAGAAATTTAATTTCATTGAGTACTCTTGATTCAAAAGGGTACAGATACACAGCTGAAAGTGGGGTTTTAAAGATTTCCAAAGGTTCCCTTATTGTGATGAAAGGGAAAAGAAATACTGTCAAGTTATATATTTTGCAGGGTTCTACTGTTACTAGTGATGCAGCTGTCGCTTCCTCTTCCTTGTCAGATGATGATATTTCTAAACTTTGGCATATGCGCTTAGGGCATATGAGTGAGAATGGCATGGTAGAATTGAACAAAGGAGAACTTCTTGATGGGTAAGGAATTTGCAAACTAAATTTCTATGAGCACTGTATTTTTGGGAAGCAAAAGAGTGTTCGATTCACCAGAAGAATCCATAACACAAAGGAAATGTTGGAGTATATTAATTTTGATTTGTGGGGGCCATCCAGAGTGCCTTCAAGAGGTGGAGCTAATTATATGCTAACCTTTATTGATGATTTTTCCAGAAAAGTTTGGGCATTCTTCCTGAAGCAGAAAAGCGATGTGTTTTTCGCATTTAAGTCTTGAAAAATTATGATTGAAAAATAGATGGGAAAACAAATAAAATACCTCCGTACAGATAATGGTTTAGAGTTCTGTTCTGATGAGTTTAATAGATTGTACAAGTCAGAAGGGATCATGAGACACTTGATAGTTCGTCATACTCTACAGCAAAACAGCATTGCAGAACGAATGAACAGAACGATCATGGAGAAAGTTCTATGTATGTTGTCAAATGCCAACTTACCGAAGTCGTTTTGGGCAGAAGCAACCTCTACTGCATGTTTTTTGATCAACCGATCTCCATCCGTTGCCATTGAGAAAAAGACTCCACAAGAAGTATGCTCTGGTAATCCTGCTAATTATTCTGATTTAAAGATCTTTAGGTGTCCTGCGTATGCTCATGTTGATAATGGAAAATTGGAACCGAGATCCATTAAATGTGTTTTTCTTGGTTATAAAGCTGGTGTAAAAAGGTATAAGTTATGGTGTCCTGAAAATAGAAAAGTTGTGATTAGCAGATATGTTGTTTTTGATGAAACTGCTATGCTACCTAACTTATCTCGTAAAGACTCTTCCAATAAAGAAAATCAAAAGCAGGTGGAGCATCAGATTAATACAGAGTCGACTCCTCAAGCTAGTACAAAAATTGAGAATAGAGTTGTTTCTTCACTGCAATACTCTATCGCTAAAAATAGAACTAGAAGAGAAATTAAACCTCCAAAGAAGTATGCTGAGGCTGATCTAGTTGCTTATGCTTTAAATGTGGCTAAAGATATAGATGTGAATCAAGAGCCATCTAATTATTCTGAGGCGGTTAGCTGTGAAGATTTAGAAAAATGGATGTTTGCTATGCAAGAGGTGATGGAATCACCACAAAAATAAAACATGGGATCTTGTGAAACTTCCTAAAGGTAAGAAGACTGTTCGTTGTGAATGGGTGTTTAAAAAGAAAGAAGGGACTCCAGGAGTTAAAGAACCCAGATATAAAGTAAGGTTTATTGCAAAAGATTACAGTCAAATTCCAGGAGTAAACTTCACAGATGTGTTCTCCCCAGTTGTGAAGCATAGTTCGATTCGAGCTTTGCATGGTATTGTGGCCATGCATGATTTGGAGCTTGAGCAATTAGATGTAAAAACTGCATTTTTGCATGGAGAACTTGAGGAAGACATTTACATGCAATAACTAGAGGGTTTTACAATCTTAGAAAAAGAGGACTATGTTTGCTTGCTAAAAAAGTCCTTTTATCGTTTGAAATAGTCACCAAGACAGTGGTACAAGAGGTTTGATTCATTTATGACTTCTCATGATTTCAAAAAAAGTAGTTTTGATAGTTGTGTTTACTTTAAGAAAAACAGTGATGGTTCTTTTGTGTATCTACTTCTTTACGTTGATGATATGTTGATAGCAACAAAAGATAAATGAGAGATAAGAAAGGTCAAAGCCCAACTAAGTGAAGAATTTGAGATGAAAGATTTGGGGCCAGCAAAGAAGATACTTGGTATGGAGATTCTCAGAGATAGAAAAGCAAGTAAATTGTACCTAAGTTAGAAAGGGGTACATTGAGAAAGTTCTTTGCAGGTTCAATATGCAGAGTGCTAAGCCTGTTAGTACTCCTTTAGCAGCCCATTTCAGACTTTCATTGGCTTTGTCTCTATAATCAGATGATGAGATTGAGTACATGTCACATGTTCCATACTCTAGTGCAGTGGGATCTCTCATGTATGCTATGGTTTGTTCACGTCCAGATTTATCATATGCAGTTAGTGCAGCTAGTAGTTATATGGCGAATCCCGGTAATGAACATTGGAAAGTAGTTCAATGGATTTTAAGATACTTACGAGGTACTACTGATGTTTGCTTACAATTTGGAAGAACTAGAGATGGATTCGTTGAGTATGTTGATGCTGATTTTGCTGGAGACCTTGATAGAAAAAGATCTCTCACAGGTTATGCCTTTACAATCGAGAGTTGTGCAATAAGTTGGAAAGCCACTTTGCAAACTATAGTCGCTTTGTCTACAACTGAAGCTGAGTACATGGCGATTACTGAGGCTTGTAAAGAAGCTATTTGGTTGAAGGGACTCTTTAGTGAACTCAATGAAGACCTTCAAATCAGCACAGTATTTTGTGACAGTCAGAGTGTCATCTTTCTTACAAAAGATCAAATGTTTCATGAGAGAATAAAACACATTGATATTCGTTATCATTTTGTTCGTGATATTATTGCTCGTGGTGATATTGTTCTGAGCAAAATTAGTACTCATGAAAATGCTGCAGATATGATGACTAAGTCACTTTCTATAACCAAGTTTGAGCATTGCTTAGACTTGGTTGGTGTTCATTGTTGAAGTTAAACCCTTAAGGGGTTTTATGGAAGAGGTGGAGAACTTGTTCGTTGAGAGTTCTCGATGAAAAACTTGTCCATTGAGAATTCGTGTCAAGGTGGAGATTGTTAGAATTAAGTGACCCGAATCCTTATTTAAATAAAATACAGTGGTAAAATAAAATAAAATAAGAATCCATATAGAATTACACTTCTTTTATTTTATTTTAGAATAAAGTTTTTAAAACCTTATTAAATTCCATCTATTTGATATTGATTAGAATAAGGTGTTTGAGTCTTACTAATATATGACTTTACAAGCCTATAAATAGACATAGTCTATTCCTCTTGTAATTAATTCGAATTCGACATAATGAATTTTCTTCTCCTCTACCCGTGTTTTTTTCCCGAAAGGGTTTCCACGTAAAAGTCTATGTGTTCTTTATTTTTATTTTATTTTATTTTTCACACCTTTAAAGAATAAATATAACTTATGTTATCGATGTGGTATGAAAGGCCATTGGCTGTGTACTTGTCATATGCCTAAACATTAAGTATGAATTGCATCCTTTTTGTGGATTGTGACACTAATTACTAAATTACTAGATTTCTTACTAGTAATAGTTCTTCTCGCCACTAAAAGTGGAGATATAGAGATAAATAATAGAACAATAAGAGTTCTCAACATAACCCTTCAAAGAAGAGAGACAATTTATGAAAAATCATTAGTTATATACCTGTCGTACACCTAAAAAATTTATTATTCAATCAATATTTCTTAAAGGAAAGAAAACATATGTCCCGTAGGCTATACAACTGTGTGTACAATCTTTAGGGATAAGAAGCATTTTTCTTGTTCGGTAATGAACAAACCAATCTTTAGTAATACAAAATTAATTTAAAGCTCCAGAAGAGCTAATATATTGTTACCCTATGTTTAATGTGGTAATGGAACATGTTAATCTTTTATAGTGTAAAATTAATTCAAGGCTCTAGAAGAGCCAATACATTGTTATCCGAAGAAATAAAACGATAATTAATTCTAGTCAGTCTTAAATAAAATTATTTTGTTTTAAATGGATATACGCAGATATCATAGTAAGATTGTGGATGAGGAGGCAATTGATTTCTATATATTACATCTATTATATTGGATACGAATTTTGTATTGGAAAATTACCGTCTTTTCCTGTAGTTTGTACCACGCATATATTAGTAGGGTCAAATCATATGCGGTGGTAAACCAGAAGTTTACATTAGCATTGTTGAATCACGTGCATAGTAAACCAGAGGTTTACTAGTCCAAATATACTAATTAGTTGGCATAATCGGTTAAGCCATCCCAATCAACAATGATGTGAGAAAAAGGGAATTTATGTTAAAGTTTATTAAAGAACTTGAAAATCCTTCATTAATCAAGTGTTGCTTGTTCTCAAAGAAGATTTATTAAATCTCACTACCAAAAGTTGAGATTGAATCTCTTGCATTTCTAAAATAAACATGGGCCTATGTATCCAACAAGTGGATGTATTGATATAATTTTGGTAGATGCATCTAAATGTTAATCACATGTGAGTTATCAACTCATAATCTATAGTTTGTGAGGTTATTTGTTTAAGAACAAAATTTTCAAATTATGTAATCAAGACAATTATTACTAATGTTGGTGAGTTTATTACTCAGATTTTCAATAATTATTGTATGCTAGATACTCGGTGCGAGTAAGTATCACAAAGCCTTATGTTTTTTTTTTTGTTGGTATAAAATGGTTTAAAAGAATTTATGAAGTAAATGCCTTCAATTTGTAGCTAAACCATATTTTTTGAGAATAAATTTTTTTGTATATATGTATAAAGATATGACATTTTACATGAATTGATACTTATACGCATCATGTCAATATGTTACGATAAAAAATATTTATTAGAATTGACTTTTGGTCAGGAGCCAAATACTACCCATATTAGAATTTTTGAATGTGCAATGGTTGTTCAAGTTGCTCCACCACAATGCACAAAATGAGTATTCAAAGAAAGTTGAGAATATATATCAATTATGAATCTTCTTGTATTATTAAATGTTTTGAACGAATTGGAGATTCAATTACGACATGATTAGGTGATTACAACTTTGATTTGGCAGTTTTTCCAACATCAAGAGAGAGAAATAATAGCAAGATAGAATAAATTACTTAGAACAAATTATCATTAACTAGATCATCATAGAAAGTAATTGAACCAGAAGTTCAAAAATATAATTCACTTTATTACAAGTTATCTGCCAGATGTATTTATTGATCTGGTAAGGATAACCAAGTGTTATATACCAACTAAAGTCTTTATTTGAATTGAATTTCCAGTAGGACAACTTGCTAGAATAAATGAAAGTAATGCATGCCTAAAGCATGGTAGTTCGATTGGCTCCAAAGATGAAAATTATTGTAAAAGAAAAGAATAAATCTAAATGGTTATATAGTGGAGGCGGTGCTCTAGAAAAGACCCAAAATATAACTAATTATTAAAACTCCCTAAGAGATTCAGGTACCTAGAGATGAAAATAATGAAAATAAAGAGATCTCGATAAATTATGTCAATATGAGAAAATATGAAACCCTAAAACATGAAAAGTTATTGACAACATTTTTGTATGCAATAATATTATTGAAAGAGTGAAAGAAAATTAGTATCTTGAATAAATCTATTGAGAAATATAGACATGGAAATGTTTGGCCAAAATAAAAAGACGCAATTCAAGAACTATTAAATTCATGAAGTTTGTGGACAAGTAGTCTCCAAACATCTAAATGTATAAAACCAATAGGGTACAAATTATGAAAAAATATAATATTCTTTTGTGGTGGATGCAATAATCTTTAGATATATTAGTAAGTCTGACAGTTTATGAAATATTTGACATGTGCCTTATGATTGTTGTTACAATCTTTTATACAAACCACTATATAGTAAAATTTATATTGAAATCCTTGAAGGATTTAGAATGCTAGAAACATATAGAATTTTCCGGAAAATTGTTTAATATGTTTGTGTAATTATTTATATGAACTGAAATTATTTAAACATATGCGATAAATTATTTAAAAAATTATTTTAATTTTTTAAATCTTATTTTACTAGTACATTTTTTATCAAAATTATATACTTTTTTTATTATTTTAATAATCTATACTATATGTAAAGTTGTTGACTAAGTTGATATTACGAGTCAACCTGACATCAGCTTAGTTATGAAATTACTAAATATCCTTACTTTAAAGGGTAGTGGATATTATTATAAGGGTATTTTTACCGTTTCATACTTTCATATAATATTCAAATAAAATAAATGAAAAACATTATTTGAAAATCAAATACAATACCAACAATTTCATAAAAAAACATTGCCACTCCATTGATAATCATTGTTAATATATTTTTATAAATATATTTTTTAATATAAAATATTTTCATTTACCACATCGTGGATGTGATAAAATCTAGTTATTATCATTTCTTTAAAAATAATTATTATTAAATATTTTGTTGTTTTTATGCACTTCTATTTTTCACTCTTTTATTGAGTGTACTAGCATACGTAAAACAATCTATAACGATTCAAAATTTAATAGTGTCGAAAAATGTAGTTTTGGAATCTCATTTTCATCAACCATGTTTGTAAATATTAAATATTAATATTTGCGAGGTTAGTATAGAAATATGTTAAAGTTTGATATAGTAATTTTGTCTAATTGGTAGTTAATTAAGGTACAAATGTAATGACCCTAAAGTCAGTGGTGTTGAAAAATCTAATTTCGGAACCCCGTTTCCGTAAACTGAGATCGTAAATATTTTTATTAAATATTTATGGAATTATATTAGAAGTGAATTGAATTTTGGATAAGTAATTTTATCGAAATAGTGATTTATTAATGTACAATGATTAAATGGTAAAAGTGGAAAAAGTTTAATTGCTAAATAATCTTTAATTAGAACTTAAAGTAAAGGCTTAATGTGGCAAATTTACCATTATAAGAATGTTAATGGATGCTGGCATAATAAATTATAAGGATATGTCATAAAATTTAATTAAAATTATAATATTTATGTAAAAATAGAACGTCACAATGTATCACAAAGAAAAATAGAGAGAAAAATAAACACACAGATTTTACATGGAAACCCTTTCGGGAAAAAAACCACGGGTAGAGGAGAAGATAATTCACTATATCGAATTCAAATAAATACAAGAGGAGTAGACTAAGTCTATTTATAAGCTTGTAAAACCATATTCTAATAGGAGTGTAGTAAGATCGAAACACCTTATTCTAATCAATATCAAATAGATGGAGTTTAATAAGGTTTAAAAATCTTATTCTAAAATAAAATAAAAAGAAGTATAGTTCTATATGGATTTTACTTTTATTTTATTTTACCATTATATTTTATTTAAATAAGGATTCGGGTCACTCAATTCTAACAATCTCCACCTTGACACGAATTTTCAATGAACAAGTTCTTCATTGCGAACTCTTAACGAACAAGTTCTCCACCTTTTCCATAAAACCCTTAAGGGTTTAACTTCAACAATGAACACCAACCAAGTCTAAGAAATGCTCAAACTTGGTTATAGGAAGTGACTTAGTCATCATATCTGCAAGATTTTCATTAGTACTAATTTTGCTCACAACAATATCATCACGAGCAATAATATCACGAACAAAATGATATTCGAACATCAATGTGTTTTGTTCTCTTATGAAACATTTGATCTTTTGTAATGAAGATGACACTCTGACTGTCACAAAATATTGTACTGATTTGAAGGTCTTTATTGAGTTCACTAATGAGTCTCTTCAACTAAATGGCTTATTTACAAGCTTTAGTAATCACCATGTACTCAACTTCAGTGGTAGACAAAGCAATTGTAGTTTACAAAGTGGCTTTCCAACTGTTTGCAGAACCTCCAATTGTAAAGACATAACCTGTGAGATATCTTCTTCTATTAAGGTCTCCAGCAAAATCAGCATCAACATACCCAATGACTCCATCTCTAGTTCTTCCAAACTGTAAGCAAACATCAGTAGTACCTCGTAAGTATCTTAAAATCCATTGAACTGCTTTCCAATGTTCTTTACTGAGGTTCGCCATGTATCTGTTAACTGCACTGATTGTATATGATAAATCTGGACGTGAACAAACCATAGCATACATGAGAGATCCCACTGCACTAGAGTATGAAACATGTGACATGTACTTAATTTCATCATCTGATTGTGGAGACAAAGCCGATGAAAGTCTGAAATGGGTTGCTAAATGAGTACTAATAGGCTTAGCACTCTGCATATTGAATCTACAAAAAACTTTCTCAATGTACCCGTTCTGACTTAGGTACAATTTACTTGTTTTTCTTTCTCTGAGAATCTCCATACCAAGTATCTTCTTTGCTGGTCTCAAATCTTTCATCTCAAATTCTTCACTTAGTTGGGCTTTGACCTTTTTTATCTTTCACTGCTATCAACATGTCATCAACATAAAGGAGTAGATACACAAAAGAACCATCATTTTTTTTCTTAAAGTAAACACAACTGTCAAAGCTACTTATTTTGAAATCATGAGAAATCATAAAGGAATCAAACATCTTGTACCACTATTTTGGTGACTATTTCAAACTGCAAAGGGACTTTTTCAGTAAGCAAACATAGTCCTCTTTTTCTGAAACTGTAAAACCCTCTGATTGTTGCATGTAAATATCCTCCTCAAGTTCTCCATACAAAAATGCAGTTTTTAGATCTAACTGCTCAAGCTCCAAATCATGCATGGCCACAATACTAAGCAAAGCTCAAATCGAACTATGCTTCACAACTGGGAAGCATACATCTGTGAAGTCCACTCTTGGAATTTGACTGTAACCCTTTGCAACAAGCCTTGCTTTATATCTGGGTTCTTCAACTCTTGGAGTCCGTTCTTTCGTTTTAAACACCCATTTACAACGAACAGCCTTTTTACCTTTAGGATGTTTCACAAGATCCCATGTTTTATTTTTGTGGAGTGATTCCATCTTCTCTTGCATAGCAAACATCCACTTTTTTGAATCTTCACAGCTAACTGCCTCAGAATAATTAGATGGCTATTGGTTTGCATCTATATTTTCAGCCACATTTAAAGCATAAGCAACTAAATCAACCTCGACATACTTCTTTGGTGGTTTAATTTCTCTTCTAGTTCTATTTTTGGAGATAGAGTATTGTGGTGAAGAAGCAACTCTATTCTGAATTTTTGTACTGGCTTGAAGAGTCGACTCTGTTGTAGATTCTAGATAAATCTGATGCTCAATCTACTTTTGGTTTTCTTAATTGGGAGAGTCTTTAAGAGATAAGTTAGGTTGCATAGCAGTTTCATTAAAAAACAACATCTCTGCTAATCACAACTTTTCTATTTTCAGGGCACCACAAGTTATACTCTTTTACACCAACTTTATAACCAAGAAAAACACATTTAATGGATTTCGGTTCCAATTTTCCATTATCAACATGAGTATACGCAGGACACCCAAAGATCTTTAAATCAGAATAGTCAACAGGATTACCAGACCATACCTTTTGTGGAGTTTTCTTCTCAATGGCAACGGATGGAGATCGGTTGATCAAAAAAATGCAGTAGAGGCTGCTTCGGCCCAAAACGACTTTAGTAAGTTGGTATTTGACAACATACATCGAACCTTCTCCATGATCATTATGTTCATTCATTCTGCAACACCGTTTTGTTGTGGAGTATGATGAACTGTCAAGGGTCTTACGATCATTTCTAACTTGCACAATTTATTAAACTCATCAGAACAGAACTCTAAACCATTTCCCGTGTGGAAGTATTTTATTTGTTTTTTCATTTATTTTTCAATCACAGTTTTCCAAGACTTAAATGCAGAAAACACATCGTTTTTCTACTTCAGGAAGAACGCCCAAACTTTTTTGGAAAAATCATCAATAAAAGTTAACATATAATTAACTCCACCTTTCAAATGCACTCTTGATGGCCTCCACAGATCAGAATGAATATACTCGAATATTCCCTTCGTGTTATGGATTCTTTTAGTTAATCGAACTCTCTTTTTCTTCCCAAAAACGCAGTACTCACAGAACTTTAGTTTGTAAATTCCTTGCCTATCAAGAAGTCCTTTTTTGTTCAATTCTGCCATGTCATTCTCACTCATATGCCCTAGGCGCATATGCCAAATTTTAGTAATATCATCATCTGACAAGGAAGAGAGGAAGGGATAGCTACATCACCAGTAACAGTAGAACCCTGCAGAACATATAACTTGGTAGTTTTTCTCTGCCCTTTCTTCACAATGAGGGAACCTTCAAAAATCTTCAAAACCCCACTTTCAGCTGTGTATTTGTACCCTTTTAAATCAAGAGTACTCAATGAAATTAAATTCCTCTTCAATTCTAGAATATGTCGTATGTCACTAAGTGTTCTGACAACTCCATCAAACATATTAACTTTAATTGTTCCAACACCCGTGAAGCATTATTACCCATCAAAACAACACCTTCAAACACTGTTACGTAGGTTATATACCAATCCCGATAGGAACTCATGTGGAAGGTGCAGCCCGAATCAAGGATCCACTCCTCATTCACTTTAAAATTATTGACAGAGCGGCTAGAAGTTCACCGTCGCTGTAGTCTTCTATAACATCAGCTTCATCAGAATTTTCTAGTTGTTTTCCTTTTGATTCGCGGGCTCCTTTTTGATCTTGTTCTGTAGCTTCTAGCACTCAGATTTAATGTACCATTTCTTCTTGCAGAAGTTACAAGTTTTACCTCTGTTTGAAGATTTCGATCTACCCTTAGATTTACTGCGATGATTTCGTTCCTGTGTCCTTCCATGATCATCATTAGCATTTCGATCTTGTCTCCCACGAATAATGAGATCATCTTTCTGAGAGTCAATTTCAACCACAAAATGCTTCATCTTACCATACGAGGTTAAAGAATCATAAACCTTATCAACTGTGAGAGACTCACGGCTATATAAATTTGTGTCTCTAAAGGTTGAATAAGACAGGGGCAACGAATAAAGTAGAATCAGTCCTAGATCTTCATTATCATACTGAACCTCCATAGCCTCCAAGTTTGATAGAATTTCTTTAAACACTGTTAAGTGTTCGTGCACAGACGCACCTTCCTCTAAAAGATGAGCATAAAGACGCTGCTTTATATGTAGCTTACTGGTTAGAGTTTTCAACATACATATTTGTTCCAACCTCTTCCATAATCTAGTGACGGTATTCTCATTCATCACATTCTACAAAATTTTGTTAGGCAAATGTAGATGTAACTGCGTTAATGCCTTTCGATTCTTGCGCTTCTTCTCTTCCTCCGTCAATGTCGAAGGCATCTTATCTACCCTTAGCAGGGCTTCTTCTAAGTCTATCTATGCAAGAATTGCATGCATCTTTATCTGCCACAACACAAATTTGGTATTGCTATCCAACAGCGAAATCTCATACTACAAAGATGTTATTACTGTGATTAAGATGAACAACCCGGAAGCTCTGATATCAATTTGTAAAAATAGAATGTCGGTAATGACAATGTATCACAAAGAAAAATAAAGAGAAAAATAAGAATACACAAATTTTACGTGGAAACCCTTTCGGGAAAAGACAACGGGCAGATGAGAAGATAATTCGCTATGTTGAATTTGAATGAATACAAGAGGAGTAGACTATGTCTATTTATAGACTTGTAAAACCATATTTTGATAGGAGTGTAGTAAGATTGAAATACCTTATTCTAATCAATATCAAATAGATGGAGTTTAATAAGGTTTAAAAACCTTATTCTAGAATAAAATAAAAGAAGTGTAGTTATATATGGATTTTACTTTTATTTTATTTAAATAAGGATTCGGGTCACTCAATTCTAACAATTTATAATAAACATAAAAAATATAATAAAGGAACAAAGTAGAAAGAAAGAGATTCATCTCTTTTTTCTTCTAAAACCACAATTGAAATTAGAGAAGAAGCATAAAAAAGGGTTCGGCCATAAGGGTTTCATATTTTGGAGCTCAATTGATTGGTGCAATTTAGTCATTTTTTTTTGTAATTTTTATGTTTTTGAAATATTGAGAGTTTAATTTAGCTGACTCGTGTGTTATTTTTCAAAATTGTTAAATTTTTGTAAAGATGCCATTAATGGATTCTTAAAGTTTTAGGTGTTAAATAGATAGATTTTAAACTTAGGAGTGAAAAATGACTACATTGTGAAGTTAATTTATAGTTTTGTATAATAGGGACTAAAATGCACAAATCTAAAAAATTATGGTAAAAATTAGAATAGGCATTCCTAATTGGACTATAGTGAAAACAAATTCAAAATATGAGTTCTAAATTGAAAGTTATGTTAGTCCCGGTTTAAGGACTAATTTGAATAAAATGAAAATTTTGTATAAATTGATGATTGATTTTGAAATTGGTTGTATTTTGATAGTGCTATATGTTTATGTTAATTCGTAGCTAACGTCAACCCAAATTTCTCGAAAATAAATGGAAATGATAAAGTTATCGACGAATAGCTCAGAGTTTATAGTTTGCATTTCTATAATCCGAACCTTTCCAATAGTTGCATTTATGAACTATGTTGCATGGTAAGATCATAAAGTAAGTTGGAAATGATAAAACGAGCTGATTTAAATTTAATTTGATTGATTGTTAGCAATAATGACTAAATTGAATAGTTTTAAAAATCTTGTATATTGTTCTAAATGTGCAATTGAATCTGTTTTGTGCTGCAATAAGTTGTTTCATATGTGGAATTGAAAATTTGATTATAATGAAATTCAAATAAGGGTGGATAGTGGATATCAAATTATATAAGGCCGAAAATGTGAATTTTACATTGCACGATTTAATCGATTTAAGTGATGTATGGAAAAATGCATATGTTGCAACTATGATAGCTCAATTTAAGATAATCAAAATAAATTGTATAATCAAGTGATGTATTAGGACTTGTAGATTGAAATATTAATTTGCATTTGATTTTTTCTTTGTTGGTTCATGCATTACATGTTTTATGTTATGTTCTAATGTTCGAATATAGAAATATAACTAAGTCATACTCAACATACTATTTTGTTTTCTATGAGCAGGTTAGGATTGATCCCAGACACAACAAGTGGTGATGTTTCTTGTAGTTTACTGGCATGAGTCTTGTACTTATATAATATTAAATTTGAAGATGAATTGGTCTTTTGATGTACTATGTATATAAGTTGGTACAAATTTTTGGTATGGTATGAACCATGTGGATGTATCATGGTGTTCATGATGTGTGGGTTAGGTAAGTATACTAGTTAATGTTGGTATGTTTTGGAGATGCTAATAAATAGTATGCATTTGTTAAAAATGACTTGGATAAGGTATTAGCATATGTATATATATGTGTGTACAGGATGGAAAATGTTGGAATTGGTGTTGCTAGTTGAATGTTATTGAGTGATGATAGTGTTGGTCATATGGAATTGAGGTTGGTATATTAAATGAATGTATTTTGGACTTGCTAAAGTGTCTTGGTACTGTTCATTTGGTCATTTTGAGGATGAGAATAGCTTAGTTGGGTGTTAACTGAAAATTGCATGTTTTGTGAATTATTTTTGCAGAAACAGCCTGTGATGTTGCAATGTCATTCGTACGTTGTCGCAATGAGGGATTCATGTCGTGACGTCAAAAATAGGGACGTTAGGATGAGGTTGAGCCTAGGTCATGGCGCGACAAGGATTTATGTTGTTGCGACGAGAGCAAGATAGTAAGTCACGTCGTGACGAAGAACTCTTTTGTGTCACAACATTGACCATGAAATTTTGAGACTTTTCATTTTAGTCTTTCATCTGTTTTAACTTTACTTTGGAGCTTCCATAAGCTCATACAAAGCTTGGGAATGATTGCATTTCACATTGAATGTGTAATTGTTGATTCGTTTCAATAAATTGCAGAATTTGATCATAAATTATTGTAGTTGCTCCAGTAGCGAATGTGACATCCCTTCGCTCGGACCTAACGATCAGGTCAGGTAATGGGGTTTTACATAGTCAAGGCGGTGGGTTTATTATATCTAATACTTAATATTTATAAAGAACCTAATTGAATTTGGTGTCGCATAATAGTGGCCTAACTCAATCATGAAGTTACAAAAAAAAAGTATAGTTTTCTTATAATAAAAAAACCAATATTATTTTAAGGGTATTTTTGTTATTTTAAATTATGTAAAATTCTAAAAAATGTATTTGATGGGATTTGAATCTAAAACACCATAATTTTGGTAAAAGTATCATGAAGGTCTTTGTATTAAGAGTCAAATTACATTTTGTCCTCTCTGTTAAAAAAAATGAGCAAATTAGTTCCTATACGTTAAATCAAGAGGAAATTAGTCTTTTAGTTAAAAAGATTACCCATTTCAATTGTTGAAAATTGGTCCTTATATGTCAACATGGCATGTTAATATCATTGTTTGGTTAATCTATCAGCCACGCTAGTTTTTAATAATACAAGTGGATGAAATTTTTAACAAAAATGGCTTATATACTTCTTTGAACTAATGTATAGGGACTAATTTGCCAATTCACCCATATTATGTTGTGATGTATACATGGCATACTATGTATCACTATTTTATTATTCCATCAACCACGCTAGCTTTTAAAAGTATAAGTGGATGGAGTTTTTAATAGAAAGGACCCAAATGCTCTTTCAACTAATGTCTAGAAACTAATTAGTAGTTCTTTTAGTAGAGGGGCAAAATGCAATCTAACCCTTAGTACAGAACTTAATGATACTTTTATCCCATGGCTTTCAATATTTTAACTTAACTTCACCATTTCACTAAGGCTTATATGGAAAATATGGACTCAAACTATGCAAAATTTCTCATTTAGGCACCTAAAGTTTTTTTTAAAACATTTTAGAAAATTTGTATGAAAAATAATTATAAAAGTTGGTTAGTGATAATTTATACTAACAATAAAATAAAAAAGAGTGGATATTGATGGGCGTAAGGGTAACATGCAATTGGGACTTGCCAGTTCTGTTTTAAGGTAGAGGTAGAAGGCGCCACCCTCGTAATTTGAATTTTGTTTGAGCTACCCGACAATGCCATCCAGCTGTCTCTCTAAATTTTTTGAATTTTAAAAATTTCTCATTCTTATTTTACTCCCGCTTTTAGCCGTTGCCTTTTTCTGCCCGTTACCCGTACCTCGTAACCCCCCCATCATTAATAAAAAACTCTAATTCCACCTGAAGTCCTTATACTTTTTTAAAATTTTTAAAATTCAATCTTTTAATTTTTAATTTCAGAAACTTAATTTTTTAATTGTGAATTTTAAAAATTAAACTAAAATTAATAATGTTATTTCACTTTTGTTAAATTTGAATATAATTTAAAAACTGAAATTTATTTTTTAAACCAAAGAGTTAAATATTAAAATGTTATATAATTAAATTTACAAAAATAAAAATGGACTAAATTTCAACAGTTCAACGAGTAAAGGGACAGGGGAAAAATTAAACAAAAAATAATTAAAATTTTTTGAAAATAAATCAATCTTATCTCTTCCATCTTTTAAAATATATAAACCCTAGCTCTCCTTCATTTTCCTTTTCAATTTTATACCCTGCAGCAACTCTCATCCACCCATTTCTCTAAATTTCCTACATTTTTTTTTCTTCAAAAATTTCAGTTTCTGCTTCTCTTCACAAATCAAAATGCGTGAGATCCTTCATATTCAAGGTGGCCAGTGCGGCAACCAGATCGGAGCGAAGTTCTGGGAAGTGGTTTGCTCAGAACACGGCATAGATCCCACCGGTCGTTACCAAGGAGACTTGGATCTTCAACTCGAGAGAATCAATGTCTACTACAATGAAGCCAGTTGTGGTAGATTCGTTCCTCGTGCCGTCCTCATGGATCTTGAACCCGGTACCATGGACAGCATTAGATCTGGTCCCGTCGGCCAGATCTTCCGACCCGATAACTTTGTTTTCGGTCAGTCCGGTGCTGGTAACAACTGGGCTAAAGGCCATTACACTGAAGGTGCTGAGTTAATCGACTCTGTCTTAGATGTTGTTCGAAAAGAGGCCGAAAACTGTGATTGCCTTCAAGGTAAATGAAAGATCTGAGGGAAACTGAACTTTTTTAACTTATTGTGTAAATAATTGGTGTTTAAATGGTGTCTTCTGTTGCTTTGGTTCTTTGTAGGGTTTCAGGTTTGTCATTCTTTGGGAGGAGGAACTGGATCTGGAATGGGAACGCTTTTGATATCGAAGATAAGGGAAGAATACCCAGATAGGATGATGTTGACCTTCTCTGTTTTCCCATCTCCTAAGGTCTCTGATACCGTCGTGGAGCCTTACAATGCTACTTTGTCAGTTCATCAGTTGGTTGAAAACGCTGATGAGTGTATGGTCCTCGATAATGAGGCCTTGTATGATATTTGTTTCAGGACACTTAAGCTCACCACTCCCAGCTGTAAGTCTTCCCTAGATTTAGTCCTTTTTCATTTAATATCTTTTATTATTAGACTCTGTTTGTCTAGTTTTAACGTAGTAGCAACGTTTCAGAACCATGCATTTTATTTGCAATTTTAGTACCGTTCAATCGTTGCTGATCTGGTTTGTGAATGACAATAATTTCCTGAAAGGTTAAATTCGAGTTAGTAAGAACTGGGATCTGTTTATTTAGCTTGGGGATCTTCAAAGTTCTTACTGGGATCTGTTTATTTAGCTTGGGGATCTTCAAAGTTCTTACATTGTTTCATTTGATCTGTGAATTGTTTTCTTTTGTTTCATTTTTTTAGTGCTTTTCCTGCCTAGTGGATGTGGGATTTTGCTTTATGATCTGGCCTAAGAATAAAAATAGTGTCCTGAAAGGCAAAAATTGAGTTAGTAATAACTAGGATCTGTTTATTTTAGCTTGGGGATCTTTGAATTCTTACAGTTTGCTGTTTTCTTTTTGTTCTTTGACAGTTGGTGATCTGAATCACCTGATATCTGCAACAATGTCTGGGGTTACATGCTGCTTACGATTCCCTGGTCAGCTCAACTCTGATCTAAGGAAACTTGCTGTGAATCTCATCCCATTTCCTCGGCTTCATTTCTTCATGGTGGGTTTTGCTCCACTCACTTCAAGAGGCTCCCAACAGTACAGAGCCCTGACAGTTCCTGAGCTAACTCAGCAAATGTGGGATGCAAAGAACATGATGTGTGCAGCTGATCCACGACACGGCCGATACTTGACTGCATCGGCTATGTTCCGTGGCAAAATGAGCACTAAGGAAGTGGATGAGCAAATGTTGAATGTTCAGAACAAGAACTCTTCCTACTTTGTTGAGTGGATTCCTAACAATGTGAAGTCAACAGTTTGTGACATTCCACCCACAGGCCTCAAGATGGCATCCACATTTATTGGCAATTCAACATCCATTCAGGAGATGTTTAGGCGTGTAAGTGAGCAGTTTACAGCTATGTTTAGGAGGAAGGCTTTCTTGCATTGGTACACAGGAGAAGGCATGGATGAGATGGAGTTTACTGAGGCAGAGAGCAACATGAATGATCTGGTCTCGGAGTATCAGCAGTACCAAGATGCAACAGCTGATGAAGATGAGTATGAGGAAGAGGAAGCGGAGTACGAGGATTAGGAAGGAAAAACTTTATGCCAATTAGGCAAATTCTAATCTCAACTTCCAGTTGCTGAAAGAAATAGTCATTATGCTGTGACTGTTATTGCATTTATGTTTCTAAGTGAACTTTTTTCTTGAGCTTTTCATGCTCAATACTTAGCAAAGCATGCGCAGTTTATGTACTTTACTCCTTATAAGTTTCTAAGTAACTTTTTTTGTTTCATTTGCTCTTTATATCTCGAGTGCCTTGATCTTTTATTTAATATTGAGCTGATCAAAAACCAAAATACTAATCATGAAAAAGATGACGTTAATAGAGCCGAGGTGTTTCATCAAGTTAATTTTTTTAGAATATTGTGAAATTCAATTAGAATTTTAGTTTGTTCATAAACGTTCATTAAAAGAAATCTTTTTGATTATTACCGATTGCCGAGATGGAGACCTTCATGCGATTTGAAAATTTGTGGCAAACTTTCCTAAGGTTGAAGCAAAGCATGGGGAATCGTTAACAAAGAGGGATGGTATCTCATTTGCTGTAATCTATAATCACAAAGGGGGAAAGATTTATATTGGTAGACTGTGTCATATTGGTTAGAATTTTAGGGTTTAACCATGGGGGGGGGGGGGATCCTGCTTATTATGGTTGCTCAGTTTAGATGATATTTTTCCATTTCAGTGAAATTGGCAAGTAGAGTTGTGTATGAGCTGTTGATTTCTTTGTCCGGTCTCATGCTTTACTTTGGCCTTTTCTGATGTCATTTTGATAGAGTTTATTCCCTTGACACTCTTGATCCCTGGTTGGAAAACTACTGGTTTTTTGTTGAGTTAGGAGCTCTGTCAATGGAAGAAACAAATGTATACTGATTTGGTACCGGAAGAGACAACCGAAGCAATGAGCCCAATGAAGTTAAACACAATTTCAAATAACTTCAGAGGTTTCTAGCAAGCAGTGAAAGATTTTATAGGCTCTGGAAAACAAATGCATACCGAAACTCAATCATAAGGTTAGTTGATCGTATGGTTCCGTTTTGGTTTTAGAAGTGTTCAAACCAACCGTGAGGCAATCTTAGTGTAGAAGACAGGAAATATTATAGTTTGCGTGGAAATGTGCATAAGAATATTGTGTATTGTTGTTGTATTTGATTGTGGAGCATATGCAAATGTGTAATCCCAGAATTTGTAATTGATAACTCAAGGAATAGATATGATTTCTGCATTTACCTGTTATAAAATGGTTGAGTTGATGTTTATCGATGCTTAATGCAGGCTAGCAGGCTGAGGACGCTCCCAAGAAGATAATCAGAGTTCAAAAGCGCTGTTGGAGATCCATACCACGTTTGTCGAAGCCAGGAGAAACAACTCCGAACTTGATGAAACCAAACAGAAAATGCCCCAAAGCCTGAAATAGTGGATGCTAACAACATGCTATTGTATTCTCCCTAACTCATTCCTTAAATATAAATAGGTTTGTGCAAGCAAGGTAAACCGAATAGCTTGCATAGGCAACTCTAGTTTGCAAATCCAATGAAAATAGTTGATGATAAGTGAGATATCGAACAAAAAGCTTTCGACATGATAACAAAAAGAAGTAATTCAGATTGAGCTAATGACCACATAATAGTCTTAAGATGTGAAAGATAGATAATAGGAAATCATTTTCATTCACTCTCTTCTGAATCATCACCACTACTGTCTTGTGAATCAATTTTCATGGCCTTCACGGCATTGCTTGCTTTAAAATCTTCAACAGCCTTGTCAAAAGTGCTCCTCACATGCCTACACATCAACATCAGATTTTGACATGCATCTTTCAATACCTCTCTTGCTGGATCACCTGCAAATTTTCACGTTGAACAACTAAAAGAACTTGAACCCAACCAAAGTACTTGAAAAAGAGTGTTATATTGAGTTTACCAGTGGTTTGAACTCTAATATTAACTCGAGCCTCTGAAGGATGAGGAATACTGTAGCCACAGAATGTAACCCTTGGGCTGCATAACATAAAAATGATAGCTTCCACTTTCAATACAATCACTTAAAACAAAGAAAACCCAGCATTAATCAAAGCCAAAAACAGAGGTGAGTGAACTGACTCTTGATTCAAAGTGAATCTAACAGCGTTAGCTATGGTATGATCCTCATCAGTTAAAGAAAAAGTGGCAGCACTATTATCAGTGAAAGACCCGTGTTCCATTGTTTCCTTTAATCCAATTTCTAAATCTCCAAACCAAGAAACAAAACTATTAAAAGGATGAAATTTAACCCAATAATCATTGGGAAAACATATTTTTAAATCAAAAATCAAAAGAAAAAGAGAAGCACAAATTCTCTTTAACTTACCTGCCTGCAAAACCCTAAAGCTTTAACACCTTCTCTCTCTCTCTCTCTCTCTTTTTTTCCAAATAAAAAGAACTGAGAAAAAGGAATTACGTAAATTACAAATTTAGCCCCGACTTTTAATTTAATTTACCATAATTTATTTATTTTAAATTAATTTAATTATTTATAAACATATAAAATTAATTGATTGTTTTAATTAATTTATTACATATAAATTATTAAACTGTAATAATATTTTTTTAAAAAAAGTGTGTATATCAATAGCTTATGATTAGCTTCAAATTAGTGATTTAATAATTTTATAAATTTCATAAAAATAAGTTATCAGATTTTGATAAATTTAATAATTTTCAAGTTAATTTTTTTCTATTTTAATTTTTAAATTTTGTGATTAATTTTTTTTGTTAGTTTTGTGTGTTCAAAGTGCCATAAAATTATACCATTTTTATATGTTAATAATTTATTTTTCAAATGTTGTACTCATGCTATTTTTCTTGTCTATTATATTTTAATTAAGTAAGTTGGAATCTATATTTTCTTAATTATTTTCCTAATTTTTAGATTAGAAGAAAATTTTAATTGGAGTTTAGGAAGTATAGTGAGGGGCATATTGTAGTAAAAAGTGAGTGGTAGAGCTATTCCTAAAACCCTAATTTTAATCCTAGTAAATAACTAAGAAACCTTCTGCTGCCATTTCCTGGTTTCGGCGAATCCTTAAACCCTAACGAAAACAAAACTTTGCTCCAATCAGAGGAAATTCTTGTAAGTAAATATATATTTATTCTGTCTCTGATATTGTTTAAATGCTTTCCCTTGAAATTATGGATCTTGTTGGTTGCTCAGGGTCAGGGCTCTAATGGCTGCCAACAACATGCCAGCTGGAATAGACAAAGAGCAGGTTAGCTGAGCTCTCTCTTTTTTTCCCCCATAGTTTTAAATAGCTTTGCTTCGAATTAATACTCTTGAATTGAAGAAAGACTTGATCTTTTTCCATTGATCGGTTTGGGCTTTTTGTCTTATTGAGTTTGGAGTGTTGAAGCATTGTTTGGGTCACCGCTAGTCTCAATGGATCAAGGTGTTTGTTTGTAATGGAACTGACTGGAAATGTTGTTTTGAGATTCGTTTTGGGTTTTTGTTGAAAGATAGTGAATTGTGATTGTATTTATCTGTGTTTCTTGTTTTTCTATTTTTTCGATCCGGGTGATTTACAGTTCATGTTTTGAACACATTGCAGGCCTTTGGCATGGCGGAAACAGAGATGGAATATAGGGTAGAACTTTTTAACAGGTAAGGCAGAATTGCCCAAATTTTAATGAATATGTTTAGGGTTAAACAAGAAATGTCAAAATTGCTATGTGAAATGCATGTAACCTTCGTTTCGCCGTGTAAAACTCCCTGTATGCTCGATAGTATCTGCTGAGCAAGGAAAATTTCTTAGTAGAGAACTTGAAAGAGGACCTCAATGGCCTGGTTTGATTCTGTTTCATCAATAGCGTGGCAGTAGTTTCCGTTACTTTGCAAGCTTTTATGCCACCAATACTTGAATTTCTGAATTCAGCTTGGTTTTGTGAATGTCGTTCAGGCTTGCACAAACATGTTTCAACAAGTGTGTTGACAAAAGGTACGAGTAGTCCCAACACCGTGTTTCTTGTTGTTTTGATCTATCTATTTAATCGATTTAGACTTTGTATAGAGTTAATGCTTCTCCCTAAAACGATAAGATGTCCATGACAATGCAATTCTGCTTTAGGTACAAGGAATCTGAGCTAAACATGGGGGAAAACAGTTGCATTGATCGCTGCGTTTCTAAGTATTGGCAGGTAAACTTAGGTTTCATAGATTTTCTTATTCATGTTTTATTGAACTTTTAAGCATGACTTGTACTAATTTTACGTTGTGTTGTATTTATGGCCGATATGCTTGGCAAAAGGTTTCTATAATTCAGCTTTCTTGTTTGGTTTGAACTATGCTTGGTTCGGATACTTATGATGCTTTGCCTTTAGAATTGTTTATCATTGCGTTTATTTCCTAGTTTGGTGGCTGACATTTGGCACTTATACGCACAAGCTTTTGTGTTTTGTAGGTGAATAGCATGATCGGTCAGATGCTCAGTGCTGGTGGTCGGCCTCCGATGTAAAACAGTCATTGTCATCCTCCTCCCATCTTGAATTCGTTTAAAATGTAAAACAAGGCTAAGTCCTGCAATTGACTTTAGCAATTTATGTTTGTTTGGAACAGCTAATCAAAACTTATTATAAACCAAGCTTTCATCCATAAAAACACCATTGCTTTTTGATAAATAACACATCAAACTTGCTTGTTAACTGCAAATAATCTCAATTACATTGCTCCAATCTTTAACCAAATCGGCAAAAAAAATGCAAAAGAGTGACATAAGACAGGAAGATATAAGGATATTTTATACAGTTTCAGTTTCTATGATTTTTGGCTTCCAAGTTTGTACCATCTTTTAGGGTTTCCTTGGCATCATTGTCCATCCCAAGGCTAAACAGAGCAGCTGCTTGGAGATAGAATGCTGCGGGCCACTCTGGAGATATTACCTGTGCTTGCATGGCATCTCCAAGGGCTTCTTGTGGCATATCATTCATCATGTAGCACAAGCACCGTCTTGCTAACACGGTTGGCGATACCATTGTCTCGCTATCAATGAACTAACACAAGGCGCATTGTTAAAACAATTAGGCCTATTGTTGAAATTATCCAAAGCTACTGAGGATTTTGATTGCAGACAATGAAATGGTTCTGCAGATGGCCCAATTGTAAACAAAAGACTTACATGAGTGTAACATTCGATGGCTGTTCCAAATTCTTTTGTTTGGAAAGCAGTATCGCCGCTTTTTTTCGAATTTAGGGTCTCCTGTATTTTATCTGTCCACATTTGGAAAGAAAGCTACAAAGTAGCAAAATACAATGCCACTTAGCATAAAGCAATTTTATCAATGCACGTAAAAAGTTCACTTCTATGATTTTGATGATGCTAAAGAAAGTAAACAACGCAATTCTCTTCTTCTAGCAGCTTGAATAATAAAACTGTCAACAATGAAGACAATAAGAGCATTATTATATTTATTGAGTTCGTGTCTTACTAAAGATTGTTTTGTGAATTCACCAATGACTCAGATTTGAAACAACATATAATATATGGATGGCTAACCTCATTTGCAGTTCCCTCGTCATCTTTATATCCGATCTCTTCCAGTATTTCGTGTATTGCAGTAAGATCCATTCTTGAGCATGCTTCTCCCAGAGGTGTTAGTGACATTGTATGCTTCAAGGACGTTGTTTCATGTGAAATGCCCATCAAAACATGTGATGGAACCTGTTACATAGAAAAGGTAAGGGAGCAATGGTTAATTCAACTAGTTGCATACTTACGTGTAGCAGAATAATGAAACTGGGTTCAGCACACAATGTTTTAAAGAAAAACTACACTTTACCCCTACCATAAAGCTTCAAGCTAGTGTTAAGTAAATTATTCACAAAAATTAAGAGGAGGGTCCTATCTGCCAACAAAATCTGAAAGAGACTGATTATAAATTATACTAACAGAGCCACTAACAGAGCATAGCAGGGTCTCTATTTGAAGGTATAATAGTGAGGAATAATACGAGCATACCTCAGTTTCCTTCTGAAGAGGAGTAAGAGCAGTTACAAGAGACTTCATATTTGGCCTCTCACGAGGTTCATACTGCAAACAGCGAGAAGCTAACCGGACTATTTCAGTCCCATCATCATTTGAAAATTGGCCCTCCAGACACGAGTCCATTAGCATCAGAAAATTCTTACCACGTATTAGGTCAAGTGCCTGTGACGATGATAACAATCCGGCATTTAAGCATTTAAATTATCTCCTAAGGCCGTCCTACTATGCAGTTTAGATATCCACAGTTCGAGTGGTTTCTTCAATCACTATAGAAAAGATTTCAGAAGAGAAAACTCACATGGCTCGGTGGTATATGCTTGCCACTAAGAAGATCAAGTAATAGGGTACCGAAGCTGTAAACTACACTCTCTGGTATAACCCTTCCTGTCAAAATAAGGCGCCTAAACTCAGCTAAAGAGACTTTAATTCCATGTGGTATGAGAACCTAACATACATACTAAGCTTAATTGATATACCCTTATGGATGGACTATTGCAATATGTAAAAGAGTTCCATAAACTTTATCTGTTTAGGATATATTTACCGGTCCTTAGGTACTCTGGAGGGGCGAAAGCCAAGTTTGTACTATAACTTTTTCCATCTCTGCTATTCTTCATAAGGCCAAAGCTTGAGAGCCTGGGATTACCGTCCTATCAAGAAACAAACAGCTAAAGATAAACACCACAAATTTCAAAGTGAACGTATGCAGTAAGGTTTAGGTTCAAATAAGGATGATAAAGATCGAAATTACCTGATCAAACAAGATTCTATAAGCATTAAGGTCATGGTATAAAGCCCTTCCCCTACAACTGCAATATTCAAGCGCTTGCGCTAGAAATAGAGCCACCCTCAATCTCATTGCCCATTTCATATGCTGATTTTCCCCTACACCCATTGCAAGTTGCAACCAAACACAAAATAATTAGTTAAGATATTCATTTCATTACTCATTTCTTACACCATTATAATCAAATCAAACTATGGATAACATATAAAAATGGTGAATTGAACTAAATGTCCCCAAACTATCACCGAGATTCTAAATTGATCCTTAAACTTCAAAAGGTTCTAATTGAGTCTTCAATTGTATCGATTAGGATATTCTGTCAGCTTAGCCATCAATTTAGGCATTAAATGCAATTCAAATGTGACAAGGATGATTAAATTGTAAAAAAAAAATACATTTGTAGCTATCGCATGAATGCTTTGAATATGACCAATTAAAAAATGTAAGATCCAAATTGTTCATGTAATTAGTGCACTCTGTTTACAAATTGATCCACGCATTTTAAAAAATGATCAATGTCATATTTGAGATAGCATTTACGCTCAAGCTAATGGTTATGGTACAGATATTTTCAAGGTCCAATTAAAACATTTTAAAATTTTGAGAATAGTCTCAGGACGTTTACTGCAATTAACCCATATAGAAACACTTTTCTGGGAAGGTTGAAGGTTGAAGAGTGGAAATTACAGTGAAAAAGATGCTTAGAGAGAGTCTCATTAGGCATAATCTCAGCAACCAACAATCTTTCATTTCCTTCACAGCAACAACCAATCAAATTCGCCAGCCTCTCGCTTCTTAATTGGCCAACTGCTTTCGCTTCTTCCTATAAATCAAGAACAATAAACAAAACCACAATCAAAATAAATTATAGTAAAAATGGAGAGAGAAAAGAGAGTAAATATATACAAGGAACTGTCGAGGATCAGGCCAAGCGGATCTATTGAAGCGTTTAACGGCGACCAAACGATCCTCGCCGTCGAGCTTCCCTCGGTAGACTACATTGGGAGCTTTCTCCCCATGCTCCGATACAATGTTGTCGGTACAGAAGCCGGACGTGGCGGCTTTTAATTGGTCCAAGCTGTACTCGATGAATCCAGGTAAGGATTCCTTCTCATTCTCTAAAGTAATAAGAAAGGAAGGAAATCACTAAAACAGTAAAATATTGTGGAGAAAGTGATGGAAAGGAGTCAACTGAACTAACCGAGATTGGAGGAGTCGTTGATGTTTGACGGGCAGCAGCAGCAAAGCGATAGTTTGGAGCAACGAGCTCCCATTGCTTAAACAGAGAATAAAAAAGTTTTCTACTTTTCTTAGCTTTTGAGATTGGCAATGGAATTTGAAGAATGGAAGAAGAAAACTGATACTGCTGCTACTACTAAAACCAACAATGGGGGTGTTTGAGAAGCGAGAAAATAAGTAAAACAAGAAATTATTTTTAAAATTTTTTTTTCTTTTTATGCTTTTCAATTCACACCATTTTCATCAACAAGATTTTGGCTTCAATTCATTAATTCATTTATGTTCCTCCTTATTTTAAAGTCATTTATGTGCTTTAATTATTGTTGATTATTTCGGAGGTAGGACATATATTCTTTTTCATTCAAGTATTGCATATGATTGAATTATTTGGTGTCCTACTTTTAATCTTTGATTCAGATTTTTTTTTTAATAATTTCGTTTTAGGTTTTGATTATATCTGCTTTTTTTATATAATGCATTCAACTATCTATAGTCCATTCCTAACTTATAAATAAGAGGATAATCGAACTCACATCGTCTTACATTGACAACGATACTTATACCAATCGAGTTAAGATTCAATTGATTTAATTGAGATTTAACGTTTAATTTTTTTCGTTTTAATTTAATTTTTTTAATGTTATTAGTAGATTTAAAGATGGGATTTGCATGTGGTTTGGTGTTCAAAATTATAAAATTTCAATACGATAATTTTAAATTTTTTGAAATTATAAATTAATATAAAATAAAATTATATTTGAACATTTTTAAAATTTTATATTTTAGTTTTGTATTAAAAAAATTATTACATAAATAATGTTCATCGGATTCCCACATGGCACTGCCTATGTGTTTGGAAGATAATAAGAGAACTTAAGTTATCACATTAAGGAGAGCAAATAGTGATAAAAACATTATAAAAAAATATCGAACTATATCAGAGTAAAGTAAAAAAAAAAGAAAAAATTAAATATCAATTTTTCAGCATAGTAGAGGGACTAAGACCATTATCTACTTGCTAAAGCAACGGTGTCACAATGCTGTAGAGTTGCTTTCAAACAGCTTTAGTATATAAATATATATAATGTTTTTTTTTAAAAAAAAAGATGTACACTATAAGTAACAGTGATTAATTCTTTATTGCAGGTATTCTAGTCTATTCCCATAGGCAACAATCAAACTTTCTATCTTATAGTTAAAAGGATGAGATAATCAAACACTACACCATACCTTACTGTTCTCTTTTTTATGTAGCACATGCACTGAAAGCACTTGGGAAAAGGAAACAAAAAGGAGGAAAGTTGATGCAATTGCAACAAAATCTACTTTAAGAAAAAAGGATTGACAATGAAAATAGCAAACAAACGAGATTTTCTTGGCATGGCATCCCCCTGTACCCCTAGATTTTAGCATTAAAGAAAAAGGAAGGAAACAGTCGCTTTGATGGTGGAAGCAACTATGAAAAGCTATGTTATGTTATATGTGGCACCTCCAATATCATATCCTCCTTTGGAGAAAGAATATAGTGCTTATACGAGTCAGAAAATTACTTCAGGAAGAGTTTAGAAAAGAATTATAAACTTTAGGAGAGTCATAGAACAATTTTACTATTATATTAACTATTAATTTTACAAATTTTGAAGGGACTAAATGAGAGATTTACCATTTTTAGGTTGGCCGGCGGTATGATGTCTTTTAGGCATATTTTATATTTGAATGAAAATGAATGTTGAGAAAAAAAAAATCGCTTTAGATTCTGACCCGGTTTGACCCCAAATGAATCAAACCTAATGTGACCAAGGTATATTTGAGAGACATTACAGAAACACCGTAAAGCAGGGTGGGTGATGAAAGTAAATTTTGGATTCCGAATCATAAATTTTATTAGGATAGATAATGTTTTTGGGAGGAGGTTATCAATTTGGTGATAAATTTAGAAGGAAAAAAGGAATAGCAATGGCAAATGGCAATTATTTAAAAGAATAATTGGTGGAAGCCAGCTTCCTATAAGCCAAAATGAAAGCCATCACATGTTATGTTCCCTAATCTTTGTCCACTGCATAGTGTAATAAAAAAGCCCTACCAGCGGCTTTCAATGTGTATCTTTCAGCTTTTGCTCATTTTCTTTCTCATCTTTGAATATGACAATTGAGTCATATATAATTGGCTACTGTGAAGAAAAAAGGGTAATGGCTCATTCGAGCAACCCTTGATTGTTGGATTTCACATTGAGTGTCTCAACATCTGGAGATGAGGTAGACAAAAATAACAGTAACTATTCACGAGGGCATCACAAGGATGCATTAATGAAAAACAAATCTTTGAGCATACAAGCAAACTGCCATGGAATACGTGTATATTCTATGACACAAGGAAACAGAGTAATACTTCAAGCAACCATTGTTTGTCCGGTTTCATAATGTAGGCAGGGTTGACTAATCGTGACTCCATGCCATATCCCTGATGATAGGGTAGACTAAAATGACAAAGACACCCTTGACATGGGCGTCACGAGATTGAATAGTGGAAAAGGTCACGACAAATAGTCAAATACCCTAAAAACAATATGCAGGATGCATTAATGGTAAAAAAAAAAAAAAAAAAAAAATCTACCCACACTAGGATTATGTGCGTGTATATTCAATGGCCTCAAGCCCACACAAGGAAACAGAGTAATACGTCAAATGACTAAACAAAATCAATGAGAGGAGGTCACATGGAATTTGAAAAAGTTGATATTTCATTCCATTTCAAAGGGGGTTAATTACATCTTATAAGTAACCGAACAGGGTAAGAGTGTGAAGCTATCGTCAGCTTGAGCTGACATAATCTAAATCACCATTTATCAATCAATCCAACTGCAATCACCTACAAGTGCAACACAGCTAATGCTACAATAGTACAATCTACCATCCAAAGGAACTGACATGTACAATCTAGCCATTGAAGTGAATGGCCCTAAATTGACCGATACTGGATACACTAAAGTGTTAGAACTCAATGAATCAAAATTTTAAGAAAATGGTTCAAAAAAAGAACCTCGAAAAAAATCCAGCAAGTACTGGCGATAAGGATTCAGTTCCTTAATGCAAGAAAGGCACCATCAACCATGCTGAAGTTCATTGGTTAGGAGAAAAGCAGATAGCAATATCATAATTCCTTGATTATATGCACACTTACACTGATAGAAACTTTTGCTCATACTACATCAGTCATTGCTTCTTTTGTCAAAAATGAAACAAAATATGACGACCTGAAGCTCAAGGGGAACCTGTCCCTAGCTTTCACAAACGAGCCTTGTTCATTACTTCTTATTTTTCATCGGTGATAGATATCTCACAGACCATTGCCTAACCAAAAAACAGAAATATATATGATATAGAATTCTACCTTTACACTTAATTACATTATCATTCACATTAGTGAAAATTTCTAGACCCTTCCAACTGGTGAAATGGGTGGATATGAAACATACCTAGCAGGGCCCTCTCCCTCAATTTGATTAGGTTCATTTGTTCCATCATTTAATATGGTTTCCCCTAAAGTTCTTTCTTCATACAAGGGAACTGATTCTGAAAGCTCACAGTGATTTCCACTATCCCAAATAGCTATACAAATCGAAAATGCTTGCATAAGAGAAAGCGATGAATTGAACTCAACTGAATAGATACCGTCATTGAAAGAGGCCAAGCTGAAAAAAGGCATGTTGTCTTGTGCACCTCCCTGTTAGTTATAAATTAAAACAAAGACAAGATTCAGTTGACATTTTCTATTATAGTATAGTGGATGCTTTAGATTGATTAGAATAGGATCGAAAATCATACCTGGAAGAAAAGTTCAAATTGATTAGAAATAGAAGAACCTCTCAAAGAACTAGGGCGCTGGTTGCATTGGCTCTTATTAGACAGAATCCTAAGTTTGCAACCCAAATCCCAGCCACCACAATCACATGCTCCACCAGATTTCCATCGTTGGATCAGTGATGAAGGTTCGCCTTTATTTGGCAGGCTATGTACACCACTTGGAAGTATGACTGTAGCATTAATGTCTTGAACACCCTCAAAAGAATCCTTTTTCCCGGAGTTGAGTTCAAGTTTTACGTCTGGCAGACACTCTTTTGATGTGGCCTCAGGCAAGCTCTGACGCTTATCAATCAGATACCCATCTCTGATTGAATTTCTGCTGTTCTTTTTTGGGATCTTGACAATAATAGCAGCCTGCTCATCATTTGGCTGGGAATCAGATGCTTGTGTATGTGCCTGTCCTACGTCCAAGGTAAGAAGAACAAATTCTCTAATGCTAAATTGATCCACATGGTTTGGCCTGGACAAATGAGAAAACTCAGAACCAGAAACCTTCATCTGGGCAACAATTTTAGGGGCATAATCCTGACCTTTGCCTTTTCCTCCTTGATTTATCCACATACCATTCTTTTTCCTGACTTCTTTAACAGCAAAGAATGTGTAAATGCATCCATAGTCACCCTTACTTGAAGAGCTTAACATCTTCACTGTAGCAGCAAGGATATTACTCTCATTATCAACAGCGAATGTGAGCAGAGGCAACCCATTCTTTACTTGAACTCTGAGAAGAGCTTGAACTGCTGAAGATCCGCACTTTTTGTTCGGTGCTGAATCATTTACTATTGTGCTGGTTGTGTCTGATTTCACTTTTGCTGGCTGCATAGTCATATTTGAATGTCTTGTCCGTTCTGATGACTTACAGCCACCCTCTGTTATAATTGACTCCTGTAATTGATTGGTAAAACTGCGACAGTTCACTGCCTTTGGTTTCAGAAGCGGCTCTATTAGTCTTCTCAAAGGGCTGGACCTTGCTCTGCTTTTAGCATTGAGTTTATCACCACAAGAAGTATCAACATCAGAAGCAACAAGTTTCTCTGGCTTGGTTTTGGCAGAACTACATGTTGAGCTCATCTGAGGCATAGAAGAGCCCTCTTTGAGGCCAGAACTTTTGCCCGTCTTACCCATGCTGAAGCTGAAACGACGGAAAGGTGAAGTGCTTCGAACTTTTTCAGATGCAACCTTGGGTACTTCTGTCTCCAATCCTTTGCAAGCCTCATTTGTAGCAGACCTTGTGTTTGTTGCATGTATCATTTTTTCCTCTAGATTTCTGCTTCTGGAAGAACTAATTTCTACCTTTGCTGCACGAGGTACAGATTGAGATCTCTCTGATTTAAAGCCATTATTATTTGCATCTACCAAACCCATGGCTTTAATCTGTAAATGTTTGCTACCATCAAGTTCAGAACGCAATGGACCTGAATGATAGAAACTGGAACTAAGCTCTCCACGGTGAGCCTCTTTAAATGTTTCTGTGAAGGTCCTCTGCCTAGGTTCTGTTTCCTCTTTACTCAACTTTGTTGTTAAATCAGAAAGGTTAGCTGCTCCTGAATGGTTCTTTTTGGCTAAATCTCTTGGCAAAAGGAGGACAACCGTGTTCCTTTTTTCAGTGACATCTTGGTTAGCCCCTTTCCCAACAACTTCTTGATATGTCTCAGCCTTTTTCATAAATTCACCACGTTGGTTCTTCATTTTCACCTTCTCACATGATGCCATATTATCTTTTACCCCATTTGGCACAGTTCCACTTTCTGAAACAATCTTTGGGAGCATTTCCCTTCTCTTGAACTTGTCCGGCTTGATATGTGGATTACTTTTGCAAGAGGATTTTTCTCTGATGAATTTTTCTTGAGCAGTGAAGGTGCTTCTCTGGGTAGTCTTGAGATCTTGCAACTTTCCACCGCTTTCCCTAAAAGGCTTGACAAATTGCAAATGGCCCTGTTTGGGAACTGACATTGGATGAGATTCCAGTGAAGGTCGCTGTAACCTTTGATGACCAGGAGAGCAACTGTGCCCTGTGCTTGAACGTGCAGATGATTCATCTGTTGATAATGAGGAAGAAGTGTTGCTGCTGGAAAGAGAAGAGATGCTACTTCTAGTTGAAATCTGTTTATGGCTACCCTGCCATTTTTCAAGACGCCCCCACTCAAGGACCCCAACATTTAAAACTTTCTCTTGAGGTTTTTTTGCTCCTCTCTCCAGATAACTTGGTAATTTTGACATGTACTTCACAAGCTCTTCTTCATCATTCGCCTTGATATCAGCATGTTGCTTTTTATGCTCCCATGAAGATTCAGGTGAGACATCTTTTCCACCTTTGGTAATTTCTGGATGAAGATCGATGTGTGACAAGTTAGGCCTTTCTGGTTTAAACCTGCCTTGCATATTTGCCCTCTGGCTTTCTTGGTGCAACATGGTCTTTACAGAAGTTCCAAAGGATTAACCTCTTGAATTCCGTTTGAGCTCTAACTGGCATTCCATAGTCTGTATAGGTATTAACAACTTCAGATCCCTTTCAGCTGCACAGTTTGATTCAGTTCATGATCATTCATACCACTCTAGACATAAGAAAAACATTATATAAGAATATTATAGAACCAGATCAAATTGAAAACAAAACAAGTCAATCACATGCATAGTGGCATAAGATTCTTGAAACAAATGTTGGATGAAACTTTAGTAACTAGAGCAACCAAGAGAACATAACCCCTAAAGCAACAAGCATTGATTCTCTTAAAATTGACGAAGTTGTGGGATATCCCCACAAGCAGCAATGTCTATAGTATTGAGTATTTAACTAGTCCTACCCTTTAATAGCTAAACATCATTCAAAAACTGGCCAAAACTAAAGGCTCTTAATCCTTTTTGCAATATTATTATAACACTAAATAAACTTAGCATAAGCATCCCCGAACACTTAACAGTTGACATTAAAAATACTAATACACCAATAGAATGAAGAGCAGCAAATGCCAAAACAAAAGATTGCAACAAACCAGTTAACGCCATAAAACTTATTTCTTAAATAATATCTCCTAACTCAGTAAGCACAAGGGTTCCAGTCAAATTTGTTTCCTTCTGAGTACACCATAAATCAACCACAGATTGCTATGTGATTCCTAGCTAAACAATTAAAATCCATGCACTTTTCTTTTAATACTTTCCAGGCTATGCATCAAAAACTAATTCACAATCACCAGAGCTCAAATCACTTAAAAAAACAAATTCACTACAAAAGTAGACCTCTAGCGAACAATTTCCGCTAAACGGTTCTAAAAATCTTACTAAAAGTGAACGAAATTCTCAAAAGTTTAAACAGCTCAAGGTTGATAAATTGAAACAGGGCGGTGAATACAAAATTGGAACTGAAACTGAAAACCAGAGAATCTTGATGTACAGTTTGAAAAGAACCGACAGTGAGTGGTCCATACGACAACAAATAATTGAAAGTAGTTCTTCAGATAAGGTAAAAATGAAGAGTTATTACCAATCCGCTTTAAGTTTAATGAAAAGAGAAAATTGTCCTCAGCTTATTCAAACTCACAAGCTTCTATGAACTAAAAACCTCGTTTATTTCACCAAATTAATCACACGCGAATTATTTTCTCTTTTTAGAAAAATAATAATTTCTTTAAAGAAAGATTCACTTAACTTTATCTCTTTTCTCTTTTAGGAATCCAAATTCTAACAAGTGTCCAATGTTTATCATATCATTCTTTACAAAAAAGAAAACAAAAGAAATGTACTTGTTAACTTCAACACTCAACATCATTAAAAATTTTCCCGGGAACCAACCAGAAAATGAAAAACATACCGGTCCGAGTACTGGAAAATGCAGAACGGAATCGCAGTCAGTAACGGAAAACACCAACGCCTAGGGGAAGAAACGCCACGTTTCGGCCGCGCATTGGACAGTAAAAAAAGGACAAACCAAAGAAGATCAGAGGTCAAAAACGAGAGATAAAAACACCCGAAACAATGATAATCTCCTCGAAAACAAAAACAAAAACAAAAAAACAATATAGCTTTTATGAAACAAAAATTTTCATTTCAAAAATCCCAAAGCACAAAACAAAGTCGCAGCCGAAGAGAGATTTATTTATTTGGTTTAATGGCTCGAAGTGTAGACTAAAGACAGTCAAAGTGAGCGGAGAAAGTGGGTTGGGATAGTTTGTTGCAATTGATCAATGTTTTTTTTTTTATTAAAAAAAGTAGTTTTTTAATCGGACGGTTGTTAATGGAAGATTAATGAGAAATGATTACAATCAAATGGTCACATCAGATCAGAGAGATGGGAGACGGGAGAGGGTCATGTTCGGGCGGGCCGTACATCAAAAAGCTGATATATGAAAGTGGTGGGTCCACCGCTAGATTAGATCTTATATTTTGTGACCGGCGTCCATTATTGATTGATGAACGGTGTGATGGAGCTGTTGATCATCTGTCTATACTGGGAGTTCTTCCGTCTTCACCAGTCTGAATTCTCTCCGACTTAGATTAATTTCTATAAAATTTAAATTAATTTTTTATCTATATACAACTTATTTTAAAGTACATGCATTTCAACTGGAAAAAATATTTTTTTTAAATTATATTATTAAAATTCACATTTAAAAATAATTATGATATTTAATTTAAAATTATTGGTTAAATAAGCTTAAATGAAACTTCAGTTATGATAATTAAAACTTCGAAAAAAATATAATTTAATAAAAATTGTGAGAATTATATATTTAAAAGTAATTAGAATTTAAATTACAAAAACAAAATATAGAAAAGGCATTTGTGACAATTATAATTATAATTTATAAGTATTAGTTAAAAAAATATGCTAATTTTATTATTGTAAAATAGAGTTATTATTTAAATAGAATTTTAAACATATTAATTATCACTTAATTAATTTGAGTTAATGATATTAAATAGTTATTATTTTGAATAATGTTACTTTGCATTAATTATATAAAGTAAAACTATATTGTATGTTGAGTATGTTATATTTTAATTATTATTTGAAATTTTTATTATAATATTTGAATTGTGATAAGTTAATATATTTTAATTATATTAAATAATTCAAATAAAAAAATTGTTTTATTTTAATTACTGTAATTAAAAATACAATATTAAATATGTAAAATCACGTGCATGTGACATTAAAAACTAGTAAAATTTTCGATACAATTACAATTTTTTAAATACAATTTTAAGAGTAAAGGATAGAGTTAACATTGTTCGAACCCGTATCAAATAAGTGTCTAATAAATATTTTACCCATCGCTCCAATAAAATCA
Organism: Gossypium anomalum; assembly: GCA_025698475.1. NCBI lineage: Eukaryota > Viridiplantae > Streptophyta > Magnoliopsida > Malvales > Malvaceae > Gossypium > Gossypium anomalum. The sequence continues at coordinate 63,550,266 of CM046957.1, forward strand.
AGAATATTTAAAATTATTATAATTGATTTTGGTACACCAAATACTAAAAAATCTACCAAATATAAAATTAGATAATAGAAATGAGACATTGATTTATAATAGTCTATAAAAAATAGCTAATAGAATTGATTTCAAAGTTTAAATGGTAAAATTAAATTAATTCCAAAAATAGTTAGAAAATTTAAATTATTCAGTAAAATATGTTTATAATCTTTCTACTTTTAAAAAAAATTAGGATTTTAGTCTTTGTATTTATATTTTTAAGAATTTGGTCTCACTACTTTTTAGATTTCAAAATTCAGGTTTAGCTGTTAAATACTGTTAATTTTTCTTTGTTAGTTTCAGGCTAATACAATTTTTTTTTAATTACATAGCTATCAAGTGAGTGGTTTTTTATTATTATTTCAAAATGTCACCACAACAATTTTAACTAAAAAATTAATTATGTTAATAGCTAGACATAAGTTTAGAAATCTGAAAAGTAAAATGACTTAATTTCTAATTTTTGAAAAATGCAAGGACTATATGCACATTGCAACCTTATTTACTACGAGTAATAGTGGATATTAATTTTCATTTTAATATTATAAAATTGATGGTTCCTGGTTTTATCGCATCGTGAGTTCTTCTACTTAAGCTTAGTTTAGATGGGCGGTGTGTTTACCTCCGGTGAGGTTAAAAATAATGATGGCGGTGAGATGGTTCTCGTAGCGATGAGATACGATGCTGTAGCAATGAGATTAGAAACAGTGGTAGGGTGTGTGTTTGGATTCAAACACAGCTGTAACAATGAGGTGAGAATAGAAAATGACTATTAAGGATAAGGGTGAGCAAAACTCGATTCGATTTGAAAATATTGAAAAAATCTAAATTTTGAATTAATGAAATAAAGTTATTTGAGTTATTCAAGTCAACTCGAATAAGTAATTCGAGTTTCGAATTTGAACTGAGTTAAATTTTACAATTCGAATAATTTGAATAATTCGAATAAATTGAATAACATATTGGTGTAAATACCCCTTTAGTTCCTATCAAATTTGAAAATAAACAAATAAGTCTTTCTCAATAAAAATTACAAAAAAATCAAATAATTTAAAAAAAAATTAAATTTTAAAATATTTATAAAAATTTCAAAATTTATATTTTTGAAAAATTATAATAATTTTTTTAAAAAAATCTAAAGAATATATAAAGAAAGTTTAAAATTTTAAAATTTTCTCAAAAAATAATTTTGGGACCTAAATAATTAATCTATAATTCAAGTTTATTATCCTAAAGTATCTTATTATTATTTTGCTTTGAAAAAGCTTTCAAATATATGTGGTTTTAAATTTATGTGCTTAAATATGAAATTAGTTATATTGTAACAAGATTTTAATTTGACATGTTTAACTTTTTTAATTTAATTCGAATAATTTCACTCGATTCAATTCGACTCAAATTTCATTTTACTCAACTCGACTCGACTCGAAAAGAATTTCAAATTGAGCTAGGATGATAAAATAGGACTCGTTAACTCGATTAACTTGAAATTTTTTCCCCTCAATTCGATCGAATGCTCATTCTTAATTAAAGACATTAGATTAGAAATGTTATATAATAGAAATTTTTTAAATTATTTTATTTTTACGAAATTATTAAAAATATGTAAATTTATAAATTTATTTAATAAAATATTAAAAATTATCTTTTGATATATTATTATAAATATTTTAATTAATTATATAATGAGTGTTTAGGTTCTCAAATCTGAAAACAAATAAGATTGAGACAGAAATTAATTTACTTTCAAGGATAAAAAAGAAAAATAATAAATAAAAGTATGGTTATTTTTGTGAGTTAAAAATATTTTTTGCTTTATTGTGCTAGACTAGGGGTAAAAGCTCTAGTCAGTTTAAAGGCTGCCAGGGTGATTGAAACCAATTTAATCGCACTATTGAATGTCATCCAAACATTGCATCAATGAGATCGGTACGAGTTTTTTACGAGATTACACACACCGACGTTAGTTGCCCAACCGAAGGAGGCCTTATGATTGTTCCTTATTTTCCCTGAAATGATACGATTTATAAATTTACTGTAAAATTAGAATTTTCCAAAATTAGAATATGTTTATTATTAATGTGAAGTATGCCTCGCATTTCTTGGTCGAAACAGAGTTGACGTCCTGATGAAGCGACATGTTATGCAATTTTCTCCGTTTTCTTCTTGCAATCAAATTCTAGTTATTTGCCCCAATCGAACTCTGATTAGTGTAAGTTATTTTAATATTATTTGACCTACGAATTTAGCCTATAAATAGATCTTTTTTCACCCTAGAAAAATAACCCATAACACATATAGGTATTAGCTTTTACAAGCCTTTAAAGAAATTTTGTGTTTACGTTTTGATAATTCTTATTCTAGATTTCGAGTTTTAGTCTTATTTCTATATTTGTACTTTTCATTTTTAATGTTTTAGTTAAATTATCTTTGCCCATAGCTTTTTATCCTTTTTAGAAGGGGGTTTTTCATGTAAAATATTTATGTTATATCATTTTAATTTCTTCGTTATTTTACTTATTCGTTGCTTAATCGGGTTTATCCCCAATAATTAATATTAAATTTGAAATCAATTTAATTAAATAATTTTTTTTTAAATTTTCATACTTTTTTTATAACCCTATTGTCTTAAAATAAAAAAGAAAATCCATTTAGAAATAAAATAGTGCGACAGTGAGAATAATAAAAAGAGAAAAGGTTGATTTGTAATTATTACAAAATTTTGGTAAAGTTGGAAGTGATGATTAGAACTATTATTTTCAAAATCACTTCTTACAAAGCAATAAAAAAAGATATTGTTGTCATCACATCATAGGATCTGTTTTTGTCTTTTACTTCTTTTTTCCTTTCTACACTTTTTTATTATTATTTCTCTTTAAATTCACATATTAATTCCTATAAATGATAAATGTACGATATTATTAAGCTTTTTCTTAATTAGACGTAATTTCGATATTAAGCCCTCAATACTTCTATTTGATGTCAGCTTATTTTGTATTTTTTAAGTTAAATTTAACTATTGATCTTAAAAAAAATTAAATTTGACAATCAATTTTTTTAAAATAATTGAATTATTATTTTTTAATGAAAATATTGATTAAAATGTTAATTTTTTTAAGGGTAAATTACACTAACAGTCACTCAACTTCGAGGTAACTGACAAAACAATCACTTTGGTTTCAATTCAGTCACTCAACTTTAAAAAAATAACAAAACAGTCACTAACGTTACCGAAAAATTAAAAAAATCAGTCACCTATTAACAGTTTCTGTTATAGACCTAATGGGATAGGTAACGTGGCCAGTTAACTAGCTGGCCACGTTGGATGTCCACAGTGGAAACCCACCTAATTTAATAAGAAATTGAAAGAAAAACACCTGATAGCAAAAGAAGAAGAAGAAGAGGCTGTAAAATCCCTCTCAAAGTCTCCAATGGCCCTACTACAACTGACCCCACAAATAAACCAACAGCACCGACGACAAGTGCTCCGACCACCACCACTTGGACCGCCATTGAACTAGATTAGGGTTTTTTTCCCCAATATTCTTCTTCTTCTCCTTCCCTTAGTTGTTGTTGTTGTGGATAAATTTCAACCCCCCCAACACTTGCACAACCAGATATATACTTCACTAATTTTTCTAAGGCTAAACTTTGTTCCACAGAGAAACTTCTTCTGAAAATACTAAATCATCAGAAAAAAAAAAAAACCTTCTCTGCCTATTTTTGGTCAATAACAATATAGAAGCAATCAAAACAAAAAACAAATATTGAAGGACAATAAGAAGAATAAAGCAGGAGAAAGAGAGAAATATAAGGGTTTTTAGTATTTTATCAGTTTCTACATTCTAATGTTGGTTTCAATTTCTTTTTATTGTCTTCTACTTTCAATTCAAAATGATTAGAAAGAGGAAGCAAATAAGGTGAAAAAGAAAAACACTCAACACAGAGAAGAAGAAAAAAAGAGCTTTTAGATCTGGGTCTCCCTTTTCATCTTTTGCTTCCCCATTGTTTTTCTTTTTCAGATTTGAGTTTTTTCTTCTTTTTTTTTTTGTCGTTTTCATGTGGGATGCCAACATGGCAAGTTAAAGGGCCACCTCATGTTTCTGTTACGTCTGTAACAAAATTGACTGTTTTGTTATTTTTTAAAAATTGAGTGACTGAATTGAAACCAGAGTGACTATTTTGTTAGCTACCTCAAAGTTGAGTGACTGTTGGTGTAATTTACCTAATTTTTAAACATGATAACATGCATAACAATCTACACGTACTTCATATTAGGTGTCTTTTTTTTTTTAATTTTTATGAATTTTTTAAATTTTTTTGTGTAGTTTGAATTTTTTATTTTTGAATATTTTTACAACTTTTAAAATATTTTTTCAACATGAATACATGCCAACATCGTTACAAATTTAATGTTTTAGTCAATATTTTCGTTAAAAAAAACGTTTTGATCTTTTTTGAAAGGTGAATAGCCAAATTTATCTTTTAAAAAAACTAAATTAATAAAAATGTAAATATGAAGGAGTATATTTGACATTATACCTCTTAAATTATTAAACTTAAACTATGTGAAATAGATATGTGCAGCATACATAATGTTGTGACAACATTATCTTATATAGGCAAATCGTATATGTAGTACTTGTGGATTGAATAATTAGAATTGATAATAGTTTCGAAGTCAATCATTAAATAATCTCTAACTTCGCTCATAGTAAATAAAAACATACGGATAATATAACGGTTAAAATATACTACAAACCCTTGTACTTTTTGTAGATTCAGAATTTAGTCCTTTTTATTTTCAGAATTTTAGTATTTTTATTAAAATTCTAATCCAATAATTAACCTTATTAAGCTTCTTTTGTTAAATTCACTTGTCCAAAATCAATACCTAAACTATACCCTTTTCCCCCAAATTAGTACCTAAACCTTTTTTTTGGTCACAAGTAGGACCTAAACTATACTCCGTTATCCAAATTACCCAGTCGTTAAAAAAAACCAATTGGCCAATCATTTCATGACACATTGCAATTCTTAATTTAAAAAATCCAGAAAAAAATTGAATATTATTTCCTTTAGATTTTTTTAAAACATAAATATATTCATCTCTTTTACTTTTCAGCCTAGAACTCTGGTGACTGAAAATTCAAGAACTCGTCGAAGAATTCATCCAAACCTTATTTTTTATGAAAAAACCCAGATTGTAGCAAGCTTCTTTTCCATTTTTAAACCTCAATCTAGATTCTTTTTCCACCTGATTCAAAATCTATATATTATTTTTCTTAAAAATAACTTTCATCATTCTTTTCTATATACTTTGAATAAAATAGTCAATGTTGGGTGAACCTGTTGGATCTGATAACCTGAGTGTAGTATATTCATTTGTAAACTTGTAATTTTTTCAAACAGATTGGTTTATAAAACAATTCATGGATTACATGAATATATTTTGTATAATTGTCCTTGTATGATTTTTGCATGCAAAGCAAAATAGAAGCAAATATTGTCTGTCTAATATTTAAACTAATACTAAGCGGTATTGTGGTCGGATCGTAATACAAAAAGACAACTTATATTAGTAGACGAACCTAAACATGTACTTAGTCTAATTGAAAATGAGCAAATCGATTGAAAGACTAATATGTCGTCTATCAAGTCCAATTGGGGAGATGCTTTGTCTTGGGCATCAGAGTGGATTACTCTTCGAAGATAAAGACATAGATGTGACTGACTGGACTGATAGTAAATCAGACTATGTATGCGTTTATGGATAGATCCTGAATTCGTCTATGAATTTATTCACTTGTGACGTTCATAGTGTGGCATACCTAAATCCTGAGTTGATGACGAACTATGTATGCGTGACTCGTATACTTTTATGTAAGTAAAAGCCTAAGTTCAAATGGATAAGGAACCAAAATCTGGTGCATTAGGTATACGACTTTTATAGTATGTAACGTCATTCACAACAGTGGAATTCATAGCCCGAGACATGGGTAAATGATATCATCTCATTGGCATTACACGATTGGTGAAAAGTAAACGTGGTCAAGGGTTGTTTGTTTTTGTGATGAATGACTTGATTAGTATTTGATAGTAATTGAATTTTCATGAAGGAAGATGTAACGATTACCATGAAATAAAATATGATCATATTGGGAGAACGAATTTATCCCAAAGAGATTAAGGATATCCTATGAAGGTAACACATTTATGACAAGGTAATTGGACGAGCATTGATTGAGTTGCTTTCGTAATGGTATGTTGTTGGGGAGAGCTCAGTCACGATACTATAGTGGAATGGTTTCGTGGCTAAATGACTTTATAATTAATAGGAGAAAAGCTTGAACTTAATTATAAATAATTTGAGCTTTAATTGCATATGTCTAATCGATCCCTCCACTAGCTCGTTGAAACCAAAAATAAATTACATGTTGAATCAAATGAACATAAATGGATTGAAATGGTGAAAATAGAGAAGTGTGAAACATTTGGAAATGAATGTGGTTTTCTCCAAAATGAAAAATAAAATAACTTGAAAAAGAATTTATGAATTTATAATTAAATGAAATTCGAAAATGAGAATAAATCATTTGGTTATAGTGAACTAGTTGAATGTCGAAATATCAAATATAGTTTATCATAGATTTTTTTATGGTAAAGTCTTCATGATTTTAACGGAATTAGAATTGGGTTGAGAAAATTATTTAATTGAAAAATTAATTGAGATTTTTATTTTGGAAAATAGAAAAACAAATATCAGGTTGAATCAAGTTATAAAGTATTGAGTTAAAAGTCTAGGAAGTACTTGTAATTAGACCCAATATGAGAGAGGCCCAAAAGCCCCTCATGTCAAAAGGGAAGGACAACAAATCCTAGTATTATTAACTACGGTTTTCGCCCTCTATATTTCTAGTTAGAGTAGGAGTTCGGTTTTTCTATTTGAAATAGACTTCTACAATTCAACAAATGTTTCACTTCTTCTTCCTATAAATAGATGGCACCGATAGGGCTAAATACACAACTCTAAGATATTGTTACTCTGCCCGAAAATAGTGAGAGTTTTATTCTCTAAATATTAAATCAATTTTCCTGAATAACAATTCTACCAGTTTCTATTAAGAAGAATTTTTTTTCATTTTCACACTAAAACAAAGAGAACTATTTCTGGTTCTGTGTTCGATTCGAATCATTTGACCCCACACTCGAAGCAGTTTGTGGTACGAAAATAGTAGAAAAGGTCTGTAACACCCCTAACCATATCCATGGCCGAATCCGGGTTACAGAGCATTACTGGAGTTTACAGATCAAATAGACAGAAATTTTAAACATTTTATATCATATATTCAGGTCAGAAACCAATCAAACTCATGCATATTGTCTCTTATTCGAGCCTTCGAGGCCCAAAATATGCGTTAGAAACAAGTTGGGACTACTTCGGAAACTCGGAGAATTTTTCGAGATACATTAAAAATTTTCAAAGCTGTAGGATTTACATGGCCATGTGGTCAAGCCGTGTGACTCACACGGCCAAGTCACACGCCCGTGTGTCTGGCCGTGTGGGCACTCGAAGCAGGGACACACGGTTGTGTCCCAGCCAGTGTCAGTGCCCGTGTAACTCTCTGACTTGGGTCACACGGCCAAACTACACGCCTGTATGCTAGGCCATATACCCTTTGAAATGTCCTCGCATGTCCGTGTGCTAGCCGTATGTCTCACACGGCCAAGTCACACACCCGTGTGTCTGGCGTGTGGACCTAAAATGTGCCTTAAACAACAAATTTACCATTTCCTACAAGCTTGGACATTAAACAACTCAAAAACCATTCGTTTAACATGTTCAAAACACGATCAAACACATTCAAAACATGCCAAAACAATCATCCTAGGTGCCTAACCAATGTACCCTATTTGGTACCACATTTATATCATCAAAACATCAACCAAATTAAAATTATAAACATGCCAAAATTCATCAATTTGGCCTAACTCAAAACTACCTAAAACATTAACTTAAATTCATATGCACATATCTAGATTTGGTTCAATTTACCATGCCATAATATGACTTCAAACACAAACACATGTTTATATGTATATACCAAACCAATATTACATTTATAACCTCATTTACAATCCATTCACAAAATAACTATCATTTAGATGTCCTAGGTACATGCCGTTACAAAAGATAAAAATCACCACATTTGAGTTCAAAATCGTTGTTGGATGCTGAATTGACGATCAAAAGTGAAGTACCTAATCTGCGCACGGAAAAACAAAACCTTACGTTGAGTAAAACTCAGTGGTATTTCTATAATCCGAATATTTAAAGACAAGATAATATAATATGCACAATTGAAATATAAACACATATTAATGACTGAGATCACAACTATCATATGTCAACCTTTTGAATTCATACATATTAGCACATCATTTCAACATCATTTCGTACTATACTCAAATTGCACATGCTAACATCTTTCATTTAATAACAATATCCCAATTCACACAATTGCTATATAAATAGTTATTCACATATCAAACCACAATTGTTTATACATTGGCATTAGCCATTCAATACTCAATTCATGAGTACATAACTCATGTATCTCATTTAGTCACAACATATCTCTATCCCATTTTCAGTTCACATACAATATCATCCAATATCAATTGTAGAACTGTTTTATTTAATTACCCCTATTAACACGACTCGGACTCGAATAGATACATGGATCCAACCAACACACCAATTTGGCACCCAGTGCCTCATCGGATAATCCGAAGTAATATGCGCCTAGCGTTATATAAATTTGACACCCAGTGTCTCATCGGTTAAACCAAAGTAAATTGGCACCCAGTGTCTCATCGACTCGAAATCGAAGAAATGCCTGAACTCTTCCTATCCTATGGCATGCCATCTATATCCGACTCAACTCGATACAGTTAATAGGGTTTATTTTCACATTTCAGATATAACCAATATCCAATATTAATTTTCATATAATCACATATATACACATGAATTAAATTCAATCTATAATAATCAATACATTCAATATGTATCTACCAATTCAATCCATTTCAATCAATTATCAAAGTGTCAATTACTCACCCCAACTCTTACCATATGCATTAAATTGAATTACGAGCTATTCGACGTCGATTTTATCTTTCCCCTTTTTAGTTGAGGGTTCTGGTACGACGTTAGCTACGGAATTAAAACAATTAAAATTCATCAATACAATAAAATTTTAATTTCATATTGAATATTGAATATTTAAAATTTTACTCAATATTTGTCTAAATTCCAATTTAGTCCCTAAATCGAGACTAATTTTTATTCTTCACATTAAATTCTATATTTTCATACAAATTTCACTTTAAACTAAATTTAACTCTCTATTTTCACTTAAACCCCTAAATTTTAAAATTTTCACAATTTAGTCCATATTACTCAAAATTTACAATTTGTTCTACAATTTAATCTTTTTCCATTTCTAACTTAAAAATCTATCAATTTAATCCCTAATACTAAAATTATTCAACATAAATAACACTTAAAAAACTTAATAATTGCTAAAATTTTAACATTGGTAGGGTAATACTTAACATCGGGATTCCAAAAATATACAAATTATAAGAAAAATAGACTAAATTGACTAACCAATTACACTTTAAAAATTTGAAGCCCTTGCCCTGCGTGACTTCTTCTTTTCTTCTTTCTCCTTTTCTTTATTTTTCTTTCAAATTTTATTTGGCTTTATCTTTCTTTATTTCTTTTACTTATTTGTTTTTTTTATTATATAATATATATTTACTTAATAATTAAGATAATGTAGCGACGTAAAAATTTTACTTTCGGGTCGCTAAATTGTGGCTATTTATTAGAAAACTGGAAATTGAAATTTGGTTTCAAAAATAAACCGGGAGTAGCCACCGATCTTTTTTTCTAGGTGTGATCGGACACCTATTAAATTTTTCTTTAAAACAACAGGAAGGCTAAATTTAGGTCTACGTTTAAAAGCCGAGAAAATAATTAGGGTCGGGAGAGTTACATGCTGCGAGGAAGGTATTAGCACCCTCGCGACGCCCAAGAATTGGTATCTCATAAACACGTGTTATCTTGACTTTCAAAAATACGGGTTTAATGTAAAATTTAGTTGTGATCCAAAAAAAAGAGAAATTTTAATTTTATTTCGGTTTTTGAGAAGGGTATATCGCTTCAACACGAGTCAATTGACATTCACCCAACATAGCGATGAACTCGATGACTTAATGTTAAATCGATATATTGCCTTGGTTATTGAATTTAATTAGAAAACATGAATGGAGTTTTGAAATGCCGTAAAGCAAATTGAAATAAAATGAACAATCGACACAACCGTAAATGTATTGAAGCAAATAATAATCATGACAATAATCTCAAAAGTAATAATCATGCATGCTATATAAAACATATTAATAGTGTTAAACTAAAATATTATAAATATATACATGTATATATGAACGTATATTAGCAGTAATAATAATAGTAAAAGTAAAAAGATGGGTATATATAATTTTAAAGCAAGTGAAAATAATAAGTATGATAATGAACGTAATAATATACGAAAATAATACTAAATATAAAAATGTATATACAAGAAAAATATATGTGTAAATATTAATAATGAATGAAATAGGAATAAAACAAATATGATAATAATACATATGTATACAACATGGTATAAAAATCGACATATATATACCATAGCATTTAAAAAAATATATATGGGGGATGATATGGAAATATGTACATAGAGTAATATATATACAAAAATATAACTAATTAAAATACATGCTTATAATATATATACAAACATATAGGATATATATATACATATTAGTTATAATAACAATATTTATTAATATGCTACATAAAGATATACATATATGGGTATAAATAATAAGGATAAAAATATTAATAATATTTCACAAAAATATACATATATATATATATATTACAAATATACATGATAATATATAGAATAAAACATTAAAACACGGGATAATATGTGAAAAATACATATGTATAATATTTTATATAAATATTTACATAATATATTTATTAAGAATAGACAACCAATAATAATACTATATAAGTATGTACATAAATATACTAAATACATGCACAAATAATAGACATATATATATACAATAAAACATGAACTAATGATAATAATAATAGTATTATTATTAATAATATTAAAAATAACAAGAATGTTTAATAAAGAAGTGAAAATAAATGAAAAAAAAAAGAAGACCAAAATTGAACTAAAAACAAAGTTATAAGGCAGATTCGAAATAAAAACTAAAGAAAAGGACCGAGTTGAACGCGCATGGAACATTGAGGGGGTGAAATAGCAATATTTCCACCCTCTCTAAACGCAGCGCTTCATTGGGGCCAAATTGAAAGTTGCAACAAATTTGAAGGCTAAATTAAAAAATGAAAATAGCTTAATTGTAAATGCTTGAAAAAGCGGAGGGGCTGAAAGAGCAATTAGCCCCTCCGCTTAAAAACACGCGGATCCTGAGTGGGTGGGTCGGGTCGACCCGACCCAGGGCCAAAACGGCGCCGTTTTATGCTTTAAGGGGGGGTCCAAAACGCACCGTTTTGGACCCCTATATAAGTTAAATTTTTTTTTAAAAAAAATCATTTTGTCACCAGCAGAGGGAAAAAAAAAAAGAAAGAGAGGGGAGAAAAGAGAAAGGGGAAGGAGAGGGGGGAGAGCTCCGGCCACGGGCCGGTCACCGGTCCGGTCCGGCCATGGACCGTCCGTCCTGCATGCATGCGTGTGCCACGCATACACGGCACGTGAGAGAAAAAAATTATTATTTTTTCTTTTTTTTTTGCTTTTATTATTTTGCTTAGATTTTATATGTTTTTAAAGATTATTTTATTTATTTAATTGTTTATAAATGTTAGGAGAGAGCTCGAAAATGAAATAAAAAAATGATAAAATATTCACCTTAGGGTTTAGTTTTCGATTTTTATTTGGTGTCGACTCTCCGATTTGCAATCTATTCTTACATTCTTTATATCACAGGGGTATCCTTCTGTATTTGCATGCTAAAGTTTTGTTTTTTTTGATTCCTTGAATACAGAATACAAAGAATAGATCCAAAAAAAAAACCCCCGTGTTCTGTTTTTACAATCCTTTTTATATCCTACTTTGTTACATTTTCTGCTGTTGTTGTTGCGTGATTTCTTTATTTTGCGTGAGTCGGTTGATGGCCGGTGGAGGTGATCATGGGACAGTGGCGCCCAGGGATGGGGCTGCAGATCTTTGGCGAGCAAGTGGGCATAGGTCTTTGCGCGCGCGTGTGGGAGGGTTAGGTGGGAAGTTGGTCGGATGCAAGTGGGGCTAGGGTTAGGCAAAGTGGGCCAATCGGGTTTGGGCTAATGTTTAGTTGGGCTAACAGATTTGGTTTGAGGATTTGGGTCTCGTGGGTTTTGGGTTTAAGTTAGTTGTTATTTGGGCTGATTGGGTGCAGTATTTAGGTTAGTGGGTTAATGTTGTAAATGGGTTTGGGTAGGTTTTTAAAATTTTGTAAATAGGATTGGGCCAAAATTGGCCTGGTACAGCTGCCCCTCTTTGCTCATTGTCGTGTAACGGGAATAGAGCAAAGACATAAAGAAAGGCCAATTTGGCCCCGTCTTGCCGAGTCTTGACTTCATTGGTGCTCTTCTTGTCCAAGTAGTCTTCTTCCAGTCTACCGTATCTTGTATCTTTGATTCAATGCACTGCATCTCCTGATATACGCCTTGTAGCTTCAATCTTCTCTAATGTAACTTTAAGGATATGAGATCTGTGGCTTCGATCTGCTTCCATGTAGCTTCATAAAGATCAGGTCTACAATTTCAATCATGTTCTTCTGTCGCTTCAGTGAGATAAAGTTTGTAGTCTTTTCTTCTGCTCTTTAGCAAGGCAAACTTTGATATCTTCGATCAGCTCCACTGCGACTTCAGGGGGACGAGACTTGCAACTTCGACCTGCTCTACTGCAACCTCAGGGAGGCCAAATCTGGTGTCTTTAATCGATTCCAATCTTTATTCTTTATTCGGCATGTGATCTTGAGCTCAATTCATTTCTCGCAATATGAACAGACATTAAAAACAAAAATTGAAAATACCTCAGCATGTGAACTGAGGCTCAACTCATTTCTTGCAATATGGGTTGATTTTTGGAACATAAAAATTAAAAGGCTCAACTCACCTCTCGCAATATGAGTTGATTTTTGAAACACAGAAATTAAAACACAAACATTGAAAATACCTTGGCGTGCCCCAAGGCTCAACTCACTTCTCGCAATATGAGTTGATTTCTGAAAACTATGAATTAAAAGCTCAACTCACCTCTCGCAATATGAGTTGACTTTTTGAAAAGCATAAATTGAAATTACCTCAACGTGTCTTGAGGCTCAACTCACCTCTCGCATTATGAGTTGATTTTTGAAAAGTAGATTTCGAAAAACAGGAATTAAAGGCTCAACTCACCTCTCGCAATATGAGTTGATCTTTGAAAAAACAAATAGAAATTGAAAGTGGCTTAGCACGTGAGCCAAGGCTCAACTCACTTCTCGCAATATGAGTTGATTGTTTGAAAACATAAACAGAATTTGAAAATACCTCAGCGTGTGACCTGAGGCTCAACTCACCTCTCGCAATATGAGTTGATTCAAAACACAAAAATTAAAAATACCTCAGCGTGCCCTGAGGCTTGACTCACCTCTCGCAATATGAGTCAATTTTTGAAACATAAACTAAAAATACCTCAGTGTGTGGCCTAAGGCTCAACTCATCTCTCGCAATACGAGTTGATTTTTGAAAAGCAGAATTTGAAAAGCAGAAATTGAAGATATCTCGGCGTACTAACTGAGGCTCAACTTACCTCTAGCAATATGAGTTGATTCTTTGAAAAACATAAACTGAAAACAGGAATTGAAAATACCTCAGCGTGTCCTGAGGCTCAACTCACTTCTCGCAATATGAGTTGACTTTCTTTGGAAAGCGTAAATTAAAAAAAAAATCAAAATACCGAAACCTGTCATCCGGTAGAACTCGTGTGTCTTTTCACTTGAATCAATGCGATTCTCATTCCAAATTTCTTGCTCTGCTGGAGTACCTGTATATGCTATGCATGTTGTCACCATGATATGCACATGTTTGTCTTAAATGCTTTTATGCCTACATGATTATGCAGTGCTCCTTAAGCATGTTTGTCGTATATCCATTTAGCCACGAATGTTGAGGATCTGCATTCATTACTTCGGCTCTTGATTTTCTCTTTAAGCCATGTACCCACCTTCAGGCTTTACAAGTAATCAACGTTTCTTAGATATCACTCTTTAGCCCCTGGTTGAACTTTATTCTTACTTTGAGGCTCTTGTGTTTACCAAATTTTCAAACAGGTAATGCTTAACATTTCTTTTTTGTTTAGAGTGTGTCATTTCACTATTTATCATGTAAATAAACACATAATGAGGTGTATGAAAAAGGTCAAGTAGGGACAAAAATGATATCTGATATTCATTTATTTCAAGTGTGGCAAACAAAGGAAGTTAACCAATGAGAGTAAAAATGTCAAAAAGAAGGAAATGATCGTATTCAACGGATACAAATGCTCTAGATATTCAACACATGAACTCTTCCACGTTCCTCAATCAAGAATCCTTTTAAGTCTGGCTTCTTGCGTAGAAGATTTTGAGCTTTCAAAGATGCTTCAAATACTGTGGTCTCACTGTTTGTCGTACGGTTTTAAAACACCTTGCCTTGTAAGCCGAATGTTTGCTTTATTAGAACGCCCTTTCGGGTTTTCATCCTAATCTTTTGTGTTTAATCAAAGCGCCCTTTTCGGGTTTTCGCTTTGATCCCCCTTTCTCTTTTTTTTTTTAGATGCCCTTTTCGGGTTTTCATCTTGACTTTCTTCTTTCAGGCATAGTACTTCTTTCGCGATCCGAGTTCACCGGATTGGTAGCTCTTTGTCATCCATCTCAAGAAGGATCAAAGCTCCACCGAAAATGCCTTCTTTACGACGTATGGTCCTTCCGATTCGGTGCCCATTTTCCTCGCAGTCTTTTTGTATCGGGAGAATCTTTCTCAAAGACGAGTTCTCCTTCATTGAATTCTCTTGGTCGTACCTTCTTGTCATGGGCCGCAATCATTCTTTTCTCGTACATCCGCTCGTGACAAATTGCCTTTAGACGCTTTTCTTCGATGAGGTTCAACTGATCATATCGAGCTCGAACCCATTCTCGCTTCTTCTAACTTTGATTCCATTAAGACTCGCAGAGAGGGGATCTCAACCTCGATAGGTAGCGACTTCCATTCCATAGACCAGAGAGAAAGGAGTTGCTCCGTAGATGTTCATACGGATATGCGATATGCAAACAAAGCAAATGGAAGTTTCTCGTGCCAATCTTTACACGTCTCGATCATTTTCCCAATGATCCTTTTAATATTCTTGTTGCATTCGCTTCAATGACTCCGTTCATCTTTGGGCGATAGGGCAAGGAATTATGGTGCTTTATTTGGAACTGTTCGCACACTTCTTTCATCATCTTATTGTTCAGATTCGTGGCATTATCTGAAATGATTCTTTCAGGCAAGCCGTACCGGCAAATGATTTCCTTTTTCAAAAACCTGCAAACTGCGGTCCTCGTCACATTGGCAAACGAAGCGGCTTCTATCCATTTTGTGAAGTAATCGATGACCATAAAGATGAATCGATGTCCGTTTGATGCCTTTGGAGATATTGGCCCTATAACGTCCATGCCCCACATAGCAAAAAGCCACGGAGAGGTCATGACATGAAGAGGAGAAGGGGCCACATGAATTTTATCGCCGTAGATTTGACATTTGTGACATTTTATGGCAAAATTGATGCAGTCACTTTCCATTGTCAGCCAATAATAACCGAGTCTCATGATCTTTCTGGCCATATTGAATCCATTGGCATGTGTTCCGCAAATTCCCTCATGGACCTCTGTAAGTATCTTCCTAGCTTCAACGTCATCCACACATCTCAAGAGTATCTGATCCTTTCCTTTTTTGTATAGGATGTCCCCGTCAAGAACAAATCCCGCTGCCATTCTTCTAATCGTTCTTTTGTCGTTCTCATTCGCTTGTTTGGGATAGCCTCGATTCTTGATATATTCTAGGATATCGTGGAACCATGGACGCCGTCTGCTTCTTTTTCAATGCTACAACGATTGTGCGAGGACCTCGATATGCTCATTTTAAGGGGCATTATTTCGCTTCTTTACTTGCTTTGAACATTGAAGCCAAAGTGGGCGAGGGCATCACCCATTGGTTTTCTTCTCATGGGAAATAGTGAAAAGTTACTTCTTTGAATTCCTTGATCAATTCACCACTAAATCATTGTGACTTAATCAATTTTGGATCCTCACTTCCCATTCTCATGGATTTGGTAAATCACTAGAGTGAGTCTCCGTGACACCTCTAGGATTTTGATGTCTCGATCAATAGCGCGCACGAAGCCCCATGATACTGAGCCTCATATTCTCGCGATATTATTGGTACGGAAGAAGTTCACCTTGCGAGAAACGGATAGTGATTCCCTTCTGGTGATACCAAGATTGCTCCGATTCCATGTCCCAAAGCATTCGACGCACCATCAAAGCACATCTTCCATGACTTCTCTTTTGATAACTCTGGTTCCATTTCTGTGATGCACATTAAGTCTTCGTCCGGGAAATCAAATCTTAAAGGCTCATATTCCTCCGTCGTTCGAGTCGCTAGAAAATCGGCTATGACGCTCCCTTTTATTGACTTCTGACTTACATAGGTAATGTCATACTCCGAAAGGAGGATCTGCCATCGGGCCATTCTTCCTGATAGTGTCGGCGATTCCATCATGTATTTTATCGGGTCCAGCTTTGAAATCAACCATGTCGTATGGCACAACATGTATTGTCTGAGTCTCCGAGCTACCCAAACCAGAGCGCAACAAAACTTTTCAATAGACGAATACTTTGCCTCATATTCAGTGAACTTTTTACTGAGGTAGTAGATCGCCTTTTCTTTCTTTCCTGACTCGTCGTGTTGCCCCAGTACACAACCCATTGAATTTTCGAACACAGTCAAATACAAAATTAACGGTCTTTCCGGAGTTGGCGGTACGAGCACTGGAGGACTAGACAAATATTGCTTTATCTTATCAAAGGCTATCTGGCATTCCTCATTCCATTCTCCAGGATTATGTTTTCGAAGAAGTCGAAAGATAGGGTCGCATTGGTTGGTAAGTTGAGCGATAAATCGGGCGATGTAGTTTAATCTCCCTAAGAATCCTCTAACTTCCTTTTGCGTGCGTGGGGGCGGTAACTCTTGAATGGCTTTTATTTTATCTTGATCAACCTCGATACCTTTCTCACTGACAATGAAGCCTAGCAACTTCCCTGAGGTAGCTCCAAACGTACATTTGGCTGGATTAAGCTTTAATTGGAACTTTCTCAGCCTGTCGAACAACTTCTTGAGATTCATTACATGCTCTTCTTCCCCTCGGGATTTAGCAATCATATCATCGATGTAGACCTCTATTTCTTTATGCATCATGTCATGGAATAATGTCACCATAGCCCTCTGATATGTTGCCCCAGCATTTTTTAACCCGAATGGCATCACCTTGTAGCAGAACGTTCCCCACATTGTTATGAAGGTAGTTTTCTCCATATCCTCAGGGGCCATTTTGATCTGATTATACCCCGAGAATCCATCCATGAAAGAAAACAATGAATGTTTTGCTGTGTTGTCCACCAACGTATCAATATGTGGTAAGGGAAAATTATCTTTTGGGCTTGCTCGATTCAGGTCACGGTAGTCTACGCACATTCGTACTTTGCCATCTTTCTTTGGTACCGGGACTATGTTGGCCACCCATTCTGGATATTTGGAGGCTTGTAGGAAACCAGCATCAAATTGCTTCTTGACTTCCTCTTTTATTTTTTAACAAACATTTGGGTCTCATCCGTCTTAATTTTTGGCTTTGGATAGGCTTGCATTCGGCTTTAATGGGAGCTTGTGGACCACTAAATCTTCATCTAGCCCTGGCATGTCCTGGTATGACCATGCGAAAACATCTTTGTATTCGCGGAGTAGAGCGATCAAATTATGCCTGGTGTTCTCTGAAACAGAAGTCCCAATCTTCACTTCTTGTTTCCTTTCTTCAGTACCCAAGTTTATTGTTTCCACAGATTTTTCATGAGGCAAAATCATTTATCCTCTTGTTCCACCATTCTTAACAATTCAGGAGACGAGACATAATCTTCAGCATTTTCTTCGGCTTCAAATTCCCCTAAGCAAACAGCCTTCTCAAAATCAATTTCAAGACTCGTGACGGGTTTGTTCATGTCATCGATATCTGAGCACCTGAAAGTTGAATGGAAAAGGAAGCTATAGAGGGGCATCCGAGTATGGGAAATAACAGACAAAAATGTTATGGCATGGAATGTGGCAAATGTGAGTATAGGCTATGAAATGAGAAAATGATCATAAAATTAGCGATAATGCGAAAGAGTCGTGACAAAATGCATCTTCATTGATATCCATTTGAATGATAAAGAGCGAATGCACGCTCTTACAAAAGAATTCTATTATATCTAAAGACACAATAGAAGGTTAATGTTTTGGCATTACTCTGAAGACTTATAAACTACAAGAAGCTCCTCGGAAGTCCAATTGTTCAATATGAAACCAGGAGGGCAGGGGCGTATCCTTGAGACATCTTTACTTGCACCACCCCCTTTGTCAATAACATTTATAATCGACATTCGAAAACCCCTTTCAATTATCCTCGGCATGTTTCGTGGATCGTCTTGTCCAGGTATATCATTCCGCAGACGTAAATGTTTTTGACAAAGGAGGGTATTCTATGGGCTCCCATTCTGGTTCTCGGCCCAAAGTTCTTGCAATCCTCCTTTCCTGATCTTTCTTCCACTGTCTTCTTCTTTGACACATGTCAGGCTGGAATCCCAAGCCGTATCGAGCCTTGTGCTGCACTGGCTTTAAAGCCCTAACTATTCCTTACAGATGTCTGCCTAAACCTCTTCTTGCTCGAGCTCCTCTTCCCACGGTCAATTTGACACCCATTCTAGTATTTTTTGACAGTTTTGGCACTGGAATCCTGTTTCCCTCAGTGACAAAGGTGGCATTGACAAATTCGAGGGATCGGAAGGAATATTCCAGTGCGTCTTTGTTTACTTCCAAGTACGGTGCATCGGCAGAGACAGATGCGACAATATCTTCTTCACCCTCGACTGTGACCAAACAGCCATCCATGATAAATTTCACCTTTTGATGGAGGGATGATGGAACTGCTCCAGCAGAATGGATCCAGGGTCTTCCCAAAAGGCTGTTATATGAAGGTGTAATGTCCATGACTTGGAACTCGACATCATAAATATAAGGGCCCACCTCCAGAGGGATCTCAATCTTTCCCATAACCTCATGTCTGGTCCCGTCGAAGGTCATTACCGTGGAATGACAGGGCCTTAAGTAGGACAAATCCATCGGTATTCTGGAAAGCGTGGCCAATGGCATAACATTTAACGCTGACCCATTATCGATGAGTACGTTCGATATTATATAGCCCTTGCAGCGAGTCGTGATATGCAGCGCTTTCACCGATCCTCTACCGTTTGGCGGTATCTCATCATCACTAAAAGAGATGAAATTGTCGGCATTCAGATTGTTTAACCACCTATCAAGTTTCTCAACAGATATGTTGTTGGCTACATAAGCTTGATTTAACACCTTCAATAAGGCATTCCGGTGTGGCTCAATGAATTTAACATAGAGATAGAAGCGAGATTCGCTACTTGTTGCTGCTCTGCTCAATTGTTCCACCACACTATACTCACTGTGCTTGATAAATTTCAAGAATTCTTGAGCTTCTTCCTCATTCACAGGCTTTTTAGTTTCTTGCACGGGTGGAGTTTCTTGCTCGACTTCGACTTCGTGCATCACTGCTTTTCCTTTTTGCTTCAAATCACTACTTTTCTTTACCGGTTCAACTTCTTTGGAATAGCACCGTCCACTTCGGGTAAAATGACCTACCTCCCCAACATCTTCAATTATGGCTTTGGACTTTCTAACTTCCAGTGTGATGATATTGACATCATATCTCCACGGTACTGTTTTGTTGTCCTTATAAGGGAAAGGAGATGGTACCTCGATTATCATTTTTAGCTTTACCGGCTCCTTTTTCGCGTCATAATAAATCACCAATGGTCGATCAGCGCTATAAGGGGGATCTGTTGATCGATTGTCAGAGGCACTATTTCTCCACTATCGGCCTCTTCGGCTTTACAAAAAATCCTGATCTCCTTGTTATCCATCATATTTTGCAATAATCTTCTAAATTCATCACAGGACTGAATGTCGTGCCCTTCGATGTCATGAAACTCGCAAAAACTGTGACTCTTTACGTCTTTTCCTTCGAATACTCCGTTAAAATGACAAAGCAACCCTTTTTCAACTAGTGCCTCCCAGATTATCTGCAGAGGTGTTCTCACTTCAGAAACCCATCTTCTACTTTGTCGTTTATCCTCCTCTCCTACTGCGCTCACATTACATTCGGTGTGGTTTGGGAATGGATTCCCAGCCGTACCGCCAGTACCATCAAATCGTAAAATGCCCGCGTCGATGAGCCCTTGAGCTCTCCTTTTGAAAGCAAGACAATTCTCAGTAGAATGCCCTTGGTTCCCGGCATGATATGCACAACTAGCGTTTGGATCGTACCATTTTGGGTATGGAGGTTTAAGGGGTGCCATGTAATGGGGAGAAATCAGTTGCTTCTCCAAAAGTTTTGGGTACAATTCCCCATATGACACAGGGATGGGAGTAAACTGCGGTCTCTCGGGATTAGACCTTGCTGGTCTTGGCTCATTTCTAGGTTGGTTTTGAGCGGGTGCAGTGTTTTGTGAGAAAGTGGTGACAGGTCTTTGGTTGTTCATGGCGTATACGGGGTAAGAGGGAAGTGGTGTTTGGTAGTAAGGGGTTTGAGGAGGATAATGGAAGTTTGAAGGTGGATAATGTCGGGGTCGAGGTTGGTTAGGATATGAATTGGGAATATAACGATTTCCAGTTCCCACCATGTGGGCTTCTGGCTCTTTTTTCCTTATGGGTGCTTTGCTTTTCTTGAGCCTTTCGATCCTTCCATTCTACCGCTCTTGTGCATTCTCTATTAGTTCACCAGATATTACAATATCTGCGAATTCCTTCGTGGCACTTCCCACTAATTTGTCATAAAATGGGGCCTTTAAGGTGTTGATAAAGAGAACGGTTATCTCCGTTTTTGTTAGTGGGGGTTCCACTTGGGCTGAGACATCTCTCCATCTCTGCAAGATCTTGTCTAAAGGTCTCGACGGCTTTTTCTCCATCATTTGTAAGGTCATCCGGTGCTCGCACCATGTCCGATACATACTTATATTGCTCTCGAGAATCGCAGATGCCAAGTCTTTCCAGGATCTAATCTTTTCCTTGCTGAGTTGGTTGTACCAACGTAGGGAGGGCTGACCCGGTTAGACTGTCTTGGAAGCAATGTATAAGTAACTTATCATCGTTCACGTAACCAGTCATTTTTCGACAGAACATGATGAGATGTGCTTTTGGGCACCTAGTCCCATCATACTTCTCAAAATCAGGCGCCTTGAACTTCGGAGGAAAAATTAGATCAGGTACGAGGCTGAGTTCCTTGGCACCTAGGGCGGAGAAGACCTCAGTGCCCTCTATTGCTTTGAGTCTTTCCTCCAGACTCCTATATTTCGCGTCATGGTTATCCAATTTCAATTTGGCTACTTCAGGGGTCGTCAGATCTGGAACTAGGGGATCGCAGGATCGCCCCGGGTTCGACGCGAATATTCCTTGCCCCAAGTTAGTGGGTGGAGCGGTGGCATAGGTCGATGTTCCAAGCCTGTGGGTTCTCCTTGAACATACCCTCTCTGTGTCGTATATGCGGGTAGTAGAGTGAATCCCGGGGGATAGAGTGGATCTTGATCGTGGTGAATTCTTGATTGGGGTTCCATAACATCGGGGTTCTGCATGGGTCCTTTTCCTTTGACCAGAGTTGTCATCATCTCCATCATTTTGGCCATCTAATCTCTTTGCTCGAGTGACTCCTCTCGAGATCTTACCATTAGATCTCTCGTTTCTTGTTGCGATTTGGCCAGTTGCTCTTGTAATTCCTTTTGAGCCCTTTCCATCCTTTCGATTCTCTCATTAAACTCAGCTTCCATTGCCCTATTTTGTCGACGCGTTCTGTATAAATGTCGTGATTCCAGTCTTGAAGTCTTGCAACTGCGGATTATATGGTTCTTTTAGTTTCGGTGGATGATTATGGTGATATGTACATGCGATGAATGAATGAATGGATGAATGTCCAAAGAATAAATGATGCATAAATGTTAGTTATGAATAAATATGCAAGAATTTGGTGTTGATTTCAAGATAGCCCCATATGTAGGCATTTCATTTATCAGAAGAGTACGTTACAAAAAGTTTTTATTTTTCCAACAGTTACACAAATTTTCTAGCCACATTGCCTTGTTTCTTCACTTGCTCTAGAAACTCTGATATACTCGATCTTTGGCTCGGAGGGAATTGGCAACAGAGAACTTCGGCTTCATCTGATAATTGAACAACTTGCATAGCCGCTTGGCGAATTTCATTGATCAAGAAGTTGAGTTGCATTTCTCTTTCTTGGAGAGTTCCTTCATACGCACGCGTGCATGTCCCTATCGTGATCGATCATTCTTTTCTTCTAGAGCCTTCAGGAGGTTATCTAATTGTTGTTGACGAGATTGTAGCATATTTTCTAAATCTCGTACTCTTCTTTTTAATTCTTGATGTTCAGACTGACTATTTGCAAATTCTGCAGTCACTATTTCATACTCGGCAGTCTTCCTTCTTAACTCCATTGCTGTACAATGGCCTTTTCCTCTTCTTTCTTTGCTTTTCCCTTCCAAAATTCCATTCCTCCTTTGATGTTACCAATTTCTTCTTTCCACTCAGCTGTTGACTTGCCCAATCCACTATTCTTTATAGTGTATCTTAATTTCTTGTTTTCCAAATGAAGGTCCCTTAAGTCGTTTCTCACGATCTCGGCCTCCTTTTGTACTTTTTCAGTTCTGGACCTTTCAACCTGAACTTCAATCTTCAGCTGATAGTTTTCTTCTTGAAGGGTACTGAGGTCCCTAGACATCTTAGCTTTTTCTCGCTCGAATTCTTGTCTAGCTATTTCCAATTCGGATGGCATTTCCTCCAAAAAGGGATTCTGGGCAGTGTAATTGGTTGATGAGATTTGCTGGCTATTTACCCGCTGTTTTCTCCATATGTCATAGTCTTGGGTAAGGGTATCAGCATACAAGGCTAATTCCATGAAATGAATTTTCTTCCAGGACTTTGCAATATCTTGGACTCTCTTCATATATCCCTCACCCGCGAAAGCGAACTCGAATTGTGCTAATCCTCCAGTTGCGGGTATAAATTGTCGCGAAGAAAATTGCCTTTGGACTAATAGCGGAGCGTATCCAACTCCTCCCCATAACCCGAGTAAAGGTACCCAATCTTGGCCTCCACATTTGTATAGCAGGAATGAAGGATGGATCCAGGGTGCTCTCCACATTATATCCTCGGCGCGCAGATTCTGAAAGACTGATACCCAATGTTGCTCGGTGACTTCTCTCGGCCATTCTTTCTTGAGGTAAGCTTCTAGTGGGGCGAATGTTTTTGAAAACATGTGGAATGGAGTGCGCTCTACTTTCCAAAAATGACTCAAAATCCAAACATTGAGCAGCTGTGCACACCCGATAAATCGTCCCTTTCCTACCCTTCGACAAGTACTCAAGGACCTGAATGTCTCGGCTAAGATAGTCGGGACAGGGTTGACTCCTTGTTTTAGCCTTTCGAAGAAATCAAATACTGCGACCTCAATATGTCCGAGAACTCTCGGGAAAATGACCAAACCGTAAATGGCCAAGGCGAATAGATTAACTCTCTTCAATATGTCCGGATGACTCAGAACCGATTCTCGTAGGCTGGACCATGGAATGTAAATGGTTTCATTCTTCTTTTTTATTTGCTTTTCGGCCCATGCATCAGTAATGTCTGTCAGTCTTACTAATTTCTTCTTGAAGGTCATTGGCTTAGGCTCCTTCACGTATATTTTTTTGCCGAATTGTACATTTTTGATGCGGAGTAAAGTAGCATACTCTTCTATGGTTAGAGTCATGTCCTCTTGATTAAAGGTGAAGCATTGATAAGCTGGGTCCCAAAATCGAACCATGGCTTGAATCAACTGTTCGTCTACACGAATGGTGATCAAGTGAGCTATATCTCCATACCTCTCGGTGAAAATGCCCCTAGTGTCTGAATCCCATTGGTTCCAAACTCGCACCAAATCCTCAAGGTTATTTTGGCGGACATTCACAGTTGTATGTTCAGGCAAATTGGCAACACTCCCTTCCACTAGGCTGTCCCCTTTTTCTCTCTGAGTTTTTAGAGACCACTCTCGGACCACGGCATTCTTCTCGGTTATTTCTGTAATTGACTCCTCCATCAGAAACCCGTTCTTTGGCAACTAACCTTTAATCAATACCTTCCTAATGTGATGCCTATGATGCATGATGAAAATACAAATAAAAACAAACAAACTTGGTTAGTAAACACAACACATATGGTTTGAGAAGCAAATTAAACTACTCAACCCAATTCTTTCATATAAATGAGTGTAAATGAAAAGCGTAAGGCATTTCCCGTGTACTTATTTTGGTGACTATGAGCGGGACAGAGGTTCGACATGGCTCTAATTGGATAGCTCGTATGGTTCATTATATGCGGGTTTTGGTTCTAGATAGGTACTCGAATTCCCCATACTATCATCTGCTAAGACTAGTACGAAGCCTCGGTCATAGCTCATCACAGGCTCACGAGTTCAATTCGAGGGATTACATTTACTTATGCCTATGCGGAGGGACAAGTTAACTCACGAAAGCATAAGTCATATGTAACCCGAAAGTATTCACTAGCCTGTGCGGAGGGACGAGTTAACTCACGAAGGCGTAGCGTTTACTTTCACTTAAACGGACGAAGCCCGGGTATAGAGCTCATGTTATGCAAAATGCAAGTGTACGGTGTGTGGGGGGGAAAACTCGTAAACCTTTACATTTTATTTAAAGAAACTAAACCAGAATTAAAACCATAAAAATGAAAACTGAAAAACAAACAAATAACAAGTTAGAAGAAATATTTACAACATGACGCAAATGCATGAAATTTTGAAAACAAGATTTCGGATCACGACCAAATATTTACTTGAACAAGGAAATTTAAAAATTTTGACAAAACGTGTTTAATTCGACTCGACTCTCAAAACCGTTTCCCCAGTGGAGTCGCCAGCTGTAGCGACGTAAAAATTTTACTTTCGGGTCGCTAAATTGTGGCGATTTATTAGAAAACTGGAAATTGAAATTTGGTTTCAAAAATAAACCGGGAGTCGCCACCGATCTTTTTTTCTAGGTGTGATCGGACACCTATTAAATTTTTCTTTAAAACAACAGGAAGGCTAAATTTAGGTCTACGTTTAAAAGCCAGAGAAAATAATTAGGGTTCGGGAGTCGGTTACGCGCGAGGAAGGTATTAGCACCCTCGCGACGCCCAAGAATTGGTATCTCATAAACACGTGTTATCTTGACTTTCAAAAATACGGGTTTAATGTAAAATTTAGCTGTGATCCGAAAAAGACGAGAAATTTTAATTTTATTTCGGTTTTTGAGAAGGGTATATCGCTTCAACACGAGTCAATTGACATTCACCCAACATAGCGATGAACTCGATGACTTAATGTTAAATCGATATATTGCCTTGGTTATTGAATTTAATTAGAAAACATGAATGGAGTTTTGAAATGCCGTAAAGCAAATTGAAATAAAAATGAACAACTGACACAACCAGAAATGTATTGAAGCAAATAATAATCATGACAATAATCTCAAAAGTAATAATCATGCATGCTATATAAAACATATTAATAGTGTTAAACTAAAATATTATAAATATATACATGTATATATATGAACGTATATTTAGCGATAATAATAATAGTAAAAGTAAAAAGATGGGTATATATAATTTTAAAGCAAGTGAAAATAATAAGTATGATAATGAACGTAATAATATACGAAAATAATACTAAATATAAAAATGTATATACAAGAAAAATATATGTGTAAATATTAATAATGAATGAATTAGGAATAAAACAAATATGATAATAATATATATGTATACAACATGGTATAAAAATCGACATATATATACCATAGCATTTAAAAAAATATATATGGGGGATGATATGGAAATATGTACATAGAGTAATATATATACAAAAATATAACTAATTAAAATACATGCTTATAATATATATACAAACATATAGGATATATATATACATATTAGTTATAATAACAATATTTATTAATATGCTACATAAAGATATACATATATGGGTATAAATAATAAGGATAAAAAATATTAATAATATTTCACAAAAATATACATATATATATTACAAATATACATGATAATATATAGAATAAAACATTAAAACACGGGATAATATGTGAAAAATACATATGTATAATATTTTATATAAATATTTACATAATATATATATTAAGAATAGACAACCAATAATAATACTATATAAGTATGTACATAAATATACTAAATACATGCACAAATAATAGACATATATATATACAATAAAACATGAACTAATGATAATAATAATAGTATTATTATTAATAATATTAAAAATAACAAGAATGTTTAATAAAGAAGTGAAAATAAATGAAAAAAAAAAGAAGACCAAAATTGAACTAAAAACAAAGTTATAAGGCTGATTCGAAATAAAAACTAAAGAAAAGGACCGAGTTGAGCAGCATGGAACATTGAGGGGTGAAATAGCAATATTTCCACCCTCTCTAAACGCAATAGCCTTCATTGGGGCCAAATTGAAAGTTGCAACAAATTTGAAGGCTAAATTAAAAATGAAAATAGCTTAATTGTAAATGCTTGAAAAAGCGGAGGGGTGAAAGAGCAATTAGCCCCTCCGCAAAAAAAACACGTGGATCTCGAGTGGGTGGGTCGGGTCGACTGACCTGAGGGCAAAACGGCGCGCCGTTTTATGCTTTAGGGGGTCCAAAGCGGTGCGTTTTGGACCCCTATATAAGTTAAAATTTTTTTAAAAAAATCATTTTGTCACCAGCAGAGGGAAAAAAAGAAAGAGAGGGAGAAAAAAGAAAGGGAAGGAGAGGGGGAGAGCTCAGCCCCGCCAGTGCAGCCTGCCCGTCCCGTCCGGCCGCCGACCGGCCGTCGTCTGCCAGCAGTATGCTGCCAGATACCGTACAATGGGAGAGGTAAAAATTATTATTTTTTTTTTTTTTTGCTTTTATTATTTTGCTTAGATTTTATATGTTTTTAAAGATTGTTTTATTTATTTAATTGTTTATAAATGTTAGGAGAGAGCTCGAAAATGAAATAAAAAATGATAAAATATTCACCTTAGGGTTTAGTTTCGATTTTTATTTGGTGTCGACTCTCAGATTTGCAATCTATTCTTCATTCTTTATATCACGGGGTATCATTCAGATTTGCATGCTAAAGTTTTGTTTTTTGATTCCTTGAATACTGAATACAAAGAATAGATCAAAAAAAAAAACCCCCGTGTTCTCGCTTTTTACAATCCTTTTTATATCCTACTTTGTTACATTTTTCCTTGTTGTTGCGTGATTTCTTTATTTTGCGTGGTCGGTTGATGGCCGGTGGAGGTGGCTGCAGGCGAGTGGCGCGAGGATGGGGCTCTGATCTACGCGAGAGGCAAGTGGGCATAGGTCTTTGCGCGCGTGTGGGAGGGTTAGGTGGGAAGTTGGTCAGATGCAAGTGGGGCTAGGGTTAGGCAAAGTGGGCCAATCGGGTTTGGGCTAATGTTTAGTTGGGCTAACTAGATTTGGTTTGAGGATTTGGGTCTGGTGGGTTTTGGGTTTAAGTTAGTTGTTATTTGGGCTGATTGGGTCTGGTATTTAGGTTAGTGGGTTAATGTTGTAAATGGGTTTGGGTAAGTTTTTAAAATTTTGTAAATAGGATTGGGCCAAAATTGGCCTGGTACAGATAACATATTAAAATATATTTTAACTTTAATTATTATAATATATATAATAAATTTACACATAACTTACCTAATGCTGTCCCACCTAAAAAAAAATGTAATTGCTTCTTTAGTCCCTTTAATTAATCTTTAATCTCTAATTCAACATTCACCCTATATGCAATTTAGTCTTTATACCTAATTACTTTTAATTCAAGTAAATTCACTTAATCGAAGCCTAATTAACTTCACAACTAGCTCTGTAAATATTTACTAAAAATATTTACGAGTCTGATTTACAGGAACGGAGTCTCGAAACTGCAGTTTTCGACACCCTTGATTATCAGGTCATTACAAGGTCGTTTGGTTGAAAGTCAGGAACGACAATGATCCGTTTAGCCGAAAACAGAGGTGCAAATTCGTTAAAGGATTTATTACTATAAATATCACAAAATGGCTCGATTTTTAAAATTTTTATTTTCCGTTATGCAAAGAAATTATTTTCAAGTTGATTTTTTTTTTCCAACAGAACATCTATAATAAAAAAAAAAAATCATGAAATCCATATTGTTGTAGGCCAATTTTGGGCCCTTTACAAAATACCCCTAACCCATTTAACCCATTTACAACAAACTTAAACCAGCCTACCCAATACACATCAGCCAACCCTTACCCACTAACCTTACAAAACCATTAACTCATTAAGCCCAAATATCACCAGCCCAAACCCCAAATACCCATCTAAAATTTAACCCAATAGAAGCCCAAACCCACCAAACCCTAGCCCATCCCAATCAAATCAACGACCAAACCCTAGGTGCGCCGCACCTAGGGTCTTCAGCCTCCCCACTTGCCTCTGCCAAGGCCCCCAACCACCCCACTGCAACCCCATGCCTCTGTCACCACCATGTCATTGATCAAGCACCCTGCAAAAATAAGAGGGACACGCAACAGCAACAAAGATAGAAAAAACAGATTTGTACAAAAGCTATATAAGCCGACTTGAAACTAGGAAAAAGGGGATTTTTTGACTTTTTTACCATCAATACAAAGAATAGATTAAAAACATATATGTAAGCAGTGATTCAAGAGATCAAAAACAGAAAGACAATCACAAATCAGAGGATCAAATACCCAAAAACATAAACCAAAGAACCTAAGGTGATTATCGTTTTCTATTTTTTTCGTTTCTGTTTATATAGCCGAATCTATTCAATTTATTGATATTTATATATACATAAATATATAACATAATAAAAAAATATAAAAATAAAAAGGAAAAAATTTAAAAAATTTTACCTCCTCCGGTCACGTGCACGTGGCTTGGCATACTTGTAAAAGTGGTCGAGTGATGTGACCATGTGATCGCTCCCAACCGAATTTCCCCCTTCCCCCTCTCTTCTTTCTCTCTTCTTTTTTTTTCTTTTCCCCTCTCAAATGTTTTTTTTTTTTGAATTTTTTATCTTTTATAGGGGACCAAAACGCACCATTTTGGTCCCCCCCGTTTAAGCTAAAAAGGCGCCGTTTTGGGCCCCGGATCGAGTCGACCCGACCCGCCCCAGCAAGGATCCGCGTGTTTTTTTTAGGGAGGGGTTATTTTGCGTTTAACCCCTCCGCTTTTTCATGTATTTACAATTAAGTTTTTTATATTTTTAATTCGACCCTGAGATTTTTAGCACTTTTCAATTTAATCCCGTTTAATACGTTGCGTTTTAGATGCTTTGGGGATATTGCGCCCTTGGTCCCTCCAGTTTATGCGCGCATTGCAATTTAGTCTGATTTCTTATTTTATTTCTAATTTCGCCCCAAAATGTTGTTTTAAGTTCGATTTAGCCCTTTTTGTTAATTCACTGCCTTATTTTCAAATTTATTTTGTTTCATTTTCTGTTATCTATTATTATTAATTATAATCTTCATATACTTATTATATTTTTGTATTTATTATATGTAGTAATGTATATTTTATTATGTATGTATGTGTATATGTATTTAATATATTTTTGTATATATTTATGTAATATTATTACTAGTGTTTTTTATATGTATACATCACGTAAATATTTTAGTATTTTACGTATATATATATTTTTCATATATTATGTACATGTGTTTTTTAATATTATGCTTTATATATCATTATGTATATTTTTAATATTTATATATTTGTGAAGTATCATCAATAGTTTTTATCATTATTATTAATTTTAAAATGTACGTATTGTATTTATATTTTAATATTACGTTATATATATGTTTTTGTATTATGTATATATTTTAAATATTGTACTAAGTATTTTAGTATCCTTATGATTTATACCCATATACATATATCTCTATGTAGTGTATTAATATATACTGTTATTATTAATGATGAATACGTATACATCATATATGTTTTATATATATATTACGAGCATGTATTTTCAATATTATTAGTTATATTTTTGTATATATTACTTTAGGTACATATTTCCATATTATCCCATGTATATATATTTTTAAATTCTATTATATGTATATGTTTACTTTTATACCATATTGTATATATATTATTATATTTGTTTTATTCCTGCTACATTTATCATTAATATTTGCACATATATTTTATTCTTGTATATATATTCTATATATAGTTCTATTTTCATATGTTGTTATATATCTTACTTTCCATATTGTCACTTGTGACCTTAATATTATTATATGTTATTTGGTGTACATATATCTTTTTATTGTTACTATTTTTACTATTATTATTTATATGTGTGTTATATATGTTTGTTTTTAAATATATTATATATATTATGTACCCATATTACTATTGTTTTGTAAACCTTTTTCATTCCTATACTACGTACATTCTCTTAGTATTGTTATTACATGTGCATATTTATTATTTATTTTTGCGTTTAATACTATTGTCACGTTTAATATCGCGTACATTGTCATTGTCTTTAATGTTACTGTCGTATGTATTATGCGCCTTGATGTATTTTCAACTATTATCTTTCGTTCCCCGCTTATTTGTACATATTACCTTGTTGTTCATTGTTTTAAAATGTTTATTCGTGTTATTTATTTCAATAATCAAGGCAATATACCGATTTAACATTAAGTCATTGAATTTCATCGCTATGTTGGATGGAATTTGTCGGCTCGTGTTAAAGAAGGAACACCCTTCTAAAAAACCAAAAAAACTAAAATTTTTTCGTCTTTTCAATTGGATCACGACTAAATGTTTCATTGAACTCGTATTTTTAAAAATCAAGACAACACATGTTTATAAGATACCAATTTTGGGCGTCGCGAGGGTGCTAATACCTTCCTCACGCGTAACTGACTCCCGAACCCAAATTTTTTCTCTGGATTTTGACGTAGACCTAAACTCGGCCTTCTTTTTGTTTTAAAAATAAATTTATTAAGTATCCGATCACACCTAGAAAAAGATCGGTGGCGACTCCCCTCTCATTTCAAAATCAAATGCTTGATAAATCACCACAATTAGCGGACAGGCTAAAATTTTTACGTCGCTACACATATATTGAGAAGAAGTTAAGTAGAAAAAACAATTGATAAGATGAATGAAAAGAAACTTATCTAATAATTATAAAAATGCATTAAAAGAGAATAAATATCGTGGGAGGGAGAGGTTGTAGAAAAAAATTTGAAAAGTTTTAATTTAAATAAATTTAATTTTTTATAATTTAATTTAATTTAGTTTTATTTTGTTGTATTAATTTAATTTTAATTTAAAAGTATCACATATCACAAAATGATTAGTTAAGAGATTTTTTTTAACGCCTAGGGTAATTGGGGTAACGGAGTATAGTTTAGGTATTACTTTAGATAATAGAATATAGCTTAGATACCACTTGTAACTAAAAAAAGTTTAAGTACCAACTTAAGAAAAGGGTATAATTTAAAAACTATTTTGTGATTTAAAGGAGCTAATATTAAAAACTAATTTTTTTTAACAATATCATTATAAGCTCTGATCATATCTGTTCTTTTTGACATAATATTTAGAACTATTCATAGCCCCTCTCTAACTCATAAATAGGAGGATAATGCGTTTCAGTGCACTTAAACTTACGCCATCCTACATTGACAATAATACCCATACCAATTGAACTAAGATAAGGGGTAAAATAATTAAAGATTAAGTGTGGAGTTAAATGATAGAAGAAACGGTTGTTTGCCTTAAACGTAGACATCCAAAATAATGTAATGCTAAAGTCATTTGTCTCATCACAATCCAGATTTGGAGTTTTGTGGAATGTTACCATCACCAATAATTCTACTCCCTCCATTATTTAACTTTGTCATGCTATCATCTTTATATTTCTCCTCACAAAAATTATTCATGATTATTCCACATTCATCTTACAAGTCAGTTCAGTCAAAAATTAAATGAATTGATCTTAAAATTAGATCAAATTGATAAAATTCAATAAAGTATGGATGATGTTAATCGTCGGGTTAAGAGGTAGAAGAAGATGAAATGCGTCGAACATTTATTAGATTAGAGTTGGGTGAGAAGGGTTCTTTGCGGTGATGTTTCTGGGTAGAAGAAGAAGTGCATGTGTGTATGTATGAGTTGTTTGCATGAATTTTTTTTATAGTGGGAGATAGGTTTAGTTACTTGTCCAAAGGTTATTGACATGGAAATCCAGTTTAATTTTTCTAACAGTGATACTAATATTACGTATTAGGATAAATCACTTTATAGGATGATTGGTAATTAATGATTCTGAACTCCTATGTGGATTTCGCACAAATTTAGTGGAGATGCATGATACTTGAGGCTTGCTAAGCTAAGGCTTGTTAGTCAGCATGTTGAATATGTGTAATTTGTTGGAATGTTAACTCCATTGGGAAACACGTACCAGGTTCTATTTAGATATATTATGAGGTCTGTTATATGAGGTACAACAAATGTAAAAACTAAAATCAATTAGTTCAACCAGAATTAATTGGGTCAACAATTCAATTATATAAGTTTAATAAAAAAAAATTAAAACTCCTTAAAAGAACCATTTAAAAACCCAAAAGGAATTTTCAAAAGATTAAAAAAAGTTATTCATAAATTTTAGTTAATTTCCATCATCATATTTTTGCAAATATAATTTTTCCTAATTTTATAAATTTTTTAATTATTATTGTTATTAT
The DNA here is from genome assembly GCA_025698475.1 of Gossypium anomalum. Classification (NCBI taxonomy): domain Eukaryota; kingdom Viridiplantae; phylum Streptophyta; class Magnoliopsida; order Malvales; family Malvaceae; genus Gossypium; species Gossypium anomalum. The sequence continues at coordinate 63,583,688 of CM046957.1, forward strand.
ATTTTTATATTTTCACTTGTCCAGATAAAAGGGTTCAACATGTTGAACCTCTAATATGATTTCTTCAACCATGCAACAAAAAGCAAATTAAACTCAATAACTAATAGATGGCCAAAAAGAACCCTCAATAATTAGTACTGATAAAAGTTTTGTTTTTCATTAATGTTATTACCTTCTTTAAAAAAGATATTATTTTAATTAGATTTCTTCTATAAAGAATAATAATACTAATGGATATGTTAAATTTGGGTAGAGGATGAGAAATTCACTAATGTTGAAATATACAATTTTAATAGAAAAAAAAAATCACGGGTAGAGGATGAGGAATTCACTAATGTTGAAAAATCAATAATACAAGAGGAGTTCGACTACTCTTATTTTAAGGGTTAAACAGCCTTGTTATAATTAATGTCTAATAGAAGAAGTATGGTCCTATATGGATTCAATTTGTGCAATCCTCGATCCTTCGTCCCCACAAATTTTCCTATTTTACCTCTTTATTTTATTTCTTGAATAAGTGACGAGATTCGGGTCACACAACTCTAACAATATAAATTCAAAAGAATTAGTATATTATAAATATGATAAATGGGTGCTTTTTGTGTGAAATTTTCAATTGAGCTACATGAGGGGCAAAAGATGAATTGGCAATGAATTATTAGATATGATAATGAACAAGAATTCTATGAAACATTGATTACTGAAATTAACATTTGCTCCATGTTATAGTTCCTTATTGTGGTGGTGCACATGTGGGTCTTTAAATTCCCCACTCATTACACTAATTTAAAACAAAACCTTCATTATATAACATACCTTTCTTTGTAAAGGATGAAATTGTTCCTACATTTTCTAGTCTTGGGAGACTATGATAGCAATTCTTCATCCTCTAACATAAATGGATCATTCATAGGTGTACTTTTATAACTTTTTGAATAAAATTAAGTATTACTATATGAAATATTTATGGTAGAGATTTTAATTTTAAAGTTTAGGGTTTAAAAGATTAACTGTGTCTTATTTAAGGTGTAACAAAAAAATTTAATTTTATGTTTTAGTTAATTGATTTTTTTTTCTCTAATTATTTTGATCCGTGCTAATTATTTATTGAATCATGTGTGTGTTAAATGTACTTGCATGATCAACAATTTGAATTACTATGATAACATTGATTTGTCTTGAAAAAAATTAAAATTGAGATATAAATTAAATAGATTTAGGTTAACATTAGTAGCGATAGCTAATAAGTTATTTGTGGATAAGGTAGGAATATGTCTGATGCACTAATCAACTGATTAAATTTGTTTTTAATGAATTAACTCAACTTGCCTAACATAACTATTGCGAACGGGGAATAACTTAACTAGTTATTAGAAAATTCTAGTTAATATATTTGTATCCTAAGTAACTTAATTAGGCATTATGTTAAAAAATAAATATGATTAAAATTGATAATAAAATTGTTTAAAAAAACTGTCGTATAAATTAAAAAACAAAATATGAATCCTTTATATAAAATTGAGGCATTTATGGGGCCAAGCCCGTCGTTGGGCGCCGCCCTAGAAGTAGCAGTAGACAAAATAAAGGTAACCCATTGAAATGGATCTTTGAAAGATTTTGGGTTGTCTTCTTGGTCGTCTGATGGAGCACTTTCATTTTCACCATCATTCATTTCACCGACAGCGGAGTGGCTCTTAAGTTTTCACGTCACATTCCAACTGTTTTTGTTTACAAATATGGTTTATATTAACACCACATTATTTGGGTCGGGTCGATTTAAAATTTTAGATTCGTTTTTTTAGGTTATTTCAGTTAAAAAATGAGTTTAAAATTTTATTCAAATTCAGTTTAAATTAAAAGTATTAAATTTGAGTCCGGTCCATCCATATTATTTTATTTTAGATTAATTTTTATATGAAAACAAATATTAAAAATATAGTATATCAAATATATTAAAAATATTAAAATAAATATTTCTCAAAAAACTGAAAATAAATTGAGAAAAGTCTTTATACTTAAATAATACTAAAATAATTATAGCTTAGCAAGTAAATACCTCTAAAATAGTAGTAAAATTAACAATAAAATAAGAGTTATACAATATCTAAACAATAACAACATAATAGTAGTAATATAATAGCGAAAAAGTAGCAAAACAGCACCAAAACAACAACAAAATAATAGCAAAACAGTTGATTCGGGCCGGGTCGAGCTCAGGCAAAAAAATCCTATCTAGTTTCCGACCCATTTAGAATACAAGTTTTATTTTTTTTTTATCTAAGTCCATTTTTTGGGTTTATATTTTTTTCCAAACCCTTCCACTTTTCGAGTGGACGGGTGACCCAACCCATTAGATTTATTCATATCCAATGCCCAAGTTAATTATTAAATTGACGAAAGGATTTTAATGGTATAATATCAAGGGTATTTTATTAAAAAAGGCCCATTTCCAACATTATTTATGGAAATGGGCTGCTTAAAATATTATTTACTGGAATGAGCCAAAAAACTCAAAACGAGCTTACATGGAAGCGTTTTAAGGAGAAATTTCAAAAAAGTGCCTCCTTGAGGGAGCGCTTTTGCCATGTCAGCAAAAACGCGTAATGTGGAAGCGCTTTAGCTTGTGTTTTTCTAGGGTTTTGGGGTTATATGTATGTTAAGGATTAGGGTTTATGGGTAGGGTTTTAGTGTTAGGGTTTTTGAAAAAAAATTAGGGTTTAAGGTTTTTTTAATAGGTAAATGATGCGTTCTGAAAAAATTATTTTGACGAGATGAATTTTTTTTTGTACAGTCAGTAAATGTATAGAAAAAGCTTCCAGCTGGACTTTTTTTTATATAGTTGATTCTGAAAAAATAATTTTGAGAAGATGGTTTTGAAAAAATATCCCAAGATTCACAGGAAATCTGATAATTGGGGTCGAAAAACGCTTTAAACAGGATGCACTGTCAGCAAAAGTACTGAAAAAAGCTCCTAGCTGGATGATTTTTTTGTATAGTTGATTCTGAAAAAATAATTTTGAGAAGATAGTTCTGAAAAAATAAGTTGAAAAACGCTTCAAGCAAGATGCACTATCAGCAAAAGTACTGAAAAAGCTCCTAGTTGGATGCTTTTTTTGTACAGTTGTTTGTGAAAAGTAATTTTGAGAAGATGGTTCTGAAATAATAGATTGAAAAATGCTTCAAGCAGGATGCACTATCAGAAAAAGTACTGAAAAAAGCTTCTAGTTAGACGCTCTTTTCAGTAGTGCTGGTGACAGTGCATCCCACTATCCCTTAAGCTATAAATGAGCCAAATTTCATTCTATTATTGCTTAAGTTACAGCAAGAGAAATTGAAGAAGTTCAAAAGAATAAAAATTGAAGAAGTTCAAAAGAATAGAAATTGAAGAAGTTGAGAAGATATAAGTTGATTTATCGTATTAATATTTATACAAATCATTATATTTTTGCATAATGTTTTTTGTTTTAAATTTCTTTCGACAGATAATTTGGTTGAAAATGAGTGAACGTATTAGTGTTGTTATTTACTACGATGGTGAGGTTCGTGACACCGAGAACAGAGTTATTTTTTTATCGGAGAACACAACGTGACTGGTTTTTAACCAAAACATAGATTTGATAGGATTTTGTAAAAGAATTAGGTGCACAAAATCTTCAGAACGACGCCAATGAGAGTTTCATCTATAAAGTATCGATTTTGTACTTCGGTTGATCCCGTAACATATAACGCATTTGATATCAAATGTGCTTGTAGCTTGAAGGCGATGGTGCAAATTTATTTCGCAAGTGGATCACCCCATTTTGAGTTATATGTGGAATTTTCATCGCCAAATGAATCACTTGCAACTTCAATATCTACTGTTGTTTGAGAGGAATACATGACCCCTGCCTGACACTACGTTGTAGGAGGCAAAACACAAAAGTGTCCATTTTTTGTGGCAGTATAGAATACACGACCCCTACACGACACTCCGTTAGTGGATAAGACATGCACCTCGGTAAGTCGATGTTCAATGCTTGAAATACGTATTAGAGAATGACATCAACTTCTAGTGGTTGGCAATCTACATCTGATTGGGGACGTTATGAAATGTCTACGAGAAAGGATGATGTACTCCCTATGACGTCTACCAATGAGAGGATATCGTATGTTGTAGATGTTAGTGGGGTGAATGATGAGTCTGATATGGATCCACTCCGAGAGCCTGACTCCGATGGTTCAGAATTTGTATTATTTTTTTAATCGGAGCCTATTCAAATCGAACCAGAAGACGGTGAAGGGGGTTTAGATGAAGAAGAAGAAGATCCACAATTCATAGCATACCCGCTTTTAGCCTACATACATAATGTCGATCAATCGGCAAATGATGCGTTGGAGTTTCTAGATCTACTATATAGGAGGTGTGATCATACAAGTTCGTCGTTGGATTCGAGTGAATTGAAAGTTAGTAAAGAGTTTTCTAGTAAGGATGGTTTTCTCAGTGCATTAAAGCAATATAACATCATGAACGAGGTTAACTACCATGTGGTTAAATCCAAATCTGAGAAGTTTGAGGCCAAGTGTGCAGTGTGAGATGGTACATGTTCATGAAAAATCATGGCTTCGGCTAAGAAGAGGACAGGGTTGTAGGAGATAAAGAAATTCAAAGGTCCACATACGTGTGTTGCTGGTACAGTATCACTGGGTGTTTAGGGTTTTTGAATATTACTATTATTATTTAATGTTGCATTATTTAATGTACTTATGGGCTGAAAGGTGTTTTACAAGATCATCTTAAGATGGATTCAGATATGATAGCGGGCTTAATACTACTGATGGTGAAAGTAGATCCCATAACTGTTATGTCAGTCTTAATTACCAATATTTGTAGTCAATTCAAGTACACGTCTTCTTATCGCAAGGCCTGGATAGCTAAGCAGAATGCGTTGGATAAGGTGCACAGTCAGTAGGATGCTTCATACAATAAAGTGTGGCAGTGGTGTCAAGTGCTGAAGAGGTACATCCCAGGTTGCGTAATAGACCTTAAAACGATTCCTGCGTACTACAACAACAGCTTGCTCCGTGGATGACAAGTGTTTTATTGTCTGTTTTGAGACTTTAAGCGATATCAGGACACATTTGTGTACTGCAAGCCATTGATACAAATTGACAGTACCTTAATGTATGGTAGATATACCCAAAGGCTATTACTAGTTGTGACATAGGATGATGATGGGATGATCCTTCCAATTGCATTTGCAATAATACCCGGGGAGTCAGGTGATGATTGAAATTTCTTTCTTTCTAGGTTGAGGAGGCATGTCTGCCCTCAACCTAATATCTGCATTCTATTAGATCAGGACGCTGGAATATTAACCGTAATTGAGTGATAGGGAAGTCTATGAGATCGCACACACCATCGGTATTGTCTAAGGCATGTTGCGTCCAACTACTACGGGCAATATCGGTCTACCACTGAACGATGACAAGTGACCAACATGAGTATTTAATCGCCATCAATATTATTTGATTCAATTTGTTCTGAATGGAAGAGTGGTATGCAATTATCACTATCCACTTATACTGACAAGGTACAAGATCAATAATGACCGTTTTCATGATATGTTGGTGATTTTGTGGTTAATTAATGATCAATACGCAAACTAACTCCGTAACATACCTTTCGATCAATGGATACAAGCATACGAAGGCGGCCTACGATATGGTCATATGACCTCAAACCTGGTTAAATATATAAATTCTGTTCTAAAAGGAACGTGTCATTTGCCAATAACCTCAGTTGTGTGGGAGACATACTTCCGTTTGGCAGCACTATTTCCAAAGCGAGCAATGAGTTATAAAGTCCAAATATAGGGAGGCCATGTATGGTGCCGGAAGGTAGTCCAAGAAATTAATAAGGCGAATGTACAGGTCAAATCCATGTGCACAGTGTGCCATGATCGCGATAGTCTATGGTTTTGTATGACAGAGTTCGACAGACTGAACCAAGGTATCACCAGCAGACAATATCATGTACACCTGAGAAAGAAGACTTGCGACTGTGGGAGGTTTAACGCACTTCATTATGTATGCGCTCATGTAATTAGAGCTTGTCAGAATCTCCGTTTAGATCCTATGAACTATGTCAACGAAGTGTACAAATTAGAATACATATGCAAATGTAGAGACACGTATTCCTACTCTGTATAAGTTGTTACTGAATAGAAAATTGCGTCGCAAACTAAAATGTCAACCTTGCTCAACCAGAATACATGATAATATGGATATCTGGGAAAGAATGAACCAACAGAAGTTATGCGGGTGGTGTAGGAACCTAAGTCATACAATTCGAACATTTCTAAATCAAAATAGTTCCTAATTTATTAAATGAAACTATGAAAAAATAATTTGTATTGTCTTATTCAAAAGAACATCTATTTTATTAAATAGAAAAATAAAAAAAGAATTTGTACAAAAATATTCAAAACAACTTCTATTTTATTAAATGAAACAATATAAAAATAGTTTGTAAAAATATATTAAAAAAATCAATACATGTGCTGGTCGGAATCAGTGCCACATGGGGGAGGTCGACGATTACGCGCTGGATTATTTCTTAGTTTAGTTTCAAGCCAGGGTTGTGGTTGTTCAGAATTAGCTTCCAGTCGGGATTGTGGTTGTTCTTGTTGTGGGTGTTGGGAAGATGACCCATCTTAATAGAACAAAGATTGCGGAGGTGTTTGCATCACCCATGACGGAGGTGTTGGAATCTCATAAAGCGATAGGGATTGGAAATGAGATGAGCTCCCCAACGGTGTCTCGTGCATTCCCTCCTACGAGGATGACCTATATATCATCGGTTGAGTTGGAGTTATTAGGAAAAGAAATGCACTGGGCCATGCATTCTAATATTGCATAGGACTGGAAAAATGAAACATATAAGGGTTAGGATACATATAAGGGCTAGGATACGTACTTGGCACAATCTAAGAGGCTGTGGTGTGGGCATTGTCGCTTGCTCCGTTGGCTCCAGTGATTGCATAAGCGTTGTTGATAGGCTCGCACCGTTAGTCCTTATCTTATCATTGGATTTAAAGGGCTCCGTTGTTCCCTTTCGACACAGAATTGTCGATGCCTCTACTCTTCCGAGAGTAAATATGACTTGCCATGGATTCTAAATCATGGCATGTAATCTGGCTCTTGTGCTAACTCTGAAACGATAATCAGTTCACAAGTAGGTATATTATCGTACTGATTTTCCCACAATTTGATATACTCCAAGAAGAAGACCGACCAATGTGTATTTGGTCACCGTAAGTAGATTTTGTGCTTTTCATCGAGCACCTTAGGTGCCACGGGAATTAGTTGTTGAAATTTGAATTACCGTAACACTTTATCTCAATGGTAGCGTAGTTGACCAATGTAACCCTAAAATGTCAGATGTTCGAATTTTATAGAAATTCTTCTAGAACTACTGTCCGAATTGTCGAATCCTCGTATGGTGTTCAAAACTATATGAACGTGATAAAAATATTAGTTATATAGATAATACTAAATACGGAACAACTATGTTATGTATATATAGTTCAAAATGAAATATATACTTATATGCGCTTTCGACTGTTGGTCTAATAGAAGCTGTATATCTTCAAGAGCAGAAGGTATTATCCCTATAACTTGCCAAATGGTTCCATCTATTTAAATAAAATTTTAGCATAAAATTATATTTTAAATTTATGTAATAATTGAAAAATATAATATATATTTTACCTCGTTAAGGGTGGGAATGTATACGGGTGGTTCATTCGAGGACGTAAAAATAGAAAGCGAAACTGAGCCCATAAATGTAGTAGTGAGAGGCAACTTCCGATTTTGATTTTATTTAGTTGTGTCCCCCGACACATCTCCCAGTACAATGTTGACAACACGGCAGGCCCCCAATTGAGTTCACCAACTGCTTTAAAATCAACGAGTTTCAGCAGCCACATCAGATGTACGAGGTTTCGTGACTTCTCTGGCATCAGATAACCTGCGAGGATCTCAAGGATGTATGCCTGAGTGTATCGTATTCTTTCTACTTTAGTCGAATCATCCCCGACTCTGGGAATGTGTCTCGTAACCAGCCCATCTCGATCCGACCTCCGTAAATATAATTCGAAATATCACCCAAAAAGATCGTAGCATATGGCTCCCCAATCAGCAAATTGAGCGGACCCGGTGAGTACGAACCTATCCACTAGTAACCTCAATTGTAACTGCACGTCCTCCAAAGTGATGGTACACTCCCCGCATGAAAGATGCAATGTGTGCGTCTTAGGTCTCCACCTCTCTATGAATGAGCTGATGAGTTTTGGGTCCAACTTACACCCCCGGTCTGTATTGGCCAAGTGCCAAAAACTCGCTTCTCTTAAGTAATTTTCTATCAACAGTGATGGAGGACCAGACATATTATGAATATAACATTATAACACCCGATCTACTAACTGTTAGAAAAATTATAAAAAAATTTAATTAAAATTACATAAATGAAAAAAATTAAATAATATTAACAAATTAAAATTAACCTTTACCATTTTCATTTGGTCGACGTAGATATGTTTATAATCGAGACGAATTAATTCTCAGGCCATTGCTAACATGATCAATTTTTTAGAAATTATAAAAAAATACTACTAATTTAGAAAAAAATAAAAAATTTAGAGAGCCTTAAGAGCTTTTTTGAGAAATTTAGAGAGAAGTTTTGTGTGAAAAAAATGGATGGGGGGTTTATAATTTTTTTATGATAGTTGGCCCCAACAATCAAATTTTTAAATAACCATTGGAGGTGACCGTTGGGGCAAAAACACAGGCTAAAATGCGCCTTCGTGGGAGCGCTTTTGCCATGTCAGCAAAAACACACTGATGTGGCAAAAATGCTCCCTCAAGGAGGCACTTTTATGAAATTACACCTTAAAATGCTTTAATGTAGGCGTGTTTTGGGTTTTTCGGCCCATTCCAATAAATAATGTTTTAAGTAGCCCATTTCCGTAAATAATGTTGGAAACCAACCTTTTTTAGTAAAATACCCCAATATTAATACTTTAAAGATTTAATTAGAACGTTTTAAAATTTAAAATCTAAATACGAAATCAATAAATTTGTTTTAATGAGCCGACAAATATTTAAAAAATTTATAAGGATAAAATTTAAAAAAATTGTGTTTAAATTGATAATTAAATTTTGGAAAGGCCAAAAAAAAAACTATTTATTTAAAGCTAAAAAGGATTAAATTGAGTTCTCTTTTAAGCCATTAATTTTTTTTAAATAACATCCGATGCAATCTTATTAGATAAGCTTAAAAGTTTAAACACAATAGAAACAACAAAAATGATAAAATAAAACCTTAACACCGTTTTACCACACCAACCATCTGTCAGCAAAACAAATGATGCAATGGGCGGTGCCTCGGAATACTCTAAAGTACGTTAACCAAGACTCTTAAATAAAAAAAAAAATCCAATTTCCACAGTAAATCATATCAAATCCTAAGAAAAGAAAAATCAAATTCCCTAAACCTTTTAGTCTACACATTCATTTCGTTCGCTCTGATGCATCGGAAAACCCATCCGTGGGAGTGGAAATCCCTTAGGCTTCTCGAATCAGTTCTCTCTTTATTTCCCTACTCCTCCGATTCACTGAACTCATCGAAGATTCTCTTGAAAATAGAGATTATACCCTCTGGACTCAAAACAATAACCCCCATATTACCTTTGTTGCTTGTTTAAGATGATAACCTCAACTTTTGAAGGGGCTTCTTCCATCCAGTATCTCGGGCTTTCACAATGTCATCCCCAACTCGCCATCTCGTGGGTTGCTCTATTTGCCGCTCTTGGGACAAAACAGGAGGTAAAACCTTTAAATTTGAAACTTCTATTCCTTATTTCCATTATTATATTACCTGTAATTGATCTATCACTTTCCTGGGTCTTTATCTTTTTTAGAATCGCAAGCTCATCGCCCTCAATGCACACGTTGTCAAAACCCATTTCCTCGGTAAAGATAACCACCTGAAGGCATGCATGCGCTACTGTTGTTATTGGATCTTGAATATTTTTGATTGGGTAAGCACATGCCCCTTGACCATGCCTTGGTTGTTTCTTATAATTACTCCTGCGGTAGCTCTTTGTATCTGCTGTTGGTAGGATACATCAAAGTTAACTTTTATTGTCCCTCTCAGGGGGCCCCCATCTTGTTTCTTTAGAGTCATTTTGATGTATTGATATCTCCTCTAAAATGCGTAACTCTGCTAAATATGCTTTAATGAAACTTATGACCTAATCTGCCATTTCTCTCTTTCCTTCATGGTAGTACATATTTCTGTTGTACCAAATTGCCTAAAAAATTATGGCTATATGTATATTCTATTCATTATTGTTCTTTTCGAGAATAGATGCTAACCAGAATTTCTATTCTTAATTAATGTCGACATACGGGATTAACAATCCAATCTGCTATAGAACCTATCTTGAAAATCGGGCAGAGGGCCTTTTCCCTTAATCTTTTATGTTGTAAATCACTTAACGTAGGCAAAAACTTGTTAAATACATTCTAAATATGTACTCTGATCTTGCTTGAGATTTTGATATTCCATAGTTTTATGTAAAAGTTTTTTTATGGCTATGTCTTGTAAATAATTGTTTGCCTTGTCTCATTCTTATTACTTGTAATACACCACTTGTAATCACTTTTAATGGAGTATTCTTCTGTACTATCACCTCTCTAAACCAGCTCATTTGGAAAGGAGCTGTTCACCAGTGGGATAGTTAGGGTCTTTTTTGTTGGTTCCTCTATGAAAAGATATTTAATTATATCCTCTTTCCAGGTATTATTCTCATCATTAATAAGATCAACAACATTTGTAAATCTAACATCAATATTCTAAATCTGAACTTTCCCATCTCCAGGCCCTAGAATCCATATGTCATTCCAAATATTCATAGATCTGTCATTTTCGATTCTCCATCTAAGTCTTTCTTGCAAGATACAACGTGCTCCCCAAATGCTTCGTCAAGTAAAAGAAGGGTGACATCCTAATCCTGCGTTCACAAAATCACTCATCAGGCAGTATTTAGCTTTCATTACTTGTGCTAACAGACTAGTAGAATTGGTAATTAGTTTCCATCCTTGCTTTGCTAAAAGGGTTTTATTAAAAATTAATAACTCTCTAAAATCAATTCCACATTGCGTCTTTGGGGTACACATAACATTCCAAGTGCACCAATGTATCCCTTTATTTGTCTTCAAGTTACGCCACTAGAACTTACACATTTGGCTTTCAAATTATTGGCATAAAGAAATTGGCTACATAAAGCGCTACATAGCATAAATTGGGATAACCTATAGTATGAATTGTATAAAAATCTCATTTCCTCATATTGAAAGGTTACGAACACTCCATGCTTTAAATCTTTTAATAAACTTTTCTTTTATGTTGAAAAACTCATTTCTTTTCCTTCTCCCTACTATCATGGGTAATCCAAGATACTTCTCAGGATTATTTGAAATTCTAACACCCAATTAACCACCTATTCTTGTTTAGTCTTCCTCACTTGTGTTATTGCTAAAGTAAATCAAAGACTTGTCGAAATTCACCAATTGTCCTGACATATTTTCATAATCCTTGAAAATTATTTTTATTGCCAAAACCCTTTCCAATGAAGCCTTTCCAAGCAGTATACTATTATCCGCAAAGAATAAATGCGTAATTGAAAACCCTCCTCTCCCCACCTTTGCCCTTCCAATCTTTCCATCCCTCCTTACATGGTTGAGCAGTCTTAAAAATCCTTTTGTACAAATAATAAATAAATATGGACTTAATGGATCGCCTTGCCTAAGCCCTATTATGGGTTTAAAAACTACCCAGGCCCCCTATTTAACAGCACTAAATAGGAAACACTTTGAACACATCTTATTATCAAAGCAACCATCCTTCACAAAAGTCGACGCTTCTCATCATGTTTTCCAAAAATATCTACCCTATCATAAGCTTTACTCATGTCAAGCTTCAATGCAAAATTCTTATGCCCTTGTCATTTCTTTTTTAAAGAATGCAGCAACTCGTAAGCCACCAAAATATTGTTTGTAATTTGTCTTCTGGGCATGAACGCTCCTTGTGTTTCACCTATACAACTATTAAGGGCTTTTCGAAACTTATTGACAATTACCTTTGCAATAATTTTTTAAACTAAATTAAATAAACTAATGGGCCTGAATTGCCCCATGTTTTTTTGGTGCTTTCACTTTGGGTATCAACACGATGGAGGTATCGTTAACATCTCTTAAATCTTTATGGTTATTCAAAACTTCCAAATAAAATTTGACGTCTTTTCCTTCTATATGCCAAAACTTTTGGTAAAAGAAAGTGGGGAATCCATTTTTTCCTGAAGCCTTAATTGGTGCCATTGACTTCATCGCTTCAGTTATTTCTTCCTCCTTAAATCTGGTTAATAACTCGTTATTAACGGCACTTGATATACATGAATGGATATTACTCGTAAGTACTTCATTACTGGAATGGGTTTTGAAGAAAGCAACTCTTTAACATAATTTGTTTCAAAATCAAGAAGTTTCGCATCTCCCTCTACCCATCTTCTAGCAGAAATTTCAAGCCCCTTGACAGTATTTCTACGCTTGCGATAAGATGCAAAATTATAAAAGAAGGAAGTATTATGATCCCCTATTCGTAACCAAATGACTTTAGCACGTTGCTCCCAAAATAATTCCTCCTTATCAGCTTCCATGTTTAAAGCCAATTTAACCTCCGTAATTTCTTCTAGATTATCTTCGCCCGAATTATCATTGTTCAAATAGCTTAATTTGGCATTCAGCTCCTCCCTTCGCTGCATACATCTACTTTTGTTAATTTTGCTTCATTCCATTAAAATAGTCCCAAATCATTTAGATTTTTTGGAAGATCTTTTTCACTTATTGCCTAACCTTGTTTAACTTGATCTTCAATATCCTTCTCTAAAATCCAATTAGCATTGAATAGAAACAAAATTATTTTTCTTACTTGGGATCATTTCCTTTTTCTGGATGTATCCACTAATAGTAGACAGTGATAAGAAAAACTGTGGTTTAGATGCGATACCATATATTTTGGAAAACATGCTCACCATTCTAAATTTGCCACTCCTCTATTAAGACGTTTTCTTATGCTGTTAGCTGTCAACCCTCCTTTCTCCCAAGTGAACCACTGTCCTTGGAAACCTAAATCGTTTAAATCACATTATTCCATTATATCCCTAAATGCTTTCATTTGATGTTTTTCCTGTAGTCTCCCTCCTCTTTTTTCAAAAGAGAACATTACTTCATTGAAATCACCCATAACAAGCCATGGTGATTGGGCTTCTTCATTTAGACGTCTTAACAAATTCCATGAATCTTTCTTCAGATTTTCAACTAGAGCCCCATAAAATCCAGTAAACCTCCAGCTTGCTCCCTCGTTGCCTTCAATAACATCCACGTCGATGTGGGAGTTAGAAAAACTTTTTAGACTACTATTAAAACTATCTTTCCACCCTAATGATAATCCTCCTTGAGACCTCCGTACTAACATCAATCCCATTTACAAACCCACATGATCTTCTTATCCTTTCTATCTTCCTTGAGCTTACTTTTATTTCCATCAGAAACAAAATTTGAGGCTGAACCTGTCTCAAATAGTTTTTGAGACGCCTTATCATTTGTGGTTGCCCGAATCCATGAAAGTTCCAACTTAAAGTTTTTATTGTGCCCAATTGGTCGGCTTATTAGTGGCTGCCAATATAAAATTATTTGAATATGTTTCCATTGGACTTTTGTTAATAACATTACCATGATTTTTCCATTGTCTTTTCTTACCTTCTAATAGCCCGATAGGTTGATCTTCCACATCCCCCTTTTAATGTTCCACTTTATTGAGATCTGTAGGACACTCCACCCCGTTCATGCATGCCATTCTTGCTTGTCGGTCTTTGAAACTTTTATTTCTTAATTCTGCTATAATACCTTTCATCCTTGATTTGTTAACTTTATTCCCGATAGTAGGCTTTATTTGCCTACTCTCCCTTTGATCACCTTTTCTAGAACCGATTCTTACCATATCCCTCGGTTCCTCTCGAAGCCATTGGCTATCCATCAGGGTAGTCCTCCTTAACGAGGCTCGGAGGGATATGTACCACCAAAAACCACCTATTGGACGAAAGGTTTCCCCGTGCCCTAATCTCTCACATAAGAAATAGAATAATGACAACTTTTCATATTGGAATGGAGCATAGATTGATTTATCCTGTCCAAAAATAATATGTTTCTTCCTCTTAAGTAGGCTCCAAACATCTAATCATACTTTTATGCACATAAATTTCCTTACTCCTTTAAAGATAATTGCTGCATCATATTCCAAAAAAAAAGGCCAATGAAATTTTCCATTTGTCTTGCCATATTTTCTGACATACAACCTATCGGTAAATTGTGGATTTGCACAAAAAATTTTGTGAAAACCAGTGGGACTTGTACTGGGTCCTCCCTATTTTCTAGCCGGTGGAAGATAATCAAATGCCTATTAAAGATCCAAGGCATACCATTAATAACGCTTTTTATATCCAGTTCGTTGTAGAACCAAAAAAGAGTTTTTTTTTCCTCAATCTTAGTAATGGAGACACCCTTAATTAGGTGCCATAACTCGACCAGGACATTTCTTATCGATGAAAAGTGAACTACCCCATTAGTTAAGACTTTTCCCACCAAACACATGCAAAAATCATCTTCATATCCCTCTTCCTCATCTTGTTCTAGTAATGGGTCTTCCTCTTCATCGCCAATACTTAAATTAGCTAGATCTTCCTCAATTGATAATTCAGCACTTAATGAAACAAAAAACCCAAAACTCTTCGGCGCTCAAAAAGATTGAGAGAAAGGCATACTCGTCGACCTACGAATTTGTGTAGACGAAAGGAACAAAAAAAAAAAAGGAGAAAAAACCCTAAAAATTGCTACGCGAGTAGGCTTCGTTCTCAATTTCAACAATTATTTTTTAATCATCATAATTAAATTTAATCATTAATCTAAAATCGGTACATATTTTTCTTCAAAATATATAAATAATATTATATGATCTACTTTTCATAATATATAATATTCATTAATTTAGATTTAGATTTAATTACATATGTTTAAGCATGAAATTAATAAATTTTGTTAACGTGAAAAATTAAATTTATTGAATTATTTAAAATAATGATTAAATAAAATTTGTAAGTATTAATTTTAAGTTGTTAATTTTTAAATACCATTAAAAGTATTTTAACAAAGGGGCACAAACTTTATAAAAAAAAAAACAAAGGGGCAAAAACCTTGCCTATCCTTTCGTCTTGGTCCATGTTAAGGACCAATTTGATATTTAAATGATAATTTGAGGACAATGATGAAATTAGCCCAGAAAAGCAAAAGATTATCTTTACACTTTGGAGAAAAAGTCTAAAAATGACTCGATTCTTGAATTGAAATCACATCAGCAAAACTCATAATCTTATTTTGAAACAAAAAATATAAAAACCCCATTTAATTGATAGAATATATAGAAATATTAATCACTGATTCCACTCATGTAAACTTTAATTTTCGCTAAATCTTAATTTAATTAGTATCAATATGCAACCATTTATAAGATACATTTTTAAATACGTTTAAATGAGTAATATATTTTAATTTAGAGATTTGGGAAGTTATTGATGGTATATATATATATTTTTATCAATTCAAATTTATTATGCATTTAAAGGTATAATAAATTAACATTCTTGTTGATTGAATTTTAACTCAGTTGACATTAACATTGCTGTTAGTATAAGAGGACGTGGGTTCAAGTGTGCTAAAACGCATTATTATCTTATTTAAGGGTTGGAGAGAGACTATGGGTAGTTCTAGACATTATATAATAAAGTCTAGGAATCATAATACTACACTCATAGCCAATTGCCATTTAGCGAATAAACTCGTGGATATTGAGGTTTCAAAACTGATACTTCCTGATATTGTATTTGAAGCGGTTGTTAGAATTCTTTATGATATGCAATTGAAACAAGTTCTTGCTAATGGTAAAAAAGGGACCTTGAATGTGGGTATTGTTCTTATTTTACGAAAGGGGTTTGAGTTAGCCCCGCCTGATTGTATTTCGCCCGAGATGAAAGAAAATATAGGCAATCTGTCTTTTCAAAACTATTGCTCCACTAAGAAAAATATTCTTGTGATAGGTCTTGTTCTTGGTAAAAAAAATAGTGAAATCACATTTTCTATTCTTTCTCCAGATTCAGCTAGTGATAAGAATGTTCATTTCTTAAAGTATCCCATATACGTAGGCAAAAATGAGGGAAGGGGCCAAATTTATCCCGACAGGAACAAAAGTAACAATATAATTTATAATGCTACAATAATAGATATAGTAAGCAAAACCATATAAAAAGAAAACGGATGCCTTAACTACACTCATATGAAAGGAAGTAAATAATAAAAAAAATTAATATTTCCAGAATTTAGATATTTACAACTTATTAATGATTAAATTATTTAAGAGTACATTATTTTTTCTTTTACTATGAAGTGAGTAAATTATTTTTGTGCATTTAGTTTCGAAGTAAATAAATAAAATATTAACTTCTAGTGTTTTAAAATGACATGCAAACACCAACAATTTAGTCTTTCGTGTTTTAAGAATGTTGATTTTTTAGGTCTCTTTTAAAACAACTTAAGTTAGCTTTTTCTTGTTTTTTCTTTTTCAAAGTTCAAATTTACTTTCATTCAAGATTTCACTTATTTAAATCAAGACTAAATTACTCAGTTTTATAATAGATTAGAATGACTAATTTAGTCCTCAATCTATAGTATAGGGACTCACCAGGGAATTTAACTGGTTGTTAATTAATTTAATGATGTTAATTAAATCAAAATGAAGAGTAAAGACACGTGAAAAGAGTGAATAAAACTCGATTCAATCGAAAAGAAATTCGAATTTCAAGTTAATCGAATTGATTTTTTTGATTTTTTCGAGTCAACTTGAATAAGTAATTCGAGTTTCGAGTTCGAGTCGAATTGAATTTTACAATTTAAATAATACATTGGTTTAAATACTCCTTTGGTCCCTATCAATTTTACAAATGAACAAATTAGTCACTCTCAACAAAAATTACAAAATAATTTTCAAAAATTCAAAATATTTATAAAAAATCTAAAATTTATATTTTTAAAAAAAATATAATTTTTTTTAAAATCTAAAGAATATATAAAGAAAGTTAAAATTTTAAAAATATTCTAAAACTTTAATTTTGGAACATAAATAAGTTAATTAATGATTCAAGTTTATCATACTAAAGTATCTTTATTTATGTACTTTAACATGGAATTATTTATACTGTAACAATATTTTAATTTAGCTTTTTTAATTTTTTAATTTAACCCGAATAATTTTACTCAATTTGATTCAACTTGAATTTCATTTCGCTAAACTTGATTTGAAAAAAAATTCAAATCGAGTTAGGATGATAAAATAAGACTCATTAACCCGATTAACTCAAAATTTTTTCACTTGATTCGATTGAACTCGCCTACATGTACCAACATGAGAAAGAAATGAAAAGGTTAATTCAACTATTAGTCCTTATACTTTGCAAAAATTATGAATTTAGTCCTTGTACTTTAATTTGATCTATTTTAGTCCCTGCACTTTTTTCAATTGGTCAATTTTAGTCCCTATACTTTTTGAAATTTGAAATTTCAATCCTTACCTAAGTAGTAGTTGTTATGTTAAATTTGTTTGTTTAAATTCAATTGTTAGTCTTATACCATATGTATAGTTGTAGATTTAGTCCATATCTTCCAATTGGATCATTCTAAGTTGTGAATTTTGAAATTCCAGTCTTGACGCAAATGATAGTCGTCAATTGAATTTTTAGTGAGTAATATGTTGATTTAACAAGGTGAAATGGCATTGTACATATGATAATATGTTTGGCGCTTCAAATTTTGGAAATAACAAAACTTAACTTAATAAATTTAACAGTTATCATTTGGTGATAACTGAAATTTTAAAATTTAAAAAGTACAGGGACTAAAATTGACCAAATCAAAGTATAAGGATTAAATTCACAACTTTTACAAATTACAGGGACTAATAGAAAAATTTAACCAAATGAGAAATTGTTAGTCAGACAATTTTAGCCATAAATATTTCTGGGTGTTTAATTAAATAAGTGAAAGGATGTTTAAAATTGAAAAAAATGTGGTGTACTGTATATTGTGTTTACTAATTGGTCCCCGCTGTAAACTATGGCCTTCTAAATTGGGGTTTTCAAATTTTCTGGTTTCACGAAGTTAAATTACCATGCGGTGAGGAAACAGATTCGTTTTTTTTATTGTCTGGAAGTATTTTCATTTTATTATTTTTATTTGGGGTTTCTCGTTATTTCTCCCAATAATATCTCGTTTTTAAGGTTTATATTTGTATTTTCTCTTTAAAAGTAATACTAAACTCGAAACTTATTAATATAAGAAACTATCTTTTACTTCGTATTCATTGTGGTTGCATTTTTCAATAGTTGTATACTTATAAAATTTTTAATCTTTAATCTTTAATTTTATTTTTTATATTTTTTTGGTATTTTAAAAATAAATTTAATAAATTTATAAAAAAATTAAGAATTTTCCAATTCTTTATAATTTTCTAAATTTATGGAGTTTTAGGGGATTTTTTATTGTTTTATTTCTGCATTTTTAAATATTTTTAATATTTTCTGCAAATAAATTATGAATTTTGTAGTTTTAGAATTTTCAAAGTTTTTAGATTTTTTGGTTTTGAGTTTTTAAATTTTTTTGACATTTTAATTTTTTTAATAATTTTAATCAAATATAGTTTTTTTTTTACATGTGGTGGAAAATGTAGATAGAAAACGTGATACTTTTTAGTAATTTTGATGGGCGAACTTAGACGTGCTTATGTCTAGATGCATTTTAAAATACATTTTAATAAATATATATATATTTTAAAAATAATTTTTTTAAAAAAGGTAATTTTCTGGTTTGTTTAGAATTTTAGGGTTTTTAGAAAATTATAAAGTTTTCATGAAGAAAATTTAAGAATTTTCTGTTTTTGTAGATTATTTTTTTTTGCAATTTTAATGAAATTTATGAGATTTTTGGAAATTTTAAGGAATATTTGCTTCTTTTGAAACATGGCAGCCTGTAATTTTAGACAGAAAACAAAGATGAGGTAACTTGATAAACTGAAGGAAAATATAGGAGGTAAAGTGACCAGAATTCTTTTCCAAAGTAACAAACTGAATAAATATATTTAAAAATTAAAAATATGAAAAACAACTAAAATAAATAAATTAAGGCACAACAGGATAAGAATGAATGTATTCAACATTTATTAAAAAAATAATTATTTTTAAAATTATACATTTATAGCGGATCGAGATTAATAGTAGGACAAAACATATTAATTATGAAGTAGTAATGGATTTGATAACATCTATCATTTTTTGCACCAAAAACGGGTCTATGTAAATTTGATTATTGTTATTTGAATCTTAATTAAATAAAAGGGTAAATTATAAAAATAATCACTTTTGTCTGCCTGAGATTACATTTTAGTCATTTATGTTTGAAATGTTATGTTTTAGTCACTTATGTTATTATTTTGTTACGAAGTGGTCGTTTTACCATTAAATTCCGTTACCTCCTCAATGACAGTCTTATGTGACAGTCCAAATAGGTTTTAAATGCCAACTTGGACTGCCACGTAGGACAACTATTAGGGAGGTAATGGAGCTTAACAGTAAAGTGACTACTTCATAATAAAACGATAACGTAAGTGACTAAAATATAACATTTTAAATATAAGTAATTAAAATCTAATTTGAAGTAAACAAAAGTGACTATTTTAATAAGTAAAACTTTTTAAAAAATAATTATATATATATAGAATTTAATGTTAATAATTTAACTTCATTTTTATTGTGGAATTTAATAAAATAAAAATTTAAAAAATAAAATTCCAAAATAAAATTAATGTAGTCCATTTGAGCGTATGTACTACACGTTACAGCGTGTATGTAAAAAATGTACGATCAGATTGCAATAACAGCTACTCCCCTTTATATGAACCAAAGCAGATATTTAAGAGACTGCCATTTCATTAAAACCTTAACAGTACATTTTCACAAGCTCCCAAGCAGGCCCACACTTTCAAGAGCCAAACTGAGAAAAAGATTCATCCATGGAGGGCATGAATGATGACCATATGCATGGCATGATGATGCACAACACATCAGATGGCGGCATGAACATGACGAACCACCATAAGATGATGATGCATATGACCTTCTTTTGGGGTAGCGACGCCGAGATTCTCTTCTCCGGTTGGCCCGGAACCAGAACCGGTATGTATGTCTTGGCCCTCATAGTTGTCTTCCTGCTTGCTTTCATGGTGGAGGGGGTTTCTCACTCTCGGTTGATGAAACCCGGTTCCACCCACCACGTGACCGCCGGTCTGGTTCAGACTTTGTTGCATGCTCTGAGGGTTGGACTTGCGTATCTGGTGATGTTGGCTATCATGTCTTTCAACGGTGGCGTTTTCTTGGCCGCCGTGGCTGGCCATTCTCTGGGGTTTTTATTATTTGGCAGTCGTGTTTTTAACAAACCTTCCGCTACCGTTCCCGCCGGCAAAACATCCGATCTTCCGCCTATGAGTTGTTGAATATTAGGGTTTATTTCTTTCGGGTTTGGGTCTAAAAGAATTGATGTTTATGGTTTTAGATTTTTGTTTTTATCTGTTTATCTGTGCTTTGCTATGTATTTGTTTTTCATTTGATACAAAAAAAAAATCATAGATTGCTTGAGAACCAGTGATTATACATTTTACCCATTCATATCCTTGGATTATTATTGATTCCTATCTTTAGCATGAGGCTGTGGCGAAAACAGTGTGAGTTTGAATCTATTAATATAATTATATTTTTTTTTATATAAATTTTTGAATTAATTTAATATTTTTATTGATTGATCTAAAATATTATGTATGTTAATATTTATTGAGTAGTTCAAAATCTTAATTTACAGTTAAATTTGACATATATAATTTATATGAATAGACTATAAATTTGACAATTAAATTATTAAAATATTAATTGCGTAAAAATATCAACAATTTTAATTTAGTATACTAATTATAAAATCGGTTTTATTAAGCTAATCAACTTAACTGAAGGGATCAAAAAGCATTAAATTTAATTAAATCAATTTCAACTCCAACCACTTTTTACTCAACGCTAATTATGATTTGATGATAGGTGAAGTCATTAGGGTTTGGGTTCCTTGTTAGATGGAATTAGCAGGAAGTTGCGGGTCAGCTCATTGTCCAATGAATGCAATTGATGGGTGGTTCTTCTATCTATTACCTTCACATCAAGGATTCAATAAAATGTGTACCATCCATAAGTATGAAGGGATCCATATTTAGGGTTGCATTTAAGATATTTTCTCTAATATCATGATATTTTGCATTTTGCAAGTGGGCACCACTATTTAAGATACCTTGTTTTTATGCACAAATGTTGCATACATACGGAATACATATTACTATTCATAACCATGAGCTTTTATCTATATAATTGAGTTCGATTTCTATTCATGGAAATGGAACACATTTCATTGCTAATTGTTTACATTATCGGAGAACAACTACAATGAAAGGATTAGTCGTTGTCTGCTGGTGGTGGATACTTTAGTTACGACAAAAAAAATATTTATTAGGTCTAATTATACTCTCGATCATTGTACTTTTTATATATTTAAATTTTAGTCTCTCTACTTTTAATTCAAGTTATTTAATCACTCTACTATTTTGATTTAATAATTAAAATTTAATTAATAACACCATCATTTTTCGTACCATGACTAAATTACATGCAACTTTAAATTCGCGAGGTGAGCAATTTTTGCTAAAAGAAATCACATAATTTAAATGGAAGTACTTTAATGACGGTTTCAATTATTAAATCAAAATAATAATTGTTGTTTGAATCATAGATGAAATGACAAAAGATTTGTGCATGTCTTCAATTGACATCCTGCCCGATCTTTGGATAACTCCTTTTTGTTAGACATTATAAAACAGATACGCATAAGAATAGATAGATTAAATTCATGAAAGTAAAAGAATTAAATTTTAAATATGGTAAAGATATAATGACTGAAAACAAAATTAGACCTATAATTTATATAACTGATTAATGGCAACATTTTTTTTTTTTTAAAATCTTTTAACATTCAGTATTCAATTGGTTTTTTAGAAACATGATATTCTTTTGTTAGCACTTTCAAACTTTAAATTTCATGGGAAGAAACGTAATGAACTTCTACCTTTTAATTCATGCTGCCGATGAGCATGCATGCATGCAAACGGCATAGTAAAGGATTAAAAAGGAATTATTTAACTTGTTGAATAAAAAAAAAAACACATGTATTATTTACTCAAAATGAACAAAAATGTACTTTCAAAGAAACCCATCAATTAAAGCAACCTTCCTAAATACTCAAAAGCCAATCAATGATTTTAGGAAAAAAATCTTTGCATTCCTTTTTTGTATCTCTGTATACTAACATGTTGCTGTCATGAAATACCACTTACGCTAGTGGGATATTATATATATATATATATATACACACGTGTTGTTTTGCAATTGGTTGATAATTAATAGTTAATTGTTGATTGTAGTGATTGATTTTATCAATTGATTCTATTAACTCTTTATTTAAAACTGTTTAAAAAAACTTAGTTGATAGTTGAAAACTGATATGCGTAAATGACAAATAAAAACATGACACATTTTGTTGTTAAATATTTATTTGTGTATAATACTTTTGTCTTTATTGAGTGAAATTATTGAAATAAAACACTATTATCAAGGAATTAAAACATCGATTATGGGAAATTAATCAGTCAATATTTTTAAAATTTTAAATAAATAAATTTCTTAAGTTCCTTATTTGCAAAGTATTTTTTATTTAAATAAACATTCACTATGGAAATTAATTAGTGAGTAATTTTTGAGTAAATATAGTTAGATATGTCATTCTACGTATCTCATTCCCAATCAGCTAGGAAAAAAGTTGTCCATTCATGCGTTTTTTGCTTTGGAGGTTTTAACTCAATAAACTCTTGCAAACTTTTAATCACTAAACACTACAATTAAAGGGTTTGACTCAATTTATACCTAAATCAATTAAAAAAGACCCAAAACTTTATTTACTAAACACCCTTACACATTTTTTTTTTATCTTATTATATATTATTAGAAAAAAAATTCATATTTTGACGTTCCTTATTACGTCGATGGATATTAAAATGTGTGTGCAAAAGGCAAGGTGCATGCCGCACTGCCGTGTGCTGATGAGAGCAACAACGGGCCGGTGGTTTAATTTGTCAAAGTGATAAATTCAACTTTTATTAATGGTTTAATTATGCTCTCAGTTATTCTATTCTGCATATTTAAAATTTAATCCTTCTAATTTTATTTAATAATAAGGTGAAAGGACTTTCGTTAAAAGAAGCAAATGAATATATTGAATATAGGATTATAAAGTTTTCAATTTTGAGTTTTTCAACATTAATTGGTTCAAAGAAGTAGAGTGGACACGGCTTTAACTTGGCCATGTAAGTCAATTGTTTTTAAACACAACATAATCCAGTTTAAAAAGAAAAAGAAAAGTAGAGGGACTAAGTTGTATGAAATTAAAAGGAGACTAAATTTAAAATGCATGAATAGTATAGGGACTGAGAGCAGAATTGGAAATATTGTTGTACAAGTCCTTATATTATAGTGTAAACTGAATTTTAATCCCTATCCTTTTAAAATGAGCACCAAAGTTTATGTACATTAAAAAATAACAAAATACTCTTTTAGGGGGAAAACTATTTATTATTCATTTTGATCCTTCAAAGCAATTTTTTTTGGCTTTGCTCTTGTAAGCAAATAATGCCAAATAGCATTTCTCAAGCTACATCTTATCACGTTTGGTTTAATAAACACTTTTTCGATAATATAATAATGATTTACAAAATTATCCTTATTAAACTAAATATAGTATTCTTTATTATTAACAAATATTTGAATTAAATATTAAATAATAATATTTTAATTTGTTTGTTTCATACTCTTAACCTACAAAATAAGAATTAGGGCTAAAGTGACAAGAAAAATAAATAATAGGGGCTAAATTTATTATTTTGCTTAAAATAGAAACAAACATAGTTTTATACTAAGGGTATATTTGGATACCATAAAGTAATTGCACCAAAGTATAATTACAAAATGTAATTCTCTAAATATGTTTAGCTAACAGAGTGTAATTACATCGTAATTCCGTATATCATCTTTGGCAATATAAAATATAATTACACAACTAAAAAATTTTAAATTCTAAGAAAAATATTAATTATTATAAAAAATCATTAGAAAATTCTCCAAGCAGGTAACAAAACTTAAAATCAAATTATTGTATGTAATATAATTACTAATAAATTTAATAAGAAAAATAAACATATTATGCAATTTTATCTAACTACTCTATTTCATATTTGTTAAGTTATTTCCTTTCTAACATAAAAATATACTCATTGTTATTATCCGTTAGTTTTTCGCCAAGTATAAATAATTAATAATGAATACTATGTAATTTAGTTTAAATTAATATAAATAATTTATAATAGATATTATATAATTTATTTAAATATTTAATAAGTCAAAACATAAGAGAAATTAAGGTTTCGTTTGGTTTGAAAAAACAAAGGACATTTTTGTTTTTTTTTTCCTTGGAAAATGGAAAACATTTAAAAATATGTTTGGTTGAAATTTTTAAAAATTGAAAATGAAAATATGTAGAAATTAGAAAATAAAAAAGTTTATTTTCATTTAAAATACTTTGTAAAAATGAAAAGGATAAAAATAAGAGTTTTTAATATTTTTTTACAATCGAGCTAAGATTTAATCGAGTTAAAAACAATGATTTTTACCAATTAAAATTTTAAGTAAGCCGTTTGAGTCTTAACTCAATTGATATGGATATTGTTTCCAATAAAGGACTATTTATAGGGTGGAGAGGAGTTAGGGATAATTCTAGGCATTGTGAAAAAAATAGCAGATATGATTAGAAAGATGATTCAAAAAAAAAAAAAAAGAGAGTAAATAACAAGAATAGTCACTTAATTGTTTAGTTTATTTTATTTCGACTATCTAACTATTACAACTTTTTGTTTTAGTCATTTAATTTTTTAAAGTTATATATTTTAGTCACTCTTCCATTAGTTGTCTAACGGAAATCTAACATGGGCTTTGTTTATTGGGTTAATAATAAATTTAACTTTTCAATGTTCACACATTCTATCAATATGATAGTAAATCTAAAAACTTCAACAAATTTATCCTTCAATGTTTACAAGTTTAATAATTTTAGTCCAAATTATAAGAAAAATATAAAAAATATTTAAAGAGATCCTAATTTTGAGATTCTTTCTTAGGTTTTAATTAGACATTTGAGACGAACAATGTAGCAAAGGGAAAAGTGAACTCAATCAAAAGAGATTGATAAAAAAAATAGCTTTAATTTATGGGTTTTTGACATGTTTAGTTGACGAAAAAAATGAGCATGGTTGATAAGAAAAAGTAAATATAAATTTAAACAATTTAAAAAAGTAAATATAAAAATATTTTAAAGATTTTTTAAAATATATTTTAGAATTTTTAGAATTAGAACTAAAATGACAAAATTTGTAAATATTAAAGGTTAAATTTGTTGTTTTTTTTTTTTATATTTAGGATTGAATTAATAGAATGTATGGGCTAAATTTATTATTAGGTGAAACAAAACCCATATTAGACTTGTATTACTAGGTTAACAATAAGAATAACTAAATCGAAAAAATTAATCTTTGAGTGACCAAAATGAAATGAACTAATAATTAGGTGTCTATACTTGTACTTTACCCTTTAATTTTTAAAAAAATTGGGTCAATGCTATTATTTTGGGAAGAAAATTCTAAGTAGAATTTGCCAATTGCAGGGACAAAAAAATCTTAAAAAAATGAACTAAATTGTAGTACAAAATCTAATAGTACAATAAAGGATAACGTACTAATACTATACGTTTAGCCTTCCAAAAGCTCTATAATTTTGGTCTTATTAACACCAATCTAAACTTGAAACAAATATTTTTACGTTTGTCTTTGAACTTAAAATTTCCATCATATATCCATCAAAACAATTTCTTTTACAGTACTTACACTATATATATCAACAATGAATCATGAACATGGCATGGAAGGCATGGCACCAACATCTCAGTCAACCAATGGAACCTCTGGTATGCACCACCACAACATGATGATGATGCATATGACCTTCTTCTGGGGCAACATTGCCGAGATCCTCTTCTCCGGCTGGCCCGGCCGGCAAGGTGCCGGCATGTATGCATTAGCCTTAATATTCATCTTCGTGCTTGCGCTCCTCGTCGAATGGCTCTCGCATTCTCTGACTGATCAAGCTGCTAGGGGAAGGGTCGAGCAATGTCTTGGCTGGCGTTGTGCAAACATTGTTGCATGCCATTAGAGTTGGTCTTGCTTATTTGGTAATGCTTGCTGTCATGTCTTTTAATGGTGGGGTGTTTTTAATGGCAGTGGCTGGCCATGCATTGGGATTTTTGTTGTTTGGAAGTAGGGTTTTCAAGAAAAGCACTGAAATGTTGCTTGATGATACTACATCTGATCCTCCCCCTATGGCTTGCTGATATTGAATCCTTCTTTTATTGTAATGAAAAATGCCACAAATTGTTTAGGGTCAATATATAAGCTATGTTCTTAATTGAATATCTGTCATTAATTGAGAATCAAATTATCAAGAAAAAGTTTTTTTTTCTTTTCCCTTTTTTGCTGTGATAATTGCCTAACTATATAAAAGGGTTAATAGTAGAATAGTTGCTTATATTGGGAGCATAATTTGTGTTGTTCCAAGGATTTTGACTTTTGGTAATGCCTTGAACTTCATCTCATCACAATCCAAATCCCAAGTGTCTAAAAGGATTATATTTTCATAGAGTTAAAATATAATTTTGTAATTTTATTAAATTATAATTTTTAAAATATTAAAATTAAATATTATCATATTTTAAGGTTAATGTACAATTTTCCCGTATAATAAATCATAATTTTATAAATTTTAAAATGTTAAAAACATAATTTCACATTTTTTAGGGGTCAAGATCTTACCATCCAATAACATTACCCCTCATTTATTTATATATATCACTAACACTAAATCATTTTACTGAATAACACTACCCCTCGTTTAAAACATGGATTAGACTTGGATTTTAACATTCCAAGTCCAACATATATCATATCATTTTATTTATATATATCAGTAACACTAAATCATTTTACTGATAAAATTGAGACTATTCATCACCTAAGGCATAAGGGTCGCGGTAACAAAGGGGAGGTGGCCTTGAAATCTGAAATTAGCAAGGCATATGACAAAGTGAATTGAGGCTATCTCCGATTTACATTGGAAAAGATGAGTTTTGATGTGAAGTGGGTAACCTGGATGATGCTCTGTGTGATAATGATTACTTATTCTATTATGTTTAATGGATATGAAGTAGGCTTGATTGTTCCCAACCGTGGACTTGGACAAGGGGATACGGAATCACCAAGATTATCCCAAGTATAAATTTCTTGCACTCTAACTCATTATGCTCTAACTATAAATTTCTTAACGCCAACAAGATCCATCAATAAGTTAGAGCGCAAGAAATTTATATTTAGTGGCATCGACAACCATCATTGTTGCTAAGCAATTACTTATTGATGGATCTTGTTGGCGTTTTGGTAATAGAGCTATGATTGAAGTTTATAAACACCCTTGGCTTTGTGACAACAATAATTTTTTTTGTTGACTCTATTCCTCAGCCAGGTATGGTAGATATGAAACCAATGGCACTTCTGAGCATTGAATGTTGGGCATGGGATAGGGACTTGGTCGAGGGATTAATGGCGCCCTATGATGTTCACCGTATCCTCCTGCTGATAGTATTATTTGGCATTACACTCACGATGGTTGTTATTAATTTAAATCGGCATATAGCTACAATCGGGCATTTGGTCTCGACTTTGGAACAACATGTTACCTCTAAAGGTTAAAGATTTCATTTGGCGTCTATTATGTAATTTTGTTCCTTGTAAGGCTCTTTTGTTGGAGAAAGGGTTGGCTATCTCCCAGGACTGTATCTGCAGTGGCGAGCTTGAAGATATGGAGCACGTCTTTTTCTATTGTACACGTGCTATCCAGGCCTGGCAGATTGTTGGCGTCTCTATGTCGCAGGCTACTATCACTGGCTTTGTTGAACATTAGTTGATGATGAGCTTGGGCAAAGGTAGGGATCGGTTACTTACTATTCTTTGGAGCATTTGGTACCATCATAACCTGCTCTACTTGTTGAAACAATGGCAGCAATGAATCAATATTCAAAAACAAATGCTTGAGAGACAACTGAAAACGAAAAGTATTGAACTAAAATTGTAACTGAAATTGAATACAATTTCATTGATGGAATTCAAAATATATGAGTTACATACAAAGTTGACAGTTACCTAATGTTACCAACTGCTCCCACTAAAACAAAGAAAAAATACAAGGTTTGAGCTACAAGTAAAACTAAGCTGACATTTCAGCTATTACATCAAAAGCAAATCAACAACTAATCCTACTAACTTTAATGGCAAATTACAAAGAAACTAAGCTGGTTACATTTGAACAAAATGAAACAAAATGGACCAAGAAGCTGCTGCATTCAGTTCTGCTTCATTTCGGGTTAGCTTGGTGAGCTGTTGGTCACATGTTGCATTGCAGGCCAATGCTCATCACTCCTCATTAGACTGTATGCAACATACACCAATTTTGCTTCTCAAGTTTTCGAACCTAGTTGAGCCAAGTGACTTAGTTAAGATATCAGCTAACTGGTTTTATGAGCTGCAATGAACAAGGATGATTTCTCCTGTCTGCTCAGCCTCTCTAACAAAATGAAATTTAATTTTAAAGTGTTTAGTCTTGCCATGGAAGACTGGATTTTTAGCTATGTCAACTGCTGATTGGTTGTCAACCATGATTTCAGTAGCTTCACTTTGTTCTTCATTCAAATCAGATAATAACTTCCTAAGCCAAATGGCTTGATTCACTGCTGCTGCTGCTGCAATATACTCTGCTTCAGCTGTGGATTGAGCAACAGTTTGTTGCTTCTTTGAACTCCAACAAAATGCTCCTGAGCCAAGTGTGAAGAAGTAACCCAAGGTGCTTCTCATGTCATCTGCAGAGCCTGCCCAGTCACTGTCCGAATATCCCACCAGTCTAAGTTCATTTTCCTTCTTTAAACATGACACCAAGTTTCAAGGTTCCTTTAAGGTATCTAAGTACCCTTTTTGCTGCCTTAAAATGAGATGTGTCACAACAGTGCATAAATCTAGACAACAAACTAACAACATGCATGAGATCTGGTCTAGTTGCTGTCAAATAGAGCAAACAATCGATTAAGCTTCTGTACTCCTTCTCATTAATTTCTCTTGGTCTCCAAAGCTGACCAGCTTCTCTCCTTGAGCCATTGGTGTGCTCACTGATTTGCAATTAGACATGCAGAACTTGTCTAGGATCTTCAAAGCAAAGGCTTGCTGGCTGATGAAGATTCCTTGATCAAATTGATTCACTTCCATGCCAAGGAAGTATTTCATGGCTCCTAAGTCAGTCATATCAAATACTTCTTTCATTTGAGTTTTGAAATCATTTATCAGATCAGTTCTGCTTCCAGTCACCAGTAAATCATCCACATAAACTGAAACAATTAGCAAAGTTTTATCTTCAGCTTTCTTCACATAGAGTGTTGGTTCACTCAGGCTTTTCTCGAACCCAAGCCTTGACAGATATTTATCAATTCTGTCATACCAGGCTCTAGGTGCCTGTTTCAGGCCATATAAGGCCTTCTTCAGTCTATAGACCTTGTCCTCTTCTCCTGGAACTTTAAATCCCTCTGGCTGCTTTATATAAATTTCCTCCTTCAGAAAACCATTTAAAAAGCTGACTTGACATCCAATTGGTGAATCTTCCACTGTTTCTGTGCAGCCAATGCAAACAGAAGCTTGATTGTATCAAGCCTAGCCACTGGAGCAAAAGTCTCCATGAAGTCAGTGCCATACTGCTGGCTATAGCCCTTTACCACTAGCCTTGCCTTGTGTTTGTTTAAAGAGCCATCATAGTTGAATTTGGCTCTAAAAACCCACTTGACACCTATGATTTTCTTCTGGTCTGGTCTATTAACCAAGTCCCAAGTTTCATTCTTCCTGATCATCTCAAGTTCAGCTTCCATTGCTTTCTTCCAGCTTCTATCCCTTGCAGCTTCTTCATAGCTTGAAGGCTCAACTATTGCTACATTGCATCTATGGTAGATGTCAGCAATGGTTCTGGTTCCTCTCACAGGAGGATCATCAATGTTTGCACTTTCTGGTTTATTCTCAACTGGCTCTAAACTGATGTCAAGTTGATCTTCATCAATCTGACTTGCATCTGAGCCTTTCTAATTCCAAAACTTTTCCTCATCAAATTTGATGTCCCTGCTCACCAAAATCTTCTTTGTTGAAGGGTCATACACCCTATAGCCCTTTTTGGTACTGCTATAGCCAACAAATATCCCAGGGGCAGACCTTCTTTCTAGTTTAGTTTTTCTTTCAGCTGGAATGAGTGCATGACACATGCATCCAAACACCTTCAGATGGGAAACGGATGGTTTGAGCCCATACCATGCCTCAAAGGGTGTTTTGTCTTTTACTGCTCTTGTTGGAAGCTTATTCATGCAGATAAAGCGAGGTGTTGATCGTATACGCCAAAATCTGTTTGGGAGTTTGCTTTGAAATAGCGGACATCCGCCATATTCATCACTGTTCTGTTTTTCCTTTCACAAACTCCATTTTGCTGTGGAGTATAAACTGTGCTGAGCTGATGATGTATCCTTTTAAGCTCACAAAGCTTCTGAAACCTTTCAGACAAGTATTCAGCCCTATTGTCAGTTCTCAAGGCCTTGACCTTACAACCTGTTTGGTTCTCTACTAGTGCCTTGAATTTGCTAAAAGCCTCAAACACTTCAGATTTGTGTTTCATGAAGTAAACCCAGCAGAATCTGGTCAAATCATCAATAAACAGCACAAAATACTTGCTGTCATTCAAAGAAGGGACTTCATTGGTCCACAAATATTAGAATGCACCAGTTCAAGCCTTTCTCGAGCTCTCCAAGCTTGGTTCACTGGGAATGGCAATCTAGGTTGTTTACCAAACTGACAAACATCACAAACACTGTCACTTGCTTCTACTTTAGACATATCCTCTACCAAATTCTATTTTTGTAACAGATCAAGTGATCTAAAGTTAACATGGCCTAATCTTCTATGCCATAGACCAGCATTATCAGCCAAGCTTGCATAAGCTTTGTTTTCAAGCTGATTAACATCAAGCATGAAACATTTATCTACCATGCCTACTGTAATCATTTCTTGACCATAATAGTCCTTAATAACACATGAATCATTCTTGAAAACTAGGGAATACCCTTTTTCAACCAACTGACCAACACTCAACAGATTCTGATCAATATTAGGTATAAAAAACACATCTGAAATGACTTTGTTACCTGAACAAGTGCTGACTAAAACACTGCCTCTGCCTTTGGCTTCAATCAGTTCACCATTGCCAATTCGATTTTTGAGACATAGCTTCTGTCTAGATCTTTGAGCACAGACTCATCACCGCGCCATATATGGTGTGAGCCACTATCCTCCAACCAATTGCTTCCCGACTTTGCTTGAAGATGCAAAAGCAGAAGTCTGTGAACACATGCTCCTCCCGAGCTTGAAGGTCTTGATGAGCTTGAGCTTGAATCTCTTCTTTGTCTTTGGTGCCTTTGGTTTGTTTTTACAGACTTTCTCAACATGGCCAAACTGCTTGTAGCTCCTGCATTGAATGTCTGGCCTAAACCAGCAAAACCTTTTAGAGTGAGTGGTCTTCTTACAATGGACACATGGTGAAAACTTTCTCTTGCCTGAATCTCTCTTTGGTTTATCCCTCTTGTCAAGCCAAGGCTTTTTACCTTTCTGACTTGTGCTGGAACTTTCTTTGGCCTTTGCTTGGAAGGCTCCTTCTGGATGATCTTCCTGCCCGTTGGCTCTTCTCTGCTCCAAAGCATATAGGGAGTTCACCAACTCAGACAAAGAGATGGTTGTTAAGTCCCTTGAGTCCTCGAGTGATGAGATTTTAGACTCAAATCTCTCAGGAAGAGTGGTGATGACCTTCTCAACCACTCTGCTATCACTGAAATCTTCAGCAAGTAGCCTTATGCTATTGACAGTGGCCATGATTCTGTCTGTGTATTGCTTAATGCTTTTAGACTCTTTCATTTTCAGGTTTTTAAAGTCCCTCCTCAAGTTGATCACTTGTTGCTGCCTAGTTTTATCTGACCCCATGAACTCCTCCTTCAACCTTTCCTATGCTTCCTTAGGTGTGCTGCAGGCCATGATCCGAGTGAAGATTACATCTGTCACTCCATTTTGCAAGCAGGCCAAGGCTTTGTGCTTCTTGGTAACAGACTCGATTTTTTCCTTCTCAAGCTTATATTTTCACAACAAAGCAACCAACAAAACAGAGGCCCTCAAAGACTTAGGCTCTGATTACCAATTGTTGGAACAATAGCAGCAATGAATCAATATTCAAAAACAAATGCTTGAGAGACAACTGAAAAAGAAAAGTATTAAACTAAAATTGTAACTGAAATTAAATACAATTTCATTGATGGAATTCAAATTATATGAGTTACATACAAAGTTGACAGTTACCTAATGTTAGCAACTGTTCCCACTAAAACAAAGAAAAAATACAAGGTTTGAGCTACAAGTAAAACTAAGCTGACATTTCAGCTATTACATCAAAAGCAAATCAACAACTAATCCTACTAACTTTAATGGTAAATTACAAAGAAACTAAGCTGGTTACATTTGAACAAAATGAAACAAAATGGACCAAGAAGCTGCTGCATTCAGTTCTGCTTCATTTCGGGTTAGCTTGGTGAGCTGCTGGTCACATGTTGCATTGCAGGCCAATGCTCATCACTATTGGCAGCAAAAAGATGTGCTTGTTTCCCATATTGTGCTATTTTTTAATACTTATTTGCAGGAGTGGAGGGAGGCCAATGTGTTGTTTGATCAGGTGCAGCTAAGGCAGACTACTGGGCTACTGTGCTCCGAGACTCGCGTGGTGAGTTAGTTCCCTGTTGCCCAGGACATCTGGGTGCAATTTTGAATCCCGTGCTGGTGGTTAGGGAAGCACTACCATGGCTTCGTTCTTTGCCCGTTGCTAGGTCATCATCGAGTCAATTGTTTCCGTTTGGTACAAGCTTTAAGAGGTCATTATGCTTGCCGCTCTGACTGGGGAATTTTATTACCTGACTGTCTTAAGTTTAGGGAGTAGTTTAGTATGTTACCCTTTCAATAGGTTCGAAGGCTTGCTAATCGGGTAATGCACACTTTGGCTTGTGTTGCGTTGACTAGAGCAAACTTCTTTCAGTGGGATGGTTTTCCACTGGCAATATGTTCGTGTTTTCTTTCTAATCTTGCTCGTTGTAAAGGGATTAACCCCCTGAGATATCGGCTAAGCTTTCCCTTAATTTCTAGATGGTGACGAAGGGAGGACCGGACTATCTTTCAACAATGGTACAGATTTAAGCTTTCAACAAAGACATCATAATTTATGCCAAATCTGATTAGATTAGTTTTGGATCGGGATTGAATAAATTTGGTTTTAAAATTTTTTAGATAATTTTTGTTCGAATTATTTTGTGTTTAGGTTAATTTCAAATTCAATTAATTTTGTATTTGAGATTGAAAGCAGACAAAAGGCTTTGAGATGAAATTATAATTGTAAGTTAATACAATAGTAAAATTGCATTTCAACCTTTCAAAAATTTACAATTCAATTCGGGTTCCCCAAGAAAAATTTTCTAGCTTCACTCCTATTTGAAACTCAAAATTTTCAATTAAATCATTCAAGGTTTGGGGTATTTTGAGTTCTAGTAGTCAGTCCATGTTCAGATCATTTCAAGTTATTTATTATGGCCATTTCGAGTATGTTAATCTAAACTTACATCAATCCAAGTTCAAAGCTAGATAAATCAATTCGTTAACTTTTATAATCAAATTGAAATTAATCAAGTCAAATTTTCAAGTACATGCAAGCCAGAGCATAATTCACTCTAACGGATTAGCAGTACATAGTGTAATAGCCCATTTTCGCCCAGGCCCTAAACTAAAAAAAACAGAAATAAATAAAAATATTAGTCCCCAAAGTCCATTTGCAAAAAGAACATGACCTAAATACAAAAGTCTCATGACCCAAAATTAACCTAATTTTTAAACCCAATACCCAAGCCCACAACCTAAACATTTTCAGCTAAAAAAAAGAAACCCTAGGCCACCAGCACCGTTGCCCCCATGTGCGTCCTCAGCATGCCTACCGCTGCAACTCTGTCACAACCACCTGCAAGACAACAACAAAGAACAGAAGCAGAAACAAAGAAAAGACAAGACAAAATAATAATATAATGTTTTTTATTTTGGCTATATAGACTGAAAATGATTTGTAAAGAAAAGAGAAGAGATCAAAAAAAGAGAGAAATCGATAAAAAAGAATGAAAATTCCAAAAAGGTGCCTCTTTTATTTGTTTTTATTTTTATTTTTTATTCGAAACAAATTTATAAATAAATAATAAAAATCTTACCTCCTGTTTGTTTTTTGTCGTCTTCGAGAAACTCCGGCAACCCAAATGTCATAGAACCCATTCGGGTTCCGACGAGGGCCGAAAACGCAACAAAGACAAAGGTTTTCTTTCGCGACTCGCCTCTTTCTTTTTTTCCCTTTTCCTTTTTTTTATTATTTTAAAACACACCCCAAATATGAGTTTTATGCGAAAATGGGATAAAAAAGGGAAAAGAAAATTTTTTTTATCTCCGGCCACCGTGGACAGCGGCACCGTCGTCGGTGACCGGCGGACAACTCAACGGCCAATGGCCAGAACTGGAACTAGAAAAAGGGAGAGTGAGAGAGAATATTAGAGAGTTTTTGGAGTTTTTTTTGGGGGTTGGGTATGAAACGATTTTTTTTTGTAAAAAATTGGCTTATATAGACACAAAAAACGACGTCGTTTTAGGGCTAGCTTCAATAGCCCCAAAACGACGTCATAGAACCCACTCGTTTTTTGTCGTCTTCGAGAAACTCCGGCAACCCAAATGTCATAGAATCCATTCGGGTTCCGACGAGGACCGAAAACGCAACAAAGACGAAGGTTTTCTTTCGCGACTCGCCTCTTTCTTTTTTTCCCTTTTCCTTTTTTTTATTATTTTAAAACACATCCCAAATATGAGTTTTATGCGAAAATAGGATAAAAAAGGGAAAAGAAAATTTTTTTTTTATCTCCGGCGACCGTGGACGGCGGCGCCGTCGTCGGTGACTAGCAGCCAACGCAACGGCCAATGACCAGAACTGGAACTAGAAAAAGGGAGAGTGAGAGAGAATATTAGAGAGTTTTTGGAGTTTTTTTTTGGGGGGTTGGGTATGAAATGATTTTTTTAAAAAAATTGGCTTATATAGACACCAAAAACGACGTCATTTTAGGGCTAGCTTCAATAGCCCCAAAATAACGTCATAGAACCCACTCGTTTTTTGTCGTCTTTGAGAAACTCCGGCAACCCAAATGTCATAGAACCCATTCGGGTTCCGACGAGGGCCGAAAACGCAACAAAGACGAAGGTTTTCTTTCGCGACTTGCCTCTTTCTTTTTTTTTCCTTTTCCTTTTTTTTTTAATTTTAAAACACATCCCAAATATGAGTTTTATGCGAAAATGGGATAAAAAAGGGAAAAGAATTTTTATCTCGCCACCAGTGGACTGCCAAGCGCAGTAGTCGGTGATGATCATGCACGTATAACGGCCAATGGCGAAGCAGGAACGAGAAAAAGGAGAGTGAGAGAGAATATTAGAGAGTTTTTGGAGTTTTTTTTTGGGGGTTGGGTATGAAATGATTTTTTTTGTAAAAAATTGGCTTATATAGACACCAAAAACGACGTCGTTTTAGGGCTGGCTTCAATAGCCCCAAAACGACGTCATTTTGACTCAAATCGAACTAGGCCGACCCGCTCGAATAGGATCCTCGTGTTTTTGAATGAATGAGTTATTTTCCTTTTAGTCCCTTCGCTTTTCGGATGGTTTACAATGGGACCCAAATCCCTTTCTTTTAATTTTTATAGATTTGGCCACTAAATTTTTTGTGCGTTTCGATTTGGCCCCTGGCTCGTGTGTCCAAAAGATTGGGTTAATTTCTCAATTGCTCCTCAATTTTTTTCGTGCATTACATTTTAGACCTTCTGTTATTTATTTTATTTAATTTATCCTTTAATTTTGTTTAAGTTGCAATTAACCCCTTTTATTTTAATTCTTTTATTTATTCATTTACTTGTTTATTTATTTATCAATCCTTTTATTTTATTCATTCGTTTATTCATTTACTTATCTATTTATATATTGTTCATTTACTTTTTTATTTTTATTTTAATCCTCGTATTCACTTAGCTATTATTCTTTCATTTTTTTAATTTTTTTTAATTTTTTCATTGATTATTTATTATTCATGCCTTCATTATTATTACTATTTTATTATCTATTATTGTTTTATTATTATCTATTCATTTATTTGTTTATTACACTTTTTTATACTTTTAAAAATTAGATTATTTATGTTTTTACTTGTACATATTATTATTATTTCATTGACTGTTCATATTATTGTTAAAATAGTATATATTATGCGGTGCTTGTAAATTACTTTTATTAGTATGTGTCATTTACATGACATTTCATCTATATCATTGTTCCGTTTTCTATATCACCATTTTATCTCACTTCGTTAAAATCATGTCAAGAAATCGCGTTTAAGTGTATTTTTGCAGAATAGGCCGTTTTATGTTATATCCCGAATAAGAAAAATACATTGTTTTAAATATTACGCTTGATATTATTCAAAAAAAAAAAGAAAGTTTTCAAAATAAGGCAATGCTCAGTATTTAGAAACTCGAGAAACTCGTGCTCTAACTTACGGGGTCTCGATTTTTCTCGTTGGATCTAAATAACCGAATACCCTTCTAAATTAAAATACATAAAATTTCAAATTAAAATAAAGGCAAGCTTATTCTCAGAGGTTCAAGATGTGATGTCCTAACTTACGGGATGTGACATTTTGTTATCTCGAGACGAGAGGGCCTTTAATGTTTATTTCAAACAATTTGTATGCAAAATTAATATTAATATAAAGAGGGATCGTATTTTAAATTCTTTTTAGATTTTCAACTTTTGACATTAAGACATTAATTAATCAACTAGGTACCAATTTTGGGTGTTACGAGGGTGCTAATCCTTCCTCGTGCGTAACCGACTCCCGAATCTGTTTTCTGAACTTCGTAAACCAAAAATTTTTGTTTTAATAAATCAAACATTTTATTAAAACGATCACAAGGTGATCCGATCACACCTCATAAAAAGGATTGGTGGCGACTCCCATTTTCGTTTTCATTTTCAAAATAAAAAGTCGACTTTTCAAGATGGTTTCGATAGCTTGGCGACTCCACTAGGGAATTAAAATAAGAGAGTCAAGCCATGAGTTGATTACTTCTTGCCTTTTTGTCGAAAATTGATAATTTGGTTTAAATCTACGACCCTTTCGTTGCATTTCATTTTTGTGGTTTTCATTATTTTGATATGTTTGCTTTATTGGTTCGAGTCTTTGGATATATTTTCGCATATGGCATCACATAATCGGTTGATTTTACCCTTTTTAGTGGGAGTGAGAAACTATTCCTTCGTGAGGTTTTCACCTCCGTATAGGATAATGGATTGCTTTCGGGATACATCCGTACCTATGTCTTCGTGAGATTTTCATCTCCGTATAGCCATATGGAAATGTATTCCCCTGAATTGAACTCAGTTTGTATGAGCCTATAATAGGTGAGGATCGATGAATCTTCTGGTTTAGGTACCCTTATTTTAGAACCGAACCGCATATAATGAGCCCTTTAGCCTATCCTAGGTAGAACCACACCAAACCCCTAGAGGTCATCCAAATAGGTGCTCTATTTGTTATTTATGTTTTTGTACTGACGTATTTTCTTTTGTTTTGGTTATGATTGCATTGAATTTTCATCATAGAAAAGAGGTGTTGATTCTCATTCAGTTGCTAAATAGAGAGCTTGTCATGGAAAATGGATTTCTTGATAAAGTGAAGGATAATGCGGCTGTCCGAATATGGTCTGAGTAAACACAACGAGAGAAGGGTGATAGTCTGACAGAGGAGTACACGACTTTGCTACGTTGCCCGAGGATTGAAGCCGACAAAGATTATTCAAGAACTGTTAACGTCTCGATTTCCTTTAAGAAGCTAACAAGCATCACGGAGATGAGTGAGAAATGGGTCGCAACCCGGATCAAGCAAAAAGGAGCTAGTAAAGGCATCCATTAGAAAATTTGCGAGATTTGATCTTAACATCCAGATATGAAGATGTTTTTGCTTTGAGTATTAGGGCAATGCCATATATGTAATCCGTTTTATGTAAAGAAATTTGATTTCTAGTAAAGTTGTTCTAACATAACTGAATCAGAGTCAATGCCTCTTTTTGCATTCATCTCATGCATTTGTATTTCATTGCATCATATACATTAAATTTCATGAAGAGACCCTAATTAAAACAAAATTATTTCAGTTAATCTGGAAACCAACAAGAGCCAACCAACCGAACATCGTTATAGTACTCGTGCCAAAACTAAAGCAATGGACCAAAGATTGAAAAGATTAGAGCAAATGTAAAAAGAAATGCAAGATCAGCTGCAAATATAGATGCTAGAACAATTGGCCAAAATTCAACAAGACATGAGGGATCAGATACTAGAATCCTAAAAGAATATGATGAGCCAATTAACCTAGTTGCTGACTGGAGGGCTAGAAAAAGGAAAGAGCCCTATGGTCAATTCCGAGGATGATAACGAGGACCTTGCTTATCCTCCAAGCTTTACCTCAACAAACACCCAAGCACAACCAAACGCATATCCATAAAGGGTGTAACATCAGGCCCCAATATCAGATGAGTACCTTGGCACCAACAAGCTTCCCGACAGGTTCAGGCTCCAACCCAAGAGACAATTCAGCAAATCCCATTATCCCTGATCTTGATGAATTGACAGATATAGAAAAGGTAAGAGTGGAACTTCCAAAGTAACTTGAAGATCGATGTAGATGATTGGAAGAAAAATTCAGAGCAATGGAAAACGCTGATTATCATTGCAGAATTGATGTCAAGGACCTGAGTTTGGTCCCGGATTTGGTACTCCCTCTGAAGTTCAAAACTCCAAAGTTTAAAAAGTATAATGAGACTAGTTGTCTAGAAGCTCACATCACTATGTTCTGTCGAAGGATGACAAGATACGTCAATAATGATCAACTGTTAATCCATTGTTTCTAAGACAGTCTGATCGGGTCAATAGCTAAATGGTACAACCAACTGAGTCGTGCTAAAATCAATTCATGAGAAGACTTAACACAAGATTTTATGAAGCAATATAGTCATGTGACGGACATGACACCCAATAGAATCACATTGTAGAACATGGAGAAGAAGAAAAATAAGAGCTTCAAGTAATATGCCCAAAGATGGAGAGAGGTGGCGACGCAAGTCCAGCCACCTCTTCTGGATAAAGAAACCACGATATTTTTCATCAATACTCTGAAAGCCCGGTTTATTAACCATATGTTGGGAAGCGCTACCATGGGCTTCTCAAATATAGTAATGTCAGGCAAGATGATTGAAAACGCCATAAGGAGTGGGAAGATAGACACAAGGGAAAATGCAAAAAGATTAACCCTAAAGAAAAATGAAAATGAAATGGATAACATGAGCGTGTTTAATAAAAAGGTATCTCAAATCGGTCATTGTACGCCAGCTGAGGGCCGTAACTACTAGCTATCAAGGACCCTCAAGACAAGAATCCAACCCGGGGCTAAATACAGAAAGACTCCAGTTCACACCCATTCTAATGACATATAGGGAGCTGTATCAGTGTCTATTTGATGCGCATGTGGTATCCTCGTTCTACTCAAAACCCATGCAACTTCCGTTTCCAAAATGGTATGATGCGAATGCTCAATGCGAGTATCATTCAGGAATAACAAGACACTTAATTAAGAACTGCACCCCATTTAAAAAGTTAATTAAAAGATTCATCAAGATGGGCATCGTGAAATTCGACGATCCATCGGTACCTAATGTGGCAGGGAATCCGTTACCCAGTCATTCAAACTTAGGGGTAAACGCGATAATTGATAGTGGAGGAAAGAGAACCAAAACCAATGTTGCAGAAGTAAAAACTCCAGTTAAATGGGTTTTGAAACAAATGGTAAACTTGGGATTAATCATTCGGGATTTGAAGAAGACATCCAAATAGATAAGGAGCTATTGTGAGTTCCACGCGGAAAAAGGTTATGAAATCCAGAAATACGTCGAATTCAAAGTTTTGGTGCAAAGTCTAATGGATAACAAAGAGTTGGAATTCTTTGAAGAGGTCAAAGGCCCGAAAAAAATGTTGAGAAATCTGAACATTAACGCCGTATCCAAAGAGGGAACCGGGAAAAAGAATTTTTCAAGCATTTTCCCTTACATACCTGAAAATGTTTTGAACAATAGGACTGTGGAAGAAGACCCCCGTATTTTTTAGAGTTAATTCAAAGTAATGTTCAAAACACGCTTATTCCTCTAAGCCCAGGAGCAATAAGAAACCTTGTAATATCCTGATTTTGGGCTTAGTCGGAATAGTAGTTTCGTGACCACAAAATTTGAGATACAAATAATTATTTTATGATTATTTTGATGATTATGATATGATTGCATGACTGTGTGAAAATTTCGTGATGAAATTCTATGCCTAAAGTGTATAAATTGAAAGTAGGGACTAAATCGAATAAGTTGCAAAATTTGCATTCTAGAAGTTTTTAGTATGAAATTGCATTGAAATATTAATTAGGAGGTCTTAAATAGCAATTTGACCAATTTTAAGTTCATGGACAAAATTAGGACATGGAAGGAATTTTTGAAAGTTTAGTAGTAAGGGCATTTTGGTCATTTAGGGTAAAATGAATTAAAATACAAAATTAAAAGCCAATTTTGCTCATCTTCTTCATGGAGGCCGAAATTAGCATGGGGGAAGCCATGGCTAGGGTTTTCAAGCTTTCCAAGCTCAATAAGCAAGGAAAACTGAAATTCGGGCTAAAATGGGGAAAATACCAAGTTGTGGACGAAATGGTAAAAGTAGCCATTT
The DNA here is from genome assembly GCA_025698475.1 of Gossypium anomalum. Taxonomy (NCBI): domain Eukaryota; kingdom Viridiplantae; phylum Streptophyta; class Magnoliopsida; order Malvales; family Malvaceae; genus Gossypium; species Gossypium anomalum. Next base: position 63,625,227 of record CM046957.1, read on the forward strand.
TCGCATACGAGGTAAGTTCATGTGTAAATAATGTAGCATAATTGTTATTTTTAAGTTATTGATGTTAATTATATGATATGCTGATTTTTAATCGTGAAATATTATGCTTTGTGGTTAATGTTGAGTAATATACAAATTATGTTTACTACTTGATAAATATGAATTGCCACCGAGTATCGGTTTCGATATTCCGTGGAAGGCGAGCAAATGTCGATCGAGGAAAAAGCCCGTTTGAACCTTAGGAATAGATTAGGATACAAGTGACATGTCACTAGGATGGTTGAGCATCCGAACTCGTTGAGTTGAGTCCGAGTTCACTTATGGATGCGAATGTTCGAACTCGTTGAGTTGAGTCCGAGTTCGAGAGACGTAACTAGGCATCCGAGCTTGTTGAGTTGAGTCCGAGTTCACTTATGGGCGGGTTACATGATTTCTTGATTACATATATGGCGCTTATGTGCAAATTATCCGTGTATCCGAATTATATTCCGATGTGTTCAACGGGTAAAGTTCTACTCAAATGGAGGAATACTAGAGATGAAAGGGACATATTGGTAAGTGTTGTGAGATGGATACTTTGAACAGGTATGTACTTAACCCTCGGGTTGAAAACTCGATATATCAACAATGTGGTAAGATGATAAATGAAAATATGACATGAATGTCTTGATGATGATTATGCAAATGATATTTTATGTTTGCTTATATGGTTATGTTACTTGCTATTTGCATGTGAACTTACTAAGCATTTATGCTTACTCCCTCCTTTTCATTCCTTGTAGTTTTGACAAGTCAGCTCGGAAATCGGGAACGGTCGGAGGGTCGCTCACACTATCCGTATACCATCTTGGCATAATGGCTTGTATATTTTGAGTATGGCATGTATAGCACTATAATCATTTTGTATATATGGTCTTATGATATGGTTATTGAGTGGTATGAAAATTTTTGGTAATGATTAGCCATTGGAATGGCTAATCATGATCATATTTGGTGTTATGTATGTCAAATTGCTAGCTAATCCATGGAAACCATGAAATAGGTAAAATTTACCATAAAATAGATTCAGACAGCAGTAGTGACGTGAATTTGAAAAATCACTAAAATAGTAGAAATGGAATTAAATAATGAATAAGTTATGGAATCGGAGCTTGATGAGTCTATTTTCATATGGAATGAACAAAATAGGCATATAAATTATATTTTATGAGATATTTAAACTTTTGTGAAACAGGGCCAGAGTGATTTTTGGATCCCCTATTCTGAATTTAAAAATTCATAATAAATTTTACAAAAATAATTAGAAGTTGTTCTTTATATGTACAGATTAATTATTGAGTCTAGTTTTAAGAGAAACAAACCTCATAGTCATTGAAATTTTGTATAGAAAGATATCTGATTCGTAATACACAGAGGTTAGAGTAGTCGAACCCTGAAACATGGGAGATTTTAACTAATAAACTGTACTATTTGGCTCAACCAAAAATTCTAGCAAAAAATTAATAGATAGAAATATGAGTCTAGTTTCATAGAAAATTTACAGATATTAATTTTGAGTTTCGTAACTCGAGATATGAATTTTTAAGTGACTGTGACGCAGATTTTCAGCTTGTCTGAAAATTTTAAAATTAAATTGTTTGAAATTTGTTTAAGTAATGAATTAAGTCCGTTAACACCTCGTATTTGACTCCAGCGATGGTCTCGGCACAGGGCATTACATTTGGTGGTATCGAGTAGGTTTAGTCGGTTCTCGGACTAACCTAGCATGTGTAAAAGTTTAGCTATACATGCCATCGATCCGTGATAGTGTGATGTCTTCGACGCGTATGAGTACCGTCTTATTTAGACAGTGGTACTCTCCAATCGAGCTGCGCTGACCATGTTCAATGTTATGTGAAGGTATTTGAGTAAAGTTATAATTATGATAAGTCTCGGTTCGTAAAAGTGTGAATAAAAGTTTATGATACATATGTGATAATATGTGAGATGAAAATTCATGTTGTGATAAATATCCATATTTGCTTAATGTTCATATGATGTAGTGTATGTGGCTTACTTGATAAGATGAACGGAATAAATAGAAAGTAGTAGAGGTATGAATAAAGGTCATAATATCATGATACGAATGAAAATGTCCTTGTCTTAATTTGGACGTCGAATGTTGATAAATGTTAATGATATATAATTTTTATGAGATAAAGGATTATAATGAAATGAACTTATCTATGTTAAATTGTTGGGTGAATTATATGATTGTAATGATATGTACATGATGATGCACGAAATGAAAGTTGTAATTGTGGTGCAAATATCTATGTTTGTTTGGCCTTATATGATGTCATGAGCATGACTTAATTTAATTAAATGAATCGATAAGTAAAGCTATCTAGAAAACATAGAATGTATGCATAAGTATATTGTCTAAATGGGACAATAGGAAAATTTGTGTAAGCCAACATGAATGTTGCATTGCTGAATGAATGACATGATTTTGATGATGTTGCTATGATGATGGAAATTGTGTCATATGTGTATGTATAAGAAAGTCGAGTGAGAGGTCTTACAACCCCTCCCCTTACCGAAGTGGTACTTATAATGGAATTTCATGAGATCAGTATTGAATAAGTCTCTAGTTGAGAACCCAAAGAGTTCATCGATAGAATAATTATAAGTATGATCAGAGATTGAAAATGAGCTGATAAGTAAAAGTCGAGACGATGAAGTATCGGATTGACGTAAAGATTATTGGAGTTATGTATCTTGTCCCAATTAGAGAAGGAATTCTCTTGGGTAAATCGAATTACTCAGGTGCAAGGTTGAGAAAAGTGTAAATCGAAATTTATTCAGAATTGGCCTTCTTTAGTGAATGGTTCAATATGAAATTTGTGACGGCTGAACTAGTTGGGGAAATGATATTTGAAATGTGAACTATCTGAGTGTGATGATTATGATTGGACAGATTTGTGATCTCTTTTGAGATGTTCTATGTGTTTACCCGTTCTCAGAAATATTTCTATGGCTATTGATCTTCTAAAGAAATTTTTGTTATATGGGAATGTCTTCTAATTCTGGTGTTGGATGAAAGCATTGGTAATCTGACTGGTTTATAATTTATATTGCTCTATTTCATCGGGTATTCTATTTCATTTCGTCTGATAAGAATTGATGAGAGAATACATATGATATTATGATTCTGTTTCTTCTACTTGATGCTTCATCTGATACATATGTATGAGAAGATATATTGATCTTGTTATATTTGATTTCAGTGGGGTTAAATGATGTTTTCTTTTGGACTTTCTTTCTTTGAAGAATTATCGGGGTATTCCGTATTTTCTTTATGAGTTTGGTTTTCGATTCTCCGGCATAGTATCGTATCTTGGGTCTCTTTATTCTCGATTTCTTTATTCAGGTTTCTCTATCTTGGATTTCTTTATTCGGTTTTCTTGTTATCTTTGTTCCATAATTTGTCAATTATGACTCATGATCGAGAAGTGCGTTCTTCACTCGTGATAATCATGTCAAATATGACTATACTTCTAATTTGATCTTGGTAATGTGGTGATTTTAGTATTGGGGTTTTTTTTTCTAATTTCTGTGTAAGGATTTGACATCAGTAAAGGCATAAGTGATAAAAGTGCGAGTTTCAGTCGGTATGGTGAATTATTTATTTGAAATATTTTATGTGACAATTATGTCAGAATTATTTCTATGGCGGAAAGAGGAAAATGTGATGTGTCCTATTGTTAAATGTTTGGCGAGATCTATAAATCATATCTATATTGAATGAATTACTACTCATCAGATTCATGGAATTTTAGGTCTCTTTGATTGTTGGATTTCTTGGAATTCCGGTCTCCATTAATCAAGTTGAGATCCGGGTTTTATGTCATGATATCATGGGAAACTGAGAAGGGTTGAAAATTTAAGAACAGTTGAGAGTTGAGACTGTAAGCTTTCAGATCATATGAGAAATTAAAGAGATGTATTGGAGGTACTGACCTAAGTGAAAGTTCTTCGACACCGAATATGAGATTAAAAGTGAAGACCACTTTTCCGGTAAGATTTTCGAGGACGAAAATCTTTAAAAAGGAGGGGAGAGTTGTAATATCCTGATTTTGGGCTTAGTCGGAATAGTAGTTTTGTGACCACAAAATTTGAGATAGAAATAATTATTTTATGATTATTTTGATGATTATGATATGATTGCATGACTGTGTGAAAATTTCGTGATGAAATTCTATGCCAAAAGTGTTTAAATTGAAAGTAGGGACTAAATCGAATAAGTTGCAAAATTTGCATTCTAGAAGTTTTTAGTATGAAATTGCATTGAAATATTAATTAGGAGGTCTTAAATAGAATTTGACCAATTTTAAGTTCATGGACAAAATTAGGACATGGAAGGAATTTTTGAAAGTTTAGTAGTAAGGGCATTTTGGTCATTTAGGGGTAAAATGAATTAAAATACAAAATTAAAAGCCAATTTTGCTCATCTTCTTCATGGAGGCCGAAATTAGCATGGGGGAAGCCATGGCTAGGGTTTTCAAGCTTTCCAAGCTCAATAAGCAAGGAAAAGCGAAATTCGGGCTAAAATGGGAAAATACCAAGTTGTGGACGAAATGGTAAAAGTAGCCATTTTCGCATACGAGGTAAGTTCATGTGTAAATAATGTAGCATAATTGTTATTTTTAAGTTATTGATGTTAATTATATGATATGCTGATTTTTAATCGTGAAATATTATGCTTTGTGGTTAATGTTGAGTAATATACAAATTATGTTTACTACTTGATAAATATGAATTGCCACCGAGTATCGGTTTCGATATTCCGTGGAAGACAGCAAATGTCAGATCGAGGGAAAAAGCCCGTTTGAACCTTAGGAATAGATTAGGATACAAGTGACATGTCACTAGGATGGTTGAGCATCCGAACTCGTTGAGTTGAGTCCGAGTTCACTTATGGATGCGAATGTTCGAACTCGTTGAGTTGAGTCCGAGTTCGAGAGACGTAACTAGGCATCCGAGCTCGTTGAGTTGAGTCCGAGTTCACTTATGGATGCGAACGCCCGAGCTCGTTGAGTTGAGTCCGAGTTCACTTATGGGCGGGTTACATGATTTCTTAATTACATATATGGCACTTATGTGCAAATTATCCGTGTATCCGAATTATATTCCGATGTGTTCAACGGGTAAAGTTCTACTCAAATGGAGGAATACTAGAGATGAAAGGGACATATTGGTAAGTGTTGTGAGATGGATACTTTGAACAGGTATGTACTTAACCCTCGGGTTGAAAACTCGATATATCAACAATGTGGTAAGATGATAAATGAAAATATGACATGAATGTCTTGATGATGATTATGCAAATGATATTTTATGTTTGCTTATATGGTTATGTTACTTGCTATTTGCATGTGAACTTACTAAGCATTTATGCTTACTCCCTCCTTTTCGTTCCTTGTAGTTTTGACAAGTCAGCTCGGAAATCGGGAACGGTCGGAGGCTCGCTCACACTATCCGTATACCATCTTGGCATAATGGCTTGTATATTTTGAGTATGGCATGTATAGCACTATAATCATTTTGTATATATGGTCTTATGATATGGTTATTGAGTGGTATGAAAATTTTTGGTAATGATTAGCCATTGGAATGGCTAATCATGATCATATTTGGTGTTATGTATGTCAAATTGCTAGCTAATCCATGGAAACCATGAAATAGGTAAAATTTACCATAAAATAGATTCAGACAACAGAGTAGTGACGTGAATTTGAAAAATCACTAAAATAGTAGAAATGGAATTAAATAATGAATAAGTTATGGAATCGGAGCTTGATGAGTCTATTTTCATATGGAATGAATAAAATAGGCATATAAATTATATTTTATGAGATATTTAAACTTTTGTGAAACAGGGCCAGAGTGATTTTTGGATCCCCTATTCTGAATTTAAAAATTCATAATAAATTTTACAAAAATAATTAGAAGTTGTTCTTTATATGTACAGATTACTTATTGAGTCTAGTTTTAAGAGAAACAAACCTCATAGTCATTGAAATTTTGTATAGAAAGATATCTGATTCTGTAATACACAGAGGTCAGAGTAGTCGAACCCTGAAATAGGGAGATTTTAACTAATAAACTGTACTATTTGGCTCAACCAAAAATTCTAGCAAAAAATTAATAATTAGAAATATGAGTCTAGTTTCATAGAAAATTTACAGATATTAATTTTGAGTTTCGTAACTCGAGATATGAATTTTTAAGTGACTGTGACGCAGATTTTCAGCTTGTCTGAAAATTTTAAAATTAAATTGTTTGAGCTGTTTAAGTAATGAATTAAGTCTGTTAACACCTCGTATTTGACTCCAGCGATGGTCTCGGGTACGGGGCATTACATTTGGTGGTATCAGAGTAGGTTTAGTCAGTTCTCGGACTAACCTAGCATGTGTAAAAGTTTAGCTATACATGCCACTGATCTGTGATAGTGTGATGTCTTCTGACGCGTATGAGTACCGTCTTATTTAGACAGGGTACTCTCCAATCGAGCTGCGCTGACCATGTTCAATGTTATGTGAAGGTATTTGAGTAAAGTTATAATTATGATAAGTCTCGGTTCAGAAAAGTGTGAATAAAAGTTTATGATACATATGTGATAATATGTGAGATGAAAATTCATGTTGTGATAAATATCCATATTTGCTTAATGTTCATATGATGTAGTGTATGTGGCTTACTTGATAAGATGAACGGAATAAATAGAAAGTAGTAGAGGTATGAATAAAGGTCATAATATCATGATACGAATGAAAATGTCCTTGTCTTAATTTGGACGTCGAATGTTGATAAATGTTAATGATATATAATTTTTATGAGATAAAGGATTATAATGAAATGAACTTATCTATGTTAAATTGTTGGACTGAATTATATGATTGTAATGATATGTACATGATGATGCACGAAATGAAAGTTGTAATTGTGGTGCAAATATCTATGTTTGTTTGGCCTTATATGATGTCATGAGCATGACTTAATTTAATTAAATGAATCGATAAGTAAAGCTATCTAGAAAACATAGAATGTATGCATAAGTATATTGTCTAAATGGGACAATAGGAAAATTTGTGTAAGCCAACATGAATGTTGCATTGCCTGAATGAATGACATGATTTTGATGATGTTGCTATGATGATGGAAATTGTGTCATATGTGTATGTATAAGAAAGTCGAGTGAGAGGTCTTACAACCCCTCCCCCTTACCGAAGTGGTACTTATAATGGAATTTCATGAGATCTGTATTGAATAAGTCTCTAGTTGAGAACCCAAAGAGTTCACCGATAGAATAATTATAAGTATGATCGAGAGAGATTGAAAATGAGTGATAAGTAAAGTCAGAGAGACAGTATAAGTATCGGATTGACGTAAAGATTATTGGATTTATATCTTGTCCCAATTAGAGAAGGAATTCTCTTGGGTAAATCGAATTACTCAGTGCAAGGTTGAGAAAAGTGTAAATCGAAATTTATTCAGAATTGGCCTTCTTTAGTGAATGGTTCAATATGAAATTTGTGACTATTTGAACTAGTTGGGGAAATGATATTTGAAATGTGAACTATCCGAGTGTGTGATTATGATCTGGGATGATTTAGTGATCTCTTTTGAGATGTTCTATGTGTTTACCCGCTCGAGAGAAATATTTCTATGGCTATTGATCTTCTAAAGAAATTTTTGTTATATGGGAATGTCTTCTAATTCTGGTGTTGGATGAAAGCATTGGTAATCTGACTGGTTTATAATTTATATTGCTCTATTTCATCGGGTATTCTATTTCATTTCAATCGATAAGAATTGATGAGAGAATACATATGATATTATGATTCTGTTTCTTCTACTTGATATGCTTCATCCGATACATATGTATGAGAAGATATATTGATCTTGTTATATTTGATTTGATGGGGTTAAATGATGTTTTCTTTTGGACTTTCTTTCTTTGAAGAATTATCGGGGTATTCCGTATTTTCTTTATGAGTTTGGTTTTCGATTCTCCGGCATAGTATCGTATCTTGGGTCTCTTTATTCTCGATTTCTTTATTCTGGGTTTCTCTATCTTGGATTTCTTTATTCGGTTTTCTTGTTATCTTTGTTCCATAATTTGTCAATTATGACTCATGATCAAGTGCGTTCTTCATTTCGTGATAATCATGTCAAATATGACTATACTTCTAATTTGATCTTGGTAATGTGGTGATTTTAGTATTGGGGTTTTTTTTTCTAATTTCTGTGTAAGGATTTGACATCAGTAAAGGCATAAGTGATAAAAGTGCGAGTTTCAGTCGGTATGGTGAATTATTTATTTGAAATATTTTATGTGACAATTATGTCGTAATTATTTCTATGGCGGAAAAGAGGAAAATGTGATGTGTCCTATTGTTAAATGTTTGGCGAGATCTATAAATCATATCTATATTGAATGAATTACTACTCATCGATTCATGGAATTTTAGGTCTCTTTGATTGTTGGATTTCTTGGAATTCGGTCTCCATTAATCAAGTTGAGATCCGGGTTTTATGTCATGATATCATGGGGAAGCGAGAAGGGTTGAAAATTTAAGAACAGTTGAGAGTTGAGACTGTAAGCTTTGAGATCATATGAGAAATTAAAGAGATGTATTGGAGGTACAGACCTAAGTGAAAGTTCTTCGACACCGAATATGAGATTAAAAGTGAAGACCACTTTTCCGGTAAGATTTTCGAGGACGAAAATCTTTAAAAAGGAGGGGAGAGTTGTAATATCCTGATTTTGGGCTTAGTCGGAATAGTAGTTTTGTGACCACAAAATTTGAGATAGAAATAATTATTTTATGATTATTTTGATGATTATGATATGATTGCATGACTGTGTGTGAAAATTTCGTGATGAAATTCTATGCCAAAAGTGTTTAAATTGAAAGTAGGGACTAAATCGAATAAGTTGCAAAATTTGCATTCTAGAAGTTTTTAGTATGAAATTGCATTGAAATATTAATTAGGAGGTCTTAAATAGAATTTGACCAATTTTAAGTTCATGGACAAAATTAGGACATGGAAGGAATTTTTGAAAGTTTAGTAGTAAGGGCATTTTGGTCATTTAGGGGTAAAATGAATTAAAATACAAAATTAAAAGCCAATTTTGCTCATCTTCTTCATGGAGGCCGAAATTAGCATGGGGGAAGCCATGGCTAGGGTTTTCAAGCTTTCCAAGCTCAATAAGCAAGGAAAACTGAAATTCGGGCTAAAATGGGGAAAATACCAAGTTGTGGACGAAATGGTAAAAGTAGCCATTTTCGCATACGATGAAGTAAGTTCATGTGTAAATAATGTAGCATAATTGTTATTTTTAAGTTATTGATGTTAATTATATGATATGCTGATTTTTAATCGTGAAATATTATGCTTTGTGGTTAATGTTGAGTAATATACAAATTATGTTTACTACTTGATAAATATGAATTGCCACCGAGTATCGGTTTCGATATTCCGTGGAAGACAAGCAAATGTCGATCGAGGAAAAAGCCCGTTTGAACCTTAGGAATAGATTAGGATACAAGTGACATGTCACTAGGATGGTTGAGCATCCGAACTCGTTGAGTTGAGTCCGAGTTCACTTATGGATGCGAATGTTCGAACTCGTTGAGTTGAGTCCGAGTTCGAGAGACGTAACTAGGCATCCGAGCTCGTTGAGTTGAGTCCGAGTTCACTTATGGATGCGAACGCCCGAGCTCGTTGAGTTGAGTCCGGGAGTTCACTTATGGGCGGGTTACATGATTTCTTAATTACATATATGGCACTTATGTGCAAATTATCCGTGTATCCGAATTATATTCCGATGTGTTCAACGGGTAAAGTTCTACTCAAATGGAGGAATACTAGAGATGAAAGGGACATATTGGTAAGTGTTGTGAGATGGATACTTTGAGCAGTGTATGTACTTAACCTCGGGTTGAAAACTCGATATATCAACAATGTGGTAAGATGATAAATGAAAATATGACATGAATGTCTTGATGATGATTATGCAAATGATATTTTATGTTTGCTTATATGGTTATGTTACTTGCTATTTGCATGTGAACTTACTAAGCATTTATGCTTACTCCCTCCTTTTCGTTCCTTGTAGTTTTGACAAGTCAGCTCGGAAATCGGGAACGGTCGGAGGCTCGCTCACACTATCCGTATACCATCTTGGCATAATGGCTTGTATATTTTGAGTATGGCATGTATAGCACTATAATCATTTTGTATATATGGTCTTATGATATGGTTATTGAGTGGTATGAAAATTTTTGGTAATGATTAGCCATTGGAATGGCTAATCATGATCATATTTGGTGTTATGTATGTCAAATTGCTAGCTAATCCATGGAAACCATGAAATAGGTAAAATTTACCATAAAATAGATTCAGACAGCAGTAGTGACGTGAATTTGAAAAATCACTAAAATAGTAGAAATGGAATTAAATAATGAATAAGTTATGGAATCGGAGCTTGATGAGTCTATTTTCATATGGAATGAATAAAATAGGCATATAAATTATATTTTATGAGATATTTAAACTTTTGTGAAACAGGGCCAGAGTGATTTTTGGATCCCCTATTCTGAATTTAAAAATTCATAATAAATTTTACAAAAATAATTAGAAGTTGTTCTTTATATGTACAGATTACTTATTGAGTCTAGTTTTAAGAGAAACAAACCTCATAGTCATTGAAATTTTGTATAGAAAGATATCTGATTCGTAATACACAGAGGTCAGAGTAGTCGAACCCTGAAATAGGGGAGATTTTAACTAATAAACTGTACTATTTGGCTCAACCAAAAATTCTAGCAAAAAATTAATAATTAGAAATATGAGTCTAGTTTCATAGAAAATTTACAGATATTAATTTTGAGTTTCGTAACTCGAGATATGAATTTTTAAGTGACTGTGACGCAGATTTTTAGCTTGTCTGAAAATTTTAAAATTAAATTGTTTGAGCTGTTTAAGTAATGAATTAAGTCTGTTAACACCTCGTATTTGACTCCAGCGACGGTCTCGGGTACGGGGCATTACATTTGGTGGTATCAGAGTAGGTTTAGTCGGTTCTCGGACTAACCTAGCATGTGTAAAAGTTTAGCTATACATGCCACTGATCTGTGATAGTGTGATGTCTTCCGACGCGTATGAGTACCGTCTTATTTAGACAGGGTACTCTCCAATCGAGCTGCGCTGACCATGTTCAATGTTATGTGAAGGTATTTGAGTAAAGTTATAATTATGATAAGTCTCGGTTCAGAAAAGTGTGAATAAAAGTTTATGATACATATGTGATAATATGTGAGATGAAAATTCATGTTGTGATAAATATCCATATTTGCTTAATGTTCATATGATGTAGTGTATGTGGCTTACTTGATAAGATGAACGGAATAAATAGAAAGTAGTAGAGGTATGAATAAAGGTCATAATATCATGATACGAATGAAAATGTCCTTGTCTTGATTTGGACGTCGAATGTTGATAAATGTTAATGATATATAATTTTTATGAGATAAAGGATTATAATGAAATGAACTTATCTATGTTAAATTGTTGGACTGAATTATATGATTGTAATGATATGTACATGATGATGCACGAAATGAAAGTTGTAATTGTGGTGCAAATATCTATGTTTGTTTGGCCTTATATGATGTCATGAGCATGACTTAATTTAATTAAATGAATCGATAAGTAAAGCTATCTAGAAAACATAGAATGTATGCATAAGTATATTGTCTAAATGGGACAATAGGAAAATTTGTGTAAGCCAACATGAATGTTGCATTGCCTCTGAATGAATGACATGATTTTGATGATGTTGCTATGATGATGGAAATTGTGTCATATGTGTATGTATAAGAAAGTCGAGTGAGAGGTCTTACAACCCCTCCCCTTACAGAAGTGGTACTTATAATGGAATTTCATGAGATCTGTATTGAATAAGTCTCTAGTTGAGAACCCAAAGAGTTCAACGATAGAATAATTATAAGTATGATCAGAGATTGAAAATGAGTGATAAGTAAAGTCGAGAGAGACGAAGAAGTATCGGATTGACGTAAAGATTATTGGAGTTATGTCTTGTCCCAATTAGAGAAGGAATTCTCTTGGGTAAATCGAATTACTCAGTGCAAGGTTGAGAAAAGTGTAAATCGAAATTTATTCAGAATTGGCCTTCTTTAGTGAATGGTTCAATATGAAATTTGTGTGATTTGAACTAGTTGGGGAAATGATATTTGAAATGTGAACTATCCGAGTGTGTGATTATGACTGACAGATTTAGTGATCTCTTTTGAGATGTTCTATGTGTTTACCCGTTCTCGTAAATATTTCTATGGCTATTGATCTTCTAAAGAAATTTTTGTTATATGGGAATGTCTTCTAATTCGTGTTGGATGAAAGCATTGGTAATCTGAGTGGTTTATAATTTATATTGCTCTATTTCATCGGGTATTCTATTTCATTTTTAAATCGATAAGAATTGATGAGAGAATACATATGATATTATGATTCTGTTTCTTCTACTTGATGCTTCATCTGATACATATGTATGAGAAGATATATTGATCTTGTTATATTTGATTTCAGTGGGGTTAAATGATGTTTTCTTTTGGACTTTCTTTCTTTGAAGAATTATCAGGGTATTCCGTATTTTCTTTATGAGTTTGGTTTTCGATTCTCCGGCATAGTATCGTATCTTGGGTCTCTTTATTCTCGATTTCTTTATTCTGGGTTTCTCTATCTTGGATTTCTTTATTCGGTTTTCTTGTTATCTTTGTTCCATAATTTGTCAATTATGACTCATGATCGAAGTGCGTTCTTCAGCTCGTGATAATCATGTCAAATATGACTATACTTCTAATTTGATCTTGGTAATGTGGTGATTTTAGTATTGGGGTTTTTTTTCTAATTTCTGTGTAAGGATTTGACATCAGTAAAGGCATAAGTGATAAAAGTGCGAGTTTCAGTCGGTATGGTGAATTATTTATTTGAAATATTTTATGTGACAATTATGTCAGAATTATTTCTATGGCGGAAAGAGGAAAATGTGATGTGTCCTATTGTTAAATGTTTGGCGAGATCTATAAATCATATCTATATTGAATGAATTACTACTCATCGATTCATGGAATTTTAGGTCTCTTTGATTGTTGGATTTCTTGGAATTCGGTCTCCATTAATCAAGTTGAGATCCGGGTTTTATGTCATGATATCATGGGAAAGCGAGAAGGGTTGAAAATTTAAGAACAGTTGAGAGTTGAGACTGTAAGCTTTCAGATCATATGAGAAATTAAAGAGATGTATTGGAGGTACAGCCTAAGTGAAAGTTCTTCGACACCGAATATGAGATTAAAAGTGAAGACCACTTTTCCGGTAAGATTTTCGAGGACGAAAATCTTTAAAAAGGAGGGGAGAGTTGTAATATCCGATTTTGGGCTTAGTCGGAATAGTAGTTTTGTGACCACAAAATTTGAGATAGAAATAATTATTTTATGATTATTTTGATGATTATGATATGATTGCATGACTGTGTGAAAATTTCGTGATGAAATTCTATGCCAAAAGTGTTTAAATTGAAAGTAGGGACTAAATCGAATAAGTTGCAAAATTTGCATTCTAGAAGTTTTTAGTATGAAATTGCATTGAAATATTAATTAGGAGGTCTTAAATAGAATTTGACCAATTTTAAGTTCATGGACAAAATTAGGACATGGAAGGAATTTTTGAAAGTTTAGTAGTAAGGGCATTTTGGTCATTTAGGGGTAAAATGAATTAAAATACAAAATTAAAAGCCAATTTTGCTCATCTTCTTCATGGAGGCCGAAATTAGCATGGGGGAAGCCATGGCTAGGGTTTTCAAGCTTTCCAAGCTCAATAAGCAAGGAAAACTGAAATTCGGGCTAAAATGGGGAAAATACCAAGTTGTGGACGAAATGGTAAAAGTAGCCATTTTCGCATACGAGGTAAGTTCATGTGTAAATAATGTAGCATAATTGTTATTTTTAAGTTATTGATGTTAATTATATGATATGCTGATTTTTAATCGTGAAATATTATGCTTTGTGGTTAATGTTGAGTAATATACAAATTATGTTTACTACTTGATAAATATGAATTGCCACCGAGTATCGGTTTCGATATTCCGTGGAAGACAGCAAATGTCAGATCGAGGGAAAAAGCCCGTTTGAACCTTAGGAATAGATTAGGATACAAGTGACATGTCACTAGGATGGTTGAGCATCCGAACTCGTTGAGTTGAGTCCGAGTTCACTTATGGATGCGAATGTTCGAACTCGTTGAGTTGAGTCCGAGTTCGAGAGGCGTAACTAGGCATCCGAGCTCGTTGAGTTGAGTCCGAGTTCACTTATGGATGCGAACGCCCGAGCTCGTTGAGTTGAGTCCGAGTTCACTTATGGGCGGGTTACATGATTTCTTAATTACATATATGGCACTTATGTGCAAATTATCCGTGTATCCGAATTATATTCCGATGTGTTCAACGGGTAAAGTTCTACTCAAATGGAGGAATACTAGAGATGAAAGGGACATATTGGTAAGTGTTGTGAGATGGATACTTTGAGCAGGTATGTACTTAACCCTCGGGTTGAAAACTCGATATATCAACAATGTGGTAAGATGATAAATGAAAATATGACATGAATGTCTTGATGATGATTATGCAAATGATATTTTATGTTTGCTTATATGGTTATGTTACTTGCTATTTGCATGTGAACTTACTAAGCATTTATGCTTACTCCCTCCTTTTCGTTCCTTGTAGTTTTGACAAGTCAGCTCGGAAATCGGAACAGTCGGAGGCTCGCTCACACTATCAAGTATACCATCTTGGCATAATGGCTTGTATATTTTGAGTATGGCATGTATAGCACTATAATCATTTTGTATATATGGTCTTATGATATGGTTATTGAGTGGTATGAAAATTTTTGGTAATGATTAGCCATTGGAATGGCTAATCATGATCATATTTGGTGTTATGTATGTCAAATTGCTAGCTAATCCATGGAAACCATGAAATAGGTAAAATTTACCATAAAATAGATTCAGATAGCAGTAGTGACGTGAATTTGAAAAATCACTAAAATAGTAGAAATGGAATTAAATAATGAATAAGTTATGGAATCGGAGCTTGATGAGTCTATTTTCATATGGAATGAATAAAATAGGCATATAAATTATATTTTATGAGATATTTAAACTTTTGTGAAACAGGGCCAGAGTGATTTTTGGATCCCCTATTCTGAATTTAAAAATTCATAATAAATTTTACAAAAATAATTAGAAGTTGTTCTTTATATGTACAGATTACTTATTGAGTCTAGTTTTAAGAGAAACAAACCTCATAGTCATTGAAATTTTGTATAGAAAGATATCTGATTCGTAATACACAGAGGTCAGAGTAGTCGAACCCTGAAATAGGGGAGATTTTAACTAATAAACTGTACTATTTGGCTCAACCAAAAATTCTAGCAAAAAATTAATAATTAGAAATATGAGTCTAGTTTCATAGAAAATTTACAGATATTAATTTTGAGTTTCGTAACTCGAGATATGAATTTTTAAGTGACTGTGACGCAGATTTTCAGCTTGTCTGAAAATTTTAAAATTAAATTGTTTGAGCTGTTTAAGTAATGAATTAAGTCTGTTAACACCTCGTATTTGACTCCAGCGACGGTCTCGGGTACGGGGCATTACATTTGGTGGTATCAGAGTAGGTTTAGTCAGTTCTCGGACTAACCTAGCATGTGTAAAAGTTTAGCTATACATGCCAGCGATGCGTGATAGTGTGATGTCTTCCGACAGCGTATGAGTACCGTCTTATTTAGACAGGTACTCTCCAATCGAGTCACGCTGACCATGTTCAATGTTATGTGAAGGTATTTGAGTAAAGTTATAATTATGATAAGTCTCGGTTCAGAAAAGTGTGAATAAAAGTTTATGATACATATGTGATAATATGTGAGATGAAAATTCATGTTGTGATAAATATCCATATTTGCTTAATGTTCATATGATGTAGTGTATGTGGCTTACTTGATAAGATGAACGGAATAAATAGAAAGTAGTAGAGGTATGAATAAAGGTCATAATATCATGATACGAATGAAAATGTCCTTGTCTTAATTTGGACGTCGAATGTTGATAAATGTTAATGATATATAATTTTTATGAGATAAAGGATTATAATGAAATGAACTTATCTATGTTAAATTGTTGGGTGAATTATATGATTGTAATGATATGTACATGATGATGCACGAAATGAAAGTTGTAATTGTGGTGCAAATATCTATGTTTGTTTGGCCTTATATGATGTCATGAGCATGACTTAATTTAATTAAATGAATCGATAAGTAAAGCTATCTAGAAAACATAGAATGTATGCATAAGTATATTGTCTAAATGGGACAATAGGAAAATTTGTGTAAGCCAACATGAATGTTGCATTGCCTGAATGAATGACATGATTTTGATGATGTTGCTATGATGATGGAAATTGTGTCATATGTGTATGTATAAGAAAGTCGAGTGAGAGGTCCTACAACCCCTCCCCCCTTACCGAAGTGGTACTTATAATGGAATTTCATGAGATCTGTATTGAATAAGTCTCTGGTTGAGAACCCAAAGAGTTCAATGATAGAATAGTTATAAGTATGATCAGAGATTGAAAATGAGCTGATAAGTAAAGTCGAGAGACGATGAAGTATCGGATTGACGTAAAGATTATTGGAGTTATGTCTTGTCCCAATTAGAGAAGGAATTCTCTTGGGTAAATCGAATTACTCAGTGCAAGGTTGAGAAAAGTGTAAATCGAAATTTATTCAGAATTGGCCTTCTTTAGTGAATGGTTCAATATGAAATTTGTGACAATTTGAACTAGTTGGGGAAATGATATTTGAAATGTGAACTATCCGAGTGTGTGATTTATTTGGATGATTTGCTTGATCTCTTTTGAGATGTTCTATGTGTTTACCCGTTCTCGAAATATTTCTATGGCTATTGATCTTCTAAAGAAATTTTTGTTATATGGGAATGTCTTCTAATTCAGTGTTGGATGAAAGCATTGGTAAATCGATTGGTTTATAATTTATATTGCTCTATTTCATCGGGTATTCTATTTCATTTTCGTCGATAAGAATTGATGAGAGAATACATATGATATTATGATTCATTTCTTCTACTTGATGCTTCATCCGATACATATGTATGAGAAGATATATTGATCTTGTTATATTTGATTTGAGTGGGGTTAAATGATGTTTTCTTTTGGACTTTCTTTCTTTGAAGAATTATCGGGGTATTCAGTATTTTCTTTATGAGTTTGGTTTTCGATTCTCAGGCATAGTATCGTATCTTGGGTCTCTTTATTCTCGATTTCTTTATTCTAGGTTTCTCTATCTTGGATTTCTTTATTCGGTTTTCTTGTTATCTTTGTTCCATAATTTGTCAATTATGACTCATGATCGAAGTGCGTTCTTCAGCTCGTGATAATCATGTCAAATATGACTATACTTCTAATTTGATCTTGGTAATGTGGTGATTTTAGTATTGGGGTTTTTTCTAATTTCGTGTAAGGATTTGACATCGATAAAGGCATAAGTGATAAAAGTGCGAGTTTGATCGGTATGGTGAATTATTTATTTGAAATATTTTATGTGACAATTATGTCAGAATTATTTCTATGGCGGAAAGAGGAAAATGTGATGTGTCCTATTGTTAAATGTTTGGCGAGATCTATAAATCATATCTATATTGAATGAATTACTACTCATCAGATTCATGGAATTTTAGGTCTCTTTGATTGTTGGATTTCTTGGAATTCCGGTCTCCATTAATCAAGTTGAGATCCGGGTTTTATGTCATGATATCATGGGAAAGCGAGAAGGGTTGAAAATTTAAGAAACAGATTGAGAGTTGAGGCTGTAAGCTTTCGAGATCATATGAGAAATTAAAGAGAGATGTATGGAGAGTACAGCCTAAGTGAAAGTTCTTCGACACACGAATATGAGATTAAAAGTGAAGACCACTTTTAGGTAAGATTTTTAGAGGACGAAAATCTTTAAAAAAAGAGAGGAGAGTTGTAATATCCTCGATTTTGGGCTTAGTCGGAATAGTAGTTTTGTGACCACAAAATTTGAGATAGAAATAATTATTTTATGATTATTTTGATGATTATGATATGATTGCATGATGTGTGAAAATTTCGTGATGAAATTCTATGCCAAAAGTGTTTAAATTGAAAGTAGGGACTAAATCGAATAAGTTGCAAAATTTGCATTCTAGAAGTTTTTAGTATGAAATTGCATTGAAATATTAATTAGGAGGTCTTAAATAGAATTTGACCAATTTTAAGTTCATGGACAAAATTAGGACATGGAAGGAATTTTGAAAGTTTAGTAGTAAGGGCATTTTGGTCATTTAGGGGTAAAATGAATTAAAATACAAAATTAAAAGCCAATTTTGCTCATCTTCTTCATGGAGGCCGAAATTAGCATGGGGAAGCCATGGCTAGGGTTTTCAAGCTTTCCAAGCTCAATAAGCAAGAAAAGCGAAATTCGGGCTAAAATGGGAAAATACCAAGTTGTGGACGAAATGGTAAAAGTAGCCATTTTCGCATACGAGGTAAGTTCATGTGTAAATAATGTAGCATAATTGTTATTTTTAAGTTATTGATGTTAATTATATGATATGCTGATTTTTAATCGTGAAATATTATGCTTTGTGGTTAATGTTGAGTAATATACAAATTATGTTTACTACTTGATAAATATGAATTGCCACCGAGTATCGGTTTCGATATTCCGTGGAAGACAAGCAAATGTCGGATCGAGGAAAAAGCCCGTTTGAACCTTAGGAATAGATTAGGATACAAGTGACATGTCACTAGGATGGTTGAGCATCCGAACTCGTTGAGTTGAGTCGAGTTCACTTATGGATGCGAATGTTCGAACTCGTTGAGTTGAGTCCGAGTTCGAGAGACGTAACTAGGCATCCGAGCTCGTTGAGTTGAGTCCGAGTTCACTTATGGATGCGAACGCCGAGCTC
Source organism: Gossypium anomalum (assembly GCA_025698475.1). Lineage (NCBI taxonomy): Eukaryota > Viridiplantae > Streptophyta > Magnoliopsida > Malvales > Malvaceae > Gossypium > Gossypium anomalum. The sequence goes on from CM046957.1 coordinate 63,644,364, forward strand.
GTTGAGTTGAGTCCGAGTTCACTTATGGGCGGGTTACATGATTTCTTAATTACATATATGGCACTTATGTGCAAATTATCCGTGTATCCGAATTATATTCCGATGTGTTCAACGGGTAAAGTTCTACTCAAATGGAGGAATACTAGAGATGAAAGGGACATATTGGTAAGTGTTGTGAGATGGATACTTTGAGCAGGTATGTACTTAACCTCGGGTTGAAAACTCGATATATCAACAATGTGGTAAGATGATAAATGAAAATATGACATGAATGTCTTGATGATGATTATGCAAATGATATTTTATGTTTGCTTATATGGTTATGTTACTTGCTATTTGCATGTGAACTTACTAAGCATTTATGCTTACTCCCTCCTTTTCGTTCCTTGTAGTTTTGACAAGTCAGCTCGGAAATCGGGAGCAGTCGGAGGCTCGCTCACACTATCCAGTATACCATCTTGGCATAATGGCTTGTATATTTTGAGTATGGCATGTATAGCACTATAATCATTTTGTATATATGGTCTTATGATATGGTTATTGAGTGGTATGAAAATTTTTGGTAATGATTAGCCATTGGAATGGCTAATCATGATAATATTTGGTGTTATGTATGTCAAATTGCTAGCTAATCCATGGAAACCATGAAATAGGTAAAATTTACCATAAAATAGATTCAGACAGCAGTAGTGACGTAAATTTGAAAAATCACTAAAAATAGTAGAAATGGAATTAAATAATGAATAAGTTATGGAATCGGAGCTTGATGAGTCTATTTTCATATGGAATGAACAAAATAGGCATATAAATTATATTTTATGAGATATTTAAACTTTTGTGAAACAGGGCCAGAGTGATTTTGGATCCCTATTCTGAATTTAAAAATTCATAATAAATTTTACAAAAATAATTAGAAGTTGTTCTTTATATGTACAGATTACTTATTGAGTCTAGTTTTAAGAGAAACAAACCTCATAGTCATTGAAATTTTGTATAGAAAGATATCTGATTCGTAATACACAGAGGTCAGATTAGTCAAACCCTGAAATAGGGAGATTTTAACTAATAAACCTGTACTATTTGGCTCAACCAAAAATTCTAGCAAAAAATTAATAATTAGAAATATGAGTCTAGTTTCATAGAAAATTTACAGATATTAATTTTGAGTTTCAGTAACTCGAGATATATGATTTTTAAGTGATCTGTGACGCAGATTTTCAGCTTGTCTGAAAATTTTAAAATTAAATTGTTTGAAATTCATTTAAGTAATGAATTAAGTCCTGTTAACACCTCGTATTTGACTCCAGCGACGGTCTCGGAGTGCGGGGCATTACATTTGGTGGTATCGAGTAGGTTTAGTCGGTTCTCGGACTAACCTAGCATGTGTAAAAGTTTAGCTATACATGCCAGCGATCCGTGATAGTGTGATGTCTTCCGACGCGTATGAGTACCGTCTTATTTAGGTGGTACTCTCCAATCGAGCTGCGCTGACCATGTTCAATGTTATGTGAAGGTATTTGAGTAAAGTTATAATTATGATAAGTCTCGGTTCAGAAAAGTGTGAATAAAAGTTTATGATACATATGTGATAATATGTGAGATGAAAATTCATGTTGTGATAAATATCCATATTTGCTTAATGTTCATATGATGTAGTGTATGTGGCTTACTTGATAAGATGAACGGAATAAATAGAAAGTAGTAGAGGTATGAATAAAGGTCATAATATCATGATACGAATGAAAATGTCCTTGTCTTAATTTGGACGTCGAATGTTGATAAATGTTAATGATATATAATTTTTATGAGATAAAGGATTATAATGAAATGAACTTATCTATGTTAAATTGTTGGACTGAATTATATGATTGTAATGATATGTACATGATGATGCACGAAATGAAAGTTGTAATTGTGGTGCAAATATCTATGTTTGTTTGGCCTTATATGATGTCATGAGCATGACTTAATTTAATTAAATGAATCGATAAGTAAAGCTATCTATGCATAAGTATATTGTCTAAATGGGACAATAGGAAAATTTGTGTAAGCCAACATGAATGTTGCATTGCCTGAATGAATGACATGATTTTGATGATGTTGCTATGATGATGGAAATTGTGTCATATGTGTATGTATAAGAAAGTCGAGTGAGAGGTCTTACAACCCCTCCCCCTTACCGAAGTGGTACTTATAATGGAATTTCATGAGATCTGTATTGAATAAGTCTCTAGTTGAGAACCCAAAGAGTTCACTGATAGAATAATTATAAGTATGATCAGAGATTGAAAATGAGCTGATAAGTAAAGTCAGAGACAGTAAGTATCGGATTGACGTAAAGATTATTGGAGTTATGTACTGTCCCAATTAGAGAAGGAATTCTCTTGGGTAAATCGAATTACTCAGGTGCAAGGTTGAGAAAAGTGTAAATCGAAATTTATTCAGAATTGGCCTTCTTTAGTGAATGGTTCAATATGAAATTTGTGACTATTTGAACTAGTTGGGGAAATGATATTTGAAATGTGAACTATCCGAGTGTGTGATTATGATTTGGGACAGATTTAGATCTCTTTTGAGATGTTCTATGTGTTTACCCGTTCTAGAAATATTTCTATGGCTATTGATCTTCTAAAGAAATTTTTGTTATATGGGAATGTCTTCTAATTTCGTGTTGGATGAAAGCATTGGTAATCTGAGATGGTTTATAATTTATATTGCTCTATTTCATCGGGTATTCTATTTCATTTAAATCGATAAGAATTGATGAGAGAATACATATGATATTATGATTCTCATTTCTTCTACTTGATGCTTCATCTGATACATATGTATGAGAAGATATATTGATCTTGTTATATTTGATTTCAGTGGGGTTAAATGATGTTTTCTTTTGGACTTTCTTTCTTTGAAGAATTATCGGGGTATTCCGTATTTTCTTTATGAGTTTGGTTTTCGATTCTCCGGCATAGTATCGTATCTTGGGTCTCTTTATTCTCGATTTCTTTATTCTGGGTTTCTCTATCTTGGATTTCTTTATTCGGTTTTCTTGTTATCTTTGTTCCATAATTTGTCAATTATGACTCATGATCGAAGTGCGTTCTTCAGCTCGTGATAATCATGTCAAATATGACTATACTTCTAATTTGATCTTGGTAATGTGGTGATTTTAGTATTGGGGTTTTTTTTTCTAATTTCTGTGTAAGGATTTGACATCAGTAAAGGCATAAGTGATAAAAGTCAGAGTTTGATCGGTATGGTGAATTATTTATTTGAAATATTTTATGTGACAATTATGTCAGAATTATTTCTATGGCGGAAAGAGGAAAATGTGATGTGTCCTATTGTTAAATGTTTGGCGAGATCTATAAATCATATCTATATTGAATGAATTACTACTCATCAGATTCATGGAATTTTAGGTCTCTTTGATTGTTGGATTTCTTGGAATTCCGGTCTCCATTAATCAAGTTGAGATCCGGGTTTTATGTCATGATATCATGGGAAACTGAGAAGGGTTGAAAATTTAAGAACAGTTGAGAGTTGAGACTGTAAGCTTTCAGATCATATGAGAAATTAAAGAGATGTATTGGAGGTACAGCCTAAGTGAAAGTTCTTCGACACCGAATATGAGATTAAAAGTGAAGACCACTTTTCCGGTAAGATTTTCGAGGACGAAAATCTTTAAAAAGGAGGGGAGAGTTGTAATATCCTGATTTTGGGCTTAGTCGGAATAGTAGTTTTGTGACCACAAAATTTGAGATAGAAATAATTATTTTATGATTATTTTGATGATTATGATATGATTGCATGACTGTGTGAAAATTTCGTGATGAAATTCTATGCCAAAAGTGTTTAAATTGAAAGTAGGGACTAAATCGAATAAGTTGCAAAATTTGCATTCTAGAAGTTTTTAGTATGAAATTGCATTGAAATATTAATTAGGAGGTCTTAAATAGAATTTGACCAATTTTAAGTTCATGGACAAAATTAGGACATGGAAGGAATTTTTGAAAGTTTAGTAGTAAGGGCATTTTGGTCATTTAGGGTAAAATGAATTAAAATACAAAATTAAAAGCCAATTTTGCTCATCTTCTTCATGGAGGCCGAAATTAGCATGGGGAAGCCATGGCTAGGGTTTTCAAGCTTTCCAAGCTCAATAAGCAAGGAAACTCAAATTCGGGCTAAAATGGGGAAAATACCAAGTTGTGGACGAAATGGTAAAAGTAGCCATTTTCGCATACGAGGTAAGTTCATGTGTAAATAATGTAGCATAATTGTTATTTTTAAGTTATTGATGTTAATTATATGATATGCTGATTTTTAATCGTGAAATATTATGCTTTGTGGTTAATGTTGAGTAATATACAAATTATGTTTACTACTTGATAAATATGAATTGCCACCGAGTATCGGTTTCGATATTCCGTGGAAGACAGCAGAAATGTCGATCGAGGAAAAAGCCCGTTTGAACCTTAGGAATAGATTAGGATACAAGTGACATGTCACTAGGATGGTTGAGCATCCGAACTCGTTGAGTTGAGTCCGAGTTCACTTATGGATGCGAATGTTCGAACTCGTTGAGTTGAGTCCGAGTTCGAGAGACGTAACTAGGCATCCGAGCTCGTTGAGTTGAGTCCGAGTTCACTTATGGATCGAACGCCCGAGCTCGTTGAGTTGAGTCCGAGTTCACTTATGGGCGGGTTACATGATTTCTTAATTACATATATGGCACTTATGTGCAAATTATCCGTGTATCCGAATTATATTCCGATGTGTTCAACGGGTAAAGTTCTACTCAAATGGAGGAATACTAGAGATGAAAGGGACATATTGGTAAGTGTTGTGAGATGGATACTTTGAAGCAGTATGTACTTAACCCTCGGGTTGAAAACTCGATATATCAACAATGTGGTAAGATGATAAATGAAAATATGACATGAATGTCTTGATGATGATTATGCAAATGATATTTTATGTTTGCTTATATGGTTATGTTACTTGCTATTTGCATGTGAACTTACTAAGCATTTATGCTTACTCCCTCCTTTTCATTCCTTGTAGTTTTGACAAGTCAGCTCAGAGAAATCGGGAACAGTCGGAGGCTCGCTCACACTATCCAGTATACCATCTTGGCATAATGGCTTGTATATTTTGAGTATGGCATGTATAGCACTATAATCATTTTGTATATATGGTCTTATGATATGGTTATTGAGTGGTATGAAAATTTTTGGTAATGATTAGCCATTGGAATGGCTAATCATGATAATATTTGGTGTTATGTATGTCAAATTGCTAGCTAATCCATGGAAACCATGAAATAGGTAAAATTTACCATAAAATAGATTCAGACAGCAGTAGTGACGTAAATTTGAAAAATCACTAAAAATAGTAGAAATGGAATTAAATAATGAATAAGTTATGGAATCGGAGCTTGATGAGTCTATTTTCATATGGAATGAACAAAATAGGCATATAAATTATATTTTATGAGATATTTAAACTTTTGTGAAACAGGGCCAGAGTGATTTTTGGATCCCCTATTCTGAATTTAAAAATTCATAATAAATTTTACAAAAATAATTAGAAGTTGTTATTTATATGTACAGATTACTTGTTAAGTCTAGTTTTAAGAGAAACAAACCTCATAGTCATTGAAATTTTGTATAGAAAGATATCTGATTCGTAATATACAGAGGTCAGAGTAGTCGAACCCTGAAATAGGGGAGATATTAACTAATAAACTGTACTATTTGGCTCAACCAAAAATTCTATAAAAAAATTAATAGATAGAAATATGAGTCTAGTTTCATATAAAATTTACAGATATTAATTTTGAGTTTCGTAACTCAAGATATGAATTTTTAAGCGACTGTGACGCAGATTTTTAGCTTGTCTGAAAATTTTAAAATTAAATTGTTTGAGCTGTTTAAGTAATGAATTAAGTCTGTTAACACTTCGTATTCGACTCCAGCGACGGTCTCGGGTACGGGGCATTACAAACCTTTTGTGAAATAAGCTTATGTCCAACATCTTTATTTCAAATAAATGTATCTTTTTGCCTCATTCTGTACAAATATTCTTTTATTCTTTCATTTAATTCATAACCATACCATATAAATAATTATTCTTAGACTCTTTCATTCTTTGGATCTTCCTTCATCCCTACAACAGGTCTCTAGATATCAGTGATATGAACGATGTTGCTACTGGCTTAAAATCTCCTTTTGAGTAAGATATGTGTCTAGAGGAACTTCAGGACTCTGAAGAGGATCGAGATTGTAGCTTATCTCCTGATTTGTTAAGGATGGTAGAACAAGATGAGAAATAAATCCTACCTTACAAAGAATTAGTGGAATCCATAGCCTTTCTCTATGTGGGGCATAGATGTTATTGGGCGGATCTCGTCAAAAGCTTTTAGTGGGCATCAATTCGTCTTTACGGTCATCGATTACTTCACTAAGTGGGTAAAAGCTGCTTCATATGCCAATGTTACAAAGTCAACAGTCAGCAAATTCTTGAAAAAATAAATCATATCTTAGTATGGAATGCCAAAAATGATAATATCTAACAATGCACTAAATTTGAACAATAGCACGATATCAGAAGTTTGTAGTCTGTTCAAGATTAAAACACCATATCGCCTCAAAATGAACGGTGCAGTGAAGGTAACCAACAAAAAAAATTATGGGGAAAATGAACAAGACTTGTAAAGATTGGCATGAGAAGTTACCATTTACCCTCTATGCTTATCGAACGTCTGTCAGGACCTTTACCGGAGCGACACCTTCCTCATTAATTTATGAAATGGAAGCGGCTTTGTCATTAAAGTTGAGATTCATTCTCTCCGAGTTCTTGCTAAGCTGAAGTTAAATGAAGCCAAAAGGATCAAATCTTGACATGATCAATTGAATCTGGTTGAAGAGATAAGGTTGAAAGCCATCCGTCATGATCAGATGTACTAAAAGCGAATGATGCAAGCTTACAACAAAAAGGTTCGTCCCAGAGAATTCCATGAGGGAGACTTGGTATTAAAGAAGATAATTCCCACAGAAAAGGACTTCAGAGGAAAATGGATGCCAAACTGGGAAGGACCTTATGTGGTAAAGAATGCCTTTTTTGCAAGAGCATTGATATTAACTGAAATGGATGGCAAGACTTTGCCTAATTCAGTGAATTCAGATCCAGTCAAGAAATAATTCGCCTAAAAAAAAAGGAAAAGGAGAGGCCAAGGCGAAAACTCGTAAAAAAATGCCTTGAGACCAAAGGGGTTTTTTGAATTAGAAACCCGTGAAAGGGCGATTCAAATCTTGATCGAAGATGAGGCATGCGGTAGTCTTGCTTTTTTCGAATTAATAAGAAGGGGAGATGCTACATCTTGGGGCATCAACTGAGTACTCTAGATCTCCGAATTAATAAGAGGTTTGTGCAGAGAAGCTTATTCTGCGATATTTGGGGCACCTATTTTCCTTTTACTCATTTTGTATTTCAGCAATGTTTGTTTTCTTTGATTAATCTATTCTTTTCAAATTTTGTTCTTGATAAATTTCAGTTTTGTCCATCATTATGATCTTTTTCAAGCACTTTGCATTGAAATAACGATTAATGAATTAGTAATATTCAAGTAAAATGAGTTCTGCATATTACTCTGAAAGCTTCTAAATAGTACGATGACCTGAAACAGGACCACTTTTTAGAACTAGCCAAACTTAAGGGTTGGAAACATTTGAGAAAGAATAGTCTAAATTGTGACTATTTCTTCGAATTTTTTGTCAAAGATACTAGCTGAACAAGAAGGCATGGTAACACGTCAATGATAGAACCTTGATAAATTGCGAGTAATGACAACCTAAGCATTAAAAAGGGATCATTCTAAAAAAAATGACATTCTGCATTCATGCAAATATCATTCATACACATCTAATTAGGAGCATCTGATTCATCCTGATCATGACATCCTAATCACTAGGCATAAATAGGCTTATGAAAGAGATTTTACATGCCATGTTCCCCAGAAAATGGTGTAACAGATCAGACAAGTTACAAATCCCATACCTCTGAAGTTGCAGTGGGACGAATTGAAGTTATTATGGCGAATCTTATCTCCCTAAAGCTGCAGTGGAGCAGATTAAAGTCACAAATCCTATACCCCTAAAGTTGTAGTGGGATGAAATCGTTACGGAAAATCTTATCTTTCTGAAGTTGCAGTGGAGCAGACTGAAGATAGCCAGTCTTATCTTTCTGAAGTTGCAGTAGAGCAGATTAAAGCTACAAGTCTTATCTCCCTGGAGTTGCAGTGGAGCAGACTGAAGATATCCAATCTTATCTCTCTGAAGTTGCAGTAGAGCAGATTAAAGCTATAAACCTTATCTCCCTGCAGCAGGTTAAAAATAACAAATTTTATCTCCCTAAGGTTGTAGTGGAGTACATTGATAGTTACAAATCTCATACCCCTAAAGTTGTAGTGGGATGGATTGAAATTATCATGGCGAATCTTATCTCCCTAAAGTTGTAGTAGAGTAGATTGAGGCCACAAATCTTATCTCCCTGAAGTTGCAGTGGAGCAGATTAAAGATAGCGAATCTTATTTCCCTGAAGTTGCAGTGGAATAGATTAAAGCTACAGGTTACAAATCCTATACCTTTGAAGTTGTAGTAGGTTGGACCAAATCTACCATGGCGAATTTTATCTCCCTGAAGTTGCAGTGGAGCAGATTGAAGTCACAAGTCTCATTTCCCTGAAGTTGCAGTAGAGAAGATTGGAGAAGGCTACAAATCTTATCTATCTGAAGTTGCAATGGAGCAGATTAAAGCCACAAACCTTATCTCGCTGAAATTGCAGTGGAACAGATTCAAGCCACAAATCTTATCTCCTTGAAGTTACAGAGGAGCAGATTAAAACGACGAATCCTATACCTCTGAAGTTATAGTGGGTCGGGTCAAATCAAATCACAAATCTCATCTCCCTAAAGTTACAACGGAGCAGATTGAAGCTACAAGTCTTGTCTCCCTGAAGTTGCAGTGGAGTGGATCGAAGCAACAATTCCTATACCCCTGAAGATGCAGTGGATTGGAATGAGACTACTTGAAGAAGAAGAGTACCAATGAGGTCGAGGTTCAGCGAGACCGGATGAAATTGGTCCTTTTTAAAAGTTTTTGCTCCATTCTCGTTACACGACAATGAGCAAAGAGGGGCAGTTGTAATGGCCCATTTTCGCCCGGGCCCTAAACTAAAAAAAAAGAAATAAATAAAAATATTAGTCCCCAAAGTCCATTTACAAAAAGAATATGACCCAAATACAAAAGTCCATAACCCAAAGTTAACCTAATTTTTAAACCCAATAGCTAAGCCCACAACCTAAACATTTTCAGCTAAAAAAAAAAAAAACCCTAAGCCACCAGTGTCGTTGCCCCCATGTGCGTCCTCAGTGTGCCTATCGCTACAACTCTGCCACAACCACCTGCAAGACAACAGTAAAGAACAGAAGCAGAAACAGAGAAAAGACAAGACAAATTAATAATATAATGTTTTTTATTTCGGCTATAAAGACCGAAAATGATTTGTAAAGAAAAGAGAAGAGATCAAAAAAGGAGAGAAATAGACAAAAAAGAACGAAAATTCCAAAAGTTGCCTATTTTATTTGTTTTTATTTTTATTTTTTATTCGAAATAAATTTATAAATCAATAATAAAAATCTTACCTCCGGTTCGTTTTCTATCGTCATTGAGAAACTCCGGCAACCCAAATGTCATAGAACCCATTCGGGTTTCGATGAGGGCCGGAAACGTAACAAAGACGAAGGTTTTCTTTCACGACTTGCCTCTTACTTTTTTTTCCTTTTCTTTTTTCTTTTTTTATTTTAAAACACTTCCCAAATCTGAGTTTTATGCGAAAATGGGGTAAAAAAGGGAAAAGAAAAATTTTTTTATCTTTGACCACCGTGGACGGCAGCGCCGTCACCAGTGACTGGCGGCCGGCACGATGGCTTATAGCCTAAATCGAAACCGAAAAAAAGGGGGAGAGAGAGAATATGAGAGAGTTTTTGGAGTTTTTTTGGGGGGGGGTTGGGTATGAAATAATTTTTTTAGTAAAAAATTAGCTTATATAGACACCCAAAACGACGTCGTTTTAGGGCTGGCTTCAATAGCCCCAAAACGACGTCATTTTGACTCAAACCGAGCCGGACCTACCCGCTCGCATAGGATCTGCGTGTTTTTGAATGAATGGGTTATTTACCATTTCAGTCCCTCCGCTTTTCGGATGGTTTACAACAGGGCCCAAATCCCTTTCTTTTAATTTTTATAGATTTGGCCACTAAATTTTTCGTGCGTTTCGATTTGGTCCCTGACTCGCGTGTCCAAAAGATTGGGTTAATTTCTCAATTGCTCCTCGCTTTTTTTCGCGCATTACATTTTAGCCCTTCTGTTATTTGTTTTATTTAATTTATCCTTTTAATTTTGTTTAAGTTGCAATTAACCCTTTTTATTTTAATTCTTTTATTTATTCATTTACTTGTTTATTTATTTATCAATCCTTTTATTTTATTCATTCGTCTATTCATTTACTTATCTATTTATATATTGTTCATTTACTTTTTTATTTTTATTTTAATCCTCGTATTCACTTAGCTATTATTCTTTCATTTTTTTAATTTTTTTCATTGATTATTTATTATTCATGCCTTCATTATTATTACTTTTTTATTATCTATTATTGTTTTATTATTATCTATTCATTTATTTGTTTATTACACTTTTTTATACTTTTAAAAATTAAATTATTTATGCTTTTACTTGTAAATAATAATAATAATAATAATAATAATAATAATAATAATAATAATAATAATAATAATAATAATAATATTATTATTATTATTATTATTTCATTTATTTATATATTTTATTACACATTGTACCTTTAATTTCATTTCTATTTTAATTTGGTTCTTTATTTTCAATATTTTTATAAACTATTTTCTCTTACATTATTTATGTATTTACTTTATTTATTTCTTTGTCTTTATTTTCGAGTCGGTATTGTCCTCTCATGTGCATGCTTTGGTATTATTGCCATCGTTATTATTTAATTCATTTATCTTTGACTGTTCATATTATTGTTAAAATAGTATATATTATGTGATGCTCGTAAATTACTTTTATTAGTATGTGTCATTTACATGACATTTCATCTATATCATTGTTCCATTTTCTACATCACCATTTTATCTCACTTCGTTAAAATCATGTCAAGAAATCGCGTTTAAGTGTATTTTTGCATAATAGGCTGTTTTATGTTATATCCCGAATAAGAAAAATACATTGTTTTAAATATTACGCTTGATATTATTCAAAAAAAAGAAAGTTTTCAAAATAAGACAATGTTTTGTATTTAGAAACTCGAGAAAGTCGTGCCCTAACTTACGGGGTCTCGATTTTTCTCGTTGGATCTAAATAACCGAATACCCTTCTAAATTAAAATACATAAAATTTCAAATTAAAATAAAGGCAATCTTATTCTCAAAGGTCCAAGATGTGATGTCCTAACTTTCTGGATATGACATTTTGTTATCTCGAGACGAGAGGGCCTTTAATGTTTATTTCAAACAATTTGTATGCAAAATTAACATTAATATAAAGAGGGATAGTATTTAAATTCTTTTCAGATTTTCAACTTTCGATATTAAGACATTAATTAATCAATTAGGTACCAATTTTGGGCGTTACGAGGGTGCTAATCTTTCCTCGTGCGTAACCGACTCCCTAATCTATTTTCTGAACTCCGTAGACCAAAAATTATTGTTTTAATAAATCAAACATTTTATTAAAATGATCACGAGGTAATTCGATCACACCTCATAAAAAGGATTGGTGGCGACTCCCATTTTCGTTTTCATTTTCAAAATAAAAAGTCGACTTTTCAAGATGGTTTCGACACATAGCATTACAAAAATCATCTCTTAATCTCGTAGAATCATCTCAGAATCTAGTTGACCCCAACAATTTTCCATGACTTTCCAAGCTTCCAAACAGGGCCAGTGGCCTGTTTCATTGACCCCATAATATATATAAATGATTAAAGGAAGTGGTCTCTTAATTATTATAGCCTTGTAGCTAAGTCCAAACTGCAGGCCAAATCAAGAAATAGCTGCAGATATCACATTGGCCTTGTCTTTGTTTGCCTTCTAAACAGTCTGCTTGCTCCTAATGTTCCTTTTTAATGCCAAGTAGTAGATTAGACTTGATTGTCGGTAGACTTGTCAAATAGAAAATGTTAGCATCCTTCACTATTGATCGATTCTACATTCATGTATCTGTAAGATTGATGGCATGTCCACAAATATCAATTATCAATCTTTTTTAATATTTATTTAAATTTATTATCATATGCCCATACATAATTCTCTAATAGTGTATAAATTCAAAAAAACATTTACATTTAAGGTAAATTATACCATTATTCATTAAATTAAGTAAATTATGAGTAAATTTTCGTTTTAGTCACTAACTAAAAAGAGTTATAATTTGGTCACTAATATTTTTGGAAATAGATTTTTTTTTTATCACTCGACTGTTAAGTGACACTTTTTTAGTTAGTATAATAATAATTTTAGTTATCATTTTCTATATTTTTTGTCAATTTGAACCTGATTGTATATAAAATGATAAAAATTGAAATTCTTTTTAAAAAATAGAAAATTTTAAAATTTAAATTTAAATAAAAGTAGATAAAAATTTCAAAAACAAATAAAATGAGAGAAAATGAGGGAAAATTGCTTTTAAACCCTCTAAATTTTCTCCTTAGTATTTTTTTATATAGAGATATCCAATATCCATTATTTAAGAAAACAAAGAAAAAAATAAAAAACATTAAGCAAAATTACTGGTTCTTTGTTTTTACCTATTTTATTTCTTGGTATAGCTTTTTTTCCTTATAAGAAAGGAGAAAATTCAAAATATAATTTATTTTTACAATTTGGGTTTTGAAACATAATTTAAATGAATTGAAAATTTGAATTTAATCTGAAAAAAAATTGTGGTATATTTTGTACTTTTTTTGTCAGAATGATCTTTACAAGCCTTTGTAATACTAGTTTGGTTCCATGAAACATCAGGGAAGCATGTAATGATCTACCTTTTTTTTTGTTATATTTTTAATTTGTTATTGGATTCTACAACAACAATATTTTCAAGATTTTATTTTTCTATAAATTCTATTTTTTAAATAATTTTGAGTTTTTATTTTATAATTTTCATATAGAATTAAAGTCAGATTGACAGGAAATATAAAAGCTGAGGATTAAAATTGTTATTATACCAACTAAAAAAGTGTCACTTAACAATCAGATGACCAAAAAAAAAAAATTGAAAACATTTGTAATCAAAGTGTAACTTTTTTTAGTTAAGTGACCAAAACAAAACTTACCTATAGTTTAGAGACTAATTGTGTAGTTTACCCTTATATTTACTACAATATTGATGCATTAAATATAAACCCTAAAATGAAACTTGGCATGTGTTTCTCTCATTGTGTTGAGGCGAGTGGATTTTCAAGCGAAATTTAGGCATTATGGTCTAATGTTGTGTCAGATCAGGTTATTTATAATCATACTTAGTTCATTCATATGAAAGTTTCGTTGCCAAATAGGAGTGGTTTTTGTTTCTTAACCGTTGTCTATGGGAGTCCAAATGCTTCTAAACATAGGCGTCTATGGAAATGCTTAAATTTGCTTGTTGAGAATGTGCAGGATCCATGGTTATTAGCTGGGGACTTCAATGTGATTTTGAGTAGTGATGGCAGGGGGCTCGAATGTCTTATGGGGGTTGTACTTTATTTCAGGATGTTATGGTTTGCAATGGACTTAAGGATTTGGGGCTTAAAGATATGAATTTTGCGTGGAGTCGAGGTGATACCTTCGAGCAGTTTGATAGTGCAATTTGTAATGAAATTTGGTCACGTTTCAACCCCGACACCTTGGTATTTCTCCTTCTAAAGATAAAGTCGGACCATCGTCCAATTTTGATTGAAATTGGCAATCGTGACAATAAAAAAGATGAGCTACCTTTCAGGTTTTTTGTTGGGTGGCTCTCCCATCGGTCGTTCACTAATCTTGTAAGGAACGAAAGGGTGGCTTCTAATTCTCTTCCGGATACAATTGCTTCATTGAGAAGGTTAAGCTTTGGAACAAGAGGACCTTTGGGAATATATTTGCTACAAGAAAACATGTTCTAGGAAGATTTAAAGGAGTTTAAGTTGCTATTGAGAGGCGGTGTTCTAATGGGCTTTGCAAAATAGAAAAAAGATTGTTGATAGAGTTGAAGGACATTTTGGATCAAGAGGAGCTTATTTTACGCCAGAAAGTGAGATGTGACTGACTAATATATGGTGATAGAAATATCAAGTATTTCCATGGGGGTATTGTGTCTCGTCAAATTCAAAATTAAATTAGATCCTTGAAAATTAATGGTAATTGGAGCTATGAGGAAGATGATAACTATCTCATTCTTTAAGAATTTGTATTTTGTTGAGGGCATATTTAAGGAAGCTTTCCCTTTCAAGGTAAATTCCAATCTATTGATAAGATTGATCGAACATTTTTTAATGGATGAGGTTCTCATAAATGAGGTAAGGACAGTACTTTTTAACATGACGCCCCTTAAAGCCCCAAGTGTTTTCTCCAATCTCAATGGGATATAGTTGGTAGCTCACTTGTCAAATGGTTTCAAAATGTTTTTGAAGATGGGTGCATAAATTCTTTCTTTAATAAAACTCTCTTGGTAATTATTCTTAAGATTGCTCACCCAAAGGAAATCTCTCAATTTAGACACATAAACTTTTGTTCAATGCTTTATAAAGTGCTCACGACAATTATCGTTAATAGAATCAAGAAACTTATGTGGCGGCTAATACAACCAGATCAAGCGAGTTTTATGGTTGGGCATAATATCACAAATAACATTTTGATAATTCAAAAGGTGGTTCATTTTTTCATATCCGAAAAGGAAAGATGGGATGGATAGCCATAAAAATTGACCTCAATAAGGTCTACGACAGAGTTCGCTGGGATTTTATGCAAGATTTGTTAGTTGATGTAGGTTCTAAGAAGGGGTTATAATGCATTGTATTTCCCTATAAAAATTTTCTTAGCTACTTGTTTCTTTTTTCAATTCATAAATCAAGAACTTAGCTCCTCATCATGCCATTTGGAAAAACCCACAATCAAACACCTTATAGTCTGGACAACTAAAGAATCTTCTCCCATTATTGGACCTCTTCCATGTCGTCCATAAGGGACATTTCTGACCACAATAGCATAAAACATCTTCTCCCACGTACTCCCAAGAAATTCGATAGTGGACATTGCTACGATTGCTTTGAGATGATGAAGAATAAGAACTCATTTCACCAACCATAAAAAAAAGGAATAAAACCCAATTTCAGACAAGAAATTCAAAAACCTAATGACCCAATCAAACGAAAGAATAAAACACAACTTTTTTTTAAATGTTTTGAAATGAAAGCCAATTTGAATCGTAACCGACAAAACAAAATCACTCAGTGTTTTCAAAATACCCAAACCCTAATGATTTAGAAAATACCAATCTTCTACTATTTCAAAGGGTTAAGCAAGTTAAATTTTACTAGATTTTTTCTTCGGATGCAATATTTGACACTTTCTCAATTTAAGGTCTGCAAAATTTTAGGAATTCTTTTCAGAAGTTTGAAGACCCTTTTTTAGATTCCATATGTTGTATCAATTTTGGGTTTTTACTTTACCTTTATATTTTTCCAACAGCTGGAAATAAGTGAATTTCCATCTCAAATTTTAATTTTTTTTTCCACATGAGCCATTCATCCCAAAACACGCGGATCCTATTAACAGGGTGGGTCGGATTGCGGTTCAAGGCCAAAACGGCACCATTTTGGAAACCGATGCTTAAGTCCAAAACGACGCTGTTTAGATCCCTATATAAATAGCAAATTTTAGAAAAAAAAAAAAAAAAACCTTCTTCCCCTCATTTTTCCAAAATTTCTTGAGAGCTTTCTCATATTCTTTTCCCTTTTCTTTCTCTGGCCATTAGGTCCGATCATTAGCCACTGTGGCGGCCGCTGGTCGCTGGCGATGGCGCCGCCGTACATGATGGCCGAAAAACACAAAATTCCGTTTAGACTTCTATTTTGACCGCTTCATTTAAAAAAAAAATAAAAAAACAAAAAAAACTTCAAATACCCCTTAAACTGTTGCGCCGAACCTTAATATACCCTAGCGTAAGAGGCCCAATTTGCCTGGGCCCATACCAAAACCAAAATAATAAACAAAATAATAAAATCAAACCCAAATTAATAGTCCAAATGTCCATTACATCGGGCCCAAAACAAATAAATCCAAATAGGCCCAAAATAAACCTAACCCTAGACCCAAGCAGCCCAAAATTAAGCCAATTTTCAACAAAAAAGAAACCCTAGCAGTTGCTGCCGCCGCTCGTGCCTCCACCGCACCCACGTGCCTCCTTAGCACGTCCAACCTCCTCCGTACCTGCAAACTAAGCAAAAAGAACACGACAGCAAACAAAGAAAAAAGAAAAAGTTTGTACTTTTTTCTTTTTCAGCTATAAAAGAGCCATGAACACAATGTTTTTTTTCTCTTTTTTTTTTTTACGAATATACAAAGAGTAATCAAAATAGAAGAAAAATTTTAAAGGTGGTCATTTGATACGTTTTCTCTTTTCTTTTTTAATCTTGATCATTTTATTTTTTTCTTTTTATAAATAAACACAAAAAATAAAAAATGGTCGAATATTACCTTTTTGCGCTTACGCCATTGTGGGGGAAAAGGAGTCTACTATCTCCGATGAAAGATAGTATTTTCGGGGTTGGGGATTAAAAAGCAAAAAAAAAAATACTTTTTTTCTCTCCGACCACCGTGGACGTGTGCGAGAGCCGCGGAGACCGATATGCCACTGATGGTCCAGTGATTGGAGCTACTGTAGGAGATAGAAAAGGGGGAGAGAGTTGAGAGCCTTTTTCTATTTTTTTTTAAAGAAAAATGAAGAAAATGAATTTTTTAAAAAAAAAATTGGCTTTTATAGACTTTTGAATGGACACCGTTTTGGGCCCTAACTCCAGGTGCCAAAACGACTTCATTTTAGGGTCGACTGCACATGACAGGCACGCTCTCCCGGGACTGCATGTTTTCTTTTTTTGGATATTTATGTTGCTAGTCCCTCAGCTGTCGGAGTCATTTTCAATTCGGTCCCAATTCTTTTATTTATCCTCTTTTAAGATTTGACTTGTTAATTTTATTTCGCTTTTAATTTAGTCCCCCGATTAGCTGAAGGGAATAGCGCACTAGTGGATTTGGGATATTTTCCCTATTAATCCTTTGCCTTTTTTGCTCATTCCGAATTGGTCCCTTTTATTGTTTTGCCATCCGATTAACTTATTTTATTGTATTTTATACTTGTAGTTTTGTTTTAACGTCAATTTAGTCCCTCATTTAATTTAATTTCTTTCTTTATTTATTTAATCGCTTTTTTAATATTTCTTTACTTTAATATTTTTTTATTTTTTATTTTTATCTATTTCTTTCGGGAATCTACCTATTTGTTTCATCTTTTCCTCCATCATTATTATTTATTTTTTATATATTTTTTTATGTTCATATATTTTCTTTCTTACTATTGTTATTTATTTATTTACCTATTTATTGATTAATTGCTTTTATGTATTAAATCAAAATAGTTATATTTTTCCCATTCGTATCTTTTTACTATTTTATTTTTCTTTAGTCCTTTATTTTCATTATATCACAAATTACTTTCTACAATATCTTTTATGTATTTATTTATTTATTTATCCTATTTTGTTTAATTTTTTTTCCTTTTTTTCCTCGATTGATGTCTATTTTATTGTTGTTGTATTTATTTATTTTATTATTCATTTATTTTCCTCTAATTGTTAATCTTGGTGTTAAATTTATGTATGTTACGTGATCATTATCATTATGTACCATGAATCGCTTATTAGTACACTCATATTGTTGTCATTCGTCAGCATAATATTTTATTCGTGTATCATTGTAAACATTACATTAATTTTTACCTAAATTCATAAAAAAAGATTCTTTAATAAAGGCAATATTCTGTGTTTTGGAAATTCGAGAGATCGTGCCCTAACGTATTGGGTTTCGATTTTTCTCGTTTGATTCAAATGACCGAATAACCTTTTAAAATTAAAACGCATGAGTTTTGAAAATCAAAATACAAGTTTATTCTCGAGGGTTTAAAATCTTGTGTCCTAACGTACTGGATGTGGCATTTTATTACTTCGAGACAAGAAGGTCTTTAGCATCCATTTCGATTTACTCAAGCAAATTTTTCGTAAAAATCAACATTAAAAGAGAGAGGATCGTATTTTTAATTATTTTCGGGTTTTCACCTTTCGACGTTAAGACATTAATTAATCAATTAGGTACCAATTTTGGGCGTTACGAGGGTGCCAATCCTTCCTCGTACTTAACCGACTCCCGAACCAATTTTCTCGAACTTCGTGGACCAAAATTGTTGTTTTAGTAAATCAAAACGTTTTATAAAAAAATCAATCATAAGGTGACCCGATCATACCTAAAAAAAAGAATTGGTAGCGACTCCTGTTTTTATTCGTTTTCATTTTCGTTAAATCAAAGTCGACCTCGTTTTTCAAAAAAAAATGATTTCGACAGCTTGGCGACTCCACTGAGGAATTAAAAAAGAGAGTCAAGCCACGAGTTGATTACTTTTTGTCGAAAATTGAAAACTTGGTTTAAATGTACGATCCTTTCGTTGCATTTCATCCGTCTTTGTTACGATTTTCATCATTGTGGTTTATAATTGCCGTGTTTGTTTGAGTTTTGGTATCTTTCTGCACATTGCATCGCATGATCGGTCGATCTTACCCTTTTAAGTGGAAGTGAGAAACTATTCCTTCGTGAGATTTTCACCTCCGCATAGGATAGTGGATTGCTTTCGGGATACATCCGTACCTATGTCTTCGTGAGATTTTCATCTCTGTGCAACCATAGGGAAATGTATTCCCCTGAACTGAACTCGGTCTATATGAGCCTATAATGGCTGAGGATCGAGGAATCTGCCCGTTCGGGTACTTTTACTTTAGAACCAAACCGCATATAGTGAGCCCTAGGAGCCTACCTTAGGTAGAACCACACCAAACCCCTAGAGGTCATCCAAATAGGTGCTCTATTTGTTATTTATGTTTTTTGTACTGATGTGTTTCTTTTGTTTTGGTTATGATTGCATTGCATTTTCATCATAGAAAAGAGGTGTTGATTCACGTTCAATTGCTAAATAGAGAGCTTGTCATGGAAAATGAATTTCTTGATAAAGTGGAATATAATACGGCCATCCGAATATGGTCCGAGTAAACACAACGAGAGAAAGGTGAGAGTTCGCGAAGGAGTATACGACTTTGCTTCAGGATTCAAGCCAATAAAGATTATTCGGGAGCCGTCAACATCCCAACTTACTTAAAGAAGTTAACGAGCATCACGAGGATGAGTAAGAAATGGATCGAGCTCGGATCAAGTAAAAAGGAGATAATAGAGACATCTTTTGAGAAAATTCGCAAGATTTGATCTTAACATCTAGATATGAAGAAAAGGATCGATGTCTTCGCCTGGAGTATTAGGGCAAGGTCGAACATATATCTGTTTTATGTAAAAAAAAAAATATTTTCTAGTAAAGTTGTTCTAATAGAATTGAATCACAATCAATGCCTGTTTTTGCATTCATTTAATACATCAGCATTGCATTTCATCATATGCATTAAATTTCACAAAAAGACCCTAATTAAATAGAATTATGGCAGTTACCTTGGAAACCAATGAGAGTTTACCAACTAAATATCGCTACAATACCCGCCGCAAAACCAAAGCAATGGATCAGATATTGGAAACATTAGAACAAATGCAAAGAGATATACAAGATCAATTACAAGCACAGATGTAAGAGCAATTAGCCAGAATCCAACAAGACATGAGGGAACAAATGCAAGAATCTCAAAATAGTATGATAAGCCAGTTGGCACAATTGCTAGCTAGAGAACGTGAAAAAGGGAAGAGTACTGCGGTTAACTCGGGGAACGATAATGAAGACCTTGCTTATCCTCCAGGTTTTATCCCAACAAGCACCAAGCCTAACCAGACGCGCATCCACAAAGGGCACCCATTACTATCAGACCCCAATAATATCAGATCGGTACCTTGACATTAATGAACTACTCGACAGGTTTAGGTTCCAATCCAGGGGACAATCCAACCAACCCTGTAGTTCCTAATCTACACGAAATGACAGAAATAGAAAAAGTAAGGGTGGAACTGCCAAAACAACTCGAAGATCAGTACATGTGGTTGAAAGAAAAACTCAAAGTAACGGAGAATGTTGATTACCATTGCAGGGTTGACGCCAAGGATCTGAGTTTGGTCCTAGATCTAGTACTCTTGCCAAAATTCAAGGCTCCAAAATTTGAAAAGTATAATGGGACTAGTTGTCCTGAAGCTCATATCACTATGTTCTGTTGAAGGATGACAGGGTACGTCAATAACAATCAACTGTTAATCGACTGCTTCTAAGACGGTCTGATCGGGTCAGCTGCCAAATGGTACAACCAATTGAGTCATGAAAAAATCAATTCATGGAAAGACTTAGCACAAGCTTTTATGAAGCAATATAGTCATGTGGCGGACATGACACCCGGCAGAATCACATTGCAGAACATAGAGAAGAAGTAAAGTGAGAGCTTCAGGCAATATGCCCACAGATGGAGAGAGGTGGCAACGCAAGTCCAGCTACCTCTTCTAGAGAAACAAACCACGATACTTTTCATTAACTCTCTAAAAGCCCCATTCATTAACCGTATGTTAGGAAGCGCTACGAAGAGCTTCTCAGATATAGTAATGTCTGGCGAGATGATTGAAAATGCAATAAGAAGTGGAAAGATAGATGCGGGGGAAAGCATCAAAAGATTAACCCCAAAGAACAAGTAAAATGAAGTGAATAACCTGAGCATGTATAATAAAGAGTATTCCAAATCGGTCACTATTGGCTAGCCAAGGACCGTAACCACTAGCTACCAAGGCCCTCCAAGGCAAGAATCTAACTCGGGGCCAAATACAGAAAGGCTCTAGTTCACACCCATCCCGATAATATATAGAGAGCTGTATCAGATCCCCGTTTTACTCGAAACCTTGCAACCTGCTTTCCCAAAATGGTATGATGCGAATGCTCAATGCCAATACCATGCGGGAATAACAAGACACTCAAATGAGAACTGCACCACATTTAAAAAGTTAATCGAAAGGTTCATTAAGACGGGTATCGTGAAATTCGATGATCCATCGGGACCTCATGTAGTAGGAAATTCGTTACCCAGTCATTTAAATCAAAGGGTAAACGCAATAACTGAGAATGGGGGAAAGAGAACCAAAACCAATATTGCAGAAGTAAAAACCTCACTAAAATGGGTTTTGAAACAAATGATAGACATAGGATTAATCATTCAGGATTCGAAGAAGATACCCAAAGGGATGAGGAGCTACTATGAGTTCCACACTGAAAAAGGTCATGAAATCCAAGAGTGCGCCGAATTCAAAGCTTTGGTGCCAAGTTTAATGGATAACAAAGAGTTGGAATTCTTTGAAGAGGTAAGAAACCCGGAAGGAATGTTGGGAAATCTAAACATTAACGCCGTATCCGAAGAAGGAGATGGGGAAGAAAATTTATTAGGCATCTACCCTTACATACTTGGGAGTGTTTTGAACAATGGGACTGTGAAAAAGATCTCTGTATTTCTTAGAGCCAATTTAGAGTAATATTCAAAACACGCTTGTTGCTTTAAGCCTAGAAATAATAAGAATCCTTTTGTGAAATAGGTCTATTTCCAAAATCTTTATTTCAATAAAATGCATCTTTGTTATCATTTCGAGCAAATATTCTTTTATTCTATACAAACAGTTATTCTTAGATTCTTTTGTTCTTTGGACTTTCTTTCAAATATTTTTTTTCTTCATTCATGATCATACCATACAAATAATTATTCTTAGATTCATTTATTCTTTGGAATATTCCTTCGTACCTACAACAGGTCTCCAGATATCAACAACATGAACGACGCTACTTCTGACCCAAAATATCCTTTTAAGCAAGATATATGTCTAGAGGGATCTCAGGACTTCGAAGATGATAGAGATTGTAGCCTATCTCCTGATTTGTTAATGATGGTAGAACAAGATGAGAAACAAACCCTACCTTACAAAGGGTCAATGGACATCGCGAGCCTAGGAGAAGAGAAAGAGGTGAAGATCAGAGCCTATATTACCACAGAGACAAAGCGATACGTCATTAAGTTATTTCAAGAATTCAAAGATGTTTTCGCACGATCGTATCAAGATAAGTCTGGGCTACTAAAACGTGAGGATGCTGTTAAGGCTAGGAAAATCTTAGAAGAGGTCTATAAGGGTGTCTGAAGAATACATGCTAATGGTTTTACAATGGCCAGGCAAATCATAAGGTTCGGATACTACTGGTCCACCATAGAAGGGGATCGCATCAATTATGTCGTAAATGCCAAATTTATTGAGACAAGATTCATACGCCTCCTTTATTTCTTCATAGAGTTTCTCTATGTAGGGCATAGATGTTATCGGGTCAATCTCGTCAAAAGCTTCTAGCAGACACCGTCATCTTTGTGGTCATTGATTACTTCACTAAATGGGTGAAAGTCGCTTCATATGCCAATATTACAAAGTCGATAGTCACCAAATTCTAAAAAAAAAAAAGAAGAGATCATATGCCGACAAGGAATGCCAGAAAGGATCATATCTAACAATGCACAACAGCACGATATCAAAAGTTTGCAGTCTGTTCAAGATCAGATGCCATATCACCCTAAAATGAACGGTGCAGCAGAGGCAGCAAAAAAAAAACAAAAAACAAAAAAAATATAAAAACAAAAACAAAAAAAGATTGTGGGGAAAATGACCGAGACTTGTAAATATTGGCATAAGTAACCCTCTACGCTTATCGACCGTCGGCTAGGACCTTCGCTGAGGCAACACATTTCTCATTAGTTTATGGAATAGAAGCGATTTGCTTATTAAAATTGAGATTCTTTCTCTCCAAGCTTTGGCTAAATTAAAATCAGATAAAACAAAATGGATCTAGTGAACTTAATTGAAGAAAAGAGTTTGAAAGTTACCCGTCATGATCAAACATACCAAAAACGAATGATGCAAGCTTACGACAAAAAGGATCGTCCTAAAGAATTCCATGAGGGAGACCTAGCATTGAAAAAGATCCTTCCTATACAAAAGGATTTTAGAGGGAAATAGATGCCAAATTGGGAAAGACCTTATGTGGTAAAGAAAGCCTTTTCTAGAGGAGCATTTATTTTGACCGATATGGATGGGAAAAACTTGCTTAATCCTGTAAATTTGGATGCAATCAAGAAGTATTTCACCTAAAAAGGGGGAAAGGCCAATGCGAAAACTCGCAAAGGGCGCCTTGAGACCAAAGGGATTTTGAATTGAAAACCCGTAAAGGACAATTCAAATTTTGATAAAAAGTTGGGCATGCGGTAGTCTTGCTATGCCTAAATTAACAAGGAGGAGGTACGCTACATCTTAGGGCATCGACAAAGTACTCTAGATCTCCTAAACACATGTCGAGCTCAAAATGATCCCCAAAAAGTTCGTACAGAGAAGCTCAGGCTGCGATATTTAGGGTATCTAGTTTTCATCTTACCCATATTGAATTTGCTATCTTTGATTACTTTATTCGTTTCGAGCTACGCTCCCAATCAATTTTATTCTTATTGCATTCGCTATCTTTGATTAATTTATTCGTTTCGAGCTATGCTCCCAATCAATTTCCTTCTTATCCATTGTTATGATCTTTTTCAAGCATTTTGCATTGAAATAACGACTAATGGACAAATAATACTTTCACAAAAAATGTTCTGCATATTACTCTAGAGGCTTCTAAATAGTATAAGAACCTAAAACAGGACTGTTGTTTAGAACTCATCAAACCTAACGGTTGGAAATGTTTGAGAAAGAGAAGTCTAAATTGTGACTATCTCTTCGAATTTTCTGTCAAAGATATCAGTTGACGAGGAGACAAGATATTGCATCGGTGATTCAACCTCGACAAATAATGAGCAACGTCAACCCAAGCATTAAAATGGGATCATTCTTGAAAGATAATTGACATTTTGCATACACATTGGTCATGTTACCCAAATATTGGTGTAATAGATCAATTGATTGAAGAAGCCACAGATTCTATACCCCTGAATTGCAGTGGAATACAAATCCTATATCCCTGAGCTGTAGTGGGATGAATTGAAGATGGTACAAATCCTATACCCCTGAGTTGCAGTGGGATGGATGAAAGAAACCACAATTTTTATCTCCCTCAAGTTGCAATAGAGCAAACCAGCTGAGCAAATGGTAATTATTTCTTCGAATTTTTTTTCAAAGATACCAGCTAAGTAAAGAAAGCAGGATAACACATCAGTGACAGAACCTTGATGAACAGCGAGCAATGACAACCCAATTATTAAAAAGGAATCATTCTCTTGACATTCTGCATTTATGCAAATATCATTCTGTACATCTAGTTAGGAGCATTTGATTCATTCTGATCATAGCATCCTAATCATTTGGCATAAACATAGGCCCATGAAATCAATTCTACAGATCATGTCCCCCAGAGGACAATGTAACAAGATCAGTGAATCCATAAATCTCATCTCCCTGAAGTAGCAGTAGAGTAAATTGAAGTCGTAGATCTTATCTCCTTGAAGTTGCAATAGAGTAGATCGAAAATGGCGGATCTTATCTTCCTGAAGTTGCAGTGCAGCAGATCGAAGCCACCCATATTATCTCCCTGAAGTTGCAACGGAGCAGACTGAAGACAACAAATCTTGTTTTCCTGACATTGCAGTGGAATATATTAAAGCTACAAATTATGACGAATCTTATCTTCCTAAAGTTACAGTGGAGTAGATTTAAGCTACCAGCCTTATCTCCCTGAAGTTGCAGTGGAGCAGACTGAAGATAGCGAATCTTATTTCCCTGAAGTTGTAACGGAACAGATTGAAGCTACAAGTCGCAAACCTTATCTCCCTGAAGTTGTAGTGGAGCAAGTTGAAATTACCAATTCTTACCTCCTTGAAGTTCTAGCGGAGTAGATCGAAACTACAAATCTCTTCCCCCTGAAATTTCATTAGAGCAGATCAAAGCCATAATCCTTATCTCTCTAAAGTTGCAGTAGAGTAGGATAAAAATACACAAACCATATCTCCCTGAAGTTATAGTGGAGCAGGTTCAAATTACCAATTCTTACCTCCTTAAAGTTCCAACGGAGTAGATCGAAGCTACAAATCTATTCTCCCTAAAATTACATTGGAGCAGATCGAAGCCACAATTCTTATCTCTCTGAAGTTGCAGTAAAGCAGGATAAAAATACACAAACCTTATTTCCCTGAAGTTGTAGTGGAGCAGGTTGAAATTACCAATTCTTATCTCCTTGAAGTTTTAGCGGAGTAGATCAAAGCTACAAATCTCTTTTTCCTGAAATTACATTGGAGCATATCGAAGCACCAATTCCTATACCTCTGAAGATGCAGTGGATTGGAACAAGGTTACTTGAAGAAGAAGAAAAGAAGCGCGAGACTCAGCAGGTCCAGGAAAAATTGGCCCTTTTTATAGTCTTTGCTCCATTCCCGTTACACGACAATGAACAAAGAGAGGCAGTTGTAACAGGCTCAATTTGCCCGGGCCCATACCAAAACCAAAATAAAAAACAAAATAATAAAATCAAACCCAAATTAATTGTCTAAATGTCCATTACACTAGGCCTAAAACAACTAAATCCAAATAGGCCCAAATAAACCTAACCCTAGAGCCCAAACAGCCTAAAATTAAGCCAATTTTTAACAAAAAAGAAACCCTAGCAGTTGCTGCCGTCGCTCGTGCCTTCACTGCACCCATGTGCCTCCGTAGAACTTCAAACCTCCTCCGTACGTGCAAACCAAGCAAAAAAGAACACGACAGCAAACAAAGAAAACATAAAAAATTTGTATTTTTTTCTTTTTCGGCTATAAAAAAGCCATGAACACAATGTATTTTTTCTCTTTTTTTTTACGAATATACAGAGAGTAATCAAAACAGAAGAAACATTTTAAAGGTGGTCATTTGATAAGTTTTCTCTTTTCTTTTTTTATCTTGATCATTTTATTTTTTTTCTTTTTAAAAATAAACACAAAAAATAAAAAAAAGGGTTGAATACTATCTAGATTTCTAACACCGGAAAGGGCCTCTGATGACGGAGGGAGACGAAACGTCTCAGGTAAGCTTTTACTCTTTTCTTTTTATTTATATCTTTAAAAAAAAATTAAAAAAAGATGATTTAAAGCATAAAAGGATCACATTTTTCAATATAACTTTTTTGTTTCAAAATTCTTACCTTTTTTGTATTCAATTTTCTACTTTATTGTATTAAATTCGTCTGTATGTCAAAAAATACATTTGGTGTTTGTGGTGGCTTTATAGCTGAACAATATAATATTTTTTAAATGTTTGCTACTGTTCATTGTGTCTCTGTCCTGCTTCTTTTCTTGCTTTATTTGCAGGTCTAGGGAGTCAACGAGGTAAGAGTTTGGCTATTTTGGTGCAAAGAAGGCCACCTGGGCGGTGGGCGTGCTGTAGAGGCACGTGGGTAGCGACTTAAGAAGGCCTAGGCTTTCTGAGAGTGAGTTTAGGTTGTTGGGCCATTAGGCCCTTAGGGTTTTTTTTAATTCAGGCTTATATTTGTGAATTGGGTTTGGCATTGGTTGTAAATAGACTGGACTTTAATGGATTTATTATTGTTTTTATTCTTTTGTATTTTTGTTTAGGGCTCGGGCAAATTGGGCCTATACAGCTGCCTCTCTTTGCTCGTTGTAGTTTAACAGAAATGAAGCAAATACTTTTAAGAAGGACCAACTTTGCCCGGCCTCGCTGAATCTTGACCTCTTGGAGCTCATTTTCTTCAAGTAGCCTCTTTCTAACCCATTGCAACTTCAAATGTACAAAATTGGTCGCTTCAATCTACTCCACTGCAACTTCAGGGAGGTAAGACTTGTAGCTTTGCTATAACTTCAGCGGGACGAGAATTGTGATTTGATTTGACCCAACCCTCTATAACTTCAAGGGTATAGGATTTGCTATTTTAATCTGCTCCTCTGCAACTTCAGGGAGATAAGATTAGTGGCTTTAATCTCCCCCACTGCAACTTCAAGGAGATGAGATTCGCCATGTTAGATTTGATCCGACCTACTGCAACTTTAGAGGTATAGGATTTATGACTTGTAGCTTGATATATTCCATTACAACTTTAGGGAAATAAGATTCGCTGTCTTCGATCTGCTCCACTGCAACTTCAAGGAGATAAGATCTACAACTTCAATCTGCTCCACTGCTACTTCAGGGAGATGAGATTTGCTGTCTTCAGTTTGTTCCACTACAACTTTAGGGAGATAAGGCTGGTGGCTTCAATCTACTCCACTGCAACTTCAAGGAGATAAGATTCACCATAATTTGTAGCTTTAATTTGTTCCACTACAATGTCAGAGAAATAAGATTTGCTATCTTTAATCTGTTCCACTGTAACTTCAAGGAGATAAGATCTACAATTTTAATCTGCTCTACTGCTACTTCAGGGAGATGAGATTTGCTGTCTTCAGTCTGCTCTACTACAACTTCAAGGAGATAAGGCTGATGGCTTCAATCTGCTTCTCAGAAAGATAAGATTCGCCATAATTTGTAGCTTTAATCTGTTCCACTGCAACGTCAGAGAAGTAAGATTTGTTGTCTTCAGTCTGCTCCGCTGGACCTTTAGGGAGATAAGGCTGGTGGCTTTAATATGCTCTACTGCAACTTTAGGAAGATAAGATCTGCCATCTTCGATCTACTCCACTGCAACTTCAAGGAGATAAGATCTATGACTTCAATCTGTTCCACTGCTACTTCAAGGAGATGAGATTTGTGGCTTCACTGATCTTGCTACACCGTCCTTTGGGGGACATAACCTGTAGAATCGATTTCATGGGCCTATGCTTATGCCAAATGATTAGGATGTCACGATCAGAATGAATCAAATCACCTAACTAGATGTGTACGAATGATATTTGCATGAATGCAGAATGTCAAGAGAATGATCCCTTTTTAATAATTAGGTTGTCATTGCTCGTTGTTCATCAATGTTCTATCACTGATGTGTTACCCTGCCTTCTTTGCCCAGCTGGTATCTTTAACAGAAAATCCGAAGAAATAGCCATAATTTAGACTATTCTTTCTCAAATGTTTCCAACTTTTAGGTTTGCTTAGTTGTAAATAATAGTCCTATTTTAGGTCCCCGTACTATTTAAAAGCTTCTAGAGTAATGTGCAGAACTCCTTTTATAAAAGTATTATTAGTCCAATAATCGTTATTTTAATGCAAAATGCTTGAAAAAGATCATAATGATAGACAGAACTGAATTCTATTAGAAAAATATTTGAAAAGAATAAATTAATCAAAGAAAGCAAACATTGCTGAAATTCTAAATGAGTAAAAGGAAAATAGGTGCCCCAAATGTCGCAGCATGAGCTTCTCTGCACAAACTTTTTAAGGACCATTTTTGAGCTCAATATGTGTTTAAGGGATCTAGAGTACTCTGTTAATGCCCCAAGACGTAACATCTTTCCTTCTTGTTGATTCGGAGAAAGCGAGACTATTGCATGCCCTATTTTTTATCAAAATTTGAATTGCCCTTTACAGGTTTTCAATTCAAATCCCCTTTGGTCTCAAGGCGCCCTTTTCGGGTTTTTGCTTTGGCCTCTCCTTTTTCTTTTTGTTTTGTTTTGTTTTGTCTTTTTTAAGTGAAGTATTTCTTGATTGAATTCGAATTCACGGTGTATCAGGCCAATTTTGGGCCCGAAGGAAAAACCACTTACAACTAAAACCTAAACAACCCAACACCAAACCCCAATACCCACCAGGCCTTAAAACCCAAAATAAGACCCAATTATCCATTTAACCTATCTTCAAACAAAAAAAAAAACTAAACCTACTCACCCAACTAACAGCCCAAATTCTAGCCCAACAAGCAGACCCAAATACCACCTATCATCCAACCCTAGCCCCCTAAAACTTCTAAAACCCTAGCCAACTACCCCCCATGCGCGCCGCAACCATCCCCGCTGACACCACCGGCCACAAACTCTGCCACCACCTACCCAAAGACTTGTTCCATCTTAGCCCTAGCACTGCAAAGACAAAAGACACACAACAATGATAATAAACAAACAATGTATAAACAGTATAGGAATCAGCTATAAAAGTCGAATAGAAAGAAAAAAGAGGGGCTTTTTTTTCTGGTAGCCATTTTCGATATCAATACAAAAAATATAAAGGTTCTAAAGCATAAAATAGCAATCTCCATAATATTAAGAACCAGATCAAGAGAATATTGCCAAAACAACGAAGCAATCACCAATGAAGCGAATTTGGAACCAAAGGTGATTCTATTTTTGATTTATTTTTCTTATTTTTATATCTATATGTAAATAAACAGAAAGAATATTATAAAGAAATATAAGAAAAAATATAAAAAAAATTTTGATTTTTACCTTTCCTACCCGTGTGCATGCATGACGGTCAGTCCGGCCATCGTACGCGTGGGATCGCCCCCGCCGGAAATCGCCCAGAGCTCTCTCTCCTTTCTCCCCTCTCTCTCTTCTTTTTTTTCTCTCTTCTGCTGAAATGTGAAAATTTTCAAAAAAAGTTGATTTTTATAGAGGAATAAAATGGCACCATTTTGGCCATTACCCCTAGACGCTTAAACGGTGCCGTTTCGCCAAACCCGAGCAGACGACCCGACCCATCAAAAGGATCCGCGTGTTTTTTGTTATGGGGAAAATTGCGCATGCGGCCCCTCCGCATTTTTGTTATGTTTTAATCTAGCCATTCCCCATTTCTTGATTTTGTCACCTAATTTTAATTCTGCTTCAATTCGGTCCTTTGACCATCGAGGAGGGATATTGGAGTGGCGTCGTTTCGAGGACAGGACATATTTGCACAATCGACCCTTCCTCTTTATTCGCGCGTTCTATTTGGTCCTTTCTATGTATTTTTATTCTAAATTGGCCTGAACTTTCGTTTTAGGTTCAATCTAATCCCATTTCAGTTATTTTTATTATTTTATGCTTAAAATTAATTGATTATGGTTAATATCAATGTATAATTGTATTACATATGTAAGCATATTTAATGTATGTATGTGTATTATTTTATATAGTATATTTAATGATCATTTTATAAGTATTGTTACTATCTCTAATAAGCATATATTTCATATATATTTTAATATTACATTTTAGTATGCATTTTTATACATATTACATACATGTATGTTTTCTAATATTATTTTATATATGTATTATCATGTGTACATTTTGATATTATTAGTTACAATGAATTTTTATGCTATTTCATGTATATATACTTATATTATCCTTATTACTATTATTAATATATTTTATTATGTATGTATAGGCATGCTTTTTACTATTGTACATTATTATAATCTATTTTTAATATATTATTGTTCTTTATATCGTTATTATTTTTTCATACGTATATATATATATATTACGCGTATATTCTTTTAGTTGATATTATGTATGTATTTCATATATTATTCTTAACTTTGCATCATGTATACATATTTTCTTTATATTACTATGTAAATGTTTTTTTATATACCCTTATGTTCTTATACTATGTGTTTATGCGTATGGATGTAGACAACATTATCGGTGTTGTTTTTTTAAAATATCATGTTCATTAATTATTATTGTATGTCTATTTATTATCCTTATTTCGCGTTTAATTCTCGTATTACATTAAATATCGCGTATACCTTCATTGTTTTTATTTATTGTTCGTTCCAAAATATTCCTAGCTTTTTCACTTATCCTATATCAATCTTGTTTCGCATTATTTTAAAAATCTTTTCCCAATTAATCTCAACTCATGAGGCAATATATCGATTTAACATTAAGTCATCAAGTTCATCGCTATGTTGGGTGAACGTCAATCGATTTATGTTAAAACGACATATCCTTCTCAAAAATCAAAAAGAAAATTAAAACTTCTCATCTTCTTTTAATCGGATCACGACTAAATTTTAAATTGCACTCGTATTTTGAAAATCAAGGCAACACGTGTTTATAAGATACCAATTTTGGGCGTTGCGAGGGTGCTAATACCTTCCTCGCGCGTAACTGACTCCCGAACCCTAATTTTTCTCTAGATTTTAACGTAAACCTAAACCTAGCCTTTTATTTGTTTTTAAAGAAAAATTTAATAGGTGTCCGATCACACCTAAAAAAAAAAAAAGATCGGTGGCAACTCCCGGTTTATTTTAAAAAAACCAAATTTCTATTTCCAGTTTTCTAATAAATCGCCACAATTTAGCGACCCGAAACCCAAATATTTTTATGTCGCTACAGCTGGCGACTCCACTGGGGACTTCGGTGCGAGTCGAGTTGAATTAAAAACGTTTTGTCAAAGTTTTCAAATTTCCTTGCTCAAAATAAATATTTGGTCGTGATCCGAAAATCTCGTTTTCAAAAATTCATGCATTTGTATCGTGTCGTAAATATTTCTTCTAGCTTGTTATTTGTTTTTCAGTTTTTATGGTTTTAATTCTAGTTTAGTCTCTTTAAATAAACGTAAAGGCTTATGAGTTTTTCCACACACACCGTGTACTTGCATTTTGCATAACATGAGCTCTATACCCGGGCTCCGTCCGTTTAAGTGAAAGTAAACGCTACGCCTTCGTGAGTTAACTCGTCCCTCCGGCACAGGCTAGTGAATACTTTTGGGTTACATATGACTTATGCTTTCGTGAGTTAACTTGTCCCTCCGCATAGGCATAAGTAAATGTAATCCCTCGAATTGAACTCGTGAGCCTGTGATGGGCTATGACCGAGGCTCCGTACTAGTCTTAGCAGATGATAGTACGGGCAATTCGAGTACCTATCTAGAACCAAAACCACATGTAACGAACCATACGAGCTATCCAATTAGAGCCATGCCGAACCTCTGTAGGTTCTGACCACCAAAATAAGTAGACGGGGAAATGCCTTTTGCCTTTCATTTACACTGTTTATGTAAAAAAAAATTGGGTTGAGTAGTTTAATTTGTTTCTCAAATTATATTTGTGTTTACTAACCGAGTTTGTTTGTTTTTATTTTTATTTTCATCATGCATCATAGGCATCACGTTAGGAAGGTGTTGATTAAAGGATAGTTGCCAAAGAACGGGTTTCTGATGGAGGAGACAATCACACAAATAACCGAGAAGAATGCCGTGGTTCGAGAATGGTCTCTAAAAACTCGGAGAGAAAAGGGGGACAGCCTAGTGGAAGGGAGTGTTGCCAATTTGCCCGAACATACAACTGTGAATGTCCGCCAAAATAACCTTGAGGATTTGGTGCGAGTGTGGAACCAATGGGATTCAGACACTAGGGGCATTTTCACCGAGAGGTATGGAGATATAGCTCACTTGATCACCATTCATGTAGACGAACAGTTGATCCAAGCCATGGTTCGATTCGGGACCCGACTTATCGATTGCTTTACATTCAATCAAGAAGACATGACCCCAACCATAGAAGAGTATGCTGCTTTACTCCGCATCGACAACGTGCAATTCGGTAAGATATACGTGAAGGAGCCTAAGCCAATGACTTTTAAGAAAAAATTAGTAAGATCGCGGACATGATGGTGATGCATGGGCGAAAAGCAGATAAAAAGAAGAATGAAACCATTTGCATTCCTTGGTCTTCCTTACGAGAATTGGTTACGAACCATCCCGACCTATTGAAGAGAGTAAATCTATTCGCCTTGGCCATTTACGGTTTGGTCTCATTTTCCGAAAGTTCTCGGACATATTGAGGTCGCAGATTTGATTTCTTGAAAGGCTAAAATAAGGAGTCAACCCTGTCCCGACTATCTTAGCCGAAACATTCAGGTCCTTCAGTACTTGTCGAAGGGTAGGAAAGGGACGATTTATCGGGTGTGCACAGCTGCTCAATGTTTGGATTTTGAGTCATTTTTGGAAAGTAGAGCGCACTCCATTCCACATGTTTTCAAAAACATTCGCCCGCTAGAAGCTTACCTCAAGAAAGAATGGCGAAAGAAGTCACCGAGCAACATTGGGTATCGGTTTTCAGAATCTTCGCACGAGGATATAACGTGGAGAGCACCATGGATTCGTCCTTCAGTCCTGCTATACAAATGTGGAAGCTAAGATTGGGTACCTTTGCTCGGGTTATGGGGAGGAGTTGGATATGCTCTTCTATTAGTCCAAAGACAGTTTTCTTCGCGACAATTCCTTCCTGCAACTGGAGGATTAGCACAGTTCGAGTTCGCTTTTGCGGGTGAGGGATATATGAAGAGAGTCCGAGATATTGCAGAGTCATGGAAGGAAATTCATTTCATGGAATTAGCTTTGTATGCTAATACCCTTACCCAAGACTATGACATATGGAGAAAGCAACGGGTAAGTAGTCAGCAAATCTCATCAACAAATTACACTGCCCAGAATCCCTTTCTAGAGGAAATGCCATCCGAGTTGGAAATAGCTAGACAAGAATTCGAGCGAGAAAAAGCTAAGATGTCTAGGGACATCAGTACTCTTCAAGAAGAAAACTATCAGCTGAAGATTGAAGTTCAGGTTGAAAGGTCCAGAACTGAAAAAGTACAAAGGGAGGCCGAGATCGTGAGAAACGACTTAAGGGACCTTCATTTGGAAAACAAGAAGTTAAGAAACAATATAAAGAATAGTGGATTGGGCAAGTCGGCAGCTGAGTGGAAGGAAGAAATTAGCAACATCAAGGGAGGAATAGAATTTTGGAAGGGAAAAGCAAAGAAAGAAGAGGAAAAGGCCGCGCGCGCTGCAATAGAGTTAAGAAGGAAGAATACCGAGTATGAAATGGTGACCGCAGAATTTGCGAATAGTCAGTCTGAACATCAAGAATTAAAAAGGAGAGTACGAGATTTAGAAAACATGCTACAATCTCGTCAACAACAATTAGATAACCTCCTGAAGGCTCTAGAAGAAAAGAATGATCAGTACGATAGGGATATTCACGCGTATGAGGGAACTCTCCAAGAAAAGAAAATGCAACTCAACTTTTTGATCAATGAAATTCGCAAAGCGGCTATGCAAGTTGTTCAATTATCAGATGAGGCTGAAGTTCTCAGTTGCCAATTCCCTCCGAGCCAAAGATCGAGTATATCAAAGTTTTTAGAGCAAGTGAAGAAACAAGGCAATGTGGCTAGGAAATTTGTGTAACTGTTGGAAAAATGAAAACTTTTTGTAATATACTCTTCTGATAAATGAAATGCCTACATATAGGGCTATCTTGAAATCAACACCAAAGTCTTGCATATTTACTCATAACTAACATTTATGCATCATTTATTCTTTGGACATTCATCTATTCATATGCTCATTCATTCATTCATCGCATGTACATATCACCATAATCATCCACCGAAACTAAAAGAGCCATATAATCCACAGTTGCAAGACTTCAAGACTGGAATCACGACATTTATACAGAACGCGTCGACAAACTAGGGCAATGGAAGTTGAGTTCAATGAGAGAATCGAAAGGATGGAAAGGGCTCAAAAGGAATTACAAGAGCAACTGGCCAAATCACAGCAGGAAACGAGAGACCTAATGGTAAGATCTCGAGAGGAGTCACTCGAGCAAAGAGATCGGATGGCCAAAATGATGGAGATGATGACAACTCGGTCAAAGGAAAGGACCCATGCAAAACCCGATGTTATGGAACCTCAATCAAGAATTCACCACGATCGGGATCCCTCTCATCCTCCGGGATTCACTCCACCACCCGCATATACAACACAGAGAGGGTATGCTCGAGGAGAACCCACGGGCTTGGAACATCGACCTATACCACCGCTCCACCCACTAATTTGGGGCAAGGAATATTCGCGTCGAACCTGGGGGCTAGCCCTACCGATCCACTAGTTCCAGATCTGGACGACCCATGAAGTAGCCAAATTGAAATTGGATAACCATGACGCGAAATATAGGAGTGCGGAGGAAAGACTCAAAGCAATAGAAGGCACCGAGGTCTTTCCGCGCTAGGTGCCAAGGAACTTAGTCCAGTACGATCTAATTTTGCCTCCGAAGTTCAAAGCGCTGATTTTGAGAAGTATGATGGGACTAGGTTCCCAAAAGCACATCTCATCATGTTACGTCCGAAAAATGATGGTTACGTGAATGAGGATAAGTTACTTATACATTGCTTCCGGATAGTCTAACGAGTCGACCCTCCGTTGGTATAACCAACTCGGAGGAAAAGATTAGATCTGGAAAGACTTGGCATCCGCACTCTGCGAGCAATACAAGCATGTATCGGACATGGTGCGGCACGGATGACCTTACGGATGATGGAGAAAAAGCCGTTAGAGACCTTTAGAGGCGGATGCGCGAGAGATGGAGAGGCGTCTCGGCTCAAGTGGAACCCCATTAACAAAAGCGGAGATAACCGTTCTCTTCATCAACACCTTAAAGGCGCGTTTTATGACAAATTAGTGGGAAGTACCACTAAGGATTTCGCAGATATTGTAATATCCGGTGAGCTCATAGAGAACATTTGTTAAGAGCGGAAGAATGGAAGGTTGAGGAGGGTTCGAAAAGGCGGCGCCTATGAAAAGAAGGAACGAAGAAACCCACATGGTTGGGATGGGAAACCGTTATATGCCTCTAATTCATATCCTAATCAACCCCAGACCAGAAATTTTCCACCTTCAAATTTCTATTATCCTCCTCAAATCCCTTACTACCAAACACCACCTCCTTCCTACCCCGTATACGCCATGAACAACCAAAGACCCGTTACCACTTTCTCACAAAACACGGTACCCACACAAAGCCAAACCAGAAATGAACCAAGACCAGCAAGGCCTAATCCCGAGAGACCGCAGTTTACTCCCATCCCTGTG
Source organism: Gossypium anomalum (assembly GCA_025698475.1). Taxonomy (NCBI): domain Eukaryota; kingdom Viridiplantae; phylum Streptophyta; class Magnoliopsida; order Malvales; family Malvaceae; genus Gossypium; species Gossypium anomalum. The sequence goes on from CM046957.1 coordinate 63,680,491, forward strand.
TCATATGGGGAATTGTACCCAAAACTTTTGGAGAAGCAACTGATTTCTCCCCATTACATGGCACCCCTTAAACCTCCATACCCAAAATGGTATGATCCAAACGCTAGTTGTGCATATCATGCCGGGAATCAGGGGCATTCTACGGAGAACTGTCTTGCTTTCAAAAGGAGAGTGCAAGGACTCATCGACGCGGGCATTTTGCGATTTGATGGTACTGGCGGTACGGCTGGGAATCCATTCCCAAACCACACCGAAGGCAATGTGAGCGCAATAGGAGAGGAGGATAAACGACAAAGTAGAAGATGGGTTTCTGAAGTGAGAACACCTCTGCAGAGAATCTGGGAGGTACTAGTTGAAAAAGGGTTACTTCGCCTTTTAACGGAGCATTCGGAGGAAAGGATGCAAAGAGTCACAGTTTTTGTGAGTTCCATGGCATCGAAGGACACGACATTCAGTCCTGTAATGAATTCAGAAGATTATTGCAAAGTATGATGGATAACAAGGAGATTGAGATTTTTTGTAAAGCCAAAGAGGCCGATAGTGGAGAAATATGTGCCTCTGACAATCAATCATCAGGTCCCCCTTATAGCGCGGATCGACCATTGGTGATTTATTATGACGCGAAGAAGGAGCCGGTGAAACTAAAGATGATTATTGAAATACCATCTCCTTTTCCTTACAAAAATGACAAGGCGGTACCTTGGAAATACGATGTCAACATCGTAACACCTGAAAGAAAAAAATCTGAAGCCGCAACAGGAAGTATCGGGGAAGTGGGTCACTTCACCCGAAGTGGACGGTGCTATTCTAAAGAAGTTGAACCGGTAAAAAAAAGTAGCGACTTGAAGCAAAAAGGGAAAACAGTGATGCACGAAGTTGAAGTCGAGCAAGAAATTCCACCGTGCAAGAAACTAAAAAGCTCGTGAATGAGGAAGAAGCTCAGAATTCTTGAAGTTTATCAAACACGAGTGAGTATAGTGTGGTGGAACAATTGAGCAAGCGGACGGCGTGAATCTCGATTCTATCTCTCTTTGTTAAATTCAGAGAGTCGCACCGAAATGCTTTATTGAAAGTGTTAAATCAAGCTTATGTGGCCAATAACATATCCGTTGAAAAGCTTGATAGGTGGGTAAATAATTTGAATGCGGACAATTTCATCTCTTTTAGTGATGATGAGATACCGCCAAGCGGTAGAGGCTCGGTAAAAAGCGCGCATATCACGACTGCATTTGCAAAGGGCTACATAATACCGAATGTACTCATCGATAATGGGTCAACATTAAATGTTATGCCATTGGCCACACTTTTCGAATCACCGATGGATTTGTCCTACTTAAGGCCCTGTTATTCCCACAGTAAGGGCATTCGGCCGGGACGAGGCGTGAAGTTATGGGAAAGATTGAGATCCCTCTGGAAGTGGGCCCGTACATTTATGATGTCGAGTTTCAAGTCATGGATATTACACCCTCTTATAACTGCCTTTTGGGGAGGCCCTGGATCCATTCTCTTTGAGCGGTCCCATCATCCCTCCATCAAAAGGTGAAATTTATCATGGGACAATTTGTTTGGTCACTATCGAAGGAGAAGAAGATATTGTCGCATCTGTATCTGCTGATGCACCGTACTTAGAAGCGAACAAAGACGCAGTGGAGTGTTCCTTCCGATCCCTCGAATTCGTCAATGCCACTTTTGTTGCTGAGGGAAACAAAATTCCAGTGCCAAAACTATCGAGAAATACTAGAATGGGTGTCAAATTGACCGTAGGAAGAGGAGCTCGAGCAAGAAGAGGTTTAGGCATACATCTGCAAGGAATAGTCAGGGCTTTACAGCCAGTGCACCACAAGGCCCGATACGGTTTGGGGTTCCAGCCTGATATGCGTTAAAGAAGAAGACAGTGGAAGAAAGATCAGGAAAGGAGGATTGCAAGAACTTTGGGCCGAGAACCAGAATGGGAGCCCATGGAATACCCTCCTTTGTCAAAAACATTTACGTCTGCGGGAATGATATATCCTGGACAAGACGATCCACGAAATATCTTTGAGGATAATTAAAGGGGTTTTGAGAATGTCGAGCATAAATGTTATTGACAAAGAAATTTGGTACAAGTAAAGATGTCTCGAGGATACGCCCCGCCCTCCGGTTTCATGTTGAACAATTGGACTTCCGAGGAGCTTCTTGTAGTTTATAAGTCTTCAGAGTAATGCCAAACATTAACCTTCTATTGTGTCCTTAGATATAATAGAATTCTTTTGTAAGAGCGTGCATTCGCTCTTTATCATTTAAATGAATATCAATGAAGATGCATTTTGTCACGATTCTTTTTTCGCATTATCGCTAATTTCATGATCATTTTCTCATTTCATAGCCTATACTTACATTTGCCACATTCCATGCCATGACATTTTTGCCTGTTGTTTCCCATACTCGGATGCCCCTCTATAGCTTCCTTTTCCATTCAACTTTCAGGTGCTCAGATATCGATGACATGAACAAACCCGTTACGAATCTCGAAATCGATTTTGAGAAAATTTGTTTGTTTAGGAGAATTTGAAGCCGAAGAAAGTCTTTGAAGACTATGTCTCGCCTCCTGAATTGTTAAGAATGGTGGAACAAGAGGATAAACAGATTTTGCCTCATGAAGAATCTGTAAAAAAAATAAATTTGGGCACTGAAGAAAGGAAACAAGAAGTGAAGATTGGGACTTCTATTTTAGAGAGCATCAGGCATAATTTGATCGCTCTACTCCGCGAATACAAAGATGTTTTCGCATGGTCATACCAGGATATGCCAGGGCTAGATGAAGATTTAGTGGTCCACAAGCTCCCATTAAAGCGAGTGCAAGCCTATCATCGGCCAAAAATTAAGACGGATGAGACCGAAATGTCTGCTGAAAATAAAAGAGGAAGTCAAGAAGCAATTTGATATTTGGTTTCCTACAAGCCTCCAAATATCCAGAATGGGTGGCTAATATAATCCCGGTACCAAAGAAAGATGGCAAAGTACGAATGTGTGTGGACTACCGTGACTTAAATCGAGCCAGCCCAAAGGATAATTTTCCCTTACCACATATTGATACGTTGGTGGACAACATAGCAAACCATTCATTGTTTTCTTTCATGGATGGATTCTCGGGGTATAATCAGATTAAGATGGCCCCTGAAGACATGGAGAAAACTACCTTCATAACAATGTGGGGAACGTTCTGCTACAAAGTGATGCCATTCGGGTTAAAGAATGTTGGGGCAACATATCAGAGGGCTATGGTGACATTATTCCATGACATGATGCATAAAGAAATAGAGGTCTACGTCGACGATATGATTGCTAAATCCCGAGGGGAAGAAGAACATGTAGTGAACTTGAAGAAGTTGTTTGACAGGCTGAGAAAGTTCTAGTTAAAGCTCAATCCAGCCAAATGTACGTTCGGGGCTACCTCAGGAAAGTTGCTAGGCTTCATTGTCAGTGAAAGAGGTATCGAGGTTGATCCAGATAAAATAAAGGCCATTCAAGAACTACCACCCCCATGCACGCAAAAGGAAGTTAGAGGATTTTTAGGGAGATTAAACTACATCGCCCGATTTATCGCTCAACTTACCAACCAATGTGACCCAATCTTTCGACTTCTTCGAAAACATAACCCTGGAGAATGGAATGAGGAATGCCAGATGGCCTTTGATAAGATAAAGCAATACTTGTCTAGTCCTCCAGTGCTAGTACCGCCAACTCCGGTAAGACCGTTAATTTTGTATTTGACCGTGTTCGAAAATTCAATGGGTTGCGTACTGGGGCAACATGATGAGACGGGAAAGAAAGAAAAGGCGATCTACTACCTCAGCAAAAAGTTCACTGAATATGAGGCAAAGTATTCGTCCATTGAAAAATTTTGTTGCGCTCTGGTTTGGGTAGCTCGGAGACTCAGACAATACATGTTGTACCATACGACATGGTTGATTTCAAAGCTGGACCCGATAAAATACATGATGGAATCGCCGGCGCTATCAGGAAGAATGGCACGATGGCAGGTCCTCCTTTCGGAATATGACATTGCCTATGTAAGTCAGAAGTCAATAAAAGGAAGCGCAATAGCCGACTTTCTAGCAACTCGAACGACGGAGGAATATGAGCCTTTAAGATTTGATTTCCCAGACGAAGACTTAATGTGCATCACAGAAATGCAATCCGAGTCCTCAAAAGAGAAGTCATGGAAGATGTGTTTTGATGGTGCGTCGAATGCTTTACGGGCATGGAATCGGAGCAATCCTAGTATCACCGAGAGGAATCATTATCCGTTCATCGCAAAGTGAATTTCTTTCGTACCAATAATATCGCGAGAATATGAGGCTTGTATAATGGGGCTTCGTGCAGCTATTGATCGAGACATCAAAATCCTAGAGGTATACGGAGACTCAGCTCTAGTGGTTTACCAGATCCGTGGAGAGTGGGAAGTGAGGGATCCAAAATTGATCAAGTACAGTGATTTAGTGGTCGAATTGATCAAGGAATTCAAAGAAATAACTTTTCATTACTTCCCACGAGAAGAAAACCAATTAGCTGATGCCCTGGCCACTCTGGCTTCAATGTTCAAGGCAAGTAAAGAAGCAGAAATAATGCCCCTCAAAATGAGCATATACGAGGTCCCTGCACACTGTTGTAGCATTGAAAAAGAAGCAGACGGGCGTCCATGGTTCCATGATATATTAGAATACATCAAGAATCAAAAGTATCCCGAACAAGCGAATGAGAACGAAAAAAGAACAATCAGAAGAATGGCAGCGGGATTTGTTCTTGACGGGGACATCCTATACAAAAGAGGAAAGGATCAGATGCTCTTGAGATATGTAGATGATGTTGAAGCCAGAAAAATACTCGAAGAGGTCCATGAGGGAATCTGCGGAACACATGCCAATGGTTTCAATATGGCCAGAAAGATCATGAGACTCGGTTATTATTGGCTAACAATGGAAAGTGACTGCATCAATTTTGCCAGAAAATGCCACAAATGTCAAATCTATGGCGATAAAATTCATGTAGCCCCTTCGCCCCTCCATGTCATGACTTCTCCGTGGCCTTTTTCTATGTGGGGCATGGATGTTATAGGGCCGATTTCTCCAAAAGCATCAAATGGACATCGATTCATTTTTGTGGTCATCGATTACTTTACAAAATGGATAGAAGCCGCTTCGTTTGCCAATGTGACGAGAAGCTGCGGTTTTGAGTTTTGAAAAAAGAAATCATTTACCGGTACGGCTTGCCTGAAAGAATCATTTCAGATAATGCCACGAATCTGAACAATAAGATGATGAAAGAAGTGTGCGAACAGTTCCAAATAAAGCATCATAATTCCTCACCCTATCGCCCAAAGATGAACGGGGCTGTTGAAGCAGCTAACAAGAACATTAAAATGATCATCGGGAAAATGACTGAGACGTATAAAGATTGGCACGAGAAACTTCCATTTGCTTTGTTTGCATATCGCACATCTGTGCGAACATCTACGGGAGCAACTCCTTTCTCTCTAGTTTATGGAATGGAGGCTGTGCTACCTATCGAGGTTGAGGTCCCCTCTCTGCGAGTCTTAATGGAAACAAAGTTAGAAGAAGCTGAATGGGTTCGAGCTCGATATGATCAGTTGAACCTCATCGAAGAAAAGCGTTTAAGAGCAATTTGTCACGGGCAGATGTACCAAAAGAGAATGATCGCCGCCCATGACAAGAAGGTACGACCAATAGAATTCCATGAAGGAAAACTCGTGCTAAGAAAGATTCTCCCAATACAAAAAGACCTGCGAGGAAAATGGGCACCAAATTGGGAGGGACCATACGTAGTAAAGAAGGCATTCTCAGGAGGAGCTTTGATCCTTACCGAAATGGATGGCAAAGAGCTACCTAATCCAGTGAATTCAGATGCGGTGAAGAAGTACTATGCTTGAAAAAAAGAAAGTCAAGATGAAAACCCGAAAAGGGCATCTAAAAAAAAAAAAAAAGGGATCAGAGCGAAAACCCGAAAAGGGTGCTTTGATTAAACACAAAAGATTAGGATGAAAACCCGAAAGGGCGTTCTAATGAAGCAAACATTCAGCTTATAAGGCAAGGTCTTTTAAAGCATGCGACAAACAGTGAGACTACGAGATTTGAAGCATCTCGAAAGCTCAAAATCTTCTACGCATGAGAGCGGACTCGAAAAGATTCTTGATTGAGAAACGTGGAAGAGTTCATGTGTTGAATATCTAGAGCATTTGTATCTGTTGAATGCGATCCTTTCTTTCTTCTTGACATTTTTACTCTCATTGGTTAACTTCCTTTGTTTGCCACACTTGAAATAAATGAATATGAGATATCATTTTTGTCCCCACTTGATCCCTTTCATGCATCTCATAATGTGTTTATTTACATGATAAATAGTGAAATGACACACTCTAAACAAAAGAAATGTTAAGCATTACCTGGATGAAAATTTGATAAGTACAAGAGCTTCAAGGCAAGGACAAAGTTTAACAGGGGCAAAAGAGTGATATTTGAGAAACACAGGTTACGTGTGAAAGCTTGAAAACGGGTACAAAGCCTAAAGAGAAAATCGAGAATCAAAGCAATGAACACAGATCCTCAACATTCGTGAAAAAAGGACAAGCGACAAACATGCTTAAGGAGCACTGCATAATCATGTAGGCATAAAGGCATTTAAGACAAACATGTGCATATCACGATAACGTCATGCATGGCATATACAGGTACTCCAGCAGAGCAAGAAATCTGGAATGAGAGTCGCATTGAATCAAGTGAAAAGACACCTGAGTTCTACCAAAGGACATATTTTTGATATTTTGATGTTTTTAATTCATGACTTTCAAGGAAAATCAACTCATATTGCGAGAAATGAGTTGAGCCTCAGAGCAAGCTGAGGTATTTTAAATTTCTGTCTTCAATTTATGTTTTTCAAAGATCAACTCATATTGCGAGAGGTGAGTTGAGCCTCGGCTCACATGCTGAGGTATTTTTTAATTTTCGTTTCTAATTTATGTTTTTCAAAAATCAACTCATATTGCGAGAGGTGAGTTGAGCCTCAAGACACGTTGAGGTAATTTCAATTTATATTTCGAAAAAATCAACTCATATTGCGAGAGGTGAGTTGAGCCTCGGGGCACGCTGAGGTATTTTCAATTTCTATTTTCAATTTATGTTTTCAAAAAAATCCACTCATAATGAGAGAGGTGAGTTGAGCCTCAAGACACGTTGAGGTAATTTCAATTTATGTTTCAAAAATCAACTCATATTGCGAGAGGTGAGTTGAGCCTCGGGGCACGCTGAGGTATTTTCAATTTCTATTTTCAGTTTATGTTTTCCAAAGATCAACTCATACTGCGAGAGGTGAGTTGAGCCTTTTAATTTCCGCTTTTAATTTCTATGTTTCAAAGATCAATCCATATTGCGAGGAATGAGTTGAGCTCAAGATCACATGCCAAGTCAAGAATAAAGATTGGAGTTAATTGAAGATGTAAGATTCTGCCTCCTGAAGTTACAGTGGAGCTGATCGAGGATATCAGATTTTGCCTTGCTAAAGTTGCAGAAGAGAAGACCACGAACCTTGTCCCACTGAAACAATAGAGGAGCAGATTGAAGTTGTAGATCCTGTCCTACTAAAGTTAGCAGTGAAGCAGATCGAAACCACAAACTCCATAGCCTCGAAGTTACATTGGAGAAGCTCGAAGCTGCAAGGCATATGTCAGAAGATACATTGGATTGAACCAAAGCTACAAGACATAGTGGATTGAAAAGAGTCTACTTGAACGAGAAGAGCACCAAAGAAGTCAAGATTCAGCAAGACTGGGCAAAATTGGCCTTTCACTATATCTTTGCTCCATTACCGTTGCACGACAATGAGCAAAGAGGGGCAGCTGCATCAGGCCAATTTTGGGCCCGAAGGAAAAACCACTTACAACTAAAACCTAAACAACCCAACACCAAACCCCAATACCCACCAGGCCTTAAAACCCAAAATAAGACCCAATTATCCATTTAACCTATCTTCAAACAAAAAAAAAAAACTAAACCTACTCACCCAACTAATGTACCCAAATTCTAGCCCAACAAGCAGACCCAAATACCACCTATCATCCAACCCTAGCCCCCTAAAACTTCTAAAACCCTAGCCAACTACCCCCCATGCGCCGCAACCATCCTCGCCGACACCACCAGGCCACAAACTCGCCACCACCTACCCAAAGACTTGTTCCATCGCCGCCTAGCACTTTGCAAAGACAAAAAGACACACTGTGATAATAAACAAACAATGTATAAACAGTATAGGAATCAGCTATAAAAGCCGAATAGAAAGAAAAAAGAGGGGCTTTTTTTTGGTAGCCATTTTCGATATCAATACAAAAAATATAAAGGTTCTAAAGCATAAAATAGCAATCTCCATAATATTAAGAACCAGATCAAGAGAATATTGCCAAAACAACGAAGCAATCACCAACAGAACCGAATTTGGAACCAAAGGTGATTCTATTTTTCAGTTTATTTTTCTTATTTTTTATATCTATATGTAAATAAACAGAAAGAATATTATAAAGAAATATAAGAAAAAATATAAAAAAAAAATTTTGATTTTTACCTTCCAGCCAGCCACATGTATGCGCATGGATCATGGTCAGTCCATCACGATCGTGACCATCAACCCCCAGCGGAAATCGCCTGAGCTCTCTCTCCTTTCTCCCCTCTCTCTCTTCTTTTTTTTCTCTCTTCTGCTGAAATGTGAAATTTTTCAAAAAAAGTTGATTTTTATAGAGGAATAAAACGGCACCGTTTTGGCCATTACCCCTAGACGCTTAAACGGTGCCGTTTCGCCAAACCCGAGCAGATGACCCGACCCATCAAAAGGATCCGCGTGTTTTTTGTTATGGGAAAAATTGCGCATGCGGCCCCTCCGCATTTTTGTTATGTTTTAATCTAGCCATTCCCCATTTCTTGATTTTGTCACCTAATTTTAATTCTGCTTCAATTCGGTCCTTTGACCATCTGAGGAGGGATATTGGAGTGACGTCGTTTCAGGGACAGGACATATTTGCACAATCGACCCTTCCTCTTTATTCGCGCGTTCTATTTGGTCCTTTCTATGTATTTTTATTCTAAATTGGCCCTGAACTTTCGTTTTAGGTTCAATCTAATCCCATTTCAGTTATTTTTATTATTTTATGCTTAAAATTAATTGATTATGGTTAATATCAATGTATAATTGTATTACATATGTAAGCATATTTAATGTATGTATGTGTATTATTTTATATAGTATATTTAATGATCATTTTATAAGTATTGTTATTATCTCTAATAAGCATATATTTCATATATATTTTAATATTACATTTCGTATGCATTTTTATACATATTACATACATGTATGTTTTCTAATATTATTTTATATATGTATTATCATGTGTACATTTTGATATTATTAGTTACAATGAATTTTTTTATGCTATTTCATGTATATATACTTATATTATCCTTATTACTATTATTAATATATTTTATTATGTATGTATAGGCATGCTTTTTACTATTGTACATTATTATAATCTATTTTTAATATATTATTGTTCTTTATATCGTTATTATTTTTTCATCATATATATATATATATATATATATTACGCGTATATTCTTTTAGTTGATATTATGTATGTATTTCATATATTATTCTTAACTTTGCATCATGTATACATATTTTCTTTATATTACTATGTAAATGTTTTTTTATATACCCTTATGTTCTTATACTATGTGTTTATGCGTATGGATGTAGATAACATTATCGGCGTTGTTTTTTTAAAATATCATGTTCATTAATTATTATTGTATGTCTATTTATTATCCTTATTTCGCGTTTAATTCTCGTATTACATTAAATATCGCATATACCTTCATTGTTTTTATTTATTGTTCGTTCCAAAATATTCCTAGCTTTTTCACTTATCCTATATCAATCTTGCTTCGCATTATTTTAAAAATCTTTTCCCAATTAATCTCAACTCATGAGGCAATATATCGATTTAACATTAAGTCATCGAGTTCATCGCTATGTTGGGTGAACGTCAATCGATTTATGTTAAAACGACATATCCTTCTCAAAATTCTCATCTTCTTTTAATCGGATCACGACTAAATTTTAAATTGAACTCGTATTTTGAAAATCAAGGCAACACGTGTTTATAAGATACCAATTTTGGGCGTCGCGAGGGTGCTAATACCTTCCTCGCGCGTAACCGACTCCCGAACCCTAATTTTTCTCTAGATTTTAACGTAAACCTAAACCTAGCCTTTTATTTGTTTTTAAAGAAAAATTTAATAGGTGTCCGATCACACCTAAAAAAAAAAAGATCGGTGGCGACTCCCGGTTTATTTTCAAAAAACCAAATTTCTATTTCCAGTTTTCTAATAAATCGCCACAATTTAGCGACCCGAAACCCAAATATTTTTATGTCGCTACACACGGGATTAGGCAGGTTCTTGCAAACCATCCTGGTTAACATCGACGCTCCTCTAGAGAAGGTCTTCTTTACCACATAAGGTTATTCCCAGTTTGACATTCGCTTTCCTCTAAAATTATTTTGTATGGGAAGGATCTGTTTCAAAACCAAATCCCACCAATGGAATTATCTGGGGCAAACTTTTTTTTGTCATAAGCTCACATCATTCGTTTTTGGTACATTTGACAATGACGGATAACTTTAAACCTCTTTTCTTCAACCAGGTCTATTTGATCATATCGAAATTTGATCCATTTGGCTTCAAAACCTGGAGATAATAAATCTTGACTTCAATTGGCAAAACCGCCTCTATTCCATAAATCAATGAGGAAAGCGTTGCATCAGTGGAGGTCCTGACAAACATTCGATAAGCATAGATGGTAATTTTTCATGCCAATTTTTATGAGTCTCAATCATTTTCTTTACGATCTCTCTCTTTTTATATTTTTTTATTCTCCCCATTACACCGTTCATTTTGGGGTGATATGGTGTTTAATCTTGAACAGACTACAAACTTCTGATATCGTGCTGCTGTTCAAATTTAGTGTATTGTCAGATATGATCCTTTTTGGCATTCCATATCGACATATGATTTTTTTTATTCTTCTTATTCTCCTTCTTCTTTTTAGAATTTGATGACTGTCGACTTTATGACATTAGCGCCTAAGGCAACTTCCACCCACTTAGTGAAGTAATTGGTGATTATAAAGATGAATCAATGCTTGCTAGAAGCTTTTGGCGAGATCAGCCCACTAACATCTATACCCTACATAGAAAAAGTCCATGGAGAAGTCCTGACATGAAGGAGGCACATGAATCTTGTTTCCATAAATTTCGCACTTATGGCATTTCTTGGCATAACTTATGCAATCCCCTTCTATGGTGGACCAGTAGTACGCGAATCTTACGATTTGCCTGGCCATTGTAAAATCATTAGCATGTGTTCCTCAAACGCCCTTATGAACTTTTCCCAATATTTTTTTAGCCTCACACATCTTAGTAGCCCAGGCATATCTTGGTACGACCATGCAAAAACATCTTTAAATTCTTGGAATAACTCAATGACGTCTTTGTCTCCGTGGTGATACAGGCTCTGATCTTCATTTCTTTCTCTCCTCCTAAGCTTACAATTTCCACTGATTCTTTGTAAGGTAGGATCTGTTTCTCTTCTTATTCTACCCTCCTTAACAAATCAGAAGACAAGTTACAATCTTTATCATTTTTACAGTCTCTAGATTCCTCTAGACACATATCTTACTCAAAAGGAGATTCTGGGTCAGTAGCAACGTCGCTCATGTCGTTGATATCTAGAGACCTGTTGTAGGTACGAAAGAATATTCCAAAAAATAAATGAATCTAAGAATAGTTATTTATGTGGTATGAATATGAATGAAATAAAGGAATAAAAGAATATTTGCTCAAAGTGAGACACAAAAATGTATTTTTCATTGAAAATAAATATGTTGGACATGAGCCTATTCTACAAAAGGATTCTTATTGCTTCTAGGCTTAAAGCAAAAAGCGTGTTTTGAACATTACTCTAAGTCAGCTTTAAAAACTATAGGAATCTCTTCCACAGTCCAATTGTTCAGAATACTTCCAGGCTCATAAGGGTAAATGCCTGATAAATTTTCACTGCCAATTCCTTCTTCGGATATAACATTGATGCTCCCATTTCCAAACATTTCTTCCGGGCCTTTAGTATATTCAAAGAATTCTAATTCCTTATTATCTATCAGGCTTTGTACCAAGGCTCTGAATTCACTATACTTTTGAATCTCGTGACCCTCTTCATCATAGAACTCACAGTAGTTCCTTGCTTCTCCGGGTTTTTCCCCTGACTTCCTGTGTGATTAATCTTCCTTCTACAATTTTCTTCCAAACCCTTCTCAGTGGGGTTTTCACTTCTGCTATATTCATCTTGATTCTCTTCCTCGCATTCTCGATTATCACGTTTACCCTTTTATCTGAATGGTTGGATAACAGATTTTTTACACCAAATATATCATCGAATTTTACAATACCCATTTTGATGAGTCTTTTGATTAACTTTTTAAAAGCGGTGCAGTTCTCAATTTAGTGTCTTGTGATTCCCGCGTGGCACTCGCATTAGGCATTTGCGTCGTATCATTTAGGGAACGGAGACTGCATAAGTTTTAGGTAGAAAGGGAATACTACATGTGCATCAAACAAACTTTGGTACAACTCCCTATACGTGATTGGGATGGGCGTAAATCGAAGTTTTTCTGAGTTCAGTCTTGGATTAGATTCTTGCCTTGAGGGGACCTGATGGCTAGTAGTTGCCGTCCTTGGCTGGCTTACGGTAATCAGCTTTAAATAGCCCTTGTTATACATACTCGCATTATTTACCTCATTTTTCCTCTTCCTCGAGGCCTTTAAAGTATTGATTTGGGAGCTCCACTCTCGCCTTTTCTGTTTGTAACGATCTTTAAATTATTTTGGAAGCTCCACTCTTGTCTTTTTTGTTTTTGCTAGATCATCCCGATCAAAGACAATAGGATTGATTGGATTATCCCCCAGACTAGAGCCTGAACTCGTCGAGAAGTTTAACGGTGTCGAGGTACCAGTCTGATATTGGGGTCTGATGTTAACGGACACTCTTTGTGGATACACGTTTGGTTGTGGTTGGGTATTTTTTAGGGTAAAGCCTAAATGATAAGCAGGGTCCTCATTATCATCCCCGGAATTGACCATAGGGCTCTGTCCTTTTTCTAACCCTTCAGCTAGTAACTGGGTTAACTGGCTCATCATGTTTCTTTGGAATTCTAGCATCTGATCCCTCATATCTTGTTGAATTTTAGCCAATTTCTCTTGCATCTATATTTGCATTTGCTCTAATCTCTTCAACCTTTGGTCCATTGATTCAGTTTTTCCTCGTGTACTGTAACGACATTCTAGGGTAACTGCAAAGATTTTAAGGTCTTTTTTGAGTTTTATTGCATATGATGCAATGTAATGCTAATGCATGAAATGAATGCAAAAAAGAGGTGTTGATTCTGATTCAATTATGTTAGAACAACTTTTTTAGAAAATAAATTTCTTTACATAAAACGGATACATATATGGCCTTGCCCTCATACTCTAGGCAAAGACATCGATCATTTTCTTCATATCCGAATGTTAAGATCAAATCTCACAAACTTTCCAATGGATGCCTCTACTAGCTCCTTTTGCTTGATCCGGGTTGCGACCCATTGCTCACTCATCCCCATGAGGCTCGTTAGCTTTTTAAAAAAATTTTGGGATGTTGACGGCTCTTGAATAGTCTTTGTCAGCTTGAATTTTTGGACAACGAAGCAAAGTCATGTACTCCTTCGTCAGACTATCACCCTTCTCTCGTGTTTTCCCAAACCATATTCAGACGACCGTATTGTCTTCCACTTTATCAAGAAATCCATTTTCCATGACAAGCTCTCTATTTAGCAACTGAACGTGAATCAGCACCTTTTTTCTATAATGAAAATGCAATGCAATCATAACCAAAACAAAAGAAACACGTCAGTACAAATAACATAAATGACAAACAGAGCACCTATTTGGGTGACCATTAGGGTTTGGAGTGGTTCTACCTAGGGTGGACTCTTAAGGCTCGCTATATCCAGTTTGGTTCCAAAGTAAAGGTACTCGAACTGGCAGATTCCTCAATCTTCACCCATTATAGGCTCATATAGACCGAGTTTAGTTTAGGGGAATACATTTCCCTATGGCTGCATAGAGATAAAAATTTCACGAAGACATAGGTACGGATGTATCCCGAAAGCGATCCACTATCCTATGCGGAGGTGAAAACCTCACGAAAGAATAGTTTTTCACTTCTACTTAAAAGGGTAAGATCGACCGACCATGCGATACAATGTGTAGAAAGATACCAAAACTCAAACCAAAACAACAATTATAAACAACAATGATGAAGAACGTAACAAAGACGGATGAAATGAAACAAAAGGATCGTAAATTCAAACCAAGTTTTCAATTTTCGACAAAAAGACAAAAAGTAATCAACTTGTGGCTTGACTCTCTTATTTTGGGTCCCCAGTGGAATCGCTAAGTTGTCGAAACCATTTTGAAAAGTCGAGTTTTTATTTTGAAAATGAAAACGAACATGGGAGTCGCCACCAATCCTTTTTATGAGGTGTGATCGGATCACCTCGTGATCTTTTTAATAAAATGTTTGATTTATTAAAACAACAGTTTTTGGTCTACGAAGTTCAGAAAACAGATTCGGGAGTCGGTTATGCACAAGGAAGGATTAGCACCCTCGTAATGCCCAAAATTGGTACCTAGTTGATTAATTAATATCTTAATGTCAAAAGTTGAAAATCTGAAAAGAATTTAAAATACGATCCCTCTTTATATTAATGTTAATTTTGCATACAAATTGTTTGAAATAAACATTAAAGGCCCTCTCGTCTCGAGATAACAAAATGTCACATCCCGTAAGTTAGGACATCACATCTTGAACTTTTGAGAATAAGCTTGCCTTTATTTTAATTTGAAATTTTATGTATTTTAATTTAGAATGGTATTCGGTTATTTAGATCCAACGAGAAAAATCGAGACCTTGTAAATTAAGGCACGACTTTCTCGAGTTTTTAAATACAGAACATTGCCTTATTTTGAAAACTTTCTTTTTTTGAATAACATCAAGAGTAATATTTAAGACAATGTATTTTTCTTATTCGGGATATAACATAAAACGACCTATTATGAAAAAATATACTTAAACGCGATTTCTTGACGTGATTTTAACGAAGTGAGATAAAATGGTGATGTAGAAAACGGAACGATGATATAGATGAAATGTCATGTAAATGACACATACTAATAAACATAATTTACGAGCATCGCATAATATATACTATTTTAACAATAATATGAACAGTCAAAAATAAATGAAATAAATAATAACAATGGTAATATACCGAAGTATGCACATAAGAGGACAATACCGACTCGATAATAAAGACAAAGAAATAAATAAAGTAAATACATAAATAATGTAAGAGAAAATAGTTTATAAAAATATTGAAAATAAAGAACCAAATTAAAATAGAAATGAAATTAAAGGTACAATGTGTAATAAAAATATATAAATAAATGAAATAATAATAATAATAATAGTAAAAAAAATCTAATTTTTAAAGGT
Organism: Gossypium anomalum; assembly: GCA_025698475.1. NCBI lineage: Eukaryota > Viridiplantae > Streptophyta > Magnoliopsida > Malvales > Malvaceae > Gossypium > Gossypium anomalum. The sequence continues at coordinate 63,696,183 of CM046957.1, forward strand.
ACAAAATAATAAAATAATAACAGATAATAAAATACCAATAATAATGAAGGCATAAATAAAATGAATAATTAGTGAAAGAAAAAAAATTAAAAAAATAAAAAATGAAAGAATGATAAATGAATTAAAAAAATAAGTAAATGAATGAATGAACAATATTAAATAGGAAAGTAAATTAATAAGCAAATGAATAAAATAAAAGAATAATGAATAACTAAACAAGTAAATAAATAAATGGATAAATAAATGAATTAAAATAAAAAAAGGGCTTAATTGTAACTTAAATGAAATTAAAGTAATAAATCGAAGAAGATAAATAATAAATGGGGTAAAATATAACGCGCGAAAACACGTGAGGACCTATTAAGAAATTAGCCCAATTTTCTGGACACGCGTCCCTTCTCCAGGAGATCAGGGAGCCAGGGACTAGATTGAAACGTGCGAAAAGATAGGTGGCCAAATCTATAAATATTAAAAGAGAGGTGTACAGACCCGTTTTAGCCCGTTTAACCCAGCCCCAATTCTTAAAACCAAAATAACCCAACAGACCCCCAAATAACCCAATAAACAAAACCAACAACCTACTAGACCTAACAGAAGCCCAAACTAAACAAATAACTTACCCATAAACCCAACAAACAAATTAAAACACAAGCCCAAACCCCTTACACAACTAGCCTAAATTTAGGGTTTCAGAATCTGAAACCCTAAATCACCTAATCAGCCGCCACCCTAGAGCCACTTGCCTGGCCACGCCTCTGCTTCCACCGACAAGTCAAATCCACCCCTCCATGCGCACCTACAGACATTAATAAGGACGAGACAGAAGCAAGAAGAAAGAACATGATATTTGGCTATATATAGCCAGATCAAAATGCAAAAAGGGACCCTTTTTTTCTTCTTTTCTTCCTCTGTAAAATGCCAAAAACAGTTGGTATCTAGTGGAAAATAAAAGGGCTAGCTTTAGTTTTAAGCATAGGAACTAAAACAAGAGATTCAAAAAAATCAAAAAAATCCAAAACGAAGGTGATCTTGCCTATTTCCCTTTTTGTTTTTTTTTTTTCCATCTTTTCTCTCTGTTTTCGATCCCAATCGCACATATGTACATGTTTATAAACTAAAAATACAACAAAGAAATATAAAATAATAAAAAAAGAAGGAAAAAATTTACTGAGAGCGATTTTTCACACTGCAGACTGTGGTTGTGTAGCGCAGAGAGCTACCACATGGCGATGGCCGGACCCTTTGGCCGGTGCCAATTTTCTCCAGAGAGAAAATCTTCCTCTCTCTCCCTTTTTTTTCTTCTTCAAACCAGCAGAATGAAAAATTCAAAAAAAATTGGCTTTTATAAGCCTTCGAAACGGTAGCGTTTTGGGGTGCCCTCCCCAGGCGTAAAACGACGACGTTTTGGGGAGGGAACTCGTGACCCGACCCATGGGCAGCAGGATCCGCGTGTTTCTGCTAAGGGGGATAATTCCTTGCGCGGTCCCTCCACATTTCTGCCATGTTTTAATCCAGCCTTCTTTATTTCTTAATTATGACTGTTAATTTTAATCCCTTTTTAATTTGGTCCTCTGATTAGTGGGGGAGTAGATGTTGAGACGGGGTCGTTTGGGGATATGGTATAATAGCAGGATGGGTCCCCCATTTACTTCGCATACTTTATTAAGCCTCCTCTAGTTACTTTTATTCCAAATTGGCCCCAGAACTTCATCATTGCTTCGAATTTAGTCCTTTGTCCGTGTTTAATGTGTTTTGTATTATTTTTACCCCTTTTTTTGATATTATTTATTATTCTGTTCATTATTATTGTTATTGTTATTAGCATATTTTCACTATATTTTAGAATTTCCGTTTTTAATTTTAATTAATACTTATATATATATATTTCATGTATATATTTATAATTGTTTTATATTATTACTATTCATAATATGTATAAATTATGTATATATTTAAATACTACTGTACGTATATTCGTTATATCTACTTTTATAACTATTATGTTTGTTATTAATATTAGCGTATGTTTTATTATATGGATATATCTATATAGTATTATTAATTGTTGTTTTCAACATTATTTCAAATACGTATATATATATTATGTAAATACTTTCGATACTAAATTATGTATGTATTTTTTACTATATTATACACATATTTTAGCACTCAATATTACTATCATAAATATGTTCTTGATATATATATATATGTTTTAATATTATTATCATTGCTTCCACTTTTTATTATACTATTTTATTCTTGTACATACTTCTAATATTATTATTATATGTATATATGTGTTATATAGCACTATTAATAGCTTAATATTATTGTTTTTAGGTATTTGTATGTCACATATGTTTTCGTTAAATACATATATACATTAATTCCCAACTACTTCATACTCACGTTATTATTATCATGTTTTAATGTCATGCGTTATTATCGTTTCGTACTATTGTTATTTACATTATTATTATCGTTTTCGTTTTCGTTATCGTTGCCATTTTTATTTTTTTTTGCCATGTTTATCATTTGTTTATATCTGCATACTATTAGCCTTGATATTACTTCATCTTTTACGGTTGCTCATGTTATTGTTTCGACACCGTCACACTATTATTATGTTCTTATACATGTCCATGTTATATTTTCCTTTTACGTTTTACTATAAACCGCGGCACTTTTTGGCTCAATATATTATAACAATTCTTTCATAAAAGCAATATTCGTTATTAGGTAATTCGAGATAATCGTGCCCTAACTTACTGGGTTTCGACTTTTCTCATTTAACCTAAACAACGGAATATTTTTTAAAATCACAATACGAGTCTTTAAAAATGCTTATTTTCGGGGATACGAAGTGTGGTACCCTAACTTACCGGGTATAACATCTTGGCACCTCGAAATAAGAGTTTTTACAAATGAAGACAATATTCGGAGTTTGAAAACTCGAGGAAACATGCCCTAACTTACTGGGTTTTGATTCTCCTCGTTCACCCTAACTAGCCGAATATCTTTTTAAAAGAAGTTAAAAACATTAATTTTCAATAAAAGGCAAGCTCAGTCTCAAAGTTCGAGATATCGTGTCCTAACTTACTGGACGTGGTATTTCATTATTGCGAGACGAGAAGATCTTTAACATTTGAACCTTTTTAGAGAGGGATCGTATTTCAAAATATTTTAAGTTTTCAAATTTTCGACATTGAGACGCTAATTAATCAACTAGGTACCGATTTTGGGCGTATCGAGGGTGCTAACCCTTCCTCGTGCGTAACCGACTCCCGAACTCACTTTCTGATTTTCGTAGACCAAAAATTATCGTTTTAGTAAATCTGAAATTTTATTAAAATGATTAATCAAGGGTGATCCGATCACACCTCATCAAAAAAGATTGGTGGCGACTCCTCTATTCATTTTCATTTTCCAAATTTAAGTCGATTCCCGTTTTACAAAAAATGGTTACGACAAGAGGAATTTGGGCCCTATTGTAAATCAATCAAAAAGCGGAAGGACTGAATGGGTAAATAACTCATTCTTCCAAAAACACGCGGATCCTATTAACAGGGTGGGTTGAATTTTGGGTCAAGGCCAAAACGGCGCCGTTTTGGCAACTGATGCTTAAGTCCAAAACGACGCCGTTTAGACCCATATATAAATAACAAATTTCAAAAAAAAAAAAACACTTTTCCCTCTCATTTTTCCAAAAATTTCTGAGAGCTTTCTTAGATTTTCTCCCCCTTTCTTTCTCCGGCCATTAAGTCCGGTCATCAGCCACCATGGCGGCCGTCGGTCGCCGACAACGGCGCCGCTTTACACGGTGGCCGGAAAACACAAAATTCCGTTTAGACCTCCATTTTGACCCCTTCGTTTCAAAAAAATAAAAAAAAACTTCAAATATCCCTTAAACCGTTGCGCCAAACCTTAATATATCCTAAGTTTTCGACGCTGGAAAGGGCTTCCGATGACGGAGGGAGACAAAACGTCTCAGGTAAGCTTTTACTCTTTTCTTTTTTTTTTTTATATATCTTTCAAAAAAATTTTACAAAAACAAGATGATTTAAAGCATAAAAAGGATCACCTTTTTCAATAAATTTTTTTTGTTTCGAAATTCTTGCCCTTTTTGTATTCGATTCTCTACTTTTTCGTATTAAATTCGTCTATATGTCAAAAAATACATTTGGTGTTTGTGGTGGCTTTATACCCGAACAATACAATATTTTTTGAATTTTTGCTACTGTTCATTGTGTCTCTGTCCTGCTCCTTTTCTTGCTTTGTTTGCAGGTCTATGGAGTCAACGAGGCAGGGGTCTGGCCATTTTGGTGCAAAGAAGGCCACCTCTGGTGGTGGGCGTGCTGGGGAGGCACGTAGGCAGCGGCGTAAAAGGGGCTAGGTTTTCTGATAGTGAGTTTAGGTTGTTGGGCCATTGGGCCCTTAGGGTTTTTTTAATTCGGGCTTATATTTGTGAATTGGGTTTGGGATTGGTTGTAAATAGACTGGACTTTAATGGATTTATTATTATTTTTGTTCTTTTGTATTTTTGTTTAAGGCCGGGGCAAATTGGGCCTATTACATATCTAATAGTGTTTTTAAGCCACTATTAAATCTGCTTTTTAAAGATTTAAGTTGTAATGTCTTATGCTAGTATTCGAGAAACTGTAGTAATTTATAAATTTTTCAGTCAAAATCTTTGGCTTAGAAAATAAATAATAAAGAGATATATTCAAAAGGGTCTTCGCTAGTTTTAAAAATTTATTTGTTAAGTATGTAAACATTATGACCCCCTATATTTGGATCCGGTAAATTGGGTCGAGTATAGGACGTTACAGATAAAATTAGTTGTTTATTATGCATGGTGTTCAGAGTTTAAATCCCATTATGATCAAATTTTTATTGATTTATTATATAAAAAGATAAAAACGCACTCATTACATTATAACGTAATTTGTATATGAGAGGGTATTTTATTAATTTCGTAATTAAGTTAGTGCCTATTTAACCCATGACACCAACTCAGTAAAACATTTAAAATATATTTATAAATTTTTACCCATAAAACCCCTTAATTTTAATTGAAGTATAAACATTTTTCATTTAACGTTGATTTGATGTGAATTTGACATTTTATATTGATATAAATTTTAGGTCGGTAATTGGCCTCGCTACTCCGAACCGACCCTACATGCTCTGCCTCCCACTCGTAGAAGCCTTTGCATGGAATAAGATTTAAGTCGCATACAAACATGCTAAAAGGTGAATACAATAATAGCCAATAAATAAATAAAAATCTTAAGAAAAATATATGGGAAGAGAAATGTATATCTGACTTGCATATCCAAATAGGGACCTTGCTTCCAAATTTTTGGCTATGTTCATAATGGAATGTTTGTTATCAATTGAGAACCAAATTATCAAATATACCAAAAAAAAAAAAAAACAAAAACAAAAAAAGAGTGTCAAGATAAATACAATTTATGTTTTCCCCTTGTTGCTATGATAATTGACTTGCTATTTATAAAGGGTTAATTTGCACATGCTGATGGGATTGGATTCTGCTTCTTTTGGGAGCATAATTTATCATGTTCCATGGCTTTTAGCAATGCCATGAATTTGATCCCCAGATGTCCAAAAGGATTAGATACTATAATTCCCTTTTCAAAAAGGTTGAACCCCTAATTAAGCATTTAAATTCTCTCAAATGTATAATGTTTTTCACATTATCTTCTAATAGGGAGATTGAGCCCCAAGATTTGTCTTAGCCGTTTGTTCAAATAATGATTGCTAACTTAGCACTAAGTCATTAACAAACATGGTTAGAAAAGACCGAGTTTGATTAGTTGAATGAAATACATAATTCTATACTATTAAATGAAATTGTTATGCTGAATTAAATAAATGATCATATTTCTTAGCCAGTAGTCGAGGGTTCGATTCTCACCTTGAGTTTAGAGCAGTTTTAAAACTTATGGTCAACATTTACCTCTTAGTCGGTCTACAGAATGGAAAAGATTAATCAATAGGCTTGCTCTAGTGGATAATTTGAAAAGCCAGATTTTTTTATTAGATTTAAATAATTGTATGTAATAATAAATTATAAAATAAGATTAATAAAAATATTGATATCTGTAAATATTTTAAATATATATAATATAAACTATATATTAATAGATAAAATTTATATATTAATTGATAGAATCGTATGAAAATCTCAAACGTTCCTTCTTCGAGTACTATTGTGAATTGGAACAACAATAGTATGTTTAGGTTAATATATGTGATTAATTAATAATAATGTGTTGTCACTTAAATGAGGTGTTAAGTCAAACGCATAAGTATATTAGAGAACGATATACTAGATTGACCCACCAAGAGAATACTTCTTAGATTATTATATGAAAGTCACAATAATTCTGATAGTGATAATGGCGTATGTAATCTTAGACTTGATCTTTTGCGAAGCTTTGACACTATCGAAGAAACACAAGAAGAAACTTTGTGGATAGATAAACAAGGAAAAGGGTTGGACCAAAATATCATCCTTGGCCAGTCATAGGTGAATTGGAAATTATTTCCCACATACACTTATATACAACTATTGATAAATCAAGTGAAATTAGTTGAAGGTAATTAGTAAACAGTGGAGGAGTCAGGATGTTAATCTTGGGGGCAAGTTAAAATTAGACGTGCTACGAACAATCGATTTAAATATATAAACAATCAATTCAAAGTATTCCAATATAACAACCGATTTAAATATATAAACAATTGATTCAAAAGAAGAAGAAGCAGTATTCCACCATAACAATTGATTTAAACATGTAAACAATCCATTCAAAAGAAGTGATATTATACAATATGACTATCCATTTAAACATACAAATAATTGATTCAAAAGAAGCAATATTCACAAGCTATCATTTGACATAATTTTAAACAAAGTGACTAAGGTTTTCTTCCTCCCCTTCACTCTCCCCTTCCCTTTGGTCGAAACTTACTATAACATTATCTAGCTATTTTTGTTTCGTTTTTACACTTCTAATAAGTTAAAAACCGTCTCCTTATCATTTTCCATTCAAAAACATACACATTTCACTTAATGTTATAAGCTTTCATCAATATCCTTTAATGGCAACTTTTAATACACTTAATAAAAAAAAAACTATTGGTACATATATGTAAAACAAGCTTTAAAGATTCAAAATCTATGAAATATTTGAAGAAAAACATACATTATGCTTAAAATTTAGAGGGAAAATGGTGAGTAATTCTTTTCTTTTCTTTCCTTGCTAGGCACGAATATGAAAAAGAAAAATGATAAAAATATGTCCATCTTTTCTTTTCTTTTTATATATATTATTATACTAATTATAAAATATTATTTTAAGTAAAATATTAAATAAATATTAAGTTATTATTTAATAAAAATATCATTCAAAAGTTATGATAAATAATTTATCTTCTTCAATAAGATTTTTCCTTTGCTTTCATCAAGAATAATTTTTTAATATTATTTTTAATACTATAAAAATATTGGAGGGGCCTACTTATATTTTTGGGAGGGCTATAGTATATATACAAAAGGGGAAATTGCAAAAGTCTTAAACCTTGGGGGAGCCCACTTATATTTTTGGGAGGGCCATAATTTATCAGGTTAAATTAAAAAAAAAAATAGTAAGGATGGGAGATTGGAGAAATAGAAAAAGGAATGGAGAATATGGGAATATAAGTGTAGGTAGCATTTGCTGGAAGATGGAACCTGGAAAGAAAGGTTGAAACTCATTTTAGCAATGGAGAAATAGAATCTCTTGATTTTGGCATCAGCGCCTAACCAAGCCCTAATATTGATCCAAATATTTTACAAATTAGTAAGAAATTTTAGAAGATCTAGATACCAAATTTACACCTCCTTAATTATAGTGATGATCTAAAATGGAATTTTGAATTATTCCCCTCAGATTGTCTTTCCCTCAATTTCTAGATGGTGACAATGCCACAAATTTAATTTTTCAACAAATCATTGTTGGATGTTTTCTTGTAATTTGATTGAGTTTTTTAATTTTTGTAGAAACTATGGAAGAAATGAAAAAGAAAAAAAAATGCTTATATATTTAGTGTTTAAAAATTAAAATGATAATACCAACATTATTAAAGGCCGCTACACCCTTAATTGTTGAGTAATTATAACATGATAAATCAATTTTGTTAGAGACTAATTAGTAATTATTGAAAATTTGGCGATCAAAATGTAAACTTACTCAAACATAAATGACTAGTTTTGTGATTACCCTTTAAACTTTTGGTACGTAGAGGTGTGTATTATTTTGTTTCAATCGAGTAAACCCTTAATGCAAGATATATTTTTAAAAAATAATTGGATTATCAATTAATTTGATTTGATTAGTAAATTAATTGATATACTTAAATTAAGCAAATTTTATATTTAAATGTTATAGTTTTCCATTTGGTACGAGTCTCAAGGGCCCAATTTCAAGTTCATGAACATAATGGGCTTAGTTTCCCTTAAGGTTGAATAGCGAGATCCAAATTCAAGCAGTTGAAGTCAAAATTCAACTTATTCGTTCAAGATTTTATCACGAAAAAATTTCGAGAAGAAAAGCTGAAGATCCAAGACGATGAACTTTGGAGTTCAATATGAAGCGAGGACGAATTGGAAGGACCAATTTTGTTCGTGGACTTAAAATCTCAATCCATGATAACAATCTCATATGGAAGATGTTAACAAGCTTAGGTGTTACACTTCAATGACCCCAATTAAACCCACACGCCTAGCCATATTATAATTAGTTGACTCGCGATGCATTTTTGGAAAGGATCTAGGCATTTCTGAGTCAATATGTCTTCGTATCAATCAAAGACTTGTCTCTTAGCTTTGCACTTCACTATGAATCACTCGATTTCGAGTTCAGGAACTCAAGTTATGGTTGTTTTAATGAAGACCGAACGAGTAAAATTTCTAAACGGGATTATTACGGAAATTACAAGTTTAGGCCTTTTAATTCAAGTTTAAATCATATTGAGTTCGAGTTTTAGACTTATTTTTTATTATATATGAACTCAATATTGTATTTATTAAGTTTATTTATTTATTTATTTCAAATTTTGGATAAATTTTAAGTATTTTAAGTTATTTAGGAGTTTTATGTCAATAAAAAAGTTTAGTTTAAAACTACTTGTTGTTTAGATTAACTAGAGTTTCAATTAGAGTTGTCCATGTGATGGGCTTGGGCCGGGCGCTAACAAAATTTTAAGGCCCGATTGTTAGGCTCAGGTCCAACCCGAAAAATAAGCCTAAATTTTTGCACAAGCTCGGCCCAAATAAAAATGCTAAAACTCGAGCCTGACCCGACCATTTTAATTTTTTTAATTTTATTTTTTATTTAAAAAATTTTAAAAAATAATATACCAAATAAACTAAAAATATTAAAATAAATGTTTCCAAACAAATTGAAAAAAAATTAAAAAAAATTCTTTATACTTAAATAACATTAAGATAAGTGCAACTTAACAAACAAATGTCTCTAAATAAAATTAATAATAAAACAAGTTTTGTACAATATCCAAACATTAACAACAAAACAGTAGCAACATAATAGTGAAATAGTAGCAAAATAGTGGGAAAAAGTGGGAAAGCAACAACAAAACATGGAAAAACCAAAAGCAAAAACAGCAGGGTTTTTTATTGAAAATTTGGGTCGAGCCAAGCCGGGCCCAAGCCAAAAAACCTTACCCAAGGCCTATGTAAAGACATATTCATTGTACACAATTCAATTAATTCATTCATTGCTCACTTTGAGTTAATAAAATTCTTTTTAAGTTTTCTTCATAAAATTTCTCTTGAGTTTTCTTTTAGAAGAGTTTTAACAATCTTTTCAAATCGTGAGGATCATTTTCAAGCTTTTTCTTAATTTTTAGCTATTTTTGGGCCCATTGGCTTTCTCATTCACACTCGATCCGTTGGCTCGTTTTCAATTCTTTTTGCATATTATAATTCAATTTCATATATCACTTCACATATCATTTAAGTAATTCATTCGCTTATAATCCTATTAACCAACACAGACCCAAAACAGATACGTGAATTAGTCACCCTACATTTCAATCTGGCATCATAGTGCATCATTGAATAAACTAAAGGAAAGGTACTGGCACACATAGTGTGTAACAACCCGTTTTTGGGTCAAACCGGAACAGTGGTTTCAGGACCACAAGTTCGAAGTAAAAATATTTATTTTATTACTATTTTAAGGTCTATAGTGTGACATAATTATTATGTGAAAATTTCGTTAAGAAATTTTATTGATTGAGTGCTCAATTTGGCTAAGAGGACTAAATTGCAATAGGTGCAAAACTTGAGTTCCCTTAGCTAAAGGTGTTTAATTGTTATGAATTTTTAAATTGGACATCCGTAGATGGTAATTAGACCATTATGCTTGGGATGAACAAAAATGGACATGATTAGGTGAAATTTTAAAGTTTTGCATTAAGGGTAATTTGGTAAATAAAGACAAATTAACCTAATAAAAGATGTCCATCTTCTTCAATTTAGTCCCCCCAGCCGAAATTTTGGAGGAAGCCATAGCTAGGGTTTTGGCCAAACTTTCAAGCTTGATTGTAAGTCCATTCTTGTCCCGTTTATAATGATTTTTATACTTTTGAGATCGTAGTAACTTGATCTAGCTATTTCAAGGACTAATTTGAAAGAAAGTTAAATTATAAAATATTACCCATGTTGAATATGTTTGTATTTTGATGTTTGATGGTAGAAAATGCATGTTTGTTGTTCGTTACACAACATTTGTAAAGTGATTTTCGGTAAAAACGTCAAATAGGGACTTATTTGTAAAAGGCTATAAAATGTGTGGAAAAATGTGAATAAATAAAAAATGTGGGCTGTTATAAGTAAGGGTAAATTTCAGCTAGGCTTGGGTTGTGATGAAATTGAAAGAAATTCATTTTACGAGCCTAGGGACTAAATCGTAAAATGTTGAAATATTAGGGGTAAAAATGTAATTTTTGTCAAAATATGATTTTGGACTGAATTGAATAGCTTGATGATCAAAATAAGTTAAATGTGGTATTATAGATCAAGAAAAATAAAGTTCGGGTGTAGATCGGGGGAAAAATAAAGTAATTGACAAATAGATCCTTTTCATCATTTTTGTAACCGAGGTAAGTTCATATGTTAATAAGCTTTATTATAATTGTATTTTGAATGCTTTAATATTGCATAAATTGTATGAACGACTCTATGGACACGTTTGATGACGTTTTGGCAAGCGAGAAATCCCAATTGAACCTTAGGAATAGATTAGGTTACAAGTAACATGTCACTAGGGTATTATGTTATGTGATCCGGGTGCTGGTCCTGAACGTCCTACCGGTGGCTGAGTATACCGACATATATTGCAGTTACTTGATAGCTTGTGTGAGCAGCACCGTATAGCTACGTCTTGACTGACAGCTTGTGTGAGCAGGCCCGTTGATGGCTCAAGAGCAAGCATATATGTGTTATGAGATAGAGGTAGCAATGGCTACATATGTGACACCATGTGTTCAAGGTTTCCTGAGTATCCGATATTATTATTCCGAGTGGTTCATTGGGTAGGTCAAATATGAGAATAAGTATGAAACTATTACGAGATGGTACAGGTATGTGCATAAAGCTTATTATTATTATTAAATTCGCAAAATGATGAATTCAAGGTAAGTTTGTGATGGAATGAAATATGGTTATGAGATTATGGTAAATTACATCGTCTTATATTATATTACTTGAATGTTAAATTTATGGTAAGATTTGTTTATTTCTTTCATACGATCTTACTAAGCTATATAGCTTACTCCGTTTTACTTTCCATGTTTTATAGTGTTAGCAAGCTAGCTCGGATTGGAGATCGTCGGAGATCGCATCACACTATCAAACTATCATTTTGGGTATCGATGATCTTAAACATTTTGAGTGTATGGCATGTATAGGGACTTGGTCATTTTGTTATATGTGTCATCATGATTTTGGCCAAATGTATTGGCTTGTAATAGTCAAAGGCTTGATTTGGTATTTGGCCATGTAAATTGGCTCATTTTGGTTAAATTGATTGTAAGCTTATATATATACAATATATATATATGCATGAATGTGCCAATGCCCTTTGGTGATGTGGTTTATGTTGGTTGTGGCTTAATGACTTCTTGTGAAATGGATGAGTTTGGTTCATTGGTATGCTAGAGTATCTTGATAAGTTAATGTAAATTGAAAGTAGTCTTAGTGGTGTTATTGAATGTGAAATTGGTATGTTTGATTTGGCATAATGAGATGCCATGAGCATTATAGATGATGGTATTGCATTGACATGTGTTGACCATGATTGTAGATGTTTTGGTTGCTTAAATATACCATGATTTATGCCTTTGAATTTGTGTATGTACATGTGTATGGGTTAATGAGGGTGGCAAATGGCTTGGTAAATAGCCTTTATTTTATCCACACAGGTAGACATACGGCGTGTGTCAGGCTATCCCATGGGCATGTGTTTTAGCCGTATGCCTCCTACACCTTAATTTTAAGAAACAGAATGCTCAGAATTGAGCACACAGGTAGAGACACGGGCGTGTGCCTCATCCGTGTGAGGGACACGGCCTCAAGCATGGCCGTGTGTCCTGACCGTGTGAAGTCTGCACCTATTTTATGAAAATTAATTAACCACACGGGCATGTGACTCGGCCATGTGACATCAATTTGTTCATGACTTGCCAGTCAGAGAGTTACACAGGTTAGGGACACGGGCGTGTGTGACCACATGGCCTGACCCCACGGGCGTGTCCTGAACCACACGGGCGTGTGACCCTTTTCATGGCAAAAATAATTTCTAGGTTTTGTAAAAATTCCGTAAGTTTTTGGTTTAGTTCCGAACCATTTTTAATGCATGTTTTAAGCCTTGTAGGCTTGTATTAGGGACTTTATGATTGAATACAAATGGTTTTAATTTGGATGAAAGTTTATGACTCAAATTGTATGATCACTTGCGATATAAGCCCGGTAATGCCTCGTACCCTGTTTCGGCGTTAAATACAGGTAAAGGGTGTTACATAGTGGATCATTAAGCAGGCCTGAGCAATTATATTGACAAATGAGGTGCATTGTTGGATAAACTAAAACAAATATACTGACACGTAAGTAAACCATCAGATATACCAAAGTAAATATATTGGCACGTAAGTGCATCATCAGATATATTGAAGTACAAACCTATACAGTTAATAGAGTAACCAATTTCCAATTTCATCACACTGTTCAATTCATATCCCAGCATCCTCAATTGTACACCAATTCTTCATTCCATCATATAGTATAACATAATTCAGCTCAATTTCATACCAATTCCTTATATTAGTTATGTCACACAAATTTCTATTCTATTCAATTTAGTCCTTATCTCGATATTCATTTCAACTCAATAACCATTAACAACTCACATCAACATTACATAATGCATAATGTCATGAATATGCAATAATTAGATCGATCTCGGGTAATAGAGATACAAACTGAAACTCCGAGCTATTCGTCATCGACTTTCGATTTTCCTTTCCCTCTTGGGGATTTTGTGTCAAATTTAGCTAAATAAAATCATAAAAAAATATTATCAAATTTCATTCAAATCAGAACCGATCACAAAATCAAGTTTATTTCACAATTTATTTAATTTAGTCCCTAAATCCAAGACAAACATGACTTCAAATTTAAAGCTTTGGATTGAAATTTGATTTCAAAATTACTCATTAGGGACCTCCTAGTTCTTATTCCTACTGAAATTTGATATCAATTTTATATTTTATTCAATTTGATCCCTAATGTACAAAGCTAACAATTAAGCTTTACAATTTAGTCTTTTTTTCTTAAACTAAGCTCAATTTCTATCAATTAAACACCTAATTATTCAAGAAATCAACAATGAAAATTTTATAAAACTTTAATAATTTTACAAATTGATACATGGGCTAGCTAAATTAAGCTCCCCTAACCTCAAATCTATAAAAATTACAAGTAAATGACTTAATTGCATATACCAATTTAATGGTCGAATGGTTAAACCTTAAAAGCTTTCTTCTTTCTTTTACTCTTTGGTTTTCACAGTTTTGAAGAATGACTGTATCTTCTCTTTCCTTCCATTAAATTTACTATCTATTCATGATTAACTTATTGATTAAACTTAATTAACTAAATTTTAACCACACAAGTCTTAAATTATTTAAGATAACTGGCATTTTGGCCTTTTGGATAACTTTAATTTAAGTCCTCAAGTCATTTTCTAATTAAAAATGTATAATGATTAGACTTTATAATTTAAGCTTTGGGCCTTAATTAACACAATTTCAGATAAATTAACTATTCCAATTTCAATTCATTTAAATATTAACTCTATAAATATCCCTATTTAATATTTACGAACTTGATTTATGACATCAAGGTCTCGTAATCGTAATTTCTGACACCATTGACTTTTGGGTCGTTACATTATATATATGATTTGGACTAAATATTATAAAAAAAAGGGACAAAATTATGATAGAATTTAAGTGTAAAGATTAAATCTTAATTTTAAGCATGGTAGAGGGATACAAAAGTGCTATTTGACCATTTTCCTATGAAAGAAAAAAGAAAAGAAAAGGAAGGCTTAGACACGTGTCAAGGTAAATGACCTTTCTTTATAAAGATTAAATATTAATTTTTAGGCATAGTAGAAGGATGAAAGTGATATTGACTATTTTCCTATAAGAATGCCTAGACACGTTTGAAGGTAGGCTACAGATAGTTATAATGATTTCATTGATCCTAATGTTATTTACCGATCCTTGTGTCGTCTCATGCCCAACTAATAGATTTGGTTGTCGATAGGCTTATGAAACAGGGAATCTTGCTATCCATCACTATTTTGATGATTCCAAGTTCATGCACTTGCAACATTCATGTCACCTCCACGAATTTAATCTACTTCATATAATTTTTATTAGTGTATAAATTTATAGGCTATTTTACCAAACTGGCCCAAAAATTTTTGATATTTACAAAAATGACCTAGGTTTAAAAACAATCACCAAAATGACCTGAAATGAATATTAGAATAGGGTTTTGGCCTTCTAATAGCTGACACCACCTGGTATTTTGACCCCATGATTGCCTGATGATTGTGTCAGACTTTAAAAAATTGAATATTTTTGTTCTAGCCTTCCAATGGCCGGCACCAAGGGTATCTTTTTTTAAATCGTATCATACTGGTATACAAAAAACTAGTATTTTTTTAAAAAAAAATCTTTTTTTGGTGCTGGCCTGTTAATGGCCGGCACCAGACTCAATATTTAAATTTTTTTTTTTGCTATTTTTTTTTAAATACTGAGTCTGGTGCCGGACATTGACAGGCCAGCACTAATTTTTTTTTTAAATACTGGTTTTTTGCATATCAGTATGATACGATTTAAAAAAAATATCTTCGGTGCCGGCCATTGGAAGGCCAGAACCAAAAAATTCAATTTTTTAAAGTCTGACACAATCATCAGGCAATCATGGGGCCAAAATACCAGGTGGTGCCGGCCATTAGAAGGCAAAAACCTCATTCTACTATTCATTTTAGGTCATTTAGGTGATTGTTTTTAAACCTGGGTTATTTTTGTAAATATCAATTTTTTTGGGTCAGTTTGGTAAAATAACCAAATTTATATATACACGAACATTTCTTTAAAAAAAATTAAAAATAAATATAAATAATACAACTATTTAATTGTTAATTAAAACTCATCACATTAAAATTATATATTGTCACAATATCAAATAAAAGCTCAAATAGAATTTTATTTTTTGGGTTTTTTATCCAAATAATATAAAAAATAATTAATTACAAAAAAGTATGAAAAATAGATTAATTACAAAAATAGGCATTTGTTATAGTGTTTTAACGGTGCTGCTTGACATATTGGCAGCACCAGACTGAAATTGGATGACTTAAAACATTCAGGGGCTTGATATGTAAATATCTCGTTTTAATTGGCAGCTAAAAAAAGGGCTTTAAGGTGCCGCATGATAGTATGGCTGCACCAAATTTTAAATAGGGTAAATTGTTTTATAAACTCTTCTTATTTATTATTTTTTATTCCCCTTTAACACCAAAATACAAACTGCTCCGGTGCTTATTATTTGTTTATTACCTAAATAAAGTTATGAAGTAAATAATAAACAAAACTGCCCTGGATAAAAGAAAATACAAACTGCCCTTTCTCTACTTTCTCTGAACATTTCTACCAAATGATTGCAAAAACTACACTATCAACAAAACATTTCTAATAGTTATAAATGCTTGCAAAAATGGTTGTCTTGTCAATTTTTTTTTTATCTCCGACTACCTCAATTTGCATAATTAACTTAATTACAAAAGATATCCTCATCTTCAAACAAGTTATTGAGTTGAGAGAATTTTGAGGTGAGGAGCAAGTAGCTCGACTTCACTGTGATTTCCTTGTCTACAAAACTTATCCCATTTTTCAGTGGGCCGAAGAAACTAGAGAAAGGGCAGTTTGTATTTACGGCGATGGAGCAGGGAGATTACATGGCTTGCTTTTCGGCGCCGGAGCAGTTTGTATTTTGGTGTTAAAGGGGAATAAAAAATAATAATAAATATGGGGGGTATATAAGGTAATTTACCCTATTCAAAAGGTTGGTGTCAACATCCTATCAGGCGGCACCCTTCAAGCTTTTTTTCAGCTGTCAATCAAAACGAGATATTTACATATTAGGTCCCTATATATTTTAGGTCATCACATTTCAGTCTAATGCCGCCAATATGTCAGGCGGCAATAGCAAATGCCTATTTTCGTAATTAATTTGTCTTTCATACCTTTTTCTTAATTAATTATTATTTTTATATTATTTGGGTAAAAAAATTATTATATATATACCTGCTAGTTTTTTATATCCGTCCCATGCACGGATTTAATTATGTGTATCAAATAAAAGAATATTCAATTATAAAATAATTTAATCTTTGTACTTTCTAATTTAAAAATAATATTTGTAAAATAAATCTCGATTATTTGTATTCTAACTCTTTCAAAATGGTACAAAAGTTTTATTATTTCAAAATATTTGATTTAGTGAAATTTAATTAGGTACTGGTGTAAATCAATTTTATTAAAATATATGCCAAAGATTTACAAATTAAAATGAAAGTGTTGAAAATATTTTATTTCATTTTTAAAATTTAATAAAATATTGACCAGTTAAATATTACATGAGACAATATTTTCAAGTTTAATATTTATTTCAGGGAGTAATTAATATTAAATTTATTTGAATAGAAAATCGGTGGTATACCTCAAAATTGGTTTCCAAATATATTTATTATGAATATTGATTTTGATTTGATGATTTTAATTTGAAATATGCATTAAATTTGATGGTTTAATATGATTGTTATTATTATTGAGAATAAAATCATATTTAAAATTTAATTTAACAAAGATCTACTTTAAATATAATTTTAAAAAATTGAACTAAAAAAGCTATTCCAAAACTCAAACTTTTTATATATATTCTCGTACTTTTTTTATGTTAGGATCGACCCGATTAAGCAACGAACAAGAAAAATAGCGAAATAAATTGAGAAATTGAACACACAAATTTAACATGGAAAAACCCCTCCAAAGAGGATAAAAAACCACAGGCAAAGATAATTTTACTATAATGGCAAAATAACAAAGAGTACAAAAGATGGAGATAAAAACTAAACCCCGAAAACCCAAAAACAAAGAACCCACAAAACGTAAACACAAAATTCTCTAAATGTGTTATTAGTTCTAATCTCTAATGGGTGTATTTTCTAAGGTAGTAAAAGAGCCTATTTATAGGCTAAATTCATAGGTCAAATAATAATAAAATAATCTAACCTAATCAGTGTCTAATTGAAACAAATAAACAGAGTTTAACTGAAAGATTATTTCTCAAATTTGACTGCAAATAGAAGTCATATTTAACAAATCTCCACCTTGACTCATATTTCCACAATGCCATCTTTGCCAAAGCCCACCACGAGCCTATCTTGAACTATACAGGGAATTAACTGAGTCGAATTTGTGCTTAGAAACTGGAAGAATTCTAGCCTTCGACTTGTACACTGCCAAATCAAAACTAACCCGGGTCTAATTTTCACAAACACAGTGCCCTAACTTTTCAAAACCTGCATCCAAAAGAGAACATTTCTTCAACGAAACAGTCATACCTTTTTCCCTCCTGTGACCAAGTTGCCTCCGCTCCAAACGAGTTGACTTCAACTCCGTAACGGATGAGGGACGTCCGATTTCACCGGTTACCGTAGAACCTTCCAGAATATAAAGACTGCCGGTTCTTTTACCTTTTAACAAAACGAGAGCTCCACGAGATACTTTAATGCCGCTCGACTTGATGTTGATTCTGCATCCTTTCAAGTCTAAAATACTCAATGAGATGAGATTCTTTCATAAATCAGGTACATACTTGACATCTGAGAGTGTCCTAATCATCTCATCATGCATCTTAATTTTAACAGTACCAATACCAATTACCTTACTAGATGAATCGTTTCCCATGCGCACAACTCCACCTTCAACCGAACTATATGTGGAGAACCATTCTCTATTGGGACACATGTGGAAAGAACATCATGAATCTAGGATCCACTCGGACGTGAGCTTGGAACCATCGCTTGTTGACACTAACAAAAAATCATCACCATTTTTATCGGCCAAAGTAGCACCAACTACATCTTCCTCGTTACTCTCAGCAGCTCTTTTATTTTGCAGTTTATAACAATCTGCTTTGACGTGACCTAACTTTTTACAATAACGACACATTTTGTCTCATTTCTTTGATGCTACCAAAACGGAAGCTTGCCTATCTATCTTGCTATCCAAATGAAGCTCATTTTTGAGTTTGTCTCTCCTCAACAAATGACCCTTCACATCTTCAAATGAGAGTTTGTCTCTGCCATAAATCAGGGTCTCCCTGAAAGACTTGCATGAATGAGGTAAAGAGCACAATAATAGCATAGCTTGATCTGTAACGCCCCATACACGCATTCCATACCGAAACAGTGTACGAGGTATTACCAGAACATAACACATACCATTAAATAAAACTGAAACAAAAATATGGCATCCAATTGGATCATGAAACATTATAACATATGCCTTTAACAATATTATCCAACTTCAATGGCTTTGTACAAAATACTCGATCACATACTATAGCCAATATTTTTAGCCTAGGCAATTATGACACGTAACAAAATAACTAAGCCTACTATACATGCCATAATTCAAAATGTTTAGTTCAAATACCCAAAAATATTGATAGTGTAGGCAGCTCTTCAATGATCCTTGACTCCTGTGCAAGCTGGACGACACTATAAGACAAAAGAGAGAAAAGAAAGTAAGCTTATAGCTTAGTAAGCAAGTATGTAAATAATGAATAAAGAATTTAATATGATTACATAATAACTCAAGTGTATCTACTTTTAATTTCACTATTTACTCCACTTTGGTCAAGCTATCTCTCCTGCGTCATGTTTACTAAATAAATCATAACTCGAGTTACGAAACTCGAAATCCAATTCTGTAAATATTTCTTGAAACTAGACTCATATATCTACTTACTAATTTTTTTCTAGAATTTTTGGTCAAGCCAATTAGTACAGTTTATTAGTTAAAGTCTCCCCTGTTTTAGGGTTTGGCCACTCTGACCCCTGTATATTATGATTAATATATCTCTCTATTTAGAGTTTCAATGACTATGCCGTTTGTTTTTTTTATAAAACGAGACTCAATAAGGATTTCATACATGTAAGATAAAACTCCTAATTGTTTCTTTACAATTTATGGCAAATTTTTAAAGTTTGAACAGGGGATCATGCAGTCATTCTAAACAGGTCTCACAAAAATATAAATTTCTCAAAATATAAGATTCCTTTACTTTCTCTGTTTCTTTTACATGAAAATAGACTCATTAAGCTTTAAATTAATATCTCATTCAGCCTCTAATTAAATTCCCATTATTTTTGGTGATTTTTCAAATTCACGACACTACGTCTGTCCAAAATAGTATTATTGCTAATTCACTCTTTCACACTTTCTTTATATTAATCTCATTTTAACATGCATATCACAATTCATTTTCACCACATTTCATACATCACAAGTATAGGTCCATGATTACAATGTCACCATAAAGCCATCCCGTTGAACAATTCAGATCAATTCCCGATACTTAATGGTTTCAGCACACAACTCCACCATCATATTTCATATAATTCGGCTCTCTTGTACACATGGTGAACACTTAGTACCACCCATGTGACCTAGCCAATTTATCTCGTAGCTCTCTTGTCTACATGGTGTCCTTCATTTGGAATCACACATGCGACCTAGCTACATTTATCTCTTCCGTAGCTCTCTTGTCTACATGGGATACTTCCCGTATCACACATGTGACCCAGCTACTACATAGTATCACGTAGCTTTTTTGTACACATGATGTGCACTCGGCATCCTACATGTGACCTAGCTACACTCCATCTATATTATTCAATCTTTTCGAATGTTCAACCGGGATTTCTCTCTCTATTACTTATTTTCATTCTTCCAATAGTCAATTTATGCTTCAAAGTCGGTTAAAATATATATATAATAGGCTGAAATATAAAAATGTAAATGAAGTTAATGTATTATTTACATACAAACTTACCTCGGTGCAAAATATGGAAATTTTGCAATTTAGTCCAAAACCTTTTCCTTCCCCCGTTCGAGATCGATTCCACGCCTTTCTTGATCTATAACAACACATTTAGCTCATTTAACACTCATGCTATTTATTTCAATCCAAAAATCACATTATGGAAAAATTACATTTTTGCCCCCTAACTTTTACAAAATTACGATTTTGCCCCTAGGCTCGGAAATTTAATTTCAGCCCTTATTCTTATGTTTAATGACATGCTGATAATTTTTATCTTCTATGGCAACATCAAATTCTCACTCTAACACATAGTTATGAACAATAGGTATTTTTACCGATTATGCTGTTTTGCTCGTTTTCGCTAAAAATCACTTAGAAAATATCGTTCTTCTAACTTCAAACATTTATATTCTACCATCAAACATCAAAATACATGCATATAATTCATGGGTAAATTTTTAAACATAAACCCTAACTCGAAATAATGATAGAAATAGGTAGACCGAGTTACGAGGATTTCAAAAATGTAAAGAACATTAAAAACGGGGCTTGAATGCACTTACAATTGAGCTTGAAAGCTTGGGAAAAACCCTAGCTATGGAGAACATGCAAATTTCGGCCAAGCTTAATGAAGATGAACACATTTTTGTGTTATTTTTCCCATTTTATTTCTTTTTATATGCAAATGACCAAAATGCCCTTACTACTAAACTTTCTAAAA
Source organism: Gossypium anomalum (assembly GCA_025698475.1). NCBI lineage: Eukaryota > Viridiplantae > Streptophyta > Magnoliopsida > Malvales > Malvaceae > Gossypium > Gossypium anomalum. The sequence continues at coordinate 63,717,683 of CM046957.1, forward strand.
ATTCCATCTATGTCCTAATTTTTCTCCATATAAAAGATAATGGTCTAATTTCCATTTAAGGACCTTTACTTAAAACCCCCATTTCAATCTAGTACTTTATGAATTAGACATACACATTTTTCACCTATTTCAATTTAGTCCTAAACTTCAAATTAAACATCCAATCGATAAAATTTCGCAACGAAATTTTCACACAATTATGAAATCATAATATAAACGCTAAAACTTAATCATAATAATAATTTTTTTTAATTTTTTTCTTAAATCTCGAATTCGTAGTTTCGAAACCACTATTCCGTTTTGGCCCTAAATTGGGCTGTTACATGATCTTCATCATCAATATGAACCTCAACGTTCTTTAAACCATTTAAAAGAGTAATGAATTGACTGATGTGATCTCTAAGAAGCTCACCTTCGTTAATGCGAAACGTAAATAGACGTTGTTTCAACACTAAACGGTTAGCCAGAGACTTAGTCGCATAAAAGGTTTTTAACCTTTTCCATAAGGCGGATGAGGTTTTCTCCATCAATACCTCCTGCAATACCGTATTCGTGAGGCACAACTGGATTGCAGACAAAGCCTTTTCATCAAGCTCTTCCCAACAATTTAGATTCTCAGGCTTTTTCCCGGTAACAACCTTTTTCAAGCCTGATTGAACTAGAATTGCCATCATCCGAACTTGCCACAGATTGAAATTTATTTCACCATCGAACTTCTCAATTTCAAACCTTATTGTTGTCATATCTGAATGGGCTGATCTATGAAAATTGAACTAGCTCTGATACCACTTACTAGGATCGACCCGATTAAGCAACGAACAAGAAAAATAGCGAAATAAATTGAAAAATTGAACACACAAATTTAACGTAGAAAAACCCATCCAAAGAGGATAAAAAAACCACAGGCAGAGATAATTTTACTATAATGGCAAAATAACAAAAAGTACAAAAGATGGAGATAAAAACTAAACCCCGAAAACCTAAAAACAAAGAACCCACAAAACGTAAACACAAAATTCTCTAAATGTGTTATGAGTTCTAATCTCTAATGAGTGTATTTTCTAAGGTTGTAAAAGAGCCTATTTATAGGCTAAATTCATAGGTCAAATAATAATAAAATAATCTAAACTAATCAGTGTCTGATTGAAACAAATAAACAGAGTTTAACTGAAAGATTATTTCTCAAATTTGACCACAAATAGGAGTCATATTTAACATTTTATATATATGATTTCTACTTATAATCATTTTAAATATTGCAATCGGAGGAAAAATATGCTTAAATGTACTCAAATCCACATCATTTTGTTTGTTACAATGACAACAAGGTCAACTAAGTTAAAACTCAATTGACCGAAAAGAGCTTATATTTGATTTACTCTTGAAATATAAATCTATACACTAATAAACACTCACTAGCACCTCAATAAAAACTGTTAAAAATTTTAATGAAAATTTTCGAAAGTAATTAAATTTACTAATAAATAATTTTTAAACAATATTGTTTTTCTGAACAAAGAAGACGACAAAGCCTTAAGAACACCTAAAGTTCATACTCCAAATGGGCAACATATACAATCTACATGCAATCCTCCGCTAATACATCTTGAAGACCCTCTGCTGGCTACTTACATCACATTAGTCCACATCTTGTGATTGCTTGCAAGTTGTCCATGAAGTCTGCAACAAAGTTTGCCTTTTAGCTAGCTAATTCTTTGTGCAAAGTAGGGATGGATCCAAGGGGTGAGAAGGGCGTCGCCGCCTTGGAATTTTCAGATTTTTGAATTTTATATATAAATTATCATGTATTATAGATTTGGTGTCCACATTGTATAACATTCGCCCCCTTTGGCCAAATTGTATTTCATACAATTCGCCCCTTAAGTCATAAGGTTATACTTTATATTAACAAAGTATTTTTTAATTTTTAATTATATAAATTTAATAATAATAATAATCAAATATTAATGTATGATAGGCCTTGAAAGACTAAACTTAGAGGCCCAATATGGACTTTAAAGCCAAATTTTAAAATGATGCTTATGAATAATATTTATCCAGACGATTTTATGGAGCAAGAAAAGCTACACATGAAGATTCAATTGGAGCATTTTCAACTTGATACTCATCAAAGCACGAAGTTGCAAAAAGCTTCTATAGTTGTCGAGTTGTGTCAAGTGCTAGTTAAGACCAATAAGTCAAGTATTTATCCTTTTCTCGATAGAATTATTTGTCTTGTGCTAACTCTTCCCGTGTTTATTGCAACAACCAAACGAGCATTTTCAGCCATGAAAGTTGTGAAGACAAGGCTTGGCAACAGAATGGAGGATGATTTTCTTTCAACTTACTTGGTGGCATAAATCGAAAAAGAGATAGCTCAAGAATTTTCAACATATTCTATCATTGATGAGTTTGATCTTATAAAAAAGTGGAGGGTAGCAATTTAGGATGCCTAGTATTGAGAAATAGGACTAAGGCCAGGGGCAAGGCTAGGGGCAAAGCCAGAAAATTTTTTTAGCGGGTGAAATTAAATTTTAATTTTTAATAGTCTATATCTTTATAATTTTTAAAGGATTAAATCAAAATTTTATCATTTTTAGGGGGCAAAGTGCAATTTTACTTTTACTAATTTAAAATTTTAAAATTTTTAAAGGGCTAAATGGATAATTTTTCATTTTACGGGGGTCGGGGCCGCTGCTAGCCCCTTAGATACGCCACTAACTAAGGCCAAGTTTTTTTAATTTAATTTTTGGAATTATAATGATATTTATGAAATTTTTAGTATAGTATTAGTTGTTCTTTTTTTGAAAGAAATATTTAATTTTATATAGTGGGATTTTTTCTTTTAATCTTTTTACAGTTCATACTTTTTGTAAAAATATTAAATTGATTTATTTGATAAGAAAAAAAATGTATCCGAGAAGAATTGACATTTTTTTACATTAAAAAAAAAAAGTGGTTCGGATTTAGAAGTTTCGCCCTCTTGGAATAAAATCTTGGATCCAACCCTAGTGCAAAGTGCATATATATTCTTCACAATCTTGGATCCAACCCTAGTGCAAAGTGCATATATATTCTTCACAAGCAATAAATCCTTATCACCATCCAACCATTTGATAAAAATCCAAAAGTTATAATTGAGTAATTAGTATTCACAATGATCAGATTTGTCTCTTTACTACTGAAAGTTATCTGTTTGATAAGAAGAAAATTTGAGTCATTTAGATATTAATTGGATAACCCGAAAAAAATAACCAAGCAGATAAAGAGTGCTCCAAATAAGGCCAGCTTGATGAGTATCTGCATTACAGAAAAGAAACAAGCTGTCGACAATGAAAAGATGGGATATGGGATAAGTTGGTTGTAACTGACCCGAAATAACAGCTAAATGGATAGCCTGCCCTAACTTTTTGCATCCATATGAAGAAATCGGATCACCTTGTCATACACCACATTCCATAACCGAGCCATTCCAAACAATTTGCATGGACTGCATAATAACAGTAACCATAGGTAACCCAACATCACATAATGTCTCCTCCTGTCACCTTACACAAGAAGAGTTTTATTGATATTGGGATCTGTATACGTTATTAGTAAACCACACGTTCAGCCTTTGTTGACAACCTTAAAAACATGTCATGATGATTTCCACTATTAATTTTGTTTAGTTTCCATCATGTGTAAAATCAATGACTTTTGCCTATGAAAAAGATTTAGAGAGAGAGATATCATGTAAAGCAAATTTAATATTAGCTAAAATAGCTGATTTTTATTACAAAAAGCCAAGCCAGCCAGCCAGCCAGAGGAAGGTACAAAAAAGACTGTACCAATCTTTTTCATAACACATTTTTATTTTTCCCATCTAACTTGATTATACAAAACAAGGTAAAATACACATTCCTAACCTAAATATCACTATTAATTTGTCCTATTCTTTTCTTTTTTAGATTCCCTACATTTCCTTCCTTTTTATTCTGCTTGGCAACTTATTTTTGTTCCTTTCCCTTATCTTACATTGAAGAATTAGAAACCAAAACAATCCACTGAGGGTTGTTAATAAGTCCATTCTTGAGGTAGATTCATTTCTTGATGGTGGTGGTTTGTAGCCGGCACGGCCGCCTCCGACCGACCTTTTTGTGGCATACTCATAGAAGAAGCCGCTGCATTAAGTGGATAAAAAGCATTGGTATTGAACCTTGATGGAACCCCTGTTTTCTCAAAGTGGAGCTTCAAGGCCTGAACTACTCTTGCAGGAATTAGAACTGTGGGGCATCCTAATCAAAACAAAATCCAAGGTACATGAGAATGGGATATCTAATGTAGGGACTGACAAATCCAAAATTTAACAGTTTAGCTACTATCAGAATATTCAAACATTTCTTACTTGTTTAACATAGTATTCAGCATATATTAAAAAAACAAAAAAAAAAAATTGGGTACACAAGTAAAAATGGATTGAAACTAGTAGGTTGAACAAAGTCTGTTCAAATTGACTTCCCTAATAAGAAGTTAATTATGGTGGTTAATTCTAGAACGACTTGATTCACTCTTAATATATATTATCAATATTTATAATATATAACATAAAAAAATTTAACTAAACCTCAAACCTTAAAACTCAAACCTACTTCTATATGTTCGGAAAAACACAAAAGAAAAAAATCAATTTAAGTGATGGAAGATTTGATTAAATCGATTAAGACCTAAGTAAGAGATAAACATCAATTTTTTTATTTTTTTTAATTTTTCAAGATATTTATCAGAATGAACCCAATTACTAATTCTTTACTTTCTGTAAGTTTATTAAAAAGTAAATGCAGACCATAAATTTTAAAATTGCTCTATACTAAAGATAAGAATCGAACACTTCAATAATTGGTTAAGTATGGAAAATATTGAATTATTTTAACCGAATTAATCTCTTCCAAAAAGTAGGTGACCATGGAGACCTTGGAAACACAATATGTGAGAAAAAATGCAAATCCTAAGGGATAACTGATATAGTCCACTGAACACTTTAACCACCCCCAACTAATCCAACCAACTTATTTTGTCTAAATCCTAAACCCTATATTTTTTTCGATATCCAGTATCTCAACGTAAATTCCAACCCAAACTAAGAACAAAGAAGGTAACTTGTTTTTTTTACCTTGTTTCTTGCGTGAATTGCCAGGAGTTGTTCCACGAGGCAAGAAGACACCGGTTCCAGAAGAACCAGTTCTGGAACCGGATCCATTAAGGAAAACCGCCCTCATATCAGAACCGGTTTGTTGGTTGTTTTGTTGTTGTTGGTTCAGCAAGTACCAGGGATTATTAGAGGTGGGGGCAAGTTTTTGGCCATGGTTGAACCCTCCAATAGCTATTCCTTTGCTTTGACAATGCTTAGTTTTTGGCTTTTGTTCCCTTTGCTTCATTGCTTGTTCTTGTTTCAGCTTGTAAAACTGTAATATTCATAACAAGTAAAACCACTTCAATTTTCTTTTAAGTCCAAAAAAAAAAGAAAGGAAAAAGAGAAATCATTCATTCTTACTTGGATAGCTCTTATTTGATCATCAATAAGGGCTTGTTTTGATTGAAATCCATGGTAATATCTTGCTGTTTCTTCATGTATTTTCATATTTTCAAATTTCCCAACCATAGTTGAACCAGAGGACTGAAATGAGAAAAATTAAAAATAAAAGATCAGCTTTTTTTAATTTTTTTTAAAGAATACCCAGAAGAAATAATCGAATCTTCGTTAAATACCTTTTCATGTTTATCTTCATCTTGAAGCATGTACTGAGCCATCTGGCGAGTGAGCTCACCAATAAAACAGTCTTCTTCTTCTTCTTCTTCACTATTACTGCTCTCCGTCGAGCTTGAACTCAACTGATCCGACCCAATAGGTGAACTCAACTCGGAGCCAAACTCGGATGAGCCAAATAAGTAAGCCCTGCCTTTGTTGTTGTTGGTATTGCTGTTTTCCATTGAAAGACCATCAAAGTTATCAGAAGGAATCAATAACTCACAGTTGTGCAGGTCAACAGCCATCATAAATGAAAATTTACAGAGCTCTGGGCTTTGAAAAATGGAACCCAAAATTAAAAAAAAAAAAATTCAGTTGAAGGGGTTTGATGATGTTGCTATTGGAGTTGCTGGGTGGACAAGATACAATTATTGCCTGAAACACAGACACAAAAAAAGAACATTAAATAAATAGACAAAGAAAGAGATTCCTATGGGACTTCTTAACTAATGTTATAAGGAATCATATTATAGAATCGGCCAAACAGGGTTTTCTCAAATTAAAAAACAAGGACAAGTTGAGTAAAGAATAAGGATGAGTTTGCATAGTCTTCTTTTTTGTCTAATTGTGCTTTCAATCACTATATTCTGTTCACTTTTCAAATTTTGTTTCATGAATTTAATCTATCCACTTTTCTCTACATATTTCCCATGAGAGTTATCCGAAGAGGTAAAAAATTGACCACAAAATATGCTCTATTCTCATGAATAAGAATCGAAACCCAAATCACATGATTAAAGAACGAGATAAGTTATCACCACATTACACTTTAGAATTTCTCTTTACTTGTTTGAATTGAAAATTAAAACTAGGTAAAGTGAAAAGGATTAAATTTGAAGAATTAAAAGAAGAGGGATTAAAATTAAAACAATAACTATGTATTGGAAATGGTGACATAAGAACTCCAGTAGGTTGGGGGAGTAGACTTTGGTCCAACTACGTTATATGGTAAACACACCTGCCATTTGTTAGGGAGTTGTATTCTTTTGGTTAAATTATTAAATGTGAGGATTGGTAGATTCTTCCAAAAAAGGAGATCCAAAATTAAATTGAGTTGTTGAACAAGTTACAAATTTGGTGTTAATGCACTTTTCTTATGTTTTGACATTTGAGACCATTAAACCCATCTCAATTTTTTAATTATAAAAATAGTTAGAGAACAAGTCTAAATTTGGCACTCTTCCCCCTTTATTTAATTTTTTTTATTGTTTTAGCTCTTAAACTTTTATTATTTATCAAATTACCCTAAAATGGATGAAAAAAAATTAATGTTTCTTAACTTTGTTGACTTGGGTCCTACGTATATGTCACATCACCAATTAATTATTTTAAAAACTATTTTTTTATGATTTTTTAGATTTTAAAAAATTATTTAATTGTTGATGTGGCATTCACGTGTATGTCACGTTATCAAAATTAACAAACGTTAAATTTATCATCCATTCTGGAATAATTTGACAAACGACGCAAGTTTAAAAGCTAAAAGATGCAAAAATTTAAATAGAAGAATAAAATATTTTTTTTGTAAAAGTTAGAGGGTCTAATAAATCATTATACAAAATCATAAACCACTACAATCCAATTCTTTTAATTATACTTTTTCATTATATTTTGGTTCATTTTTATCTTTTGTTTTTTTTTTAAATATATATTTTTATTTTTTATTTTTTTCTTGAATGAAATGAAAACCCGTTGTTCCAAGAATTCTTATATGTTCATACGTCAAAATTGATAAAATAGAAAATTGAGAAACTAAAAATAAGGTTCCGTTTATTTCACTGAAAATGATTTTCAAAAAATGATTTATGGAATATTAAGTTCAACTTAAGTTAATTTCTATATGAAAATAAAATTACCCATAAAAGAATTGTTTTTTTGGAAAACGACTTACGCTTCTCAAAATAGTAAGTTATTTTACAGGAAAAAAAACTTATTTTCGATTAACCAAGCTGTTTTTCATGAATCAAATATAAAAAAATACAGAAAATATTTTCCAAAAGTCATTTTCAGTTAAATAAACGGAACCTAAATTAAAAACAGATAAACCCGGGTTTTTGAATTTTTGTTTTTTTTATTGTTTTTTTTTTTAACGTTCATTATTTTCATTTTTTTGTAAATATAATTGTTAACTTAATTCTTTATAAATATTAAATTGTTAAACAGAACTGTCCAATTCAGTTTTCTCAACCATAAACAAAGCAAAAGCATTCCTTTTGACATCTAAAATAAAGAATTTTTTATTTTTACATTTAGCCATTAAGAAAGAAGAGAGGAGATCAATTTGTAATAATAAGTGGACATTTTGAGTGCTTTGCTTTTCATTTTGATTAATTTAATTAAAAATATATATAATTTTAAGGTTGGGCAGTTAGTCAACTGATAAATGGATTAGGTGAGAATGAATGGTTTGGTTGGATAGGTTTGGTAATGTATAAAAAAGAGTTAGATGAAATGGGTTTCATTGCACTATGATTGGAACCTTTAGTTGGTTTTGGAAAATCATGATCTTGATATCCCATCAATACATTTCCTTCTTCTTACATCTCCAATTTCACACTATTTATCACTTCTTAAGTTTCTGCTTATCTTAGTAAAACTTCAATCTTTACCTCTTCCCCTAAACTATCTCAACTTCACTTTCTCTTTTTACGTATTTGGGTTTATAAGAATATAAGTTTTCACAATTGAATCCCATAAAAGATTTATGTTCAAATCTTTATTTCTATCATTATATAACTCTTACCCTTCATTTAATAGGCCAATTTATGGTTTTAGTACATGTACGATTACTAAATTTGAGATTTGATCTTTTTACTTACCATTTATGGTCTTCTTGTTATTATTGGTGCGAGAAATTAGTCGAAATTGTTAAAAAGGCATTTTACTTTTATTTTATTGTTTTCAATCCTTTATCGAGCTTCTACCATTATTGGTGCGAGGATAATAATCCAAATTGTTAATAGCGTTAAGAATATCGTTAATCATTTTACATGGATGTTTTAAGTCAAAAGATTTGTTAACCTTCTAATAATTTTTTTTTAAAACCAGTCCAAAACATGATGTTGACAAGGATTATTTTTCTGTGTTTTTTTTTAATAATCTTATTATAAATTCTTATTATATCTGCTTTTTTTTTTTACACAATGCTTAGAATTACCCATAATCCCTCCTCAACTCACATCCTCCTGTATTGATAACAATGCCTATACTAATTAAGTTAAGACTCAATCGATTTTATTTTTTTTTATTTGACTGTTTTTCTTAATTACTATGAGAGTTTTGAAGCCATTTACGGTAAAAAAAATTGTAATTTGTAATTGAGGGATTAAAAGATCTAGGATTGAGGTTTTCAATTTGAATTAAAAAAAAATGTAAAAATATACATATGTTTTGGGAAAATTCCATGGGCTTGGGTTTTCAATAGAGGAAATTTCACGGGCTTGGGTTTCGAGTATTTTGGATGTTTGTAGTTGGTATATGTTGTTTAGAGTTTGATCCACATGTTTGTTAGAAAGAAAATTTTGAATTGAATCGAACTAAATTAATTATTTGGTTAGAAAATTTTAGGTGTTTCAATTGTTTAGGTTTACGAATTTTGAAACTTTTAAATATTTTAAACAAAATTAAGGTTTCAACTAAAAGGATTTAAGGATTTTGTTTACGCTCCGCTTAGGAATATGGATTTGAGAAGTTAGATTTCTATTTGTTGTATAAATTGTAAGAATGAAATACATATGTTATGTATAAATTAGTTGAGATTTAATATAATGTATATTAAAAAATTATGGATTTATCAAATTTAAAAATATTTTAAGAATTTTAAATTCATTATTAAATAACTACTTAATAAATTCATGAATTTAAGAAATTATAATGTTAATTTAGGAAATTCAAATCCTACCTTATCTTTCGGATTGGAACAACTTATGGATTCTTGTCATATAGTGTTGGTATTTTGGGTAGAATCAATGTAATTGGGCTTTTTTACCTCAATAATATAAAAAAATAATAATAATACCTTAAATAATATGCCCATGAGATTATTTACCAAAATGGTATGTTTGCTACAGTATTTTGTTGGAGCGCTTGACAAATTGGCGGTACTGGACTGAAATATGATAATCTAAGACATTTAGGGACCTAATATAAAATTTCCATTTTAATTGATTGCTGGAGAATAGCTTTTAGGGTGTCACAAACTTCAAAAAGGTTAAATTTCTTCATAACTGCTTCTTATTTAATATTTTCTTCTATTCTCTTTCAACACCAAAAATAGACAGGCTTATTTCCAATTAGTCCAAAAAAGATTTTCTACCAAAAAGTACTTTTATAGAAAACCCGATTCCAACTAGAAATAAATTTTATTTACTTTTAGTATAAATATTTTTTTCAAATTATTTTATTCCAGTTGGAATAATTTTCGAAAAATAATTTATAAAGATTATTTGAACAAAAAAAAATATTTTTTGAAAAGCAAATAAAATTTATTTCTAGTTTTAATAGGCAATTTTACAAAAATACTTTTTGGTAGAAAAATTTTTTTAGACTAATTGGTAATAAACCTTTTTATTTTTGGTATTGAAGGAGAATAAAAGAAAAGGGTAAATAAGAAGTGGTTATGAAGGAATTTAACCTTTTTGAAGTTTGGTGCCCCGCTTTTTTTCCAACAATAATTTAAAATAAAAAATTTATATATTAAGCCCCTAAATATTTCAGGTCATCACATTTCAGTTCGATATAGCTAATTTGTCAGGTGGCACCAGCAGAACACTGTAGTAAACGTACCATTTTGATAAATAATCTCATGGGCATACCATTTAAGCTATTATTATTATTATTTTGTATTTTTGAGATAAAAAAGCCAATTAAAAAATTTTAAAGATTTTTAACTATTTAGAATTTTATATGGATTTAGAGTTTAGAAAACAATAGAAGAATATGGATGTACAAACCCCAAAAGACTATCACCATATTAGAGGAGAATTGGGCTAGGGTTGAATTTGATTTTAACAAATAAAGGCAAAGGGATTAAACCCCCAACTTGGTGATAGTATAAGGATTAAATTTATCATTTGAATAAAATATTGTCATATTCTTTTTATACAATGACTAGAATTACCCATAATCCCCCCCCAACTCTTAAATAAGAAGATAAATGTACTTTAACATGTTTGAATTTACAACCTCCTAAATTAACAACAATATCAATGTCAACCAAATAAATACTTAATTCACAAAACACTCTCATAGTTAATGGGTTTTTTAACATTATTATTTGGCCTAATTCCTCACGCTCTAGGGTCAAAATAGTCTAATCAAAGTATAAGGATTAAGTTACAAACATGATAATAGTAAAGAGATTATAATCAAAATTTGACCTTCTCAATATTTGTTAATCCTTTTTCTATTAATGGGCCCTGGTATAGTTCTTTCCTTCAGTTTTTCAAAAGACCATTGCCCTAAGTCTTGAAGTTTATTTAATGGGCCAAAATAAAAGGTCTAAGCTCAAAAGTTCTGACACAAACCCATGGTGTCGGTTCCATCATTCTCCCGCACCCCCTCTTGTTTGCAAAGAGATCTCGATTTAATCGTTGGATCAAGTCATAAGTATTTTGTTTTTTATTTTTTTTAATAAAGTTTACAATTTGAGTGTTATGGATAAAAAAAATAATTTAGGGAATTCAATTCTTAGTTTTAATCGAGATTTAATGTGACTACTAAATATTAATAAAAGTATGGCTTCGGTTTGAGTTGCGCTAGTTGCGTTTACTGTTTGGGTTTTGTCCTGTTATTGTAATTCACAAAAAAAAAAAAAAAATGTTGAACAACCAATTATATATAATATGGTATTAGTTTCTTGTTTTATCATTAGACAAAAACTTCACTGTAACAGTAAAAGTACTATGAAGGTCCTTGTATTAGGAGTTGAATTGCATTTTATTCCCTCTACTTAAAAAAGGGCAAATTGGTCATTCTGTTACAAATACCATCAATTTCTTCCATTGCGAAATTTTTAAATTCGAACGACTTTTTTTTTAATGTAAAAAAGTATCAATTCTTCTTGGATACTTTTTTTTTTTTACCAAACGTATCAATTTATTTTTTTAAAAAAGTGTGAATGATTTAACTATAAAAAAAATCACACTATACAAAATTAAATATTTCTTTTCAATATGTAAAAAAAGAATAACTATTGTGACATGATTAACAAAATGACATTTAGATCCTTCATTAACCTTATCGAAATCCCTGATTTGTAAAAGTATTTCTATGATGCCCAAATGGCTTGTTGAAGAGAAAATAAGGAAGGAATATGTGACATTCTTACTTGGTGAAAACTCAAGCCAATCCGGGAATAATTTGTACCAAGATGGGAGAAATCGACGTCCATTCTTGTTAATACACTGAGGAGATGTTGGAGTCTCACTTGGAGGAATCGGTTGATATGGCCCAAACTTAATGTAAGCTCAATGGACTTTGTCCTGTTGATTTGGAGAGTGAATCCCAAATAATTATTTGAAGTCTCATATCACGCTTTAAAGAAGAAGCATCAGATTCCTTTGTTTCGACCCTCGATACCTTACGAGGACGTTCAAGAACTTGAGAAAACTTGATATCTCGTTTATGAGCTTGGGAAGACTCGATACCTCGTTTAGGATCTTGGGATTGAGAAGACCTAGAATATCGTTCAAGAGCTTGGGAAGACTCAATATCACGTTTAGGAGTTGGGGATTGAAAAGACCTAATATCTCATTAAATAGCTTAGGAAGATCTAATATTTGATTTTTCTCTAAAATAATAGAAGGTAGAGGAACTAATTGATCATTATTGTTTTTTGACACCTTTTTCTTGAAAAAAAGATTCAATCTTTTTGTTGACCATAATTTAATAAAAAAAACTTGAAGACTGTAATAATGTATTAAACAACATATTAGGAAAAAGAAAAAAAATAAGTCAAATAAATAAAGAACATAATTTATGCAAAAATATTTACTGAGAGGTCTTTTGTGTAAAGAGCCGAGAGGAAGATAATTTGTATTTTTTTACTCGATGCTCTTAGTCTCGGCATCAAACTCTTTTTTTCTCTTGGCAGTGTCAGTACCTTACTAGTGGAAGATAATTTCTTAGCAAGACATACAAATCAAAATACAAGAAAATTACTAACCTAATATGTATGGGTATGGGACAATTCAATTAATTCTGGAATTTGGCTTTAAAGTCTATATTGGGCCCCTAAATTTACTCTTTCAAGGCCCATCATACATTGATATTTGATTATCATTAAAGTTATATAATTAAAAATTGAAAAATACTTTGTTAATATAAAGTATAACCTTATGGCTTAAGGGGATGAATTATATGAAATACAATTTGGCCAATGGGGGCGAATGTTATACAATATGGACACCAAATCTAAAATTCATGATAATTTATATATAAAATTCAAAAATCTAAAAATTCCAAGAGGGCGACCTCCATCCCGTGCCCCTCGATCCATCCCTACTACTCAATGTAGACACGTGGCACCATGAGATGTCTGTAGATGACCCTAATTTGAAGATCATTCAGGACGGTCCCCATTGTATATCACCCTGTTGGTTAGTCTATGACTAGTCACCCAAACGTCTTGTCTTCCAAGCCACTACTCTTAGCAAGAACGCACTCAACTCCAAGAAAGGACCACAAAGAGACCACTAAAGTGTAACAATTTCGTATTATCTCAGTAAGGAGAATGTTGTACCACACTTGATGACAACCCACATACAATGGTCTTACCACCTGTCCAACTACACGATCACCATGTCTAGATTTGCCGATAATGTGACATTACCGGACTGAGGACCTTCCTCCCTACAAGTTCCTTGTAGAACGATGAAGGAAAGATCAGCAGCCCTAAGTTTCTACTCAACACCTAGTCTCAAACTTAAAATTCTTATATTGCTTTTGGACTCTTAAACTTGTATAGAAACCTTGAATTTATACAAACTCTAAATACAACCCTAAACCACAAAACATAAAAAATAATTGAATTGCCTCTATTGTTGTCTCCAAGAAAAGCTTATTTATTTATTTTCTCCAAAATTCAAACTGAAAAACTCCAATCCCAAATTTCTTAATACACAATTTTTTGTTTCGTAAACGGCTAGAAAAGTTCTATGACAATGTGGAACTCAATCAAACCAAAAAGACCAAGAGAAAAAATCCATGTGAGCCTCATGTTCTGGAGTTGCTTATAAAAAGGATAATTATTATGTACTCATTGGAATTTAAAAAAAGAGAGTTTATAATTGGGAGTAAGATTTTTACAAGTGTACTTAAATATTATTTAAAAAAATTAATTTGAAAAAATAACACTTTTTTTTTTTTTTTAAATTCCAGAAGTTTAACTAATTTTAATATCTACACTCTTTTCATCTCAAAACAGAGGAGCGGTAGGTGGGGTTGCAGCTGGTTTATCTAATTGTGGAGTCAGCCTCAACTCGAGACTGTGGTGGCATTAAGGATGAGCCTATGACTGGTGGGTGTGGGAACCACTTCTTAATACGAGTTGGATTGTTAATATTATTAATTCAACAACGAGATATTGACTATTTTCTGCCTTGGCCTTGAAAACAATAAACACTGCCTAAAACTTCACCTAAGGATTTCATTCTCATAGCTTCTCCTTTGATCCTCAAAACCGTGTGCTTAGATTTCAACACCTACTCCCTGCCATCAAATCTTGCTCTTCTTTTCTGGGTTTGATTTTCATAAAGATGACAAAAGATAAGAAAATCGGTGTAGCAGTGGATTACTCCAAGGGAAGCAAAGCAGCTCTGAAATGGTCCATCGACAATCTGTTAAACCAAGGGGATACCCTTTACCTCATCCATGTCAAACCCCATCAGAGCGACGAGTCTCGCAACCTTCTTTGGTCTACCACCGGCTCACGTATCTCACTCCCATACTCCACTTTTCCTTTTTTATGATATGGGTCATTTGTATTTTGACGATATTTGACTTGGGTGATCTTTTATTTGTAGCTTTGATTCCATTATCGGAGTTCAGAGAGAAGGAAGTGATGAAACATTATGAGGTGGAACCTGATCCTGAGATTTTGGATTTGGTTGATATTGCTTCCAGGCAGAAACAGGTTTTCCCAGGCTGTTTTGTTTTGTTTTGTATTTCTACTTTTTTTTTTTTTTTTTATAATCTGAATTTGCTCACAAAATTTGATTACAGGGGACTCTTGTGGCTAAGATTTACTGGGGTGATGCGAGGGATAAAATATGTGAATCCGTTGAAGACTTGAAGCTTGACTGTTTGGTAATGGGCAGCAGAGGCCTTGGCACCATTCAAAGGTAATTCAATCTTTACCATCTTCCTGGGAAACTGAAAAATATGTTTTCAAGGGCGAAACTAATCATTCATTGAGGTACATATATTGATTAAATTGTTATGAGCCCTGTCTTTGTTACTATAATTAGAATTTATTGAAATACTCTTGTCAATAACAAAACCTTGAAACATCTACAAAGAACAATTTCAGGTCGAATTGTAACATATTGTTCCTTGCTCTTGTTGTCGTCATTCTTTTTTAGTTCTGATATTGTGATTTTGATTGAAATTAGGGTACTGATCGGAAGTGTGAGCAATTATGTGATGGTAAATGCAACTTGTCCTGTAACAATTGTGAAGGATCCTAGTGCTCATGGATTTTGATCACAAAAGTCTGAAATTACTTTTGTGCAATAGTATATGCATCTTTGGAAATAATTGATGTGCCTTGTTTCTATTTCGATGTGAGTGATGTATGTATGTATGTATGGACATCTTGACTCTCAGATTGTACTCGGATCCTGAGAGACTGCTTAATTAAGATCAGTTCCACATGTGACATTGTCCATGGTTTGGATTAAAGTAACAATGTTCTACAATCTTTTATTGTTATTTATTTTACTTTAGAAACTATTAATATCTATGCATCTATTTACTCATATATTTAAGCATTTCATTTCAATGTTATCCATTAACGGAGTTTTAATTTGTTAAATTATCAAAAAAAAAAAATTGTATAAGTCTCCTCATCCAATATTATTTTGAAAGTATTTTTATCTCTTTTTTTTTTATATATAAACTCTAAAAAATACATACATACAATAAGATGATTGGTAAAAGTACCGGTTTTTGTACTAGGAGTCGGATTGCAATTTGCCCTCTCTACTTAAAAAATGGGTAAATTAGTTATTGTACGTTAAATTAAAGAGTAAACTAGTCCTTTTATTAAAAATTTCATCAACTTTTACAATTAAAACTTGGTCCCTGCACATCATAATGAGGTACACGTGGCACACCACGTGTCATTGCTTGGTTATTTTGTCAGTTACGCAAAATTTTAACAGTACAAATGGATAAAACTTAAAATAGAAAGGACCGATTTGCTTTTTGATTTAACGTATATGAACTAATTTGTTTATTTTTTAAGTAAATGGGACAAAATGCAATCCAACTTCTAGTACAATGGTCTTCATGATACTTTTACCTAAGATGATTTAATTATATATATAATTTTTTTTTACTAACTCTATAATACACAGGAGTTTATTTGATATATTACCTCGAGTTTTTAGACTCCGCTAGCAAAGCCAAGAGGGTAACAAGTGTCTTATAAGGGTATAGTCAATTTTTTAAAGTTACTTGTGGAATAAAAAAAAAAAGTGCATTGTCAATGTACTAAATATTCATCCATAATATAAATGTCACACTCTCAACGGGCTTGTGAAGTTTTAATAGAACTCCACAACCTATGTATGAGACAATTTTCCCAATTTTTATATCTATTTTTATAAATTTATTACATAAAATTTTGGGTTAACTACATTGGTAATAACCCAACTATAAGTAAGTTTCTTTCTTGGTCACCTAACTATGAAAAGTTACAAAATAGTCATTCAACTATTTGAATTTTTCTTTTTGTTACCGACCATCAAATGACTAATGAAAATTTGACACAGTAGTTTTTAAAATTGGCATAATAATAACTTTAACCCTCAATATTTATATATTATGTCAATTTAGTCTTAAATCTAAAAAAATTGAATACATATTTGATCTTGTAACTCTTTTATTTAAAGATAATATAAAAATACTGCTGTAATAATAATATTTATAAAAATAAATAAATAAATTTATGCAAAAAATTTGTTCGAGATCTTTCCTGTAGAAAAATGGGGAAAACAAATTATTTATGATTTTTCCATATAATTCTTAATCGTTTTAATTTGTATTCCAATAAGATCCTGGCAAGCCAATCCAACTAAATACATATCCAATAAATGCCTTGGTCTTCACAACAAAGAAGATGAGGCTGAGCATCTGGTAGCTTTCTCTTTGTTCCTCCAAACTGTGTGCTTAGATTTGAAGACCTAGTCCCTGTGATCAAATCTTGTTGTTCATTTCTGGGTTTAATTTCTCAAGAAAAAGAAGATGACAAAAGATAGGCAAATCGGTGTAGCAATGGATTTCTCCAAGGGAAGCAAAGCAGCTCTTAAATGGACAATCGACAATCTGGTAGACAAAGGGGATACCCTTTACCTCATCCACGTCAAACCCAATCAGAGTGACGAGTCTCGTAACCTTCTTTGGTCCACCAGTGGCTCACGTAAGTCACTGCCATACTCCACTTCCGTTTTTGATCAAGTTTTAAAACTATGGGTCATTGGTATTTTGACGATCTTTGACTTGGGTGATCTTTTATTTGTAGCTTTGATTCCATTATCGGAGTTCAGAGAGAAGGAAGTGATGAAACATTATGAGGTGGAACCTGATCCTGAGGTTTTAGACTTGGTTGATACGGCTTCAAGGCAGAAAGAGGTGAATATTGTCACAAAGATTTACTGGGGTGATGCCAGGGATAAAATATGTGAATCTGTTGCAGATTTGAAGCTTGATTGTTTGGTAATGGGCAGCAGAGGCCTTGGCACCATTCAAAGGTAATTCAATCTTTATCTTCTTCCTGGGAATTGAAATATGTTTTCAAGGGTGAAACTACTTTGGGTCTAGTCATTTATTTAGATAGATATAGTCTTTGATTTACTTATTGCGGAGTGCACTCTTTTATACGTAAAGTTCTGAGTTGGAATTTACTTATACACTCTTGCCAATGACAAAACCTTGAAAAATTAATGGACATCTAAAGAAAACAATTCCAATTTCCGTCCATGGTCCGACGGGTTGGATTGTAACATAAATTTATCAACTGTTTCTTGCTCTTGTCATCATTTTCCTTTTTTGATTCTGAGGTTGTGATTTTGATTGAAATTAGGGTACTGATTGGAAGTGTGAGCAACCATGTGATGGTAAATGCAACTTGTCCAGTAACAATTGTTAAAGGATCCTAGTGCTCATGGATTTTGATCTCAGTATCCTGCAAAAGTAATGTATCTTTGAAAATAATCGATGTTCCTTTTTTCTATTTCTATGTGGGTGATTTATGTATGTATGTATGGACATCTTGGTTCTCGGGTTGTACTCAGATCCTATGAGTGCTTAACTAGGATCAGTTCCTGTGCTGTTTCCATAAATAAACAAACTTTGTATGGACATGGACATTGTTCATGGTTCGCATTTAAGTAACAATGTTTCACTGTCTTTTATTGTTATTTATTTGACTCTTGAAGCTATGGAAAGGATTGTATGAAACAGAGTTGTCATATTGTCCTGTATCTCTTACCAATTATTTAATATCATTTCAGCATTTTTTCCCATGTCATTAATATATTATTTTAGTAATTTTTTTTAACTTGGACCCTATACCCTGAAATCCTATATCTTGGATTTGATCAAATTAGTTCCTCTACAATTAAATGGATCAAATTAGTCCTTGTGCTATTAAATGAATTAATTTACTATTTAAAAGATATCATATGCTATTTAATAGAGTTAATATTTTTAAAGTTTTTATGATACGGTAAATAAAATCTTTTATTGTTTGATAATCTCAAACAAATTGAAGGAACAAACCATAAACAAAAGTAGAAAACTCACAATTATGATTACCATGGTGGTGAGAGTTATTATTATTTGTTTTTTTAAAATCAGTTGGAAGCAGATTTGGGGGCTCTTTGGGCGAGTTGAATCCAATCTTGACGTTTCTCTTCTGGGATCAAGCATTCATTCACCACCTCCATTTTCATCACCCTCTCTATCCATTCATAAATCAGTGGAAATTTCTCAGTGCTTAATATTTTTTGTCCAGTAATCGATCCTGCAAGATGAAGCCACACTAAAATCATTGCAACAATATCAAGGTACCCAATTCTCTGCCCTCCAAAAAATTGCTTCCCTTTCAGCTCATCTTCAAGGATTTTCAGCTGCTTATGAATTTCTTCAATGGTCTCTTCTTTTTCCTTCCCTGCAGTTTGACCCAACTTCGCCAGTGTTGGCAAAAGCTGCAAAATGTAAATCACTTTGCATCTTTAGCTCAAATGATATACAAGGTTATGCACTCTTTTTTCATTATCTATATTCTCTTTATTTTTCAAAATATCCTTCTTTTTTTATATTTTGGTCTTGAAGTCAATTTTTGTTCATTAACTCCATCAAATGTTTGTTTTTTTTAAAATATATGATTAAATGGCATTTTTGTACTACTGGATAAATATTTTTCCAATTTAAAGAAACATGAAAGGTCAAATTCTATATGAAGTCCTTGTACTATATGTTTTTAGTAGATTTGGCCCCTTTACTATAATTTGGTCATTTATAGTATTTTATTTTTCAAAATGTGTATTTTCAATCATAATATCAATATTTTTAGTTATTCTATCAAAAAATTTCATGTACCTTGTTTTTTTTACACTTGGACAATTTTTTCCACATTGAGAAAAAAATGATAATATTTTGTCCATCATATCACTATATGTTTAAATATATATATATATATATATATAAGCCATGATTTTAAGGAGTTGACATGATTGAAAACACACATTATTGGAAAAAAGGTCTCTGGTTTTGCCTCCCTAGCTTCACCTACATGCACACATGACACAACTATCCTATCGATCCTGGGAATAAGGTCAACACTCTTAGCTAATGTGCTAAATAAGTAGAAAATTAGATATGATAAAAACGTATAATACATGGACCTTTTATACAATTTGACCAAACTATTGTTGAATGAGAAAAGGGTTGAAATTTGATATACCTTATCGTCAATGAATTTAGCATAGAAGCGAGCCATTGCTCTTTCATAAGGATCCCGAGGCAAAATGGGGTTGTTTTCCCAGGTCTCATCCATGTACTCGATAATGACCATTGATTCAGCAACTGGTTTATCGTTGTGCACTAAAACAGGAACTTTCTTATGAACGGGATTATAACGTAGAAGCGAAGGGGTCTTGTTTGACAAATCTTCTTCAATGTATTGGTAGGGTATGGCTTTGAGTTTGAGTGCTAGTTCCACTCTTCGGCTGAATGGGCTCGCCCACATGCCGTGAAACTTCACTTCTTCCCCCATTGTTGTTGTTTCAGTCTATATGGATGGCTGTGGGATTCAATGGTTTTTTTGCCCTTTTTTATAACTCATTTTTCATGTACCATAAAGCCGATTCTTGAATGATTCCAATATGAATAATCCAAATATTTGGGGTTTTTCTAACTATGCAATAGTAATCATCGAAGCTTTGCCACTTGACACTAAAAATGATGACCCCCATTTACATAGGGATGGATGTTTCTCATTTTTTATTCAAATTTAAAAGGTATAACGATTCTTTTGCCCCTCTAACTTTACAAAAAGAATCATTTTAGCACTACATTTAATTTTTCGTCTCTTTTAACTCTTCAACTTGTATTTTTTGTCAAAATCACCTCAAAATAGATGAAAAAAAGTTAATGTTTTTTAATTTTGCTGACATGACATACATTTGGATTAATGCATGGATCACATGTCAGCATTAATTAATTTTTTTTTTAAAATTTTAAAAATTCAAAAAAGATATTTTAAAAATTAAAACTTATTAAAATTATTTAAAAAGAATAAGTTTTTAAAAATAGTATTTCAAAATTTTAATTAAATGTTGACATGTTATCCACGTGACAATCCACATGCATGCCACGTCAAGTAAGTTAAAAAAACATTAATTTTTTTATTTATTTTGAGATGATTTGATAGAAAGTACAAATTTAAGGATTAAAAGCAGCGAAAAATTAAATGGAGGGCTAAAAGTTAGAGAGCTAAATAAGTGATTGTGTGAATTTAAAAAGGGAGCAAATTTAAAAAATTGTGTTAAAATTGAAATAAAATTATATTAAAATTTTAAAAGAGGTCAATCTTGGAATTTCCTTATGTGTGGGTTATAAAAGATTTAAATGGTTTTATTTGAGTTATTAATTTCAAGATGGCTAAAAGTACAATTGTTGTATTTAATTAAGGGGGTAAAAGCATGGGTGAAATTAGGAAAAAAAATTTAGGGCGTCAAAATTAGATTGTAATTTTTGCTATAACAAAAATACAATTTCGTCATTTTAATATCCTATATCTTCATAATTTTCAAAGGATTAAATCAAATTTTTATATGTTTGGGGGGCCAAAGTGAAATTTTACCTTTACTAATTTAAAATTTTAGAAAGTCTAAATGAAAAATTTTTCATTTTAGGGGGACTAGGGTCTCTGCCATCCCCCTTACTTTCGCCCCTGGGTAAAAGCTCCTGCCCCCTTAGCTTCTTCATTCAAACTAAATCTTGTCCTAATCCAATTTGTGAATTTAATTCTTTTACTTTGATTTAATGGTTTTTAGTTTACGTACTATTTTAAATTTTTAAAATTTTAGTGCCAAATTCATTAAAGTTATACTATTTTCAAAATCTGATGCGGTAAATATATTATCATGTGTATTGTCATGTCAGTTTTTTATTTCCACATATTACTTACTAAAATAGATTAATAAATGTCATTTGCATCAAGATTGAAATTTTAAAATTTAAAAAGTATAGGGACTTAGAATGGTCTCATTAGAGAATATAGACTAAATCTACAACTTTACTCATAGTACACTACTAGTAATTGAATTTGACTAAACGGATTTAACTGTTACTGTTTGTGTTAGGACTAAAATTTCAAAACTTGAAAAGTACAATGACTAAAATTAACTGATTCAATAAGTATAGAGACTAAAATTGGTCAAATTAAAGTATTGAGACTAAATCCACAAGTTTCACAAAGTAGAAGGACTAATAGCATAATTTAACCTAAAAAGTTAACAATTCAAACTAGATCAATCTAAACTCAAATTAATCTAAGGGTCAGTTTGTTTGTCAGGAAAACATTTTCTGCAAAATATTTTCTTGGTTTTACGGTGTTTGTTTGATTGAAAATAAATTACATTTGGAAAACGTTTTCTAAAACACGGTTAAAATGAAATGGGTTTTAGGGAAAATGCCTTACCGGTTTTATTTCTGTAAGACATTTTCCATCTTCCAAAACTCTCACCAAATTCTTTCCTCCTTCTTCCGTTCTTCATCTTCCTTCTCCTTCTTCATCTAGTTCCCTTCTTGAATCTCAATCAAGGTATTACTTAATCTGTATTTCATGTTTGTCGCCTCTCTCACTCAAATATTCTTCTTTTTCTTTTTTTGTTGAAGAATCTGTTTGGATTTTGCATCTGTCTTTTGAAGAATCTTCTTCTTCTTCCTTTTTTTATGCTTTATGTAATCTGTTTGTTTGTGGGTTTTGCATAAAGTTTATGCTTGTTGTTCATTAGAACCTGACTATTTCACTCTAGGTTTTGAACTTTAAACTCTCTCTTCCTGTTTGACTCGCCTTTAGTCTTGATGGCTGCAAGCAAAATGGCTGCAAGAAATCATAGATCAAAAATGGGAATTTGTTTAACATTTCATTGGCAGATATGGCCCAACCAGTACATTGCTGTTGACAAAATGTTAAAGGAATAGACGAAACAAGCAACATCTATGGCTTGAACTTTGGGCCTTCATCATGATATGAAATATGTACTAGAAATTCTTGGTCATGCTTAGACTTCCAGATATCCTTCACAGGAAATATTTATATTTTGATTTTATCCCGCTTGGTATATTTGTAGAGGTGGAAAGGTCTAAGGTCCTAACATCCATAGCATTTATTTTTTGATTTTGTTCCCAAACTTGTATTGATTAAATTTAAAACTCTTCAACATCTTAAACAAACAGAGAACCTATGAAGCATTTAGTAACTTTATCGTCTGCTTAGGTGCCCAAATTATGTTCCCTTATATTTTTGTATTTGCATCCATCTGGCTTTTTGTTGAATTTACCTATTACATTGGTGACCTTTTTGATATGCATATCTCAGTTCACCAGTAGCTCCTTTTGTTGAGTGGAATACAAAGGCAAGTTAACTAATTCGATGTTAATCGTGAATTTAAAAATAAACAATACAATAGGCATTTGAGTTCCTAACATCAGACAAATTAAAGTATCAACACATTGATTGCCCTCTTGGTAAATAAGAAGCTAATTAACATAGTCATGCAATCATGAATAATAGGACCAAGCAAGAAATTCTTTGAAGAAGGATTATTAATAAGATAAATAACAACAATAGCATCCAATTCAACAATAATAAGAG
This sequence comes from Gossypium anomalum, assembly GCA_025698475.1. NCBI lineage: Eukaryota > Viridiplantae > Streptophyta > Magnoliopsida > Malvales > Malvaceae > Gossypium > Gossypium anomalum. Next base: position 63,741,079 of record CM046957.1, read on the forward strand.
AAGTATGTAGACTTTTAGCAAGTAAAAGACCATCCCTTGGTGTCTAAAGTTTAGCAACCATGTTAGTCATGCGGCCTAAGTATCTATAGCAGCCGGCAATCCATTGTCCATTGTATAATGAATAATAGCACTCGCTCCTGGAGCACCCGAATTGCTCACTGATGAACCATCGTAGTGGAGTTTAAATCACCCTAACAGTGACGGTGACCATTTGACATGAATGATAGTTAGGAAACCTTTATTCTTTATATCCATGTAGAGAGCAAAGTAGTCAGCGACAAGAGAAATAGTCTTAGAAATGACTTGTTTATAATCTGTATTTTAGAGGCCCTTTCCACCAGTGATGCTCTCCACTTCGATATGTTTCCCATGCCATCTTCTAATATGTGAGATTCTATTGGATTTTTAATGAAAAGAAAAGTTAGCATGACTTGTCTTTAGCAATTAATTATCTTATCATTTCTTGAGAAACTTTCATATAAGTATGTATGCACTTTAGTCATGGTAACTTTAGTCATATATGTGATCTTCTAAAAAGCTTGGATTTTTTTTATAGTGATCAAATATTTGTGTAGCACTATTTTGTGTAGATGGATCGTAATCAAGATCAAAATGTAATTTTCGGAGTCGTGGCTTCAGTTTTAGCTTTTGGGGCTCTTTGGATTAAAAATTTAAAAACTAGGAAGGAAATTGCTTCTCACCCTCGTGTGAATCGAGATTATGGAAGAGAAAATTATATTAATAGTATTTTATATAGTGGTGACCAGCATTGTATTGATGTGATAAGGATGAGACCGATTGCCTTTTTTAATTTGTGTGATATTCTTAGTAGGAATAATTTGTTACAATCAACTAAATCGGTGAATATTAGGGAGCAAGTAGTTATATTTTTACATATAATTGGTCATAATGTAAGGTTTCGAGTGATTGGATCTAGATATTATAGATCAATTAAGACAATTCACCGTTACTTTAAGGTTGTATTGAGAGCTATTTTGAAATTGTATAAACTAGTTATTAGATTACCTAATGAGTCAACTCCTAGTGAAATCAGAAACAATCCAAGGTTTTATCCTTATTTTAAAGATTGTATTGGAGCATTAGATGGAACTCATGTTCGTGCATCCGTTCCACTTAGTATTCAAGGAAGATTTCGTAGCCGTAAAGGGGGGACAACACAAAATGTATTGGCTGCCTTTACATTTGATTTGAAATTTTCCTATGTTCTAGCTGGTTGGGAAGGTAGTGCACATGATTCTCGTATTTTAAGTGATACACTTTCACGCCCAAGAGGATTAAGAATTTTGGAAGGTAAGAATTAACATTAAATACCAAATAGTTCTAGTAAGCTCATAATTTATTAGTAATAATTATGTTTTGTAAAATTGTAGGTAAATATTATCTTGCTGATGTTTGATATGACATCCGAAATGGATATATTACCCCACATCGTGGTGTCCGATATCATTTAAAAGAGTTTAGAGCTCAAAGGCCTGAAAATGCAAAGGAACTCTTTAACCTTCATCATTCATCATTGGGACTCACTATTGAACGTGTTTTTGGGATTTTGAAGAAACGGATTCGTGTATTAGATGCTGAACTATTTTGGAATTTTCAAACTCAAGTAGATATAGTTTTGGCTTGTTGTATCATTCATAATCATATAATGGGAGTTGATCTTAGTGATTTACTTAATCAAGGATTATACGAGGAGCCTGAGTGTGATTTGATAATACCAACTCTTACGGAGCGAGAAGAAAGAGAAGAAACAAGAGAATGGTCTGTTAATAGAGACGAAATTGTACAAACTATGTGGATTGATTATATGGCTAAAAATATTAGGTAGGTTTAGGGCTTAGGGTTATTGTTTCTATGTTATGTATAAGTATTAAAATTGTTTTTTTTTTTTGTTAAAGTTGGTTGGATAATGATATTGAAACTTTAGTTGGTTGGATTTTGAAATTATTATGTCTTGAATTTATTAGATATTTAATTTATTGTGTTTTAAGCTTGTTGGATATTGAAATGATTGAAAATGAAAATTATTAATGTAGAATGGGTAAGGGCAACAAAGAAGGGACCTCTAAGCAATTCAGGTGGACAAAGCCGATGGAACATCTTTTTCTTGAAATTCTAGTATAGGAGGCCTTTGAAACTTTCAAAGCAGTTTCTATTAATCGAGTTACCATAGCTATTTCTGAAAGATTTCAAGTCCAATGCAATGCGAAGCATGTGAAAAATCATTTGAGAACTGTAAAAAACCAGTGTCAGATTATATGCACAATTTAGGCTGAAAGTGGTTTTGGATGGGATGATAACATGAAAATGATCACATGTGATAGAGCGACATATGATGCAACAGTGATGGTAATATATGTATATATATGTTAAGTAAATTTCAATTGTTTTTTACTTGATATTCTAATTGTGTATAATATCCAACAGGCACACAAGAAGTATGAACCATTTTTGAATAAAAGCATTGATCATTATGATGAAATGGCTTTGGTTGTTGGCAAATATATAGCAACAAGAAGTTTTGCCAGAACATTTGCTAACATAGATTTGGATGATGGTTACCAAGATTCAGTGCCTATAGACCGCGATAATGAAGAGACTGAGGAGGTAAGAACAAAAGTATCTTCATCTGGCACATCCAAACGTAAAAGAAAAAATGCTCAAGAAAGTGTCGTTGATGAACAAATTAAATTTGTGCGTGAACAATTTGGAAAAATTGCTAATGCTTTGGAACAATTTACTGCGGATAAGACACCACATCTTTACGAAGAAGTGGTGCCGGTGGAGATAAAAGGATTTGATGATGACTTCCTGTGTGGCGTGTAACACCCCCTAACCCCAAACAGTCGCCGAAACAGGGTTACGAGACATTACCAGACATATCAGAAAACTTACGAATTATTCACAATTAATATAACATTCATAGTATAATTTAATAATTAAGTCCCTATATTTGGCTTTCGAAGCCCAAAACATGTATTAAAAGTAGAACGGGACTTGTTCGAATATTTCAAAAAAAAATTTGTAAATTTTTTTTTACAAAAATTTCAGTAGTATTTCTACTTATTTTTACCTAAAACCCCCTACAAATTCAAACCAAAAACAAACCAATACCAATGTTTCAACCAAAAAATTTTACATCTTAAACACTACTAGATCATACTTAATCATTGATTTATTACTTAAATTTTAAACTGTTAACATATAAGGAACTAATTCATATCTTTCATTTCATTTCAAAATTTAATACCAAATTTACTAATTTATAACTTTAAACTTACTTGTCATCCAAAATTTCATAACTATCTAATTACAACAAGATCATTTAACCTATATATATTTATGTACATGACTCATGTACAACCACCTAGTACATGCCACTTAAACAAAAAGAAGAAATACATCACCAAAATGTTCTTGTTGGAGTCGGGATCTTTCTGAATGCTGAACTGGATCTTGAACTCTAATGACCTGCGCACGGAAACAACCGTACGCTGAGTATTTCATATTCAGTGGTATTACTATAAACCAAACTATTTAACATTAATAAATTACAACATCAACCATAAGCTTTATAAATCATTTAAACTAATTATATATAATTATATATCACTTCATAAATCTTAAATTCATATTTCATTTTTTTTTTCACAAACTAATTCAATTCATAACTTAATTTTCATACATTCTTTCTCGTACTTTTCAGTAGTGCCAAATCAATCAATCTTATTTTCAAATTTTCATTTCAATTATTTACCTTATTAACAAGGCTCGGACTGACGATAGATACGGATTCCACCCAAACACACCGAATATCCAACCCAAAACACACGGAATAATATAAATCCTCCATAACACACCAAAGAAACACACCCGGTATATCATATCCTCTCAAACACACCAATAAAGCATTAAATGTCTCTTCGGTTAAAACGAAGCATATAATAACAGAATCATCTTCTCGGCCAAGCTACAAATCTCCTCATCACATCACAATCCTATGGCATGCCATTTGAATCCAATCTAGTCCGACAAGTTAATAGGGTATTATTTTAGTTTTCCAATTTCGAATTCATTTCTACAACAATTTCAAGTATTCAATCAATTCAAAACATCTATTATCTCAATTCACATATAATTCAATATTCACACATATTCTTACTTAATTTCAAATATTATTACTTACCTTATCTTAGATGTCCCATGACTACAAATTCAATATAACATTTAATAAATAGTTTGAGTTATAGTAATACAAACCCGGAATACGCGTTTACTCCTCAATGATATTTTCTTTTTCTTTGGATGCCGATGCCTCGTTTTCCTTGTTAGCTACGAAAATAATAATAACAATTTACATTACTAATTACAGCATTAATTTAATAATTAATTTAATTTTTATTCAATTTATTCCCTAATTCCAATTTAATCCTAATTAACTCTTTTATTTGTTTAACTTAATTTATACTTCATTTGTACTCAATTTCCTTCCTTAATCACCCTAACAATCTAATGTTCATTATAAAACCCTAATTTAAAATTTCTTTCAATTTAATTTCCTAAAACACAAAACTTATAGCTTCTTTTACAATTTAATCCCTTTTTCAATTCTAACTTAAAATTCATTCAATTAAATCCCTAATTCTTCTTTTTGTTCAACATAACTCATGCTTAAAAACCTAAGAACTTCCAAAACCTTAATTTAATTTCAACAAAACTTTATTTTAAAGCTTCTAAAACATCAAAATTAAGAGAAAATGGCTAAATTTAGCTTACCGATTAAACTTGAAGCTTTAAAATCCCAATTTTTTCCTTTTTTTTTTCTTTCCCTTTTTCTTCCCCTGTTTTCGTTTTGTTCTCTGCTTCTTTTCTGTTCTTTCTTTTACTTTCTTTTTATTTTATTTACTTATTTCTTTTAGTTATTTTATATTACTTTAATATTAAGTAAACAAATTATTTTAGAACAAATGTACAAATATTTTTATCACAATTGTCATTATTCAATTTGTTTATTATAAAAAAAATGTTACAATTTAATTATTATCATTTACTTATTATATAAGAAATTATATATATATATTTTACACATGTACCAATAATAATTATGCACTTGTCTTATTTCATAATAAAATATTAATTTAATAATTATTAATATATATAAATATCTTTTACTTATTATTTAAGAAAATATAGAAATATTTATATATTTACATGTATATAAATACACATATCACACATGTACACTTTTATCATCATACATTTGGCACAAAATTTAATTTATTTATATTTTAAATCAAATAATAATAATAATATTAACAATAATAATTAATAAAATCTAAGAAAAAATCTTAGATTTTTCTATCCATTTTGCCGCCTCAATTATTACAAATGGCTTAATTGCCATTTTAATTCCATTTTCTTTCTATTGTTTTAGAATTAAACTTTTAACCTTTACTCAATCTAGTCCTTTTACTAATTACTCTAAATTAAACTAGTTTCACCTAAATAAAACCTAATTAGACATATAACTAGGCTTATAATTATTCCTAATAATTATTTACGAACCTGTTTCGCTAAGACGGAGGCTCGATAATGTACTTTTTCGGTGCCCACGGATTTTGGATCATTACATTTCTCCCCCTTAATAAATTTCGTCCTCGAAATTTAGATGAGAAAAGGTGAGGATACTGAGCTTTCATTGTCTCTTCTGGTTCCCAAGTTACTTCTTCCACCTTATGATTTCTCTATAACACTTTCACTAATGGAATTCATTTATTTTTCAACTCTTTTATTTCCCGAGTTAATATCTGAATCGGCTCCTCTTCGTAAGACAAATCTGATCAAATCTCAATGTCTTCAGTGGGAATTTGAATAACATGGGAAGGATCTGATCTGTACCTCCGAAGCATAGAGACATGAAAAACATTGTGAATCTTCTGTAACTCTGGAGGCAAAGCTAATCGATAAGCAACCGGTCCGATTCTTTCAATTACTTCATACGGCCTAATGTAACAAGGACTTAATTTTCCTTTGCGACCAAACCTCAAAAATTTCTTCCAAGGCGATACCTTTAGAAACACTTTATCACCCACAGAATACTCTATATCCCATCGCTTCAGATCTGCATAAGATTTTTGTCTGTCAAAAGTTGCTTTCAATCTATCTCTGATATTTTTAACTATTTCTTCTGTCTTCTGAATTAATTCAGGCCCAATTACTTTTCTCTCATTCAATTTTATCTAACATACCGGTGATCGACATCTTCGACCATATAATGCTTCAAATGGAGCCATCTGAATACTAGATTGGAACCTATTATTATAAACAAACTCAGTTAATGGTAAGTAACGTTCCCAACCTAATTCAAAATCAATGATACAAGCCCGAAGCATATCTTCCAGTATATGAGTTACCTGTTTAGACTGTCCATCAGTTTGTGGATGAAATGCAGTACTAAAATTAAGTCTGGTACCCAAAGAATCATGCAACTACCTCTAAAATCTCGATGTAAATAGTGGATCCCAATCAGAAATTATAGACACTGAAATACCATGCAGTTTCACAATTTCTCGAATATAGACTTCAGCAAGTTTCTGTAATGACCAGTCGGTTCTATCGCTATAAAATTAGCTGACTTCGTAAGTCGATCTACAATCACCCAAATAGCATTTTTCTTACTTGCCGACGATGGCAATCCCGTAACAAAATCCATAGTAACACAATCCCATTTCCATTCAGGAATACTAATAAGCTGAAGTAAACCTGTCGGTACCTGATGTTCTACCTTTATCCGCTAACAAGTCAAACATTTACCGACATATTCAATTATATCTTTTTTCATCCCTGACCACCAATAAAGCTCCCGTAAATCACAATACATTTTTGTTCCACCAGGATGCAAAGAAAATGTGACATCATGTGCTTCTCGAAGAATTAACTCTTTTAGTTCAGAAATAGCTGGAACATAAATCCGATTTTGAAACCTCAAACAATCATGCTCATCAATACTAAAACTCTCGGTTGTACCATTCTGAACCATTTCTCTTTTCTTCAATAATCTGTCATCTTTCATCTGAGCTGCTTTAATCTGATCAAACGTTATCGGCTTAACCCTTAACTCAGCTAACAAGCTCCCATCATCATTAATATTGAGCCGAACAAACATTGCCCGTAATTCAATCGTAACTTTTCTGATCAATGCATCCGCTACCACATTTGTTTTTCCCGGATGATAGTCTATAACACAATCATAATCTTTTAGAAGCTCGATCTACCGTCTTTGTCTTAAATTATACTATGAATGTTATATTAAATTATACTATGTAAATTATCTGATATGTCTGGTAATGCCTCGTAACCCTGTTTAAGTGACAATTTAGGGTTAGGGGATATTACAATTATTGGTATCAGAGCTATCAAGTTTAATCGATTCTCGGGCTAAATCGAGCTCAGAAGTGAGTCTAATAGTACATGCCACTTTTGAGTTGAAATTGAGTCGAGAATTTTGGATGTTGGCCTATTTTTTGTTTTGTTTTATAGATAAAAGATGTCAGATGAAAGAATAAATGATACTGATAAAGAAATGCATACCAGAGAAGAAGAATCTTACGGGTTAAATGAAACTGAATAGGTAACACCTAGTATTAACCCGATAAGAAACCAACCTCCTAGAGTAGAAAGAAGAAATGATAGAGATGATTCTGATATATTAAGAATTATTGCTGATGTTTTGCAAATAGTAGCGGGGACTGTTCTTGCTACAATTTCTGTACCAACTCAAAGACGGGCCCCGATAAAAGAGCTAAGAAAATACGGTGCTACAGAATTTATAGGTCTGACAGGAGTTGATCCATCTACAGCGGAGAATTGGATGGAATCAACTAAATGAGTTCTGCAACAATTAGAATGTACCCCCCGAGAATGCTTGATTTGTGCCATTTCATTACTTCAGGGTGAGGCTTATCTATGGTGGGAATCTGTAATCCGGTATTTGCTAGCAGGACAGGTAACATGGGAATTATTTCAGAAGGAATTTCAGAAGAAGTATGTTGGAGAGCTATATATTGAAGATAAAAAGCAGGAATTTCTAATGTTGAAACAAGGTAATCTATCAGTAGTAGATTATGAAAGAGAATTTTCTAGATTGAGCAGGTACGCTACTGAGTTCATCCCAACAGATGCAGATAGTTGCAAGAGGTTTCTACAGGGCTTGAGAGATGAAATTAAAGTACAGTTAGTGTCACAACAAATCACAGAATTTGTAGATTTGGTTGAAAGAGCAAAAATGGTAGAACAAGTTTTAGGATTGGATAAAAAGCCTAAAATGACTAAATTGATTAAGAAACGAGCTAGAACTGCTAGTTCTAATCCTTTACCGAAAAGATCTAGAGAGTTTAGAGGTGGTTGGAAACTAAGCTTCAGATCGGATCGAGGTGACAAAAGTAAGGGTAAACAGACTACTATTTCTACCGGTAGTGTAAAGGGACCTTCACGAAATATTGATATCACTGACTGTGAACACTGTGGAAAAAAGCACTTAGGTGAATTTTGGAGGATAACTCTACGATGTTTTTAATGCGGGTCCACAGATCATTTCATTCGAGACTGTCCAAAAAGTGAAAGTGTTATACCTACAGCATATCAGAGATCAGTGCCTACTGTTCGTGGCAGAGGATCTAGTAGGGGCGATTCTGTGTCCAGAGGTGGAGGTGTTAGAAGAAAGAGTGATATAGTTACACAGCAGTTAGAGGCCAGAACACCGGCTAGAGCATACGTAGTTCGGACCCGTAAGGAAGGAGATACACACGATGTTGTTACAGGTATATTTTTATTGTATTCTGAGCCTATTTATGCTTTAATTGACCCCGATTCATCACATTCATATATTAATTCAAAACTAGTCGAATCAGGGAAATTAGAATCTAAAATGTCTAGAGTTTATATAGAAGTGTCTAGCCCTTTGGGACAAACGGTGTCAGTAGATAGAGTATGTCGGAGGTGTCCGTTAATAATATATGATAAAATGTTTCCTGTGGATTTGTTCATCATGCCTTTTGGTGATTTTGATATCATTTTGGATATGGACTGGTTATATGAACATGGGGTAGTTTTGGATTGCTATAAAAAGAGGTTTAGTATTCAGACAGAAAATGGGGACAGAATTAAAGTGAATGGCAACCGTACCAGTGATTCGACACGCATCATTTCAGCGATGAAGGCTAAAAAATTACTGCAGCTAGCTCCAAGTCGTGCGTCGGGTAATTACGTTCATGTGGTTTTAACAGTCGAGATGCATAAGCTATGACCTTCCCATTTTGCATCAATACACAGCCCAAGCCGCTCAGAGAAGCATCACTATACACGACAAAATCTTTCCCCGACTCTGGTAATGTTAATACAGGTGTCTCTGTCAACATTTGCTTCAAAGTCTCAAAACTCTTCTGGCAGTGATCATCCCAGATAAAAGGAACATTCTTCTGTAGTAGTTTAGTCATTGGCAATGCTATCTTCGAGAATCTATTTACAAATCTCCTGTAATACCTAGCTAAACCGAGAAAACTGCGCACCTCCGGTACATTCTTTGGCGCCTTCCTTTGAACAATTGTTTCGATTTTTTTTCAGATCAATTCTAATCCCGTTGACAGATACCACATGTCCTAACAATACCACCTCTAACAACCAGAATTCACATTTACTTAATTTCGCATACAACTATTTTTCCCGTAAAATCTGTAGAACTTTTCAAAGATGCTGATCATGCTCTACCTCTGCCTTCGAATATACCAATATATCATCAATAAAGACCACCACAAACTGATCTAGGTACGGCTGAAAAATGCCATTCATCAGATCCATGAATGCAGCTGGAGCATTTGTCAATCCAAATGGCATTACCAAAAATACATAATGGCCATAAAGAGTACGGAAGACAGTTTTAGGCACATCACTTTCCTTCACCTTCAGCTGATAATACCCGAATCTCAAATCAATCTTAGAAAATACTGAAGCTCCCTTTAGCTGATCAAACAAGTCATCTATACGAGGCAAGGGATACCGGTTCTTGATTGTCACTTTGTTCAACTGTCAATAATCAATGCATAACCGCATATAACCATCTTTCTTTTTAACAAACAGCATTGGAGCTCCCCAGGGTGAAATACTCGGTCGGATGAAGCCTCGATCTAGTAAATCTTGCAACTGTACATTCAACTCTTTCAATTCAGTAGGCGACATTCAGTATGGAGGTATAAAAATTGGTGTTGTACCTGGATACACCTCAATAGCAAATTCAACCTCTCTATCAGGTGGTAAGCCTGGTAGTTCTTCTAGAAATACATCTGGAAACTCGCATACAGTCCTAATCTGACTGCATTGACTCCCAACTAAATCAAAATTAATAACATATGCCAAGTATGTTGAACAACCCTGCTGCAGTAATTTATTAGCCTTCATCGCTGAAATGATGCGTGTTGAACCATTGGTACGGATACTGTCGAAACCATTTTTTTTGGAAATAGGAATCGACTTTTTTTGAAAACGAAAATTAAAACGGGAGTCGCCACCTATCTTTATTAAGTGTGATCGGATCACCTTTGTTTTAATAAAACAATTTTGGTTTACTAAAACGGCATTTTTGGTCTACGAAAACTCGAGAGAACGGGTTCGGGAGTCGGTTACGTGCGAGGAAGGATTAGCACCCTCGACACGCCCAAAAATTTGTACCGAATTGATTAGTTAGCGTCTTAATGTCGAAAGTTGAAAATCCAGAATGGATTTAAAATACGATCCCTTTTTTATTAACATCGATTTTTAAAATGCTTGAATTGACTCAAAACAATTGTTAAAGATTTCCTTATCTCGAGATATCGGAGTATCACATCCCGTAAGTTAGGACACGATACCATGAACTCCCGAGTGCAAGGTCGTCTTTAATTTTAATTGGAATTCCGTGTATTTTAAAACTCAAAAGGATATTTAGCTATTTAGAATCAACGAGAGAACCGAAGCCCCGTAAGTTAGGGCACAATTCTTCGATGTTCCAAAACGCGAAACATTGCCTTATTTTGAAATTTTTGTTTTTGAATAGTAGCGAATACGGCATTTGAACGACGTATGTTATTTGTTTAGGTTAAAATAAAGCGATTTATTGGATAAATGTATTGGAGTTTAATTCGTGAAGCAATGATATGAAATACAATATAATAATGAGTGTGGATGATAATACATGAATGACATCACGCAAACGTACGACGATAATGTGAAAATACAAGTGAACATGTTATGGTGCATACAATGACAATAATGATTCAACATACACTATTTACATGCTAACATTAGCAATGGAGGAACAATAAAAACATATATAACAATCTAGAAGGTATAAATCAAATCAAAATAAATAAAACATAAAAGCTATTTAAAATGATAATAAATAAGTTTAAAAATAAATAAAGTAAAAAATGAATTTTTCTAAAATCAATGATGCATAAAACAATTTAAGAAAAGATGATATATACATATATATATATATATATATATATATATATATATATAAACTTTAGAACAAATAATACACATATATGTACATAAAAGTATAAAATGGGTAATAAAAAACATATGATGAATAATAAATAGAATGTTTAAAATAAATAAATAAAATTTTAAAAGGCATGTAAAACAATTTAAAGTACTAAATAGCTTTAAATTAATAATATATGAAACGATGTCAAAAGGGAAGATAGTACTTTAAAGTAAAAATATAACGATTTATAATAATGTTTATGAATAATATTTTTAACATAAAATAAAATAGTATAAAGTATTCATAATTGATCAATAAAAACAATTTAAAAATATCATGTGAAAGACATACAAAATAAAGAAACGTAAAAGAAACAAACAGTTTATAAAAGTAAAAATAAAATAAATAACATATGTATATATTTAAAAAGATTGATATGTAAAACTTGGAATAAACAACAATAACACAGTTTTAAAAAATAATAAACAAATGACAAATTTACAAGTACTAGATAAAGTTTGAAACTAAATAAAATATAACATCTAAATAAGTTGTAAATAGGCCATATAATAAAATATAATAAAACTGTTTGAAACAAAAGGGGGAAATGATTAAATTAAAGTCAAAGTAAAAGAAAAGGTATAAATTATAATAACAGAAAAGTGTCAGGGATCAGAATGAAACACGTGCGAAAGAGTGGGGGTTAACTGGGCAATTACCCTCGACCCCCTATGCGTAGCATTTCGATGTAGGACTTAAATGTAGCAAAATACAAATTTGCGGGCAAAATTAAAAAAGAAAAAAAGGCTGAATTAAACGCAACGAAAACGCGGAGGGACTCGCCGCATAAATAGCCCAATGGATGCAAAATGCGCGGATCCTGGCCTATGCGGGTCGGGTCAAATCCGGATAGCCCTATACGACGTCATTTTAGGGCCACTGAGATAGGCCCTAAACGGCGCCGTTTTGCAATCAGTACAAGGGCAATTTTTTTGTTTTGAAAAAAAACCAGTCTACAGTTGTGTTTTAAAAAAAAGAAACCAAAAACTCCTCTCTCCCTCTTTAGCCTCCTCCATGGCTGACCATGGATTCCTCGGCGGTTCTCCATGCCCACGCCACGAACGGTGACCGATGTTATGCGAGGCGGGCTCCTTCGACCTTCTTTGAATGGGTTCGAGGACGGAACCTCCCCGACCTGCAGCACCGCAAAGAACGGAGGGGCCCTTCAGCTCCTTTCTCTCCGTCGCGGCCAATGGCCAAACCCCAGGGGTTCGGCGACCTTCAGATCGGCGAGAGAATGCCAGAACACACCCTAAACAGTAAATCGAAGGTACTTTATTATTATTATTGTTTTTATTACTGTTTTGTATGTAAAAAAAATGAAAAGAAAAACAAAACAAAGTAAAAAAAATTGAAAACTGAAATGCAAACAATAATATCACCTTAGAAAATCGTCTATTCCTTTTTGATTAATTTTGTTTCGTAAATGTCTGTAAAAAATTTACAAAGGTGTATTTTGGCTTTTTAAAGCCGATTCAAACGACCCTCTATTTCTATTTCCTTTGTCGTTTCTGCTTGTTTCTTTTGCTGCTTTTGTGGCATTTAATTTGTTGCAGGTGTCAGACGGTCCTCAGAGGCGTGTGGAACAGCCATGGCAGAGGCGTGGTGGCCGAGGGGAGGCCAACGGTTCGACAGCAGCATGCTTGGGGGCTAGGGCTGCTGCTGTCTTCTCTTCTTTGCAAAGGGCTAGGGTTTTACTGAAATGTTTTGTGTAGTTGGGCTAGGGTTTCTAGATTTTTAGGCTTATTAGGCTTGTTGGGTTTGGGTAGTTTAGGGTTTGTAAATTAGGTTTTGGGTTTAATATGGTTTTTAATTTGTTGGGCCATATACACGTTGTAAATGGACTTAAAATTTGGACTTTTTTATTTGGTTATTTGGGTTTTATTTGTTTTATTAACCTGGGGCCAAAATTGGCTATTACAGATGCCATTCACTTCAATTTTGTCCCCATTTTCTATCTGAATACTAAACCTCTTTTTATAACAATCTAAAATTATCCCATGTTCATATAACCAGTCCATACCCAAAATGATATCAAAATCACCAAAAGACATGATCAACAAATCCACAGGAAACATTTTATCATGTATTATTAATGGGCACCTCCGACATACTCTATCTATTGACACCGTTTGTCCCAAAGGGCTAGACACTTCTATAGAAACTCTAGATATTTTAGATTATAATTTCCCCGATTCGACTAGTTTTGAATTAATATATGAATGTGACGAACCGAGGTCCATTAAAACATAAATAGGCTCAGAATACAATAAAAATATACCTGTAACAACATCGTGTGTATCTCCTTCCTCACGGGTCCAAACTACGTACGCTCTAGCCGGTGCTCTGGCCTCTGACTGTTGTATAACTATACCACTATTTCTTCTAACACCTCCACCTCTGAACACAAAACCGCCCCTACTAGATTCTCTACCACGAATAGTAGGCACTGATCTCTGAGATGCTGTAGGTATGACACTTTCACTTTTTGGACATTCTCGAATGAAATGATCTGTGGACCTGCATCAAAAACATCGTCGAGTTATCCTCCAACATTCACATAAGTGTTTTTTTCCACAGTGTTCATAGTCAAGGATATCAATATTTCGTGAAGATCCCTTTACACTACCGGTAGAAACAGTAGTCTATTTACCCCTACTTTTGTCACCTCGATCCGATCTGAAGCTTAGCTTCCAACCACCTCTGAACTCTTTGGATCTTTTTGGTAAAGGATTAGAACTAGCAGTTCCAGCTCGTTTCCTAGTCAATTTAGTCATTTCAAGCTTTTTATCCAATCCCAAAACTTGTTCTACCATTTTCGCTCTTTAAACCAAATCTACAAATTTTGTGATTCGTTGTGACATCAACTGCACTCTGATTTCATCTCTCAAGACCGTAGAAACCTCTTGCAACTATCTACCTCTGTTGGGATGAACTCAGTAGTGTACCGGCTCAATCTAGAAAATTCTCTTTCATTATCCACTATTGATAGATTACCTTGTTTCAACATTAGAAATTCTTGCTTTTTATCTTCAATATATAGCTCTCCAACATACTTCTTCTGAAAATCATTCTGAAATAATTCCCATGTTACCTGTTCTGCTGGCAAATGTCAGATTACAGATTCTCACCATAGATAAGCCTCACCTTGAAGTAATGAAACGGAACAAATCAAGCATTCCCGGGGGTACATTCTAATTGTTGCAGAACCCGTTTAGTTGATTCCATCCAATTCTCTGCTGTAGATGGATCAACTCCTGTCAGACCCACAAATTCTGTAGCACCGTATTTTCTTAGCTCTTTTATCGGGGCTCATCTCTGAGTTGGTACAGAAATTGTAGCAGGAATAGCCCCCGCTACTCTTTGCAAAGCATCGGCAATAACTCTTAATATATCAGAATCATCTCTATCATTTCTTCTTTCTACTCTAGGAGGTTGGTTTCTTATCGGGTTAATACTAGGTGTTACCGATTCAGTTTCATTTAACTCGTAAGTTTCTTCTTCTTCGGTATGCATTTTTTCATCAGTATCGTTTATTCTTTCATCTGACATCTTTTATCTATAAAACAAAAACAAATAAATAGGTCAGCATCCAAAGTTCTTGACTTAATTTCGCCTCAAAAGTGGCATGTACTATTAGACTCACTTTCTAGCTCGATTTAGCCTGAGAATCTGTTAAACCTGATAGCTCTGATACCAATAATTGTAATACTTTCTAACCCCAAACTGTCGCTAGAATAGGGTTACGAGGCATTACCAGACATATCAGACAACTTACGAATAATTCACAATTTAACATTCATAGTATAATTTAATAATCAAGTCCCTATTGGACTCTAGAAGCCAAAACATGTATTAAAAGTAGAACGGGACTTGTTCGAGTATTCCGAAAAAATTTTCGTCATTTTTTTTTACAAAAATTTCGGCAGTATTTCTGCTTATTTTTACCTAAAACCCCCTGCAAATTCAAACAAAAAACAAACCAATACCAATGTTTCAACCAAAAAAATTTACATCTTAAACACTACTAGATCATGCTTAATCCATTGGTTTATTACTTAAATTTTAAAGTGTTAACATATAAGGAACTAATTGATATCTTTCATTTCATTTCAAAATTTAATACTAAATTTGCTAATTTATAACTTTAAACTTACTTATCATCTTATATTTCATAACTATCTAATTATAACAAGATCATTTAACCTATATATATATACATGACTCATGTACAACCACCTAGTACATGCCACTTAAACAAAAAGAAGAACTACATCACCAAAATTTTCTTGTTGGAGTCGGGATCTTTCTGAATGCTGAACTGGATCTTGAACTCTAATGACCTGCTCACGGAAACAACCGTACGCTGAGTATTTCATATTCAGTGGTATTACTATAAACCAAACTATTTAACATTAATAAATTACAACATCAACCATAAGTTTTATAAATCATTTAAACTAATTATACAAAATTATATATCACTTCATAAATCTTAAATTCATATTTCATTTTTTTTTTCACAAACTAATTCAATTCATAATTTAATTTTCATACATTCTTTCTCGTACTTTTCAGTAGTGCCAAATCAATCAATCTTATTTTCAAATTTTCATTTCAATTATTTACCCTATTAACAAGGCTCGGACTTTGATAGATACGCGGATTTCACCCAAACACACCAGAATATCCAACCCAAACACACCTGGAATAATATAAATCCTCCATAACACACCAGTATGATATAGCCTCCCAAACACACCGGTATATCATATCCTCTCAAACACACCAATAAAGCATTAAATGTCTCTTCGGTTAAAACGAAGCATATAATAACAGAATCATCTTCTCGGCCAAGCTACAAATCTCCTCATCACATCACAATCCTATGGCATGCCATTTGAATCCAATCTAGTCCGACAAGTTAATAGGGTATTATTTTAGTTTTCCAATTTCGAATTCATTTCCACAACAATTTCAAGTATTCAATCAATTCAAAACATCTATTATCTCAATTCACATATAATTCAATATCACACATATTCTTACTTAATTCCAAATATTATTACTTACCTTATCTTAGATGTCCCATGACTACAAATTCAATATAACATTTAATAAATAGTTTGAGTTATAGTAATACAAACCCGGAATACGCGTTTACTCCTCAACGATATTTTCTTTTTCTTTGGATGCCGATGCCTCGTTTTCCTTGTTAGCTACGAAAATAATAATAACAATTTACATTACTAATTACAGCATGAATTTAATAATTAATTTAATTTTTATTCAATTTATTCCCTAATTCCAATTTAATCCTAATTAACTCTTTTATTTGTTTAACTTAATTTATACTTCATTTGTACTCAATTTCCTTCCACATTCACCCTAACAATCTAATGTTCATTATAAAACCCTAATTTAAAATTTCTTTCAATTTAATTTCCTAAAACACAAAACTTATAGCTTCTTTTACAATTTAATCCCTTTTTCAATTCTAACTTAAAATTCATTCAATTAAATCCCTAATTCTTCTTTTTGTTCAACATAACTCATGCTTAAAAACCTAAGAACTTCCAAAACCTTAATTTAATTTCAACAAAATTTTATTTTAAAGCTTCTAAAACATCAAAATTAAGAGAAAAGGGCTAAATTTAGCTTACCGATTAAACTTGAAGCTTTAAAATCCAATTTTTCCCTTTTTCTTCCCCTGTTTTCGTTTTGTTCTCTGCTTCTTTTTGTTCTTCTTTCTTTTACTTTCTTTTTATTTTATTTACTTATTTCTTTTAGTTATTTTATATTACTTTAATATTAAGTAAACAAATTATTTTATAATGAATGTACCAATATTTTTATTACAATTGTCATTATTTAATTTTTTTATTATAAAAAAATCTTATAATTTAATTATTATCATTTACTTATTATATAAGAAATTATATATATTTTACACATGTACCAATAATAATTATGCATTTGTCTTATTTCATAATATAATATCAATTTAATAATTATTAATATATATAAATATCTTTTACTTATTATTTAAAAAAATATACAAATATATATATATATATATATATATATATATATATATATTTTTCATGTGTATAAATACACATATCACACATGTACACTTTTATCATCATACATTTGGCACAAATTTTAATTTATTTATAATCTAACAACAAAATTTTAAATCAAATAATAATAATAATTAATAAAAATCTAAGAAAAATCTTAGATTTTTCTATCCATTTAAATGGCTTAATTGTCATTTTAATCCCTTTTTCTTTCTATTGTTTTAGAATTAAACTTTTAACCTTTACTCAATCTAGTCCTTTTTACTAATTACTCTAAATTAAACTAGTTTCACCTAAGTAAAACCTAATTAGACATATAACTAGGCTCATAATTATTCCTAATAATTATTTACGAACCCGTTTCACTAATACGGAGGCCCGATAATGTACTTTTCCGGTGCCCACGGATTTTGGGTCATTACATAGTGTTTTTGATTATCTTGTGAGTCATGAATCCGAGGCCAAAGCTTTTTTAGTTAAAAGTAAGAAGCATAGAAAAATTTAGCTTCAAAAATTTTCTCAAGGTTGAAGATATTGATACTTTAATGTGGTGTAATATTAGTTATGCATTTGGATAATGTTGTTGTTATCATGTGGTGTACTACTAATTATGCATTTGGATAATATTATTAATTTCGACTATTAGCTGTTGTTTGGAAGCTAATTTATAATTATTCAATTCTTGTTTTTTATTTTTTTTATAACACAATTAGAAATAATTTATTTGACTTTGGTTGTTTTCAATTTATGACGGTTAATATTCTAGCTTAATAATTGAATATTATTATATATTTAATTTGATTTAAAAAAACAATTTAAAAAATAAATTTATTAATATATATATATTAATGTCAATTAAACAATTAAAAGATAATAAATTCTTAAATATATATATTTGTTTAATTTAATAAAACAATAAAAAGATAATAAATTCTTAAATATATATATATATATATATATATATATATTTGTTTAATTTAATAAAACAACTTTTATGAAATATTTTCAGGAAATTTGCCAAACAACAGAAAATATTTTACACAGATTCATCCACATACCAGAAAAGTAAATCATTTTCCAAAAATTATTTTCCGAAAAATATTTTACTGACAAACAAACGAAGCCTAAACTTGAAAGGATTCAAATTCAAGCCGAATCCAAAATGACATGAACTCAAAATACACGACCTTCAAATATAAATAACTCAAACTCAAAAAGATTCAAACCTAAAATCAAACCAAATTTTAGGCTTCTCCAAATTTATACAATTCAAAAACAATTCGCCTTATTCAAATTAAATAAGGGATATTATTTGGCCCTCTAACTTTACAAAAAAGTTAACGGTTGTTAATGTTGCTGACGCGGCAATCCAAATGTTTACCACATTATTAATTAATTAAATTTTAAAAATTAAACTTTTTCAATAATTTTAAAATTTTAAAAATAAATTTTTAATTTTTTTAAATATTTTAAAATTTAAAAGATTATTTAATCGCTGATATGGCATCCATGTAGTAGTTCATGCGTATGCCATGTCAATAAAGTTAACAAGCATGAACTTTTCAATCTATTTTGAGGTAGTTTGACAAACAACACAAATTTAAAGGTTAAAAAAAAGATAAAAAAATTAAATGAAAAATTAAAATAATTTTTTCTATAAAAGTTGGTAGGAGAATTAAGTCATTATCTCATTAAATAATTAAGATATTTTCTAAGCAACATCACTTGCATGCATCTTCATACTTATCTACACGACCATGAACTCGGATGTTAATTCGACAAGTGGATGCATTTAATTTATGCATGTATAATTTGCCTTGTTCTCCAGAAGACTATTACCATATTAACTATCAAAGGAAAGTTTTGAAATATTTTAATCTTTTCTTTTACAAAATATTTTAATATTTAATTTTTCTAAGTCTAATTTATAAAAGCCGAACGAATGGGGCGTGCTTTAGAAAAAGTAATTTGTTATCGAGCCATTTTATTGAGAATAACGAGAGTCATTGTTTTTCTTAAATTAGATTATGAACAAGAGTGAAATTAGAAAAATTTTTTAGGGGTCGAAATTAAATTGTAATTTTTATGATAGTAAAAATTTAATTTTATCATTTTGATAGTATGTATCTTTATAATTTTTAAAAGATTAAATCAAACTTTTATTACTTTTAAGGGGCCAAAGTGTAATTTTATTTTTATTAATTAAATTTTTTAAAAAATCTAAATAAAAAGAATTTCATTTTAAAAGGAACTAGCCACCGCCAGCCTCTAATTACGCCCTTGATTATAAAGCATTTCTAAAATATAAAAATGTATTTAAGTGACAAATTTAAAATCGCCAAGTCAAATAAAAAGAAAATATAAATTTTCACTCTAGAAAAATCAGAAAAATATTATAATTTTATATATAGTAATTATATAATGCTAATTTGTCAGTTGTCACCACGGAAAACATCAGTAGTTATAAGTAAATATCCTGAAATATATTTAACTTAATTAAAATTATAAATCTTCAAACAATTGCCTCTCTCTTAGAGCAAACCCGAAATGTATGCTTGACGAGGGACCGCCGTCATCCACCATGGCACCGCCGTTCTCCAAGGACTGGAACAACTCCTTGAGCAAACATCACCAATTCTTAATTTAGGGATGTTTATTTCAATCGCATTTGTTCCTTACTTACCAAAGCCCCCCATCCGCTTCACCAAATTCATCTAATGATTTCCTCCACCCATTCTCGCTCAATAATGTTCATTGTGGAGGCCATCATCACTATTTCTTCGCTGCCACTTATGCTCATTGATTTTTCCGACAAATGCCGATCAAGATCCTCGATGACAATCACAGATTCGTCATGCTTTGTAACAAGGGAATGTTAAGATTGGTGTCATCACAAACTTTGGACAAATCAATGTTGTCAACATTTTAAACTCAAGGAATTAGCCAAAAGCCACTGTAAAGCTTGATTTCACTGTACTTGATCAAAGAGAAGTTAATCTTTGGAGAGAAGTTAATCTTTTGAAGATTTATAAATTTAATTATATTTTATTTCAAAATAATAATAGTTCTAATTATATTTAATACATCTAGGGATATTTATTTGTAGGTCCTTTTGCATTGGGTGGCAGATTGTGCATTAAATATAATCACACACACATATATATAATCGAAAACCTTACAACTTCATATTTAACATTTTATTGCTTATTTACTATGTTAGCATTTCTTTTATTCTAAAGGCTTTTACTTGGATGCAGACTTGAAGGCTGCGAGTCGAGTTCGGATGTAAGTGAGATGTTTGTCCTTGGGAATCCGGCATTCGTCCACCATATCGATCTTGAGCTGCTTTTGGATCCATTCAAATATGAATGGAAATTTGTGTTGCGAGAAGATATTGATTCCCAAAGCCTCTTGCAGGTTTCCAAACCAGAATACCAAGAAATTGGCAACGATATCAACGTATCCAATACCCTCACCTCCAAAATAGGCTTTCCCTTTCACTTCATTCTCCAGCAGTTTTAGCTGCTCAGTTACTTCTTCAATTGCATGCTCTTGTTCCTTTCCTGTGGTAAAACTAACCTTCCTTGTTGTGCTCAGTATCTGCAAATAATGGAACTCTTATTATATCCCATCATTAGTTTAGACGCGTTGAATCCTAAACTCAACTCAACTTGATTTAATCATAAAAAGTTAACGACTTAAATTTGTCTAATTCGAAAATAACCTATAATAGAAAAGACTAAAACCCAAAATGATTCATCCTTAGAAATGATAAAAATAATCTGTAAATTTTAAAATTCAAATTCACGACCCAAGCAGTGGGATTGAGAGGTGTAAAAGAAAAAAACGTTTAACACGGGTTGATTATACCTTTTCGTCAATGAACTTAGCCCAGAACCGAGCCATGGCTCTATCATAAGGATCTTGAGACAAAAGAATAGGATTATTCCTCCAGGTTTCATCGATGTACTCTAAGATTACAAGTGATTCTGGTATTGATTTCCCATTATGAACAAGGACTGGGATTTTTTGATGAACTGGATTATGTTTGATAAGCAAAGCGCTCTTGTTGGATAAATCTTCTTCAATGTATTCATATGGTATTCCCTTTAGTTTCAAGGCCAGTTCAACCCTGCGACTGTAAGGGCTTGCCCACATCCCAAATACCTTCACTTCTTCATCGTCCCCCATGGTTTTTGAACTGAAAATGGTTCGCCACTTCATTGCTTCTTATGCCTATCCCTCTTATAGCTGATGAAGTTCCAACGTGAAGAGATCAATGCATGAATCTCGGCCGTCAAAAAAAGGCACTACAATCTCAGCCCCTTGAATTGCACAATGCAGTCTAAGTGGATGACATTGAGAATCAAAATCATTCACTTTGTTTTGTTTTGGATTAGCTTAAGTCTATATACATGCTTAAGTCTACGTTCCCATGATTGTGGCACAAAGATAACGATGGTGGCGCTGGCTCTTTGGGTTGGATTGATTGGTTGACGACCCAAGGCTGACCACTTCCTTTTTTTTTTCTTCTTGATTTTAAATATTAATTATGTTATATGATTATGCCAAAATATCAACAATTTTAGCTGTTAATGAGGTAAATTTTCTGAGAATTTCAAAATGCAAATTCAAATACTCTTTAATTCACGTTTGTTTAAGTCTTGCAAGAGTGCAAGAATATTCGAAGATGTCTCACCTTCTTAAAAGATCATCCTTGAGCTCAATCCATCACCATAATACACTAACAAATGTACTAACATCAAATGAGAAATTATGTGATTGTTGCCGATAAAGTATGAAAAAGCTTATTTAGTACATATCTCGTAAAAAAAAGTTATACATAAAATAAAATTAATTAGTATAAATTTAAACTTGAAATTAAAAAGATGAATAAATTTTTTTATAAAACAATAACATCTCTGTAGTAAAAAAGTTTCATTCTTTTTGCTATAAATAAGTTATGTGAATATTAAAAATTATCAGTTGTACAAGAAGAATGATTAAACCATAGCTAAACTATACGGTGCCAAGACATTCCAGAATAAGAGGACTTCATCTAGCGGTTGCATAAAGACATACCTACCCAACAGTCTTGAGGATGCCATTAAGGCTAACCTATCAGCTACTTTATTGCCCTCTTTGAAAGTATGAGTAACTTTAATCATCCAGGAAAGTTATAATAGCTTCTTAATGGCACGTGCCATAACTGAGTAATGTTGATCAACTACATTTTCTTGAATCAATTGGATAGCTTCAGTACTATCCAACTCAAGAATCACTCGTATAATAGTTTGATCATTTTTGTCACTCATGTTAAAATAACAGACAGCAAGTTGACATGGCATTTAAAAAGATCGGTATAATAACAAGTTTTGTCTTTAACTCTTATATGTTAAATCAATTTAATCATAATTTTAAAATTTTAATACTCAAAATTTACAAATGATTTCAAATTCATCCTAATTCTAAAAATTTTAATAGTTATATATATATAAAAATACATAAATATCTTTAAAAAAATTATAATAACAAATTTAAATTTTATATTAATATTAATATTAATATTAATATTAAATAAAATAAAAATCCCCCACCCCTCTCCCGATTCCCCCACCACAGACCCCCTTAGCTGGTTCGTCTAGATAGTTTCCTCTTTCGGCAAGGACCTTGAGAGCAAGTTGGAGGCTATTTCAAGAGCTAAAGATGGGGGTGGAGATGAATCTTCTTTGAATAAATGGTTTTGAGAGTAGCAGAAACCAAGATAGTTCCTGACGTGAAAAATGAAGATAACAAACTTAAATGGTTTGAAGGGTTTCTAAAAAAAGTAAGAAAATATTAAGATTTTCAATGAAAGTGTTGTGCTTTGTATCTGTTCCCTTTCCTCTTTGTTTAATGGGGGCTTTGATAGATGTAAAGACAACCCACTTTGAAAAAATTAGAAATCTGTAGTCATACAAGAAACAAAATCTTCAGAGAATTGCAGTGATATGGAGTTGATAGTGTTCATTACTATGCCCTGCTTTTTTACCTTCTTAGCACTGCAAACACCTTGTGCTGTGATATGGATATCATTATCTGCAAATTGAGGTATAACAAAAATGCTGCAGCAGCAGCAGCAGCAGCAGAGAGGGAGAGGGAGGGGGACGATGATGGGTGGGGGATTTTTTTATATTATATTAATATAAAATATAAATTCATTTTTATATTTTTTAAAAACATTTATCTTTTATATTTTTAAATTTTATATATGGTTATTTCTCGTTATCAATATTTTTAATTTATATATATAAATTTATTAATATATTTCTTTGAAAATATTTGTGTATTTTTATATTTTTTAAAAATTAAGAATAAATTGAGTTATTTTATAAATTTTGAAATTCAATTTTTTGAAATTATGACAAGTTATTATAATATATAAAAATTAAATTCTAAATTTATTTTTATATCGATTTTTTATCTGCGCCGTTCATAATTTTAACAAGATTAATTAAAATAATCGAACTATATAATGTAAGTATTTAAATTACAAAATTTTTTATTTTTTGTACCTAAAATATTATTTTTTTGATAATTGAATAGGATATTTACAACATATAAACTCAATTATCAACATGTGAAACCTCTACTTTCTAGATCATTTTTAAATAAATAATATTGTACTCTTGAGTTTCAACTTATTATAATATGGTTTAAAGTGTTAACTAGGCTTTTTTTTTATCTTCCTAATTAGGCGTTTTTACCCCAAATTTTTTTCAAAAAAAAATGCAAAATTATACATATTCTTTTAATAATAACCAATTTTGTACAAAAAATTTTAAAGTGTTAGAGAGAAATGGGTTCAATGGAACCTGTCAAAGAAATAAAAGAAATTGATTTATAATCATCTTGTTGACAGAATGTTGGAACCAAAACCGGTTTCGATATCGTTTATATTGGTTGGAACATTCTGTTGTAGTAACAAATCATAATAATAAATTTTAGATTTTATTTTGGTATAAATTTTAATTGATATCAATTATATATTGATCAAAAAAAGAAATTTGAAATATATTTTAAAATTAAATTTTTTTTACTCAGAGCACTATACTTTGATCAATACAAATAAATTTGCATTGAAATGAAATATAAAATCTACTAAATATAAACAGTACTAAAACGATACTAATTATCATAGCCTAAATATTGATCTATTTGAGCTGATTTTAATTCCAACACGTTCTAGTTCTAAATCGAATTTGGTTTGATTGAGTGATACATGGGAACTGGGATTTCTCTCTCCACTTTAAAAAACTTGTATTAGATTAATTATTATTATTAGAAAAATGTATTACTTTGAATTTTTTTTTTATATTATTGAGGTAAAACAGCCTCCTAATTGTATTCTTAGTCTTGTTATTCTTAACTTAGGTTGTAATACAATCCACTCCTCTTATCCCAAGAGCACAAATCTTGACCTAAACCTATTTACCTAGTGCAATATTTTATAATTTTTGCTCATAGATGTTTAAATCTTTCATTTAGTTGACTGAATTCTAATTCGGTTGGTATTGATATTATTATTTATGTAGGAGGACGTAAGTTTAAGCACGTTAAAACGCATTCATCCTCTTATTGAAAGGTTAGAGATGGACTATAAGTAATTCTAGGTATTTTGTATTTAAAAAAAAATGCTTCATTTAAACTAATAATTTCTTTTTAATTTCCACCTATAAAATAATTAAAATAAATTATTATAAAAAGTAAAGTCAATAATTACTTATTAATTAAATGATTTAAAATTAATTAATTAATTAATTATAATCAAAATAAAAACCTCAACCAAAGGTAAAACCTAGTTGACATTAACAGTCAATTTGAAGTGCTTTGCTTATAAAAATAATCTAATTATAAAAATTTCTCATTTCAATAGTATCATGTCTTGTAATATTTATGGATCAAGTTAGATTAAATTAAGTCGTTGCATTTTATGAATATCATATGTAATTATTCTCTTGTCCGACTTGAAATATAAATATAAAATTTTACTCAAGCCTTTTTCGTATTTATAAATGATTAATTCAAATATCATATTTTATATTTTTTTAAAAATATAATTAATTTTATTTAATATTTAACAATTATATATATTACTATCATTTTATACTTTCTCATTATTAAATTTCTAAATATAACAAACTTAATAACTTTTTAATATTTATATTAGAGCATCGTAGATTTAATTTTCATATAATATAAATTACATAATCAATAAAATAAAAGATAAAATAATTATATCAAATAAAATAAATAAATTACATGTTACAAACTTGAAAACGAAAGGATTTGAAAATGGGCCAAATTTGTCTAGCAGATGCGACAAAAGAATAAAATAATAAGATAAATGAAAGATAAAGATAAATTACATCTACGAGGTATTGCCGAGAGCGTAAATCCACTATAGAAACTACATCTTACATAATATGAAAAGCATTTAAAACCATACACAAACAAAATAAATATAAACTACATATTGTAATAATTCTATTTGTCTAAACCTATTTTTTGAATTTAATATTTTTATCCAAACGATATCATTTGACAATCAACTTAGCTTTTGTTTTACGGAAATAATATTACTTAGAAATGGATTAAATTAGTGGGTTTAGTCAATGTGATTTTCAATGATAACTTGATATGTGAATTTTTTGTTTTTACACAGTTGAAAAGCAATCCTTTGGGAACGGCTGATATCATGGACTGATCCATGGTCTCGTATGCTAGTTCAAACCCATGTGCATAGTTACTTCAATCATAAGCTTACCCCCATGTATTTTAGACTGTGGTTCTGAGTCTTGATTCAATGTTCTTTTTTTTGTTTACAACTTTTCATTTGTTCAATCATTTTCATGGTTTAAAGTATCACATTATTAGTACTATGTTAAAGTTTCATAATTTCTGCTTCATAATTGCAATCCTTGCAGCATTTTCTTTCATCCCAATCCTTTATAAGTGTCAACTTTCCAGCAATTGCTATTCATTTCAAAAGCCGGAGATTGATTTACTCACGTTCCCTTCTTCTTGGAATCTTCTTTATTTCCCTTCAGACCCTCCTCCTCAGACTCTTAAAATTGCACTTTTTGTCAAGAAATGGCCTCAAAGGTCTCATGCAGGTGGGCTTGAAAGGCATGCCTTGACCCTACACCTTGCACTTGCCAAAAGAGGCCATCAAGTTCACATTTTCACCACCTCTTCTCCAAATACATCCATTCCCAATCTAGTTTTTCACCTTTCAGAACCAACAGTCGGTGGATATTTGAACCAGACCGTGGTGTGGAGCCAGTTTCGAACTCAAAACTCGACCGGTACACCGTTCGACATTGTTCACACCGAGAGCGTCGGGCTGATGCATGCCCAAGCAAAGGACGTGACCAACCTAGCTGTTACCTGGCATGGAATTGCATATGAATCCATTCATTCCGATATAATCCAAGAGCTTTTAAGAGCACCCGAAGAACAACAGGCTGCTATGGTGACCAAGAAGGTTATGAGAGTCGTCGAAGAGGTCCGGTTCTTTCCGAGATATTCCCACCATGTTGCTACAAGTGATCATGCTGGGGATATACTCAAAAGGATTTACATGATCCCTGAAGAACGAGTGCACATCATTCTCAATGGAGTCGATGAGGCGATTTTCAGGCCCGAGTTGTCCCTAGGAAACGAGCTTAAACACGAACTTGGCATTCCACAAAACGGGTCATTGATTTTGGGAATGTCAGGGAGGTTGGTGAAAGACAAAGGGCACCCTTTGATATTCCAAGCATTGAAAGAAATATTCATGGAGAACAACAGATTCCAACAAAGTGTTGTTCTTGTGATAGCTGGTGATGGTCCATGGGGTGCTAGATACAAAGACCTTGGTGCCAACATACTTGTTTTGGGTCCATTGGGACGAGCTGATTTAGCGAAGTTTTATAACGCCATCGATATTTTCGTGCACCCGACGTTCCGAGGTCAAGGACTGGATCAAACTCCATTAGAAGCAATACTCAGTGGGAAACCAGTGATGGCTACACGAGTTGCGAGCCTCACAGGGTCAGTGATTGTGGGACCAGAACTGGGTTACACGTTCTCACCCACAGTGGAGTCCTTGAAAAAGACGCTGTATAGAGTTTGGAACGATGGGAAAGTGGTGCTGGAGAAGAAAGGCAAGGCTGCTAGGCAAAGAGGGTTGAAATTGTTCACTGCCACCAAAATGACAGCTGCATATGAAAGACTGTTTCTGTGCATGTCAAACGAAGCATATTGCAAATACCCAAATCCATTTTATTAAACATATAGGGATATCAATGTTGGTTTTTCCATATTCAAACTTTGTGACAATGCAAGAATCAACTGGATTCTCTTCAATAATGTGGTATCTCTTTTGTTAAGCATAATGCCACTCATATAGCTAGTTTTTCTTTTCTTTTCTGAAACCAACTTTATAGCATTCAAAATATTTTATTAATATAAGCTTTAAGGCTTATATCAATGTTGTCGTTGTAGTATAGTGGTGAGTATTCCCGCCTGTCACGCGGGCGACCCGGGTTCGATCCCCGGCAACGGCGGTTATTGGTTTTTTACCTCACTTGATTTTGGTAAAACTACTATGGAGGGCCTATACTAAAGGTTTGCCTTTTGCTTATTCTACTAAAAACTGAGAATTAATCCCCAAAGTTAGATCAAAAAATAAATTTATTCTTTTTGTTAAGAAATTGATGATAAAAATTGGCCTCAGTAAGTCAACTATTTAGTTAATTCAGTTGTTCTTTATTTACTTATTTTTTGAACTGAGGAGGCAAAATGCAATTTAAATCCTAGAGTGTCTAGTTTTACCCTTAATCTTCTTATTATATTAAAATCAGTGCTTGAGCATTTGGGGCTGCAACATTTCGAGATTCCCTTTGTTGCTTATAGAATAATGTATAGCTTGGAAATCAAGAAGAATAGATTAAATTAATCCATTTAGTCAATGGGATTTTCAATGATAACTTTGCTAAGCCTGATTTATTTATTTACTCCTTAAAAGCAAAGTCCTTCGAAAATGGCTGATTACATGGCTTCTGCTCAAACCCCATGTGCCAGTTCCTTGAATCCGAAACCTTGCCTAATAACTTGTTAAACTCTTTACAGGTTTTGATAGGGAAAAATAAAATTTTTGTTGAAGCTTTCCATTTTCATGGCAAAGGATCAGATTGTAAGTACCATGTTCAGGTTCCATACTTTGTACTGCATAATTGCAACCCTTTCTGTATTTTCTTTCATTTCAATCTTCTGTTGGTGTCAGTTTTCCAGCAAATGTTATTCCATGAACATTATAATGATGCAAAAGGCAAAGGAAAGCATTGATTTGCTTACATTCCCTTATGCTTGGAATGTTCTTTCTTTTCCTGCTGATCCTCCCTCTCAGATCCTTAAAATTGGTGTTTTTGTGAAGAAATGGCCTCACAGGTCTCATGCAGGTGGGCTTGAAAGGCATGCTTTGACCCTACACCTTGCTCTTGCCAAAAGAGGCCATGAATTGCACATTTTCACCACTTCTTCACCAAATTCCACTTTTCCTATATATCCATTTCCCAACTTGGTTTTTCACCTTTCAAGGCCAACATCTGGCGGATATTTGGACCAAGCTGTTGTATGGGAGCAATTCCGAGCACAAAACTCGACCGGGAGACCGTTTGATGTCGTCCACACCGAGAGCGTTGGGCTGTTGCATACTCGAGCGAAGAATGTGCCAAATCTAGCTGTTAGTTGGCACGGAATCGCTTATGAAACCATTCATTCGGATATCATCCAAGAGCTTCTCCGTAGTCCGGAAGAACGACAGGCTACCATGATGACCGAAAGAGCGATGAAAGTCGTGGAAGAGGTAAGGTTTTTTCAAAGATATTCTCACCATGTTGCTACAAGTGATCATGCTGGGGATGTCCTAAAAAGGATATATATGATCCCGGAAGAACGAGTCCACATCATCCTCAACGGAGTCGACGAGGAGATTTTCAGACCCGAACTCTCTCTTGGAATCGATTTTAAACGGAAGTTCGGCATCTCGAAAAGTAGGTCATTGGTATTGGGAATTGCAGGGAGGTTGGTGAAAGACAAAGGGCACCCTTTGATACATGAAGCTTTAAAGCAAATCTTCATGGAAAACAACAAGTTCCAACAAAGTGTTACTGTTCTTGTTGCTGGTGATGGTCCATGGGGTGCTAGATACAAAGATCTAGGGGCCAATATACTTGTTTTGGGTCCATTGGAACAAGCTCAACTAGCCAAGTTCTACAATGCAATCGATATTTTCGTGAATCCGACTCTCCGAGCACAAGGATTGGATCATACTCTGTTGGAAGCAATGCTCTCTGGGAAACCGGTAATGGCTACACGAGTCGCCAGCATCACGGGGTCGGTAATCGTCGGACCAGAATCGGGTTACGCTTTCTCACCTAGTGTGGAGTCCTTGAAAAAGACCCTGTATAAAGTTTGGAATGATGGCAGAGTGGTGTTGGAGAATAAAGGCAAGGCTGCTAGGCAAAGAGGGCTGCAATTGTTCACAGCAACCAAAATGGCAGCTGCATATGAAAGACTGTTTCTATGCATAGCAAGGGAACAATATTGCAAATACCAAAAGTAGCAATGTTGGTCTCATATTCATGTGGTATCTGACTATGTTACTTAAACTCGAGTAACTGTTAAATATAAGTATGTGTGTTCAACATGGGATGTTCAGACCATACCGTGCTCATATTTGAACATGCATAAGGATGGATGTTGGATACTGTACTTTACGGAGAATAAAAAACTTCCGGGAACATACATCCGGATTCCTGACCGTTCGGAGATCGAGGGAATTAAGAAAATTTTCAACAAAGCCAAACTGCTTGGTTTCCTGAAGGTCCATGACATGGATGTATATTAAATATTTTTGTTGAAAATTTTGTGATAAACTTCTTTTAGTGTTTTGAACTTATGGGGCTATATTTTCTTTTCAGCCAGACATATAATGGAAGCTGAGATGTATGAACATAGACTGTGTATCTATAAATTTTAGGCAGGAAATGTATCTTCAAGAAAAAAATGGGGTTTTGCTGCAGGAATTATCATTTTTTTCTAAAAGAAATTTCATAATGGATACAAATTTAAATATGTATATGAGGTTTGATTCTCCAAAGATATGAAAAAAATTATAGGAGTACAATTAGCACTGTTGCTCACTGTCACTGCCATTGGAAATATTTTGTTGATATTTTTATTTCTACTTGGAAAGGGGAATCCTTGTATATGAACAATGGAAAAGGATATTATCTGTATTGTTCAAACTTTTGCTGGGCAACTTTGATTCATATCAAAGAGGCAGCTGTTTGAATCTCAAGCATTGATATTAACCTTTTAAAAGGAATCCTCTACTTTGTGAAAATTGAGGAGTTAATCCCTGCAAAATGTCAAACATTAAAGCCCAGCTGGAATGTATTCTCAACCCTCAACAAAATAAAATGACTTGTAAGATAATGACCAAGATGAAATGTATTCTCAACTTCTTCAAGATTGATCAAACATTGTTTGATTTTCTTTTTCATGGAATCGATATTAAATTTTCAGTTCACATCAATTTCGAGATTAATTCTTGAACAACTCTTACCCCTTTCCTTTCCATGTAAAATGAAAAAATAAATGAAGCTGTAAATGTAGTGGACAGACTGCAAGAAGCTGAGAGTTCAATAAAGGAAAAAATTAACAAAGCGTGAGCGGCAGGATTCGAACCTGCGCGGGCAGAGCCCACATGATTTCTAGTCATGCCCGATAACCACTCCGGCACGCCCACTTCTGTTGGCATGTTTAAATAAATAAACTTTAAAACTATTTTTTAACTAAATCTTTTCAAAGTTCTATTTTTAAGTTTGTGTCCATTGGCTGTATATGCATCCTTCGTTAACACGTAAGCATTCAAGCGGTTTTTTTTTTTTAATGTATATGAAAAAAATTGCTAAATTTTAGTTTGATGTCTCTATTATACCTAAAATTAAGATTTAAACTTTGTATTTTAATTTTAATAAGATTTGGTCTCTATATTTTTATAATATTATTAATTAGTCGAAATAGATACTCTTTATTAAAATATTACATTGTTATATATAATTTTAATGCCCTAATCGCTCTAGAGATTGACACGTAACTTCTACTTCCTTTAGGTTTGTATTACTTTTTTCTTTTTTACATTATAAGATAGTGATCAAATTTTAATTCTGGTCCTAAACTATGCTAAAACTTGAGATTTAATCTATATACTTTAATTTTTGACATTATTTTGTCTCTACTTTTATAGTCATTAGTTAGTCTAGATAGTTAATGTTGTTAACTATTTAAATCAAAATGCTCATGTCAATTTTTTTTTACAAACACTATTCCAACAAGAATTATTTTATCATGACGAGTTTAAATGAGTATTTTTACAAAAAAATTATAATCAGTATTTTCAACATTATTTTTGTTATTACATGACTACTATGTGAATGTGTTTTTTTTTTTAATTTCAAAATATCAATGTGTTTTTTTTTTAATTTCAAAATATCACATTAGAGAATTTAATGTAAAAATTTAACGGTAGTAATAAGTGGGCTTGAATATTTAAGTCCAAAAAATAAAAATATTAAATTCTTAAAAATCAAAGTAAGAGACTAAATTCCAAATGTACTCTGTATTGTGATACAAACAAATAATGAATAAAAAAGCAATCTTATATACATATCTTACCTTGCATTCATGTGCTCCCAAAAAAAAAAAAAAAAAAACAAATCATATAATCAAATTTGGACCTTGGGTCATGCTCCAAGAATCTGGTAATATAAACTAGTTTAAGGCTCATGGACCCTTTCCAAGACATGGTTAGTCACAGTACTAAATACCGACAAATTACTTAAAAAGTTCTAGACATTAACATAGGTTCTTCTCCATTGGAATAACTCATTCTTGCTTCCTATTTGTAAAGCACTCCTTTTATTCAAAGTTATAAAAGCATTTGAAATTAGGGAACTTCATGTATAACATTAACTGACAATGAAAATAGAACTAATGCATGGAAGATGTTATTTATTTCAAGTTGATGTGGGCATATATCTTTGTTAATGAAGCCAGATCCTTCCGTTTTCATTTTAAATAGGCTCATATGGCACTAGGATGATGGGGCTTTGCAGCATATAGATTCATAAATCATATAGGGATGCTGTGCCAATTAGCATATTTGGTGATGGCCTTTGAATCATTGATACAAGAAAATTATAGTTCTTACAACAAGACTTAGTGCCCTTGGCTTCGGCCCTTTTAATTCAAGGATCTGCCTGTTTCTAAGTTTCAAACACCAGAACGTTTCTTGCAGTTCATAGCCAATAATACAAGAAAATAACATCTTCAGCTGTTATCCGGGATGCTGCTGATGTCCTTGAACAATAGGCACTGCAAAAGATTCAAAAACAAGAATATTCCCCTACTGGTCCTTCACGCAAAGTCATTCCAGCCTCACCAAGCAGCTTTAACAAAGGACACCAGCTGCATTACATGATTCGATAAGCAAATTCAGAATTCCAGTTCATGTAAGTTTGAGCAGTTTAGCATCTATAGAAAAGAATGAGCGAGGTGTAATGGCCAGGAGCCATTCTTGTGGGTTATTAGGCCTGGATCAGCTGACGATCTGAAATGGAAGTTGTTGCCTGAGCGGTTTATAAAAGCTGTACAAGAATTATAAAATGAGAACCTCAAAAAGAGGTATTATCACATGGGGTTGAGGGAGGAGTTGGACAAATTGAGGCTGGAACGGAACAACGAAAAGCATATCAGACGGGGATCCAATGATCCAAGGTATGTCATTCATGCATGGAAACTCAGGTTACAATTGGAGAATATATTTGAAAGAGAAGAGATACAAAGAGATACCATGTGGATAAACTAAGGCGGAGGGCTAAAATTTTAGAGATGATTGAACTCTATATCAGAGAAGGTGGTTCTACCTACAATTCTCTGAATCGATTAATCAAAGCTAATTATATCATAATCACATTGCTAGCCTTGCTATGGCCAGGGCTAGTGTCACGAGCCTAATGCAACATACCCCTACAGTACAGTTTGTGATCTGTGCGGCATGTACTTCCTAGAACTTCTTTAAGTTAGGAGTGGCTTAAAACCTTTTATTATTGTCCATTACTCCATAATAAGGACCTCTTCAATGTAACAAGTCTTGATATCTTATGGAAGAGATACAAGGTCATAATAGTGTTAAGGAAAGATATCCAATTTTGCATACATTACAATTAGTCTATATACAGTCGAGTTTCACGATTGTACTGCTGTTGTTTTATTATATAGCAGCAATCATACATATTGTAGTTACTGCATTCATTTACCCATATAAGTCTGCTTTCTAAGTCAAAACAATCACATAAGATAACTGTAAGTACACCATTATGCAATGCAGCAGAGACCTAAAATGTACGTCGCAGATTCTCCTCTTAGGCATGAATACTATCCCCGGAGTAATTATGCAAGATAGATATTAATGAGAAAAGACAATTACCTGTCAATGACACTTGTAAGAAAATAACAAAATTATTGGTTCATTGCTACAGAACATCTTACCTAAGAATCAAAGAAAAAGCAATCAGCTATGTATGGAGATAATTAGCAGCCATCATCAGCTCCAGAGTTAGTTCGGGTTCAATGTGAAACTCAGTCTCTTTACCCCTGATCAAATACCAACTCTTTTATCAATGTAAAAAAGAAAATGAAACATTCATGATTTTTTTTTTCAGATTATGGATTTGTCAGATGTCCTATTAGTGATGAAATTGAAATTTCAATAGATATTCACGAATTTGAAATTCATGTTTTTATACTTTCCAAATATATAATCATTTTCAATCTTAACCAATTTATACATAATCGTAAGCATTCGATTCACACAGTTCATGCACCAAATGAAATCGAAATCCAAATTTCCAAAGCACTAGAATATTTCATAAGAAATGCAAGGTGGCTCGTTTACATAAGGAGAAATAAATGAAATTAGTCATTAGTCAAAGAAATCATTGAAAAACACTAATATTTGTTTCGAGCTTAATACAATTAAGGCATCGTCATGTATAATTTGATAATCCAACTTCAACATGATCTTATGGCAGAGCTCTCCCAAGTGCAAAAAAAAAAACAACCAAATCCATTCCCATATAAGTTTTATCAACATATTCAAAGCTTATAATTTAAGTTAGCCATTCAATATATCCACAGCATTGACACAAACCAAACATTGATACAAAAACACAAACCTTGAATATTGAAGAGCCCAATAAAAATACTGACAAATCTTCTCAAGAATCACAGCGCTTATCTCCGGAAAAGTCACTTCTCCAAGCTCCGTCTCCGCAAAACCTCCTTCACCATCACCACCAAAAAAAAAAAAAAAAAAAAACAAGAAATTAGACCTTTCAAACCGAAAAACAACAAAGAACCCAGAAAAACCCAATTATCAATGGGACCTGGTGATGTAAGCATGTTACGGATGGTCTGAGAAACCATGGCAGCGTCCTTGTCAATAACAAATTCCATCTCGTCAGTGCTGATGAGTTTGACTGTATCTTTTCTCTTCATGTTGTTTTCTCTTTCTCTCTCTCCGATTTAAATGCGGTGTAATGAGATCGGGAGAGGGTTCTTTAATCGTCGATAAATTCCGGTTATTCCAGATTTTGGGTTATTGTTTTTGGGGCCGATGATGACTTGCTCGGGAAAACAAACTTCCGTTTCCGGGTTTCTTTTCTTGGTTTATTCACAATCTAACCCTTCAATTATATCATTTTTTCAGTTTGGTATCCACCTTGATAGTTAGCCTATCATTTTGTCTTTGTTTACTTCAAAAAGTATCCATATATCACGTTTTGATTAATTGGCATATAGCATTTTAGGGTAATCTAAGACAAAATTATAGTTATTTTATTTTATTTTTTTACAGAAGATAAAATAGAAAAAAAATGATAATTTAAGTATCAAAATAGACAAAAAAAAATTAAATATCAAAGTATAAAAATAAGTATACTTTTAAGGATTAAATCATGAATTAAGCAATTTTTATTCGTGTGTAAACTTTTTTACTAAAATATCGGGTTTTAGGGAACTTCAGAATGCAGAATATCAATTACTTAGTGCACTTGTTTTTGACTTATATGATTTACTTGTACCTGAATTAGTGAAATTTGGATTAGGATAAACCATTGTCTTCCTCATTATCATTATTAATTATAGCATCTATACTATTTAATTTATTATTTAATTACGTGAATGAATTCTTCGGTGAATATTAGTTCAATTGACATCGATAATATTACAAATACAGAACGATATGAATTCGAACGCATTGAAATGCGTTTATCCTACGAAACTAAAAATATCGATAAGGGGATGAAATATTTATATAAAATAGACATGTGTAATTTTTAAGTTCAGTACAATCTTGATCATCAAAATTAACATTTAGAAAAATAAATAAGTCAAATACTCAATTTATTTTAAATATTGTAACTATTTAAGCAATATGCAGTGTATCAAATTAAACAAAAAATGTTACTAAATTTATCATAAAAAATTATAAAATTTATAAAAGAAATCAAATTAAGAAAAAACTTTTGAAGGGCCAAACATAAATTTATCCTATTTTTAAGCATTAATTATATGGTCAAAATAAAAAAAAAATTAAAACTTAAAAGTTTAAAAGTGTTAAATTGAAATTTATCAAAATTTAGGGGGGCAGATCCCTACTAGCACCCTTAAATCGCTCCTGATGTGAACGAATAAGGGTTAAGGAGATTTTTTTTTTTTTGAAATAAATTGACCAGGATATTATTAGAAAACAAGAAAAAAGAAAAAAAACAAATGAGGCCCAACAAAGACCAATGGGCGTACGCCTATTACACCAATCCTAAGCACAGATCCGGCCTCACTATATTGTTTAATAGTGAAAACATCCTAACAAGCATTAAAAACATAACTTAAAGGAAACGATAAGCAATAAATGAACCTGAAAAACAGGAACCTAAATATCTACCCCAGTCAACTCAAACGACTGGACTCCATTACCTTTCTCGATTTGTCATTTCACTAAACCCATCCGTTCTGACGATAGCTATTTCCAATGAAAAAACTTTACTTGCTATCTAGTTTTGAAATCAGATTCCCTCAACTTCTCCTTCAATTTGGACTTCTTGCCCACCTTCCCTCCGAGCCGAAAGAATGGCAATTCAACTCTTTTCCCATCAGGTAAGAGATGTCTCCTCTATCTAGAGTGTTCTTTGCAATTCTATGAGCTTGCGAGTTTCCTGATCTATGAATATGCTGAAAGATAATCTCTTGAAAGTAAGGCTTCTTATTCTGAATATCTCTGATAATCGCTCCGATCACTGATTTATCCGTTGAAGACGTTTGACATTTTTTTATTATTGTCCTGGAATCCCCCATAATTTTAACCGATTGTATACCCATTGAGATCCCTAACTTTATGCCTTCTAAACATGCATATGCTTCTGCTGCAAACGGGGAAGAGACATTGTTATGAGGGTCGACTTTAAGACCAGGAGTTCGCCAATCAGACCCCAAACCATCAGGCTTGTCGCTGATTTGAAGTTGCTATTATCGAATTGTATCTTCATTCTCGGTATGACCTCCTGATTTCTATGATTTTTGTTCATGTTTAAAAGGATCTGTGTTGCTCTCACTCTTTCATATTCTGCCATATGCCTCTGTATTCTTTGAGCAAGGTCTTTTCCTGTCGTATTTTTCTTCTCATGTATGAACTGGTTTTTGGAAAACCAGATTAGCCATAAGGCATAATAGAAAAGACGATAATGTTCATCAATTCCTCTCTTGAAAACCCAGGTTAGCCACTCCCATATATTTTGATTCATATTGTTTATCACCCAGGATAGATGTAAAAATTGCCAAACTTCTGTTACCATAGGGCATTAACGGAAGATGTGAAGACTGTCTTCTACCCAGGAACAGCAGCGGGGGCATCTGTCGTTTGCAATGACTCTTTTGTATTTGAGATTAGCTAGATTAGGAATGAAATCCCAGGAAATTCGCAAAATAGTTGTTGTAATTTTTGAAGGTAGTTGTAGGCCTCATAGTTTCCTGTAAAATTCTTTAATTTCGGTTTGTATTAAATAATTATTAGGATCCGAATTAGCCTCTTGTAATTTTGTAGGCACTACGTACTGAAAATTCTCCGGACGACTCTCTTTTCCAAACTTGAATATCTTTGTAATCAGTCTCTACAAGAGGGATCTATATAATTTTTTGCACAGTCTTCGCTTGAAAGGTATTGTTATCAAGTCTATCCTCCATTTTTTGTTTGGAATATCAATGAGATCCGAAACTAACTTTAACTCCTTATTGTCTGGTCTGTTGTGCCCTTTAACTTTGTCGATCCCCTGAATCCAACTATCGTCCCAGATTGAAATTTCATCCCCTCTGCTCACTCTCCAACACAACCTTTTTTTGGAGAAATCCCTTTGCTGCCCAAATACTCTTCTAGGTGAGTGAAGGTAAATTCCCCAGGTCTGCATTTAGAAAATTTGAATGTGGATGGTATTTTGCTTTCACAACTTTGGCCAATAAAGAATTTGGATAATTAATAAGATGCCAGCCTTGCTTGGCTAATAACACGATATTTAATTGGCCAAAATTTTGAAAACCTAATTCACCATTTTCTTTTAAAAAACAAAGATTTTTCCAAGTTCACCAATGAATTCCCTTTTTTCCATGTCCCTTCTACCACCGGAACTTCGCAACGATATTCGAGTTCATTACATAGAACTTTAGGTAATAAAAAATAAGCCATCGTGTAAGTTGGTATAGCCTGAAGAATGGCCTTTATAAATACTTCTTTCTGCCCTAAGATAAAAACCTATTACTCTAGTTATCAATACGTTTTTTGAGTCAATCCTTTAGATTTTGAAACGATTCCCTTTTTCTCCGGCCCACCATATTCAGTAAACCTAGGTAGCGTTCTGGCTCATTCGAGCTACGGACCCTTAGTAAGTTGACAACTAACCTTCTGTCTCCCTCCGTTGTGTTTTTGCTAAAAATATTATTGATTTATCAAAATTTACACATTGACCCGAACAAGATTTGTATTCGCGTAAGATGTCCTTGAATAGATTTGCTCCCCTGCTTGTTGCCTCCCCAAATAAAATGCAATCATCGATGAATAAGAGGTGGGATACCTGTGGGCCACTTCTACTAACCTTAACACCTTTCAAAAGCTTTCCATTTGTTGCTAGTCACAGTAAGCTCGATAGACCCTCACCACATAGAAGAAATAAGAACGGACTTAGAGGATCACCTTGCCTGAGTCCTCTAGTTGGTAGAAAATTTTCTCCAATATGCCCATTAATGACCACTAAATAAGAAACAATTGTTACACATTTCATAAAAGCATCCACCTATTTTTTAGCAAACCTCATTCGTATCATTATCTCTTTAATAAAGTTTCATTCGACCCTATCATATGCTTTACTCATGTCGAGTTTAACTGCCATAAACCCTTTCTTCCCCGATCTCTTATGTTTTAACATATGTAATATTTCATAGGCTAACAACACGTTATCTGATATTAATCGACCTGGCACAAAGGCACCCTGTGCACCATTAATACATTTCCCAATAACTCCTCGAAATCGGTTTGCTATTGTCTTGGCTAGAATTTTATAAAGCACATTGCATAGACTAATCGGACGAAACTGCGTCATATTAGAAAGGCTGGTAACTTTTGGAATAAGCACTATATTAGTGGAATTAATTAAACTAACCTTCATATCCCCGGTTAGAAGTTGTAAACAAAAGGAGGTGATTTCTTCTCCAACAATATGCCAGCATTTTTGATAAAATAGGACTGGGAATCCATCTTCCCATGGTGCCTTTGTGGATCCCATGTCAAACCTTGCTTTTTGAATTTCCTCTTTTATGTATGTTGCTGTCAGTTTTTGATTATCTTCCTCATAAACACAACGATCGATCCCTGTCATCAAATGGTTGTAATTTCCTCTATCTCCTACCGAAAACAAATTTTGAAAATAAGATCGTGCAATACCCTCTATTTCCTGCAAGGCCTCCATTTCTCTTCCATTTTCATTTTGTAGCTTATGAATAAAATTTGTCCTCCGGCGCTGTGTTGCTTGACTGTGAGAAAATGCTGTATTTTTATTGCCAAATTTCAACCAATTCAGTCTAGCCCTCTATTCCCAATAACATTCAACCTTTTCAATCTCAAAATTAAAATGAATTTTTGTATCAATCAGCTCAGCTAAATTTTTATCGTCTCTTTCAACTTCAGCTAGCTCAACTAATTTTCTCGTTAGGACCTGTTTTCTCTTTTTCCTATTTAGTCAAAGTTGTCCAGCCCACTGTCTCAGCCCTCTTTTTAAATTTTCCAACTTTTGTAACAGATTCCTTGAAGACTTCTCCCACAGAAATTTAACTTCATTAAGGAAAGAATCCTCCAAAGACCACCAAGCTTCAAATTTGAAAGTATTGTTCCTCAACCGTTCTTCAATCAATCTCGTATTAATTAGGAGAGGACAATGATTTAAAAAAGAATGCACTAGATGTTGGGCTTTCACCTTCGGGAACAAAGTGATCTATTCTGCATTAGCGACACCTCTATCCAAACGTTCTTGTATGTTTATCTCCGGTAAATTACCCTTCTTTCAAGTGAACCAATTACCAGAAAATCCCACATCGCTCAATTGACATTCCTTCAATGTTCTTCGAAATAGTTTCATCCTTCTTTCATCTCTAGGCAGCCCTCCTTTTTTCTCAAAACCATACATAATTTTGTTGAAGTCTCCGCAAACAAACCAAGAGATATCTACATCAGAAGCTAAGCTTTTCAAAACAGCCCATGAATCGTTTCTATCTTGTGCATATGGGGATCCATAGAATCCTGTATATCTCCAATTGATTCCCGCTTCATTGTCTTCAACTACCACATCAATATGTCTTTTAGAAAAATTTCGAAGTGTAATCTTAACATCAGTCTTCCATGCTAAACACAGCCCTCCTCTCGTACCATCTGAATTGACTTCAATACCATTCGCAAAACCACACTACGGACTCATTCCATCTGTCTTTTACAAAGCTTTGTCTCCATAAAGAAGACAATTTGGGGATTATATAACTTCAGCAAATGTCGAAGTCTACGAATCATCCGTAGGTTCCCCAACCCACGAACATTCCAACTTATGATTTTCATTGCACCCAGTCGGCTTGCCTTTTAGCAGCCGTCGATGATAAAAGTTTAAAATCCACCGTTCTTCTACTCCTTACCATTGCATTATCACTTTCTTCTTTTCCTTTTGGATCTTCCATCTCTCCTCGGTTTTGCTTTTTGTCCCTCCTCTCCTATTAAGATACCATCTTCCAAATCATGCTCCATGGCAGTCTGTATCTGATCCAGCCAAAGTTTTTCCTTTCGTTGATCAAGAGATGACGTTCCCCTTTCTATATTAAATCTCAGAATTGGATTAATGATTTTTCCACTTATTTCTTTGCTAGCCCCATCCCATGATCTAATCCCCAAAGCCCGATTATCCTTTCAGCTTCCATTCCGTTTTCCTTCACCTTCTTCCCATAGCCATATACTATTCATTGATAAAGCTCTTCGAGATTGTGCTCGCAATGATAAATCCCAACTCATTTCAACAATTTCACCCCTAGCATCATTTTTGCCTTACAAAAAGAGTCATTATGCCCCAAACGTATGCAATAGAAATAGGAAAGTGATAAGCGTTTATACTTAAATTTGACATACGAACATCTCCCACAACACATAACTTGCTTCTTTCTTTTCAAAGGACGCCTAATACCAATCTGTACCCTTATTCTCGTGAAATTGCGATTTTCTTTCCTCAGATTTGATCCATCATATTCTAAAAAAACCCTATAAAATTACCCAGTTGTATTGCTAAATTTTCAAAAAACAGCCTAATTGGGACATCGTGAATTTGTACCCAAAAAAGAGTAGAAATTAATGGTACTCTTAATGGATCCTCCCCCTTTTTCAATTTGTAAAGGACCAATAAATGATTGTTAAAAGTCCATGGTGAACCCTTCAAAACTCTCTCCATATCCATATTGTGAAAAAACTGAAAAATGTACCTTTTTCCCTCCAGATCTTGAATTTGAACCCCACGAACAGGATGCCACAGGTTTGACATAGTACTTTTCATGGCTGGAAAGAGAATTATACTAGCTGTTAGGAAACATCCCACTAGTTGAAACTCCCCCACTTCTCTTTCCGTACTCAGATCTACCTGTATCTGCAAAATTTCTTCTTCTTCCTCATTAAGTTTCAATTGTGCTAATTCGGCTTCCATGACTGCAAGTTTGAAGACTAGAACGAGATCAATACTTTCCAATATGTAGAAGTAAAAATAGCCTTAAAGGCGCCAACTACAGCTAAGAAACAAAAAGGGACAAAAAAAAAAACAAAACAAAAACCTAAAAACTCATGCTAGAGGTGGCAGACAATAGCATGCTAGGGTAACAGACTTGACATAACATTTAATTGATAATTTTTAGTCAAGTTAATTATAGGGTTAAAGAGATTATTAATAGTGCTAAGTATTGTATATAAAGAAAATAAATGTCAATAAAAAAATACAAAAAAACTATATTTTTTATGATTAATAAATATTATTATAAGATATTTTTGTAGTTCATCAAATTAACTTTAAAATTCGAATTAAATACTAAAATTTTAAGAATATATATATTTATCAAATTTAGGCATCAGCAAAATTATGTAATACTTTATATATATAAAAGTAACAATTCACTTCTATCATTGGCATTTCATGAACAGCGACATGAACATTACAATAATTGATATAGTCTCTTATAAGAATGAATTATAAACTTTGAGATTCCAATTTTAAACATGTTTACTACTAAATTATCTAAAAATAATTTTACAAATTTCATATTATTGATGACAAAATTATTATCATTTACTTCTTATTTTTCAAAAATGATATTAACTACGTCTTTTACTACTTATTTTTAACCATCATTATAATTTACTACTTATTTTTTTCTAGACAAATTGTTTACCTTTGATTAAAGGTAAATATATTTACTCAACATTAGAGGTGTTTCGAATCAATTCCACAAAATTTTGATACTTGAGCTCAACCTCTTCAAAAAGTTCATTTTACTGTTTAAAAGTATGATAAAATAAATAAATTTCAATTACAAAAATATTATGATTAATAGATGGGATTCGCCCATGATCGAAAATACAAAATCCAAACCTTGCCCAAGTGAGTTGCTCAGCACATGTAATTGATGACCAACACCTCACCATATAATTTTAAATATTATTTATAATGTAAAATGAACTTAAAAAAATTATTCCATTCCTAATAAAATACATCTATTAATTATTATTTTATTATTTATACATTTAAACACATATAAAGAAGAAATAATTATATTCTTTAATTTTTATATATTTCTTTTCCTTTTCCATTACCACAGGATAACATTCAATTAAGGAATGTGAAGATTCTCCCTTTTGAGTATTTAGGAAAGTTGCTTTAATTTGATAGGCTTTTTTCTGCTACCTTTTTGATCATTTGAAGTAGATAAAAATTATATTTTTTTATTCAATTTTTTATTTAATCCTTGACCATGCCCTTTGCATGTATGCTTATAGGAAGCATGGATAATAAGGTAGAAGTTCATTACGTTTCTTCTGCTGAAATTTAAATTTTTTATAAGTTTAATTTTTGGGTAAACTACAAAAATAATTATTTTTGTTTGCCTCAGATTAAATTTATTTAATTAAAAATATATTTTCATCTAAGCAACTGGACGTTTAAGTTGACATTTAAAACTCATTTGGACTGCCACGTAGGATTTTCATTAGGGAGGTAATGGAGTTTAACGGTGAAGTGACCATTTCGTAACCACTTCGTAACAAAACAATAATGTAAGTGATTAAAACGTAACATTTCAAACATAAATGACTAAAATGTAATATGAAATAAATAAAAAATAACTATTTTTATAATTTTTTTTTTAGAAAAAAGAAAACCAAGTGGATATTAAAGATGAAAGGATCAAAAAATTATTAATCAGTAATAGTATGAGCATGCATGCTCATCGTGTAGCTGGACTTGTGCACGAAAACAAGGTGTCCTTGTCCACACTTACTACTCGCACAAAATAGACAGTAAACGATTGAAATCGATTTATTTCGAATAAAGTGATTCTGTTTTGAGAAATCTGTAGGTAAATCAAATTTTTTAGATAATGAATATGGATGAATTATGTAATTTGTCTTACTCTTTTCGTTATATAAAATTATCATTTTATTATTATATATAAGTATGAAAAAGATAAAAATTGAGGTTAGATGAAACTGATGATAAATGTATCTAACATTTATGGAAAGTAATGATTATATTAGATTTTATCAATAGTAGAATGAGAATGAAGATAATTAGTGCCATATTTCATATATATTAAAATTTTAACATAAATTTAAACCCAGTTCATAAAGCAATTAGTGTTTCTTAAGCATTGTATGAATTTCATTTTTACCAAATTAAAAATAAATACAGAGCAAAGCATAGACTAATGATAAAGAGAAATGTAAAAGCATAAAAAAACATCAATTCTTTTAGTGACAATAGGTTTAAGAACATAACCCA
The DNA here is from genome assembly GCA_025698475.1 of Gossypium anomalum. Taxonomy (NCBI): domain Eukaryota; kingdom Viridiplantae; phylum Streptophyta; class Magnoliopsida; order Malvales; family Malvaceae; genus Gossypium; species Gossypium anomalum. The sequence continues at coordinate 63,785,526 of CM046957.1, forward strand.
AAAGAAATAAACCCTGATATTCAACAACTCATAGGAGTAAGATCGGAAGTTTTGGCGGCGGGGACGGTGGTGGGGTTTTTGTTAAAAAATCGACTGCCAAACAAGAAAAAACCTAGAGAATGGCCAGCCATGGCGGCCAAGAAAACGCCACCGTTGAAAGACATGATAGCCAACATCACCAAATACGCAAGTCCAACCCTCAGAGCATGCAACAAAGTCTGAACCAGACCGGCGGTCACGTGGTGGATCGAACCGGATTTCGTCAATCGAGAGTGAGAAATCCCCTCCACCAAGAAAGCAAGCATGAAGACAGCTATGAGGGCCAAGACATACATGCCGGTTCTGGTTCCGGGCCAACCGGAGAAGAGAATTTGGGTGTTGCTGCCCCAAAAGAAGGTCATATGCATCATCATCTTACGGTGGTTCATCATCGTCATGCCACCGTCTGATGAGTTGTACATCATCATGCCATGCGTATGATCATCATTCAACTTCTCCATGGATGTTACTTTTAGGCCTGGATACCTGGGAGTAGGGAAGTGTGTTAAGGTTTTAGTGAGATGGTAGAATCTCTTATAAATTTGCTCGGTTTATACAGGATGTTGCTGTTACGTAAAATGATAGTCCATTACACGTTTTCATGTTTTTCATGAGTAGTACATAAGTTAATTCAGGTTAAATTTAGTTTTAGATTTTTTTTATACAACCTCTCTTTGACTCATTAAATTAGTGTTGTTTATATTGACAATAATCTTTAGGGATAATAATGGAATGGTGAGAGTGGGGGCGAATATAAATTTGTGTTCTCTTATACGGTAATAATGTTTAGGGATAGTAATGCATTAGTGAATATAGGGGCAAATATTACTAAATTCACCACTACTTTAGAGTTAGAATGTTTTGTTTCAGTTCTCACTCGACTCCACTATAAATGTATAATATTAAAAATCATTACCACTTGGATGCATACATCTCTACCTACCTTGTTTCAATTCAATTTAATTTTTGCCAATTATCTTTAATATTTTCAATCTTTTAAATTGAAGTAAATATTTAAACATAACTCTCCAACAAAATATTTAGTTGGTACTAATTTTGTTTTATATTTAATTGATATTTGAATTTGTATTTTGTCACCAATGTTGGTATCTCTACACTAACACCGTTAGTTTATGTTGATGTAGCATTGATGATCAATTCTATAATCACATTTCAGTATGGTCAAACTCACGTCCTTTTGCATTACTAACAATGTCAACACAACTCAATTGACACTTTGCTTATTAAATTATACATGATAAGATAATGTTTTGTCAGGCATATATATATATATTTTTATGAAAGTAATTTCCAGGTCTTATATGATATGGATTAGATTAAATTAGTTTATTTATTATTACATGTATAAATTTAATTTTTATTATTAATGTAATAAAATATCAAATTTTAATAGAGTTAAGATTTGATGTCAATTTATTTTCATTTGCAATTTAACTTTAAATAAAAATAATTATAAATTAACTCTGTTATAAAATAAATGTTAGCTCTAATAAAATTTAACCTTATTTAAATTTTTTAATAGTATAACATTAAATTAAAACATTTAATATTAAAATGATTAATTTTATCATCTTTCTATGATACAGGAAATAGCCCTGTAGTTTCACCTATTAATTTAGCTTATTTTATTGATTTGGTCCATCAACCTACTTTACTATTCAAAAATAAAAATAAAACATATATATTTTATTTTTATATTTAAATTTAAATTTTTAAAAATGATTTAAATTGAATTTAGACTAAACTTCACTCAAAATATAAAGGGATAAATATCAAAATTATACATGAATTATGGTTTAATGTGTAATTATATACATGAATTTTGATTTTATACAATTTTATACATGAAATTTTGATTTGATCCAACTTTTGTAAATTGTTAACACAATTATTGATATAACATCATCTTATGTTTATATATTGCATACATAAATAATTATATTTATTCAATATAAAAATAAATTTATGTATTTGTTTCTTTAGATGTGTATGATTAAATCAAAATTAAAGTTTCAAGTATATATTTAAACCACAATTAGAGTTTCACGTATATAATTGCACTAAATTAAAATTCATGTATACAATTGCACATTAAAGCAAAGTTCATGTATAATTTTAAAATTTATCCCAAATATAAAAGGAATAAATACTAAAATTATACATAAACTTTTATATCATTTGCAATGTTATACATCAGCTTTAATTTTATGTATATCTATACATCAAAATTTAATTTTGGTTCAATTTTCACGTTTCACTAATCTTGTTATTTATGTGGCACAATTTTCCATCACGTGAAAATTATTAAAATGACATTTTATTAGGTTAAAATATACAAATAAATTTAAATTATTTTCACTTAGATTAAAAAAAAAGATTTCTTAAGGGGAAATAAGAAACTCTGCTTCTAAATGTCTTTATTTTTCTAATCAAGGCGAAGATAATTTAAATTTATTTGTTTGTTTTTAAATATATTAAAATGCCATGTCAACAATTTGCACATTATTTAACGAAAAATTATACTACATAAATAAAATTTGATGTATAGAAATACACGAAATCAAAATAATATATAATATTACAAATATTATTAAAATTCATATATTTATTCTTAAATAAAAAATTTATTCAAACCTAACCCAAAATGAAGCGGTTGGCTGCCCAATCTGTGTATAAGTCTAGGCAGATATTTTGGGTGTCATGCTAAGTCGCTAGCATCTAGAGGTGTGCATGGGCCGGGCCGGACCCATAAAAAATTTTTTGGCCCGTTTTTAAGGCCCGGGCCCGGCCCGGCCCGAAATATGGGCCTAGAATTTTGTCCAAGCCCGGCCAGAGAAAAAAATGATAGGCCTCAGCCCGGCCCGGCCCGGCCCGGCCATATTAAATTTTTTTTTACTTTTTTTTATTAAATAAAAAACTTTAAAATATAATAAATCAAATGCATTTAAAACATAAAAATAAATATTAAAAAAAAGGGACTAAAATAATTCTTAAAATAATATATAAATTAAAAATATAATAAAAAATAATTATATTAAAATTAAAAAATTGAAATAAATTAGAACTAAATTATATTAATAACAAAAATTTTACAATATCAAAATAACATTAAAAACAATTAAAAAAACCTAAAGTAAAAAAAACTAAAGTTACTTAAAATTTAAAATAAAAAAATTAAAAAAAATTTAATATTAAAATCGGGCCGGGCCGGGCCGGGCCGGGCCCGGGCCAAAAAATATCTTGCCCGAGGCCCGGCCCGTTTTCTAAACGGGCCTCTTTTTTTGCCCAAGCCCATTTTTCGGGCCTATATTTTCACCCAAACCCTCCCATTTTTAGGGCGGGCATTCGGGCCGGGCCGCCCGGCCCATGCACACCTCTACTAGCATCCATCCACTGCCGCAGCATAACAGCAGCCATGCTAGCCTGATTCTATTCAAATTTGGCCTTTTTCACATAATTGCCACTTAAACGGCACCGTTCCACCTTCATTCTCTCACCAAAAGGCAAACACCGTATCTACCTCTCTATGTACACACACGTATATATAATTTCAAAAATCAAAATCAACCCCCACCTCCTGGTCCCATTTTCCATTATCTCTCAAATGGTCATCGTTTTTTCCGTTTCCTTTCATTCGATAATTCATCTTTTTTCTTAATTTTCATTTTTTTAAAAAAATTTCAGTATAATTTCTCCACAATTATCATTGTTCTTTTTTTTTTTTTGGTTGACAATTTTATCTCCTTGATCTATCCACTCCTGGTAAGTTCAATCGCTTCCGGATCTCTATCCTCTTCTTCTTCTTCTTCTTCTTTTTCTCAGTTTTTTGATTAATTGATATTTGGATCTTGCAGGTTTAAGAGAGAAGAGAAATGGCGCATAGAGTAGATCACGAGTACGATTACCTTTTCAAGATCGTGTTAATCGGCGATTCTGGAGTTGGAAAGTCGAATATTCTCTCTAGGTTCACAAGGAATGAGTTCTGCTTGGATTCTAAATCCACTATCGGCGTCGAGTTCGCTACCAGAACCCTCCAGGTTTATCATAGTTTCAATCAACTCATCTTTCATTCATCTTCATATATGTTTTCCTTTTCTTTTTCCTGCTGAAAATTAATTGTTCAGGAAGTTTCTAGAATTTTGACTGATAATTATCTTATTTTCTTTAAAGGAATAATTAACTTGTTGCTATCTGATTGACTGATTTAATTTCGGAAAATTTTGCATGATTAAGTTGACTGTGAACTTTATGTTAATTAATTGCATTATTAGTCCTTTTTAAAAAAAATGCATAATTAGTATCTTAAAAAGTTATTTCAGTAAAATTTCATGACGAATCTGATTGCCTTCTCTTGGACTCTGATTATAAATTTGAAAGTTCATTTTTTTAATACAAAATTTAGAAGTTCATTTTGAAAGCGATGTAGCTAGCTAAGAAAAACGATAATCAGATAGTGATGATCATCGAGGGCGCTTTAGCGTTGTAGTTGAGTTCAGGGGTTCGATTTATGTGTGTTTTTAGTAGACCCGGTAATAGAGGATATCATCACAGTAACACGAATAAAATATAAAAAATAATAATTAAAAAAATGATACGAAGAACACATGGAAAAAAAAAAAAAAAACATAAACACTATAGGAATACACGTACCTGTCAAAATTTTTATAACACATTACAAACTCAAATACGATTATAACACGAATGACCAAAACTAAATTTTTGTAACAAGTTCAATAAGTTCAGAGGGTTCATTTTCCTATTTTATTTGTCATGCTACCAAAAATTGGAAGAGCTAGATGATTTTTCTTTTTTGTTAGTGATAAAACAACTCTCTCTCTCCCTCTGTTGTCAGACTATTTTTTCTTAATTGAAAATTAAGTTATTATATTAACCCAAGCTGTTATCACGCTGTTTATTGGTTAAATTTTGCTATTAGTCCTTATACTATGTTTAAGTTGCTGATTTAACCATTGTACTCTAATTTAGTAAATTTTAATCATTGTTCGTTTCGTGTTCTAAAATTTCAATCGTGACCCAAACAGTAGCTGTTAAATTTGTTAGGTTAAATTTTACCATTAATCATGTTGAAATTAGTCTATGTTTTTCAATTTGATCATTTTTAGTTTATTTACTTTTTGTATTTTGAAATTTCTAATCTAGTAGTCATTAAATCCATTAACTAAATTGCCATGGCATATTTGTGAGTATTATGTCAAAATAACAAGCTAACATATACACATAGGATGATATATTGGCCACTTAAGATTTTTAAAATAGCAAAATTTAGCTCAAATGGATTTAACAGCTACCACTTGGTCAGAATTGAAGTTTCAAAATTCGATTAGTATATGATTAAAAATAATCAAGTTAAGAGTACAGTAACTAAATTCATAGTTTACACATAGTACAAAGACTAATTGTAAAATTTGACCCTGTTTTATTCCCTGTTATCTCAATAATAGGGAATATATTATATGTGCTCATGATATAATTGAGTATTTGATTCATGAAAAGACCAAACTTTCTTTTGTTGGCTAGCTTGTCATTTTAGATTTATTAGAACCCTGTCATATGATCCCAAAACTTTCAGGTGCATGAACCATTTGCACTTGTTAATTAGTATCATGGTAATGCAATTTTGTAACTAATTGGCTTTGTTTGTGTTATGTAATAAATTTCTATTAACTTTCATGATTTAGGTTGAGGGGAAGACTGTTAAGGCCCAGATTTGGGATACGGCAGGTCAAGAGAGATATCGAGCTATCACTAGTGCTTACTATAGAGGAGCTGTTGGCGCTCTTCTTGTCTATGACATAACTAAGAGGCAAACCTTTGATAATGCTCAAAGGTGGTTGCGGGAGTTGAGGGACCATGCAGATTCTAACATTGTCATCATGATGGCTGGAAACAAATCCGACTTGACTCATCTCAGAGCAGTTTCTGAGGAGGATGGTCAAGCTCTGGCTGAGAGGGAAGGCCTTTCATTTCTCGAGACGTCAGCGCTGGAAGCAACCAACATCGAGAAGGCATTCCAAACCGTATTGAATGAGATCTACCATATCATTAGCAAAAAAGCATTGGCAGCCCAAGAAGCAGCCGCGAGTAGCTCGGTTCCGAGCCAAGGAACCACCATTAATGTCACGGATGTGTCAGGGAGCACTAAGAAAGTATGCTGTTCTACATAAAAAAAGAAAAGGGAAGTGAAAAATATTTACTAGCAAGCAGGCCTTTATTATTATTTTTTTTTATCATCATCTTTTGGCTGAGAGAAGAAGCATGTAGAATACATAGCTTTTGTTTCAAAACAACCATATTGTTTGTAAGTAGCATGGAAATGCCGGCTTATACTATGCTCTTTTTCTCAACATGTACTCTCCTCAAAAGTGGAAGTTGGAAGATTGGGTGGGGAGTTACTATTAGAAACAAAGAAGCGTAATTGGCTTTATTTGATCGGTGCGTCTCCTTGTAGACATTTTCTATATCTTAACTTTCATAATTGTATCTCAGTTCCAGATCGGGTAAATTTAGTCAGGATGATTTTTAGTTCAAGTCATTTGATTTGTCGTTTGGGCTTTTTGTTATGAGTACCTTATCATCCAAATTTGATAGATTGATAAGTTCAGATCATTTAGATTATTTTGAGATTGGTTCGTTTTTTAAGTTCGCTTTGAGCTCGAGTCATTTGAGAAGGAAAAATTGAAAACCGGCTCGATTCAAGGGGTTTGGACAGTTTATGCAAGTTAAAAAAATTGTAGCTAAACCGATCTAAATTTTATTTTTATGGTATAAAAATAAATATTTTATAAAATAGTGAAAAATAGTTTTAAAATTCTACATAAAAAATGTTTTTTTCTAAATATTATATAAAAGTTGATTATTTTTTATTTACTTAAAAAAATTATTATTTTTTAAAAATATTTATTAAAAAATTTTTGAAACTTTGCCAAACAATATTCAAGTCATAAAAACAAAGCTCATAAATTGAACAATTCAAAAAGTCTAAAAAATTTGATCAACCCGAACTAATATCATCTTTACATTTTGAGAGGGTTTGATTGGTTTGATTAGACCTGCTCATGAGTTGAGTTGCTCGTTCAAAAGTTGAGAGTAAAAATATTAAGCCTAAAAATGAGTTTGAGTAAAAAAAAAAAAGCAAGTCCGTTTAAAATATGAGTTAGAATTGAACATTCAAAATCCAAGCTTAGTTCCGCCCGTTTTTAAGTATATAATATTTTATATTATGTTATTTTTATATATTATGTAATTTATAAGTAATATATAACACTACTATGATGTACATATTAAAAAATATATATATATCAAAGTTCAATAAACAAAAAAATATTAAATTATTAAATTAAAATAATATAAATATACTTTTAATTTAAAATATATATATATATGCGGACCTAAATAGGCTTAGATTAATCATTTACAAATATGAGCGGACTTGAATAAGCATAAAATGTGTTAATATTATGCTTATGTCCGACCATGAACACTTGTAGTTTAGATTGAACAAATTCTAGTATTCAAATTGGATGAAGTTTTTGTTAATATTTTGAGTTAATGAAATTGATTATCTGGGTTCTTGTCAATATTGACTAGTTAAGAATTAGAAAGGTTCATATAGACCTTTACTGAATCCAGTTGCAGTTCAAATAGAGCTTTGACAGAATTCAGTTGCAGGTCGTTGACTAGTTCAAATGGAAAAATTAGGTCAAGAAAGACAAGAATGATGTGCAAGAAATTGCCACTGGGAAGATGGTAACAAATAGGCATTAACCATCTCGGTCCATTTGAGCTTCTAATGGGGAAAATAATCTAGTTGATAAGCATAAACCTAGAAGGATCATCTCATAACATCAGATCTTTCCAAAGTCATTCACTGATTTAAATTTACAATCTCCTATAACTGCTCGATTTGTACAGTTATGTGATGAATTTTATATGTACTTTCACAGTAATCCCTGATCTTGCTAATCATCTCTTTAGACTCGACCCCTGGCTTTGCGACTACATGGCAGGACAATACAAGTTTCCCAACAGTTATTGCCCATACATGGAGGTCGTGAACGCTTTCAACCCCATTGATACCTTTGATACCGTCTTCCACCATATCGATATTAATGTCTCTCGGCGTCCTTCCCATCAATATATCGAAAACATCTCTAAGCATGGGGAGGGTGGTACTTAGTGCAAAGGTGGAGAAAATGAGGGTACAGAGAAGATCAACGATTAGCCAATTTGGTTTTAGCCAAATAACAGCTCCCGCAATCATCACCCCGACAGATTGAATTAGGTCGGCCATGACATGCAAGTAAGCTCCTTGGAGATTTATGTTCAATATCTTTGTCTTCGGAGTACTTGTTACTAGACTAGTTTCATCTTCCTTGGATAAATCGCATGGTTCACCACCCTCATGGTCATGATGTTCGTGGTGGTGGTGGTGGTCATGCAGGTGTTCGTGGTGGTGCTGGTGGTCATGCAAGTGTTCGTGGTGGTGGTGGTCATGCAAGTGTTCGTCATGGTGATGGTGGTGATCGTTCCCGAAAACATGGTGACTGTGATCATGACCCAGCCAAAGGACTATAATCAAGTTGATAAAAAATCCAAATGCAGCAATTGCAAACATGAGTGCCCCATCTACCTTCTGCTTGTCATGGAGAAGTCTGTTGAGCGCTTCATAAATTAAGAGTGCAGATACTAGCCATATAAGCTGCACGGATATAAGAGCACCCAAGACCTCAAGACGGCTGAATCCAAAAGAATGATTTGATGTTGCCTTCCATGCTGAAGCCCAGACAGTGAAAAGAGATATGGAGAATCCGGCAACATCTGTGAGCAAGTGGGCCGCATCGGTCAAAACCGCAAGGCTATTGGCTTTCATTCCACCGACAATCTCTACTAACATAACCACAAGATAGAAAATGATAAGCCCAGAAAGTTGGGATGCCGACTTCTGTCGTTCCTTTGATTCCAAAGTTGTGTTTTCTTGCCTGGAAGTAGAAACAGAGAAGCATTTCAACTCTGCTGGAATTAAAATGATATTACTTTCTTCGGACACCAACGCTAACGGCATCTCAATTTTCTTTTGATCCTTAGATCTCAAAATGGGGGCCCTTTCATGATCCATCCTCCTGCACAACAGGAATATTATTTGAGTCAAACAAATAAAGAAGAAGATGAAAATAAGACCCCTTACACAGGAACTGTAATTTCAGAACTACTAAATCCATTTGTGATTAAATAACTTGCATCAACAGAGTCTCAGAGGAATCAACAGACTCCTACATGTTTCACGATTTTAACTAAATGGAAAATTTTTCCGAGCTTCACACAGAGTCAGAACTTTTATATAAACAGGACTGAACAATCAAAGAATTATCAATATACACATTATCCCTAAGCTGAAAAACCTACGCATATCACATTAAACACAATATAGCTCACACAAACTAAACCCTATGCCTTCTAAATTAAATGTAAAAGGCATATATCCCTTTACACACAATACAGCTCACAAACTAAACCGAAAAACCAATGCATATTGATATCCACCTCTACAAGGGCATAAAGGATCAGACAGGAAAATCAGTTTTCACCCTTCAGTTACTTCTTGAGTCACTTTTCGAAGTATCATAACATGCCAATATCACCAAAAGAAGCCTTTAATCCTTTATTTTTACATCCATCTTCCCATTAGTTAAAACACTGCTCTTTTCAACTTCTAAACTCAATATAATAGAACCACTATGGAGTGGACTTATCTTTTACCCTCTTTGTGCCAAGCTAAACAAAATTTCGAAGGTAAATTGAGGCATTATAATCCTAAATGCATATGCAGTCAACTTTTACTTTTCAACAGCAATCATTTATTAAGGCTTTTTCTTTTTCGGTTTCTTCCTGTTCCTTGACTTCACTATCTCCCCCAAGTCAATGCATAAACCCCAAGTATGAAATTGGTACATCTAAGGTACTAAGTAGGTTCATTCAAAGTTGACAATTTCATATATTCGAAAAAAAGAAGTTGACAATTTCAGCATATAAACACAAACCCTAGCTAGGCAAGTATTGGCCACAAGATTCAAAATCCATACACAAGCACACAAAAATAATAATAATTTGGATTTTAATAACATAATTGTGATAGAACAAATCTAAATGTAATACTTTTTCAAATTTAAATGCCTACATAGTGATGAATTTGGTATATCTATATCTATATCTATATCTATATATATGCGAATTTGGAATTAATACTTCATCCCTATTAATAAAATTTCCCCTTTCTTATTCCAGAAAAAAAAAGCTATGATCGTGGCTAAAATTCAAGAGAAAGCATCAAGAATCACCGGTTGTGACCTATTGATCGGGTATTCATTTTCTCAAGAATAACTTGGGTTTGAATCACAGTTGCAAAAAAAAAAAAAAATTTGAACAAAAAATCAAACACCCATTTCAGAAAATCGCAATAGAAACCCAAAACACATAAAAACAACAGAATAAACAAGTAAAAAGTGTGATAGATTTACCAGAGAACCAGAGCTGAAGGAAGGGGAAAAAAGAGCAGGTGCCCGAATCTGAATGGAGACAATTCTTATCCCATGAATTGGGGGAAATAAAAATTTATTTAAAAAAACAAGGAAAGATCGGATGTGAGAATCAGCTACGTAGACATGGAAATATTTAAATTAATGAGTATTACAAGTTTCCATGTATAATTTTAATAAAAAATTTCTATCTCATAAGACGGCAGATTTTGAGGGCCGTCTTTGATAGAAGAAAAAAAAAATCCTATAAAAAAAAGTGTGTATTTATTAATTTAATTTGTTTAAATTACAAATTTAAAGAGATTGCACTTTTTGGGTTTCGCAGAAAATGGAGGAAAATTTAGTTTTGAAGGCGATTGAAACGGAAATTTGGTGAGCAAAGTGCTGTCACTTGTGAAGCAAAATCCAACAGTTCCAACAAATAATTTTAGCTTCTTTCTTGCGAGAATTCTAATTTGGAAGTATGCCTCTGCTAAGACTTCAATCATTTCACAGCCTCACTCTCGTCAACATTAAATTACTTCCCATAATTAACTTCTATTAAAAATTTTGGCTTATTATAGCATTTAGTACCTCAACTTGATATTTTTTCCTAATTTGGTACATTGGTACAATTTGATACCCGAACTTGACATTTTTTCTTAATTTGGTACCTAAACTTGATACTTTTCCTAAGTTGATACTTAATCTTTTTTGTATCCAATTTGGTACTTGAACTTGACTCTTTTTCCTAATTTGGCACTTAACGATTTTTTTTTGTTCTATTTGGTACTTCAACTTGTCAAATGTTTTATAAATTACTCCAATATACTAACAATGTTACTTTTTATGAGGTAGCAAAAATAATCAATGTATGACATGTAACAAATGATATGATATATTTTTTTTTATTTTATATGTTCAATTACTTTTATTTTTATTTAATTAATTAATTATTTTTATTAATTGAAAATAATGAATTTCTTTTCATTTGGGGTTTTAAGACTTTTTTTCTTATTTAATTAAGCATAGCTCAATACTTATTTTTTAACATGAATTTTCTCTAATACTGACAATATTTTTGTAGCATAACAAGAAAAAATTTAACAATCATTAGTGTTTTGCATAATTCGTATAACATTTAATAAATTTAGGTACCAAATTGAACCTTAAAAAAAGCTTAGGTACCACATTAGGGGAAAAAAACCAAGTTCATGTACCAAATTAGGAAAATGTGTCAAGTTTAGGTACCAATTTGAGCAAAAAAAAAGTTTAGGTACCAATTTGGGCAAAAAAAAGTTTAAGTACTAAATTAGAAAAAAAAAGGTCAAGTTCAAGTACCAAATGTTATATTAAGCCAAATTTTTTTTTATTAAATTCGGGTTTATTACAATATTACTTGTTTTGTCAAATGGTCATCAAGGGTAAAAATATCATTGAGTCACTTATACTAAGAGTCAGAGTGCATTTTGCCTCTACTTAATTGGATTGGATTTTTTATCTAACGTACAAGGAGTAATTTGCTCTTTTTTTTAAGTATAGCGGGCAAAATGCAATCTGACTCCTAGTACATGGGCTTTCATGATACTTTAACCGCTATCAAGTGAATATTTTTTTATCTAAAAAACAATTTTAATAGAAATTTTTTAATAATATTTATTGTTAAACTTGTAAAGTGAAAAAAATTAATAAAATTACTAATTTCCAATTTTGCACTGAATATAGAAACCGTATGTAAGAAGTTATCTTAAACATTTAACTTAGACAAATATTGTTTAAATTGTTAATTGATTGTTGTTATCTTTTTGTAGGTTGTGATGGACAATGTTGTTAGCATCATCAACCACACATACTCTAGTACTTGAGGTTGCTAACCTTATATTTTCATTTTATATTTTAAGGGAAGGATTTTGGTATGTTTACTGTGTATCAACAATCAACAACGTCATCACAACTAGCAATCCTCATCTCTTAAACTTCAACACCTTCAACGCCAACATCGCAACCAACACTTACAATACCATCAGTAAGGTTGTAAATGAACTAAGCTTGAATAAATGAACCTTTGTCTATTTTCATTTGTATATTTTTAAGTTTATTCGTGTTTAGTAATAATTTTAAAATTGTGTTCATGTTCATTTATTTAAAATTATATATGTTTGTGTTCGTTCATTTAAGTAGAACAAACATATTCGTAAACATATAATTGAACATATTCATGAATAATAAACAAATAAAAAAGAAATGAACATATATCTTATTTTTTTTAGAAATGAAACAATAACTACATTATAAATAAATGTAATAAGTAGACAAATAATAATGTTTTTATTGATATAAAATAATCAAACTATAAACAAGATTTAAACAATTTATTAAATGAGTTTTAAATGAATATAAATGAGTATGTATTGTTCATGAACATAAATGAATTGAACACATATTATTCATGTTCAATTCATTTGATAAACGAGTCTTAAAATCTTATTTATGTTTGTTTATTTAGCTTGATAAACACGTAAAAATCAAAATAGTCATAAACTGTTCATAGAACACTGTAACACTTCTCACTCATCCCAATGTATGATAGGACTGGAAGACATTACTAGAAAACTGTCATGCTTTGTACAAATTTTTTTCTTTTATGAAAACATTCATTTAATGAGGTATTATAACTTAACCATATCAATTTTAACATTTGAAAACATATTTAAAGTTGTTTGAATCGTAAAACAAGTATTTAATGCCCTTTTATTATTAAAACGATATTCTGTTGTGATGAGTTGAAGGGTTTCACAAATACTTGAACTTCAAAATAGGGGTGAGCGTTCAATCGAATCAAATCGAACCGAATGAAAAAATTTTGAGTTAATCGAGTTGACGAATCATATTTTATCATCCTAATTTGATTTGAAATTTCCTCGAATTGAGTCGAGTGAGATCGAATTCGAATCGAATTGAATCGGATATATTTGTTCGAGTTAAATTTTAAAAAATAATTTTTGGTCCTTGTAACCACTATCACCCACCGTAATAAAATTTGTCCACCATAATTAAAATTTTTATGAACTTTCATCACCTCATAATTTATTTATTAATCTTTTATATACGGGGTTAGCTTCTTTGCTTGCTTAGTTATTTCAATTATCTTCAGATTCTTGTCACTATGTATTTTTGAATTAAAAAATATATTAAATGTAAAAATGTGATTTTTTAAAAAAATATTTTAAAGATAAAATGTGAAATTGATATTAATATAAAATTTTAACACAAAAATTTTATGGCATCATTAATAATTCAATTTTAATATAAATATTCAATATGACTAAACAAGTCAATAATATAAAAAAATAAAATGTGAAATTTAATTTAATAATATAAATAGTAGATATAAATAAAATTATTACTATTAATGTTTAGGGATTTTTTTAGATAATTTTGATTTTTTATTTGGGAGTAAAGGATAAGAAGTAAAAGTTTAGGGGGGAAATAAAATGTTTTGAGGAGTAAAAGTTTGAGGGAAAGTAAATAGGGGAGTAAAATTTTGGAGAGAAAATATTAAAAAAAAAAATTGGGGTGGGGATGGGCTTGGGGTAGATGAGGGGTGAAATGGGAAGGGAGTAAAAGTTTTAGGGGGAAAGTGGGAGGAAGTAAAAATTTGGGGGGAAAATAAAAATTTTTAAAGATTTTTGGGAGTAAAATTTTGACGAAAAGTAAATGGGAGAGTAAAATTTTGGTGGGAAATGGATTTTGGGTAGATGGGGGGTTGGGATGGGAAGGGAGTAAAAGTTTTGGGGGGAATGTGGAAAGGAGTAAAAGTTTTGAGGGAAAAGTAAAAAGGTTTGGGAGTTTGGGGTAAAAATGTAAAATATTATAGTTTCATATTCGATTTATTCGAATTATTTGAGTTATTCGAATTCGAAAACTCAACTCGATTCGAACTCGAAATTCGAAAAAAAATTCAAGTTGACTCGAATAACTCGATTCATTTAACACGAAATTCAATTTTTTTTTTAATTTTTTCGAGTCGAATCGAGTTTTGCTTACCCTTACTTCAAAATATTTAATTAAAAACCTAAGAACTGTTGGAATATTTTCAAATATTTAAAAATGGGAGGAGATTGTTAGAACATTTTTAAATATTTATAGTGTTCCAATAACTATAAATGAATGAGTGTAATTAATCAAAAAATAAATCTTTTGGTCATTAGTTAAAAGTTATATCATTTGATTTTAAAAAAAGAATTATAACTATTCAAACAATATTACTTGAATAGTTATACAATTAGATGAATAATTATTATTTTATTTATTCAGAAAGACATTTATTGAAAAATGTCTTTATGAAGAGACATAAAAATTCTTATAAATAGGGATGAGATTTCATTTGGAAATCACACCAACAAATTCTAAAATTCTTTATTTCCTTCATTTATTTTTTAATATTATTAGATTATTCTATAAAGTATTACTGCAGAAATCCTTTGTAGAAATTGAGTTTCTTGTTATACATTGCTCAGTGGACTAATCTCGTCTGTGCAAAACGCAAATAGTCGTTGGCTTCATTGTATCCTCAAGGTTAATTTACTTGAAACTCTTCTACACAATGAAGATAGATGGGAGTTGATATAACCTTAAAGATAGTAGCTTGATACTTATATTTGAGCCTTGTCCTATTTCTTCTTTTTCTGTTCCAGTTCCGTCCGTGTCTTCAAGATTTTCCTTACCGGAGATTTGTATTAACAATTTTAAGGTTATATTTCATGATGACTACTACAAACACATGAAAGTGAAACGCTAAAGAGTTATGGGACAAATTGGAGACAAGATACATGACCGAAGATGCTACAAGTAAGAAATTTCTTGTCAGCCGTTTGAATAATTATCAAATGGTTGATGGTTGTTCTGTTATGGAACAATTTCATGATATTGAAAAAAATGTTAAATCAATTTAAGCAATATGATATGAAAATGGATAAAATGATTGTTGTATCCTCTATAATAAACAAACTTCCTCCATCTTGGAAAGATTTTAAAAGAAGTCTAAAATATAAGAAAGAGGAAATATTTCTTGAGGCTTCGGCAAATCATTTTCGTATTGAAGAAGAATATCGAAAGCAAGACCATAACCTAAACTTTGAAAATGCAAAAGTGCATGTTACAGAGGAAGTACAGACTACTAAACCATCTAAGAGAAAGTTCAATAGACTAATAGAGCACCTAAGTTCAAAAAGAAACAAAAGGGCACATTCTATCATTGTGGTAAGCCAAGACATTTCAAGAATGAATGTCGGTTTTAAAGAAGAAATCATCTTCTAAAGTTGATAATAATGAAAAGTTTGTTGCAATGATATTTGAAATTAATATAGCAAAAGATGATAATGCATGGTGGATTGATACTAGAGCAACCAAATATGTGTGCAAAGAATACTTCTAGGCAATTTCAATCAATTTAATACTTCTAGTATTCAATTTAATCCACATTTCATATTTATGTAAAAATTACTATTTTACCCCTAACATTTCAACTTTTTACAATTTAGTCCTTAAGCTCATAAATTGAAACCTAATCATTTTAATCCTCCATTGAAGCTAGCTGAATTTCTTAAGGACTTATATCAACCCAAATAAACCATCGTGTCATAAATTTACCATGAATTTTTACTATTTTCACAAACCAATCCTTAAATGCAAATTTCATCAAAAATCACTTTACAAAACTTGTTTATTTCTCAACAAAGAATCATAATCTATCAATTAACATCAACAAGAATTCAAGAACATTCATTTCATAACCTCAACCTTTAACAATTTTACAAATTGACCCTCGGGCTAGCTAGATTAAGCTAAAATTAATTTAAAAACATAAAAATCATTAAAAACGGGACTTGAAAATCATATCATACAAGTAAAATTCAAAACAAAGTTCTCTCCCCCCTTCAATGGTGTATTCGACCAAGCAAGAAGAAGAAATGAAAAGATGACAACATTGTTTCATCTTTTCTTTACCTAATTTTCTTTTTAATTACCTAATTACCATTTTGACCTTATTACTTATTAAAATTTACAACAAAACCTTGTCCATGCACATCCACTATCACTTTAATTGGTCTATTTACTATTCAAGTCCCTTAGTTTAAAGTTTCATATCCATTTGACCCTTTTAACTAATAAAACTCAACTTTTTCACCTTTTATGATTTAGTCTTTTTCATTTCATTAACTACTTAAACATCAAAATTTCTTAACAAAATTTTAATACAGACATAATATATTCCCATAGACATTAAAATAATAAAATAATAATAATTTACTCATCAAAATTGTGGTCTCGAAACCACTGTTCCAATATCACTAAAAACGGGCTGTAACAATCAGGATCATGAAGCACAGAAAGATCTTGTTGGTCTACCAAGGGTGGAAACCTTCATAGAATACCTAAGTAGGAGATAGTACGTTGGGAATTACCTGTCTATTGGAGTATCTTAAAGGAATTGACTAAAAGAATACTATGAGGTTATATTGGGGGCACAAGTCCATTATGGAAAGAGAATGTTATTCAGCCACACACTATAGTTGAGTTTGATAAAATAAGGTATCAAAAAGAGACACTATTTAAGAAAAATGATTAAGTTAAGGACCCGCAATCAAGGCGATTAATTGAATAACCACAATAGTTGTCATTGGTTTGTAATGGAGAATATGGGACAGCATTGAAGCATATCTGGAAGGGTACAATAAAAGTTGAAACAATAAATAGTAGGGGTAAGACCTGTATGAGAATATATTTAGATAGAACATGGTTATTGTAACGGCCTAAATTTCAGTGATACAAGAACAGTGATTTGAAGTCACTAAATCTGACATGTGAGCTTAGATATTAGTAAGTAAATGTTAAGTGTGGTTTTAGAAATAATTTTGAATTAGTGAAATTATGTAGTGTAGGAAGTTGTAGATAAAACAGAATAAAAACGAGGTATCAAGACCTTGAATTCATAAACCGAGCCATAAATATTTTTAAAAATATTTATGGAGTGTAAATAAGTTAATATTAAAGTTTCGTCAAGAAATTTTAAGGTTTCGGTAGTTAATTAGGTGAAAAGGACTAAATTGAACTAAGTGCAAAATTGTGAGATGTGATTAAATAGCTCTAGTAATAATTAAAAAAGGACTAAATAGGCAATTAGACACCTATTATTGGGCTGGACGGCATGTGTGTGCAGGAAAATTAAAAAAATAAAGTGTGAACAAGGGGCAAAATTGGAAATAAGGTAATAATTTAATTGTAAAATATGATGTATTAGGTAAAATCTAGAGTTTTCTTCATTTTTGTTCATCTTCATCAGATAAAACACCATTAGAGAGCTTTTAAGAATCTGGTTTTTATATCCTACAGCATGTAAGTTCAACTCTTGATTATTTCTTGTAATTTTTGTATTTTTGAGACTTTTACAACTAGGTCCATATGTTTAATTCATTAGTTTTTGATAATTTTGAAAGTTGCCATGAACAAGTGATGAAATTATATGATGATTTATTATGGAATTGAGGTTTTAATTTTATTATATGATGATTTTGTGAAGAGATTTTTATAGAAATCATTATTTAGGACCTAATTGTGAAAGTTGTGAAATTAGGGTTTTGTGATGAAACTTTGAATGTCAAAGGCTGTGAAATAGTTTATAATGTTTAAATAAAGTGTTATTTGAGAAGAATTAGTTCAATTGATGAATAAATTAAGTAGGGACTAAATTGTAAAAAAATTAAAAAGTTTGGGGTAATAGTGTAATTTCAAAAATTTAAGGGCATAATTTGAGAAATAGAATAGAATTGTAATGGATGCTAATGAAGGAATGATTTTATAATTATAGATCAAGAAAACGAAGTGAATCGTGGAAAGAAAAAAATTTAAGAATAGTCCCTGAATTTCTACGACTTTTGCAAATTAGCCCAGGTAAGTTCATATGGCAAATTTAATGTTTTATTATGAAGATATTATGATTTTTAAGTATATTATTGTAGATGAATACTATCAATTTGTAATAAGTATGAAATAATAGTTAAATAAAAGTAAACATTAGTTGGAACAATGGATTTGAGTGCTTTCATTCTGTGACCACGATGAATTGACGGAAAAGATGTGAAAAGTGCGCCCGTTTAAGACCATAGCTGGGCTATGGCATCGGTGCAATGTGATATGTGTTCCCGTATAAGACCATAGCTGGGCTATGGCATCGGTGAGATGTGATAATGTGATTCCGTATAAGACCATATCTGGGATATGGCATCGGCATGTGATGTGATCCGTGTAAGACCATAGCAGGACTATGGCTTCGGTATGTGATATGTGACAATGTGCAAGTCCATAGTTTTCTATGGCAATGTGTTAATGAAGCACTCAATTCCATTAGTTCTCCATAATTTGTCAATGGTAATAAATGAGAAAAAAAAAAGGGGCCCAAAGAAGTTAAATTTGTGAATAGGAATATGAAAATTATTCAAAGGAGCTTAATAATGGATTTGTGATTTACAGGGTAAAGTAGTTAAATTAAAAGATATATGATTGTGTACAATATTCGGTAAGATTTGTGTTTTTATGCCTATGAGCTTACTAAGCTTCAATAAGCTTACTTGTGTATGTTGATATTTTTATGTAGATTGAATTAAAGTGAAGCTGGTAGATCGGATCAACACAACAAGGCACACTATCCAGATCAATTCCGGTAGCTTTTGTTTTATGTTTAAAGATTTATATGGCATGTATAGAGTTTAAAGGAATTGAAGTAAAGATGTTATAAACTAGTTAACAATATTTTGTACTAAAATAGTTTTTGGTTAGTAGCAATAGTTTGATTTTGAAAATTCACCATAAATTATGAAAATCTAATTAGAGGTTGAATGAAATATGAAATTAAAGCTTATTGAGTCTAGTTTCTTATAAAAGAAATTATGTAAGAAATGGAATTGTAAATCATGAGATATAATAACTTTTGTGAGACAAGATCAGAGTGATTTTGAGCTCCCCTATTCTGATTTTTAAAAATCATTAAAAATTTTAAAAAAATAATTAGGAGTCATACTATATATGTATGGATTCGTTATTGAGTCTATTTTTAACTGAAACAAACAGCATGGTTATTTGAATTCTGTACAGGGAGAAATTTGGTTTGTAGTACACAGGGGTCAGAGTAGCCAAACTCTGAAATAGGGGAGACTTTAACTAATAAACTGTACTAATTGGCCCAACCAAAAATTCTAGAAAAAAATTAGTAAGTAGATATATGAGTCTAGATTTGGGAAAAATTTACGGATTTAGATTTAGAGTTTTGTAACTCGAGATATGATTTTTTTAGCGACTGTGATGCAGTTGGACAGCTTATCTGAAAAGTATGATATAAATTGTCTGAATTCGGTTAAGTGCTCAAATAAGTTTAGTATTGCCTTTTGCTCGACTCCGGCGACGGTCTCGGGTAAGGGGGCGTTACAGTTATGACCAGACCAAGGATTATACATGCCAATATCCGGCTCAGAGTAATTGAAGCATTGGCTACGCCAGCTAAGTTCGCAGATTTCCCCCACAAAATCCAAGGAGTTTAACTCTGTGCATAGAATTTCTTTTTCTTAAAATTTAAGTAGTCTTTTATAATTTTGTATGAACATACCTCACTAAATTCTTTTAAACTTATAACATTTTATTACTTGGATTCAAGGTAGATAAAGACTTGGAAATCAACTGGAGGGACCAAGCCAGTCCCTGCTAGAGTTAAAAGTTGGGCATGGTAGCTGACTCATATACGTAGAGGGGCCCCCTTATAGGTCACGCCTAAGGGTCTAAAATGATTGTGTCTATAATTTGATCATTAATATAAAATTTTTAAATAACTGTCATGTTTACTTAGGAAACCAAAGCTGTAGGAATTTATTTTTAGATGAAATGAGTCTTAGCAGTAGTTAGTTGTTGGAAAAGTTGGGTTGTCTAAGTACATGGTAAAAGTAGGCAGAAATTTTGTTAAGATATTTAGATTGTTTGTGACATTCAGTACCTAGACCTATTGATCGGTTCAAGTATAAGGTGTTACAACATTTCCTTCCATTATATGCTTGGGGTCCACCTTTCTAACCTGACGTCATCAAGCCATTCTACAACACGTTTATTTACGACTTGGAGATTTTCTAACTTTTCATGGAATCGGGCTCTTACTAGCTCATACACTTTACTACTAATATAGGATAAATAAGGTTTTAAATTCTTAATCCAAAATATAAGAAAATTTTGAAATACATATTCATGTTAACAACTTGTTTTCATAACTTTTTATTGTGAAACTCGGCATGGAAATTGGACACAATAAATTGAATGCAATAGCAAGTATATGCTTTCGGAAGAGTCCAAACGCTACTCAGATGGTAGATGGTAGATTTGATGGAGGTGGCATGGTTTGATATCAAGCTTATCCCTTTCTCTTTGACAACTTACTGACATAGGTTTTTGAGGAAAAAATATGACACGACTATATTGGCTCCTTATCAACAATGACAAATGCAATTGGAGAAATGTTTCGGTTACCATATTGTGCCACTACCAACAACAGTGTCTGCTTATATTTGTCATATAACCAAGTATTGTCTATTTGAAAAATGGGCTTACAATGTGGAAATCCTTTAATGCATGGCTTAAACATCCAAAATAATCTATGGAATATACGCTTATTCTGAACTTCTTGTCCAACATTGATGTATAAAAGGAGCACTTCCAATTTAACCACGATACAGGAACAAACTGATGCCTTGCCACCAACCTGCTGGAAACTTAGTATAAAATTCATCCCAATCACGAAACAATTCTTCCATTGCCTTTTGTTTCACGTACTATGCCTTGTAATACGAGACAGTGTAGTTATATTGACTTTGGAGGTCAACGATTAACACTGAGATTAAAATCATCAGGTATTGTTACCCCATCGACTTCATGCATTGACATATGATTTTGGAATCCAATTTATGATGATCAGTCATTAACCATCGAATAGTGTATGTACGTGGACCATTATACTTTCGTATGTCCTAAATCTAATTCATTTTTAAAAGTGAGGCCATGATCCACCAATTGCACCCACCACCAAATTTAATGCACTTATTAACAAATATAGTTAGGGTTGACTCCACCGTCTTATAATGGTAGGACACTTTAATGTTTTAGTGCTTCACGGCTGCTTGTACAACCTCATTCGATGGAAATTATGTCCCAATAGGTAGACCCTCGAAATATAAAGTTGAAAGCATATAAGTCAGCAACATATTAGGATATTTGGGAAATTCTAACGCATCCATTGCATCTTCATCGATTAGGTGCATATGAGAGGAATGTTCATTTGGTGGAAGATCCAGTAATGCACTTGTGGCAGGGAAGTCTGCATCGACGCAAATATTCTTGTTCAGCGGCTTCCACTTCATCATGGTCTGGATCACTAAATTCAATCGTGTTTGTGTCAGTATCCCTCTCCTCTTCCTCTTCTTCAATATAACCTGATATGAACTTGGATACTGAAGGTTGTATCATCATGGAAGTTCCCTTTTTAATGTAGGAAAATGGATCTTCATATGGAGGAGGTGCGGATGTTGATGGTGCTGCATATTGTTATGGATATTTTAGACTTAAATTCAAATAAAATTCCAACTTGTGTACATAAGATCGTCCTCTAACAAGTGCAGTATACTGGCATATATTAGCAGGATCACATTGAAGATATAATGCTCCAAACATATCTACAACAAGACTGGATGAAGATGGAATATCGGGTAACGCTTTCCCCTACTCAACAACACTCAACTGTGCATAAAGCTTCACTACATTATTCCCGGCTGAGGAATGTGTTGCGATCATAGTTTCAACATCATCATCTTCAGCTAATTCATCGAGTATGTAAAAAGTCTATAAAATAGAGTGGACACTACCTTCCCACAATGACCGACAGTTTTCCTGCTAATTTTTACCATCAATTCTTTTATTTTGATGTTCTTATTGAACGTGGTGTTTATCGAGCGTCTTGAATTAAATATAACACCGTTTTCAATATAGTGAACTTGTCCATTGTAATGAACTACAACATTGAATTTAACGTTAATCTTCTTAAACCAACCTGCACATTCAAAAAAATAACAAAACAATATAATAATTGCATACAAATAACATTATCGACGCCGACTTTTTTGATAAAAATGATAGTGCAAATTACTAAATTAAAGAAATACTTTTAAAAAAGTACAACTAAGAAAAGAAATCTTATTTCGGCAAAAGGGAGAGTAGCTTACAAATAGAAGAAATTGTGAGAAAATTTCCACGAGAGAAATGGAAAAAAAATTATATAGCATGCGTTGAGGTATTTTCATAAATTTTATACTCAATTTTGAAATTTCGAAGTCTGAAACCACCATTTAACATGGTGATTTCAGAAAAAAAAAAATATTAAAACGTTACGTGGCTTGATGTTGTTGGAGATTGGGGTTTGATGGACTGAAGAGAGTAGAGCAAGATAATTTTTTTTTAAAATTTGATTTATTTTTTTCCAACGAATGCTTTTATTGACTGTTGGGTAAGGGTCTAAAATTGCTCCCAGCTGGCAATTTTAGGAAAAAAAACTATTTTTTTTCTATTTTGGAATCGCCGTGTGAGGGGCTACTTTTTGGGGAAAATTATGTGCTAAAAAACTACCATATCTTTTTAAATAGAGTATTACTACATAGTTAGACACCAAACTTTCATAAATTTTCATTTTAGACACCAAAAATTAAAAAAGTTTACAATATGAGTATTGTTGTTACATACTTTTATCATTTGAGTCATCCATCGTTAATTTATATACACTCATTTTAGTCCCTCAACTTTAATAAGTTTTCACTTTAATCACTCATTTTACTTTTTAGAACTAATCTTTTCCCCAAAAAACTAAGTTTTTATAAGGAATTAAATGATTCAACTATTGAGATGAAACCCAAATTTTTCATTTATAACTCAATTCCATGTACAAACTAAGGTTTTTCTCTATAAAAACTTAGGAAAATCCTTGTAAAACCCTTATTTTTTTTCCTTTTATTTAAAAAAAAACTAAAAATAATAAAAGAATTTTAAAAGATAAAAGGAAAAAAAATTAGAAAAATGAAATTAATTCTAAAAAGGAGAAAATAAAGCGAATTAAAAAGAAAAACTATTTTTTCTTACCCAAATTTGTCTCTTTTATGAAAAAAATAATTTAAAAAAAAAAATCAAAAAGATAAAATGAGTTTGCAAAATGAGAAATTATTAAAGTTAGGTGACTATAATAAGTGTATGTAATGACAAATTAACGACAGGTGACTAAAATGAGAAAACTTTGTAACAATACTGCCCATATTGCAAACTTTTTATTTTTGATACCCAAAATAAATAAAAAAATTATAAAAATTAAGTGATAACTTATCCTTTTAAATAATCTAAAACTTACAATACTTTTTAAAGGGATAAATCTCAAAATCATACGTGAACTTTGATTTAATGTATAATTTTATACATGAATTTTAATTTGGTGCAATTATATACGTAAAACTCAAATTGTAGTTTAAATGTATACTTAAAACTTTAATTTTGATTTAATCACACACATTTAAAGAAATAAATACATCAATTTATTTTTATACTAGATAAATATAATTATTTATATATGCAATATATAAATATAAACTTATATTATATTGATAATTGTATTAATAATTTACAATATTGAATCAAATTAAAATTCATATATACAATTACGTATTAAATCATAATTTTATTTTTGATGTTTATTTTTTTAAAATAAATTTTTTATAGTAATTAAAATATTCACCACTAATTTCAATGATAAATTTTAAAACTATAATATTTTATAATAAATTGCTAATATAATGGGCAGTTGAAAACATGTTAACGATAACGATAAAACAAGTAAGCTGGCCAAAGTGGGTTAAGTGAGAATTTGCCGCATTTTAGTGGTGTTATGTTAATAACCGATTTATTTGATTTTATAAATAAAAAATATTGCTTCAAATTTTGAATAATTATAAGTTCAGTTAACTTCACTATTTAATTTCGCAATTATCACATATTATAGTAAATATAATATTACCCTAATATTAGGGAAACAAATAGGGGTTCTTTTGAAAATTTATAACCATCAATGGGCTATTTGCCAAGCCTTATATCATCGACTCCGACGAAGTTTAATACTTATATACACAAATTAGACTTCTCCGCCGTTCCGGAGTTGCATTCTACTCCACTTTTCTTTTAATTTTTCTTATCCAGTATTAATTTTATTAATCCCCACACGGAATCGGGCCACATTCTTCCCCGCCTCTTCTTTTTCAAATAAAACCAGAAAATGAAACGAAGTTGAAAAACCCAGAAAAGAAAAACAAAGAAAAATTTTTTATTACTTTTTTGGAGAGATTTCTTTATTATTTTTTTTCTCAGATTATGGGATCTGTTACAATGGACCCTGCCGTTTTGGATAATATAATATGTCGTTTATTGGAGTTTAAGCAGGAAAGGACAGGGGGCAAGCAAGTGCAGCTGATGGAAGGTGAGATCCGTCAGCTTTGCACTGTTGCAAGGGAGATATTTATTCAACAGCCTACTCTTCTTGAACTTGAAGCTCCCATTAAGATATGTGGTACGCCTTTATGTTCTTTTTTCAATATATATTAGCTTTTTAATTCATATTTTCTTTTTTGGATTTTCCATTTGAAAAATGGTGGAAATTCATGTTTTGGTTCTTTGGGTATTTTAGTTTTAGGATTTGGGTGTTCCTAATTTTGACTGGTTAAGGGAAAAGTTGAATTCTTTGAAGAAATGTTATTAAGGGAAAAGTTGAATGCATTTGAAGGAATTAAGGAAATGTGTGTGTGTTCCTGAATGGTATCGTAAGTGCTTAGGAGCTGCAATGAGATAATACTTGATTTCTTATTTAAATTGCATTAACTGAAAATTATTTACTTTTTGATGTTGTTCTTGGTATGATTTGTTTCTTAGCCTGCTTGCTAATTGATGTAAAATGGAAGTAGCTATTAATCAACTCTGCCATTAAAATAATCTGAATTAGATGAGATATATGGATGGTGCGAACTTATCACCTTCTTGGTGCATTGCATCCTTGTTTTGGCTTTTCTCTGGAATTTAATGCCATAGGAGGAGCAGAGGGTAGCTACGGTCTAGGGATGAGGATCTTTAAACTTGGTTTGCTTCTTTTTATCTTAGTTACTCGAGGATGCCTTGTGTAGGCAGGGAAGTCTCTGAGGTTGAGAAAGGTCAGCTATTGAAGAGCAATGGATGGGGAAGGCAGGATATTTATGTTAATCCTCAATGACTACTCTAAGATTTGTTGAATGTTAAAGTAGAAACCATTTATTAGTAGAAATGCTTGTCTTAGACTTCGGCAATTATGAGGTTAAGAAAAGAAAAGTTATGTCAATGTGTGTTCTGCAGGAATAATCACTTCTGTTGGGAGGGAAAAGATTTATACTATAAACATGATATTTTCCAGGTTTTATTAATTCATGCCCTTTAATTGAGTTAAAATAACTAATTGTAAGCAAGCACCTTATAAGATAACATTTATGAGCTGATTCTCTCTCCAACCATGGTATAAAAATCATTTTGGTCGTATTTGCACATAAATTATTTGTTTTGGAGATTGTCAAGTCTATGCAATAATGCAAATATCCTCCAAAGTTAGCTTTACATATTTTCTGTTACAGTCTGTTGCATTGTATTTCTCTATGTTATATGCATGGGGGTTCTATGGGAAAACTATTATTGGGTGATTATGTGAGCAACCTCAAAGTTCTTAAGTATTGTTAGAAAGCTAAACCAATTTTTATGAAAATCAATGGTGAGGAATTCTTCATACTGTTGTGAAAACTTCCAATTATAAGTAAATAGGACTAAATGATTCCTCAATGCTCATATCTTTGAATTCATTTTTATCTTATCTTTAAAAGATTGCTTCCTACATAGCACCAAAAACTGATGAGATAGTACTTGTTTGGTGCAACTTGGTAGTTTCGAATATGAATAGGTAAGCAATGCAGCCAGAACAAATATTGTAAAGCTGCTTATTAGTTTCACATACTGGAACTCTTCATAGTTTTAATTGAACTATAGGTGGAAACTATATCAAAATGGTAAAGTGAAACATGAAATAGAGCTCAATATTTCATATGCTAGTTCGACCGTAGTTCTGGATGACTATCTTCTTAATTCTGACAATTTATTGTGTCTTTTTTTTAGAAGTTTCAATAATTTGTGTTGTGCTGTTTTTTTTTTCTTTCAGGTGACATTCACGGGCAGTATGTTGATCTTCTGCGGATTTTTGAGTATGGGGGTTTCCCTCCCAGCGTTAATTATTTATTCCTGGGGGACTATGTTGATCGTGGCAAGCAGAGTCTAGAAACTATATGCCTTTTGCTGGCCTATAAGATCAAATATCCTGATAACTTGTTTCTTTTGCGAGGGAATCATGAATGTGCTTCTATTAATCGGATTTATGGATTTTATGATGAATGCAAACGAAGGTTCAATGTGAAAGTTTGGAGAATCTTTACCGAGTGTTTTAACTGTCTTCCCGTGGCTGCTCTAATAGATGACAAAATTTTGTGTATGCATGGTGGCCTTTCCCCTGATCTAACAAATTTGGATCAGATAAGGGCCTTAACCCGTCCAACTGATGTTCCTGATACTGGTTTGCTTTGTGATTTACTTTGGTCAGATCCTGGTAGGGATATCAAAGGCTGGGGCATGAGTGATCGAGGAGTCTCGTTCACATTTGGCCCAGATAGAGTCTCTGACTTCTTAATGAAAAATGATCTGGACCTCATTTGCCGTGCCCATCAGGTTGTTGAAGATGGTTATGAGTTCTTTGCTGACAGACAGCTTGTTACAATATTTTCCGCTCCCAACTACTGTGGCGAATTTGATAATGCTGGTGCAATGATGAGTGTTGATGAAAGCCTAATGTGTTCTTTCCAAATTCTTAAGCCTGCTGATAAAAGACCCGGGTTAAGTTGAGGGACACTACCGACTTCTGCCTCCGTTCCTACACAGATTTGCTGATGTAAGTTTCAACCTATACCATGAAGTTAATGATCTATTTTCGAGAATATGAAATGTTACTATTTATGTTGGTAGGTTAGATGCTGAACGCTTATTTTCATTTTGGTGATTTGTGGTTTAGAATCATTTATTTTCTAGTTATGGACATGTTGAGAACATTTGAGCACTAATAATAACTACATGTATTTACATACATGTATTGCAACTGTCCATTTTGATTTGTTATCAACAACCATCATTTCTCATGTTCATAATGAAAATTCTCGTAAAACTCTGAACCTATTTTTATGTTGTTTGCCTGTTTATAGCATGTCATTAGCTTTAAAGTTTCCCAAGTTTTTTCTTTGCCTTTGTTGGTTTTAACACATTTTTCGCAAATACAATTGTGATTTGAGATGAAAGTTTCTATGATTTTCAGACGCCAGAGTTGGAGGCTTTTTGAAGATATGGGATATGCAATATCACCATTTCCTCATTTTAAGGGTGCAGATTATTTGTTTTAAAGTATATGAAATTGAAAGACAAGGAATGCTTGGTTCACATTGGGTACAACCAATGTCTGACAAGTGATATCTTCGATTTTTATTTTCCCCAATTTTGTAGTGATAAGGGTCTTTTGATATTTTCATTGATTTTGTTAAATATATTTGGCACCTAGAGTTTCATTCTTGAATTTTTTGATGGCAACAATTGCTACCGATGAGTTTTTCCTTTTTTTTTTTTAGGTTACAAAAGAGATTGTAATTTAGGGATATGAGCGAAGGACTCACATAAATGTTGATATTTGAATCCAAACTAATTGAGCTAAGCTTTGAATTTTGTTCCTTTCTTTTGAAATGTTGTTTATGCTTAAATCTAAGTGGATTATGATCAATATTTGTTGAAATGTAATACGGGAGAAAAGTTTCAACGGTCATGAAATTGAATTTCTGTATTATTTGTTACTTTGATTTTTATTTCTTCAAACGGTGCATTTTTTACAAGGTTTAGTCTAGTGAAACGATGCTGGTTTAATGAGTTGAAACGGTGCGTTTTGCATCCGTGTTTCTTAATTGAAATGAAGCGAATTATGTACACAATTGTCACTACCAGTTGTCAAAGTAATTTGAAACTGTTGTTTTACCTTTTAAGTTGTGACGAAGGGTTAAGAAGTTATGGATGAAAATAGTATTCTCAACCTCTTAAAATTTCTCTGTTCTCTTTGATTTTTTTTTCCTTTTCTATGCTTTTTTTTTTTTGGAATTTCTAAGCTCGTATCAAAGGTATCAGAGCCATTAATCCTTTATGGCCAATGAAGATATCACCACTCGGTTGCAGAAAGAAATGGGTCACTTACAAAAGGAGATCGCCCAGCTACAAATTGATTTTTCTCAAATGGATGGTAAGCTTGAGACACAATTGAAGGAGATTAGAGAAGAGTTCAAGGGTGAGATTAAGAGTGAGTTGCTTTGTTCGAAAGATATTTTGGCCAACCATCTAGGGCAGTTTTTGGGTCAACACTAGAGAAAGGGAAAGGCATTCTGGGCACACCACCACCAGGGTTCCCTTTTAAAGACACCTTGGCAGTTTCTCCAGCACCTAAGTTGATTTACACAGGAGCTACTTCACGGATGAGTAGTATTGAGACACTACCAAAGCTATTCAAGTTTGACTGACCATGTTTTGATGGACCGACTTCAGGGGCTGGTGGTTGAAGCTGGAGCAATTCTTTAAGTCTGAAGGAGTCTTGGATCATGTCAAGGTAAGGCTTTAGATTGGAACCATTTTTTTTGCTCATAAGGGGCCTTCATGTACTTACCTAATATGTATATGCACAAGGCTTGAAGGATAGATTTGGGTCCAGTTCATTTTTGGAACCCATGGCAGAGCTGGTTTCACTCAAGCAACAGGGTATTGTTGACCAGTACCATGATACCGTGTTGCCTTTGTAAGCTTGTTGAACCAATTACATTTGCCTAAAAATTGTGCTCTCAGTAACTTGCAGAGAGACATGGACCAATATTTGCAGCTCTTCAAGCCTATATCATTAGTAGAGGGCTTCCTTGCTGCTCGACAAGTGGAGAATATTATGCTACATAACTAACAATCAAAGAAGTATATTTAGTCAAGTACTAGCAAAGCCTCAACCTTGTTTTCTACACCTAAAATGCTGCCATCTATTGGATCTATTGTAGGATAAGGTAGACTTATATCTGCTATAAGTGGTCACAAGGGACTTGTTAAGTCTCTTTCTCAAAGTGAGATGGAAGATAGGAGAGAGAAGGGGTTGTGCTTTTGGTGTGCAGCTAAGTACACTCCTAGCCATAAGTGTACTAAGTCTCAATTGTATCAGTTGGTTGTAAAGCCTCAATCTGATGTGGAAAGTGAAGTCAAGAGTTTTCAATCTGATGAGTGTCAAGACTGTATGGATCAACTTGAGCCTAATGACTAAGAGGAGGAGACTTGTACACCATTGACTGTAACAACCCTAGCCCGTATCCGACGCCTGGACAGAGTTTGAGGTGCTACCAAAATTAAACATTAATAGACGAACAAAATCGAGTCATAAATCGGTATTTCAATTTAAAATTTCTCAAATTTCATCTTTAAGTCCCTAATATGGACCTACGAGGCCCAAAATACGCTTAGGAAGTGATTTTGGACTAAACAGGGAGTTTTGGAAACTTTTCCTTGAAAATAATGGCACACGCCCGTGTAGCCTGAGACATGCCCGTGTAGCCTGCCCGTGGGGCTCAACATGGCCGTGTGGCCTACCCATGGGCAGATCTGACTTATTCGCACGGGCGTGGGACTAGCCTGTGGGCGATTTTAACTTTTCCACACGGCCTGGGCACACGCCCATGTGTCTTGGCCGTGTGAAAAATAATTTTTTAACCATTTTTGAACTATTTTCACATACTAAACACACCTAATTCATGTCCAAAACATTTACTTATAAATCTTGATCAAATAACACTCATTTATCTATTTTCTGCACCTAAACTTAATTATACACTAATAGAATCCAACCAATCAATTATTTTAAGCCAAAACATGTATATTTCATTTTTAAACACAAAACATCGCATTTAACTTACTTTGCATACTTAATCATTTAAACAACTACATTATCAAATTAACCCCTATACATGTCATATAAATCAAAATGTTGTTTAACAAAAATCTACCGGAGTAAATCTGGATAGTGTGATCCTTGATGTAGATCCGATCATCCGTATGTATACAAGTCAATCTACAAAACAAATATCATACACAAGTAAGCTTATAAAAGCTTAGTAAGCTCATAGGCATAAAAACACAAATCTTACCGAACATTGTACACAGTTATATATATTTTAATTTAACTACTTTACCCTGTAAATCACAAATTCATTATTAAGCTCCTTTGAATAATTTTCATGTTGCTATTCACAAATTTAACTTCCTTGGGCCTCTTGTTCTCATTTATTTCCATTGACAAATTATGGAACACTAATGGAATTGAGTGCTTTATTATCACTTTGCCATAGTAAACTATGGACTTGCACATTGTCACATATCACACACCGAAGCCATAGCCCTGCTATGGTCTTACACGGATCACATCACACGCCGAAGCCATATCCCAGATATGGTCTTATACGGATCACATCACACGCCGATGCCATATCCCAGATATGGTCTTATACGGATCACATCACATGCCGATGCCATTCCCAGATATGGTCTTATACGGAATCACATCATCATGTCACACTGATGCCATAGCCTACCTATGGTCTTATACGGTAACACATATCACATTGCACCGATGCGACAACCTAGCTATGGTCTTAAACGGGCGCACGTATCACATCTTTTCCGTCAATTCATCATGGCCACAGAATGAAAGCACTCAAATCCATTGTTGCAACTAGTTTGTACTTTTATTTAACTATTATTTCATAATTATTACAAATTGATAGTATTCATCTACAATAATATGCATAAAAATCATAATATCTTCATAACAAAACATTAAATTTTACCATATGAACTTACCTGGGCTAATTTGCAAAAGTCGTGGAAATTCAAGGACTATTCTTGAATTTCTCCTTTCCATGATTCGCTTCGTTTTCTTGATTTATAATTATAAAATCATTCCTTTATTAGCATCCATTTCAATTCTATTCTATTTCACAATTTATGCCCTTAATTTTTTGAAATTACACTATCACCTTAAACTTTTCAATTTTACAATTTAATCCCTGTTCAATTTATTCATCAATTGAACTAATTCTTCTCAAATAACACTTTATTAAAACATTATAAACTATTTCACAGCCTTTGACATTCAAAGTTTCATCACAAAACCCTAATTTCACAACTTTCACAATTAGGTCCTAAATATTGATTTCTATAAAAATCTCTTCATAAAATCATTATATAATAAAATCCTAAATTCCATGATAAATCATCATAAAATTTCAGCACTTGTTCATGGAAACTTTCAAAATTATCCATAAAATCAAAAACTAATGAATTAAACATATGAACCTAGTTGTAAAAGTCTCAAAAACACAAAAATTACAAGAAATAATCAAGAGTTGAACTTACATGCTGTAGAATATAAAAACCAGCTTCTTAAAAGCTCCTAATGGTGTTTTTAGCTGATGAAGATGAAGAAAAATGAAGAAAACTCTAGATTTTACCTAATATATCATATTTTACAATTAAATTATTACCCTATTTCCAATTTTGCCCCTTGTTCACACTTGATTTTTATTTTCCTGCACACACATCCCGTCCAGCCCAATAATAGGTGTCTAATTTCCTATTTAGTCCTCCTTTATTTATTACTAGAGCTATTTAATCACATCTCACAATTTTGCACTTAATTTAATTTTGTCCTTTTCACCCAATTAACTACCGAAACCTTAAAATTTCTTGACGAAACTTTAATACTAACTTATTAACACTCCATAAATATTTTTAAAAATATTTATGGCTTGGTTTATGAATTTGAGGTCTCGATACCTCATTTTTATTCTATTTTATCTACAACTTCCTTTACTACATAATTTCACTAATTCAAAATTATTTCTAAAACCACACTTAACATTTACTTACTAATATCTAAGCTCACATGTCGGATTCAGTGATTTCAAATCTTTGTTCCGATATCACTGAAACTTGGGTCGTTACATTGACTGTGTCTTTGCATGCCCTACAAAGGTCTCAAGGACCAAGAACCATGAGGGTAGCTGCACAAATAAGGAATTCCAATGTATTATACTAGTGGATTCGGGAAGCACCCATAATTTTGTAGATGCCAGGTTGGCTCGACAGTCAAACCTTTTTGTGGAACTCTCTATTAGGCTGTAAGTCATTATTATTGATGGGGGTATCATGTCTACTCAGGGTGTGTTTATATTTGTACAGTGGTAGGCACAAGGTCATCAAATTGTAACAAATTTTTTAGTCTTAGCTCTCAAGGGATGTGACTTGGTTTTCGGTATTCAATGGTTAACTATTTTGGGGTCCATAGTTTAGAATATCAGTTTTCTTACTATGCAGTTTGAATATAATGATCAATGTTGTACTTTGCAGGGAATACTTCCAAGAACTATTCAGATGATGAATGGTACTCAAAGCACCAAGATGGTGCATCAGACTAGTCAGAGCCCTTAGCCATTGTTCATCACATCGAGCAAGTTTACCCTCTTACATATGTCAAGCTTGGTTGATAGTGAAAATCTGCAATTGGTATTGGCAGAATTTAAAGATGTATGCCAGTCTCTAAAGGAACTTTCACCTCACATATTGAAAAAACATTGTATTCCCCTCAATGATGAAAATGTGGTAGTGAAGGTCAAGTCGTATTGATATCCTATTGTACAGAAGAGTGAAATTGAAAGGCTCATAAAGGAAATATTTGAAGTTGGGGTCATCGAGACAATTGTAGCCCCTTTGTATCACCCATTGTTATGGTAAAAAAAAAGAAGATGGTAGTTGGTGTCTTTGTGTGGACTATAGGCAGTTAGATCAACATACCATCAATGATGCTTTCCCTATTGCTGTTATAGAAAAATTACTAACTAGGGACTGTTACCTATGTTTCCAAGCTTGATTTACGATCTAAGTACCATTAGATTCGCATGTGAGATATGTAACACCCCTAACCCGTATCCGCTACCAGAATAGGGTTTCAGAGCATTACTACCATTTGCAGATCACTAAAAAAAAATTCACTTAAATACTTACCAATTCAATGCATCAATAAATATATTACCATTCAATCAATGGCTTGGCACTTGCCTAAGCATCATCAACAACACTTGTTAGTGTACTTACACATATTTCATATAAATTCTTGTTTTATCAATATGACATATTTGAATTTAATTACTCGTCTTAACTTACATATTTTCCCTATGTTAACATATAAAAGATAATCTCATATGTACATGTCATGATACATATCATTCTCTTACCGTTTCTTTAATAACATATATCATTTATTTTATTATATCAACATTTCATGCACCATCATTTCCTTATATCTTAGGTATATTTATTTCGGTAATAGTTCGTATTAAACTTAACATAATTTAAATTCCATGTACCTATACTTATTTCATTTATCTATCTTATTAAATATTTCATACAACTATTCTGTACATTTATTTCAATATGACCAATTCCTGTAAACATTTCACATTACCATTTTGTATAACCAATTCATTTAACCATTTGTTATATTAACTGAATATTAGTTGTTCAACAGATATCTTGGCGTTTCTCTTCCACGATCTTATTTATCTTCGACATGATATCTTGTCTTTCAACTATGGTCTTACTCATTTTCTGTCATGTTGCCATGGTATCATTCAACCATGGTCTTATTCATTTCCCCGTCGCGTTGCCATGGTATCTTTCAACCATGGTCTTACACATTTCATGTCACGTTGCCATGGTATCTTTCAACCATGGTCTTACACATTTCATATCAGGTTGCCATGGTATCTTTCAACCATGGTCTTACATATTTCATATCAAAGTTGCCATGGTATCTTTCTGACCATCACATTTCATATCAAAGTTGCCATGGTATCTTTCAACCATGGTCTTACACATTTCATATCGAGAGCACACTCCGCGAACCTCATCCTTAAAGTGGGATTACGGTCCAAAGCTAAATCTCAGTAATATAAACTCATAGAGTATTGTCGGGATTACACCCGAGCTAAATCCCCGCAGCGACAATTACTCTAATGAGCTTGGATCGAATTACCGATCCCAGCTAAATTCAGACCCTAATTCGGATTACCCGTCCGGGCTAAATCCATTTTCCACATATTCTTCGGGAGGGCTATATCAGGATAGGATCACCCGTCCGGGCTAGATCCTTTTTTACCGTCAATTCCTTTTCAGAGATCTATCGAATTTTCCTTTCATTCAATCGGGATTTTCTTCCCATTTTGTCAAATATATCAATGTTTCATGAATTTCCATACAATGAACATTCAAATCATATTCACATCAATTACATACAATCTCAAGCATTTAAGAATATAATTCAAGTTACACGAACTTACCTCATTTCTTGTTTGTGTTTATAATTTCATTAATCCGATATCTTTTCTTTTTCACGATCGAGTCTCATATTTGAGTCGCCCGGATCTCTTTTAAATAAATTTGATCATCATTTTCATTCATTTCATATTCTAATGCATTTAATTAATGCTCTAAGCAAAATTACCATTTTGCCCCTAAACTTTTAATTAATGATGATTTCATCCTTGGGGTCAGGAAAATAAAATTCTTGCAATTTAATCCTTATTTCCAACTATTATTCTCATATATATTGATAACAGTCCATGAATTCTATAAAATATCAAAATTTTCCATAATTTCAACACTTTTCAATTTAATCCCTAAAACATGTTTTCCCCCGATCTTGAACTAAATTGATAATTTTGTTAAATTTTGTAATTTAAATAATAAAATAATCTATTTCATGCAATTTAGTCTTTTCTGACATTTTTACAAAATTGCCCATAAAGTTTTACTTTTATTCAATTTAGTCCCTGAGCCTAAAACATGCAAATTAGCCATGCTAGATGAATATTCATACATATTTTCCTCCTCCTCCTCTCCATTCCACATCCTTAAATTTATATAATATGCTTATAAGTAACATTATCAATAATTTCACTATTTACTTATATGTATATTCAAAGCTGTCCATTTGAGTCATAGTCACTAAATTATTTATTTCTTGAGTTACAGAACTCCAAATTAAGATATGTAAATTTTATCTGAAACTAGACTCACATATATTCTTACCATAAAATTTTCAGAATTTTTGGTTTAGCAAATTAGTACAGTTTATTCATTAAAATCACCCCTGTTCTGCTGTCTGACAGTTCTGACCCTTCTTCACTAAAAATTTATTATCTCCTTGTACAGAATTTAAATGATGTTCTAGTTTGTTTCTATTAAAACTAGACTCATTCAGGATTCTATACATATAAATTTAATCCCCTAATAATTTTTATTCATTTTTTTATGATTTTTCAAAGTCTGAACAGGGGAACCCAAATTCATTCTGACATTGTCTCACAAAATTCATTATATCTCAAAATTTACAAATCCATTGCTTACAATGTTTCTTCTATGAGAAGCTAGACTCAATAAGATTTAATTCCATATTTTTTTCATCTTCTAATTCGATTTCTACAATTTATGGTGATTTTTCAAAGTTAGACTACTGCTGCTGTCAATAACTTTTTTAGTGCAAGATATTAATTACCATGTTATAACACCCTTATTTTCTTTTTCTACACCATTTCTCATCACTTTCTCTTATTTTCTCTTCACTAACATATCAAGAACATAGGACCTCATGTAAGAAAACTCTACTATAACATTATTTCCATGCTTTATCAACAATAACAAACTTAAAAACATATTGAAATCTTGATGTACTTACCTTGTTCTCTTGATACCAATCTTTAACTTGATTTTCTCTCTCCTCCAGCTTCTATTTCTTGAATCCAACTTGACATTCTACCTCCCCATGCTCTCCTTAACATTTTTCTCTCTTGGTAGCTATGGAAATTCATTTGATTTTTGGGTAAAAAAGGTGAATTTTTAGTAAAAGGACCAAATTGTAAAGAAAGTAAAACTTTCTTTCTTCCTCTCTTTCTCTCACGTTAGTGCATGGGAAAATATGGATGAGAATTTCTCATATTTCTTTCTTTATATACTAATAAAATAATAATAAAATATCTTATTAAAATATTAATAAAATAATATTTATCTAATTAAATAATTATAAAATATCAAAATATCTCTAGCATCATTATTACTTTCTAGATTTCTCTCTCTTCCAATTGACCATTTGCCCCTTCATTATCTTTTAAAATTCCATCCTTGAGTCATCATTTAATTTGGTAAAATTACAATTTAGTCCCTCATAGTTCTTCATCTATTCAATTTGGTCCTAATTCATCCATTTTCCTTAGTTTCTAGATCATTCCACTCCTAAAATATTTACACTATTGGTCCTTCAAAATTTTTATATTTACACTTTAACCTTTAAATTTTGAGTATTTACTCTTGGGCCACAAAACTTTTCTCACTTTTACAATTTAGTCCTTTCTTAAATTAATATATCATAATATACTTCTCAATATTGACATAACTCAAAATTTCTCTTTTTTTCACTTTATTTCCTTATTTTACTATATTACTGATAATATTTTACTGTAAAAATTTTGGGGTATTACATTTCTCTCCCCCTTAAAATAAATTTCGTCCTCGAAATTTCCTTATTTTCTTTTGATCATGAATTTCATTATCTCTATAATTCTATAGTTTCTTTCTGCACATATTTACCTAGTTTATCATTTATATCCATTCTCTATCCTTTCATTTCACATTTTATTTTCAATTCAATATTTCACATTTGCCTCTCAGAACTTTTACCAACAGAAATAGAAGATAATATCATATGAATCTTATTATCAAGTGTTTTATCACATGTATTGGCTTGAAAAACTAAAGAAAGATAGAGTAATACCATTTGTGAATCAATCAGACTTGCGACTTTTAAATTTTTTTTTGTTTTTACTGTAATATACCTATTTATAACAGTTATATTCAAATATTTTTGCAATTTATTTACCAATCCATTGACTAGTATAGTCATCAATAATTTCACATTATTCAGTTCACTCAAAAAAAACTAATTCAGAAGGAATTTTCAGTTGACCATTCTGTAAATACCATATTTGAACAAATCGATTTTCCTATAAATAACTTCTTTATTTAACAGTGGTACTGTATATTCCAACTAGTTTTCAGAAAAATTTGATGTCTTTATTCAAAAGCCCACATTTACCTATTAACTCATTCTCAGTTCCGTCTGTATTATCAATTGTTCAACCATTGAACTTTTTTTTACTTTCCACTTCTGAACTTAATCAATATAAATCTCATGACTTTCATTGCTTATAAGTGTATTAGTAAAGGGGTATAGATCGTAAAGCCTCATAATTTAATTGTCATGTATTTACTCATATAACATTTATCATTCTCGGGTACTATAAAACATTTATCCGTATTTTTACGAGTTCTGCTTCATCATAACTAACATTTTTACTCAGAGATAATCCTTTACCTCGTAACGAAAATTGTTTACTTTTACTTACTTGGGTTGCATGGTTTTGCATGGTTGTTGTGTTCATTGTTCATTTTTGTTTTAATTGTACTAACGAAACGCTGCGTTTAGCGATGGGTTGGATTCGTTTAATGAAACAGAGTATTTTGGCTTAATTTGTTCGCACAAAACTTACCGTTTTAAGTAATCGTTGCCAAGCTGTTAAGGCCTGTTATTCTCTCATTTATTAGGTAGAGAACAAGGACATGAGACAGTTACGAAATTGGAGAATTCACAGTTCTTCTTCTTCTTGTTCATTTCTAAAATTTCTCTCTTCTCTTTTTAAATTTTCTTCTGGAAATTCGAAACGCAACAAGGGTATTAGAGCCCCAGCACGATCTATGGATACTGATGGAGTTACTATCAGATTGCAGAAAGAGATTGGTCAACTTCAGCAGGAACTGTCTCAACTTCGAGTTAACATTAATGCTAAAATGGCTACACGATTTAAGGAGTTTCAGGATGGATTTAAGGGAGACATACGGGCTGAGCTATATTCACTACTTGAGCAATTCTTAGGCCAGCCTCAACATCTTGGAGTGGGAAGCTTTAGCTTGGGTCAGGGCAAAGGGAAAGGTCTTTTAGGAGAGTCACCTCCTAGATTTCCTCATCGTGAATCATTGGTCCTATCCCCAAAGTCAAAACTAGAACCTACAACTCCATTTTCGCGGTTCCTGACTGATGAACCTAAGATCAATCAGCTCAAATGGGAGTGTCCCCGTTTCAATGGTGAGGATTTTCGTGGTTGGTGGTCTAAGTTATAGCAGTTCTTTGAAGCAAAAGGCACTACAGATCATGATAAGGTCTGGATAGTTATGTTGCATCTGGAGGGTAAGGCATTGGACTAGTTTTATTTTTTCATGCAAAGGCACTAGGGGTTGCATCAGCTTCTTTGGGAAGGCTATGTTCGAGGTTTGCAGGCTTGGTTTGCATTGAATGTTTATCAGGATTCTATGGAAGAGTTGGTTTCCTTAAAGCAACAAGGAACTGTGGATAAATTCTATGACCGCTTTGTAAGTCTTCTCAACCAGATCCAACTTTCTGAACGACATGCTTTAAGCATCTTTATTAGCAATTTGCGTTCAGAGGTTAGTCAATACCTTAAGTTGTTTAAACCCTCAAATTTGGTTGATGGTTATCTAGTAGCACAACAGGTAGAGACCATTTTGAAGGGAAATCCTCGAAGGAGTATAGTGATCAGTGAAGGATCGGGGTATCTGAAAACACTTTTCCTAGTTCTTATAGTGCAGGTACAAGTTATTCTAAACCGAGTTTTCAAGGGCCTAAGTCCCTTAATTCATACGTTGGTCTACCAACTACCGGGGGAGGGTCTATTGCTAGTTCTAAACTTCTGTCCAAGTCCCTTTTTCAGGGCCGAAATGGATGATCGAATGAAGAAAGGCCTCTTTTTCTAGTGTTTTGCTAAGTATACTCCCAATCACAGGTGTAATAAGGCACAACTTTATTAGTTGGTGATTAATCCTTTGGATGACATTAGAGATTTGTTTCCAATGATAAATAGTGATGATTTTATGGACTGTCCTGACCAGTTGGTTGTGGACGAGTCAAAGATGTCTCATTCTCCAGTTCTTTCATTGCATGCACTGCAAGGTACTCAAGGCCATTAGACTATGCGATTGGTAACTCGCATTAATCAACCCGATTTGTAAAGTTTATTGTTACAATTTGATGACGTATTTTAAGCTCCTATTAGTCTTCCTTCGCAGCGGCCACATGATCATCATATTCTTTTGCAGGATGAGAGCAAGATTGTGAAGGTGAAACCTTATCGATATCCTGCTATCCAAAAAGCTAAAATTGAGAAATTAGTTCAAGAAATGTTGCAAGTAAGAGTGATTCGGGACAACAATAGCCCTTTTGCTTCTCCTATTGTTATGGTCAAGAAAAAAGATAGAAGCTGGCGAATATGTGTTGACTACAAGCAACTTAACCAGCTCTCCATCAAAGATAGTTTTCCCATTCAAGTGGTTGAAGAGCTTTTGGACGAGTGGGGAAGGGCACATTTTTTCTTTAAACTAGATATATGATCTGGATATTATCAAGTTCGGATTGGGAGAAGGACATTCCCAAAACAGCCTTCCGAACCCATAAAGGACACTATGAATTTTTGGTCATGCCTTTTGGCTTGACCAATGCTCCTTCTAGTTTCCAAGCTTTAATGAACTAGGTTTTTAAGTCGTTCCTTAAGAAATTTGTGCTCATTTTCTTTGATGACATACTTGTGTATTCTAAGGATTGGGAGGACCATTTGAGGCATCTAAGGGACATTCTTCAACTGTTATGAGATCATCAGCCATTTGCTAAGCAGTCCAAGTGTAGTTTTGGGACTACACAGGTGGAGTACTTAGGTCATGTAATTGTTGATTAAAATTAAATATAATTTTAATGGTTTTAATTTAGAAGTTTTATTTTTAGGAGAATGAAAGGTCAAGAGTCATTGGTTTATGCAATGAAAGGTCAAGAGTCATTAGTTTATGGCTTTTATTAGATTTTAATATTTTCAGTTTTTTTTAAGGACAATAGCCTATAAATAGTTTGTAAGAATTTGATATATTTTAGAGAAAAAAAAACAAGAAAATTTAGAAGTTAAAGAGAAATTTTTTTTTCTATCTTGAGCAATTTATCAATTTGGTATCCGAGCCATGGAAAGTGTGACCAGTAATGTGCCGCTGCCTCGACTAACGAAGGCGAACTACGAGAATTGGAGCATCCAAATGAAAGCTCTCATCGGGTCTCAAGATGGTTGGGAGGTAGTCCAAGAAGGTTTTGTAGAACCGACAACTACCGCGGGATATATGATGGCTCAAAACAAGGCGTTAAAAGAGATGCGATCGAAAGATAATGCGGCATTGTACATGTTGTTCCGAGCTGTTGACGAGTCAAGCTTCGAGAAGATTGCGAGAGCGACAACTTCAAAAGAAGCATGGGATATTTTGGCGAAGGTGTACAAAGGAGCCAACCGGGTTAAACAAGTCTGCCTTCAAACTCTTTGCGGTGAGTTGGAAGGCATGAAGATGAAGGAATTGGAAGGTGTCTCCGATTATATTACACGTGTTCAAACCGTAGTGAACCAACTTAACCGAAACGGAGAAGTGTTAACCGATGCACGAGTTGTTGAAAAGATTTTGAGGTCGTTAACTGACAGTTTCGAGAATGTCGTATGTGTCATAGAAGAGTCAAAGGATCTAGCAAAGCTCACAGTCGACGAGCTCTTTGGTTCTCTCGAGGCACATGAACAACATAAGAAGAAGAAGAAAGAGGAGA
Organism: Gossypium anomalum; assembly: GCA_025698475.1. Classification (NCBI taxonomy): domain Eukaryota; kingdom Viridiplantae; phylum Streptophyta; class Magnoliopsida; order Malvales; family Malvaceae; genus Gossypium; species Gossypium anomalum. The sequence goes on from CM046957.1 coordinate 63,827,211, forward strand.
CACTTGAGCAAGCACTTCAAACTAAGGCTTCAATCAAAGACGAAAAGGTTTTTTATTCTCAAAACTTTTGAGGTAGATGGCGTGGCCATGGAGGTCGAGGAAATGGTCACGATAGAAGAGGCCACGGTCAAGAAGGGCATTATGAGGAGATGGAGAAATCAAACCAACAAAATTGGCGTGAAAGAGGACGCGGTCATGGAAGAGGCGGTCGGTCGAATTATTCTAACATCGAGTGTTACAAGTGTAGCAAATATGGTCACTATGCGAAGGATTGCAACTTTGATAAGTGTTACAATTGTGGTAAGACGGGGCATTTTGCGAAAGAATGTCGCGACTTGAAAAAGGTGGAAGAAATAACCAACCTAACCACGGAAGATGAGGAGGCGAAAGAAGGTTTTCTCTTGATGGCACACAACGAAGTCAACACCAACAACAACATGGTGTGGTACCTTGACACGGGTGCAAGCAATCATATGTGAGGGCACAAACACCTATTCAAAGAGATGCGAAAGATTGAAACGGGACATGTGTCGTTTGGAGATGCGTCGAAAGTTATGGAAAAAGGTTATTCGGTACTTATGAGAGGCCGGGTGTTACACTTGAAAGATAAGTAAGGGCGTTTGGTCGCTCGAGTTGAAATGGGAAAAAATTGCATGTATAAGTTGAGTTTGAGAAGCGTTCGAGAAAAATGTTTGCAAGTCGACATAGAAAACAAGGCGTCGCTGTGGCATCTCCGTTTTGGTCACCTATATTATAGTAGTCTAAACGAGTTAGCGAAGAAGAACATGGTGCACGGGCTACCAAACATGGACTACGAAAAAAAATTTGTGAAGAATGTGTGCTCAGAAAGCATGCGAGGACTTCGTTTCAAAAGAAGGCAGAATATCGGGCTAAACAACCTCTCGAATTGATTCATACCGACATATGTGGACCAATCACCCCTGAATGTTTTAGCGGTAAAAGGTATTTCATTTCCTTTATCGATGATTTCTCACGAAAAACTTGGGTTTATTTTCTGAAAGAATAATTAAGGCGTTCGAGGTGTTCAAAAAGTTCAAAGTGATGGTGGAAAAGGCAACCGGTAGACACATCAAATCTGTATGATCCGATAGAGGTGGTGAGTATACTTCGACATTTTTCATGGAGTATTATGAGGAACCAAGGCATAAGACGATTCCTAATCGCACCGTACTCTCCCCAACAGAACGGTGTGACAGAGAGGAAGAACCGGACTATTCTCGATATGGTTCGGTCAATACTCAAGAGGAAGAAGATGCCGAAGGAATTTTGGGCGGAAGCAGTGCAATGTGCTATCTATGTACAAAATCGGTGTCCACATGCGAAGTTGAATGATCAAACACCACAAGAGGCCTGGAGTGGACAAAAACCGACAGTTTCTCATCTCAAAGTATTCGGTAGTGAAGCCTATGCACATGTACCGGATCAGCGAAGAACAAAGCTTGAAGACAAAAGCAAAAGGTTTATTTTTATTGGGTATGATGAGAAAACAAAAGGATACAAGCTACTCGACCCGATAAGTAAGAAGGTTGTGGTGAGTCGTGATATACGAGTTAATGAAGCAAGCGAGTGGGATTGGAATAACTCAACGGAGGTTATCATCAAAGATGGAGAATCATCAACAGCTACACCAACAATTATACCGACAAATCTTGAAACTATCGATAATGAAGATGAACCGCAACAACCCAAAATGTGAAGTTTGCAAGATTTGTATGATTCAACAAGTGAGGTACACATTGTATGTCTTTTGGCAGATTTTGGGAGTATAAGTTTTGAAGAGGCGGTACGAGACAAGAAGTGGCAAACTGCCATGGACGAGGAGATTAAAGCAATTGACCGCAACAATACATGAGAGTTAACGGAGTTGCCGAAAAGAAGTCAGCCCATTGGTGTGAAGTGGGTGTTCAAGAGAAAGATGAATGCTCAAGGCGAGATAGAACGGTACAAGGCGCGACTTGTTGCAAAGGGATACAAATAAAAGGAGGGAATCGATTATGACGAGGTATTTGCTCTCGTTGCAAGAATGGAGACAATCCGATTATTCTTTTCACAAGCGGCTCAATTCAAATGGTCGATATTTCAAATGGATGTCAAGTCGGCATTCTTGAATGGTATGCTCGAAGAAGAATTCTACATCGAACAACCACCCGGGTACATGAAAAGTGGAGAGAGAAGAAGGTGCTAAAATTGAAGAAGGCACTTTATGGGTTGAAGCAAGTACCGCGGGCATGGAATACGCGTATTGATACATACTTCAAGGAGAACGGGTTTAAACAATGTCCCTATGAACATGCCCTTTACGTGAAGAAGAATGGAGGTAATATGTTATTTGTTGCTCTTTATGTTGATGACCTCATTTCTATGGGGAACAATGGTGAGATGATACAAGATTTTAAGAGCAAAATGACACAAGAATTTGAAATGACAGATTTAGGTTTGATGAAGTTTTTCCTTGGTTTGGAGGTAAGACAAGAAGAGACAGGTATTTTTGTGTCACAGGAGGCATATGTAAAGGAAATTTTGAAGAAATACAAGATGGCATATTGTAAACCGGTTTCAACACCAATAGAACCAAGTGTAAAACTCTCAAAATTCGATTGAGGAGAACGAGTCGACGCGAGCAAATACCGGAGTTTGGTGGGAAGTCTTCGCTATCTCACTTGCACAAGGCCTGATCTTTCGCTAAGTGTTGCCATTGTAAGTCGGTTCATGGAGGAGCCAGTTTATTCATATTGGAAGGCATTGAAGCGAATCCTACGGTATATCCAAGGACCAGTATCACTCGGGTTATTTTATTCAAATGTGAAAGCTTACAAGTTGATTGGGTACTCTGACAGTAATTGGTGCGGAGACTTAGACGATCGAAAAAGTACATCAGGATATGTGTTCTTTATGGATAACACGGCGTTTACTTGGCTTTCAAAGAAAGCAACCAATCGTGACACTCTCGACATGTGAAGCTGAATATGTGGCAGCATCTTGGTGTGTGTGTCATGCTATATGGCTCAGAAATTTGTTGAACGAATTGGAACAACAACAACTCGATGCGACTGAGATACGAATTGACAATAAGTCAGCAATTGAGTTAGCAAAGAACCCAGTGAATCATGAGAGAAGCAAACATATTGACATTTGTTTTCACTTCATCCGAGATCATGTAAAGGAAGGAAGTGTGAAATTAGTGCACGTGGCAAGCCGAGACCAAGTCGTAGATATCTTCACGAAACCGCTATCGATGGTACTTCTCGACAACTGCAAGAAATTAATCGGCATGAAGGATAGTAGAAGCATTTAAATTTACAGGAGAGTTTTGTTGATTAAACTTAAATGTAATTTTAATGGTTTTAATTTAAAAGTTTCATTTTTAGGAGAATGAAAAGTCAAGAGTCATTGGTTTATGACAATGAAAGGTCAAGAATCAAAAAAACAAAAAAATTCAGAAGTTAGAGAAAAACTTTTTTTTCTATCTTGAGCAAATTTGTCACTAATTGCTACAGGTACTGTTAATATGGATAAGTCTAAGGTGGATGGGGTGCTCACGTGGCCTGTTCCTCAGTCTGTACGGGATCTGCGCGGCTTCCTTGGCCTATCTAGCTATTATCGACGTTTTATCAAGGGTTATGCCATTATGGTTGCTTCTCTTACACGTCTTCTTAAGAAAGGGGTTCCTTGGTAGTGGACATATGCTGCTCATTCAGCCTTCCAAGCTATTTGTCAGGCACCGGTGTTGATCCTTCCTGATTTTACAAAAGAATTTTGTATGGAAACCGATGCCTGTGGACAAGGGGTGGGTGCTATTTTGCAACAAGACGGTCGACCTGTAGCTTTCTTCAGGAAGGCCCTTGGTTTCAAACACCAGGTTTTGTCCATAAAAGACAAGGAAATGATGGCTGTAATTATGGTCATTAAGAAATGGCATCCCGATTTTGTGGGTCACCATTTTTTGATTAAAACCGATCATCAAAGCCTCAAATTTCTCACTAACCAACAAGCCATTACTCCCTATCAGCAAAAATGGGTCACTAAAATGCTAGGCTATGATTTTTCGATTGCCTATAGAAAGGGGGTCCATAATACCGTCGCGGATGCTTTGTCTCACAGACCCCATATGCAGGAAGCTTTGCTGTTTCAGTGTACTGGTTAGACTCACCTTACCTGGTTCGATATATGGGCTCAAATTTTGGAGTCTTATGCCCAGGACTCTCGAGTGCAACAGCTTTGTCAAGATCTCGCCCAACAATCTCACTCCCATCGTGCACTCCGTCGCCGGAAAGGACAGCTTGTTGTGGGTAGTAATCCCGCTCTTCGCAAGACATTATTTGACCTTTTCCATTGGTGCACCATTGGAGGCCATTTGGGGGTGCAGGCCACTTGTCATCGCCTGTCTAATATTGTGAATTGGAAAAGTCTTTCCAAGGACGTACGCCGATGGACCCGTGAATGTGGGGTTTGTCAAACTTACAAGGGGGACAATTCAACTTACCCCGGGTTGTTGCAACCATGCATTACCGGTACCTGAGAAAGCCTGGGCTGATATTAGTTTGGACTTTGTGGAGGGGTTACCACTTTCCAAAGGGAAGACTACTATTATCGTGGTGGTGGATTGCTTGACCAAATATGGTCACTTCCTTGCATTAAGTCATCCGTTTATTGCCGCTTCTGTCGCCTTTGAGTTTTTGCAGCACATTTACAAGCTTCATGGGCCTCCTAAGTCGATCGTTTTCGATCGTGACAAGGTCTTCCTGAGTAACTTCTGGCAGGAACTGTTCAAACACTTAGGTACTCAATTGTGTCTTTCTACAACCTATCACCCACAAACCGATGGGCAAACTGAGGCTCTGAACAAATATTTGGAGGGCTATTTGGGCTATATGTTTGGTGAGAAACCCTCTGAGTGGGCCACTTGGCTTCCTTTGGCTGAACAGTGGTATAATACCACCTATCAGACTGCCATATATATGACCCCGTTTGAGGCTTTCTATGGGTAGGAGCCACCCATCCATCTACCTTATCTTGTCGGGGTCTCTCGAGTTGCTGCGATAGATAAGTGCCTTTTGAACAGATAGGTATTCATAAGCTCTTTCGTTTTCATTTAAAGCGCACACAAGATCAGATGAAACAGATTGCTGATCAGAAATGTTCTGACCGTGAATTTGCTATTGGTGACTTGGTATATGTGAAACCGTAGCCCTATCGCTAGCACTTGTTGAAAAGTTTTAAGAATCAGAAGCTGAGTCCTCGCTGTTTTGGACCCTTTCCAGTGGAAGCTCATGTTGGCACTGTTGCTTACAAGTTAACCTTACCTGTCGCTGCTCGAATTCATTCTACGTTCCACGTCTTCCAACTCAAGAAACATGTTGGAATTGCGGTGACCTCGTCCCTTCTTCCAATCAATCATGCTGATGGTTCCCTCCTCAAGGAACCAGTTTGAATTTTGGATCGACGGATGATCAAAAGGGGTAATGTTGTTGCTACTGAAGTTCTTGTTGCATGGGTAGACACTTTTCACAAAGATTCGAGCTGGGAGGATTGGAATGATCTTCTCCGCTGTTATCAGCACTTTGATCCTAGAGGACAAGGATCTTCTTCCGAGGGAGGATACTTGTTATAGATCGTTTTTGCTCCTGTTACTTACGTGGGTTGCATGGTTTTGCGTGGCCGTTATGTTCATTATTCATTTTAATTTTTGTTTTAATTGTAATAACGACTGGAATCTTTTAATGAAATGGCACGTTTTGGCTTAGTTTGTTTGCACAAAACGCACCGTTTTAAGTAAGCGTTGCCAGGCTGTTAAGGGTTGTTATTCTCTCATTTATTAGGAGAACAAGGACAACGAGACAGTTATGAAATTGGAGAATTCACTATTCTTCTTGTTCCCTTCTGAAATTTCTCTCTTCTCATCTTAAATTTTCTTCTGGAAATTCGAAACGCAACACAAAACTTAAACCATAAAAAACCAAAGCATAAAAAAAAGAAGAAGCAAATGCATTTTCCTTTTTAAAAGAAAATATTCACACATCTAAAACAGAGAAAAAATTAAAAAGAAAAGAAAGATTTATCGTGAGATATATATAGTTCAAAGCAAGAGAGAATTTTGAAATAAAAATATTGAAATGTATTAACTGACAGAAAACTGAAACTGTTTACAATTCTCAATACAGAAAACAAACTTAAATTGTATTCCTATATTTATATATATATATATATATATATATGTAAAGTATATCATGTAAAATATAGTTTCTCTCTCTTACTGCACCCAATAAGCAACAATGAAAAAGGGGTTTACATTTAAGTAATCAACTCACATATCACATACAAGCATTCTCTTTTCTTTCACAATACATGCAGTATGAAGGACAAAATAACTTCCATTTGTCAATATACCGACAAGATTTTCAATCCACACTTCTCATATTCATAAGACCTATTTAACTGCAAAAGATGAGGAGGCTGCAGCTGCCTCTGCAATTAAGGAAATTGGCTGGCGAGCCTGCAGGCAAGCAGCTATATCAAAGGGATGCAACTCAGCACCATCAAAAATAAGGTTCACGCCAGGAAGGATTATTTCGTTGCTGTCAGTTTCATCAGAATCAACTTTTGTTGTGGTTGCTGAGGTGGAATCTTCAACAGGTCTTGTGGCAGCTTCATATGCAGGGGCTAGGGCATATGCTCTGCAAATATCATTTAACAATATGAATAAATAATGCACAACCAAAAACTAAAATGAGAATAAAACATTACGACAGAAAAAAAAGGCAAGTAGACTGATTTGGCGGACCTAAGAATGCTACCATCAAAGCTCAAAACTTCAGTCCGACAATGCTGGCGACTGGCAAGTTTTAATCTTTGACGCTCACTAGACATTCCAGAAATGGGAGAAGAAGGATCTAGCAGTGGGTTCCACTTCCCACTAGCATAGTTCATGAGTTTCTTTGATTGTTTTGTGTCCTTCGGATGATCCTTTTGCTGCTCCTTTTGGTACAAAAGTTTCGCCGCAGGACCCGTTGCCTGATACTCTGCACAAACCTCACGCAACATTCTACGTATGCTTTGCATTGAATCATGATGCTCAGTAAGTGAGTCTGATTGAAGTAACTCAGACGAGACAATCCTTTCACATATACTCTTGCATAACTTAGGGTTGAAAAGTGGCATCCCAAATTCAACAGTCAATGGAACCCATTCATATATCTCTTTATCCGGGCCAAAATGATCCATATCTCTTTCTTTAAATAGTCTTAGCACTCGAATGTAACCGACTGTCCACAACTGTATCTGGTCAGCCAAATTAGTTAATAGATCATTTAATTTTGAACGTTCCGCCACACATAGTCCTAGCTCATCCCCCACATGAGCAACTGAGCCATCAGAATTCTTAAGGGGCAAGGGTATGTCAAGTGTAACAACTTTTCCAGAACCATCGAGGTCATATCTGCTGAAAGGCTGCACTATAACAGCAGAATATTTGAGAAGAGAATTCAAACAGTGTAAAAGTACGCTTCCCTTAACTAAATTTCCTTCAAACTTTCCACCTAAACCTCCAATTGTTGAATCATCCCAAGACCATACAAGGGCTTTCTCACAACCAGCTAATGGTGCAGGCAACAAACGTAGACATTGTCCTTTCATCAGAACAACTGATACAGGTCCACTGGCCACTGTTGAATATAGCACCAATTTCATCCATGGTGTCATAGATGAGTGAGAGGGAGGACCAAAATGAATAGGACCTGTTCGTCCAGGAAGAACAGATGAATGTGGAAGAGGAATCATAGACACAATAATATCATAGTCACGAAGAAATAACCGATCTAAGGTTGCCTTTGGCAAAGCAGCCAAGCTTTCACAGCGGAGGATATCCAATCGGTATTTCTTTTTCTTCCTCGAAGTTCCTTTTCCCATGTCAGTCACTTCCATCCGTATCATTTTCTCATCATTCTGGACATTCAGATCTGACTTGGAAACCTCACTCGAGGGCTTGCCATCTTCTGATATGGTAACAGATCTGTCATCACCAGCAGTTTCAGGTACAACTGAGTCATCCAGAACAGAATCTTCCTGAGATGTTTCTAAATTATCGGTACCGTTAATGTTTACTTCAGTTTCATTAGCAGCAGATTGATCTGATACATCTATCAGTGAAGTGTCGGCTATCATGGTAGACTCATCATAACCTGAAGCTGACACTCCCATTCTATCAGCCATTTTCACAAATCTATTATCAGTGGCAACACCACCTGATAGTAGACACTCCAGGACACAACGAAGACTAAATGCATGGTTAGCAAATTCCTGCAACTCCCCCTCAAATTTTGCTCCCTCCAATGTGCTCAAGTCTTTGCAAAGATCCGCGATGCTAGCATGGCCTAATTTCCCAGCTTCATATAGTGTCACAGCGTGAGATTTCAATCCTGCAAAAAACCCAGTAAGAGGGCATACAAATTACGTCAAAGAAGAGGAAACAGGAAGCATATTCAATCTAGAATGACTAAAAAACATAAAAGACAAGTACTGTAACTTGTCTAACCATCATCACATAAAAACTAGAATAACAGGAATGTGTCCATTCCTCCCCCCTAATGCCATCACCATGGAATAACAGTTAGTTCCTCTTGGCCTAGCTTGGAGCACCTTCTCTACTCTAAATAGATGTTGGGTTATTTAAAAAAGGAAAACTAGTTTCAATAAACATCATCACAGGCAAACTAGAATTACTGGAATATGTCAATTCATCCCCCTTAATGCCACCACCATGGATTAACAGTTAGTGCCTCCCGCCCTAGGTTGGATTGCCTTCTCTACTCTAGATGTTGGGCTGTTTTATTTTCAACGCAAACTAGAATCACTGGAGTATGTCTAGTTCCTTCCCCCTAATGCTACCACTATGGAATAACAGTTAGTTTCTTTTGGCCTATCTTGGAGCACCTTCTCTACTCTAGATAGATGATGGGCCGTTTAAAACAAAAAATAAATAAATACAATAATCCTTCAATAAAGGTTAGAAAATTGAGTTTATTTAGAACATTCTTAGTCCGCATTTATGGTTACGATGTCCAATAGAAAAATTATATCTGGGACTGGGACATATAAACTAGACATTCAAAAGAGTAAAGAGAAAAAGAAACTAACCTGGTGAAACAGAGCCCATCATAAGATAAGATGTTATATTAGCATCAACAACAAAAGCAACCCTAGTATCGCTAGAATGAGGCCCGTGGTTTTCTGTCCCCCAAACATCTCCTTGTTGAGCAGCCTCACCATCAGTGGACACATTTGCAGAGGTTGAACTACGGTGAGAAGTTTCTTCTTCATCTGCAAGGCTGACACCATGAGGTGGTACGCTTGTATTTTCTTGAAGCACAGATGAAGGATCAATTACTTTTGTAGCCCATCCCAAGCGACAAACAAAAGATGCAGCAGCCTGCAGTTGACTAAGATCCGCTTGTAAGGTTGATGCCAGTTCAGCAACAGTAGCATTCTCACTTGATACAACAAAAACTGCATAGAGCAACCTGACGAGTGCAGTTACTAGCATTAAAATTCCAAGTTACACTGCTAATAACGGACATTGAAAATGACCCAAAGATCAGAGAATAACTTACTCCTCAATAGGATCCTCATAGGACTGCTCCTTGTTTGAAATGAATCCTTCAAGCTTAGAAACTGAATTAAAATAGTATTAATAACTTGATTTACAAACCCAAAAAGGACTCAAACAGAGGTGGTCAAGTACCTTATCATTCAATCACCAAATTCAGAACACATTTAAGCGACAGGAAGATCCATAAAAAATAAACACTAGAGAGCTTGCTATGTAAACAACTAACTAGACAGAGCATCTTAAAGAAAAAGAGATTAAAAATAAACACCGCTAATCCTGCAATAGTATGTGTCAAATAATCTATCTATTGACTCAGAATGGAAGTACATATGGAAATGAATTTTCAAGTGGTTAGGGTTTGCCAAGGGTGTTTCTTTCTTCTTCTTCCTTCTTTCTATTCCAATAGAATTTCTTTATTATCTCAAAAATACTTGCCATGGTAAGGATTAAGGAAGAAGGGGGAACAAGCACATGAGGACTGCTCTGCTTGTACAATTTTTTTTTTTTTTTTTTTTTGGGGGAATGTAGAATTTAACCTGAAAGTTAGGTAGGATATTCCTTTTCGATAAGGTTAATCAATAAAATAAGACAGGGTACTGAGTATACTTCAGATCTTCAGGCCCAAACAATGCATACTTCAGTTTTCAAATTAGCACCAGCTAACACTCACAAAGATACCAGTATGAAAACCAAACACGAAGAGATTTTAACATCAAATCAAAACTGTTGGGGAAAAAGGTGCTAAACGGACTTGTCAGAGCAATCCTAAATTATAAAGACAAGGAGTAATGGCACTAAGTATATCTTCCTGAACCAAGTGCAGTTTCAAAGAGAATATATATATATATTTTTTGTTTGGGACAGGAAGAAGATTCTCACAATTGATGTAAATAGTTTGTGATTGTTAAAGAAAAGCCAACTTCAATGGTCAGTCACCTACTCCATGCTTCAGAGAATATTAATTCAAAAAGAAAATACTCATGTATGTTCCTAATGCTCATGCATAAATGATAAACTTTGAGTAATTAGCAGAAGAGTAAATCTATTTTTACTGGTTGCAACCGAAAGCACGGGGAAATTTTGATTAGTTTAGTGAAGAGGTAAAGATCAATGAATTTAGAGTTTCTAGTTTATAAGAAAGTCTTAAAGCAAAAAGCTAACCTTTAAACCGGTCATCTGGATAGACAGGAACATCAAAATAGACCAACCCCCGTCGATAAAGACCTTTTACAATGTCAGGATCAAACAGGATAAATGCATTAGCTTCTTCTTTGCAGATTTTATCTATTGTTGCCATTTCTTCTTCTGAAAGTTTCTATACAAGAAACAAAGAACTGTGAGGATGCAAATTATACCAAAAAAAAGACAAGTATAAGCATCTGAACAGGGTACAATATCAAGCTAATCTAATGACACTCTTTGGATAATAAGACAAAGGGTCGTCAGAAACCTTACCTTAAACTCTTCTAGAGTAAAGTTAACAAGACAAATTCCCCACCAAGGTTCAATTTGGAAGTCCACAGGTTGGGTAGGTAACAACTCTTTTGCAATCGACTTGTTGAGCTTCCACATAATTTTCTGGATAGCTCCAGAGAAGTAAACAATAGGTAAGATGATAACAAAGGTACTATACTGGATTTATAAGTATGATCAGTTTGCATAATGTAGTGGAAATGGTACCATCAAGAGTTTACAAGGTAAACACAAGCAACTTAAATTATTTTTTCTATTAGAATGGTTTCTCTCAACTTGACCAAATAACAAAAAGTTAATCAAACGTAACTACAACCAAATATACAGGGGAATTATTGGAGCTTGGACAGTTGCAGAACAACTCTATTTTTTACTTAATCAGGCAGCAGTTCACTGCTTAAGATAATGTTATTATTGCCTCAGTTGCTTTCAATTAAAGAGTAATGAAAGAGGTTCAAGCTCTAGTCTCTAATCTAGTTTTGCTTTAAACATAAAGGCAATGAAACAGTGCGGCCCAAAAAAATTAATTTGCAAATCTGCCTACGGAAAGAAGAATAAAGAATGACTCATGTTACAACTGCCAAATTATCAAAGCTTTACGATGAGAATTAATCACTGTATCTGTGCATGCAATTTGACTTGGATCACTTATGCATGCATATGATAAAGGAGCAAGGAAAAGCAGAAACAATCACAATGGTGCTCACTGGAACACAGTTAAACACATTAATTTGTAAGAAAAAAATCTGATCAAATACCTTAGACCGGCATTTGTTCATGATATCAATAAATTCATTTCTTCCTATTCCAGTAAGTCTCAAGGCATCAGCAGCACTGAAATTTGGTATACTGTCATAAGGTTGCTCTGTCAACAATAAGAAATGCCTGCCAATGGTCAGTACCTATCTAAATATGAAGCCAACTTTGATCCATAAAGTAGTAACCATTGCTAAAAGGTCAATGCTGCACATAATTGGCCCAAATGCACACATATTTGTATGCAAAACAAAATGTAAACACTCAATACCATAGGATTGGACAACCAACCAAATAAAACTTCAATAAGAACAAATCAAACATATTATAAATAGTAAATCGATACACTAAAAATCAAGGTTGACATATTAGACTTGAATTTAAATATATAATTTAATTTAAAAAGAAACCTATAGACAGATTGCATAAATAAACACTGGAAACTGCCATATATTAATATTTTTCTTCTTTGAGATTACAAGGAATCTTTCAAGAGCTGTCAAAAACATGTGGTCAAATGAATAGCCACTATCATTCTTAATTAGGTGCTGCTACTTTCTACAAGGATAAAAATTGGAGGCAAAGAGAAGAGAAGAGACAACTACATATGTAATTTATTTAAATCATCTCTAGCTGATCAATTCTTCAAGCAATCATTTCATCATGAGTAGTGTTTTGTCTAGCAATTAATTCATGTCCAGATTTTAAGTTGCTACTGTTTCATCAGTAATCAGTACATGGCTTTAAGTTTCAACTTTCAACCACCCAAGAAATCTGTACTAAACAGTTGATGCTATCTATAAATTTCCAGTTACCTAGTAAATAAAGCTCAATTACACAACAATATAGGATAGTTTTACAGTTGCATCATCTTGTCTCTTGCCCCCTTAGCACCCAAGAGATCAGTCTTTTTGCACATAATAAACTTCTATGCCAATAAAAATAGACCCATCCTTACATAAACTATAAGAATATAGGAATTTAGGAATTATCACTTCAATAATGGGATTCAATAATTTCATGATAAGCTTATTATGAAATGAAATCTTTGAAAACCAAACTTTTTTTTGTCCATCATCAATGATACACCACATAAAAAGGAGGTTGTGGGAGAAAACCAAATAGGAGGGAGCAATTACCATTTTTCATAACCTCAAATATCATATCACAGTAATATCGGAAAGGAGAGACCCTCATGACACGGCAAACATACTCCGCAAGGTGGTAAGGGAATAACTACAATTAGAAATTCAAAAAGTGAGCTGCAAAGAACCACTAGAAATGCATCAGGGGGAAAATCCGAACCACGGAGTCATGCAACATCTTGTACAAACTGCAACTTAGGGAAACAGTTTTTGTTATGTATTCAAGCAGTCAAGCAATGAAACCCATTCGGCATGACAAGAAATGTAGCTAGTATTGCTCTAATGCACTAAAAGGCAGTTTCCTACTACGATTGTGATGCAGGAGAATCTAAATTAGTTTAATTATTTACTTTTATTTGTATTATATTAAATATTTAATGAGCTATGTGAATGGGATAAGACTCTATGTGATTAGGATAGGACTCTTAGTGTTTAAATAGTCTGCTAGAAGGTTAATAGGATTGTTAGAGTTTTAGTATAAATAGGCGGTTAAATATTTGCAGTCATATTATTATTCTTATTATTTTCTTCGAATTAATAGAAAAAACTAAGGTTTTCTATAACCCTAAGTTTTCTAGAGTTCCATCTTATTTCCTATTTGTTTCATTTATTTACTGCAGTTTTCTCCCCTAAACCACATCAGATAGTTTTGCTTCTACTTCAAAAGGGTAATATTATTCGAGATTGAAATCAAGAGTTGAAAAACGTATTCCTTTATCATTGAGAAACAAGAATAACTGACCATATGAAAAAAAATTCCAAAAACATAACAAATAAATCATACAAAGTGAAATAAAAAAGTTCGAAAAACATTCTTTAGCACGAACCGCTAGATTCCTTCGCAAGTAACGCATCATGTCCTCATAATACTCGCCTTCTTTACATACTTTGCGAGCAAAAGAAGTGTTCCATTGGAGCCTTTTCTTGATACAATGCTCAATGATCCTAAATGGAGTTATGAAAAGAAGAAAATTGGGTAAGATCCAGCTATAGAAAACTAATCCCAAAAGCACATAAATAAATGAGCATTTAAAGACCAATCAGGATAAATAAGAATGCACTTCAGTTCAACCTGGGGCTAAACTAAAAATGTTTTTTAGAACCAACCAAAAACCATTATGTGCAAGCTTAACACAGAAAATGAAGTGATATTTGCAAAATAGCAAGTGAAAACTGAGAAAACAACAATGTATTAAGATTCTGTAGAGGTACTTCATGTCAGCATCCCAAACCAATTTAATTTTATTTAAAGAAATACCAGAAAGCATCCAAATTACAGATGAATATTACAAAACAAGTTCTTTACTAACATGGTAACACCTTTATGCTCGGAAGATCTATAAAAGCAATTAACCAAACCATAGATGCACATGTTCTATTCTGCGCGAGTTGCAATTATGTTTTTCTTGCAATGTATATAGAAGAGCAATGCCTGCTCAAATTTCTACTTAGCTTCACTGAACTATTTCACAGAAGCCCCCGTTACTTAACCTATTTAAGCATATCCATATATTAAGCATAAAATAAGTATTTCCTCTTCAAAGTAACCGTTAAAATCTAATCTGTCTGTCAAATTGATCCTAAACCGTCCTCTAAAACAAGACAATGAACTTCTTCAAAGTTAAAAACCAAATGATCCTAATAACTGCAGTTTTAAAAAATTAAATAAAATAAAACAAAAAGTGAGCATCAGAATCCAAACTAACTTTCTGTGCCATTCTTCTTTAGAATTAAGATTGGCTTGAAGCCGTTTAGGCAAATTCTCCCACGGACTTTCTTCCTTGATCGCTTTCAAAAACAACTGTTCCTCGACCGTAGACGGAATGTGTTGCATTTTTATAGATCACTCGATCACCTCCCCCTCTGCACATAGATAAATCAATGAATGCTAGCGTAATGGTAAATGCCTAAATGGTTAGCAAAATAAATTTCGCAGGATAAAATGAGCATTAGCGTGGATCGAACCTGAAAGAGAGAGAATAAAAGGGAGCTGTGGTCACGGGGGCGATGGCGGATCCAGCTAGGGTTTTGATAATTCGCGGTAAAAGGAGATCTAAAATCTAAACAATTGAAAATTCAGAAATGCAAAAATGTTGGAATTTGCTGCTACTACTGTGGCCCCTTTGCTTGTAAATGTCCAAAACTGGAAGTTGGAAAAATAAATAGTCAAATAAATAGAATAGGAAACGAATGGTAAATTTTTACATAAGGTCCCTGTACTATGTTTTCCTTTTATAGATTTATTCTCTTTTCTTTATTTTTTTTCTTTTGGTACATCTCTTTTCTTTATTACAATTTGATATTTTTAATCCTTTTGCTTTTTCTAAATTTGTATTCCTAAGTCAACATCTTTTTGCTAATTCAATCAAATAAGTTAATATATTTTTTAAATATTGTGATGTATATATTTTTTAAATATTGTGATGTATATATACCTTGGTATTTTTGTATAGTTAGGCAATATCTTACTCAAGGGCGAAGCCAGAACAATTTTTTAGCGGAGTCGAATGAAATTTTAATTTTTTATAGTCTATATATTTATAATTTTTTAGAGGATTAAATTAAATTTTTATAATTTTAAGGGGACCAAAGTACAATTTTACCTTTACTAATTTAAAATTTTAAAAAAATTTAGAGAGCCTAAATGGTAATTTTTCATTTTAGGGGGGCCAGGACCCATGCCAGCCCCCTTAGAATCGCCTCTAATCTTACTCTATCTTTATATTTGTTTCTATTGTGCATGTAGGGATTGTCAACGATGTTGTTAAAGGTAACAGAAGAGGTTAAAGTGAAAGGCATATTTGTCAACCAAAACAAACCAAGGATGAATCACCTCCTTTTTTGCGAATGATAGTATCATATTCATCTACGATAAAAGGTGTGAAACCGAGGCGATAAAGCACTTGTTGGAAGCTTTTGAAAGGAGCTCAGGCCAAAAAGTAAACTTGGACATCTTTGCTCTACTTTCGTCCTAATACAAAGACTAAGACAAATAAGCATTTTGAGTAACAATTTAGACGTTTGAGTGGTGAAAGAATTGAGCCTCACTTGGGACTCTCATTGGTGGTTGGTAAGAGCAAGAAGAATGTTTTCAAAATGATCATGGATCAAATCCAAAGCCAAGGCCAAGACTAATCTAAGTAGCTCTTATAAAAAGGGGGAAAGAGATTTTTAAAAATCTATCCTTCAAGATCTTCCACTTATACCTAAAGTACGTTTATGTTGTTTAATTACATTTTTTATGACATCGTTGGTGCTATTTGTAGATATCGGTGGTCCAACAATGGCAAAGACATGGGTTGGGCAATGTTGGCTTGGGAAATGATCCATCAACCGAGGAGATGGAAGGATTGGGCTTCTATGGTGTTAAGTTGTTTAACTTGGCTCTTTTAGGCAATCAAATTTGGAGATTGTTACATCACACGGACACTTTCTAATTTAAAGTTCTTTCGGTTAAGTATTTCCCATCAAGCAATTTTTTTTAAAGAAATTGATAAACCTTCTTAAGTTTGGAAATGTCTTATGGCTAATCTTAAAGATCTGTCTCTAGGTTTTTATAGGTGCATTGGTAATGGGCAATGAGCTAGAGTTTGGATGGACAAATGGGGTGGGGGGACCTTGATGGAAAAAAGTTAGATTATAAGGGCATCCTTCCTAATGATGTGGTGGCAAATAGCCTTACGAGAGACGATTCTCTTTTTGGGATGAAGACTTGTTTAGGCACCTTTTCTCCAAGGAAGATGCAAAAAGAATTATGGTAATTCTCATATGTGACAATAGAGGGAAAATGTTATTATTTGGAGTCACACCCCTAATGATATTTACATAATTACAATTGGTTATAATTGTGACGCCCCATATCTGATCCAATCGTCAGATCTAAATACAAGATGTCACATTACGTTGCCGAAGTAATTCTGATTAACACAATGATTTTCACAAATTTATCAAGTAATTATCATCCACGTCAAATCAATCATCATTCATATCCATAAACAAGCACTATATATGTTAAATGACCACATTTTCCAAGTCTCAGGGTTATATGAGGTCTAAATTGGAATCAGAATTCGAATCCAAACTCAATCTAATAAAATTGTACAATATATCTTGATACATGGGGCTCATGCCTAGAGACATGCTTCCCTTATTTTGACTATTTACATTAGTGTTTGGATGTTTTGAGACAAATGGGTTCTTGTCTCGAGACATGGAGCAGGACAACACTATTTTAATTTCAAAGTTCACTTGTCTCTAGACATATAGCCATTGCCTCAAGACCTAACAATGTATATCTCGAGACCCCAAACTTAGAAAAGTACGAAATGATCATTTTATTCTTGGTGTCTCAAGACACAATGATCCATTTACCTAAAATGCACATTTTATGATAATCCATGAGTTCCAAATGCAAATTTAACCTAGGCCAACATAGTATCACATTAACATATATCATTTTAACATGTAAAAATACATCTAAACCATTCACAAAAATGACATCAGTTGCATCTAATAGTCGTGCAAGTAGGAAATAATAAAGCAAGTTAAACCATGCAATTGGCTATCATAATTGTCGTAACCATTTTTTTGAAAACAAGAATCGACTTAAGTTTTGAAAATGGAGACAAAAATTGGGCGTCGCCACCAATCCTTTTTTTGTTTAGGTGTGATCAGAACACCAAGAAGTTTGGAGATTTTAATAAAACATTTTGGTTTACTAAAATAATGATTTTGGTCTACGAAATTTGAGAAAACGGGTTTGGGAGTCGGTTACGCATGAGGAAGGATTAACACCCTCACTACGCCCAAAATTGGTACCAAATCGATTAAATACTGTCCTTATGCCCGAAATTAAAAATATTTCTGAAATGTGGTTCTTTTTAATAAGCAAGATAGGATACAATCTTTTATACCCTCGAAAATACGATAAATTTTGACCTCCAAAAGCTTATGAGTTGAAAGTTACAAAGGGATGCTGATTATTTAGTCCAACATAAAATCGAGACCCAGCACAGTAGGGTATGATTCCTCGAATTTCTGAACGTCGAGCCTCGCCTCTTTTTTTTTAGAATTTTTAAGGAACACGAGTGAAAATTTAAAGGGGATATTCGATTATTTTGAACCAACAGGAAATAGCAACCCAGCACGATAGGGCACGATTCCCGAATCGCCAAACATCGAATATTGCTTTCTTTTTAAAGAGTTTTTAGAGAACATGTATGAAATTCCAAAAGGACATTCGATCATTTTGAGCAAACGAGAAATTGCAACCCAGCACGTTAGGGCGCGGTTCCGCGAATTGTCAAATATCAAACATCACTTCCGTTTTAAAGGATTTTTAGAAAACATGTATGAAATTCCAAAGGGATATTCGATCATTTGGAGTGAGCGAGAAATTGCAACCCAACACGTTAGGGTACGATTCCGCGAATTGTCAAACATCAAACATTGCCTTCGTTTTAAAGGATTTTTAGAAAACATGAATGATTATAAAACTAGCTTAAAGCGCATTAATTCGACTCTAAACAAGACAAAACTAATCATAAAAAATTGGATTTTATAAGACCACATTTCATAAACCACGTGAGAAACAATGATATGGGGAATAGGCATATATGAAATACAATGTTTGATGAGTGAGAATACTAATCAATTAGCAGAACAAGCAATATAATTAATCTAAAAAATTATAGCCTGACTTCAATTATGTATGTAGAATAATTAACATATGAATGAGATGAACACCATACGACGATAATATATATGCTATTATAAAACAACCAATCAAAATATGTACAAAACAAAATGGAATTTAGAAGTCAAAGTGGCATAAGGTTAACAAACTCATGACGTATAAATCGACAAGTTTGAATAAAAACTTAGGTATATATAGCTATAGAAATTTATATTATAGGATAAAAGTTTGAATCAAATTATATGTAAAATATTTTAAATACAAACTCATTTAAAAGTTGACAAAATATATGATGATTTAAATAATATATAATACAAAAGAGTAATAAAGATGCATAACAAGATATGATACACAAAATAGATTTTAAAAAAAGCATGTGTATATGTAGATGTATGGTAAAAGATCATGGGATTGATAATAATATATATATAGTTAATCTAAAAAAATTATATACATACCTTTATATCAAAACATTTAAATAAGGGGCCATATAAAGCATAAAAGTAATATAATATAAAGAAATATGCAAAAATAGTAATTTTAAAATTACAAAGATGGAGTTTCTAAAACCGTTTCGTACCTATATAAAGAAAATACTTGACAAATCATAAAACAAAAATGTTTTAAATAGAAAAAAATTTATTAGAATAATAAGTGTATTAATATATACTATACATAATAAATTTAAAAGTAATTAGGTGTAAAATAACATGGAAATAATAATATACATAGGGCTAAACTAATTTTATTATAAATTACACAATAGATTAAAAAAACGTGCTTATACGTAAGGAGGACTACATGTATAAAATACACGGATTTAGTAATATGTATATATATTAAAAAAAAGCGAGTATCAATAAATATGTACGTATGTATGACAATAATTTAAAAGATATATTACGTTGGACTACACAAAACATAAGAATGAACTTAAAAAAAACATATATATAAAATAATATGAAGTTAACTACACATAAAATAAAGAAAAATAACTTTAATACAAAGTATACGTATATATGTACTAACATTTAATTAAGAGGTTGTAATAGAATATTAAAATAGCTTAATGTAAAAAGACATTCAAAGTGACGACCCCACAAAATAAAATAAAATGATGCATGTACAAATGTATATGTATATAGAAAATAAAATGTATAAAGAATAACAAGATTTAACTTAAAAAAAAAATTCAAAACAATCGTACGAATAAGAAATTAAGAACAAAAGTTATAAGCTAAAAGGATTTAATTGGAATCAACCCAAAACTAAAGGAATAATCTGAAAATACAGTAATAATAATAAAGAGGACCGATGAGTAAAGCGCGCATATGCATAGGGGCTCAAATTGGAAATAATCCAGGCCACAAAACGTTGCATTTAGGCGCGGACCCGATTGCAAACAAGCGCAAATTATAGGGCTAAATTAAAAGAGTGAGTGAAACAAATGGCACGCGATTGAACAACCGCGCCAAGGGAAGGACCCGGTGCGAAATTAACCCTTTTGAAACAAAGAGACGCGGATCCGGCTTGCCCAATGGGTCAACGCGCGGATCCTCCCCTCCTGTGTACGGCGTCGTTTCAAACAAAGGTTTTAAACCTTTTTCTCCTTTTCAATGCAGCCACCCCTTTCAAACCTAATTTCAGCCCTTTAATCTATTTGTCAAAGTTCACTTCAGCAGCCGCCGATCCATCATTCTGTTTGATGGCCAACGATGCACGGGCAGCAACCAGATTCGACCGACGAAGGCTCTGTTCGAGGAAACCTGGTATGCTATTCTGTTCTCCTTTTTCTAAAAAAAAAACTTAGATCTAATACTGTTCAATCGAGGAAAATATAGCCGAATAAAAAACACTTAATACCGTCTGACCCTCATCCGTATCTCAATATTTCTGAGATATTCGGGACTTCCTCGGTGTCATCGTAAATATTTCTTTCTAAAATCGCAAGCAAACGAGAAAAAAAAATTTAAACAGACTTAAAAATCACCTTTTTTTTATTTTTTTGGACTGATTTTTGTATTTCAATAATCCTCCTTTTTTTGTATTTCCAATCGTCCCCCTTTACAATGAGTTTTACTTCGGGCTTTATAGCCGAAAATAAGAAATGATTTGCTATTGCCTATGCCCTTTGTTTCTTTGCTTCCATTTTTGCTCTATTTGTAGGTGCACCCAAGTCAACGGGGCCGTAGCTGGTTGTTTTGGCGCAAGAAGACAACGGGGAGCCGAACCTCGGGCGTTGCTCTCGCTGACGCAGCACGTGGGAGGGGTACGGTGCTAGGGAGGCTAGGGTTAGGCTTGGTTGGATCCAATTTGGGCTTTTAGGCCTGTTGGCCGTTCGGGCCGAGTGGGTTATGAGTTTAGGGTCCGTTTGTAAAATGGGGATTTGGGCCATCAAGGCTTTTGTAAATGGACTGCTAAAATTAGAATTTAATAATTTTGGATTTTATTTTTATATTTCAGTTTTTGGTTTGGACTTGGGCCGGGCAAAATGGGCCTGTTACAGCTGCCCCTCTTTGCTCATTGTCGTGCAACGAGAATAGAGCAAAGACTATAAAAAGGGTCAATTTTGCCTGGACCTGTTGAGTCTTGACTTCTCTTGGCGCTTCTTTTCTTCGAGTAGCTTCAATATGCCCCACTCTAGTCAGCTCCACTGCAACTTCAGAGAGATGAGACTTGTCTTGATTTGCTCTACTGTAACTCCCGAGAGATAAGGTTAATGGCTTCGATCTGCTCCACTGCAACTTTAAGGAGATAAGGTTAGAGACTTTAATCTGCTTCACTGCAACTTCAAGAATATAAGATTCGCCGTCTTCAGTCTGCTCCACTGCAACTTCAGGGAGATAAGGCTTGTTTTGACCTGCTCTGCTACAACTTTAGAGAGATAGGACCTGTAACTTGTAGGATCAATCTATTCCACTGTAACTTCAGGGAAATAAGAGCCACCGTCTTCTATCTGTTCCACTGCAACTTCAGGGAGATAAGATCTACAATCTTCAGCCTACTCCACTACAACTTTAAGGAGATAGGACGGTGACTTAAATCTGCTTCACTGCAACTTCAGGGAGATAAGATTTGCTATGATTCAATCTGCTCCACTGCAACTTCAGGGAGATAAGACTTGTAACCTCAACCTACTCCACTGTATCTTCAGGGAGATAGGGTTAATGGCTTTAATCTGCTTCACTGCAACTTTAGGAAGATGAGATTTTCCATCTTCAATCTGCTCCACCGCAATTTCAAGGAGACGAGATCTACAATCTTCAGCCTACCCCACTACAACTTTAGGGAGATAGGATGGTGACTTAAGTCTGCTTCACTGCAACTTCAGGAAGGCAAGATTTACTATCTTCGATCTGCTCCACTGTAATTTCAGGGAGGCAACATCTATAGAATTGGTCTCATGTATCTATGATTAGGATGCTATGATCAAGATGAATCATATATTCCTAACTAGATGTGATGCTTAGGTTAAATAATTAAGATGTTATGATTGAAATGAATCAGATGCTCCTAACTAGGTATGTTATGAATGATATATGAATGCAGGAATGAGAATGATCCGTTTTGAAAGGCTTAAGGTATCATTGCTTATTATTCATTGGGACATTATCAATGACGTATTGATCAGTCTTTCTCTCCAGTTGGTATCTCTTGAAGGACTCAGGTTATTCTTTGCCTAACGTTCCATTGCCTTTGGGTAATTCAAACTAATTAGTCCCGTTTCAGGTCCTTGTATCATTTCAAATTAATTTGGAGTGATATGCGGAACTCCTCTCGAATGTCATTAGTCCATTAATCGTTATTTTAATTAAGAAGGCTTGAAAAAGATTATAGCAATGGACAAGACGAAATTTTATTGAGAAAAATCTTGAAACGAATAAGGTAATCAAGATGACAAGTTGCTAAGATACAAAATGAACAAAAAGTGAAAACAGGTGCCCCAGATATCAACATGAGCTTCTCCACTTAGAACTTCTTGAAAACCCTTTGAAACTTGATATGTGTTTAGAAAACCAAGAGTACTTTGTTGATGCCCCAAAATGTAACATCTCTCCTTTTTGTTAATTCAGAGGAGACAAAATCACTATATGCCCCGTTTTCGATCAAAATTTGAATTGCCCACTCCTGGATTTTCAACTCAAAACCCCTTTGGTCTCAAAGCGCCCTTTTGTGGGTCTTCGCCTTGGCCTCTCCGTTTTTTTTTTTAGGTAAAGTACTTCTTGACCGAATCCGAATTCACGGGGTTAGGCAAGTTTTTTCCATCCATCTCAGTCAAGATCAGAGCTCTTCTAGAGAAAGCTTTTTTTACCACATAAGGTCCTTCCCAATTTGGCATCCATTTTCCCCTAAAGTCCTTTTGTATAGGAAGAATCTTTTTCAAGACAAGGACTCCTTCACAGAATTCTCTAGAGTGAACCTTCTTGTTATAAGCCCGCATCACTCGTTTTTGGTACATTTGACTATGGCGAATAGCTTTCAGCCTCTTTTCTTTAATTAAGTTCAACTGATCGTACCTTGACTGGACCCATTCTGCTTCATCTAACTTTAGTTCGGACAGCACTCGTAGAGAAGGAATCTCAACCTCAATAGGCAGAACTGCCTCCATTCCATAAACCAAAGAGAAAGGCATTGCCCCAGTAGAGGTTCTGACTGACGTTCTGTAGGCATAGAGGGCAAATGGTAATTTCTCGTGCCAATCTTTATAAGTCTCCGTCATTTTTCCCACGATCTTCTTGATGTTTTTGTTGGCCACTTCTACTGCACCATTCATTTTTGGGCGATATGGTGACGAATTATGGTGTTTGATCTTAAATTGATGACAGACCTCCGCTATTGTGCTATTGTTTAAATTCGACACATTGTCCGATATAATCCTCTCAGGAATCCCGTATCGACATATGATTTCTCTCTTTAAGAACTTGTTGACTGCTGATTTCGTGACGTTGGCATAAAAAGTGGCCTCTACCCATTTAGTGAAGTAATCGATGACTACAAAGATGAACCGATGCCCATTAGATTCTTTCGGCGAGGTCGGCCCTATGACGTCTATCCCCCACATCGAGAAAAGCCATGGAGACGTTATAACATGGAGCGGTGAAGGAGGTACATGAATCTTATCCCCATAGATTTGGTATTTATGGCACTTTTTTGCATAGTTGATGTAATCCCTCTCCATAGTAGACCAATAATACCCGAATCTCATGATTTTTCTGGCCATTGTGAAACCATTAGCGTGTGTTCCGCAGACACCCTCATGGGCCTCTTCTAAGATTTGCTTAGTCTCGACAGCGTCCACGCATCTTAAGAGCACCTGATCTTTTCTTCTTTTATACAGGACCTCACCGTCTAAGACATAGTTACTAGCCAGCCTTCTCAACGCTCTTTTATCATTCTCAGTCACTTGGTCGGGATATTCACGATTCCGCACATATCGTAGTATATCTTGATACCAAGGGTGATCATCTTTTTCCTCTTCTTCGTTAATGTTACAGCAATGTACCGGGGCCTCGTAAATACTCATTTGGATAGGCTTCACATCCTCTTGCTTTTTTACTTTGACCATAGAAGCTAGAGTTGCCAAGGCATCAGCCATCTGGTTTTCATCTCGTGGGAGATAGTAAAAAGTAACATCATCGAACTCCTCAATTAGTTCCAGAACCAGCTTTTAGTAATTGATTAATTTAGGGTATCTTGTCTCCCAGTCACCCTTGAGTTGATAGATCACTAGTGCTGAATCTCCATATATTTCTAGCACCTTAATTTTGTGTTCAATAGTCGCACGGATACCCATGATGCATGCTTCATACTCTGCCATGTTATTCGTGCAATCAAAATCCAATTTATTAGTAAAGGGATAATGATCTCCATTTGGGGATACCAGAACTGCCCCGATTCCATTACCTATAGCATTTGAAGCTCCGTCAAAATTCAGTCTCCAAGGATGATCTTTTTGGGAGTTTTCTTTCGTGGTTGCAATGTACATTAAGTCTTCATTTGGGAAATCAAAACTCAGAGGCTCATAATCTTCTAGAGCTCTACAGGCCAAAAAATCTGCTACCACACTTCTTTTTATAGCTTTCTGGTTCACGTAGACTATGTCAAATTCAGAAAGTAAAATTTGCCAACGAGCCGTTCTTCCGTTCAAGGCATTTGACTCCATCATGTACTTCAGAGGATCTAGTTTTGAGATGAGCCAAGTTGTATGGTACAACATGTACTACCTCAGTCTTCAGGTTGTCCAGATCAAAGCGCAACACAATTTCTCAATTGGCGAATATCTCGTCTCGCAGTCAGTGAACTTCTTGCTAAGATAGTATATCGCCTTTTCCTTTCTTCCTGACTCATCATGTTGGCCTAATACACACCCCATGGAGTTCTCAAACACTGCTAAATATAGTATCAATGGTTTATTTGGGTAAGGTGGCATCAACACCGGGGCATTAGACAAGTAATGCTTAACTTTATCGTAAGTCCTTTGACACTCTTCATCCCATACGCCTGGATTGTGTTTCCTAAGGAGGCGGAATATTGGGTCGCATTTCTCTGTTAATTGTGAAATGAAACGGGCGATATAATTTAGCCTTCCTAGGAAACCTCGAACTTCTTTTTGAGTACGTGGTGGAGGTAATTCTTGTATGGCCTTGACCTTATCTGGGTCAATTTCGATCCCTTTTTCACTGACTATAAATCCTAACAACTTTCCTGACCTAGCTCCGAAGGTACATTTTGCAGGATTGAGCTTCAGTTGAAACTTTCTTAACCTTAAGAACAATTTCTTCAAGACTTGTATGTGCTCCTTTTCTGTCCTGGATTTCGCTATCATGTCGTTAACGTAAACTTCGATCTCCTTGTGTATCATGTCATGAAACAGAGTTACCATTGCTCTCTGATATGTCGCCCCTGTGTTTTTTAGTCCAAATGGCATCACCTTATAACAAAACGTTCCCCACATGGTCACAAATGTGGTCTTTTCCATATCTTCGGGATGCATCTTTATCTAGTTGTATCCCGAGAATCCATCTATTAAGGAGAAAAATAAGTAACCTACCGTGTTATCCACTAATGTATCAATGTGAGGTAACGAGAAATTATCTTTCAGGCTGGCCTTGTTCAGATCTCGATAGTCCACGCACATTCGTACTTTTCCGTCCTTCTTAGGAACTGGGACTATATTGGCTACCCATTCTGAATACTTGACCACTTGTAAGAAACCGGTATCGAACTGCTTCTTGACCTCCTCCTTTATCTTCAATAAAACGTCAGGTCTTATTCTTCGGAGTTTCTGTTGGACTGGCTTACACTCCTCTTTTATGGGGAGTCGATGTACCACAATATCGGTATTTAACCCGGGCATGTCTTGATATGACCATGCAAAGACATCTTTGAATTCTTGTAGCAGCTCAATGAGATCTCGTTTTGTTTCTGCAGCGATACAGGCTCCAATCTTCACCTTTTTTCCTTCTCCTAAGCTCACAATTTCTACTGATTCATTGTGGGGTAGAATTTGTTTTTCATCTTGTTCTACCATTTTTAACAAATCCGGAGATAGGTTATGGCTTCGGTTATCTTCCAAATCTGGATAATCCTCCGCACACATATCTTGCTCAAAAGGAGGCTCTGAGTCAATACTAACGTTACTCATATCATTGATATCTGGGGACCTATTATAGGAATGAAAAAAAATCCAAAGAACAAAAGAATCTAAGAATATTTATTTGTATGGTATGATTATGAATGCAAAGAAAAGAATAAAAGAATGTCTGCTCAAGATGGTACGTAAGAGTACATTTTTATTGAAATAGGGATATTGGATAAAAGCCTATTTCACAAAAGGATTCCTATTGCCCCTAAGCTTAGGGCAACAGGCTTGTTTTAGACATTACTCTGAATTAATTTTAAAGGTTACAGGGATCTCCTCGGCGGTCCAATTGTTTAAAATGCTCCCGGGCACATATGGATAAATGCTTATATGATCCTCGTTTCGTGTTCTTTCCTCAAATATGGCGTTAATGCTCAAGTTCCCCAATATTTCTTCGGTAGACCCTTTCCTCGTTGATTTTTCTCCAGAGTAAATAGTTCCTCCCGACACGAATGTCCTAGATATGTGAGGGAAGGTCATTGGCTCCTATTTGACCTCTTTAAACGCGCTCTTCTCCTTTCTTGTTTCTTCTCTATCTCTTTTTTCATCTGCCTTGCGTCTAGCTTGTACCTTAGGCCAAAACGGTCTCGTTTTTCTGTAAGCATGGGTGCCTCGATCTTCCCCTGTAGATTTCTTCCGAGCCCCTTTCCAGACACAGCTCCTTTCCCAACTATCGACTGTAAACCTATCTTGGTAGTTTTGGAGATTTTGGGCATCGGGATCTTGTTCCCTTCGACAACGAATGTAGCGTTGACAAATTCTAATGATCGAAAAGAACACTCTATTGCCCCATCGTCTGTGCCTACGTACGTGGCATCACTGGTAACGGATGCAATGATGTCTTCTTCTGTATTTATAGTTACTAATCGGCCCTCTGTTACAAATTTGAGTTTTTGATGCAGTGATGACGGCACTGCCCCTGCTGAGTGAATCCATGGCCTTCCCAACAAGCAATTATAAGACGGCTTGATGTCCATTACTAAGAAATCTACCTCGTAGGTGCTTGGACCAATTAAAAGGGATATTTCAATCCTCTCTATTACCCTCCTTTCAGTGCCATCAAATGCCCTCACTATATTTTGGTATGCCTTCATATGGGAACTATCTACTGGCAGCCTATTCAGCGTAGACAGGGGTAGGATATTTAGTGCAGACCCATTGTCAATCAACACTCTCGGTAGTGTATGTCCTTTACAGCGGGTTGTGATGTGTAGCGCTTTTGTTGATCCCATTCCTCCCGGTGGTATTTCATCGTCATTGGAAAATATAAAATTATCAGCGCTTATATTATTGACGAGACGGTCCAGCTTGTTGACGGAGATATCGTCCGCGACATAAGTTTCGTTTAGTACCTTCATTAACGCGCTTCGATGTGTCTCCGAACTTAAGAGCAGAGTTAGCACCGAGATACGAGCCGGTTGCTTATGTAACTGTTCAACCATGCTGTACTCACTATGCTTTAGGAATTTTAAGAACTCTTTAGCCTCTTTTTCAGTTGTAGGCTCATTGACAGGTGATTCAGGTCTGATTGTCTTTTTCTTTTCTTGTTCAACAACCGCAGATTTTCCTTTAGCTGGTTCTACCTTTGTGTTCGGGGTATAACGCCTTCCACTTCGTGTATAGAAGCCTTCGTCTTGACCTTCCTTCGAAATGCCAGTCGGGTTCTCTTTTCCCCAGATTGTCACGTTGCAGTTGTAATTTCAGGGCACACTCTTGCTATCTTTGTAAGGGAAAGCAACGGGTTTCCATATTATGACCTTTGGCACAATTGGTACTCCCACTTCATTGTTTCTGGGTCGTGAAATGATCACCACAGGATGATTGATTTTTTAGACCCCTTCTGTTGTTCCTTCCTCTGAGGCGTAAACTTCTCTTTCTTCTGATCCTTCAACTTCTTCATAAAATTCTATCTCCTTATTGTTCATCAGATTTTGCACTATGGACCTGAATTATCGCACTCTTAGATGTCATGGCCTTCATCGACATGAAGCTCGCAGTATTTCCTTGCTTCTCTGGGCCTTTCCTTTGAATCTTGTGTGATTAAACCTCTGTCGATCATTTGTTTCCAAATCCAACTCAATGGGGTTTTTACTTCTGCTATATCAGCCTTGATCTTTTTGCCTCCGTTCTCAACTATCATATTTATCCCTTTATTAGCGTGATCGGGCAATGGGTTTCCTGCCACGTTGGGTTCTGATGGGTTGTCGAACTTTACGATACCCATTTGGATAAATCTTTCTATCAACTTTTTAAACGCGGTACAGTTCTCGATCGAGTGCCCTGTTATCCCTGCGTGGTACTCACATTGGGCGCTAGAGTCATACCACTTCGTGAACGGAAGTTGTATAGGCTTCAAGTAGAAAGGTGACACTACATGGGCATCAAATAAGTTTTGATACAGTTCTTTGTATGACATTGGGATAGGCGTAAACTGGACTCTTTCCGTGTTAGGCCTAAAGCTTGCATCTTGTCTTACTGAACCCTCATGGTTAGTAGTTACTGCCCGGGGCTGGCTCACGGTGACCGGCTTGGAATAACTCTTATTGTATACGCTCGTGTTGTTGACCTCATTTTCTTTCCTTCTCGGGGCTGATTTCTTGACATTTTCCCCGGTTTCAATCTTTTCGCATCTTATCGCGTTCTCTATCATCTCTCCTGACATTACTATGTCTGAGAAGCTCTTAGTAGCGCTTCCCAACATGTGGTTGATGAATGGAGCTTTTAGAGTGTTGACAAAGAGCACTGTCGTTTCTTTCTCCAATAGAGGTGGCTGGACTTGTGTCGCCACCTCTCTCCATCTCTAGGCTCATTGCCTGAAGCTCTCGTTTTGTTTCTTCTCCATATTTTGTAACGTGATTCGATCGGGTGCTATGTCTGTCACGTAGCCGTATTGCTTCATGAAAGCTTGTGCTAAGTCTTTCCATGAGTGGATTTACGCGCGACTTAGTAGGTTGTACCACTTGGCCGCGGACCCGACCAAACTGTCTTAGAAGCAATGGATTAATAATTGCTCGTTGTGGACATATCCTGCCATTCTCCGACAAAACATGGTGATGTGAGCCTCTGGACAGCTAGTTCTATTGTATTTTTCAAAATCTGGGATTTTGAACTTAGGAGGGAGGACTAGGTCTAGGACTAAGCTCAAATCCTTAGCGTCGATCCCGCTATGATAGTCAGCATTTTCTATCACTCTAAACTTTTCCTCCAACCATTTGCAACGATCCTCTAATTCTTTTGATAGCCCTGTTCTTACTCTTTCTTCTTCCACCACATTATCCAAATCGGGGATGGTGGGATAGATAAGGTTATCCTCGGGATTAGAGCCTGAGCCCGTTTGATAATTGACTGGCATCGAGGTATCGGCCTGAAATTGTTGAGGCCTGATCGTAACAGACGGTCTTCGCATATGTAGCTCGGGTTACGTTTGAGCATTCATCAGGGTGAAACCAGGGGGGTAGAGAGGATCTTCAGTAATAGACGGTCTTTGCGTATGTGTCTCATCACGCGCTTGGGCGTTTCACCGGTAAAGCCAGGGGTAAAGGAATCTCCATTATTATCGATTATAGGGCCCTTTCTTTGTCCGCTCTTTGGTCGGCAATGGGTTAACTCTTCCATCATGTTTTTCTGCGCCTCCAGCATTTGGTCTCGCATCTCTTGCTGGATTTTAGCTAGCTATTTTGTACTTGTGCTTGCATCTGCTCCTGCATCTCTTTCTGCATTTGCTCCAGTCTCTCTAGCTTTTTATCTATTGTTTCAGTTTTCTTCCTTGTACTGTAGGGATGTGTATTCGGGAGATTTTCGTTGGTTTCCAGGTTACTGAAACATTTTTAATTAATTAGAATCTTTTTATGGCCTTTAATGCATATGATGTTATGTAATGCAAATGCATGAATGCAAGGGAGGCATCAATTTTGATTCAATTCCCTTTTAGAAAACTTCACTAAAAAATAAAATTCTTTTACATAAAGTTGAGTTACAAGTAAAACTTCGCTCTAATGCTCAAAGTCCTAATTTTCTTAAGCAGTAAAGCTAGGTCCTGCCCCCGATCTGATTCCAGCTCGTACTTCGCGCTCAATATGTTTGCTTGTACCGCCAAGGCCTGCAGATAGTCAGCTACCTCTCGGATCTGAGTTATGGCTTCCCCCATAATGTAATCCCTGTTTCTGACTTGGTCTTGCGCATGATGAAGCTGCTCCGTCCAATGCTCCTCACTTGCCTCGAAAAACTGAATCCGCATCTCGCAGTCTTTTAGCGACGTTTCTAATTCTTCTATTCTTCCTTTCATTTCTTCTATGTTGCTTAAGCTTGCCCTTAGCTCCATTATGGTATTACAGTTTCGATATTGACGAAGAGATTTCTCGAGTTCTACTATTCTAGTCCTTAGTTCACTTTGTTCATTTCTCGCTTTCGATGACTTTTCTCTCGAATCTTCATTTCGTGCTCGAGCCTCTGTAATTTCCTTTCCCATCGGTCGGCTTTGGTCTTTTCCTCTCGAATTTCATGGTGCCATTGTTGGAAGTCTTACCTAACCCCCATGATCCTCATAGACAAAGCGTAACTTCTTATAGTCGATCTTCAAGTCGTCTAGATCTTCTTGACCTTAGTTTTCCCTTTTCTCCACTTCTCAGCCTCTGACCTCTGGACGTCGGCGTCTAATCTTAGGTGCATCTTCTCTTCCTCTAATTGTTCGATCTTTTTTTCAAGCTCAGAACTTTTCTTCTCGAAGTCTTGCTTTATTATTTCCAATTCTAACGGGGTGATTTGTAATTGTTCCATAGTAGGTCGAGTATTTTCCAAGCTTGGCCTAAGAACATTATCATTAACTCTTTTCTTAAACCATCCATCATACTCGGGTGTTATCATGGTGCCGACAGCTAACCTTTTCATCCAACGATTTTGCTTCCAGGCATCGGATAGCTCCCGAACTTTCTTCTTATAGTGGGCGCCTTTGAAAGAGAATTCACACTGAGCAAGTCCGTGGGTCGTGGGTACAAACTGCCTCGATTTATATTGCCTCAGTGCAAGTAATGGAGTATACCCAGTAGCTCTCCAAATTCCTAGCAATGGCACCCAATCAAAGTTACCGCATCGGTACATGATCTCATCAGGAACCATCCAATAAGCTCTCCACTCTATATCCCCCTCTTTGAGGTTTTGGAGGATTTCCATCCACTTCTCCTCCGTAATATCCTCTCTCCATTGTATGGCTACCTCTTCTTTTAAAGGGGAATAACTTTCGGAAAAGACCCGATAAGAAATCTTGTCTACCTTCCAAAAGTGCCCGTGAACCACACCATCAACAATTGTGCGCATCCAATAAACTGCCCCTCACCCGTCTTCCGACACGTGCTCAATTATCTAAACGTTTCAGCCAATATTGCCGGTACCGGCGTGATTCCCTTCTCAAGACGATCGAATAAGTCGATTACTGCCTCGTCCACGTGCCTTAAAGCCCTTGGAAAGATTACAAATCCATAGATGCTCAAGGCGAAGATATCAACTCGCTTTCTTTCATCTGGGTGCGTCAAAACCAAATCTCGCAAGTTCTCCCAAGGGATACACTTGCTGTCTCCTTTTTGTTGAATCCGATCAGTGACCCAAGGCTCGCTCATCCTTGAAATGCTCATCAATTTCTTCGCGAAGGTTTGAACATTAAAAACTCTGGCATAAGTCTTTCTAACTTGAACTCTCGGACACTTGAGCAGGGCAGTGTATTCCTCTATGGTAGGTACTAAATCCACTTCTCCAAAAGTGAAACACTTATAAGCAAAATTCCAAAACTGAACCATAACTCGGAATAGATGCTTATCCATCCTAATATCTAGCAAATAGGATATATCGCCATAATTTTTATAAAACAACTGCTTGGTCCCTTCGTCCCAACTAGCCCAAACATCTCTCAACTCTTGTAGCTCATTCTATGCTACATTGATGCGAGTGAAATCCTGCAACTCTGATACATATCCTTCTGCCAAGCTATCCCCTTTCTCTGATTGTAGCTTCTCTGACCATGCACGAACGGTCGCATTATCCTCGACTTTACTAAGAAATTCATTCTCCATGTCAAACTTTCTAATCTTAGTAATTGAATACGGATCAACACTTCCTTTAGTATGCAATGTCATGCAAAACACAATCACAACAAAACATAGGTTAGCATCAAATAATAGTGACAGAATGCAAGCACATAAACGATAATTATAACGCATATATGGGTGAATGCTAAGGCTTGACGCGGCTCTACCTAAGAAGAGCTCCTAAGATTCACTATATGCAGTTTAGTTCTAGAGATAACGTACCCGAACCAGCCGATTCCTCAATCTTCACCCATTATAGGCTCATATAGATCGAGTTCGATTCAAGGGAATACATTTCCCTATGACCATGTGGAGATAAAAATCTCACGAAATCATAGGTACGAATGTACCCCGGAAGCAATCTACTAGCCCGTGCGGAGGTGAAAACCTCACGAAAGCGTAGTTTCTTACTCCCACTTAGAAGGTGTGACCACAGTGGTCATGCAATGCAATGCGGTATTATTCTACAGGACCGGAACTATAACAACCATACAAACGAATGCATTTGAAAGAAACATGATTTTCAAAACAAATTTCCAACTTCAGACAAAAGGACAGGCAATAATCAATTTTTGGCTTGACTCTCTTATTCGTCCCCAGCGGAGTCGCCAAGCTGTCGTAACCATTTTTTTGAAAACAAGAATCGACTTAAGTTTTGAAAATGGAGACAAAAATTGGGAGTCGCCACCAATCTTTTTTTTGTTTAGGTGTGATCGGATCACCAAGAAGTTTGGACATTTTAATAAAACGTTTTGGTTTACTAAAATAATGATTTTGGTCTACGAAATTTGAGAAAACGGGTTCGGGAGTCGGTTACGCATGAAGAAGGATTAGCACCCTCACTACGCCCAAAATTGGTACCAAATCGATTAAATACTGTCCTTATGCCCGAAATTAAAAATATTTCTGAAATGTGGTTCTTTTTAATAAGCAAGATAGGATACCATCTTTTATACCCTCGAAAATACGATAAATTTTGACCTCACAAAAGCTTATGAGTTGAAAGTTACAAAGGGATGCTCGATTATTTAGTCCAACATAAAATCGAGACCCAGCACAGTAAGGTACGATTCCTCGAATTTCTGAACGTCGAGCCTCGCCTCTTTTTTTTTTTAGAATTTTTAAGGAACACGAGTGAAAATTTAAAGGGGATATTCGATTATTTTGAACCAACAGGAAATAGCAACCCAGCACGGTAGGGCACGATTCCCGAATCGCCAAACATCGAATATTACTTTCTTTTTAAAGAGTTTTTAGAGAACATGTATGAAATTCCAAAAGGACATTCGATCATTTTGAGCAAACGAGAAATTGCAACCCAGCACGTTAGGGCGCGGTTCCGCGAATTGTCAAATATCAAACATCACTTTCGTTTTAAAGGATTTTTAGAAAACATGTATGAAATTCCAAAAGGATATTCGATCATTTGGAGCGAGCGAGAAATTGCAACCCAACACGTTAGGGTACGATTCCGCGAATTGTCAAACATCGAACATTGCCTTCGTTTTAAAGGATTTTTAGAAAACATGAATGATTATAAAACTAGCTTAAAGCGCATTAATTCGACTCTAAACAAGACAAAACTAATCATAAAAAATTGGATTTTATAAGACCACATTTCATAAACCACGTGAGAAACAATGATATGGGGAATAGGCATATATGAAATACAATGTTTGATGAGTGAGAATACTAATCAATTAACAGAACAAGCAATATAATTAATCTAAAAAATTATATCCTAACTTCAATTATGTATGTAGAATAATTAACATATGAATGAGATGAACACCATAGGACGATAATAAATATGCTATTATAAAACAACCAATCAAAATATGCACAAAACAAAATGGAATTTAGAAGTCAAAGTGGCATAAGGTTAACAAACTCATGACGTATAAATCGACAAGTTTGAATAAAAACTTAGGTATATATAGCTATAGAAATTTATATCATAGGATAAAAGTTTGAATCAAATTATATGTAAAATATTTTAAATACAAACTCATTTAAAAGTTGACAAAATATATGATGATTTAAATAATATATAATACAAAAGAGTAATAAAGATGCATAACAAGATATGATACACAAAATAGATTTTAAAAAAAGCATGTGTATATGTAGATGTATGGTAAAAGATCATGGGATTGATAATAATATATATATAGTTAATCTAAAAAAATTATATACATACCTTTATATCAAAACATTTAAATAAGGGGCTATATAAAGCATAAAAGTAATATAATATAAAGAAATATGCAAAAATAGTAATTTTAAAATTACAAAGATGGAGTTTCTAAAACCGTTTCATACCTATATAAAGAAAATACTTGACAAATCATAAAACAAAAATGTTTTAAATAGAAAAAAATCTATTAGAATAATAAGTGTATTAATATATACCATACATAATAAATTTAAAAGTAATTACGTGTAAAATAACATGGAAAAAATAATATACATAGGGCTAAACTAATTTTATTATAAATTACACAATAGATTAAAAAAACGTGCTTATACGTAAGGAGGACTACATGTATAAAATACACGGATTTAGTAATATGTATATATATTAAAAAAAAAGCGAGTATCAATAAATATGTACGTATGTATGACAATAATTTAAAAGATATATTATGTTGGACTACACAAAACATAAGAATGAACTTAAAAAAAACATATGTATAAAATAATATGAAGTTAACTACACATAAAATAAAGAAAAATAACTTTAATACAAAGTATACATGATATATACATTACTAACATTTAATTAAGAGGTTGTAATAGAATATTAAAATAGCTTAATGTAAAAAGATATTCAAAGTGACGACCCCACAAAATAAAATAAAATGATGCATGTACAAATGTATATGTATATAGAAAATAAAATGTATAAAGAATAACAAGATTTAACATAAAAAAAATTCAAAACAATCGTACGAATAAGAAATTAAGAACAAAAGTTATAAGCTAAAAGGATTTAATTGGAATCAACCCAAAACTAAAGGAATAATCTGAAAATACAGTAATAATAATAAAGAGGACCGATGAGTAAAGCGCGCATATGCATAGGGGCTCAAATTGGAAACAATCTAGGCCACAAAACGTTGCGTTTAGGCGCGGACCCGATTGCAAACAAGCGCAAATTATAGGGCTAAATTAAAAGAGTGAGTGAAACAAATGGCACGCGATTGAACAACCGCACCAAGGGGAAGGACCCAGTGCGAAATTAACCCTTTTAAAACAAAGAGACGCGGATCCGGCTTGCCCAATGGGTCAACGCGCGGATCCTCCCCTCCTGTGTACGGCGTCGTTTCAAACAAAGGTTTTAAACCTTTTTCTCCTTTTCAATGCAGCCACCCCTTTCAAACCTAATTTCAGCCCTTTAATCTATTTGTCAAAGTTCACTTCAGCAGCCGCCGATCCATCATTCTGTTCGATGGCCGACGATGCACGGGCAGCAACCAGATTCCACCGACGAAGGCTCTGTTCGAGGAAACCTGGTATGCTATTCTGTTCTCCTTTTTCTAAAAAAAAAAACTTAGATCTAATACTGTTCAATCGAGGAAAATGAAGCCGAATAAAAAACACTTAATACCGTCTGACCCTTGTCCGTATCTCAATATTTCTGAGATATTCGGGACTTCCTCGGTGTCATCGTAAATATTTCTTTCTAAAATCGCAAGCAAACAAGAAAAAAAAAATTAAACAGACTTAAAAATCACCTTTTTTTTATTTTTTGGACTGATTTTTTCCTTTTTTTTATTTCCAATTGTCCCCCTTTACAATGAGTTTTACTTCGGGCTTTATAGCCGAAAATAAGAAATGATTTGCTATTGCCTATGCCCTTTGTTTCTTTGCTTCCATTTTTGCTCTATTTGCAGGTGCACCCAAGTCAACGGGGCCGTAGTTGGTTGTTTTGGCGCAAGAAGACAACGGGGAGCCGAACCTCGGGCGTTGCTCTCTCTGACGCAGCACGTGGGAGGGGTACGGTGCTAGGGAGGCTAGGGTAAGGCTTGGTTGGATCCAATTTGGGCTTTTGGGCCTGTTGGCCGTTCGGGCCGAGTGGGTTATGAGTTTAGGGTCCGTTTGTAAAATGGGGATTTGGGCCATCAAGGCTTTTGTAAATGGACTGCTAAAATTAGAATTTAATAATTTTGGATTTTATTTTTATATTTTAGTTTTTGGTTTGGACTTGGGCCGGGCAAAATGGGCCTGTTACAATAATCATATCTCTAAGTTGAGCTTTAAGACACCTTAAAATCCATCAATTTACCAAAACATATCAGAAGCCCCCAAATTGCCATTAAATCCTATGATTGAACTTAGATACATGACATTAATTATTTATGGTTAAAAGAAATTGATCAGAGCTGAGTTGTCAAACATTGTATACTTATTGAGTCCTTTACTTTTAACAAAATTTAATCTAAATTTACGCACGAAAACAAATAAATTTATACGTTGAGTATGAAATACTAAAATTTAATAATTAATGAAGTAAATAATAAATAAGTGTATAACATTATAATTTTCACATGTCAAGAATTAAAATACATATATCATGTCATTTGATATCACAGCATCCATTATTTTCATATCAATACATTATTAGATCATAGCACCCTCAGGTTATTTTGGGCCTATACTTTCACAAGTTTCCACATATTCAAATATATGACAGCCACTCATTCTTGCATATATTTTCCAATTTCACAAATATTTCATTACGTGGTGCACTTTCAGGAAATACACACATCTCTTCTCGTTTTCCATATTCAAATTCCATTTTCACATATATCTATATATCATAATCAGATGTCATTATATATTCCAATTATATATGTACAATTTCAATCACTATCTCATTTTCATTTCTTTACTTTGTTTGGCACCTAACTGTAAACAATCCAACGAATATTCTTATTTATATGTAAAGTCCACCATTCTCTAAGAATTGAAATAACTCTAACTTTCTGAAATTTAAAGTTACTCATGACCCTTTAAAAATTAGGGCTACTCACGATACTTTGGGAATTGGAGCTAAAACAATGTCACTAATATTTCTAACCCTATGGCATGTCAATTATACTCGAATTATTAGGGGTAAAAAAAATTTAATTTGATTCGAAAAAAATAAAAATAAATTCGAATTTCGAGTTATTCGAGTCAACTCGAATAAGTGATTCAAGTTTTAAGTTCGAGTCGAGTTGAATTTTATAATTGAATTTTACAATTCGAATAATTCAAATAACATATTGATATAAACACCCTTTTGATTCCTGTCAATTTCGAAAATGAATAAATTGGTCTTTCTCAACAAAAATTACAAAAAAAAAATCAAAATAATTTTCAAATTTTCAGAATATTTTTTAAAATTCAAAATTTTTATAAAAATTTAAAAATTTATATTTTTAAAAAATTATAAAAATTCTAAGAAATATATAAAGAAAGTTAAAATTTTAAAAATTTTCTAAAATAATAATTTTGGGACCTAAATAAGTTAATTAATGATTCAAGTTTATCATACTAAAGTATTTTATTTTTTTTATTATTTTGCTTAGACTATAACAATATTTAATTTGACATGTTTAGTTTTTTAATTTAACTCGAATAATTTCACTCGATTCGACTTAACTCGAATTTTATTTCACTCTACACGATTCGAAATAATTTCAAATTGAGTTAGGATGATAAAATAGGACTTGTCAGCTCGATTAACTTGAAAATTTTTCATTTGATTTGATCGGATGCTCACTCCTATGAGTTATGTCTAACATCATTTAACAAAACATTTTTATCATCAGTTATTATCAATATTCAATTTAATATATTTGCCATCATATCACGAATCAATATTCATTTTCATAGTATCATCAATGTATCAAATTCAGACACATTAAATAAGGCAATTGGAGGTGGTTTGGATCAGTTGATGGTCATCAAAGAACCTCCACTTTATGCTCGAGGTATATGGGAGGAAAATTTTCATCTTTCTTGAAAGCGGATCAGAAAATATAATCTTGTTGTCCTAAGTTCTTTTAGTA
Organism: Gossypium anomalum; assembly: GCA_025698475.1. Lineage (NCBI taxonomy): Eukaryota > Viridiplantae > Streptophyta > Magnoliopsida > Malvales > Malvaceae > Gossypium > Gossypium anomalum. The sequence goes on from CM046957.1 coordinate 63,865,683, forward strand.
AAAAAAAAAAAATGTATCACATACTATATGTCAAGAATATGTAGTCGCATTATCATGATATCATGCTTTAGGTCACCATCAACTATGAGTTCAATTCATTCTATGCATTTACACGTATATTAGCAATTATCAGCATTTGTATAAAATCTTATATATGCACAATAACTTTCAATAATTTCAAAGATTTCAAGTATATTTTATGCTTGATTGTACCAACCAGCCATTCAACGAAATTAGAACTTAGAAATAAATTATAGTAGCATAAACCAAGAGTTATTTAACTTATTTACATACTTTTCAATTGGGTTCTTTATATCACTAATAAATAAAATTCTTGTATTTTACAAATTACCCAATCGAATTTAAATATGACTTTCTTTTTATATTCTAAGGACCTCAAATTATTAATCCAAATCAATTATTTCCAACAACTTTCAATTTTTATAATTTAATCCTTAATAATACACACAATTAATTAATTATATAACTTAAACTTAATCAACTAACATATTTCTCACTTAAATCAATTTCAATTACTAACTTTACATGGTATCAAGCTTCAATTCACTATATAATTAACTATATCAACCAAATTAATTCATGCTTGTTTCAGTACCTTCCACTATTTTTCTAATATGATTTTCCATGGACCACCTTAACAACAACATGCATTCTCCGAGCTTTTAATATCTTTTTTTTTTTTTTTTTTAAAGCTTCCATCTATGGCAACTATTACCATATTCTAACAAGTGGGCTTTGTTTATCTATCTTACTAAACTAAGAATTTGACAACAATCAAGATAGAAATCTTTCTAACCTTCAAGGATGCCAATCTCTTCTTTCTTTTCGTGGAGAAGGAAAGGATGAGGATGATTTTTTTTATAATTAATATTAATTAAATTAATTAATTAAATCTCAATCTAAAGGCCACCATTTATCAACAACCAAGATTCACCAAGGTCACTTGACATACTTAATAGTTAAATTATTATTTAGCCCTTGGTTCAATTGTCATTTAAACCCCTATTTTAATTTAATTCAATTTCAATTAATTTTAACCATTATACAATTTAGTTCCTGTAATATTTTATTTAATTAATTAAATAAATCACCTTATAAATGTCATACTAATTTTCATAATTAACTCGTAATTTTTTCGGTTTAATACTCGGATTATCTTGATTTAAGGAAATTCAACCTCAAATCAAATTTTCCGACACCAACAAAAATTAGATCGTTACAATTCTCTTATTCTTTAGGAAATTTTGTCTTTAAAATTTCCAAAAAAAAAGAAGAAGAAGAGTATGAGATTGTATTATTTTCCTAGGCCATTTGGGAGTCAAACATACCACTTGTACCTATTAGTATTAGACGTCAATTTTGAACTAATGAATTCTATTACGGACTAATCAATCAATCACTCTATTTATATTCAGCCATTCTCTCACCTTTGTGAGTTTCAAGTATCCCAAATTGAATTCGAAATGCATATATATAAACCAATCATTATCCATTTCCAATTCCAGATCAACCGTATCACGAGAACATATTAGAACCATTATTATTTCTTTCATTCCTTCAAGATTTCTCAAAACATAAGGAACAATTTCATATATATACATACATACATATATATACAAGCACATAGTACTTCAGTTAACACCTCGTTCAACTTTTGAGTTTAAATTCTAAACAAAATTTTTCGAGAGTTTCTACTACTACTTACTGAAGTCTCAAAGGTGAATGAGTCATAATACTAGGCTTATATTTTCTACATATTATCTATTCAAAAGCATATTCACTATACTTAAGCTTCGAAATGGTCCTACTTTTTATAGTTCGAGGTATTCCTCCGAATTTCCTTTATCAATCCAGTAATTTAACATAGCTCAATAAAGTTCATTTCAAGTTATCGTGTATAATCCATCTAAGCATCATAAAAAAATCTTTATACACATATTAGTCACATACCCTTTATATTCATAATTCTAGTCATGAGCATATATACCTTTATCAACAATTACCACTAATGGGGTTTAAATATATTAACATAACAATGTCATTAGAAACTCTTTACACTTACTTACTCTTTTATGCTTATTTTCAAAAAACAAAAACATTAACTCATGACTCTGTCTATCAAATATTGTTTCATAGCTATTGTAACACCCCTAACCTGTCTCCGTCACCGGATTAGGGTTACGGAGCATTATCAAACAATCAAAACAACATTTAATATCATAACATTAAATAAATTAATCTCATTAAAAACCTATAAAACATATGCATTTGGTCCCTAAATCAAGCCTTCGAGGCCTTAAAAATAGCTTAGAAGCAATTTTGGACTAATTTGAAACAAAACAGAAGATTTGGGAAAAAGTTGCAAATTTTAAAAATTGGGGTCACACAACCATGTGGCCAGGCCATGTGAAATGGCCCAGGCCGTGTAAAAATCGAACAAAGGGACACACAACTATTGTCCCAACCTGTATCTCCACCCGTGTAACTCACTAAGCTGGATCACACGGCTGTGTCGCAAGTCGTGTGCCAGACCGTGTAACTCTCTGACTTGCGACACACAGTCGTGTCGCAGGCCATGTGATAGGCCGTGTAACTCACTAACTTAATACAATAAAATTTACAAATGACACACGACCATGTGACAGCTCATTCTTAGGCCGTGTGATCCATAACTTGACCCTAAAAACAAGTCATTTCAAGGCCAAAACACACCTAACCATCCATCCCATTTGTGTACACATTCAATTGACCTAAGCATCATTCAAAATCTTATAAACATACCATTTCCAACATTCTATTTCATCTAACCAATATGTCATTCAAAGGTATCACATTTGTATCAAAACATTATTGATCAAATCAAAGCAACATAGCCACATTTCAAGCATAGAACCTAGTTCTTTTAACTATCAAATAACATCACATATAACCATTTATATACCATCGCAAACATGCCAAAAATGATCTTATATACAAGCACTTAAGAGTGGCCAAAATGACCTAACTTGGTAAGGCATTAAAGTCCATTAAACCAAACATTAACTTCTAAAGCAAATACATACCAAATTAACCATTAACACATTCAAGAACTACCATTACACAAAGTCCTATACATGCCATCTATAACATTGGCCAAAATACTCAAAAACTACCAAAATAATTGCTGAATAGTATGATAGATCTCCGACAAGCTTTCAACTGATTGAGCTTCCGGTAATCTATAAAACAAAGAAAAGTAACTACGTAAGCAACTAGTGCTTAGTAAGCTCGTATAATCTCAAACATAACTTACCATTTCTTTAACACAAACTATAGAATACGCATCATGTCATTACCGAGACCATAAGCTTAATAAAAGCCTATTCAAGCACTATCAAACTCACAAGTTAGCAGGTTCATCCATGATACATATGAGTTCAATCATATAGTAAGTAGATTTCATATATACATCATTTAACTCATCAACCTTTTCATAAGATCATGAACCATTTCAATTGTATACTTACCATGTCATTTTCTTTACTCACTCGTTAAACTATCTAGAATTACATCGGATACTCGAGAATGCTCACACGGTGTGCTTTCCACATAACTATAACCTTCCTTTTCAATAATGCTCACACGAGTTGTGAAATGGGCATGCTCACACGAGCTGTAGGTCGAAATGTTAGCTACACAATGCTGCTTACACTAGCTATGGAGAATCCGCAACATATTGCAGGACCTTAGCCATCAGTAGGACATTCAAGACCAGTACCTGAAACATGAAATCCCTAATGACATGTCATTCGTATCCTAAGAATTCTTGAGGTTCAAACGGGATTCATTATCCGTCAATTACTCAAAACATCAATACATATGTAATTTCAAGTCCATTTATATTAACACAATATAGCAAAGAATTAATTTAGCTATCGTTAATATGATCATAATTTATATGAACTTACCTCAACAACTATGGTCGTAGAAGTAGAATTTGAAACTAATATGAAGCTTTCACCTTTCATTGATTTAAGTCCGGTTGTTGTTTATTTTTATCTAAATAGATAATTTCATTTAATTAAGTACTTCAAGTATTCAATTCAATCCATAATTCATATTTATATAAAATTATGAAATTACCCCTGATATTTTAACTTTTCATAATTTAGTCCTTAAGCTCGTAACTTGAAATTTAACTACCTTAACCCTCTAAACACTCTAGCCGAATTGCTTAGGGACTCATACCAACCCATTTAAATCATCATTTCATAATTTTACCATGAAATTTTACTATTTTCACAAATAGATCCCTAAATATAATTTCACCAAAAATCACTTAACAAAACATATTTGTTTAACAACTAAAGTTAATAATCTATCAACTAACATCAAAACACATTCAAAAACAATCATGGTAAGTCCCTCAACCTTTAACAGTTAGATTAAGCTAATACGAGCTCAAAAACATAAAAATCAATAAAAACGAGGCTTGGAAACCTACCATGCATGAAGAAACTCCATGATCGAAAGCTTCCCATATTTTATGGCTAATCAATTTTAGGGCTATCAAAATGATGAAGATGATGTTTTAATTCATCTTTAATTAAAAACTTTTACTTGTTTTATTTAATTACAAATTTCACCTTTGAAATGACGGCTTGTATTAGTAGACAAACCTAAACATGTTCTTAGTCTAATCGGAAATGAGAAAATTGATTGAAAGACTAATATGTCATCTATCAAGTCCAATTGGGGAGATGTCTTATATTGGGCATCGAAGCAGATAACTCCCAAAAGATAGAGACATAGATCGTAATGGTATGTTTTTGGGGAGAGCTCAATCATGATATTATAGTGGAATGGCTTTGTGACTAAATGAGTTTATAATTAATAGGCGAAAAGTCGAAACTTAATTATAAATCATTTGATCCCTAATCACATATGTCCAATCTATCCCTCCACTAGCTCATTGAAACCATAAATGAATTGAGAGTTTGAATAGAAATGAATAGAATGAATAGGAAAAGAGAAATGAAAAACATTCAGGAATGATTATGGTTTTTTCCAAAATGAAAAAATGGAATATTTGAAAATGAATTTAGGTTTCCAAAAATGGAAATGGAAATGATCCATTTGTTATTCTGTATGGATTACTTAAAAATAATCAGAATAATGAGTTTATGTTTTTGAGCTGTTTTGAAGCCCGAAAATGAAAATAAACCATTCGATCACAGTGAACATGTTGAGTTATGAAATATTGAACATATTTTCTCAAAATTTTACCAGGGGTAAAATTTTCAAAATTTTACCAGGGGTAAAATTTTCAAAATTTTACTAAGGGTAAAATAGGGATGAAAAAATTGTTTAATATAGAATATTAAAGTTTATTTTGGGAAATAGAAAAATCGAATCGGGTTAAATCACATTACAGAGTACTGGGTCAAAAAGCCTATGAAGTACTCGTAATTGGATCCGATGTGAGAGAGGCCCAAAACCCTTCATATAACATGAAGGGGGCGATAAACCTAGTAGGAATACTAGAGTGTGCTGTCCATGTAACGCCCCTAACCCAAATCCGTCACCGGAATAAAGTTACGGAGCATTACCGAAGTTACCGATTTATTTATCAGATATTTTATTTCATCTAACGTTCATATTTGGAACCAATTAAAATCAAACATATTGTCTCTTAAACGTACTTATTTTTCTCGATATGTTTTACTTGAATTTATTACTCGTCTCACTATACTTAATTTCCTTGTATCAACGTATCAAAGATAATCACATATTTATATGTCATGATAAATATCATTCTCTTGTCATTTCTTTATAAACATAAATCAGGTAATTCATTATATCGATATTTCATGCATTTAAAAATACAATTCAAGTTACACTAACTTACCTCGTTACTTGTTTATATTTATAATTTCATTAATCTGATATCTTTTCTTTTCCACGTTCAAGTCTCGTATTCGAGTCATCTGAATCTTTATAAATAAATTTGATCGTCGTTTTCATTTATTTCATGTTCTAATACATTCAATTAATGCTCTAAACAAAATTATCATTTTACCCGTAAACTTTTAATTAATGACGTTTTCATCCTTAGGCTAAAAAAATAAAATTCTTGCAATTTAATCCTTATTTCCAGCCGTTATTCTCATACAAATTGATAACAACCCATGAATTCTATAAAATATCAGAATTTTCCATAATTTCAACACTTTTCAATTCAATCCTTAAAACATGTTTTTCCCCGATCTTGAACTAAATTAATAATTTCATTCAATTTTGTAATTTTAAATAATAAAATAATCCATTTCATGCAAATTGGTCATTTCTAACATTTTTATAAAATTTCCCATAAAGTTTTACTTTTATTCAATTTAGTCCCTGTGCCCAAAACATGCAAATTAGCCATGCTAGCTGAATATTCATACATATTTTCCTCCTCCTCCTCTCCATTCCACATCCTTAATTTATATAACATGCTACAAGTAATATTATCAATAATTTCACTATTTACTTATATGTATATTCAAAACTGTCCGTTTGCATCATAGTCACTAAATTCTTTATATCTTGAGCTACAGAACTCAGAATTAAGATCCGCTAATTTTACATGAAACTATACTTACGTATCTTCTTACCATAAAATTTTCATAATTTTTAGTTTAGCCAATAAATACATTTTATTCTCTAAAGTCACCCTTATTCTGCTGCCTAACAGTTCTGACCCTTCTTTACTAAAAATTAATTATCTCATTGTATAGGATTTAGATGATGTTCTCATTAATTTATATTGAAAATAGACTCATTCAGGGTTTTAAACATATAAATTTAAGTCCCTAATTATTTTTCTCCAATTTTTGATGATTTTCCAAAGTCAAAATAGGGGAACCCGAAATCATTCTGACCTTGTCTCACAAAATTTACTATATCTCATGATTTACAATTCCATTGCTTACACCGCTTCTTCCATAAGAAACTTGACTCAATAAGATTTAATTTAATATTTTATTCATCCTCTAATTCAGTTCACACAATTTTCGGTGATTTTTCAAAGTTATACTAATGCTGCTATCTAAAACTATTTTAGTGAAAAAGGTTGTTTACCAAGTTTATAACACTCTTATTCCCTTTACAATATTTCCCATCACTTTCTCCTATTTCCCTTCACTAACTCATCAAGAACATAGAACCTTATGTAAGAAGACTCTACTATAACATTATTTCCATGCTTTCTCAATAATAACAAACTTAAAAATATATTAAAATCTTGATGTACTTACCTTGTTCTATTGATTCCAATCTTTAACTTGATTTTCTCTCTCCTCCAGCTTCTATTCCTTGAATCCAATTTGATATTCTAATTCCCCACAGTCTCCTTAACATTTTTCTCTCTTGGTAGCTATGGAAATTCTTTTGATTTCTAGGTGAAAATAGTGGACTTTTGGTGGAAGGACCAAATTGTAAAGAAAATAAAACTTTCTTTCTTTTCTTCTCTTCTAACGTTTGCATGCTTGGAAAGATGATGAGAATTCTTCATCTTTCTTTCCTTATATACTAAATAAATATTAATAAAATATTAATAAATATCTCATAAAAATATTAATAAAATAATATTTATCTAATTAATTAATTTAAAATATCATCAACCTAATCATTACATTCTAGAATTCTCTCTCTTACTAATTGATCATTTTTCCCTTCATGATCTTTTAGAATTCCATCCTTGAGTCATCACTTAATTTGGTAAAATTGCCATTTAGTCCTTCATAATTTTTCACCTATTCAATTTGGTCCTAATTCATTCATTTTCATTAGTTTCTAGATTATTCCACCCTTAAAATATTTTCACTATTGGTCCTTCAACTTTTTCATATTTACACTTTAACCTCTCAAATTTTGAGTATTTACTCTTGTGCAACAAGACTTTTCTCATCTTTACAATTTAGTCCTTTCTTGAATTAATATATCATAATATACTTCCCAAGGTTGACACAACTCAAAATTTTCCTTTTTGTCACTTTATTTTCTTATTTTACTATATCAAGGATAATATCTTAGTGTAAAAATTTTCGGGGTATTACAGTCCACCCCACTCCTACTCTAAGTAGGAAGTTGTTTTTCTATTTGAAATAAATCACTACAACTCAACAAGGGTTTTACCTTCTCTTCTTATAAATAGATGGCACCAAAAGAGCTATTAACACAACTTTAAGAGATTGTTACTCTGCCGAAAAATAGAGAAAATTTATTCTCAACTATCAAATTTATTTTTCCAGAATGACAATTCTACCAGTTTCTATTAAGAAGAGAGAATTTTCGTTTTCACCCTAAATAAAAGAGAAAAAACTTTTTTTCTGGTTATGTGTTTCGATTCAATTGGTTCGAGCCTACACTCAAAGAAGTTTGTGGTACGAGAATAGTAGAGAAGGTCGTTAGGTTGAAAGTTGGAAACGTCTAGAATCTGCCCCGCTCAAAGCATAGGTACTCTTTTTTGGAAAAAGTTTATTGCTATAAATATCACAAACCGAATTGGTTGTCAAAATTTTAACTTTTTGCTTAGATAGAAAACTATTTTTTTAACCAGATTTTTCCAACATAATCCTAACTGGATGTTGGACTATGTATGCGTGACTTGTATACTTAGTGTAAGTGAAAGTCTGAGTTCAAATAGATAAGAAATTGAAAGTTGGTGTGTTAGGTATACGACTTTTGCAATATGTAGCTCGTTGAAATAAAAAAATGAATTACACGTAGAACCAAAGGAACAGAAATGGGTGAAAATGATAAAGTTAGAGAAATGGGCCAATTCGCAAACGAATATGTTTTCTCACTGAGTATAAAAATGACTTAAGAATTAATTTAAGGTTTTTGAATTGTTAATTAATTAATTAAATTATTGAAGTTCGAAAATGAAATTAAATCAATTAGTTATTGTAAATTTGTTGCATATGGAAATTAAATATATTTCATCATAGATTCTTTTACAGTAAAGTTGCCATAACTTTAATGGAATTAGAATTGCGTTGAGAAAATTATTTAATTTAAAAAATTAATTTATGCAATTAAATTAATTAATTAATAATATTTATTTTGGGAAATAGAAAAACATGTATTGGGTTTAATTAAATTATAAAGTGTTGGTTAAAAGTTCAAAAAGCACTTATAATTAGACCTAATACAAGATAAGCTTAATTCCCCACATATTACATGTGAAGGGCGACAACCTTAGTGTATCTAACTAAGGTATGCCATCCCCCTCTTCTAATTAGACTAAAAAACTATTTTTCTATTAAATAAATATTATTTATTTTCTAAGTATAAATTTTATTTTCTTGGAATTACAATTCTACTAATTTTTCTTGAGAGAGAATTATTTTCCTACTGAAAGTAATAAATCGTTGATGGTTCTATGTTTGGTTCGTGATTGTTGATACGAACTTGCCTCGGTGATGATTTGAGTCGTTTAGATTGCCCGATCGTAAAATTAAGTAAGACTTGAGTTGTTTCGGAAGGGGCTGGAAAAGGTTGAAAAATAGGCTTAAAAAAAACAAAGGCTAAGGATAGTTGTAATGATAGATGGGCGACTTTGCCTAAGGCCAACTAAAATTAAGCTTCATTTTGCACTTAGCCCCCTCTTGTTTAGGCCAATCTCGATGGCTCGAGTTGTGTCTTAACATGATGCGGTTAGGATCGCGTCAATTGTTCAAGCCCACATGTAACGGCCCAAATTTCAGTGATACCGGAACAGTGATTTGAAATCACTAAATCCGACATGTGAGCTTAGATATTAGTAAGTAAATGTTAAGTGTGGTTTTAGAAATAATTTTGAATTAGTGAAATTATGTAGTGTATGAAGTTGTAGATAAAACGGAATAAAAATGAGGTATCGAGACCTCGAATTCATAAACCGAGCCATAAATATTTTTAAAAATATTTATGGAGTGTAAATAAGTTAGTATTAAAGTTTCGTCAAGAAATTTTAAGGTTTCGGTAGTTAATTAGGTGAAAAGGACTAAATTGAACTAAGTGCAAAATTGTGAGATGTGATTAAATAGCTCTAGTAATAATTAAAAGAGGACTAAATAGGCAATTAGACACCTATTATTGGGCTGGACGGCATGTGTGTGCAGGAAAATTAAAAATCAAGTGTGAACAAGGGGCAAAATTGGAAATAAGGTAATAATTTAATTGTAAAATATGATATATTAGGTAAAATCTAGAGTTTTCTTCATTTTCTTCATCTTCATCAGATAAAAATACCATTAGAGAGTTTTTAAGAAGCTGGTTTTTATATCCTACAGCATGTAAGTTCAACTCTTGATTATTTCTCATAATTTTTGTATTTTTGAGACTTTTACAACTAGGTCCATATGTTTAATTCATTAGTTTTGATAATTTTTAAAGTTGCCATGAACAAGTGCTGAAATTATATGATGATTTATTATGGAATTGAGGTTTTAATTTTATTATATGATGATTTTGTGAAGAGATTTTTGTAGAAATCACTATTTAGGACCTAATCGTAAAAGTGGTGAAATTAGGGTTTTGTGATGAAACTTTGAATTTCAAAGGCTGTGAAATAGTTTATAATGTTTAAATAAAGTGTTATTTGAGAAGAATTAGTTCAATTGATGAATAAATTAAGTAGGGACTAAATTGTAAAAAAATTGAAAAGTTTGGGGTAATAGTGTAATTTCACAATTTTAAGGGCATAATTTGTGAAATAGAATAGAATTGTAATGGATGCTAATGAAGGAATGATTTTATAATTATAGATCAAGAAAACGAAGTGAATCGTGGAAAGAAGAAAATTCAAGAATAGTCCTGAATTTCTACGACTTTTGCAAATTAGCCCAGGTAAGTTCATATGGCAAATTTAATGTTTTATTATGAAGATATTATGATTTTTAAGTATATTATTGTAGATGAATACTATCAATTTGTAATAAGTATGAAATAATGGTTAAATAAAAGTACACATTAGTTGGAACAATGGATTTGAGTGCTTTCATTTCGTGACCATGATGAATTGTGGAAAAGATGTGATAAATACGCCGTCTAAGACCATAGCTGGGCTATGGCATCGGTGCAATGTGATATGTGTTCTCGTATAAGACCATAGCTGGGCTATGGCATCGGTGAGATGTGATGATGTGATTAAGTATAAGACCATATCCGGGATATGGCATCGGCATGTGATGTGATCCGTGTAAGACCATAGCGGGACTATGGCTTCGTGTGTGATATGTGACAATGTGCAAGTCCATAGTTTTCTATGGCAATGTGTTAATGAAGCACTCAATTCCATTAGTTCTCAATAAATTGTCAATGGAAATAAATGAAAAAAAAAAAAAAAAAGGGGCCTAAAGAAGTTAAATTTGTGAATAGGAATATGAAAATTATTCAAAGGAGCTTAATAATGGATTTGTGATTTCTGAGGGTAAAGTAGTTAAATTAAAAGATATATGATTGTGTACAATGTTCGGTAAGAATTGTGTTTTTATGCCTATGAGCTTACTAAGCTTCAATAAGCTTACTTGTGTATGTTTGATATTTTTATGTAGATTGAATTAAAGTGAAGTTGGTAGATCGGATCAACACAACAAGGCACACTATCCAGATCAATTCCGGTAGCTTTTGTTTTATGTTTAAAGATTTATATGGCATGTATAGAGTTTGAATGAATTAAAGTAAAGATGTTATAAACTAGTTAACAATATTTTGTACTAAAACAGTTTTTGGTTAGTAGCAATAGTTTGACTTTGAAAATTCACCATAAATTATTAAAATATAATTAGAGGTTGAATGAAATATGAAATTAAATCTTATTGAGTCTAGTTTCTTATAAAAGAAATTATGTAAGAAATGGAATTGTAAATCATGAGATATAATAACTTTTGTGAGATAAGGTCAGAGTGATTTTAAGCTCCCCTGTTCTGATTTGTAAAAATCATAAAAAATTGTACAAAAATAGTTAGGAGTCATACTATACATGTATGGATTCCTTATTGAATCTATTTTTAATAGAAACAAACTTCATAGTTATTTGAATTCTGTACAGGGATAAATTTGGTTCGTAGTACACAGGGGTCAGAGTAGCCGAACCTTGAAATAGGGGAGACTTTAACTAATAAACTGTACTAATTGGCCCAACCAAAAATTCTAGGAAAAAATTAGTAAGTAGATATATGAGTCTAGATTCAGGGAAAATTTACGGATTTGGATTTCGAGTTTCATAACTCGAGATATGATTTTTTTAGTGACTGTGATGCAGTTGGACATCTTATCTGGAAAAGGTAATATAAATTGCCTGGATTTGTTTATGTGCTCAAATAAGTTTAGTAATGCCTCGTGCTCGACTCCGGTGACAGTCTCGGGTAAGGGGGCGTTACATTTATTGGTATCGAGCTTGGTTTAGCGATTTCGAGAATATGTATGATGTGAAAAGTGTCTAGAATTACATGCCATATAAATCTGTGATAGTGTGATGTGTATGATCCGATCTAATCCTTGCTTTTATTATAGATTATCTTCGATTTGAAAAGATGTCAGATAGACCAGAACAAACTGAGCAAGAAGAAGTTAACAGCAGAGTACAAACCTCTGAACAAGGAACAAGTAGTGAAGTTCCAATTTCATTGATGCGAGAACAAGAACTCAAAAATATGATTTATGGCTTCATGAATCAGTGGTATAATGAGAATGTATGAGAAAGAAATCAGACTCCGCAACCTCTTCCCCCTATTTCAACATCGGTAGTACCCCCGGTTGCTCCTCCACCTCCTTCGATAACTGAATCTGGTAAACATTCTCCATTTGAAAAGCTTAGAAAACATGGGGTGAAGAATTTGGGAAGAAACAGATGATGATCTGTGAAAGTGAATATTGGTTACAAAGTATAATGAGGGTTTTTAAGCAAATGGCGTGCTCACCAAATGATTACTTAATATATGCCGTGTCGTTATTGAAAGAAGAAGCTTATAAGCGGTGGGAAACAATAGAAGAATGTATTTATACGGTGAGAAGATCACTTGGGAATTTTTTCAAAATGAATTTAAGAAGAAATATGTCGGTAGAAGATATCGGATAAGAAGAAAAGAGAATTTCTCGACTTGCGACAGGAAACAAATCGGTAGCTGAATCTTAAAGAGAATTTGTTTATCCGAGCAAATATGCTCGAGATATAGTACCCATGAAGAAGAAATGTGTATCGATTTGAAGAAGGGCTTAATGATGAGATTAGAATGATGATAGGGGCCAATGAGATACGAGAATTTGTTGTTCTATCGGATCGTGCTCAAAAGCTTGAAGAAGTATATAATAGAAAGATGCAACGAGATAGAAGAAGTAAAGAATCTTTCAAAAGAAGTGCATCTAAGTCATTTTAAACTTACTACGGTGAAGAAATCTAAAGAGGAATTGGTCGAGCCACTTGAAGATCGGAAAGATCGGGAAAGAGTAGACTAAGACAACTGATTACAAGGCATCAGCGGACTGCTTTGTTAGTGTGGGTAGTGTACAAAATACCCAACGGCCTAAGTGCCAACATTGTGGAAGAAGTCACCCGGTGAATGTAGAAGTAAGTTAGGGGCTTGTTATAAATGTGGGGCCACTTGATCAATTTATTCGTGATTGTCCCCAATTACAAGTAGAAGAAGTGGAGCAGAAGGAGAAGCAGAAAACTCCTCCTCAAAAAGGAAGACGCTGCAGTGGAGAGCGGTGCTCTGAGGGCTACTCGTTCGGGTATGAAAGATCTTGCTAGTCGATCGAAGTTAAGGCCCCACTCGTGCTTATGCCATTCGAGCAAGAGAAGAAGCAATGACTCGGATGTAATTGCTGGTACTTTCTATCTTTATGATGTTCCTGTGTATGCTTTAATAGACCACTGGGTCTACTCATTCATATATTTATCTTTGTGCTAGCATCCGAAAGAATTTATTTGTTGAGCCTCACGATTATGATGTACAAGTTACAAATCCGTTAGGTCAAAGTGTGGTAGTTAATTTAATATGTCATAAGCGCCCACTTTGAAAGTTAAAGGTTGTGATTTCCCCGATTTATTTTTCGCTACCCTTTCGGGAATTTGATATTATCTTGGGCATGGATTGGTTAATGAAACATGACGCGGTAGTGAATTGTCGAGAAAACGAATTAGTTTGAAATGTCAAGCAGGAGATATTATTTTGGTTGAGTGCGGAAATTTGGATGATACGGTTAGAATGATTTCCTCTATGTCCGCTCGTAAATTGTTGCGTAAAGGAAATGAGGCATATTTAGCCTATATTCTTGATACTCGAAGTTCGAATCAAAGTTAGAGCAACTATCTCATTGTGAATGAATTCATGGATGTATTTCTGAAGAATTACGGAGTTTACCACCCGATAGAGAAGTTGAGTTCGTGATAGATGTGCTTCCGAAGAGCAGCTCCCATATCGGTGGCACCATATAGAATGGCTCCAGCAGAGAATTAAGAGAGTTAAAAACGCAGTTGCAAGAGTACATTAGACAAAGGGTTTATTAGACCGAGTATGTCGCCATGGGGTGCACCTGTCTTATTTGTGAAAAGAAGGATGGTTCATTGAGGTGTGCATAGATTACTGAGGTGACTAAATAAGGTAACGGTTAAAAATAAATATCCTTTGCCTCGTATTGATGATTTATTTGATCGACTTAAAGGTGTCTTTGAGTGTTTTCAAAAATAGATCTCGGATCCGGGTATTATCGATTAAAGGTAAAGGAATGTGATGTGCCAAAAAGCGACTTTTAGAACTCGGTATGGTCATTATGAGTTCTTAGTTATGCCATTCGGTTTGACAAATGCTCCTGCTTTGCTTTTATGGATTTAATGAATCGAATTTTTCAGTCTTACTGGATAGATTTGTGGTTGTGTTTATTGACGATATCTTGATCTATTCAAAGACGAGAATCAGAGCATGCTCAAGACTTGAGAATTGTGCTCTGATTTTGAGGAAAAACGAGTTATATGCAAAATTTAGTAAATGTGAATTTTGGCTTCATGAAGTAGGATTCTTGGGTCACATTATGTCAGTTGATGGTATACGGGTTGATCCGAGTAAGGTGTCAGCGGTGATTAATTGGAAAACTCCAAAGAATGTTACGGAAGTACGAAGTTTTCTTGGATTAGCTGGGTACTATCGTCGATTTGTGAAAGACTTTTCACCGATTGCTTCACCGATAACCCGATTATTACAGAAAAATGTTGAATTTGTATGGTGTCGATGATTGCCAACGAAGTTTTGATCAATTAAAGAAAATGTTGACAGAGGCTCCAGTGTTAACTCACTGAATCAGGTATGATGACATATGTAGTGTATAGTGATGCATCTCTCGAATGGTTTAGGTTGTGTCTTGATGCGATCGAGAAAAGTTGTAGCATATGCTTCTCGGACAGTTGAAACCACATGAGAGGAACTACCCTACACATGATCTTGAATTATTTGCCATAGTATTTGCTTTAAAAATTTGGAGACACTACCTATATGGAGAGAAATATTATGTGTATACAGATCATAAAAGTTTGAAATATTTAATGTCGCAGAGAAAGAGTGAACTTGAGACAGAGGCGATGGTTAGAGTGTTGAAAGATTACGATCTTGTCATTGATTATCATCCGGGTAAGGCAAATGTAGTGGCGGATGCACTTAGTCGGAAATCGTCATTATTTGCTCTTTGGGCGTTAAATGCTCATTTGTCTCATTAATGAAGATGGTTCGTGTTAGTTAAATTAAAGACAAAACCAGTATTCTTTCAACGAATTCGGGAGTTGCAAGATGAAGATCCGAAGTTGGTGTTGAAACGACAAATGGTTCGGGATAATTTGAATTTAGAGTACTCTATTGATAAAAGTGGTATGTTATACCATCGTAATAGAATTTGTGTTCGAGAATAATTTAGAATTGAAGAAGGATATTTTATCGAGGCTCATAGTAGTATGTACTCGATTCATCCGGTAGTAGTACGAAGATGTATTGTGATTTGAAGAAAATGTATTGGTGGCCTGGTATGAAACGGGAAATTTGTGAATTTGTGGCCAAATGTTTAATCATCCAACAGTAAAAGCTGAACATCAAGTGCCTACGGGTTTGTTACAACGTGTAATGATTCCAGAATGGAAGTGGGAACATGTGACGATGGATTTTGTATCGGGATGCCAGTGACTCCGAAGAAGAAAGATTCGATTTGGGTGATAGTAGAGCAGATTAACTAAATCGGCGCATTTTATTTCTGTCGTAAGCAGATTTTTCGCTTGATAAGTTAGCGAATTATATGTGTCGAAATTGTGAGATTACATGGGGTGCCGACATCAATTATTTCTGATCGAGATCCGAGGTTTACTTCGAGATTTTGGAATAAACTACAGGAAGCTTTAGGAACTAAGTTAAAATTTAGTCTGACTTTTCACCCCCTCGGTGACGGGCAATCAGAGCGAGTGATTGATTTTGAAAGATATGTTAAGGTGTCTTTGTATACTCGAGTTCGATGGCGGTGGGAAAGGTACTTACCTTTAGCTGAATTTGCTTATAATAATAGTTATCAAGCTAGTATCAAAATGGCACCGTTTGAAGCTGCATGCGGAAGGAAGTGCGAGACCCGTTGTATTGGTCGAATTAAGTGAATCGAAATTAGTCGGAGTGGATTTAATTCGGAAAGCGAAGAAAGTTCAGATTATTCGAGAAAGTTTGAAAGTCGCTTCCGATCGTCAAAAGTCGTATCTGATTTGAAAAGAAGGGATATAGAGTTCAATGTGGGTGATCATGTGTTCTTGAAAGTTTCTCAGTGGAAGAAAGTTTTACGGTTTGGTAGAAAAGGAAAGCTTAGTCCACGATTTATCGGACCATCTGAAATCATTGAGAGGATCGGTCCGGTAGCTTATAGATTGGCCTTGCCTCCAGAACTTGAGAAAATCCATAATGTATTTCATGTATCTATGTTGAGACGATATAGATCGGACCCTTCACATGTGATTCCTCCTCATGCGAGATAGAGCTACAATCGGATATGACTTATTCGGAGGAACCGGTGAAAATATTAGCTCGGGAAGTTAAAGAACTACGGAATAAGCGAGTACCATTAGTAAAAGTGTTATGGCATCGACATGGATTGGAGGAGGCAACTTGGGAAACGGAAGAATCTATGAGATCACGATATCGCATTTGTTTCAGTCACGAAATTTCGAGGGACGAAATTTCCTAAGAGGGGAGAGTTGTAATGGCCCAAATTTCAGTGATCTAGGAGCAGTGATTTGAAATCACTAAATCCGACATGTGAGCTTAGATATTAGTAAGTAAATGTTAAGTGTGGTTTTAGAAATAATTTTGAATTAGTGAAATTATGTAGTGTATGAAGTTGTAGATAAAGCGGAATAAAAGCAGGTATCGAGACCTCGAATTCATAAACCGAGCCATAAATATTTTTAAAAATATTTATGGAGTGTAAATAAGTTAATATTAAAGTTTCGTCAAGAAATTTTAAGGTTTCGGTAGTTAATTAGGTGAAAAGGACTAAATTGAACTAAGTGCAAAATTGTGAGATGTGATTAAATAGCTCTAGTAATAATTAAAAGAGGACTAAATAGGCAATTAGACACCTATTATTGGGCTGGACGGCATGTGTGTGCAGGAAAATTAAAAATCAAGTGTGAACACAAGGGCAAAATTGGAAATAAGGTAATAATTTAATTGTAAAATATGATATATTAGGTAAAATCTAGAGTTTTCTTCATTTTTCTTCATCTTCATCAGATAAAAATACCATTAGAGAGTTTTTAAGAAGCTGGTTTTTATATCCTACAGCATGTAAGTTCAACTCTTGATTATTTCTCTTAATTTTTGTATTTTTGAGACTTTTACAACTAGGTCCATATGTTTAATTCATTAGTTTTGATAATTTTTAAAGTTTCCATGAACAAGTGCTGAAATTATATGATGATTTATTATGGAATTGAGGTTTTAATTTTATTATATGATGATTTTGTGAAGAGATTTTTGTAGAAATCACTATTTAGGACCTAATCGTAAAAGTTGTGAAATTAGGGTTTTGTGATGAAACTTTGAATGTCAAAGGCTGTGAAATAGTTTATAATGTTTAAATAAAGTGTTATTTGAGAAGAATTAGTTCAATTGATGAATAAATTAAGTAGGGACTAAATTGTAAAAAAATTGAAAAGTTTGGGGTAATAGTGTAATTTCACAATTTTAAGGGCATAATTTGTGAAATAGAATAGAATTGTAATGGATGCTAATGAAGGAATGATTTTATAATTATAGATCAAGAAAGCGAAGTGAATCGTGGAAAGAAGAAAATTCAAGAATAGTCACGAATTTCTACGACTTTTGCAAATTAGCGAGTAAGTTCATATGGCAAATTTAATGTTTTATTATGAAGATATTATGATTTTTAAGTATATTATTGTAGATGAATACTATCAATTTGTAATAAGTATGAAATAATGGTTAAATAAAAGTACACATTAGTTGGAACAATGGATTTGAGTGCTTTCATTACGTGACCATGATGAATTGTGGAAAAGATGTGATAAATACGCTCCGTCTAAGACCATAGCTGGGCTATGGCATCGGTGCAATGTGATATGTGTTCCGTATAAGACCATAGTTGGGCTATGGCATCGGTGAGATGTGATGATGTGATTAGTATAAGACCATATCCGGGATATGGCATCGGCATGTGATGTGATCCGTGTAAGACCATAGCGAGGACTATGGCTTCGGTGTGTGATATGTGACAATGTGCAAGTCCATAGTTTTCTATGGCAATGTGTTAATGAAGCACTCAATTCCATTAGTTCTCAATAAATTGTCAATGGAAATAAATGAGAAAAAAAGGGCCCAAAGAAGTTAAATTTGTGAATAGGAATATGAAAATTATTCAAAGGAGCTTAATAATGGATTTGTGATTTCTGTGGTAAAGTAGTTAAATTAAAAGATATATGATTGTGTACAATGTTCGGTAAGAATTGTGTTTTTATGCCTATGAGCTTACTAAGCTTCAATAAGCTTACTTGTGTATGTTTGATATTTTTATGTAGATTGAATTAAAGTGAAGTTGGTAGATCGGATCAACACAACAAGGCACACTATCCAGATCAATTCCGGTAGCTTTTGTTTTATGTTTAAAGATTTATATGGCATGTATAGAGTTTGAATGAATTAAAGTAAAGATGTTATAAACTAGTTAACAATATTTTGTACTAAAACAGTTTTTGGTTAGTAGCAATAGTTTGACTTTGAAAATTCACCATAAATTATGAAAATATAATTAGAGGTTGAATGAAATATGAAATTAAAGCTTATTGAGTCTAGTTTCTTATAAAAGAAATTATGTAAGAAATGGAATTGTAAATCATGAGATATAATAACTTTTGTGAGATAAGGTCAGAGTGATTTCAAGCTCCCCTGTTCTGATTTGTAAAAATCATTAAAAATTGTACAAAAATAGTTAGGAGTCATACTATACATGTATGGATTCCTTATTGAATCTATTTTTAATAGAAACAAACTTCATAGTTATTTGAATTCTGTACAGGGATAAATTTGGTTCGTAGTACACAGGGGTCAGAGTAGCCGAACCCTGAAATAGGGGAGACTTTAACTAATAAACTGTACTAATTGGCCCAACCAAAAATTCTAGGAAAAAATTAGTAAGTAGATATATGAGTCTAGATTCAGGTAAAATTTACGGATTTGGATTTCGAGTTTCGTAACTCGAGATATGATTTTTTTTAGTGACTGTGATGCAGTTGGACATCTTATCTGGAAAAGGTAATATAAATTGCCTGAATTTGTTTATGTGCTCAAATAAGTTTAGTAATGCCTCGTGCTCGACTCCGGCGACAGTCTCGGGTAAGGGGGCGTTACACCACACTTGAAGCAATTCATGGTACTAGAATAATGGAGAAGATCATCCGGTTGGAAGTTGGGAACATTTAAGATCCATCTTGCTCAAAGCACTAATACTTTTCGAGTAAATTTTATTACTATAAATATCACAAACCGGCTCAATTTTTAAAATTTTAATTTTCTGCTATTAAAAAATGTTTTTTAAACTGGATTTTTCCATCAAGAATATGACAAGGTTCTTAGGTTATCTGCACTCTTGGAATGTTCCAAAGAGCTTGACTTGGTGGATCAAATGTAAAAGTAGTTAAGAGGGTTTTCCTCTTAACCTTTTCCTATAACACTAAGTGCTTCTCCTTTCTTTCTGAAATATAGTGAGCTCTTCTTCACTATTTACCATCACCATTACCAACAAAAACTCTTCATCATCCCATATTAACCATTAATTTCATTGAAACTAAAATTTATTCCATTATTCTTATTTATTGCCAATTTTTTAACTCTCATTTTGAGACATTATAAATAGGAGCCTTTCACAGCTGGTGAAAGGACTTTGGGGACTTTAGGATTCTGGATCTCAAAGTCCTCTCTAAGATTCTCTTAACTTATTTTCTTTGCTTAGCCTTATCGTCAACCACATTTCATTTTAACCACCTTACCAATCACAACCTATCGTTGCGTTCAGTGTTATCAAATTTGCTTCAGTCTTCCTCTCCGCCTTCTTCTAGTACATCTTGTTCACTTGTTTACAACGTTTCCATTCTCCATCAAAAGAACCATTTGCAGAGCCAACTTTTCTATTCAACATCATTAGAAATGTGGATATTCCCTTCATGATGAAGTCTATTCCACCAGAGATAGTTAATTGGACATCCACAAAGATGATCAATGTTTTCCTCATGATTGTTACAAAAAGAGCATGTAAGATCCACCACCGTACCTGTAACGCCCCCACGACCGAAACCGTCACCGGAGTCAAGCTTGAGGTGTTACTAAACTTATCTTATCTTTTAAACAACTCTAAACCACTTACTTTAATTTTCGGAATAAACTGTTTTTCTGCGTCATAGCTGCTTAAAAATTCATTTCTCGAGTTTCAAAATCGAAATTAAGATCCATAAATTTTTCCTGAAACTATACTCATATATCTATCTACTAATTTTTTTTTAGAATTTTTGACTTAGCCAATTAGTACAGTTTATTAGTTAAAGTTACCCCCTGTTTTTAATTCGACAGACTGACCTCTACTTACTACGAACCACTTTTCTCCCTATACAAAATTAATATAACTATACCGTTTCTTTCTATTAAAACTAGATTCAATAAGGATTCTAACCATATAAATTAAACCACCTAATTATTTTTGGACAATTTATGGTGAATTTCCAAATTGAAACAGGGGATCTAGAATTTTCTCTGACCCTATTTCACTAAAACTCAGATATCTCATAAAATATAATACCTTTACCTGTTTTGCTTATTCCATAAGAAAATAGACATAATAAGCTTTAATTTCATATATTATTCACCATCAAACCATGTTTCTACGATTTTTAGTGATTTTTCAAAATCACATTATTTCTGATACTTGAATCTGTTTTTAAGTTACTTTCACATTTTTCTTAGTTTTCATGTTATAGTTACTACTTATTCATACATACAATTAAACATGTATATCATCAGCCATTCTATTAACTAATCACTAGCAAGTATTTACACATCATTCATTGATCATATCATATCAAAAGAAACCAAGTTCCTATACATGCCATACACAAAACTAAACGTCTAACTATACCAATGTGATTTCTTCGATAGTGTGATCGGGTCTCCGACGTTTCCTTCGATCCCCGAGTGGCTTGATAAAAACTATAAGAAAAAGAAAATAAAGAGAGTAAGCACTAGGCTTAGTAAGCTTAGAAGCAAATAAATTACAACATTCAACATAATGAATAATTATACATAATGTCACCTAGCCTCATAAACTTTCTTTACTTCTCATTTTCTACCTTCTTCTTTACTTACTTACCTTCTTTCTTACGACCTTTCACTATTCATAAATATAATCTACCTTCCCTTTTGCTGATAATTCACTGTAATTTAACGTGTACAATGACCCATTGAACCACTCGGAATACTAAGGATCTTTGGGGTCGTTTCTGTCTATCAATATCACGCCAATGCCATGTCTTCGACATGGACTTACATGAATTATTCTGTCTCCAATGCCATATATATATAATATGGGCTTACATGGCTCATTCCTGTCTCCAAAGCCATATAACTGATATGGACTTACATGGCTCATTTCTGTCTGTCTGTCTGTCTCACAACCCCAATATCCTAACATTCCTAAGGTTCAAAGCAGGGCTTCCTAATGCTTTTTCTCATCACTTACTTTAATTCGACTTCAAATATTCTCATAAAATAAGTATATAAATGCTGGAAATTTACAATAATAATGTAAAATAAAAGAATATTGCATTTATTTCATTTGTAAACTTACCTCGATACAAAATGTGACTAAACTTTACAATTTAATCCTTTACTTTTTCTTTCCCCGATCTACCCGAATTTCGCTCTTCTTGATCTATAATAGCAAATTTAACTTATTTAATATCAAAATTTATCAAAACAGTCCTTTACTCAGAATTTGGAAAAATTACATTTTGCCCCTAAACTTTTGCATATTTACACTTTTGCCCCAAAGCTCGTAAATTAAACTTCAGCCTATTTTCTTATGTTTTATGACATGCTGGTCATTTTTCCCTTCTATGGCAGCATCAAATTCATACTCTAACATGCACTTATGACTATTAGGTATTTTTACCGATTAAGTCCTTTTACTCGTTTTTGCTTAAAACCGAGTAGTACAAATTGTCTAACATAATTTAAAACCTCATATTCTATCATAAAACACCAAAATACACAAATTTCACCTATGGGTATTTTTCCAAATATGAACCCTAACTTAAATTATTGCTAGCATAAGCTTTATCGAGCTACCGGGACTCCGAAAACGTAAAGAACATTAGAAACGGGGCTTGGAATCACTTACCATGGAGCTTGAAAGCTTGAATTTCGTCCTAATGAAGAAGATGGACAAAAATTGGCTTTTAATTTTGTTTTTAATTCATTTTAATAACTAAATGACCAAAATGCCCTTACTACTAAACTTTCAAAAATTCCTTCCATGTCCTAATTTTGTCCATGAACTTAAAATTGGTAAAATTACCCTTTAAGGACCTCTAATTAATAATCTAATTCAATTTTATGCAAAATACTTCTAGAACACAAGTTTTACAATTTATTCAATTTAGTCCCTAATTTCAAATTAAGCACTTTATGCATAGAATTTCTTCACGAACTTTTCACACAATCATGCAAACATATCATAGACCTCAAAATAATAATAAAATAAATTTTTCTACCTCAGATTTGTGGTTTCGCAACCACTATTCCGTTTAGGCCCTATTTCGGGATGTTACATTTCTCCCCCCCTTTAGGGATTTTCGTCCCCAGAAAATCTTACAATGAAGAGATTTGGGTACTGTTTTGCATAGCCTCTTCGAGTTCCCATGTAGCCTCGTCTACCCCATGTAGTCGACTATCTCTCGAAATATACAACTCGGCCAACTTGTCAAGTGAAAAATCCATACTGAACCGGGATAAAATGAGCCGACCGTTAACTTATCAATCACAACCCATATCGCATCTTTCTTTCTCGATGTAAATGGTAATCCTCTTTGACAGATCAAGCATCTAGAAACAAACTCGAAATGTCCTTTTCATTCCTACCCACCAAAGTACATTTCTTCAAATCATTATACATCTTTGTACTACCTGGATGAATAGACAAAAACTACTATGTGCTTCTGTAAGATCTTTCGAATAAGCTCATCATTCTTCGGTACACATACCCTGGGTGATAATCGATCACTAGCTCATAATCTTTAATCAACTCTAGCCATCTTCTTTGCTTCAATTTCAAACTTTTGTGATCAGTGAATATGTGGCACTTCTCACCGTGCAAATGATGTCTCCAAATCTTCAACGCAAAAATAATGGCAAATGCTAGCTCTAAATCATGTATCGGATAGTTCTTCTCATGTGGCTTTAGTTGTCTAAAGGCATAAGCAATTACCTTCCCTTCCTGCATAAGTACACAACCAAGTCCATTCATGGACGCATCACTGTAAATCACAAACTCCTTACCTGGTTCTAGTTGTACTAAAATAGGAGCTTTAGTCAATAATGCTTTTAACTTGTCAAAACTCTGTTCACACTTCTCAGTCCATTCAAACTTGATATCCTTTCGCAGCAATTTTATCAGTGGGGTAGCTATCATGGAAAATCCTCTACAAATCGCCTATAATATCCGGGCAAGACCAAGAAAACTTCTAACCGATACATTTCTAGGAGGCTTCCAATTAACAATGGTGAAATCTTGCTCGGATCAACCTTAATACCTTCACTGAGACAATATGTCCTAGAAAACCAACTTCTCGTAACTGAATTCACTTTTATCGAACTTGGCATACAAATCGATTATCTCTCAAAATATGTAAAAGCTGTTCTCAAATGCTCTGCATGCTCGGTCTCATCATGAGAATAAATCAAGATATCATCAATGAACACAACTACAAACTTATCCAAATGCGGTCTGAAAATTCGGTTCATTAAGTCCATAAAATGGCAGGAGCATTAGTCAAGCCAAATGGCATCACAAGGAACTCATAATGACCATACCTAGTCCAGGAAAGTAGTCTTGGGACATCCGACTCTTTAACTCGCAATCGATAGTATCCGGATCTCAAATCTATCTTGGAGAACACAGAGCTCCCTTCAATTGATCAAACAAATCATCAATTCTAGGCAATGGATACTTGTTCTTCATTGTTACCTTGTTAAGTTGCCGATAATCCATGCACAACCGCATCGATCCATCTTTTTTTTTCACAAATAGCACTGGTGCACCCCATGGTGAACTACTGGGTCTTACAAATCCTTTATCTGTCAATTCCTGCAACTGAGCTTTCAATTCTTTCAATTCCAACGGAGCCATTCTATAAGGAGCAATAGAAATGGGCGTGGTACCTGGAATCAACTCAATACCAAACTCAACTTCTCTAACAGGAGGTAAGCCTGGTAGTTCTTCCGGAAACACATCGGAAACTCACATACCACGTGCATCGACTCAATTTTCAATTCTGGGTTTTAGTGTTCAACACAAAAGCAAGATAAGCTTCATACCCTTTTCTCAAACATTTCTGAGCAGACATAACAGAAATTATGGGAAATGAACTATCTGACTCTTCTGAATTAACCCGAAGAATTTCACCATTTTCACACTTCAACTCAATGAATTTCTTTCTACAATTCACTATCACATCATGTGTAGTCAACCAATCCATACCAAGAATCACATCAAACTCATCAAATGGCAATAGCATGAGATCGGCCGGAAAACAGTAACCTCTAATCATCAAAGGACAATTTCTACATACTTTATCTACTAATACATGCTTGCCTAATGGGTTCGATACTTTAATCACAAATTCTGTAGATTCTATAGGCATACTTATACTAGACATCAATTTCATACAAACATAAGAATGAGTCGAACCCGGATCAATCAGAGCCATGACATTAATATTATGTAGAGAAAATGTACCCATAATCACATCGGGGGAGGATGCCTCTTCGCGTGCACGAATAGCATAAGTCCTTGCAGGGGCTCTAGCATCCGGTCTCACGGTAGAATCTCTAAAGGTACCTCTCACACTGCTCCTACTCTCGGTTGCCTCGGTGATCTCGCCTCTAGTAGGAGCATTTCCGGATCTAGCACTCAGACACTTCGGCTAGCCACTTACGGACATTCTCGTACAAAATGATCTGGAGCACCACATTTATAGCAAACATTTTCGCTTTGCCCGACAACAAGGACCATAATGAAGTCTACCACACTGTGGACACCACGATCTACCTGTCTCGACATTACCTACACTCGCGATCGAGGTGGTCTGAGCCTTCGGATCTTTAAATCTGCTACCTCTATTCTCGACTAGCTTGCCTCGCTAGAAAACTAGATCTCGTAGAAAACTCTTTGGGCCTCTTGGATGTAGCTGAAATGACCTACTCATCTGTCTCTTCTTTGTATCTTGTGTCTCTGTCTCAACTTTACCTTTCCTTTTTAACAACTCCTCTGCCTTACAGGCTCTCTCAACTAAAATAACGAGCTCTTTTATTTCTAGAACACCCACTGATACCAATAAATGTAACGCCCCCACGCCCGAAACCGTCACCGGAGTCAAGCTTGAGGTGTTACTAAACTTATCTTACCTTTTAAACAACTCTAAACCACTTACTTTAATTTTCGGAATAAACTATTTTTCTGCGTCATAGCTGCTTAAAAATTCATTTCTCGAGTTTCAAAACTCAAAATTAAGATCCGTAAATTTTTCCTGAAACTAGACTCATATATCTATCTACTAATTTTTTTTTTAGAATTTTTGACTTAGCCAATTAGTACAGTTTATTAGTTAAAGTTACCCCTGTTTCAGAATTCGACTGCACTGACCTCTACTTACTACGAACCACTTTTCTCCCTATACAAAATTAATATAACATACCGTTTGTTTCTATTAAAACTAGATTCAATAAGGATTCTAACCATATAAATTAAACCACCTAATTATTTTTGTACAATTTATGGTGAATTTCCAAAGTTGAAACAGGGGATCTAGAATTTTCTCTGACCCTGTTTCACTAAAACTCAGATATCTCATAAAATATAATACCTTTACCTGTTTTGCTTATTCGATAAGAAAATAGACATAATAAGCTTTAATTTCATATATTATTCACCATCAAACCATGTCTCTACGATTTTTAGTGATTTTTCAAAATCACATTATTTCTGATACTTGAATCTGTTTTTAAGTTACTTTCACATTTTTCTTAGTTTTCATGTGATAGTTACTACTTATTCATACATACAATTAAACATGTATATCATCAGCCATTCCATTAACTAATCACTAGCAAGTATTTACACATCATTCATTGATCATATCATATCAAAAGAAACCAAGTTCCTATACATGCCATACACAAAACTAAACGTCTAACTATACCAATGTGATTTCTTCGATAGTGTGATCGGGTCTCCGACGTTTCCTTCGATCCCCGAGTGGCTTGATAAAAACTATAAGAAAAAGAAAATAAAGAGAGTAAGCACCAGGCTTAGTAAGCTTAGAAGCAAATAAATTACAACATTCAACATAATGAATAATTATACATAATGTCACCTAGCCTCATAAACTTTCTTTACTTCTCATTTTCTACCTTCTTCTTTACTTACTTACCTTCTTTCTTACTCCGACCTTTCACTATTCATAAATATAATCTACCTTCCCTTTTGCTGATAATTCACTGTAATTTAACATGTACAATGACCCATTGAACCACTCGGAATACTAAGGATACTGGGGTCGTTCCTGTCTATCAATATCCTGCCAATGCCATGTCTTCGACATGGACTTACATGAATTATTCCTGTCTCCAATGCCATATATATATAATATGGGCTTACATGGCTCATTCCTGTCTCCAAAGCCATATAACTGATATGGACTTACGTGGCTCATTTCTGTCTGTCTCCTGTCTGTCAACCCCAATATCCTAACATTCCTAAGGTTCAAGCGGGGCTTCCTAATGCTTTTTTCTCTGTCACTTACTTTAATTCGACTTCAAATATTCTCATAAAATAAGTATATAAATGCTGGAAATTTACAATAATAATGTAAAATAAAAGAATATTGCATTTATTTACTGTAAACTTACCTCGATACAAAATGTGACTAAACTTTACAATTTAATCCTTTACTTTTTCTTTTCCCCGATCTACTCCCGAATTTCGCTCTTCTTGATCTATAATAGCAAATTTAACTTATTTAATATCAAAATTTATCAAAACAGTCCTTTACTCAGACTTTGGAAAAATTACATTTTGCCCCTAAACTTTTGCATATTTACACTTTTGCCCCAAAGCTCGTAAATTAAACTTCAGCCTATTTTCTTATGTTTTATGACATGCTGGTCATTTTCCCTTCTATGGCAGCATCAAATTCATACTCTAACATGCACTTATGACTATTAGGTATTTTTACCGATTAAGTCCTTTTACTCGTTTTTGCTTAAAACCGAGTAGTACAAATTGTCTAACATAATTTAAAACCTCATATTCTATCATAAAACACCAAAATACACAAATTTCACCTATGGGTATTTTTCCAAATATGAACCCTAACTTAAATTATTGCTAGCATAAGCTTTATCGAAACACTGGGACTCAAAAGCGTAAAGAACATTAAAAGCAGGGCTTGGAATCACTTACCATGGAGCTTGAAAGCTTGAATTTCGTCCTAATGAAGAAGATGGACAAAAATTGGCTTTTAATTTTGTTTTTAATTCATTTTAATAACTAAATGACCAAAATGCCCTTACTACTAAACTTTCAAAAATTCCTTCCATGTCCTAATTTTGTCCATGAACTTAAAATTGGTCAAATTACCCTTTAAGGACCTCTAATTAATAATCTAATTCAATTTTATGCAAAATACTTCTAGAACACAAGTTTTACAATTTATTCAATTTAGTCCCTAATTTCAAATTAAGCACTTTATGCATAGAATTTCTTCACGAACTTTTCACACAATCATGCAAACATATCATAGACCTCAAAATAATAATAAAATAAATTTTTCTACCTCAGATTTGTGGTTTCGCAACCACTATTCCGTTTAGGCCCTATTTCGGGATGTTACAGTACCTCGACCACATAGGATAGCTTTGGTGGAGAGAATTCTAAGATTACATTTCCACATAAAGATTTTCAACTTGGAAGAAGGGGGAGAGATGAGATAAATCTTCCAAATGGTTAACCAAAGAAGCTTGTTATCTTCACAAGCAAACGGTCTCCTATCATCCGCAAAATCGTAACAACTAGAAAGAATGAAGACTTCATTCTTTGATCTAGACTAACAAATTGTATCCCAATTGAATACATGACTTAGTGAATGAGTGCTCAAGAATCGATTTAGGACCTCAATGGGAAGTTTGATGAAGAGCTGGGTGACAACTTTTGTTCCTATCTTCTTTAACTTGTTGGAAAGTTTTCTCATCCTCACCCGGTATAATTGGTCCTCAAATAAGATGCCTAGGTGCACCAAGTTCAAACCAATTATCAATCCAGATTCTAATAGTTTAACCATATTTAACGACCCAATGTAAGCCTTTTTGAAAGAGTTTGTTTGTTTGTCTAAGGTCACTCCAAGTGACAGAGACACTTTATTGCATGATGTATTGGGTCCGCTTTGGGTATATTTAAAGATAAAAGTTTAAGCCTAGAGTTTGTTATTCTCACGGAGAAGTCTCTACATAAGTTCTAGTAAGAGTGCCCAATTAAAAGGTTTAAATATCTTTATCCTGAGGCTAGTGTTTATTTTATCTTATTTATCCATATTATAATTATTAATACATATTTTATTATTTTATATCTAAAAATTATAAAATATGTTTATTTATTATTGAATTTTTTATTGTTCATGCATATATTTCATGAAAGAGTTTATTTATTTATTTTTTGAAAGAACTTGAAAGGGTTTATTAACTCTAAACAAAGGAATACAAACACATATAAATTAAAATCAACAAACACAAAGTACAATTTTAAAATTTTTAAGGAATACAAATCAAACATAAAAAAGCTTTAAAATGAACAAATAAATAACAATATCGTAAGAACTAAATCGGTGTTTAAACTGATCAGATCATCGATTTTCGATTCATCTGTTTAACCACCAATTCAACCATTACAAAATAAAAATATCAAATAATTTTAAAAAGAAAATAATAATAATAAGCATAAATAATAATGGAAATATAAACATTATTTTATAATTTATAACAACAAAATTAAATATTTAAACTAGCTTAAATATAGTTCAAATTATTTTTAAATTTATTAAATAATTATTTTATCGATTTATTAATTTTATATTAATTAAATTGACTAAATCATTAATTCTTGATTGACCGCATAATCCGAAATGAATATAAACAAAGATACTTCTATGGAAAATAAGGAGGAGCTGACAATGGCACAACCCCTCTTCCTATTTGTATAGTCTTCAAAATTGTTTGTACATTAGGAATAGTAAAAAAAATTATTTATTTTAGCTTTCAAATATTTATAATTTGATTTTTATTTTATCCCGAACCTAATTTAAAATTCATATTTTAGAAAAATCAGCATGAATGAGATATTATGTCACGTGACACCCACGTGATACAATAGAGAAAAATCTAAGCCTTAAAAAAGGTACAAGACCCTAGAATTTGTGCAACAAAAAATCAAATGTGAGAGTGAGAGATCAGTCTTCAAAAGAAAAAGGTTAACAAAATAGAAGACCGTGGGATTTGAGTACTGATGTGGGCGTTTCACACTCCCCAGCCAACGCAACCACCGTCACTGTTCAACCCACCTCGTACGCCACCAAAGCTCCCTTCTTCTTCTCTCACCTTAAACCCCTCCATCTCTAATTCAACACCCAACCACAATCAACTTATCCAATCCTTATGCAAGCAAGGCGACCTTAAACAAGCTTTCAAGCTTCTTTCCCGAGAACCCAACCCTTCTCAAAGGACTTACGAGGTCCTTATCCTGTCATGCGCCCACCAAAACTCCCTTTCCCTCGCTCAATCCCTTCATTCCCATATTTCCGAAAATGGGTTCGACCAAGATCCTTTCTTGGTTACCAAACTTATATCCATG
Organism: Gossypium anomalum; assembly: GCA_025698475.1. NCBI lineage: Eukaryota > Viridiplantae > Streptophyta > Magnoliopsida > Malvales > Malvaceae > Gossypium > Gossypium anomalum. Next base: position 63,896,412 of record CM046957.1, read on the forward strand.
TACGCTGCTTTGGATTCTCTGGACGATGCTCGCAAGGTGTTCGATAAAACGCGTAAGAGAACGATTTTTGTTTGGAATGCGCTTTTTCGAGCGCTTACTTTGGCTGGTTTTGGGGAAGAAGTTTTGGGTTTGTATAGAAAGATGAATAGGATTGGACTTCCGTCGGATAGATTTACTTATACTTATGTGCTGAAAGCTTGTGTTGCTTCTGAATGTATGGTTTCGCTTTTAAATAAAGGGAAAGAGATTCATGCTCATATTTTAAGACATGGTTTGGAAGGGTATGTTCATATTATGACTACTTTGGTGGATATGTATGCAAGGTTCGGTTGCGTTGCGCATGCGAGTTTTGTTTTTGAGAAGATGCCTGTGAGGAATGTGGTTTCTTGGAGTGCGATGATGGCCTGTTATGCGAAAAATGGAAAGCCGTTTGAGGCATTGGAGCTTTTTAGGGAAATGATGATTGAGACTCGGGATTCGGCTCCAAATTCGGTTACTATGGTTAGTGTTCTTCAAGCTTGTGCAGCTCTGTCGGCTTTGGAACAAGGGAAGTTGGTTCATGCTTATATCCTTAGGAGAGGGCTTGATTCGGTTTTGCCCGTTATCAGTGCTCTTATTACAATGTATGCTCGATGTGGTGAGCTGGAATTAGGACAACGGATTTTCGACCGAATGGAGAAAAGGGATGTTGTGTCATGGAATTCGTTGATTTCGAGTTACGGTCTTCATGGATATGGGAAGAAAGCAATGCAAATTTTCCAGAAGATGATTCATCAAGGTGTTTCCCCAAGTCCTATAACTTTTGTCAGTGTTTTAGGAGCATGCAGCCATGCTGGTCTTGTTGAAGAAGGAAAAAAGTTGTTTGATTCAATGCGTAAAGAACACGGAATACATCCTAGCGTTGAGCACTATGCTTGTATGGTCGATCTTCTCGGTCGTGCCAATAGGTTAGAGGAGGCAGCTAAGATTATAGATGAAATGCGGATCGAACCCGGGGCCAAGGTTTGGGGTTCACTTCTTGGCTCATGTAGGATTCATTGTAATGTAGAGCTAGCAGAGAGAGCTAGCCATAGGCTATTTCAACTTGAACCCCATAGTGCTGGGAACTATGTACTCCTAGCTGATATTTATGCAGAAGCTGAGATGTGGGACGATGTAAAGCGAGTGAGGAAGCTACTCGAAACTCGCTCGCTGCAAAAAGTTGCGGGAAGAAGTTGGATTGAAGTGAGAAGGAAAATGTACTCATTCGTCTCCGTTGACGAGCCCAACCCTCAGATCGAACTGATCCAATCATTGCTGATTAAACTGGCTGCTGAGATGAAGGAGAAGGGATACTCACCGCAAACAAAAGTCGTGCTGTATGATCTCGATGAAAGCGAAAAGGAACGGATCCTATTGGGTCACAGCGAGAAACTAGCGGTCGCATTTGGGCTGATCAACACGAAAAAAGGGGAAACCATTAGGATAACAAAGAATTTGAGGCTGTGTGAAGACTGCCACTCGTTTACAAAATTCATTTCCGAGTTTGCAAACAAAGAGATTCTGGTTCGTGATGTAAATCGGTTTCACCATTTCCAGAATGGGGTTTGTTCATGTGGGGATTATTGGTAGTAGAACTGTTTGTGGGATGGGCTTCCCATTTAAGTTCACCTGAAATTTGAGAGGGTTTAAGGTAAAATATTAGGCTCAAAAAATAGGTTGGATAAAAAATTAGACCCGTTTAAAATATAGGTCGAGTTCAGGCTTAAACATTCAAGGCCTAAACTTGGTTCAGCCCGACTCATTTTTAAATTTATAATATTTTATATTATGTTTTTTTTATATTATGTAATTTATAGCACATAAAAATAATAATTTTATATTAAATATATAATACTACTCTTATGTAAATATTTTGTAAATATTTTTTTTGGTGAAAAAAGACAAATGAAACATATTAAACAGTCATAATATGAAAGTTTGAAACTCTAGCAATTTCTACAATTACTGCTATCTTGTCTGGAATTTTTGCAAACACTTATAAAGATGAATTTTTCTCTGAAGCCATTTTTGCAAGACTATCTGTAACTTGATTTCTCTCTTTGGGGATACGCTTGATTTTTTATTGCTCCATAGTTTGTAAGATTATATAGATTTTTCTAATCAAGGCCGAAGTTAATTTAGTCGTATGGATGTCTTGAAGAGCTTTTACCACTTTCAAATTATCAGTGTGAATGGTAATTTTTTTTGCATCCCTCCCTTTGAACAAAGGTTAGACCATCTAAGATTCTCCACAGTTCAGCATCAAAAATTGAACAAAAACCCAAATATCGATTATATCCAACGATCCATTGCCCATCTTGCTTATACACCACCCCTCCGACATTAGCTCACCTTGCATCCAACTTAACAACGCCATCAACAAATAAATGAAACCAAGTACCTGTTAGATCATAATTGCGATCAAACTTGCGCCGTCCAAAAGGGTCTTGTTTGAGTGTTCCAAAGTATTATTTGACCAAATTTATTAAAGACTTGATGGTTTCAGTACTCTTATGTAAATATTAAAATAATGTTAAAATAATTGTATAAATTTTCAATAAATAAAAAAAATAAAATTATTAAATATTTAATTAAATAATGTAAATATTTTTAAAAAATTTAAAAATAATATGGGTAGAATTAAAATGAGCTTGGATTAGTTTTTTTACAAATATGGTAAGTTTGAATAAAATTTTAGATCCATATTTTGGATCAAACTGGATTTGAGCAAATATAAAATATGTTAATATCATATTCAGATTCAGTTTAGTCTAACTCATGAATTAGTAGTAATAGCTATTTTCGCTTTTATTTATTTTTAAGTTTTGGAAAACAAGTCATAAAAACAACAGAGAGATCATAGAGATATGTACAGCAGACCAGTAACCAAGTTTTGTTGGCTTCCCATGGTTGTGTTTTTTCTCCCTTTATTGAATACTATGATTCAAATAAGCCACAGCTATGTCGATTTTCTTGGTCGAGTAAGAGGCGGATGGTTTAATTAATTTATTTAAAAAAATTTGGAATTTAATGAAATTTTTAAAAATTTTAAAGGTTTAATTAAAATTATACAAAATTCCAATGAGAAATTTCAAAAACTTTGAAGGCTAATAAAAATTTTAAAGGATTTAATGAAAATTTTAAAAAACTAGTCCTTTTATCTTTTATCTTTCGATATTTAAATATTTAATGATTTTGGCTTAGTTGATGACCAAAAACTTGTCCTTCATGTTCAAAATTGAATGGGAGGTGGAATCAATTGAATCTATAATTTTCGATTTTTAATGAACAGAAAATTCAGCTAATAAATATAAAATAATAAAAAATAAGGAAAATAAGGACATATATTTAAAAAAAAATCAAAAGAAAAAAATATATATTTACAAAAAAAGGGAAAGAAGGCTATATTTACAACAATAACAAAAAAAAAAAAATCGAAGTTTAATGAAAAACTCAATTTTTCTGTTAATGAAATCTAAAAGTAATAAAAAAAATTTAATTGATTTTTGTTTTTTCTTTTTATCAATTTTGACCAATTTACTAATTTTTCGATTCAATTTATACAATTAAACCGTCAAAACAGCACATATGATTAAACTGTTGGATTGACTACTTTTTGATGAAATCAACCAATCCAGTCCAGTTTTTTACAACCTCGCTCATGAAGAAATATCTCTGTGAAATGCAATTTTCCTGTAATTCTTCTTTTGTTGTTCGAATTACACTTAAAAGAAGCAGTAGATACACTACCTGTCTCGTAAAAATAATGAATGGCTCATATCAAACCAAAAAGACTGCCTGCAGAAATTCATTCCTCTGCCCAAGAATCGGCTTCGAAAACAAATTACACCAAATGAAACTATACCATTGCATTCACTAGATGGTAATCGAGCCATCTTGCTTCATTTTGATGAGACTGCTTTCGATGTTTCGGAGAACTGGTTTGTAGCTGTGGCATTTCAAATCAAGTTTAGCATCTAGAATCTTGTCAGATATGAGTTCATAAGTCGTTAGGAAGAGGGAAAGTTAATATCTTACAGGCGTACAAGACTGTTATATGCTAGCGTCGCTTGTTGGAGACGCGCTGAAAGCTGCATTACTTCAGCTGATAGTGAATCTGCTCTGCTCTGTTCTTGCACAAGTTGTCCCTAGAAAACGAATATATAGCACACAATCAGATAATGTATTATTATTATTTGAAGGCCAGAAGGCTGTTGGAAGGGGGAAAAAATCATGTAATTGACCTGAGGTTCAACATAGAGTTCTAAAGTATGCAATACATGTCATAAGGTTTTCCCTCCGCAACAAACTAACCTTGAGGGAGAGAATTTCAGTTGTATTTCCCTGTGAACCAGTTTGAATAGCCCCAGAACCGTTTTTGGATAGCAAACTAGTCTGCTCTGTTCTCAAGTTATCTAGAATTCTACGAAGCTCTTCGTTTTGCTTAAGACAGTCTTTAACCTGCAAATACTCGATGACTCGTTTATCAATCAAATAACACATATTGAAAACTAAAATAGTAAAGATTTATGTTGTTCATAGAAAAGTTCATGAAAACGATTTGCATAAATCGCACAGATTACATCAACTGATTTGTACCTGATTCTCCCAGTGCTTTGCTGTGTTCATTGCCTCTTGATAAGAAGATGAGAGATTAGAATTTTCCTCAAAAAGCCTTTCTATCTCCGAAGATTGGTTATCAATCTGTCAATGCAAAAAGAGACTTTGCCTTAACATGGAAACTGCGATTTAAGTTTCCAAAGCATATGGCATAACTATAAGGACTTGAGGAAAGGTTCTACCTCCATTAGAAGTTTTTGTCTGCTATTTTCAAGTCTCTCCACTGCTACTGCCATATCATGTAGCTGTTTCTCAAGTTTTTCTTTTTCTTCCTGTGAAATACAGAAAAGGTTACCTTAGATGAAGCATAAGCCTCTTTCAAAATGAATCTACTATCAATACATTAAATGATGAAACAACTACATTTTGTTTAGAAGCTGACCAGCAGTAGATAAACAAGATGAAATTAGGAGGTAGGAACTTGGAGGAAAATATTTTTCAAACCATGGAAACAACAAAAAGAGAAGAATTCTCCCATTTGGGTAGAAGGGGGAGTATGAATGTGTCTGCGTTAAGTTATCATAACACTTTGGCACTACAAGATGCATGCCAAAGTTATTTATCATGACAAATCAAGGACATAAAATTCTTCTGAACAAATTAATCCTCAATAACTTAAAGGCACTATCTTACCACTGAAAATTCCTTGCGCGTTCCTTTCTCAGAGGCTACTTCTGCATTGCAGAACACAGGAGTCATGGAAATAGTACATCAGGGTTACTTATGTTTGATGGGAACTTAATATTCATGTGTTATAAAATAAAATATAGGTTTCAAATGGGGAAAATGAATGGAAAGGAGATTTTTATCCTTGATTTTAATTTTATGAAGTTACATGCCTAAACATGTACAGTTGTGGACACATGTTATTTTAAAACATCACTGGTGACACTCACAGTTTGTCCATGAAAACCCTTTTGAGTAAACAGTAATTACCTGAACTCCTTTTGGACATAGCAGTAAGTCTTTCTTCCAGTTCCTGCTTTTCTGATGTCAGGGCAGAAACCCGAGCTTGCTCCTCTGCTAATTGCTGTCGCTCTTGTTGCCTCGACGATGACTCTTGCTGTAATTCAGAAACCACCATGAGAGATCCACATAGGAACACTTCAAAAGGGAAAAAGAAAAACAAACTAAGCTCATTGCAACCTGTAATTCAGACTTCAATCTAGCCAACTCATTTTCTAATGCTTGTACTTGTTCTGATGAACTCCCCATGGCATTTATTCCACTAAATGAATTGCTCATCAATTGTTGCTGCATTGAGTTGAGTTCAGCCCTCAAGGCTGCAGCATCTTCCTCAGCCTAAAGAAAGACAAACAGATAAGCTAAAAGCTAAGTCGTTTTCTTGCATCAAGAGTAGAAACTGCTCACTCACTCTGTATTGCTCATCTTCTGCCTCTTTCAGGCGTTTCTTGAGCATGCGAAGTTGGGCTGAGAGGTCCTCCTATACTAAAACAACAGACTGTAAGCAAATCATAAAATGAGCAAGTTAGAGAACCCATATAACAAAAAATGCAAAAAGAGGCCCATACCCGCGCAACAACAGCAGCATCTTTCTCCATAGCAACATCTTTCAGAGCCTTTCTTAGAGATGGTACAGTATTCTGTTCCTGTAAATCAATAGAGTTTGAATATAAATAAGTATACCTGAGTGAAAGCATCACTATTCAAAAGTTTAAACCATACCATATTTACAGTCCTGAATTTGAATTAGAGTAGAAAGAAAGCAAACCAAACAACAGGGAAGAAACTTGTAAACAAAGATCACTGTCTGACAAACTTCTCCACTTATACCCGATAAAAGAATAAATTTGCAAAAGATGTAACTAGGAACCCATGGTATAAAAGATTGAGGTGCCTCAACTCACCAGATCATTAAACCGTGTTTGCAGTGTTTCATGCTCGGCTTCCTTAGCTTGAAGCTGAATCAGGAAAATAACAACAAATTCACATATTTGCAGGTTCCGATGGCTTAGTTTAGCTCAAACTCCAAGGATAAGATCTAAAAGCAAAATGATTATAGTACCTCCACAGATAACATCTGGTTATTTTCTTCTAATTCTGCATTTTTCTTCTGCAAGTCCTTTAGTTGAGATACTAAACCACTAATATCCACCTGCATTGCCAATTTAACAGCATGAGAATGATATATTCATCATACCAATATCATGCTAACAATGTGTATAATTTTAAATATTTTGTGTATTGAATGACTTTGATTTTTCCAAAAAGCTCCTTATTTCAAAGCCACAAATTAAACCAGAACTTCCATCAAACTGTGCATAAGAATTTAAACCTAAGCTTCCATGAGACAGAAAAACTAGTACTAAATTACACCACGTGAAAAATAAAAATAAAAACAAAATTTTTTTTCCATCACTTTTTAAGCATCCAAACAGACAATAAAGGATAAAATAAAAACTAAGGAGATTTCATAGAATTGTTTTCAGCCAATAATTCAACAAATTCATCATTAATTTTTTTTTTTAAATATTGACAGAAAATACCTCAGAGAGTCGATTTTCGCTTTCTGATTTCTTCATGCCTTTAACATCTGCAAGCATAAAAAATAAAATGAACAAATTAGAATTTTTTTTTAAATTTGGCGGAAAAATCGACTAAAAAATGGTAAAGGGAGACCAGTAGGGATTGGAGCTTTGGTGAGATCCGATCCGGAAGAAGCTTTGCTGATTCTTTCGGCGGCTCTCTTTTGACGAATCTCCTCCAGCTATTCAAAATCATCACAGAAACAATCACTCAAAAATTAAAATAAATAAATGAATGTAATCAAAACTTGGAGTCAAATTAGAAGAAAATTCGATGAAAAAGAAAAAAAGCAAAATCAAAATCTTGGAAGAAATTACTCTTACCGTCCGTCGACCGAGGGAAGCATGGTGAGCGTTCATCGTTAAAAGAAAAGAAAAGAAGAAAAGAAAGAATCACAATAAAATGTTCTTCTTCCCTTCTATTTATTTTCCTTTGAATGCAGGGAATTATATATATCTGGACGGGGGTTTTAGCGGTTCTTCAATCTTTTGGGACTCAATTTGCTGATCTTCGCCAAAATATGTATTTTTAACTTCAATTGGTTTGATTCAAATGGTTAGTCTAAATTTTATTTGTTTTTACTTTTTCATATGAAATATGTTTTTCTTTTTTCCGGAGTAATTGTGTTACGCTGAAATTTAATATTTAATATTATACTTTAATTTAGGCATAATGTGAAATTAAACCCTCAATGTTTATATCTTTTTATCTATTTGGTCCTTTTTAAACTAAATTTTGTTTTTAACCTTTTAAAAAAAGTCGAATTTGACCATGAGCTTCCAAAAAGAGTTAAATTGTTGGTTTTTTAAGGTAAATACTGATTAAAATGTTAAATTTTTAAACATAGTAATTTGGACTAAATTTTATGAATTTTTATGAACATCTTATTTCTTTAGATTTTTATTTTTTTTTATTTTTATAAATTTTAAAGTATTTGTTAACATGGCATGTAAGACAAATTATGTCATGTCATTGTTAAGTAAACGCATACTACCACACGAGCAAGTCAACATCGTAAAAATATTAATGTTTTAGTTAGAATTTCCGTTAAAAAAACGATTTGGTTTTTTTTGAAATGTTAAAAGTTAAATTTAACTAAAAATAATATGGCCAAATTTAGCAAAGATATAAACATTAAGGATAATGGCCAAATTTACCAATGTATTTCCCTATTTGTTTTGTGGTTACGCCACCAAAATTTACTAATAATGCTTTCTAACGTACGACATAATGTATTCGGAAGTAAGAAACAATTCATACCATAAATTGGTATTGATTGTGAAATTTGAACCCCCAATATATCCTCTATTTGAGCTTTCATTCTGCTATCAACATTACTACTGAAATAGACCAACGATTTGTCAAAGTTAATTACTTGTCCTGAGACCCTTTTATATTCTATTAACAAATCTTTCATCGCCCTTGCTCCGTCTTCATTTGCCTCCCCGAATAAAGCACTATCATTTCCAAAGAACAAATGTGTCACCGTTAAATCCTTCCTCCCCACTCTTTCTCCTCTAATATTACCCTCTTACCTGGCTAAATAAAGAAGACATGAAAGCCCTTCAGAGCAAATCAAAAATAAATATGGACTTAAGGGATCCCCCAGTCTTAGTCTTCGAAAAGGTGAAAATTGGTTCCCTTGCTTCCAATTCAATATGACGGAATAAGAGACTGTTGTCACACACTTTATTACTATATCGATCCATTATGAGTGGAAACCCATACGTTCGATAACCTTGGCCACGAAACCCTACTCTACCCTATCATAAGCCTTACTCATGTCCAATTTCAATGCGAATGAACCTTTATTTGTAGAATGCTTCTTTTTAAATGTGTGCAATAACTCATAGGCAATTAAAAAGTTATCAAAAATCTGTTTTCCCTGAATAAAAACCCCTTGAGTTTCATCAATGCATACATCCAAGACTTTCTTAAGCCTATTTGCAATAACCTTGGCAATAATTTGGTAGATGACGTTGAATAGATTAATAAGGCGAAATTGTGACATCGATACCGGATTTGTGACATTCGAGATAAGAACTATATTGGTTTTATTAATGTCCTCTACCTCCCTTACTTCGTTTAACACCTAAATACAGAACTAGGTGATTTCCTTCCCCAGAATGTGTTAATATTTCTAGTATAATAATGCTTGAAAACCATCCATACCTAAATCTTTTAAAGGTGCCATGCTTTTAACTGCTTCCCACACCTCTTCTTTTGTAAAGGCCACAGGCAACTCCTCATTCATACCATCCGATATGCTAGGGGTTATACCTAACAGCATGTGATCACTATCAAATACTCAGCAGCAACCTCAGTAATATCGCTTTCTTCTGTTACCCATCTTCTAACTTTTTTCATATAAGCCCTTGAAAACATTCTTTCTCTTATGATTTGATGTGAATTTGTGGAAAAAAGTTATATTACAATTACCAAACTTTAATCAATTAACCATAGCCCTTTGTTCCCAAAACAGTTCTTCTTTGTCAGTCTCGATGTTTAAAGCAAGTTTAACTTCTAATAACTCTATCAAATTATCCTCATTAGGATCAATAAACGATAACTTCTCCAACTTCAAACTCAACTTCTTTGTTTTTTGCTTTTTGTCCTTTTGCCCCTTCCTTCGCCCATTTATTTGACTCATTCCCTAACTCTTCCAACTTTTCTGGCACATCCAAATGAGACGATTCCTATAGATCTATAATGCACTTCTTACATGAATCTTCCGCATTGAATCTAAACTGAAAATTACTCCTTCCTCTCTGCACACCACGTTTACCCACAATATCCATTAGTAAAGGACAATTATCAGAAAAAATATGCATTAGGTGCTTCATAGAATAATGGAAAAAGTTCCCACCAATCCAAAGTTGCCACCCCCGATCTGACCTTTCACGTTTATTATTTTTTGGAATCCTTCTTCTTTCCCAAGTATGTCATTGGCCGGAGAACCCTAAATCACTCAGTTCGCAATCTTCCAAAACACCTTAGAACTTCTGCATCCTCCTCTCGTTCAGCATCTGACTTAATCATTTCTCGAATGAATATAATATTTCATTGAAGTCGCACATTATCAACCACGGAAATAAGTTATTATTTCCATTTTGTCTCAGTAGACGTTAGGATTCTTCACTTCCTCTCTCATTCGGCTATCCATAAAACCTCGTAAATCTCCATTTTGACGACCCTTCACTCTCTTTAATTTCAACATCAATATGCGAATGTGAAAAATTTCTCAATTGTATCGAACAACCATTAACCCATCCCACCGGTAAACCTCCTCTAGAACCCTCCTCAGTGACTTCAATTCCACTAGCAAACCAATACCTCTCATGAACCCTTCTCATCATTCTCACACTTAGTTTCATCTCTATAAGAAACAAAACTTGGGGCTTTATTTGTCTTAACTTATTCTTGAGACATCTCACAGCCCGTGAATGACCCAACCCATGGACATTCCAAATTAAAATTTTTATTACCCCTAGTCCGTCGACTTGCTAGCGGCCGCTGATCTATTAATAAAAGAATATTTGTTTTCTGACACCATAGGATTAAAAACACTTGAATCTCTCTCTTTGGTACGTTGCCTTTTCTTACCATTCATTGATTCTAACAGGTTATCCTCCAAGTATGATCCTATCTTTATCTGCCCTTCCATACCTAACCCTCCACCATTATGCTCATACCAAGGATTATTCTCACCAACAGGGTTATATTCTCTCGCCTTAGTCCTCCTACCCCTCTCATCAAACCTTCCATTCAGATTTTCCCTAGAAATTTTCTCTCTCAACCACTTGCTCACTACTGCCGTTCCTCTCCTAGGTGCCGCCCAGAGAGAAATATCCTATCCAAAATCCACAACCTGTGTGCCCAATGTTACCCTAATAGGATAGAAATTCTCACCGTGCCCTAACTTACCACATAGAAAGCATAACAACGTTAGTTTTTCATACTGAAAAAGGGCATAAACTGAACGATCATGGTCTAGTACAATTTGATTTTTCCTTTTCAATGGGAGCTAGACGTCTAGCCTTACTCGGATTCTCATAAATCTGTTAATACCCCCTTGCAATCAAGGAAGCATCATATTCTAGGAAAAATGTAACAACTTGATTTTTCAGTACTGTCAGAAATAGTGGTTTCGAGGCTACCAAATTCAGCGAGTAAGTTCATAAACGAGTCAAATATGGTTTTAAAAAGGTTTTTGATTTGGTAATTTATGTTTTATAACGATTTATTAGGTCAAATAGTTTTAGAAAATGAGGTATAGGGACTTCGTTTCTATAAACTGAGTCGCAAATATTTTTATAAAAATTTATGGAGTGTCATTAAGGTGGTATTAGAGTTTCGTTGAAAAATTTTAACGTTTCGATAGTTAATTAATTAAAAAGGACTAAATCATAAAAGATGTAAAATTTAGTCACTATTTGATTTCAGTGATTAAATGGTTTATTGAATAAGGAAAATGGACTTAGCTGGCAATTAGACCATTATTAAAAATAATGGATAAAGGTGGACATTAAACGGGTGGATTTTAATATTATAACAAAGGTTAAATTAGTAATTTAATAATTAAAAGAAAAGTAAAACAAATAAAACGTGGCATCATCTTCTTTAACCTTTGTTTTTCCACCGAAATTGTTAAAGAAGGAAGCCATTGCTAGGGCTTTGTATTCGACCAAGTTTGGTTTGATGATTTGATCAAGATCCCATAGATACTCGTGAAAAAGGAAAAATAGCAGAATAGTCCCTGAACTTCTGCAATTACTACAATTCAGTCCAGATAAGTTCATATGGTTAAATTTTAACATTTGTATAAACTGTGATTGGTATTATGCATATATTCTATTGTTGGAAATGAATTATTGTTTGAATTATAATATTGAATTGGATTTCAGTTTGAATTGAATGCAAGATTTGAGTACATTCGTGATTTGGTGTATGATAGGAGTTTTGAGTGGAGATGGTATTGGAGGGAGATATCGGCATTTTACCCAAGTAAACCGGGGTTTATCATTTGTTGCGAACTCTCGTGTTTTACTTTCTGTTTGGCGTGATTGGGTGGATCAGCTTTTACGAGCTTCTGTTCAGCTTTCGAGCTTTTGTTGGCATATTCGGGAGGACCAGCTCTTATGAGCTTCTGTTGACGATGTACTCTTATTCGTAAGTCATTCTTCGTGTGGAAAAATCTCGATAAGGTGATTTATTTATTGAATTTGAAAGATATATTATTTATTTTTGTATTGATTTGAATACGGATGTATTTATCGATTGAAGTTGTGAATGACAGGGAGTTGTCATGGATGATTTTTATTATTTGATTTATTATATCGTCGAACTTACTAAGCTTCATTAAGCTTATTTGTGTTGTTTAATGTCAGTGTAGATTTTCAGAAGGTTGGATGATCGAATCGGCACTCAAGTCACACTATCCAGTTCATCTCAATAGTTTTTGAAATGTTAAATTCGGATTATATGGCATGTATAGGCTCTTGTGCTATTTTGGTTAATGTTTTGCTTATGTAAATGTTATGAATGATATTTTGTACAAATAACTAATTTGTAAAGGGTATGAGAATGAGGTATAGTTGTTATACTAGTATGTGTGGCTTACATATATTTGATTTGTTGTGGTTGTGGTAACTTTGTTAGGTATTTTGATTTGGTATTGCTTGAATGAGTTGATGAATTGAATTAATGTGTATTTTGATATTAAATTGTATATAATTGTGGTACCAATGAGGGTACATTGGTTAGGCACATATTAGGTTGGTTTTGATGTGTTTTTGACCCGATTAATGTCATTTTGATTTTGTATCTTGGTTAGTATTTGGGTTTCTTAAGGTCCAAGCAATTTAATTATGTTTGTACTAGTGTATGATTTGAACGATTTACAATTTCGTTGTCCTGTAATACTCTGTAACCCTGTTCTGGTGACGGATACTGGTTAGGGGTGTTACAAAAGATCCAATAAAATTACCAAACTACTGTGCCATCTCTTCTAAAATGAAACCTAACAGAAGATTATGGATCTGAACCCAAAAGATCGAATAGACTAGAGGTACCTGCACTGAATCCTCTCCTACCTCTAACTTATGAAAAATTAATAAATGTCAATTAAAAGTCCATGGCATACCATCACAAACCCTCTTCAAATCCACCTCACAAAAAATCTGAACAAAAACCTCTTATCACCAATTTCCGTAATTATCACCCTCTCAATGGATGCTAGAGACCCACAAGGGTATTTCATAACGAAAAAAAACTCACCACACTCTCTGTAAGAACTGCTCCAGCTAAACAAAATCGAAAATCATCATCCACTACATCCACTTTACCTTGCTTTAGAACCAGATCTTCTTCTTCTTCCTCTAACAATAAATTCGCCAAATCTGCCTCCATGTTGCGTACGAATAAGGCCTTGAAAGATAAAACCCTAAAATACTTTTAGGCTCTATTTGTTTGCCAGTAAAATATTTTCCGGAAAATGATTTACTTTTCTGGTGTTTGGATGAATCTGTTTAAAATATTTTCTGTTGTTTGGCAGATTTCCTGAAAATATTTTCCGGAAAAGCTGTTTTTACATATATTAATAAATTTATATTTTAAATTATTTTTACATATATTGCAATGATTTATTTATAAATGAATAGATCAAATTAAATATATAATAATACTCAATTATTAAGCTAGAATATTAACTGTCATAAATTGAAAACAACCAAAATCAAATAAATTATTTCTAATTGTGTTATAAAATAATAAAAAAACAAGGATTGAATAATTATAGAAATTATTACTAGAAAACAATATATATAAAACCCTTAATTTTATTAAAATACTCATGTCATATATATATATATATAATATTAATATGTATAGACTCGTGTATGGGATAAACTCTTTAAATACATGGTTCAACATAAGTGTTAGAACATGAATCTTGCAAGAAAAATGAATAAACTCCATAAAGCAATGTTTGATGAAAATTATGACAACTGACCATAAAAGTCCTAATTAGAATCTTAATTCCTAAGAAGAATGTATAAGAAAATCCATTAAATCAATCTCTTCTTTTCTATTATCTTCTTAAACATATTTTATCTTTGTTTCGATCTTCAATAGGTACCAAAATTTTGTTCCTTTATTTTCCTAAAGCTCCTGCCATTTTCTTTTAATGGCTGAAAAAAAAAGAAAAAAGAGTGCATAGAAACGAAGTTAAAACAACCAACAACAGAGAGTTGAAATTAGATAAGGAAGAGGGACATAAAAATGAAAGAAGAACCTCAATTCAGTTTCTTCATCTGTACATTTATTAACATTCAATTTGCTGACCCTAAAATCCAATTGAATTTCTCTTATGGCTCCATCAGTGAGAAGATGATGAGCAATCAACTATTTGATGCTTCCTACACTAAGAAAATAAAAAGAAAAAGTTTCTCATTTATGTTGTGTACAACCATATTCTTGATTCCAACTTTCTGGTAAAGTCTTCATCTCTTAAGAAGCCACCTTTCATTGGAGTATCAATGACAGTTACATTAGGAATCTGAGTTTTGTACTGTTCAAAGCATTGAAATCATTCCCTCTATGAGTATTTCATTTCAAAGAGATGTATTTGGCAGCAGGGTTTTTTTTGCATAATCACTCTGTCAAATATGGCTTTCATCTGCGTCACTCATCAAATATCTTCTCAGCTGCAGAAATAAATTATGAAGTAATAAAGAAAATTGCATATTAAAGAAGGCTATGATAACCATGATCCTTGTTTATAGAGAAATATTGCCTCAAATGATATTAGCTCCCAAATTTCTGATAGTTTTTGTTCAAACTTCACTTGGAATGATGATTGAAGTCGTTGCCTACATTAATCAGTACCAAAAACATGTCATCTACATAAAACCATTATAATTTTGAGTCTGTGCATATTGATCACTGCAGTTTGGAAAGGCAAAAGTGAATCTCATAGGTGTCACATAGAAAAGCCCATAATCTATTTACACGAGGAAGGTAGCAGCATGCATCAACCTAGTGGCATATGCTATTTATGCACATACGGCGTAACTTTATCTAGTATTGTTAAGACAAGCACCTAGGCATTGCGCCTTAGCATCAAAAACAAAAGCACCTGAAACCCCTTCAGGCCAGGCGCATTCAGTTGGTACAAGCTCGGCACCCCTAGGCATGCACTTTTATAAGGCAACACACACACACAAAAAAAGAAAAACCATTTTGAAAAGGGATCCTTCTCAATATTTGAGTATACGACAATAGGCAAAGGACCAAAAAAAATCATGCACACCAGCCAAAAAATTAAAAGAAAATTTAGCTTGTTCACTAAACAAATTCGACCAACTTTCAGAGTTTATTATCATAAGTATAAATCTTAAGCTTATTATATACACAATCACATACTCATCAAGACTAATAAATATACAAAAATGCACACATAATGCTAGTTGCACCTTATTTCACTCGAACAAAAGTGTTTTTCTTTAGCGCTTTATGCCTTAGTCAACACAAGGGTTCGAACGCGTAGGGTGCACACCTTGCCCTTAACAAAACGATCTTTGCCATCCATCAATATGTAAAACCAATCAAACATGGATACTATTAACAGAGTTCTCTATGTTCTAAGCTAGGAGCCAATACTTTCTTCCTTATACACACACACACACACACAAACAATCAACATTCAAACAAAAGACCAACATTCAAAAACATCTAATTACATCAAAAACATAAGCTTGGAATGAATTAGTACGCGTTATTCAAACAAATGTCAGCACCTTTCTCTCTTTTTTTCTTTTTTTGAATTTAACGATTAGAATCTAGAATCAGCAGATGAACAAGGAAAACTTTGAAAAATCAAATTTATTTTACAGAATTCTCAATTATTTACTCTATTTCAAAGAAATTAAATGCGGGAAAATTGAATCCAAACCTGTAAATATAAAAAATGAGCTCTCTGTAGAAGATGTCCGGGAACCCCTCTCTCAAGGTCTGAATAGCGTAACCTATATTCACGTAATAATCCTGCTTCTCCTCTTCCTTTTTGTCGGGCTTCGATCCACGCTTCACCGGAGCCTAAAATTGCACGTACAAACTCAAGTTTTGGCTCAAACCCGAAACCATACTGCTGGCATCTTTAACACCGACCCTAGCGTTGGTCCTTGACCAAACTTTCTCATCATCGTTCTTCGAAATTGCACAGCTCTTGAGGAATTTAGGGCGGGGGTAGGGTACCTGGCAAATTTGCTAAGAGATTGAAAAAAAAAAGATAGATAGATAACAAAAATCAGAATGATCGAAGAGATAAAAATGGGTAGGGTACCTGGCTATGGCACTGATTTGCAAGGGAAAGGGGAAGTGGAAGGTGAGAAGGCACTTTCCCGTGTTTTGGAAAATGTCTTACTGAAAAAAATTGTAAGACATTTTCCCCAAAGAAGACGTGACTTTCTCGTATTTTGGAAAAGCATTTACAGTGAGAGTTTATTTTCCACCAAACAAACAGCAGAAAATGAGGAAAACATTTTTCAGAAAAACTTTTACTCTCAAACAAACGGAGCCTTAAAGAAAAAGAATGTACCGAACTAGCAGGCTACAATTTCTTTTTTTACTCTCTATTATTTCCAAGGCAATTTATTTATATTTACTTAAAATAGAAACAAAATAATTAAAAACAAATTTGTAACTTGTAACATACTTAAATTTATATTAACTTCAATTATCTAATATGTTTATATTCACTCCTAAATAAAAATTAATAACAATAATTTTGACCCTATTGATATGATATTGAAATTAAATAAACATTTTGATTTATTAAATTTTTATAAGCCAAAGAGAATAAGATTAAATGATAAATTTAACCCTATTAACTCTTATGAACCAAATAAGAGCTATGTATATATATAAACAATATTACGTAGATATACAAATTATAACATACTAAAAGTGATACGATCCGCCTCGGAGGAGTCGAGTCGTATTAGGGTGCCCGATCGTTGACAAAAAGTTACGTTAGGTTTAATTGAAAGGTCGGATAAGAGAAAGAAGGATATTGGTTTTGGTTCGAATTAGGATAGGTAAGAAGAATTGAAAGTTCGGGTTTAGGGTCCGAATAGGTATAGATGAATGAATTGGTTCAATTAGGAAAAGGGAATTGAAGTAATGGTCGTAATGGTAGGAAAGGTAAGAACGAAATGGTATTATGAAATGGTACGAATGGAATGGCCGGTTTAGGTGCAATTTTGGTAAATGGAGAAATGGGTTTGAACAAAAAGTGCAAACAAGAACCAATACCGATTTGGTATCGACCCGTTGTTTATAGGCTCTTTTAGTTCGGTTTGGTTTTGGTAAAGGAAAACCTCGACCCACTATCTAACAAGATAGGAACCTTGGTATGTTTGAATGCCACACTACGAGTAGTGATAAGTTCGGTTTCGACAAAGAATAACGGTTGACACAACTAGAACGCTAGGAAGCCAATCGAATCTTTGAACGAAATTTGAGAAAAGTTTTGCCTCACAATTTTGGCAGCATAACATTAACAAAGTCCAAAAGTTCCTTTACAAAGAAAAATAACAAGTATTTATAGCCTAAAGACTAGCCAACCGAATGGACACTTTACATACTTAATGATTAAGTAAAAGTCTCATGAATGCATCTTGAAAATTCTAGAATGAAGTCCTTTGATGTTCATGACCAGATTCGGCTATGGGGAGATGTCTTGAAAGTTCTTCATGCTTAAGGAAATGAATCATGAATGAAAGACTCCCTTGGACATTAGCTAGGTTCGGCCAACTTGAGTAATTGAGGTAATCAATTCATATTGTTTGGTGAAAAGTTGGAAATTAATTGAGGAGACTTCATGAGCCAAATTAAGTGTGAATGCCGATTCTTGAAGAGTCCATAGGTGTGAACACTTTGAATTGAAAGACCATGCCATGTGAACATAATGTGAACGGGATTTTAAGGTTCATGGAGGGAGATGTTCGGCCACATGTATGAAGTAATAGGAAGCCTCATTTTAGCCGAATAGTCACTTGAAAAAAATGAAGAGTAGCACACCATACATGAATGGAAACATTCATGAACCTTGAACACATTGAATGTGGCCATACATGTACTTAGCCGATCATGCACCTAGGAGATTCAAAACCCTTAACCGTCCATGCACCTCCAAAAAGACATGTTGCTTCATGCTCCATACGTCCATTGAGTTTCTACAAGAAAATGTGACCAGAATTAATTCAAGCTAATGTGAACACAAATGTAAACATTAAATTCGGTTATGACAAATTAATTAACATCAATAAACACTTTTAAGACATATTTAATAAAACTAATGTGAACTAAATTTAATATGTGGTTTATTAATTAACTAATTAATGAACGTATTAAATAAAAATTTAATAGTAGTCAAATGAAGTCAGAGTAGTCTTCATGAGCTAGAATTCAACTCATGAGCTAAAACCGAAAAGTGGACTTGGACTCATGAGTGGTAGTGAGTGGACCAGAGTCGGGGGCTGGAAGTGAGTGATTCAAGCTAGTGAGTGGTTTGAGTTGAATGGGAACTTGCTTGAGCCGGTAGTGAGCTCGATGAACCTGAACTCGGACGTGCGGTAGTTGCATGGTGAGTTTAAAGAGCTGGAACTAGCTTTCTCGGAGCGTCCTAATAGCGTTTCATTCCAAGTTTGAGCTACAAAAGCTGTGAGAGACTCCTTAAACTTCTTGGCTCGAGCTCGAGTAACAGGACCTTGCGGTGGCACCATAGAATCCTTGCTCGAACTAGCTGAACCATGGGGCGCTATCGCATCAAAAAGTCTATCATAACCCTATTTATTTTCTAGAAACAGAAAGTATATATTAATATAAATTAAAAAAATCATTTATATCCCTATTTTACTCTTATGTTTTTTGTTAGGAACTGGTTTTATGTGATATATAGATAATATTATATATACACACAAATTTTAAGAACTTAATAAAAATCTACTATAACCCTGTTTATTTACTAGAAACGGAATGTATATTTTAAAATAATTTAAAAAGTCATTTATACCCCCATTTACTTTTATGACTCCTTAAGAGTTGATTTTATATAATATAGATTAAATATAAAATTAAAATACTGAACTTTATTTGAAGTAAAAAAATATTTTTTATGAAAAAAATATATTTAATTTTATAACATTTTAATATGTAATTAAATTTTCATTAATAAATAATAACAAGAATATAATTGTTGTTTCATTTAAAATAATTTTAGGGGTTTATGGATTTTCTTCAAGCTCAAGGGTAACTATATGTTCTTGAAATCATAGGTGAGGGGTAAATGTTTTTTACCTGAGTAACTAATTGTGTTATTAATTTAAACAGATAAATATTATCATAGATATGGAGAGTAAATTATATCAAATTAAAGTAAAAATATTTAAATTTTAAATTTCAGGACCAAATGACTTTAAACTGTAGGTTATATAATAATCAAAACGGCATCGTTCTACTGAGCTCTTCGTTGAACCGCCATTCTTTCGACCACCGCCTAATATTATTTACCTATTTTTTTACATTTCCCTCACACGCCGCGGAGCCGAAGCCCTAAAATTTGATTTCTCTTTTTGAGAAACGATGGTGATCGGAGCGACCCTAAACCCGACCCAGCCAACAAAGCTCCGATGGGGTGAATTAGACGAAGACGACGGCGAGGATTTGGATTTCTTGTTGCCGCCAAAGCAAGTAATCGGACCCGACGAAAACGGGATCAAGAAAGTGATAGAGTACAAGTTCAACGATGAGGGAAACAAGGTCAAAATTACGACGACGACCCGGGTCCGAAAACTCGCTAATGCCCGGCTCAGTAAACAGGCGGTGGAGCGAAGGTCTTGGCCCAAGTTTGGGGATGCTGTAAGGGAAGATGTTGGTAGCCGACTCACTATGGTTTCCACTGAAGAAATCCTCCTTGAACGCCCTAGAGGCCCTGGTTCGTTTCTTTCTGGTTTTTCTCTTAACCTTTTTTTTTTTTTTTTTGGGGGTGGTAGGTTACTGAATTTATGGGATTATAGCTTGTTGAAAATATGAAAATTTTCGGTTTTTAAAAATAAATTTATGGATGTTTGTTTTGTTAATTTTGGCACTGGTGAGTTGTATTTTAATTTAAGCCGACAACTTTTGCTTATTTTTGTGCATATATACATACATTTTTAATTACAGGAGTACAAAGAATCCTGGTAGCTTAGATATTCATTGTCGTCTTTGTGAATTGGTGAATCAAAATTTAGCTTAATTTATGGAAGGTTTTGATGGGGAAAAAATTAGCATTTTAGTAGCTTAGAATTATTAGTGAACCTTACTTGTTGGGTGTAAATCGCCTTGGTTAATTTACAACAATTATTCTTGGAGCTGCCTACAGGTAGCAAAGCAGAAGAACCGAAGGCTGCCGGAGATCCCTTGGCTCAACTAGGAAAAGGAGGTGCTGTCCTTATGGTGTGTAGGACTTGTGGTAAGAAGGGTGATCACTGGACATCTCGGTGCCCATACAAGGACCTCGCTCTGCCGGCTGAGTCATTCGTCGATAAGCCTGCAGTACCTGAAACTGCAACTGCTGCTGCTGGATCAGGGAAGAATACTTATGTTCCTCCAGGTATGAGAGCCGGAGCTGATAGAAGCGGAACTGATATGAGACGCAGAAACGACGAGAACTCTGTCCGGGTCACTAATCTTTCGGAGGACACCCGGGAAGCTGACTTGCACGAGCTTTTCCGGCCATTTGGTGCAGTAAGTCGAGTTTATGTTGCCATTGACCAGAAGACTGGCATGAGTCGGGGTTTTGGTTTCGTTAACTTTGTGAACAAGGATGATGCCCAGAGAGCTATAAACAAACTCAATGGCTATGGTTATGATAATCTCATCCTGAGAGTTGAATGGGCTACACCAAGAACAAACTAGATTGTGTGTTTTAGTTTAGGGATTATTACTTAAATAAAAGGTTTAGGCCACCTTTTAAATGCTTATATATATATATATATATCCATGGCTGATGAGATTTTGTCTTCTATTTAGTTGACTCTGAAATAGTATCTGACTTGTGTGTATTCTTCTTTGTCATATGTAATATGGGTAGCACTTAGTATTTTGCATTGAATTGGGTATTGCAGTTGGTTTTTCATTTCATCAGCTCATATTTACTTAAATACAAGTCTTGCTTTGCATCTTTGAACAATGAATGAGACCTTCCATGGCTGCTTATGGTTAATGAATAAGATGAAATATGTGGATAATTCGAAGAAAGTACATCTTGAACAATTTTTTTTTATATGAGAATAAAGTCGACTCTAATAAGATTTTTTTCGCAAAATCTGAGTCTAAAACCTTATTTAAGAGGAATTGACCATTGGTAAAGCCTTATTCACGTGTAGTCAGAACTTTGAAAATTAAAAAATAAAGAGTAAATTCTAAAAGTATAAAGAGTACATAGACTTGGACTATCATTTTTAATTAGAGAGTTTTATGTTTAATTTTTAAGAAGTTTTGGAAATTATGGTTTAATTTCACCAAGTATCTGCAAAGTTATTATTAGGGTAGTTCAGTTAATCTGAATGTTTTTTTTTTTCTTTCTTATAATTGGAGAAACAATTTTTTTTCTTTCTTATAATTAGAGAAACGAGTAGAGTGTCTAGACATTGAACCCAAACTCTCATTCTATATAACACAATAGACAATAGTTGTTGGCCTGTTAGTCAAATTGTAAATTTAGAGAATAAATATTACTTTAAAATAAAACATAATTAAAACACATAAATCAAGATATAAACATGTATATATATAACGTATTAAGAAAAAACAAGGTTAATAAAATTGAAGAGTTTTTGATTGAACACTTAAATTTTAAATATATTTAAGTTAATAATTGAAGGATCACTTAAGAATCAAACTAATAGGAAAAGGCCAAAACCCACACACGTTCAAACTTGAAAAGAAAAGTGAAAAAACATTAAAAGGCAAAAGTGAAGAACCTAAGAAAAAACCTATCTTTTTTCCTTTTAAAATGTCAGTTCAAAGTTGAAAACTTCTACCATCCACATGTTAGAATTTCTTACACTGCAAAAGTAGTGATTTTGGAGTTTGTTTTCTTACTGTGTGATGAAATTACATGCATAAAAACAAGGGGCCCATGAATAGAGCCCAGATTCCTTTTGACAGTCTGTACTCATCTCGTGGTTTTTTTTGCTTCTCTCAATATTCACTCTCTGTCTCTTTACCCTCCATCTCTCTCTCCAAAAAGATTTTATCATTGTGAAAGCAACATTGTGGAGATCAATTAGCTTCTTCTTTTTTTTCACTTCCAAGCTCTCATGGCTGCCATTATTGAATCTGGGTGGCTGGTAAAGCTCTTTCTTTTTCCTTCTTTATTGTTGCTTTTTCAGTTTTTTTATCCACTGCCCATTACTTGTTATGGATCTATCTTTGCTGGGTTTCTTTTTTTTTTTTTTTTTTTTTTTTGTATGTAAAGATAGTTAAATCTCAAGTTTGGGTCGATTGGATTATTTATATTTTTGTTTGTTTTAGTTGTTTTTGGATGGTGACATCAAGGTACATTTGGATGGCTAATGGTGGATGATTTTTACAAGGCAGTGTTTGATTGAATAATGCTCTTTGGTTTTCTTGTCTCTTACAATTTGAAATGCATTTTAAGTGTTGCAAATGATTATATAGCTACGAAATTGGAGATTGTTTTTAGTTTTGAATTCAGGTCACTGTTTCACTATGTATATATATTTGTTGCTAGACTGGCTTCTTCATTAATTAGTTCATCAAGGATGTTACTTACAGTTCAAAACAAAATGTATGTTTACTTACAGTAACAAGTACCTGAGATTGAAATCTAGATTTGAGGACTTTGTTGTTAATGTTGAATATGTGTTTCTTGCAAGTATTTCCTTTTATCCTATATCTCATTGGTCTCTAGCAAAGGACCTTAACGAAGCTTCGATTCATTTTCATCGATCCTTTCCCCTTTTTTCCAAGTAAAATGTAAATGTGTCTAATTGTGCTTATTGATTTCACTTCTGGATGCAATGTTTATTAATTTACTTTGAGCAATAATGTGATCTTTTAAGCTCCGAAATAGTGGTTTATGTTCTAAGATGTAAGAAATTCTTCCTGAAATCTTCTTTGTTCACCATGCAATATCGGATCACACATTTCAGTGACAGTGACCTTGTTCATTAGTTTGAACACTACCAATGATGTTTTTAAGCTTAGAACAGCAGTTTATGTCATGAGATATAATACATTCTCCCTGAAAATCTTCTTTGTCCGCCATGCAGTATCTGATCACGCATTTCAGTGACTTCCAACTAGCAAGTCTAGGAAGTTTCTTTCTTCACGAAAGTGTTTTCTTCTTATCCGGACTTCCATTTATATATCTGGAAAGAGCTGGATTGCTGAGCAAATACAAGATTCAGGTTAACTCCCTTCATTGCTGGTATTGTTATCAACCGTTTTTACTTTGTTGACATAAAATTTGTGGGGATGAGTGCTGTTAATAACAAAAAATATCCTTTCTTTGTATTTTTTCTAGTGGAATTCATAATAAATCTGTTTCATTTGTAATTTTTGTTTCTATATAGACGAAAAACAACAGCCTTGCTGCTCAGGAAAAATGTATCACCCGCCTGCTTCTGTATCACATTGGTGTCAACCTACCGCTTATGATTGCATCTTATCCTTTCTTCAGATTCATGGGCATGAAAAGTAGTCTGCCATTTCCATCCTGGTATTTTCAGGTTCTTTATGTGCTAGAGCTTTTTTCCCTTCATTTTGACCATATTCAGACATAATATCTTCATTACTTGTCCTGAAGTATGTTCTCCATAGATATATCTGCATGAAATTAGATTCTTAGTTTCAGAGCTCTAACTAGCTGGATCTGGTTGGCAGGAAAGTGGTTCTATCACAGATAATATTCTATTTCATCCTGGAGGATTTTGTGTTTTACTGGGGACATCGTATTTTACATACAAAATGGCTGTACAAGCATGTGCACAGTGTTCATCATGAGTAAGTGTCAATGTTAGGTGCTTGTACTAGTTAAAACTATGAACAATAGTGTTCTCACTTGGATCTTTTGCATGTGCTTATTGGTTACTTGATATACATACACCGTACAGGTATGCTACTCCATTTGGACTGACATCCGAGTATGCTCACCCTGCCGAGATATTGTTCCTTGGCTTTGCAACAATAATTGGTCCCGCCATCACTGGCCCACATCTTATTACTCTCTGGTTATGGATGACTCTTAGAGTCCTAGAGACAGTTGAGGCACATTGTGGTTACCATTTTCCATGGAGCCTCTCAAACTTTCTACCTTTATATGGGGGGTGAGCTCCATGTTTGCTTGCTGCTTTGCTTCTTTAGTTTATACGCATAGTTAGATGTTTATCTTTTATCCTTTAGCTGTAAGTAATTGTTCGTATTTTCACTTTTTCAGTGCTGATTTTCATGACTATCATCATCGTTTGCTTTATACAAAATCTGGCAACTACTCATCTACATTTGTTTACATGGACTGGTGAGTTTTTTGGCATTTATTTTTTACTGAAGCACTGGCATATTTTCCATGGTTAGATTGTATGTTATTGTGGTTTCTACTATTTCTTCCATTTGAGTAGTAGATGAATTTATATGAATCTTCGTAAACATTTCGATACTTTAAGCTTGGTCCATTTTATCATAAATAGGCTTCCTTATGTACTGGATCTGCTTTTGCGGTTCAATTGCATCATCCCAAGTTCATATTTGTTAGGAAATTTTCTCTTAGGTCTCTACCTAAGGTTGTAACTTCAAAACCTTCACTTTGTTCACTTCCAATATTTGCTTAGAAGAAAGTTTTGCAGAAAATATCTGCTTTCTCTTATGTTTATAATCAAACCTGTCAATTGGATGGGCTAGGCTAGTTTTAGGTTGAATGGGTTTTAAAATTTTCATATCATTTCAGATTCGGGTCATTTCAAGTTCAGGCCTTTTCTGGTTCGAGTTGTTTGGGTTTGCTAGTCATATTTTTTCGGGTCAAATCATCTCGGGTTCAGGTCATTTCAGTTTACTTGTTTGGTTCATTTAGGATTCAGGTCATTTTGGTTTTGGATCATTCCAAGTTCTGGCCATTAATATGGTGGACGGATTTGCCTGCCTAAAATTCTCTATACACAATGCTGTCTATAATTTTGATCAGCCATTTATAAACTAATCATAGTTAATCATTCCGAATCTGTTTCATATGAACTCCAATTTGATTTTCACAATACAGTCATGGATATAAATCCCAGTTTGACCATTGATTAACCTTGAATACTGACCATGGGTGACCACCATGTTATATTCTCTTACAGGATATTCGGTACTGACAAGGGTTACAGAAAATTGAAAGCACTAAAGCGCAATGGAGTCGAAGAAGAAAGCAAGCAAACATAACCGAGAAGATGAGTTTTCGAAGGCTTTGACCAGCAGAAACACCGGTTCCCGATAAAATGTCATGTTGAGGAAGGGTTTTTCTCATTGTGAGCTTCTTCTGCATCTTGTGTGCAAATCCACCTCTGTTTTTTTGGTTGTTTAAATTGCTGTTTTATGTTTTGTAGCATCATAGGATTAAGATTTGTTTGAACATTTAGCGACCTGGTTATCTCTGTGTTCCTTGCATGAATGAAGTTGCTGTCTTATTTTTATTTTTAACTCTTTTTTTTTTTTTAAAGAATATCCTTAATTCTCTTGTTATACTGGACTCTGGTGTTTTGTCAATTATGCTTATACAGTGGCCATAAAATTTTAGTAAACAGACTCTGCAGATATTGGACCCTGTTAAGGGGAAATCCTTTCAAAATAGTATTTAAATAAAGATAATTACTAGGTACAGTGAAGTGGAATTAAGTTCCAAAGTTGACATATGTTTTTAAATTATACTAAAAAATAAAAACTAATTAAAAGAGGACGCTCGTTTGTGAAAATTTTTAGTTCACTGCTTGTTAGTACATACACTCCTTTAAATAAAGAGTAATTATTATTAGAAAATTATTAAGTATTTTAGATTCTACAAATGAGTTTAGTTTATTAGGTATGACAAGTGTATTGTAAGGTGTAGTAAAATAATTAAACATATAAATAAATATGACATTTGTTATATCTTTAATCTGCTTGTGACTTTATAAAAAGTGTATCAAATAATTACCTATTATTCTATTACCAGTCAGGAAATAAAAAAGAAAATCCACAAACAAGATAGGGTTGGAATATGGGAGCATTGAGTGAGCTACAGATGCTAGTCCTCTTCGCAGGATTAGAACTGTCAGACCGGCTGTTTACTATTTGCTGTGTTTCATATGAGGGCATAAAAAGCATTGTGTCACGGCTAATCGATTGAATTAGATGAAAGGTATAAAACTGATTATGTAATGTAATGGTCTTAAGTCAATCATGAAAGGTGTAATTACGTCATATCAAAATGCATTTATACACAGGCGTAACATCATGGATACTGTCATGCTGGGCAACGAGTCATATATGCAGTTCATCAAAAGAAGGGTTAGAGAATTTTGGGCATTTAAACTTGATATGTCTAAAGCATATAATCGCATTAGTTGGAATTTCCAGCTTAATATTATGGGAATGATGGGATGCAGTGGTCGATGGAGGCAAACTATACATTAGTATATAAGTGATGTATTGTATTAGGTACTCATGAATGGGAGTCCTTTAGAATCAATAACACTAAAGAGGTCTTTATTCCTTTAATTA
Source organism: Gossypium anomalum (assembly GCA_025698475.1). Classification (NCBI taxonomy): domain Eukaryota; kingdom Viridiplantae; phylum Streptophyta; class Magnoliopsida; order Malvales; family Malvaceae; genus Gossypium; species Gossypium anomalum. The sequence continues at coordinate 63,923,403 of CM046957.1, forward strand.
CTTAATTTCTCTTGTGTTAGAACATTCTATATTCTTAAAGCGGAGAATAAAAAAAAAAAAATTCAAGGTATAAAGATAGCAAAAAAAAATCCTTCCAATATCTCATCTACTATTTGCAAATGATTGTTATTTGTTCTTCAATGGGAATGTTCGTTCCTATCGAGCTCCAGTATTTGCTCAATGTTGTAAGCTCTCAGGTCTCATAATTAATTTGAGAAAATAAGAGCACAAAAGAAGTGATGAATGTTAGGAACTCTTAAAGAGTAAAGCATATTGCCAACTGGGGAAGTATCTGGGTATACAAGGAATTATTTTTCTATCCAAATATGGAGAAGATGCAATGGAAGTTGGCAACATGGAAATCCTTACGTTTATTTCAAGGTGGAAGGTATACGTTAATTAAGCCAATCCTATTCTCTATTCCGATACACACAATATCCTACTTTAAGGCGCCTAAATAAGGTTTTTTTTTTTTTTTTTTGACAAGACGCCTAAATAAGGTTGATTGTATTATTCGATGGTTCTAGCGGAGACATGATCAAAACCAAAGGAAACTATATATGTATAGCCGAAACACTTGAAGAAGGACTTGGTATTTGGAATGTAGAATTGTCAAATAATGCATTATTATGCAAACAAGCTTGTATATTCTTTACGAAGCCAACAAATAAATTTAGCTCAATGAGTCTTATTGAAGAAATATTGTTGACATTATTAGAGTATTGTGCTGCTCAGCTTAGTTGTTAACCAATAGATCAATTAAGTCTGTTAAAACTGTTTTAAGTCTGTTAGAGTTGTTACTTTCAGTTATACTGCTAGCAACCTCTACTAATGCATGTATATAAGCTGTACAAGTTTCTAATCGATGCAGTTTTTAGATCATTATTCTTCAGCATATTACTTTGTATTTTGTTAGGTTTTTTAGCTGTTAATCAGCTTTAATAGCTCATAGCTATAGTTTCACATGGTATCAAATGTCTGTTTCCTCACAGATTTGATCCTTTGATTGCCTGTGGGTTTCATGGCTCATCCTACTAGCCCATCCTCTATTTCTGCTGCTGCACCACTGGTGTCTTCTGTTTCCGACGATGGTGTTTTTGATAGTCGACTTTTTTCAACCACGAAGATTCAACAGGTTCTCCTTGCTCTCAAGACCTACAAACTTCAGGGGTTTCTTGATGCTTCTATTGTTCCACCTCTACAGTTCATTACCGATGCAACTGATTTGCTTCAGAAAATCCTGATTTTTTACGTTTTGAATAGCAAGACAGTGCTCTCGCGTCTTGACTCTAGTTTTCTGTTAGTCAAGGTGTCCTCCCTCATCTCATCGGTATGGACTTTACTGCTCAGATTTGGAATACTCTTGCTAGCATCTATGGCTGTAAGACTACTTCTCGGTTAATGTTCTATAGACGAGCTTTGCATTTTCAATGCAAAGGTAATCTTTTCATGAAGGAGTTTTTGATTAAAATCAAACGCTACTGTGGCAGTCTTGCTAACTGTGGTGAAGTTATTAGTGAACATGAACATGTCACAACAATTCTAAATGGAATTTCTTTTGATTTTGAGTCTGTTATTACGACTACTTTAGCTAGTCAGGTGCCTTATAGTGTTCAGAGTGTTACTACCATGCTCCTTGATGTTGAGGCACGTCAGCAAACTACAATGGTAGATCTTCTTAGCTCAGCTAATGTGGTTACTCATCAACAAGTTGACAATGTTTCTCCTCCAGCTTATCGCCCTCCTTCTAGTTCTAGTTCCCTCCAAGGATGTGGGCATGGCCGTTCTTCTGGTTCTTGAATTCAGTGTCAGCTATGTGGAAAAACAAGCCATCTCGTTGACCGTTGCTACTATCGTTTTGATGCTTCTTATAAGAGTGCTGCCTACAGGCCTCCTCCTCAAGCAAATTTATGTAATTTTGGTGTTGGGCCTCAAGTGCAATCCTGGATGCCACCGTTCAACCTATTGTGTAAGTATTTAACTCCTCCCTTGTTGCAAGTTCACAAGGTAGTTTTTTTTCTCATCGAGTCTGTAACACCTCAATCCTCGACTCGATCGTCGGGTCTGAGTTACAAGGTGTCACTTTTGTTGTCGGAGAAAATACAATCAAATTTCATGTAAATTTCACAATTTAATAATTAATTGCAATCAAAACATGCATATCATACATTAAACAACTATTATCGGGTCTTACACGAGCTTACGGAAGCTCTAAAATTACCCTAAAATAAAACAAGACCAATTTGTAACAATTTAAAAACTTTGAGTTGACATCGCGATGTTAGGAGGTTCTTTGTTGTGATGCAACATACTGTCTAGCCTCGTCATAGCGGCCAAAGTCCTGTGTCGCACCCTGATATGGTAATCAAGTCTTGTCGTGACGACCAACATTCGACGCTACGGAGTGACATTTTGTTTTCAAAAGCATAAGTTTTGGTACCTAATTGTAAACACTTACAACCTTTCAAATTTTCTTGCACGCATAATTATATACCAAATCCATATAGCTAGTGAATTCCATATGATCATTGTTAACAAATGATTATGATAAATTGTTTGCTTGAGAACAAGCAACTTGTAGCCACGTTCTATATTTATCAATCCACATACTGCCAATGAGAGGATATCGTTAACTCTTTAATTGAGCTATAAATTTCATTGTTGCTATACACAAGTCATGTACCTAACATACTGGCTATAGGCTCGATCATGTTTAGAGCATAAGCATTCACTTATATCAAAGCACATAAGTTGCATACGCATGGTCAGTGACTAATTCAAGATTTAGGTAAATCACACCATGAACGTCAAAAGTGAATTACTTCACAAACGGATTCAGAATACATTTATGTCTCTACCCGTGGAGTCAACTGTTCCGATAATCAAGGCTGGTCATCTCCCAAATTGGAATTGTAGACGATATAATAATCCTTCTCAGTATTTGAATCAAATGCTCACTCTGATTCTTTTATGGGATTACGGACTCATTTAGATTATCTACTGAAGTAAGTCGTCTTTCTCGCAATGTAAATGTTTTTACAATACTATTTTCTTTAGTTTGAATTTTAGACAAAGAGCTAATATTTGTTCATCACAATTTTGTTATGCATGTAAAATATAAAAGACATAAATACAAAAGATATAATAGTGAAATGTGAAATTAACTTACTTTATTTATTTATTTATCATTCAAATTAATAAAAATCGTTACATGATTACTACAATATGGGCATATTTCTCAATAGTGTCCTCATCAATCACTTCCTCGCATTTGCCTTCCCAACTTCTTGTTTCTTCTCAACCTACACCACTAACCCTACTCAATACTTATTCTATGATCACTCGTAATAAAGGTGGTGTCTTCAAACCTAAGGTCTATCTTGCCAAGGCAACTTGTTTATTAGATTCTACTCCTCATATTCATGAGGCAATGGCTTATTCTCATTGGCAAGGTGTTGTATATAATGAATTGTAGGCTCTTCCCATTAACAACACTTGGAGTCTTTGTCCTTTTCTTGCAACATGACGATCTATAAGCTGCAAGTGGTTGTTAAAGGTGAAAAGAAACCTGATGGAACTGTAGAACAATACAAAGCACAATTGGCTTCTAAAGGGTTTTCTTAGCATGTTGGGTCTGATTTTGCGGATACATTCAATCCAGTGGTTCGAGAAAATATCATTCAAACCATTCTTATTGTTGTTATAATAACTGGATGGTCATTGAGGCAGATAGATGTCGATGATGCATTCCTTAATGGTGCGTTGTCTAAGGAAATATACATGGATCAACCATTTGGATTTGAAGTTCAAGGTGCCAATGGGGAACGTCTTGTTTGCAAGTTGAATAAGGCGTTGTATGGGCTTCGACTATTAAAGCAAAAGCAATAACCCTAAATGCAAAGATCCACAGGCACTCCTAAGGCTTGGTGAGTAGCTTTGAACTTTGAAATAATTACCTTCTCAATTTGATTTAGAGAAAGTATGCTCTAAGAAAGTTTCTTGTTAACCGGATTGGTTTCCAACCTTCAAAAGTTGATCCCTCATTATTTATTTAATATGCATCATGTACTTCGCTTCTTCTCATAGCTTATGTTGATGACATAACCCTTACTAGTAGTTCGAATATAGAAATCAATGAGGTAATAAAGTAACTCAACAACAAATTCTCGCTTAAAGATCTTGGTGATCTTCATTTCTTTCTTGGTATTGAGGTTCATCAAACATCTCACGGGATGTTTCTTACTCAGAAGAAGCACATTACTGACTTACTTTACAAAATAGGTATGATTGGAGCCACTCCTACTTTTATGCCCATGGTAGGCACTTCTAAGTTGACTTCCATGGATTCCAGCCCTTTCGAAGATAATAACTTATATCGCAGCATTATTGGGACACTTCAATATGTATGTATTACACGACTTAATCTAGCTTATTGTGTTAATAAACTTAGTCAATATATGAATTCACCTCTTGACATTCATTAGAAGGCTGTCAAATGAGTGTAACGGTATCCTAGTGGCACCATATATCATGGTTGGTATTTTACAAAAAGCTAGTTTGATTTGGTCTACTATTTTGATGTTGACTGGGCCTCCACCACTGAAGATCGTCATTCAACAACAGGATACTATGTGTATCTCAGACCTAATCCTATTGCATGGTGTTCTAAGAACCAAGCAATTGTGTCTAGTTAGAAATTGAGTACCGCAGCTTAACTGTGTTTCTGAGGTGCTATGGGTAAAACAGTTATTGTCTGAAATTGGTTTGTCAGTAAATCAATTGCCAGTTGTGTGGTGCGATAATACCTCCACAGTTTCGATAGTTGCTAATCCTACACACCATGCTAAGGTCAAGCACATGAAGATCGATCTTTATTTTGTCCGTGAAAAAGTTCTTGACGGTGTTTTGCAAGTTAATTTTGTTCCCTCATCAAATCAAGTGGTTGATGTTCTTACAAAGCAAGTCAATTTTGTTCCCTCGCACGCATCTGACCCTTCTGCCACGGCCGTCTGCCACTACCACTGTCATCTGCAAAGAAAGACAAACACGCAACAGCAAGACGCGCAAAGCAGAAGAAAACAGTAAAGAAAAAAACAAAAGAGTAAACAGTAGCAAAAACTAGTTGTAATCGGCTATAAAGCCACACAAAAACTTTGTAATCGGGAGATTTTTTTTATTAAAAAAAGAGAGATTCAAAGTATTCAAATATCAATAAAGCAAATTGAAGAAGAGAACAAAAAACAAGCTAACGAGCCAAGGTCTTTGAGTTTGTTTTCTTTTTATTTCATCTTTCGAAACCCTTTATATATACATATATATTTTTTATTCTTTTAAAAAAACATTTATATATATTGAAAAGAGTTTTTAAAAAAAAGGAGAAAAAAACGTACCTGGGGGGGTCCGACCACGGCGGCGGAGTGACCGGCCGATACTAAAATTTTTTACAGGAAATTATAGAGCCTATATATGCCTTCGAAAATCAAAATTACAGTGTGGAAAATTTCATGGAACTACATGCCCACTTTTTCTAATCTAAAGCTGAGAAAAGTGATGGTCGAGGATCGATGCGTGAGATGCTGTCAAGGAGAAGAAGATACCAACCACGTCTTTCGATTGTGTCCTATAACGAAGGAAATATGGAGTCAATTAAACTTCAACTGGGTTCTTAACAATAGCATTCCAGATCTTTGGAATTGGTTTACCTGGGTTTTCAATCAAGGGACGAATGAGCAATGCAGAATTTTTTGTTGCGGACTTTGGCTCATCTGGGCAAATAGGAACAAGCTAATATATGAAGGCAAGTCAAGTACTAGTCAGGATATCTCCAAACAAATTAATAGTTACATTTCAGAACTGGACGGTATAAAGAACAAGGCACTTATCTTGGAAGCAAATGCGAGACCTAAACAACACATACAAAGGGTGAATGTGGCTATATATTTCGACGCGGCTTTTGACTCACAAAACTTTCGATCAGCGTCAGGCTTAGCTGTTAAAGATGAGGGGGGCAGAACCCTAGCAACAAAATCGATCCTTCATGTCAACGTTGCATCTCCGTTCGCGGCGGAAGCACATGCAGGATTCCAACTAACAAAATTAGGGATTAACATGGGTTTTCATATTCTGGACATACTAGGCGACTTGAAGACGGTTATCACAAAATGTCAAAATGCAAATCGCGACAGATCAACAATAGGAGCAATTATAAGTGATATTCAAAGCTTAAAGCCACACTTTCAAGAAATAAGATTCTACTTCATCCCAAGGTTAGAAAATACAGAAGCCCATCGATTATCAAAAGAAGCACTCAAGAATGGTACCTGGAGGGAGGGACTTCAAGTTCGTTCAGAGAAGAAATGGAGCAAAATTTTCTGGGATCTTCAAGTTAAAAGAAAAGATAAAATGAACAAGTCTATCGGCATGGAAAAGGGAAAATGAATTGTGACTTTTGAAATGAAAGAACTGGTGATGTTTGATTTTGTTTTTGAATTCATGGGCCAATCTGCTGGTAGCCTGATTTCATTTTGTTTTTCCTAGGACCAATTAGTTGGGTCTAACCCAATGGACTTTTATGTGTTACAGATTCCAAGTAATAATCTAGTCGAATTTTTCAAAAAAAAAAAAAAAGAAAAAAAGGCACCTGGGGGTTGACCACCGTACACGGTGGTCTCCGGCGACAGACCACGGCTGCGAAGTGACCAGCCCTTAGGCCGGAGTTCGGGTTAACCCAGAGGAGACGAGAGCCCTCTTCTTTTTATTATTATTATTTTTTTTAACTTTGGAAAAAAATTAAAATTTTAAAAAATTTTGGACTTTTATAAGAGCCTAAAACGGCGTCGTTTTAGGCCATGCATTTAGGCGCTAAAACGGCGTCGTTTCCCCAAGATCCGCGTGTTGGCCCGACCCGCCAGGGGGGATCCACGTGTTTTTTCTTTTGGGGCTAATTGCGCTGTAAGTCCTTCCACTTTTTTGGATTTTGCAATTAAGTTTCTTTTATTTCTAATTTTGTCCTAGAATTTTTCTTTGATTTCATTTCAGCCCCGTGTAAAGTGCTGCGTTTTGGAGGGCGGGGATATTTTCTCCTTTAGTCCCTCCTTGTTATTTGCGCACTCGAATTGGTCCTTTTTTTTTAATTTCGGATTTGTCCCAAATTTCTGTTTTGAATTCAATTTAGTTATTTTGCTATTTTATTTTTAAAATTAATTAATTAATTATTATTATTACTATTATTTTCACTATTACTATTATTTTCTATTATTATTATTATTATTATTACTATCATTATTATTATTACTATTATTATTATTATTATTGTTATATATTATTATTTATATTATTGTTGTTATTATTATTATTCCTGATTTTATTATTATTAATGTATTATTATTATTCTTCATATTATTATTATTATTATTTTACTATTATTATTTATTTATTATTATTACTATTATGATTTCTATTATTATTATTATTGCTATTATTATCGTTAATATTATTATTATTACTATTATTTTCATTATCATTATTTTTTTTAAACCATTTCATTCAATGTTTCTTTATTCATATGTTTATTTGCTTATTCTCAATTTAAATTAAATTTTCACTAGAATTTTCTTTGTTATTTCATTTATTATTCCTTTATTATTTCATTTATTTATTTCATTTTTATTTTGTTTTTGTTCTCATTATTATTATCTTATTATATATTTATTCATTTATATCTTTATATACCTGCAAGTTTATGCTATTCGCTATTATTATTGTATTTATATTATCATCTTCGTTATTATTATTTTATTACGCATATTAGTACCGTAATTCATTTCCTATTTTACCATAAAATCATGTTACATTTTACCCGATACGTTAAAAATGTTATTTTCAATAAGCAATACTCTGTGTTTTAAAATTCGAAAGGTCGTTCCCTAACTTACGGAGTTTCAACTTTCTCGATAAATTCAAATGCCCGAACATTTTCAAAGTATTAATTTTTAAATATTCTCGGGAATTAAGAAAAAAATCGTATTCTAACTTACGGAGGATGATTTCTTTCTAAAATCGAGATAATCAAATATTTTTCAAAATTAATAAATTTTCGGCATTTATTCGCGTATCGGGAATTTAAGACATTGTGTCCTAACTTATGGGACGTAATTTTTTTCTCGATTAACGTGAAATATGCCATGTTCTTAAAAAAATTTCAACTCTTTCACAAAGGATCGTATTTTAAATCTCTTCAAAGTTCTCAATTTTCGACACTAAAACATTAATTAATCAATTAGGTACCAATTTTGGGCGTATCTTGGGTGCTAATCCTTCCTCGTGCGTAACCAACTCCCGAACCCATCTTTCTGAATTTCGTAGACCAAAAAGCGTTGTTTTAATAAATCAAAACCGTTTATTAAAACCAATCATTTTACAAGGTGACCCGATCACACCTCATCAAAAAGGATTAGTGGCGACTCTCATGCCCATTTCGTTTTTCAAAATAAAAAGTCGACCCTTTTTCAAAAAAATAGTTTCGACAGCTTGGCGGCTTCGCTGGGAACTTAAAAAAGAGAGTCAAGCCACGAGTTGATTACTTCTTGTCTTTTTGTCGAAAATTGAAAACTTGGTTTAAATGTACGATTCTTTCGTTGCATTTTATCCGTTTTTGTTATGATCTTCATTATTGTGGTTTATATTTGCTGTGTTGGTTTGAGTTTTGGTATCTTTCTGCATATTGCATCGCATGATCGGTCAATTTTACCCTTTTAAATGGGAGTGAGAAACTATTCCTTCGTGAGGTTTTCACCTCCGTATAGGATAGCGGATCGCTTTTGGGATACATCCGCACCTATGTCTTCGTGAGATTTTCATCTCCGTATGACCATAGGGAAATGTATTCCCCTGAACTGAACTCGATCCGTATGAGCCTATAATGGGTGAGGATTGAGGAATTTGCCGGTTCGGGTACTTTTACTTTAGAACCGTGCATATAGTGAGCCCTAAGAGCCTACCCTAGGTAGAACCACACCAAACCCCTAGAGGTAATCCAAATATGTGCTCTATTTGTTATTTATGTTTTTTTTTACTTACGTGTTTCTTTTATTTTGGTAATGATTGCATTGCATTTTCGTCATAAAAAAGATGTGTTAATTCACGTTCAATTGCTAAATAGAGAGCTTGTCATAGAAAATGAATTTCTTGATAAAGTAGAATACAATATGGCCGTTCTAATATGGTCCGAGTAAACACAACAAGAGAAGGGTGAGAGTCCGCGAAGCAGTACACGACTTTGCTTCAGGATTCAAGCTAACAAAGATTATTCGGGGGTCGTCAACATCCCGACTTACTTAAAGAAGCTAACGAGCATCACAAGGATGAGTGAGCAATGGGTCGCAACCCGGATCAAGCAAAAAGGAGATAATAGAAACATCTTTTGAAAAATTCACAAGATTTGATCTTAACTTCCGGATATGAAGAAAAGGATTGATGTCTTCGCCTAGAGTATACGGGTAAGGCCAAATATGTATCCATTTTATGTAAAGATATTTGTCTTCCAGTAAAGTTGTTCTAACAGAATTGAATCAGAATCGACACCTCTTTTTGTATTCATCCCATGCATTTGCATTGCATCATATGCATTAGATTTCACAAAAGACCCCTAATTAATTAAAATTATTTCAGTTAATCTGGAAACCGACACAAGTCTACCAATTAAATATCGCTACAGTACCCGTCGTAAAACTAAAGCAATGGATCAGAGATTGGAAAAATTAGAACAAATGCAAAGAGATATGCAAGATTAATTGCAAGCACACATGCAAGAGTAATTTGCCAAAATTCAACAAGATATGAGGGAACAAATGCAAGAATCCCAAAATAGTATGATAAGCCAGTTGGTGCATTTGCTGGCTAGAGAACGTGAAAAAGAGAAGACAAGTGCGGTTAACTCGGGGAACGATAATGAAGACCCTGCCTATCCTCCAGGCTTTACCCTGAAAAACACCCAAGCACAACCAGATGTGTACCCATAAAGGGTACCTATCACCATCAGATCCCAATATCAGGCCGGTGCCTCAGGACCGATGAACTTTTCAATAGGCTCAGGTTCTAATCCGGGGGATAATCCAGTTAATCCCGTTGTCTCTGATTTTGATGATGTGGCAGAAATGGAAAACATAAGAGTAGATCTACCAAAACAACTTAAGGACCGGTACAGATAGCTAGAAGAGAAATTCAAAGCAATGGAGATCGCTGACTATCATTACGAGGTTGACGCTAAAAACTTGAGCTTGGTTCCAGATCTAGTGCTCCCAACCATATTTAAAACTCCAGAGTTTGAAAAGTACAACGGGACTAGCTGTCCTGAAGCTCACATCACGATGTTCTTCCGACGAATTACAGGATACGTTAATAACAATCAACTGTTAATTCATTGCTTCCAAGGTAGTCTGATTGGGTCGGCTGTCAAATGGTACAACCAACTGAGCCGTGCCAAAATTTACTCATGGAATGACTTGGCACAGGCTTTCATGAAGCAATATGGCCACTTGACAGACATGGCGTCTGACAGAATCACACTGTAGAATATTGAAAAGAAGCAAAGTGAGAGCTTCAGGCAATATGCCCAAAAATGGAGAGAGTAGCAACACAAGTCCAGCCACCTCTTTTGGAGAAAGAAACCACGATGCTTTTCATCAACACTCTGAAAGCCCCGTTCATTAACCATATGTTGGGAAGCGCTACCATGAGCTTTTTAGATATGGTAATGTCCGGCGAGATGATTGAAAACGCGGTAAGGAGTGGGAAGATAAACGCGGGAGAAAGCGCCAAAAGATCAACCCGAAGAAAAATGAAAATGAAGTGAATAATGTGAGTAAAGAGTATTCCAAATCGGTCACCATAGGCCAGCCGAGGGCCTTGACTACTAGCTATCAAGGCACCTCAAGGCAAGAATCCAACTCAAGGCCAAACACAGAAAAACTCCAGTTCACGCCTATCCCGATGACATATAAAAAGCTGTATCAAAATCTGTTTGATGCACATGTGGTATCCCCGTTCTATTTGGAACCCATGCAACCTCCGTTCCTGAAATGGTTGACGTGAACGTTCAATGTGAGTACCATACGAGAATAACATGACACTTAATTAAAAATTGCACTACTTTTAAAAAGCTAATCGAAAGGTTCATTAAGATGAGCATCGTGAAATTCGATGATCTATCGGGACCTCATATAGCAAGAAATCCGTTTCCCAGTCATTCAAATCAAGGGGTAAACGGGATAATTGAGAAGGGAGGAAAGAGAACCAAAACCAATGTTGCAGAAGTAGAAACCCCACTGAAATGAGTTTTGAAACAAATGATAGACATGGGACTAATCACTCAGAATTCGGAGAAAAGACCAAAAGGGATGAGGAGCTACTGTGAGTTCCACGTTGAAGAGGATGTTGAAATCCAAGAGCGCACTGAATTCAAAGCTTTTTGTAGAGTCTAATGGATAATAAAGAGTTAGAATTCTTTGAAGAAGTCAAAGGCCCAGAAGGAATGTTAGGGAATTTGACTGATAACGCCATATCCGAATAATGAGCCAATGAAGGAAATTTATCAGGCATTTACCCTTACATACAGGAGAGTGTTTTGAACAATGGGACTGTGAAAGAGATCCCTATATTTTTTTAAAGCTAATTCGGAGTAATGTCCAAAACATGCTTATTGTTTTAAGCCTAGGAGCAATAAGATTCCTTTTGTGAGATAGGCTTATATCCAACATTTTTATTTCAATAAAATACATCTTTGTTTCTCATTTCGAGTAAGTATTCTTTGATTATTTTTATTTCATTCATAATCATACTATACTGATAAATATTCTTAGATTCTTTTGTTCTTTCGATCTTTTTTCGTCCCTACAACATGTCTCCAAATATTAATTATATGAACGACACTGCTATTGACTCAGAACCTCCTTTTAAGCAAGATATGTGTCCATAGAAACCTCAGGACTTTGAAGATAACCGAGATTGTAGTTTATCCCCTGGTTTGTTAAGGATGGTAGAACAAAATGAAAAACAGATCCTACCTTACAAAGAGTCAGTGGAATCCATAGCCTTCCTCTATGTGGGGTATGGATATTATTAGGCCTGATCGTGATTTTCCATAATAAGTTTTATAAATTTATAATTAATCGCTCTTGAAACTAACTATTATCACGACGTAGGCAAGTGTACCTATCAAACAGTAGTATAGCTTTAGCAAGACCGGATTCTCGAACCCAAATGACTAAAAGTACTAGTAATGACTGTCTTTTTATTATTTAGCCTAAGAAATAAATGGATTTGTTTTAACTAACTAACTAATTAAACTAATATATTGTAGAAAATAGAACTGGAAAATTACTTTTGGGGAAAAACGATTGAATTGAGACAATACCTAAGGAAAAATCCACCTAAACTTCTACTTGTTATTCTGGCTCCGAACCGGACGATTTATTCATTTAACTTGTTCCGTAGAAATCCCTAAGTTATGTTATTATCCCTATTTAAGACTAATAACGTCTAATCTCTAGGTTGAATAACTGAGATTTTTCTCTAATTAACACCCTAGGGTTGCATTAACTCGATCTATGGAGTCTCTTATTAGGTTTCACCCTAATTCGGCAAAATCTTGTCATCCTATCTCTAAGCGCGTAATCAACTCTGCTTAATTATGATAAAGTTACTCTTAGTTAGGGTCTATTCCTCCTCCAACTAAGAGTAGTAACTTGAATTGATATCCTAAAATACTAAAACAAGAATTAAGAACACATAGTTAAGAACAAGTCAAATATTTATCATACGATTCAGAAATAATAACAAGATTTCGTCTTAGGTTTCATCCCCCTTAGGTATTTAGGGGTTTAGTTCATAACTAAACAAGAAAAGTTCTCAGAATAGTAAAGAATACAAAACATAAAGAAAACCCAAAACTTCTGAGAGATCTTCAGTTTTGATAGTGAATCCGGCTTTTGAGATGGATCAATCGGCTTCCTTAGAGTAATTCCTTACTCCCTATTCTCCGTCCCCCCATTAGTCTTCCTCCCTGGTGTTTAAATAGGCTTTAGAATGCCTAAAATCCTTAAAACTTGCCCTTTTCCGAATGGAACTTAGCTAGGGTTCGGTAGGGACATGCCCGTGTGGCACAGCCATGTGCGATTACTTCAGGCTATGTTTGAGCCTGTAGAATTGGCACGGGCGTGTGTTCTGCCCGTGTGAGGAAGTCTAGGCCGTGTTGTTTTCCCTTGTCGGCCCATTTTCTCCATTTTTAGCCTATTTCTCGTTCCTTTCGTCCTTCTATGCTCACCCAAGTATAAAAACATGAAATTAAATGATTAGGAGCATCAAATTCACCAAATCTAAGAGAAAACCATTCATAAAATGTGTTAAGCGAGGGATAAAAATATGTATAAATTACGGTTTATCAAATACCCCCACACTTAAGCGTTTGCTTGTCCTCAAGCAAAATCCTCTCTTCATAATTAAGAATTCCTTTTTCTCAACTTATAATTCCTATCAATAATATCTCAAACTAATCCATAAGTAACTATATATTGAGAATTCAACTAGAAGATCATTAAATCTTCAAACATTCCAAGTTGAGTATTTAATTATGAAAAACTTAGGCATCTCCCTTCATATAAGTAGTTACCATTGATTCGAAAATTCAAAAAGTTCAACATCCTTACTAAAGATTCACTCAAATCACTCGAAGTGTTTAACGATAATGAAATTAACACTCATTAGTCAATATGAAAAGTTATTACCATAGGCTTTCATGAAAATCAAATCTCCACCATTATAAATTAAGATGATACATCATCAAAAGGTCTTTAGAGGGTTGTAACGAGGCTTGATTTAGTTATATAAATTCACAAGTTCGATTTTTTTTTTGTATTATAGCGATAATCATAATTTCATAATAAACATTTCAAATAAAACATTATATCATTTCTAATTCAACGTTTATCTATTATAATCAGGCACGTGGTCAATTTATACACAAGTCATTCATACACATATGTATATTTTTCCTCCTCCTCCTCTCCATCCACATCCTTAGTATAAATAACACACTTGTAAGTAACATTATCCATAATTTTCACTCTTTACTTATGTGAATATTCAAGCTATCCATCCGTGTCATAGTCACTAAATTATTTTTATCTTGAGATAAGATCCGCTAATTTTTCCTGAAACTAGACTCACATATCTTCTTACCATAAAATTTTCAGAATTTTTGGTTGGGCCAATTAATACAGTTTATTCATTGAAGTCTCCACTGTTCTGCTGTCTGACAGTTTCGACCCTTCTTCACTAAAAATTAATTATCTTCTCGTACAGGATTCGAATGATGTCCTCGTTTATTTCTCGTAAAAATAGACTCATTCAAGATTCTAAAAATATAAATTTAAGCCCCTAATTATTTTTATTCAATTTTTTATGATTTTACAAACTCATAACAGGGGAACCCAAAGTCATTCTGACCTTGTCTCACAAAAGTTATTGTATCTCATGATTTACAATTCCATTTCTTACATAATTTCTTTTATAAGAAACTAGACTCAATAAGATTTAATTTCATATTTTATTCATCCTCTAATTCGATTTCTAAAATTTTTGGTGATTTTTCAAAGTTAGACTACTGCTGCTGCCCAAAACAGTTTTGATTTTTCAAAGTTAGACTACTGCTGCTGCCCAAAACAGTTTTAGTGCAAAATATTGATTTCCATTTTGCCCCAAATTTCATAATTCATACAATTCAATCCTTGCTTAATTAACTCCTCAATTGAGTTAATTTTTCTCATTTAATATTTTATTCTATCATTTTAAACTACTTCATAACCCTTGAAAACCAGAACTTTAACACTAGACCTTAATTCCAAACTCTTTCACAATTAGGTCCTAAACCAATTTTCATCAATTTTACTTGATAAAATCACCATATATCAAAATTAAAGCTTCAATTCTATGTTTATTCATCATATTCTTCCAGTAATCATCCATAACAACTTCAAAAATTAGCCATGGAAATCAAAAACTAATGAAATAGTAAGTTGGACCCAATTGTAAAAGTCCAAAAACATAAAAATTTTAAGGAAAAAGCAAGAATTAAACTTACATGAAGCTAGAGTATGAAAACCAGCTTGAACCCTCCTCCATGGCTATTTTTTAGCTGATAAATATGAAGAGAAATGAAGAGAATTCTAGATATTCCAATTTAGTCCCATTTTTATTTAGTTAATTTTGGCAATTTTCCGATTTTACCCTTATTTCACCCATTTTCTGATTTTTCTCAGCTATTGCCGCCCAAAATATCTCTTTTGGGCTTATTTGCACTTTAGGTCCTTCCTCATTTAACAATTGAGCTATTTAATCATTTTAGCAACTTTTATACCTTTTTCAATTTAGTCCTTTTTATTTAATTAACTACCCAAACGTCAAAATTTTCTGACTAAATTTTAATACTACCTCACCAACACTCCATAATATTTCTAAAAATATTTATGGCTTGGTTTATGAAGTCGAGGTCTCGATACCTCATTCTTGACCCAATTTACCTAATTAATTCTTTTAAATCACCAAATTCACTGATTCAAAAATGCTTTTATATTCACATTTGACTCATAGATATTAATTTATTAAATTTTTAAATACCCGTCAGATTTAGTGATCTCAAATCTCTATTCCCGATACCACTAAAAATTAGGCTGTTACATAGAGTTCGTCACATGGCCTTCAGACACGTCCGTGTGTCTTGGCCGTGTGGCTGCATGATCGTAATGCACGCTCGTGTTCGATGTGCTTCGCTTCTCCCACGCCCATGTACCTATGCGCACGCCCGTGTTATTTTGGTAGTGTCGACCACGGGCGCTAGGCACAGGGGTGTCAATAACTCATGTCAATTTGGCAGGTTTGCCCACGGCCTTCTCACACGGCCGTGGCGATTTATCGTAGCCCGTGTTTTGGGAAAATCTTTGCCCTGTTTTCATACGGTCATAAGCACGCCCGTGTGCTTGGCCGTGTCTCTGTGGTGAACCTATTTTCAAGAGATTTGTTAGTAGGTTGGGTGTTTAAACACTAAAATTTAAAGAAGTTAATACAGTTAGTGCTCGGGTTGCCTCTCAAGAAGTGCTTATTTATAGTCTAAGCTCAACTTACCTCTCCGTTGAATGGTCATGGTGGTTTAAGGAGTTCATACTCCTCGTTCCTGCTATCAATCTTATCAAAATAAGGTTTTAGATGGGTGTTGTTTACCTTAAAAGTACCAAACTTGGGATGACTTACCTCGACTGTACCGAATGGAAAAATACTAAGTATTGTAAGAGGGTTTTCTTCATTCGAGTTGATAGTGACAATGTGAGGGTCTGCGGCATCTAGTAAGACTTTATCTCTAACTTTAAGTAAATTTGGAGAGGTATCGAGCTCATTCTGGCTTAGTTTTGGGTTATCGTATTTTCTATATGCTCGCCATTCATCTAGCTCCTCTATCTGTAGCCTTCGTTCTTCATGAATGGGTCCTCTATTGTTACTAGAACATGGCTCGTGAACTTCTTTCAAACTTAATTTCTGTAAAGTAGGTTGCTTCATATTGTCAATTTTAGTAGACTAGTGTGGACAATTACCTTCAATATTCGATGTGTTGCCAGAATTACGAGCTTGAAGGGTGATCGTCTTATCTCCCACACGAAGTGTGAGCTCACTTGTGCCAACATCAATAATTGTTTTAGCAATTGCTAAAAAGGGCCTCCCTAAAATCAAAGGGGTGTTGTTATCCTTCTCTATGTCTCAAACAACGAAATCAACGGGAAATATGAACTTATCTATTTTCACTAGTACATCTTCAATAATACCCTTAGGAAATCTTATAGTTTTACCTACCAATTGAAAGCTCATCCTAGTTTGTTTAGGTTTCCCAAGACCTAGTTGTTTAAACATTTTGTAAGGCATGACGTTAATACTTGCCCCTAAATCAGCTAATGCATGATTCACATCTAAACTACCAATTAAGCAAGGAATTGTAAAACTCCCTAGATCTTTCAATTTGTGGGGTAGCTTATTCTGTAGAATAGCTGAGCAAACTGCGTTTAGTTCCACATGCGACGCCTCGTCCAACTTCCGCTTGTTTGCTAAAAACTCTATTAAAAATTTTATTGCATTCGGCATCTGCGACAGAGCTTCAATAAACGGTAAGTTAATATGTAATTTTTTAAAAAGTTTAAGGAATTTACCAAATTATTCATCTAAGCGGTCTTTTCTTGTCGCATTAGGGTATGGCACACGAGGTTTATATTCTACCTTTACCGTTTTGCTTTCATTATGACTTACCTCACCATTACCTTTGCTCACCACATTTTCTTGCCCCGGTCTTCGCTCAGGCTCAACGAATCCTTCTTTATCTTGAACATTAATTGCGTTGAGCTGTTCCCTTGGGTTAGGTTCAGTATTACTTGGCAAGCTACCTTGTGGTCGTTCGGATATTAGCTTGGACAGCTGACCTATCTAGGTCTCGAGCCCCTGGATCGATGCTTGTTGATTTTTAAGTGCTGTCTCAGTATTCTGGAAATGAGTTTCTGACACCGAGATAAATTTGGATAGCATCTCCTCAAGGTTCGGTTTCTTTTCCTGTTGATAATGTGACTGTTGAAAACCCTAAGGATTTTGTGGTCTTTGATTCCCTTGACCACCTCAAGAAAAATTTGGGTGGTTCTTTCAACCTGCATTATAAGTATTACTATATGGGTTATTTTGTGATCTAAAGTTATTGTTACCCATATAGTTGACTTGTTCCTCTTCGGTTGTAGGATTGAATGGTGGGTATTCTGTATGCACACCTCCTCCACTTAAATCACACCTCATCACTGGATGTACCTACGTAGAACCAAGTAAACCATCAATTTTCTTATTCAGAGGTTCTACCTGATTTGACAACATAGTAATCGAATCAACGTTATAGACGCCTGCTGTTTTAGTTGGCTTAGTCCTCATGACTTGCCACTGATAGTTATCCAGTAACATCTCCTCAATAAATTCGTAAGCCTCTTCAGGTGTTGTTGATGGTTCCACCAGCAGCTGCGTCAATCATTTATCTTGTCAAGGGATTCACACCATTGTAGAACGTTTGAATTTGCAGCCATAGAGGTAACCCATGGTGAGGGCACCTCTACAGTAGGTCATCGTATCTCTCTCATACATCGTAAAGTGTTTCTAAGTCCATATGCACAAAAGAAGAAATATCATTACGCAACTTAGCCGTTTTAGCTGGCGGAAAATACTTAAATAAAATTCTTTCGGTCATTTGTTCCTAAGTGGTAATGGACCCTCGTGGTAATAAGTTCAACCACTGTTTAGCTTTGTTTCTCAGTGAAAAAGGGAATAACCGAAGGTGAATGGAATCATCAGAAACACCATTAATTTTGAAAGTGTCGCACAGTTCTAGGAAATTCACCAAGTGAGTGTTGGGGTTCTCATCCTGCAAACCATCAAACTGAACAAACTACTGTATCATTTGAATCGTGTTAGGTTTCAGTTCAAAATTATTTGCAGCAATAACATGCCTAACTATACTTGACTCAGTTCCTGTAAAATTAGGTTTAGCATAATCATACATAGTAAGAGGAGCAGGATTCTGATTTACTAATTTAGCGGGTATGGCTGGAGGTAGCTGATTGTCTTGATTTTCAGCCATCTCCTCGGTTTTAGTTGAGATATCGTCCTCTTGCTCTTCCTCTGTGTATCTTAAGCTGCACCTGATTTCTCATCAGTTTCTACGAGCTGTACGATCAATTTCTTGGTCAAAAAGCAGTGGTCCTGATGGTTTCTTCTAGTCATAAATTATAAGAACCTGCCAGAAGAAAGAATTAGAAAATTAGTAAATTAGCACAAAATAAAGTTAAACTGCAAGAAAAATAAATGGCTAAAGTAATAAAAATTGAGCGTTCCTAATATCTTAGTCATCAGCAACGGCGCCAAAAACTTGATCGTGATTTTCTGTGATAAGTTTTATAAATTTATAATTAATCGCTCTTGAAACTAACTATTATCACTACGTAGGCAAGTGGACTTATCGAACAGTAGTATAGCTTTAGCAAGACCGGATTCTCGAACCCAAAGGACTAAAAGTACTAGTAATGGCTGTCTTTTTATTATTTAGCCTAAGAAATAAATGGATTTGTTTTAACTAACTAACTAAATAAACTAAGAAATTGCAGAAAATAGAACTGGGAAATTACTTTTGGGGAAAAACGATTGAATTGAGACAATACCTAAGGAAAAATCCACCTAGACTTCTACTTGTTATTCTGGCTCCAAACCGGACGATTTATTTATTTAACTTGTTCCGTAGAAATCCCTAAGTTATGTTATTATCCCTATTCAAGACTAATAACGTCTAATCCCAAATCCCTATGTTATTATCCCTATTCAAGACTAATAACGTCTAATCCCTAAGTTGAATAACCGAGACTTTTTCTATAATTAACACCCTAAGGTTGCATTAACTCGATCTATGGATTCCCTTATTAGGTTTCACTTTAATCCGGTAAAATCTTATCACCCTATCTCTAGGCGCGTAATCAACTCTGCTTAATTATGACAAATTTACTTTTAGTCAGGGTCTATTCCTCCTCCAACTAAGAGTAGTAACTTGAAGTGATATCCTAAAATATCAAAACAAGAATTAAGAACATATAGTTAAGAGCAAGTCAAATATTTATCATACGATTCAGAAATAATAACAAGATTTCATCTTAGGTTTCATCTCCCTTAGGTATTTAGCGGTTTAGTTCATAACTAAACAATAAAACATCTCAGAATAGTAAAGAATACAAAACATAAAGAAAACCCAAAACTCTTGAGAGATATTCAGTTTTGATAGTGAATCCAGCTTCTGAGATGGATCAATCGGCTTCCTTGGAGTAATGCCTTACTCCCTATTCTCCGTCCCCCCTTAGTCTTCCTCTCTGGTGTATAAATAGGCTTTAGAATGCCTAAAAGCCCTAAAACTTACCCTTTTTCGAATGGAACTTAGTTAGGGTTCGGTAGGGACACGCCCGTGTAGCACGGCCGTGTGTGATTACTTCAGGCCGTGTTCGAACCTGTTGAATTGGCACGGGCATGTGTTCTGCCCGTGTGAGGAAGTCCAGGCCGTGTTCTTTTCCCTTGTCAGCCCATTTTCTCCATTTTTTGCCTGTTTTTCATTCTTTTCGTCCTCCTATGCTCACCCAAGTATAAAAACATGAAATTAAATGATTAGGAGTATTAAATTCACCAAATCTAAGAGAAAACCATTCATAAAATATGTTAAGCGAGGGATAAAAATATGTATAAATTACGGTTTATCAGGGTCAATCTCGCCAAAAGCTTCTAGCGAGTATTGATTCATATATAGAGTTGTCTATTACTTCACTAAGCGGGTGGAAGCTGCTTCATACGCTAATGTCATAAAGTCAGCATTCACAAAAAAAATCATATGTCGATTTGGAATGCCAGAAAGAATTGTATCTAACAATACACTGAACTTAAACCACAATGCGATATCAGAAGTTTACAGCCAGATCAAATACCACAACTTGTCACAGTGTCACCAAAAAGGGAACGGTGCAGTTGAGGCAACCAATAAGAACATTAAGGAGATCATGGGGAAAATCACTGAGACCTACAAAGATTGATAGGAGAAGTCGAACATCGATCAAATCCTCTATTGGGGTAACGCATTTCTCTTTGGTTTATAGCAGTTTTGCCGATGAACTCGAGATTCCTTTTCTCTGAGTTTTTGGATGAAGCAGAATGGATCCAACCTTATGCGAAGAAAAAGGTTAAAAGCTATCCGTCATTGTCAAATTTACCCAAAAGAAAATGACGCGAGCTTACCAAAAAGGTTCGCCCCAGATAAATCCGTGATGGGGACCTGATATCAAAGAAGATCCTTCCCATACAAAAGGACTTCAAAAGAAAGTGGACGCCAAACTGGGAAGGACCTTTTGTGGTAAAGAAGGCCTTATCTGGAAAAGCATCAATTATTGACCAAGAGGGATAACAAGGACTTGCCTAATCCTATGAGTTCAAATCAATAATTATTTAATTTAAAAAAAAAAGAAATAAAGAAATAAAGAAGAAAAAGAAAAGGAGAGGCCAATGCGGAAACCCATAAATGACGCATTGAGACCAAAAGGGGTTTTGAATTGCAAACCCAAGAAAAGGGCAATTCAAATTTTGATCAAAGGTGGGGCATGCAGTAGTCTTGCTATGCCCAAATTAAAAAAGAAGGAAAGATGCTACATCTTGGGGCGT
The DNA here is from genome assembly GCA_025698475.1 of Gossypium anomalum. Lineage (NCBI taxonomy): Eukaryota > Viridiplantae > Streptophyta > Magnoliopsida > Malvales > Malvaceae > Gossypium > Gossypium anomalum. The sequence continues at coordinate 63,944,709 of CM046957.1, forward strand.
CAACAAAGTACTCTAGGTCTTCTGAACACATATTGAGCTCAAAAAGAGTCTTAAAAAAGTTTGTGCAGAGAAGCTCATGCTACGATATTTGGGGCACCTATTTTTCTTTTACTCATTTTGTGTTTTAGCGATGTTTGCTTTCCTTAACTAATCCATTCTTTTCAGATTTTTTTCCTGATAAATTCCAGTTTTTTCCATCATTATGATCTTTTTCAAGCATTTTGCATTGAAATAACGAGTAATGGACTAATGATACTTTCATAAAAGGAGCTTTGCATATTACTCTGAAAGCTTCTAAATAGTACAGAACCTGAAACATGACTATTATTTAGAACTCACTAAACATAAGGGTTGGAAACATTGGGGAAAGAATAGCCCAAATTGTAATTATTCTTTGGGTTTTCTGGTAAAGACCAGCCGAACAAGAAGACAGGCTAATACGTCAGTGATAAAACCTCGATGAACAACGAGCAGTGTCAACATAAGCATTAAAAGAAGATTATGCTAAAATTGACATTTTTCCATTAATGCAAACATCATTCATACACATCTAGTTAGGAGCATTTGATTCAATCTGATCATGACATCATAACTATTTGGCATAAGCATAGGCTCTCGAAATCGATTCTACAGGTCATGTCCCCAAGAGGACGGTGTAGCAAGATCAGTGAATCTACAAGTCTTATCTCCCTGAAGTAGCAGTGGAGCAAATTGAAGTTGAAGATCTTTTCTCTTTGAAGTTGTAGTGGAGTAGATCAAATATGGCGAATCTTATCTTTCTGAAGTTGCAGCGAAGCAAATTGAAGCCACCAGCCTTATCTCCTTAAAGTTGTAACGGAGTAGACTGAAGACAGCGAATCTTATTTCATTGACGTCGCAGTGGAACAGATTGAAGCTACAAATCATGGCGAATCTTATCTTCCTAAAGTTGGAGTGGAGCATATTGAAGCCACCAGCCTTATCTCCCTGAAGTTGTAGTGGAGCAGACTGAAGATAACGAATCTTATCCCCTTGAAGTTGTAGTGAGATAGATTGAAGCTACAAGACACAAATCCCATACTTCTGAAGTCATGATATAACAGGTCAAATCTGTCATGGCAAACCTTATCCCCCTGAAGTTGCAGTGGGGCAGGTTGAAGATACAAGTCTTATCTCGCTGAAGTTGCAGTGGAGCAGACTAAAGATAGCGAATCTTATTTTCCTGAAGTTGCAGAGGAACAGATTAAGGCTACATATTACAAATCTGATCTCGCTGAAGTTGCAGTGGAGTAGGTTGAAGTCACAAATCTTATTTCCCTAAAGTTACAGTGGAGTAGATTAAAGCCACAAATCTTATCTTCCTGAAGTTGCAGTGGAGTAGATTAAAGATAGCGAATCTTATTTCCCTGAAGTTACAGTGGAACAAATTAAAGTTACGAGTTATAAATCTTATCTCCCTGAAGTTGCAGTGGAGAAGACTGTAAATGCAAGTCTAATCTTCCTAAAGTTACAATGGAGTGGATCGAAGCGCTAATTCCTATACCCATGAAGATGCAGTGGGATGGAATGAGACTACTCGAGTAAGAGAAATACCAGAAAAATCGAGACTCGGTAAGACCGGGCAAAATTGGTCTTTCTTAAAAGTTTTTGCTCTGTTCTCGTTACACGACAACGAGCAAAGAGGGGCAGCTGTACAACCCAAATTTAGCTCGGGCCCAAACCAACACAAAAAACCCAAAAAAAAAATAAAAACAATAAATAAAACCAGATTACAGTTCCAGTCCAAATTACAAAAGAAAAAAAAAATCTAAACCCAATAAGCCCACAACCTTATCTTTTAGCAAAAAAAAATAGAGGCATAAACCCTAGCCTAAGAGCTGCCGCCGGTCCTCCCACGCATGCCAGCCTCCTCGCACGCGTCTAACCCTTTTGCCACGGCCGTCTGCCACTGCCACTGTCACCTGCAAAGAAAGACGAACACGTAACAGCAAGATGCACCAAGCAGAAGAAAACAATAAAGAAAAAAAAAATAAAAGAGTAAACAGTAGCAAAAACTAGTTGTAATTGGCTATAAAACCACACAAAAACTTTGTAATCGAGGGATTTTTTTTTAAAAAAAAGAGAGATTCAAAGCATTCAAATAACAACAAAGCAGATTGAAGAAGAGAAAAAAAACAAGCTAACGAGCCAAGGTTTTTGGGTTTGTTTTCTTTTTATTTCCTCTTTCAAAACCTTTTTATATACATATATTTTTTTATTCTTTCAAAAAAAAACATTTATATATATTTAAAAGAGTTTTAAAAGAAAGGAGAAAAAACGTGCAGGGGGTCCACCACGGCGTAAGTGGTCGCCCTTAGGACCTGAGTGCAGGTTAACCTGGAGGAAAGGAGAGCCCTCTTCTTTTTATTATTATTATTTTTTAACTTTGGTAAAAAATGAAATTTTTCAAAAAATTGGGACTTTTATAAGAGCCTGAAACGGCGTCGTTTTAGGCCACGCATTTAGGCGCTGAAACGGAGTCGTTTCCCCAGGATCCGCGTGTTGACCCGACCCGCCAAGGGGGATCAGCGTGTTTTTACTTTTGGGGCTAATTGCGCTGTAAGTCCTTCCGGTTTTTTGGGTTTTGCAATTAAGTTTCTTTCATTTCTAATTTTGCCCTAGAATTTTGCTTTGATTTCATTTCAGCCCCGTGTAAAGTGCCGCGTTTTGGAGGGTGGGAATATTTTCCCCTTTAGTCCCTCCTTGTTATTCGCGCACTCAAATTGGTCATTTTCTTTTATTTTTATTTCAGATTTGCCCCAAATTTCTGTTTTGCATTCAATTTAGTCCTTTTTTAGTTATTTTGCTATTTTATTATAATAATTAATTAATTAATTAATTATTATTACTATTATTTTCACTATTACTATTATTTTCTATTACTATTATTATTACTATTATTATTATTTTTATATATTATTATTTATATTATTGTTGTTATTATTATTATTATTCTGATTTTATTATTATTAATGTATTATTATTATTCTTCATATTATTATTATTATTATTATTTTTCTGTTATTATTATTATTATTTTACTATTATTATTTATTATCAATATTATTGTCATTGCTATTTTTTTATTTTTATTACTATTATTATTATTTTACTATTATTATTTATTTATTATTATTACTATTATGATTTCTATTATTATTATTGCTATTATTATCGTTAGTATTATTATTACTATTATTATTATTTTACTACTCTCATTATTATTATCATTATAGTATTATTATTATTATTACCATTATTTTTATTATCATTATTATTATTTTTAAACCATTTCATTCAATGTTTATTTGCTTAATCTCAATTTAAATTAAATTTTTACTAGAATTTTCTTTGTTATTTTATTTATTGTTCCTTTATTATTTTATTTATTTATTTATTTTTATTTTGTTTTTGTTCTCATTATTATTATCTTATTATATATTTATTCATTTATGTCTTTATATACCTGCAAGTTTATGTTATTCGTTATTATTGTATTTATATTATCATCTTCGTTATTATTATTTTATTACACATACCAGTACCGTAATTTATTTCCTATTTTACCATAAAATAATGTTACATTTTACCCAATACGTTAAAAATGTTGTTTTCAATAAGCAATACTCCGTGTTTTAAAATTCGAAAGGTCGTTCCCTAACTTACGAGGTTTTAACTTTCTCGATAAATCTAAATACCCGAACATTTTCAAAGTATTAATTTTTAAATATTCTCGGGAATTAAGAAAAAAATCGTATTCTAACATACGGAGTATGATTTCTTTCTAAAATCGAGATAATCGAACATTTTTTAAAATTAATAAATTTTTGGCGTTTATTCGTGTATCGAGAATTTAAGACATTGTGTCCTAACTTACGGGACGTAATTTTTTTTCTCGATTAACGTGAAATATGCCCTGTTCTTAAAAATTTTGTAACTTTTTAACAAAGGATCGTATTTTAAATCTCTTCAAAGTTCTCAATTTTCGACACTAAGACATTAATTAATCAATTAGGTATCAATTTTGGGCGTATGGAGGGTGCTAATCCTTCCTCGTACGTAACCGACTCCCAAACCCATCTTTCTAAATTTCGTAGACCAAAAAGCGTTGTTTTAATAAATCAAACCGTTTATTAAAAACAACTATTTTACGTGATGACCCCGATCACACCTCATCAAAAAAGATTGGTGGCAACTCCCATGCCCATTTTCGTTTTTCAAAATAAAAAGTCGACCCTTTTTCAAAAAAATGGTTTCGACACATACCATACATAAAATATGGGATCATTATCTAATTCGTTAACGATTAGGAGATGAATGGCTTAAGGAATTAGCAACTCGTAGTTTTTTTTTTTTTTTTGCTCTTTGAAGGTGTCGACAAGTTTATTTGGAAGCATAATTTCACAGGTGAAACAAGATTTGGCATCTCCTTTTGAAAACAAGCCTTATTTCATTGCAAACATTTCACCCACAACGTGCAGCTCCATCTCACAGTTAGCTGGTAGCTTTTAGGAAAATTGTTCTCACAGGATTCCATTAATCATCTGATCCAATTTCGGATTGGATAATCCATCAATTCTCTGTCCTAATTTCCCAGTGAAACAAGAAACCTGGGGGAGAATAAAAGGGGGAGAGAGAGGTGAAAATAGAGAGGGGAGATTGGAGAGAGAGTGGGGATAAAAATGGAGGAATTTGAAAGTAACTAGAAATAGGGAAGAGAGAGGAGAGGGTGGCAGAGAGATTATTAAAATATTAATTCATTTAATATTTAATTGAGTTGTAGCCTAATATAATTGGTTAGGAATTTTTTAAGGGTAATCTACAAAAATAGTCACTTTTGTTTGCCTCAGATTACATTTTAGTCACTTATGTTTGAAATGTTATATTTTAGTCACTTATGTTATTATTTTGTTACGAAGTGATCACTCTACCATTAAGTTCTGTTATCTTTCTAACAGTAATCCTACGTGGCAGTCCAACTAGATTTTAGTTGCCAACTTGAATTTCTAAATGGGATGAAAATAGATTTTTAATTAAAAAATTTAATTAATTAAAATTTTTAAACCTAAACCTTAACTAAAAAAATATCCATCTCCTCTTTTTAATTTTTCTTCCATCTCTTCTTTTGTTCAATGAGTTTTTTTTCTTTTCATTTGACTGGAAAAACTATTATTAAGATCAAAATAGTTGAAATCAAATTAACTACTTCATAAAGATTCAATGGAGGGTTCAGGCATGTCTTTTTTGCATTCCTCTATCTCTTTTATTCAATACTAAAAAACAAAAGATTAGATTTTTTATTGTTTAATGAAAACCCTAAATTAAAATTCTTGATATTTTCTTCTACTTTTCGAAATTGTTTGTGAACGTTAATTTTATGAACTTGAGGAAACGATTCAATGATATGAAATATCTACTCGACCATGATGGATTTACTTGGGATGAAAAGCAACAGATGATAATTGCTGATGACCATCTCTGGGCCATTTATCTGAAGGTGCTGCTTGACCAAATTTTCTTCCGCACAAAATTTGCAATATCGCTAATCTTAGCTAACATTTGTCTTCTGCAATAACACCCTGATGCTCGATTACAACGGACCAGAAGACATACCTGAACCCTCCATTGAATCCATCTTTATGAAGTAGTCAATTTGATTTCAACTATTTTGATCTTAATAATAATTTTTCCAGTAAAATAAAAAAAACCCATTGAACAAAAAAAGAGACAGAAGAAAAATTAAAAAGAGGAGATGAACAGTTTTTTTAGTTAAGGTTTAGGTTTACAAATTTTAATTAATTAATTTTTTAATTAAAAATTTATTTTCATCCCATTTAGAAATCCAAGTTGGCACCTAAAATCTAGTTTTAGAAATCCAAGTTGGCACCTAAAATCTAGTTAGATTGCCACGTACGATTACCGTTAGAGAGATAACGAAACTTAACAGTAGAATGATCACTTCGTAACAAAATAATAACAGAAGTGACTAAAATGTAACATTTCAAACATAAGTGACTAAAATATAACTTGAGACAAACAAAAATGACTATTTTTGTAGATTGGTATTAAACTAAAAATGATAGAATCAAAATCTAATTACCACTCACTTTTGACAAAAAAGAATTTAAATACATAATAAAAAAATTTATAATTTACAAAATTATAAAAACATTTTATTTTTCAATTTTACCATTTACATTCCTCTCTGATTCTCTTTTCATCGTTCAAAAGAGGCTTAACATATAATTAGTTAAAGAATATTTCCTTTTAGTATATTTTACGTTTGGTTTATGATTGCTCAGAACTTGAATCAGAAATATGGGGCAAGATATTAAAATTAAAAGAAATAAAATGTAAACTTCAAAAAGTGGTTCATTATTTTTTTATTAAGTCTTAAAATAATAAAATAAAATAAATTTCATGTGATGAAATAATAATTAATGATGTTCATTACTTTAAGTCTGATTTAAATTTGAATAGTACTATTTATTTTTATTATTTAAAATTTTATCTTGTTATTGTAATTCATAAAAAAAAAATATCCGTCTTTTTGAAATTCAAATCAAATTAAATTTTAATTTTTTATTTTATTTAAAATTTTTAATCTCATTATTTACGAAAAATATTATCAATTAGATTAACATATTTAAATAAAAATAAAAAATAAATTGTTAACAGTTCAAGTAAAAAAAACCTTAAAATCTAAAACCGACACATATTTTGACCAATAAAATTAAACCATGATCTCTTACGTTTTCAGAGAAGTGTTGAGGGAGAAAAAATCTTTTGAAACTTCAAATGTCTACGTGGCTCTCTTTAGATCCACCACGACTACGCTTACATTATCGGTACTATGCCTCGCCAATGCCAGCTTCGTCAGCAATAACGACGCGTCACTGCATGCCTTGTCCGAGATCTCTCCCCCTTCCCCTCCTTTCGTTGAACCTACGACCACCTCCCCTTCCATCCCTTTAACCAAACATGGCGGCGCGTGTACGTCGACCTTTCCCCTCAAACACATACGCGCCACCCTGCATGCAGTATCATTCGACACCACATCCCATAAACCGTCACTCGCTATTATCAAACATTCGTCGTCTACCGTCCGATCAGTTACTGTAACCTCCGGTTCACAGCTCACGTAAGGTTTCAAGTAGGTATCACCTATGGATCTGGACATTGCGAGGACTCCGAGGACTCGAGGGCCATCCCAGTAAATGACCCGACCGCCGGCTTCTTGAATCCGGTCTAGCTCATCCGGTCGATCCGGCTGTTGCATGTTTGACAAGAAATAAATAAATTGTATTGATATGTATAATTTCAAATTTTAGGTCTCAAGCGAATCCCAACCGTCGGATTCGGATATCTCATCGTTTCCACATGATATGCATGAATATAATACTCGATTAATAATAAAAGATGATTGGGAGAAAATCATGATAAAATAAAATGAACATTTTCTCGGAAGCCAAACAGACTATAACCGATCATAGTATTTCTTCCGCTGAACGAAAGAAAATTAGCTACGAAGTGTTAAATTACCTTGTGATCAGACGATAACGGAACTGGCTTGCCTTTACGACATAAAACGGCTCTAGAATCACCGCAGTTTGCAACGACGATTTTGTCGGACGTAACGATAGAGACGACTGCGGTGGAGCCAACAGCGTCGCACTCCGGAGACTGTAACTCGCATCGGCAATTAGCTCCGACGACGCTCTCGTTCCACTTGATGACTTCGTTATCCATGCGCTTGAAGCTACGCTCCATCGCACTTTTCCATTGTTGCTCGCATTCCAGCTCTTCTTTGACCAGCTCATGTAACCGCTCTCTGCACCTTGTCGCCACCTAACAAATAATAACCACCAAAACCGTCAAAAACAAGGTTCAGTTTCTTCATAAAAGGAAGAGAAATAACCGATATTTATTCTATTTTCAAAATTTTAGGACTCCTACGTGAGAACAACCGTGGCCATCGTAGACGCCAAAATAGTGGAAGCCAAAGTCGGCAGAATCCTGTCCTTGGCGGTGAAACGAAGGGCGAATAGCGACGGCGTCTTCCATGTCTCTCCGCCTTCCACAAACCGAAGCGGCGCCAAATTTAGGATACATCTCTGAATCCGTGACAGGCATCAAAAGCGAGGGAGTTCCCTTCGTTTTCGATTTGAATTTTTTATGTATTACTGTCTGTTTTTCCCCTTCACCGGATATAGAATTACCTTCTCTGTTTTCACGGTCTAAAGAAAATGAGGCTGCGCATACCTGAAACTTGTGGCGTTTACGGCCGTTCTCAGCCTCCGATGGAGTCACGTCCACGAATTTGATCCGTCTGATCTTCATCCTACGTCTCGAGGTTGTTGCACGTGAACTCGGTTTACAACCTGTTGATGATGCTTCACCTTCGTTCATCACTCCGCGATAGATCTCCGCCATTAACGACTAAAACCACCCGACTATTACCATAAAAAATTTCCGGTAATAAGTGAAGCTCTTGAACTTGTGGTTAAAGCTACAATATTTTCTTTTAGTAACGCTTTCTTTTAAAGGAAAAAAAAATCAATGCGAAATCGAATTCGAAAGTGAAATGAAAAAGAATGTTCGCGCGCTCTAGAGATGGAAGGCTTTTAAATATGAAGGCTCTTTAGTCTTTTCTGGATGACTACGGGCAGATTGCCCGTCACTGATACGGGCAGACCAAACAACAGGTAGCAGCACTCTATTTGTAACAAGTGGTTAGTAAATGCGTTGTATAATTTCCCTTTTTGGATTAATATGCAATGTAAGGTTTTATTTTTTTTAGATATAATGTATTTTTTCTATTTCTATTTTCTATTTCCATTTTATAATTTATGTATTTTTATATAATATGTAATGCATTTTTCTATTAATTCTTGTTGAATCTTGTACATACAAACAAATATACATCACATATAATTTTATATTTATACTTATTTTTTAAAATTTTTTTTTTAGATTTTAATAGTATTCTCAAGAGAAATTAACGTAATTAATTTAATTAAAATAATTAATAATATTAACTATTTAGACTTACTCATGGTATTATAAAAGTAGATGAATTAATTGATATCGAAAAATTAAAGTATATAGATTAAATATCAAGTTTTAGTATAGTTCAAAGACTAAAATTGAAATTTGACAATCGACTTATGACATAAAAAAAAGAACACAAATTTAAAAGAAATGAGAAGCAATTAGCCACTCTTTATGACTCTCAAGTCGTTTAAATTATATATAATCATGTAATATTTTAATCGAAAAATTAATCATATTAGCTATTTTTTTGTTCAATAATCATATTAATTATTTAGAATATTTAATAACATTATAAAAATATAAAGACGAAATTATGTTAGAAATTTAAATAAATAGATTAAATATTAAAGGTTGGTATGACAGAGGACCAAAACTACAATTTAATCATTTTTAAAAAATGTAAAGAAAAATTACGTGGATAGACTCACGTGTCAACAATGGCTTTTATATACAGGTATATAGATTTAAATTTAATTATAAATCATGGATTTTAATAATTTTAATTTTGGTAAAAGTGCCATTTTGGCCCTTCTACGTTTCGAAACGTGAAAATTAGTCCATTCATTAAATTTTATCTGTTAAATAGAGTAATAAAATGTTAATTTAAATGATTAATTATTAATTTGGTCCCTAAGCTACAACTAAAATATCATTTTCATTTTTAAAATTTTCCCTTAATAATAATTCTAAAAATATATTAAATATAAATATAAATTATAAAAAATATTAAAAATTATGTTAAATTAAAATCAAACCCAAATTTATTAAAGCCAAAACTTACATTCAAATAAGCTCTTTTTGATGAATCATGCTGTTTTTATTTTTATTTTTGAAAAATTGAGCTATATTTGAATAATGGAAAAATATTTCTATTTTTAATAAAATTCTCAATTTGATGAAAACCATCTAATGCAATGAGACATTAACCTTACTCGTCAAAGATGCTATTTAATGCAATTCTAAAAGTATCCATTTTAATAAAATCATAGGTTTATTACCATTGAAATATAATCAAACCAAAAAAACAATACATTTACGGTAAACAAAATCTTTCGATTTTGCATCTCTTATACTACGAAAAAGAAGATGAAGACAATGAGCTCATTTTGCTACTTCTCCACCTCTGAAGACGTGTTGATGACTTTGGGTTTTTATTTTAAACTATAATTCCACTTTTTATATTTTATTTCTTTTCATAAATTTAAAACATTATTTTCTAAAATTTCAAAAATTATGGAGTTAATTGTTCAGAACCCAAAAATTTATATTCAAAATTTAAAACTTAGAAATTGTTAAATCGAGTAACTTAAAGATTAAAGGTTCTTAGGGTATTAAACAATAAGATATTTAAATGAGAAAGTTTGTAATAATTAAGGGATGCGAAAATGAGTAATTGAAATTTTATAACGATGATTATATACTATCAAGAGATACGAAATGATAAGAGATGTGAAAATGAATATTTACTAGAGTAGAAGGAAGTAAACATTAAATAAATTTTTATCTAACTTTTAGTTGAAAGTATGAGCGATGAAGATGAAACTAAACGTTAACAAAAGGATAAAAATTTGAAAGCGAGTAATCAAAACTTTTAGTTAAATTTTTTTCTTCAATCAATATTTTATTTATTTATGTGTTCAATCAAGCATGGAAATTTTTTTTTTTTTTTTTTTTTTAGGTTTTATAATATAGGGAAGAAAGACTTGTAAAAATAACATAGTTTTTGGGTTTCAACCCGAAGGTTTGATAAAAAAATTTTAAATTTTTTTTGAAACTTTTTAGATTTTTTTACATGTATATTTTGTATTTTTAGAAATATTTTATTTATAATTTTTACTTTTTAAAAATAATTTAATCTTTTAAAATTACTAAATAACATTTTAGTTATAGTTTAGACCTACGTCGTTATTTAATAGTTAAGAAAGGATTAATTCACACATTTTAACAGGTTACCTAATACTGTTACCTTTAATTTTTAATATTAAACAAGTAATATATTGAAACCAACGGACGAAGCAAACCAAGTGAAAAACAATCAAAATGTCACAGTCCTACACAAATCTAAACCATAACCATAGAAAGTCTAATTATAACGTTTCTCAATTTTATATATTTATATACTCTTTTATAAATTTCTATTTATATATTTTTAATTTTTAAATTTTTTTAAATTAAAATAATTCTCAAAGTGTCACGTTATTTTTTTTAACAATGTTAAAAAAGATAAAATTATTTGACTTAATCCAAATTAGAGACTAAGCTTTATCCAAATTAAAATATATTTAAAACACCAATATTTGAACCGAAACTCATAACTCTTTATTAGATGTTTTCACAGTTCACTCGAGTTAGGTTTAGATCAGATTTTTATATAGTATTATTATATTGCATATAGTTGTTTAAGTTCAATCCTCATCAATATAATTTTCAAATTTTATTTAAGTTTATTCGTATTTATAAAATAAATCTAAGCCATGCAATCATGCTTATCTAAATTCGTTCATGTTTTAAAAAATATATAACTATTTTATTTAATATTTAGTAATTATATACATTTTATTGTTATTTAATATATATTTTTGTATACTATATATATATATTCAACTTTAATTATATTATTTAACAAATTTAAAAATGAGCTAGATTTATGGGTGAAATCTTAATTTAGTTGATATCAGTATTATTATAGATATAATACAATATAAGTTCTAACATATTGGAATATATTATTCTCTTATTTAAAAACTAAATTAGAGAGATTATAAATAACTATAAGCATTTTATAAAAAATAAAAAAAAAATTTAGAAAAAAAATTATTTTTAACACTTAATATTTTTATCGAAAGAAAAGGGATGAATAGCTGGATATTTAGAAATGTAATACCAAAATGGGAGAGTGACGTAGTGCTCACTTCCCACTAAATAAAAGTCATATCTAGCACTGACCTCATATCTCTGTACTTTGAAATCCACCACGTGTCTTCTCTAGCTATGTGTCCTCCGCATACGTGCTCTAATTCACTTTAAACACCAGTCAGAGGGGAACTTACTTCCCTCACACGCATGTGCTCTTCCCTAAAAGCGGCTTCTTTTATTTATTTTTAGTTGCTTTTATTTATTTATTATAGTTTTTTGTATTCTGTAAATTTATTAATTCAAATTTAATTGCTATGAAATTACGTTGTAATTAAATTTTAAAATTTTGAATGGTAAAGAATTAAAATTACAATTTAAGAAAGATACAAAAATCTAAATTCTTTTACCCCTTTCCGCCACGTGTCTCGTATTTCTTTTAGGAAAAAATTGATTTCATTATTCGGATGAGATAAGTATTTCCCTTTTTCTTTAAATTTCAGCAAAATAGATCGTGATGCAGGGCTAGTTTTGCAATGCTTTTGAGAAGTACTTTTCAGAAGTGCTTTTAAAAAATTTAAGTGTTTAGTATTGTTGTCAAAAAGTAATTTTAAGAAGTAAAATGTTTATTTTAGACATAATATTATAAAGTAACAAATATGTATTTAAATAATATTTAAATTAGTAATATTATGATATTTTAGTAAAAATATAAAAAATAATTTATTATAACTTATTATTAATATTTTAATATATAATATTAATTTTAAATATTTCTAAGTAATTAATATTAATTATTTATTAAATTTAATTAGAATATATAAACTATAGTTCATAAAATCAAAGAGAGAAGAATGGAAGCAAAAGATAAAACTTACTGGTAGTGAGAAGAGGAACAAACCAGAGGAAAAATAAAGTTCAAACAAAAGAGAAGACAAAAGAGAAAAGGTGAAAAAAATATCTTGTAACGTGTAGAAATAGTAAGGTTAAAAAGGTAAATTAATAGTCAAAAGTGCTTTTTGGCTGAGAAAAGCTAAATTTTTCCTGCTTCTGGAACTGGCCAAAAGCACTTAATTTAAGTCAAAAAAAGTTTGCCACTGTTAGTTGTTTTTGCTGCTTTTGGAGAAAAATCATTTAATTGTGCATAAGTCCATCTCAAATGGAATGAAGAACGGGTCCGCAATCACATTTAATCCGGACAGAGATTTTTTTTCTTCAATTAAAAAAATATGACATGTTTTTATGATTTGAAAAAATTGCAATATCAGTATTTTATCATTCATAATCGTTTTACTATTTATATTTAAGATTTATAGTTGTATTTTTTAACAATGTTATTTTTAAAATTTAAATTTCCACCTCCCATTTAAAGTATAACATGTCTTTGACAAAAAAAGAGAGAGTATAATGTGTTTTACTATTCCACTCGACATTTGTTTGTAATGTTATATATCAATTTAAATCACTATATAATGTTTTTCTTCTTATGTTTCTCATTAGAGGATACCTTAAATTGAATATTAAAATGGATAACTCCCAAAATATAGAAATATATATATGATGGTTTAAATAACACATATATTTATACCCATATAAAATTGAGTCCAAGAGACACAATTAATACATGATGGGCAACAAATACTAATCCCAATAGGGGGTGGTGTTACCCATCTTGTTTAGTCCTAGTAAGACTACATGTTTTTTTTATTAAAATATTATTATTTGGTCATCTCTTGTTCAATAAAGACTCTTGTGATATTCTCTATAAATAGAGACCATAAGTTAAGTCAAACATACGACACTAAATTTTATTATTCTGTCAAATTTTAGTTAGATGTTTTTCGATTCCTAAATTAGAGCTTACACTCTAAGTAAGTCGAGAGTTTGAGAATAACAGAAAAAATCATGTTAGTAGAAAGCTGAGAAATGACCTAAACAACTTATTCCTAAACATAGGTACAAATTTAGTAAAAAAAATATTATTATAAACAATAAAACTGCTCAATATTAAAAAGAACTTTAATTTTTTATTATATAATAAAATTAATTTCTAAATCGAATTTTACCAACATATTCTCAACAGATAGATCCACTAGATTGATTGTTCCACATATTCTTTGAAAACATGTATATACCCTTATACTCATGCTCATTGATATCAAATTTAATGATTACTCTTTACATATAATTTAAAAATAACAATCGTGATAATATAATAGTGATAACTCATTATCCTTAAACAAATTCATATATCTCAATTCCATTTGGAGATGATACCAATAGATTAAGTGATGAATGAAGACCTATTAATAATGCTTGTCGTAATCTATAATATATTGTCTACGTTTAACGGTCCAATTTCTTTCTGGATTCCCTTTTTCAAATTTCCATTTTGAAGTGTATGTTTATTAACTCTTGTGGGATTGGTTGCCACATGCCAAACAAGTGAAATATCCGGTCATTATATTGCCACTTGATAGTATGGCACCACATAATCGAGATGTATGCCCTCCCTAAGATGTATGCCACATCGGCTATGACCCTCGGTACTAAGTCTTAAATCTCTTCTCTCTGATATGAGATCAGTAGAAAATACAAATAGTTAAGCACTTGCTTCTTTATTTGAGTACTTATTTGTACTACATATGTATAAACTCTTGATAATAAAAGGGTACGATACAAATTGGTTTATAATATATATATTTATAAAGTGCATCATAAATATTGATAACTTGAGTCTTGACATATACTCTAAATATTAAATAAAAATATCTTCTTACCTTTTCCCAAAGAAAAGAGGATGGATGGAATGGAATCAATGCTATAAATGGCATCTGCATCTTCACTCACACTTTTACGATGGTACAACGACCGTCTAACTCGATGGCATCTCAATCAGTCACCCTTGTAAGTGCTCAATAAAAGACCTCCAATAATATAAACACTAATTCTCATTCAATATAGAAAAATTTACATATAGTCACATTAGAAGAGTTTATTACACATGGTAATAAATAAAATAAAATAAAAATTAATGTTTTTAAAATTGGACCAGTGGTTGAATCGATCAAATCATTGAATCCCAATCATATCGATTCAATTAGTTTAACTACCAATTCGATTAGTTCATTGTTTAATAATATAACTATTAAAAAAAACTTAAAATAAAACTTCATGTTATATAATCCCTATTGACTGAATATGGACTCAAGATTGGATTCACGAATCATCCAACCATCACACCAATCCGGCACCTAATGTCTCGTCAAAATGTCCGAAGTAAATATTGTGCTCCGCGTCTCATCGATATAACTGAAGTAAAATGTGATTCGCACCTCATTGGACGTTCGCAGTAAATATGCGCTCCGCGCCTCATCGGTAAAAAACAGAGTATAAACCCGTACACAAATCTAATTCTATGGCATAATAACTATATCTGACTCTACCCGAAACTAGAATAACCAAACGTTGCAATTATACATCGGTTTTACTATCATCATCTCCAATTGATTCACGACGTTTCATCTTACCTTATATAAAATATAAACGGATTCTTGTGACTACTAGAATACTTGCCTCACATGAGCCAATTCGTATAATAATCATGAATGTATGTGTGTATATTGGTTCGAATCATAAACGAACAAACCGTAATTTTTCGTGGACATCGATAATAAAAGCATAGAATCCGCAGATTTTTATTCTTTTATTGTTGTTTTATTTTGTTAACGTTTCATGATTAATTCTTAAAAATGAAAGTCATCATGGCTCGTGAGCTTCTACTCTCCTGCTGACTTGATCTCAGATCGACTTGAGATGATTCAAACTCACCAACTATTCGAATTAATATCTTGGTCTCCCTACAACCCCATTATGTCAAATGATAAAACTTATCCAAGCCTTAAAAAAAAAAAAAAAAAAACCAAAATATGCCCATTTTCTCAGGTTGAACTATAGCATACCAAACTGAAGCTGCAGCGGACTATATTTCTCTACTCCCAACTACTAAATAGTACAACAGCTTATGGCATCTCATAAATCAAACTCTGACCAACAAAGCTTTAAATGCCCTACTCCGAACTCAAATGTCACAATTTCCAACTTTTTAACAGCAGTATATTCCTTTTTCCCAAACCCACCAATACAGATTCAGGGTATATAAAATATAAATATGCTTACAAGCAGTTGAGACACTATGAGAATGTATAGCAGATAAATGTTAAGAGAAGCGAAATTTGCACCATGCAAAAGACAACCTATCAAGAGATGAGAAAAGCACAATAGCATAGAGGCTGAAGGATTGCCTAGTATATCTCTCAAAATATAAACATCTACATCACATGCCTAACACGATAGAGACCAAGCTCAGGTTTTGCTTTCTCGAATGACAAACTTGAAGTTTCAATTAGTCAACGACGTTAAAAGATTTTAAAGAAATATTATCATAAAGAGTCATCATTGCAAATGCATACATGATAATGTCAGCAGCAGAAACTTTATAATGCATAATCAGGACATGACAAATCTGAGAACTGGAAATGATTAACCAAGCTGCCAACCGATAGGTGTTCACCAAACAAAGTGAGGTGTAGTACAAGATAAAAGGAAAATTAGTCTTTAGGCTGATTTATTCTCCTAAGCCTATAAAAAGAATGAAAACTCCGCACCTGAATTGAAGTTCAAAGTAGAGATCTGCACATGGCCTGCTCAACCAAGTCATCTAGTTGAAAAAAACAAATACAAAAATTCATCTAAGCCCCAAAAGCTGATTCTGAAATCTTTACATTAACACATAAGAAAAGATCAAGTCTTTGCTTGGTAGGAGGGACAAAACTTATCAATCTAATGGTTAATGTTAATAATTAGTTCCCTACCATGAACCTTAACCATTAAATTAATAAGTTTCTCATCCTTCCTACCAATGTTTATCTAAATAAACAAACTATTTGAACTTAGACCTGCTTAATCTTCAACCACAGGCATAAGTCAAACTCATGTCAAAAACCAAATATGTCAACCGCAAAAATCAATCAAAGGCAGAATCATGCCTTCACAATTCACACCCACAAGACTAAAATTGAGAAAACAAATTCCCAGTTGTGGGACGACAGTTATTACCAGAAATCTAGCAGCAAGGTCAGCATAAAGTTGTACTCAAGAGAATAGCTCAAGAAATCCTCATTTATCCAATCAAGTTGTCAGCGGTAAACACAAACTACATTAAGCCATAATCAATATAAAGACACTGCACTTGAAAAATAAGTCCAATCAAACTTTAAAAATACAAATATCTGCTCAACAAGAACAAAGATGAAATAACATATTAGTGTCCTAAACACAATAGCTTCAGCCAGTGATGCCCTTCTTTGCTTTGAGTGATTCAAGTGCCCTTTTCCTTAGCTCAATTTCAAGCTTCTTCTGCTCAGTCTCTGCCTCTTCATCAAAACTTGGATGAGACTTCCTCCTGACCATCATCATCTTGCCCTTTCATTTTCAGCTTCTTCGCACGCCACTCTTCTCTTTTGCGACGTCACTCCTCACGAATCTACGCTTCTCCTCCTTTCTTAGTCTTTTTCTTCCTTCCTCCTCTTAGCTTCTTTCCTATCCTCAATTTCAGAATCATAACTAGAATCGTCATCTGACATAACTTCACGCCTCTCAGACCTCTTATGCTTTCTGTTGGAACATTTGACAGCAACAAGATTCTCACACAAGCTTAAGAGATTAAAAAGATTGAAACAAAAAAAAAAAAAGAAGAGCTTGAGGTCAAGAATGACTGAAAACTTTTCATTAAGAAAATAGTAGTTTATATAAATTACAAAGTCAATGGACAATTACCTAATGACTTAACTACTCCCACTAATACTTAACAATTTCAAAATGTGAACCACATACACAAGTAAGCTGATATGATCAGCCATTACATCCATTACATCAAAAATTCTTACTAACTTTGATTACAAGTTACAAACTAACTAAGCAAATTACATTTGAACAAAATAAACAAAAAGGGGACCATGTTGCTGCTGCTCTCGGTTCTACTACATTGCAAGTCTGCTTGGTGAGCTGCTGGTCACTTGTTGCATTGCAGGCCAATGCTCAACACTCCTCCTTGGATTGTATGCAACAAACACCAATCATCTCCCTTAATGCTTCAAATCTGGATGTACCAAGTGGCTTGGTCAGAATGTCAGCCAATTGGTCTTGTGAGTTGCAATGAATAAGGCTGATTTCTCCCGTCTGCTCAGCCTCTCTAACAAAATGGAATTTAATTTTAAAGTGTTTAGTCTTGCCATGGAATACTGGATTTTTAGCTATGGCTACTGCTGATTGGTTGTCAACTATGATTTCAGTAGCTTCACTTTGTTCTTCATTTAAATCAGACAATAGCTTCCTGAGCCAAATGGCTTGATTCACCGCTGCTGCTGCTGCAATATACTGTGTTGCTTTTTTGAACTCCAACAAAATTGTAGGAATATTCTGTAAATATTTTAAGAATATTTTGTAGATATAAAATCCCTTATTTTAAGGGATCATATCTCCTATTTAGTATCTTTCCTAACTTAGAGTTTCCTAAAGTAGTGTCATAGGTTGTATATAAAAAACTCTGATTTATGTTCTATTAAATATAAAAAAATACTCTGATTTCTACATGGTATCAGCTTAGGTTAAGATTTCTTTTTCAACCTAGACCATGTCCGAAACTCCTTCTCCTACTTCGGAGATTACTTCAAATCCAGAAAATTTTTCTGGTTCCGATGCTCCATCAGATTCGTCTGGTCTAACTATCACCTGCCATCGATTGAATGGCAACAATTTTCTTGAATGGTCCCAATCGGTTAAGATTTTTCTCTTGGGCAGAGAAAGATGGGACTACGTTACTTGTGAAATCAAGAAGCTCTTGTGGATCGATCTTTGGTTTTGCTAAGTGGATGCGTGACAATGGTCGAGTTATGACTTGGCTCCTTAATTCCATGACCCCAGTATCGGTGAGAAACTTTCTTCTTTACACACTACAGCATTTGAAATTTGGAGTGCGATCCGCGAAACCTACTCTAGCACGGATAACATTTTTGAATTATATCATGTTGAAGATCAAGCGACCACCCTTAAACAAGGAACCATGCTCATTACTCTCTACTACAATACCCTTCTCGCTCTTTGCAAAGCAATTAGATTTGTCTCGCACATTATGATTGGGTAGATCCAAGAGATCTTTGCTCTTTATCAAACAAATTGTTACTCAACGAAGACTTTTTCAATTTCTCCAAGGCTTAAATAAGGACTGACGAGGTTCGCGGCGGAGGGTCTGGCTATTTCTCCTCTTCCCTCCTTCGAGAGGCTTTCTCTATGGTCAAGAAGGAAGAAAGCCGAGAAGGTGTGTGATCTTTGTCGATGAACCATATTCCACTTCTAAAAGATCGCCTTATCGACCCATCAATCATCTCCTCTTCCAAGCGGGGAGACTTGGTGTGATCATTGCAAAAAGCCCGGCCACTCTAAGGAGAAGTGTTGGAAGCTTCATGGTAAACCTCAAGACTGGAAGTCCAAGCACTCTCGAGATAATAAATCAAGCCTTGTCGCTGCCACCTCTGTCACTAGTTTTACTAAAGAACAGATTCTTTGAACTTCAAAAACTATTTGGAAAGTTTCAAGGGTCTTGTGAGGTGTCTGGTCATAAAAGATCCGTAAGGTAACCTTTCTTCACTGCATTTTTCTCCTCCCAGTTGACTCCTAATTGGATCCTCGATTCGGTGCTACGGATCATATGGTAGTAACAAGGCATTGTTTCACAATTTTTCCATACCTTTGGTAAAGTCATCAAAGCGGTGATGGTACCTTGTGCAAAATAGAGGGACATGGCACTGTTATTCTCAATGAACAAATTGCACTTAAAAATGTTCTCTTTGTACCAAATCTGGTGTGAAATCTCATCTCTGTTAGTAAATTGTCCACAGACTTGCACTGCTCTGTAATTTTTAATGATCGTGATTGTACTTTGCAGGCACTGAACTCGAAGAAGATGATTGGTAAGGCCAGCTTGTATAATGGTCTCTACATCCTCCCTACCTCTCCTAAAGTCGAGATCTCCAAGTCATTTACCGCTTTAGGAAAAGTTAATACTGTTATGTTATGGCACTTTCGTTTAGGCCATCCTAGTTTCCAATACCTTGCAAAATTGTTTCCTGCTCTATTCATTAATAAAAGGCCTAATTCTTTTTCTTGCAAAGTTTGCTCTCTTGCCAAACATACTAAATCATCTTATTTTCCTTCTACATACAAGCCTTCTTACCCTTTTGCTTTGATCCATAGTGATATTTGGGGCCCTTCTGGGTGAAGAATGTTTGATAATTGTAAGTGGTTTATCACTTTTATTGATGATCACTGAGAGGGATAACTTGGACTTATTTCTTTGAAAGATAAATCTGAAAGCTGCTAGTGTTTTTGTGCAATTTTATAACATGGTTCTCACTCAATTTGGGTCTAAAATCCAGCTCTTTAAATCGATAATGGCAAAGTGAATTTTTGCTAGGTCTTTAGGTGATTTTTTTAAGGAAAAGGGCATAGTTTAGATTAGTTCTTGTATTGGAACCCCAAAGAAAGCGGCATTGCCGAAAAAAAAAAAATAGGCACCTTCTTGAAGTTACTCGTTCTTTTCTATTTACCACTAATGTTCCTAAATATTTGTGGGGAAGCCTTATTAATCGCCACATATTTAATCAACCGGATGCCTAGTAAGGTTTTAAAATTTCAAACGCCTCAATCTATATTTTTGCAAAGACTTTCCTTATTTTAAGCCTATCTCCTCTATTACGCCACTTAAAATTTTTGGTTTGACTTGTTTTTATCCAAAATATTGCTCCTAATAAGTCCAAGTTAGATCCTAAGTCTTTAAAATGTGTATTGGTTGGGTATTCTTCACTTAAGAAGGGTTATAAATGCTATCACCCTCCTTCTAAACGATTTTTCACCACTATGGATATAACATTTTATGAGCAGGATTCCTATTTCAGAAATTTGAAATTGTGGGGAAATATGGAGTGATTTTCAGCCACAACAGGTATCTCCTCCTAATCTTCATTCTCAACCTTCAGAATTGCCATCTTGTTCACCATTACCTGCAGATCTGTCACCTGTGAATGCTCCCATTGATTCCCCTATAGTACCTGTGACTAATTTACCTACACCCACTTTAAACACTCTTCTTGAAAATATACCTACTCCAATTGACAGTCTTCAAAAAACACCACCACCCAAACAGCTTCGTGTCTACACAAGAAAAAGAAGACATATCCCTGAGACTGTTTTGCAATCTGATTCTTGTCAAAAATTGGATTTGGGTCCAGCTGCCGAAATGGAAGAAGAAATCAGTAAGTCCACTACTCTAGATGACTTTCCTATTGCTATTAGAAAAGGAGTTAGACAGTGCACCAAACATCCTATTGAAAAATTTACTAGTTATAATTTATTGATGCCGTCTTTTCAAGCATTTACAGCAACTTTGGATAAAGAACAAGTTCCCACAAGCATAGCTGAAGCTCTAAAGGATCCAAAATGGAGAAGGGCTGTTGAAGAGGAAATTTGTGCACTAGAGAAAAATGCTACTTGGACCATTACAGACCTTCCTCAAGGAAAAAAGGCTGTCGGTTGTAAATGGATCTTTGCTGTAAAGTATAACTCCAATGGCAGTATCCAACGATACAAAGCTAGACTAGTGGCCAGAGGTTTCATGCAAACATATGGGATAGACTTCACAGAAACTTTTGCACCTGTGGCAAAGCTTAACACTATTCGAGTACTCCTAAGTTTGGCTGTAAATTACGATTGGAAATTACACCAACTTGATGTAAAAAACGCATTTCTGAATGGCAAGCTTGAGGAAGAAGTCTATATGCAATTGCCACCTAGCTCAAAGTCTATTGAAGGTAGCAACAAGGTTTGCAAGCTCAACAAGTCTCTATGCGGGTTAAAACAATCACCCAGAGCTTGGTTCGAGAGGTTCACTAAAGTAATGCTTTAAAATGGCTACAAGCAGTCCCTTGCCGATCATACGCTTTTCATCAAGGTAACTTCTACAAATAAGAAAGCTATCCTTATTGTGTATGTGGATGACATCATTCTTACTGGAGATGATGAGGAAGAAATTAGCAATTTGAAGAAGTTGTTAAACAGGGAATTGGAAACCAAGGACTTGGGAAAGCTAAGGTATTTCCTAGGAATGGAGGTGGCAAGATCAAAAGAAGGACTTGTGATCAACCAGAGAAAGTATGTACTTGATTTACTCAAAGAAACTGGTTTTCTTGGCTGTAAGCCGGCTGATACACCAATGGAGACAAACTTGAGATTCAATAAAGAAGATGGGTCCTTAGTAGACAGAGAGAAATTTCAAAGGTTAGTTGGGAAACTAATCTACTTATCCTTGACAAGGCCAGATATAGCTTTTCCCGTAAATATGATAAGTCAACACATGACTAATCCTACTCAAGAGCATATGGCAAAGACAAATAGAATTCTCAAGTACTTGAAGAAAACTCCAGGACACGGCTTAATGTTTAAGAAGACACAAGACAGAACTGTTAAGATTTTTACAGACTCTAGTTGGGCTGGAGATCTCACTGAAAGAAGATCCACTAGTGGGTACTGCACTTTGTTTGGGGTAACCTTACAACTTGGAGAAGTAAGAAACAATCTGTTGTTTCAAGAAGTAAGTCTTGGTTTGAATTTAGAGCACTAGCTTTGGGGATATGCGAAGGAATTTGGCTACTTAAATTACTAAAAGAACTTGGTACAAATCGGAGGATCACTTTGAAGTTTTGTGTGATAATCAATCGCCATTCAGATTGCAAGAACCAGATTCAACATGACCGAACAAAACATGTTGAAATTGATAGGCATTTTATTGCCGATCAAGTCAACAAAAAGACTGACCACTCTTTCTTACATTCCTTCGAATGACAGATTGCGGACATTCGACCAAGGCTTTGCCAAAACACGTGTTCAATAAATTCCTATTCAAGTTGGGATTATACAATGTATATTCTCCAAACTTGAGGGGGGAGTGTAGGAATATATTCGTAAATATTTTAGGAATATTTTGTAGATATAAAATCCCTTATTTTAAGGGATCATATCTCCTATTTAGTATCTTTCCTAACTTAGAGTTTCCTAAAGTAGTGTCATAGGTTGTATATAAAAAACTCTGATTTATGTTCTATTAAATATAAAAAAATACTCTGATTTTTACAAAAATACTCCTGAGCCAAGAGTAAAGAAGTAACCCGAAGTGCTTCTCATGTCATCTGCAGAGCCTGCCCAGTCACTGTCTGAATATCCC
Organism: Gossypium anomalum; assembly: GCA_025698475.1. NCBI lineage: Eukaryota > Viridiplantae > Streptophyta > Magnoliopsida > Malvales > Malvaceae > Gossypium > Gossypium anomalum. The sequence goes on from CM046957.1 coordinate 63,967,969, forward strand.
ACCAGTTTAAGCTTATTTTCCTTCTTAAACATGACTCCAAGTTTCAAGGTTCCTTTAAGGTATCTAAGTACCCTTTTTGCTGCCTTAAAATGTGATGTGTCATAGCAGTGCATGAACCTAGACAACAAACTAACAACATGCATAAGATCAGGTCTAGTTGTTGTCAAATAGAGTAAACAACCAACTAAGCTTCTGTACTCCTTCTCATCAACTCTTTCTTGGTTTCCAAAGCTGGTCAGCTTCTCTCCTTGAGCCATTGGTGTGCTCACTGATTTGCAATTGGACATGTAGAACTTGTCTAGGATCTTCAGGGCAAATGCTTGCTGGCTGATGAAGATTCCTTGATCAGACTGGTTCACTTCCATGCCAAGGAAGTATGTCATGGCTCCCAAGCCGGTCATATCAAATACTTCCTTCATTTGAGTCATGAAGTCATTGATCAAATCAGTTCTGCTTCCAGTCACCAGTAGATCATCTATATAAACTGAAATAATCAGCAAAGTTTCATCTTTAGTCTTCTTTACATAAAGAGTTGGTTCACTCAGGCTTTTCTCGAACCTAAGTTTGTACAAGTAAGCATCAACTCGATCATACCAGGCCCTAGGTGCCTGTGTCAGACCATACAAGGCTTTCTTCAGCCTATAGACTTTGTTTTCTTCTCTTGGAACTTTAAACCCTTCTTGTTGCTCTATGTAAATTTCTTCTTTCAGAAAACCATTCAAAAAAGCTGACTTGACATCCAATTAGTGAATCTTCCACTGTTTTTGTGTAACCAAGGCAAAAAGAAGCTTAATTGTGTCAAGCCTAGCCACTGGAGCAAAAGTCTCCATGAAGTCAGTGCCATACTCTTGACTATAGCCCTTCACCACTAATCTTGCCTTATGTTTGTTCAAAGAACCATCTGAGTTAAATTTGGCTCTAAAAACCCACTTGACACCTATGACTTTCTTTTGGTCTGGCCTTTCAACCAAGTCCCATGTTTCATTCTTCCTGATCATCTCAAGTTCAGCTTCCATTGCCTTTTTCCAGCTTCTGTCCCTTGCAGCTTCTTCATAGCTTGAAGGCTCAACTATGGCTACATTACACCTATGATAGATGTCAGCAATGGTTCTGGTTCCTCTCACAAGAGGATCATCAGTGTCACCACTTTCTAGTTCATTTTCAGTTGGCTTTAGGCTGATATCAAGTTGATCTTCATCAAACTGACTTGTTTCCAAATCATCCCAACTCCAAAACTTCTCTTCATCAAATCTGATGTCCCTGCTCACCAAAATCTTCTTTGTTGAAGGGTCATACACCCTATAGGCCTTTTTGGTACTGCTATAGCCAACAAATATCCTAGGGGCAGACCTTCTTTCCAGTTTAGTTCTTTTTTCAGCTGGAATGAGTGCATAACACATGCATCCAAACACCTTCAGATGGGAAACGGATGGTTTGAGCCCATACCATGCCTCAAAGGGTGTTTTGTCCTTTACAGCTCTTGTAGGAAGCTTATTCAATAAGTAAACTGAAGTTTGACAGCTTCTGCCCAAAATTTGCTTGGAAGCTTGCTTTGAAACAAAGACATATCCGCCATATTCATCATCTGCTCGCTGTTTTCCTTTCACAACTCTATTTTGCTGTGGAGTATAAACAGTGGTGAGCTGATGATGGATCTTTGCATGCTCACAAAGCTTCTGAAACCTCTCAGACAAGTACTCAGTCCCATTGTCAGTTCTCAAAGCCTTGATCTTGCAGCTTGTTTGGTTCTCCACTAGTGCCTTGAATTTGCTAAAGGTCTCAAACACTTGATTTGTGTTTCATGAAATAAACCCGCCAAAAAACTGGCCAAATCATCAATAAACAAGCACAAAATACTTGTCGTCATTCAAGGAAGGGGACTTCATTGGTCCACAAATATCGAATACACACCAGTTCAAGCCTTTCTCGAGCTCTCAAGCTTGGTTCTTTGGGAATGGCAATCGCTTGTTTGCCAAACCGACAAACATCACAAACACTCATCACTTGCTTCTACTTTAGACATATCCTCCACCAAATTTCTTTTTTGCAATGAGATCAAGTGATCTAAAGTTAACATGGCCTAATCTTCTATGCCATAGACCCAAGATTATCACCAAGCTTGCATAAGCTTTATTTTCAAGCTGATTAACATCAAGCATGAAACATTTATCTACCATGCCTACTGTAATCATTTCTTGACCATGACAGTCCTTAATAACACATGAATCATTCTTGAAAACTAGGGAATACCCTTTTTCAACTAACTGACCAACACTCAACAAATTTTGATCAATTTCAGGCACAAAGAGCACATCTGAAATAACTTTGTTACCTGAACAAGTGTTTATTAAAATACTGCCTTTGCCTTTGGCTTCAATCAGTTCACCATTGCCAATTCTGATTTTTGAGACATAGCTTCTGTCTAGATCTTTGAACAGACTCTCATCACCTGCCATATGGTGTGAGCAGCCACTATCCACCAACCAATTGCTTCTGACTTTGTTTGAAGATGCAAAGCAGGAAGCTGTGAACACATGCTCCTCCTGAGCTTGGAGGTCTTTAGTAGCTTGAGCTTGAATCTGCTGCTGTGCTGGTGCCTTTGGTTTATTTTTACAAACTTTCTCAACATGTCCAAACTGCTTGCAGCTTTTGCATTGGATGTCTGGCCTAAACCAGCAAAACCTTTCAGAGTGAGTGGTCTTCTTACAATGGACACATAGTGGAAACTTTCTCTTGCCTGAATCTCTCCTTGGTTTATCCCTTTTGTCAAGCCAAAGCTTCTTACCTTTCTGACTTGTGCTGGAACTTTCTTTGGCCTTTGCTTGGAAAGCTCCTTCTAGATGGTCTTCCTACCTGTTGGCCCTTCTCTGCTCTAAAGCATATAGGGAGTTCACCAACTCAGATAAAGAGATGGTTTTCAAGTCCCTTGAGTCCTCAAGTGATGAGATTTTAGACTCAAATCTCTCAGGAAGAGTGGTGATGACCTTCTCCACTACTCTGCTCTCACTGAAGTCTTCACCAAGCAGCCTTATGCTGTTGACAGTGGCCATAATCCTGTTTGAGTATTGTTTAATGCTCTCAGACTCCTTCATCTTCAAAATTTCAAAGTCACTCCTTAAGTTAATCACTTGTTGCTGCCTAGTTTTATCTGACCCCATGAACTCATCCTTCAACCTTTCCCATGCTTCCTTAGGTGTGCTGCAGGCCATGATCCGAGTAAAGATTACATCTGTCACTCTATTTTGCAAGCAGGCCAAGGCTTTGTGCTTCTTGGTGCTTTCCTCAGCATGCTGCCTCATTTGTGTAATCGTGGGATTGACCCTCAATGGAGGTGGTTCGATGTCATTCTCAACTACACTCCACAAATCTTGAGCTTGAAGATATGTTTTCATCTTGACTACCCAAATATGGTAGTTTTCACCAGCAAATACTGGAGGTGGAGGTGCTGTAGCTCATCTTGCTGAAACAAACTTAACAGCCTCGATTTCTTCCTTCTCAAGCTTATATTTTCTCAACAAAGCAACCAACAAAACAGAGGCCCTCAAAGACTTAGGCTCTGAATACCATTTGTTGGAACATTTGACAGCAACAAGATTCTCACACAAGCTTAAGAGATTAAAAAGATTGAAAAAAAAAAAAAATAAGAAGAGCTTGAGGTCAAGAATGACTGAAAATCATACTTTTCATTAAGAAAATAGTAGTTTATATAAATTACAAAGTCAATGGACAATTACCTAATGACTTAACTACTCCCACTAATACTTAACAATTTCAAAATGTGAACCACATACATAAGTAAGCTGATATGATCAGCCATTACATCTATTACATCAAAAATCTTACTAACTTTGATTACAAGTTACAAACTAACTAAACAAATTACATTTGAGCAAAATAAACAAAAAGGGGACCATGTTGCTGCTGCTCTCGGTTCTGCTACATTGCAAGTCTGCTTGGTGAGCTGCTGGTCACATGTTGCATTGCAGGCCAATGCTTAACACTTTCTCTTCTCCTTATGCTTAGTTCTGTGCTTATCACTTCCTTCAGAACCTGAATCCAAACCATGGTTATTATGATCAAGCTTTTCAGGTGCCATTTGCGACATTTCCACTTTTTGGTGTTTATCAATATAGTTCATATTATTTTGATGAGAATGGCTCCTCTCATCTGATCTCTTTTCTGCTCCTAGGTGAGATGCACTTTGCTTTTCACCTTGAAACAAAAAATTGTTTTATCAACATAACCCAAATTCGAAAACTTCAACGCAATATGAAAAACTAGAAATCCAACTAAATTATTAAAAACTAATAAAAATTTTAAAAAATTCAACCGAATGAACCAAGATGAACCTAATTTAAGTCTTGATGGCTGAGGTTTGGTCCTTATTGTCACTTGTTCTCTTCTCTTTTTCTACTCATTATAACGTCGCCATCCTTTTTTAACTAGTTATTACTTATTTTGCTTTGTCTTTTTTAATAGTAAACTCGTCGTCTTTTTTGTAACGAGTTTGAGAAAATTAAAGGTCATTCATAAAGAAAAGGGTAATCTCCACTATTAGTCACTAAATTATGGATAAATTTTCGTTTTGGTCCTTAACTAAAAAAATTATAATTTGATCACTAAACTATTCAAAAGTTTTTATTTAAGTGAGACTGTTAAAATTGATGTTATATGGCTTTCTTTGTTCGTATTAACTACACCAATCGAAAGTTCTTTTTTCCCTTCTCTTCAATAGTTTTTTTTTTTATGAAATAACTTTGGACATCATGAATCTACGAACTAAAATTTAAATAACTTTTTTCCCTAATCTCTGACAATGACCGTTAGATCGGCTTAGATATAAGGTATGTTCTTCTATTCGTCAATGGTTACTAATCTATCGTACCAATTGTCGAATCATCACTTGGAACTAGTTAGCGGAACTTTAGAAAAAAGCTTAACAACTCAGTAACTTTAATAAAAATTTTTAAATAGTTTACTGACTTAAATGAAAACTTTTGAATAGTTTAGTGACTAATTTATAACTTTTTTAGTTAAGTGACCAAAACAAAAATTTACTTATAGTTTAGTGACTTATGGTGAAAGTTACCCAAAATTCACACTATTTGACTTTCATTTTAAGGCAACCGTGGAATGGAAGTTCAATTATTGGACGGAGGATCAAATCCACACATATGGAAAATTAAATAAAAATCAAATAATGAAACGTAAAAAAAAAAAAAAAAAAAAAGAAACTAAAACTAAAACAGGAAGAAGATAAAAGCGGGAAAATTTCCTGCCAACCGTCAGATTTTTTTTTTCTTTTTTTCTCTTGCAATGGCTTGCAGTGCCACTACTCAGCTTCTGTTGAACTTTGAACTCTCACACTCACATCAACCAAAGAGACCTTACTCTCTCCCTTTATGTTCCTTTATTAAAAAGCCAAGACTTTCTCCGAAGCCCTTTTTCTCTCAATCCAAAGATTACACCAAGATCAACATTTTTTCAAGCCCATCGCTGTTTTCTAGGCAGAAACCCGGATCCCATGTAAGATATCGACAATTAAGATGTATTTTCAACTCTGGTTGTTTCGAGATCATGGAATTTTTTTTTTTTTTAATTTAGGTTGCTGCCCAGAGTGATTATTCTTCAGGAGAAGAAGCAGAGTCACTTTTACCTGACTCAGCTTACCAAGAGCCTTTTTCTTGGTCTTCAGTGATTTTGCCGTACGTTTTTTATCTTGTCTTCTGCTCTTTCCTGTGTTTCTTTGACCTTTTCCTTGACTGGGTAGTTTTCTATTTCCCCTTTATTTTTTGGGTTTCAATTGCCTGTATTTTATTTTATTATTTGTTTATGATCGAAATTTTAAAGAGAGAACAATGAAGTGTAGACCATATTACCTTGAAGTCTCCTCGAAGGTTCTAAATTAGTGTTCATTTAGTGACGCGACTTAATTTTGATTATTGCAATCAGATTTTTGTTTCCAGCTCTGGGAGGGTTATTATTTGGCTATGACATTGGTGCCACCTCTGGTGCTACAATCTCTTTGCAGGTGCTTCAACAGATTAACGGTTTTTCTTGTAGCCTTATCCAATTATCTTGCCATTTAATGCCTGGTTAGCATTAACTATACTGGAAAATATTATTATTGTATTTAATGTCTGATGTTGATAATGTCAGTCACCGGAGCTTAGTGGAACTACTTGGTTCAATCTCTCAGCTATTCAGCTGGGTCTAGTGGTATGATTTCTTGGTGATACTTGGAAAATTGATGCATCATTTGAGGACATTTGCAGTTCTTTTTCTTTCTGTAATATGTGATATCTTGAGTGCAGGTCAGTGGCTCGCTTTATGGGGCCCTTCTCGGTTCCCTCCTTGTCTATCCAATTGCAGATTCCCTAGGTACTTCATTCAACTTCTTCATCATACTTGGAGATTATACATATGAATCTGTCTTAACAAATAATTTCTATTTCTGCATGTAGGAAGGAGGAGGGAACTCCTCATTGCTGCTTTACTATATGTGCTTGGTGGTGTGCTGACTGCTTTTGCTCCAGGCCTTAGTGTTCTCTTAGTAGGACGGCTGCTGTATGGCCTGGGTATTGGATTAGTGAGCTTCGCAAAACCAATTGCTGATATTTCTCGTATATTTATTATGATGCGCTTATTTGTAACAACTTGCTTGGATGCTATTTGACAGGCCATGCATGGGGCTCCGCTTTACATAGCAGAAACTTGCCCGTCTCAGATACGTGGTACACTAATATCTCTAAAGGAACTATTTATAGTTCTGGGAATTTTGGTAAGGTTTTTAAGATACGGTGTTACTGTGCACATTATTTCTTTGTAAATAAGCTGAGCTGAAGTATAGATTCATCTGTAGTTGGGGTATTTTGTGGGAAGCTTCCAAATTAATGCTGTTGGGGGATGGCGATACATGTATGGGTGTAGTGCCCCAGTCGCATTATTGATGGGACTAGGAATGTGGAGTCTCCCACCATCACCACGTTGGTTAATTCTCAGAGCAGTTCAAGGTAAAGGGTCTTTACAAGAACTCAAAGAGAAGGCCATCCTTGCCTTAAGCAAACTTCGGGGTCGGGCTCCGGGTGATGCAGCATCTGAGAAACAAATAGAAGATACCCTAATCTCAGTGAAGTCTGCCTATATGGAACAGGAATCTGAAGGAAATATCTTGGAGGTATTTCAGGGGCCAAGTTTGAAAGCCTTCATAATTGGTGGAGGTTTAGTCCTTTTTCAACAGGTATCTCTTCCTCCTTGCTGAACTTACTGTTTATTCATTTATTAGTAAACAATTCTGTTTCTTTTTGCTAATATAATGATAAAAGGAGAGAATACTAAGAATGCAGAATTTTATGTTTTAAGGATTTATTTACAACCCGATTATGACAGATAACTGGCCAACCAAGTGTTCTGTACTATGCTGGTCCAATTCTACAGGTAATTGATAATTGAATTTTTTTCCCACTTTTTTCTTGTGTTTTTGAAATGGATCATGTCATGTAATGTAAATTAGGCGAACTGTATAATAGCATCTGTAAAATTGTTTCTCCAGAGTGCTGGATTCTCTGCAGCTGCTGATGCTACCCGCCTTTCTGTTGTTGTAGGTTTGTTCAAGGTAATTCTTCGTAGTTGTTGATATTTAACCTCTGAATCACGGTTTATTATGTTATCTTCTTTCCAATGCTGATTAAGTACTGTTTGGTATATATCTTCCTGTAGTTACTGATGACTTGGATAGCTGTTGCAAAAGTTGATGATCTTGGTAGAAGGCCTTTGCTGATTGGAGGTGTTGGTGGGATTGTATGTAACCTATACCCCTCGGTTCTGTTTAACTGTTTCAGCTGTTGGATGCCCTAGTTTTTATGCAAGTTCTTATTTGCCTTTATGAACTCGTTGCACTGCAGGCTCTTTCCTTGTTTCTGCTCTGTGCTTATTACAAATTTCTTGGAGAATTCCCTTATGTTGCTGTAGCTGCTCTACTTCTTTATGTCAGTTGCTATCAGGCCAGTAATTTTTTTGTTTGCTTGTTGATAGTGTTTCTGGGAGACCTTCTAGGACCAGAGATCTTACTTTTGTTTTCATTTACTCCTAAAGTCTTATATATATTAAATGAACCATACATCTTCAACACATCGAAATCGGGAAAAAAACCCCAATAGGCAATCATAGAGAGAGTACCATGGATTAAAAAAAAAAAAAAAAAAAAAATCAGATTGAGAAGTGAGCTAATATTTGTTCATATGCTTTCCTTGTTGTTGAGATTAACAAGTTTATCCCATAAATGGTGCTGCAGATATCTTTTGGGCCTATCAGTTGGCTGATGGTGTCCGAAATTTTCCCTCTGCGAACAAGAGGGAAAGGGATTAGTCTTGCAGTTCTCACTAACTTTGGTTCAAATGCTATAGTCACCTTCGCATTCTCACCATTGAAGGTATCAGTTCAATACTCAAACAGTCTACTTCTTTCAAAGTTGCTTTTCTTTTAATATCATTTTTCATGCTTTGAATTCCACTTCACTGTTTGTGATTCTGCAGGAGCTGCTAGGGGCAGAAAATCTTTTCCTTCTTTTTGGTGGTATTGCTCTGATATCACTTTTGTTTGTGGCCCTCTACGTCCCGGAGACTAAAGGTTTGAGTTTGGAAGAGATTGAATCCAAGATCTTGAAGTGAAAAGCTCCATGATCCCTACCGTTGGTCAACACATCAGTGAAGACCGTATGCTCTATTGTGGGATTTGTAAGACTACCCTTTAAGATACTTGTACACTCTAGTCACTACTCTCAACGTACATATAGATACTGTTTCGGTTGGTCCAAAGCTTATATAAATAAATTCAACTTGGCTTTTCCCTGCATTGCATCATTATTATGAGTGAGGTTTTGCTTCTTTACATAGCTACCAAACGTCCTAATACCTAAGAAATAAAGAAAGAATAACCAACTCTTTGAAACGATACTGTAACAAGCGTTGAGTTTAACGTCTCTGAGTTGCTGTTTATAGCATTTTTTTTTCTTTCCAGGAAACATGGTTGAAAATAGTGAAGTGGTTTATGAGTTGGAACCATTTTGAGGAGTTGACAAAAGGTGGTTGGTTTTCAGTTTTCACTTCGGGCATCTTGTAAAGTTTGGGGTATACCCTAGACTTCATATATTTGCTATATCGTTTAGACCTCAACCGATAAGAAAAAACCCCTCATTTGAACTAGAAGGTATTTTGTTTGTCTCATTGATTGGCGTAGCAAAGCATTTTATTTTGGGTTGGAGTTCATTTGCCTTGTAAACTAAAGGGAGTACTATATTTTACAAAATTTCATTTGCCTTATAGATTAAAGGGTCGAAGGAGCATTTTATTTTTCAAATGTTTTCGACTATCTTATGACAAGCTTCGTAACCTCTCACTAAGATATTTTGAAACCTCTTTCAATGTCTTATATGAGAGCCTCCAAATAATCTTGAAATGCTTGTAGCCAAAATTTAATTTGGGCATGAAAAAATTAAATCAATTAAGATTTAATATTTTTAATAGCTAATTTTTTATATAAATTTAATAATCTAAATAAAATAACTAGATAGATTTCTTTCTTAAAAGGAAAAAAAAAAAAGTGAAAATTGATTAATGGAAGTTGATATTCGGTATCAACAAAGGGAGGATATGACAATGGAGACAAAGATGCCGGTTCACTTGAGCTAGGCCCAGAGTCGAAATATGAGAGGAGAAGAGGGTTGATGACTTAGTATGTTGTTAGAGTTATCGAAAAGGAAGGAGAGACCCCTTTCTCATTGTGCCCTGGGCTATTTTTAGGGGAAAATATCCCTTATTTGATAGAGTCTAGTTGCCGACAAACTTAGAATGTGATAAACATGTGGTCGGCCAATTGGCATTGTTGCTCTGTATGATTAACATCCCCTTGGTGAGGAGGTATGAGGTTGGTAGGCCTTAGTGGTCCCTATGTGGCCCTTTATTGGAGAAAAGGGTGTTCTTGTTAAAACCGAGTGGCTCAACACTGGATGGTCTGGAGGAAGATAAGCTGTCTTAGCAGTTGATCACTTGATGTCCAGTTGGATGATGCGACGTGAGGGCCATCCACAGATGCTTCTCAAATAGCTTCTCTTGGTGTCACGTGTCCAAACTGGGTAGGGTATAACAGTAGATAAGAGCAAGGAGAATATTTTCAATTAATTTCAATTTTATTATCATGTAAAGACTTTACATTTAAAATTTGATTTTGTTAAGAATAAGGCAAAATGTTTATAAATTAAAGATAAAATGTAGAATTAAAATTTTCATAATTTAAATTTATATTTATCAAAAAAATTAATTATATTTTGTATAATATATCAAATAGATTTTATAACTTAAATTTAGTGTTTAAATACTTAACTTTTGATATTTAATTTTTTTAGTTTATCAAATGAGACTTTAATCATTTTGATATTATTCAATAAATCAAATTGCAGCATTTTGCCATACAATTGAAGTGACATTGCGAGTACCAATTAAATCACATTTAATCAATCATAAATAAAGAATCATATGGTTGAAAAAAAATAAAAGTTAAATATTAAAAAAAATCTAATTAAAATAGATCATCTAATCCCTAGGAAAAAAAATTATGGGTAAACTACATTAGTAGTCACGTGATTTTGGTTTTTTGTTTCTTTTTTAACCCCAACTATAAAAAGTTATAAAATGATTATTTATTTATTAGTATTTTTCTTTTTTGCTCATCCAATTATCTTAGATTTTTGGTGTTCCTAATTTTATGTTAGCTAACTTGGTGACCAAAAGAGAAAAAAAATTATAGTTAAATGACTATTAATATAGTTTACCCAAAAAATATTTATAAAACTCAAATTAATCACTAATGTTCAAAACCTTGAAGATGAATTCCATCGAGATAGAAACCCAAATTATAGTCGAATATCCAACACAAAAGTTTTCACCCTTTCCATGCTCGTATTAAACAATAATTATAAATATGAGGGTAAATATAATGAAGCAAAATAGCTTTAGGTGATAAAGATGCAGAGAGTACAAAGGAATTCCAGTACCAGGGTTCAACCTGGATATTTGTACCTAACATTCGAAAAACTGCTTGATGCATAGGCAGTGGTTGTATGTCTGCTACGCTGCCCTGCCTCATCTGCTTAGTGGTTAATTCATTGGTCTTTCTTGGCAAAGTTGACAGATCTTGAAAGATATTTGTTCTATTAAGTGGCTGACTAATGACTAAGCATACCAAGTGTTTAAATCCCTAATGGGTTTGATCTTTCTTTAAACTCCAACTTGTTAGTTTTGGGTTGTAACCTAAAGTTTATAAGCTAGTATGACACTTCCAAATTTTGTCCTGTCTTGAATTTATATACTCAAAAAAAGCTTTAAGACAACTAAAAGTGAATTATAATTTTTTTAAAATAAAATGCAATTAATTATATATTTAAAAAAAAAATTAAACCACAGTCCACTTTTAAGGCTAACTCTAGCTTAACCTATTTATAATATATATAGAAAAGAAAGTTGTGTACGATAAAAAAAATATTGTTTTAGAAAAAAAGTGTCTATGTGCATTATTTAAATAAATGGTTGTATATGAAATATGCTATTTAAATGGAATACATAAATTTAATTAAACTTGAGTAATTTGATTGTATTTTGAGTTGTGTTTGAATTTACAAAATAATATTTGATTAAATTTATTATTATTCAACTTGAATTAGACTCGATTAGATTCGACTTTGAAAGGTGGTTTGTACTTTAACAAAAGGGTGAATGTATTTGAGAGGTCCTTCTATTATAAGAACTTGATCATATTAGTCTCTATACTATTAAATAAATTAATTTAGTTATTGTACTACTAAAATAAATAAATAAAAAAGTTAAATTGGAATAGAGTTAACATTTATTGTTTAAAAAAATCATTTACTGATTAATAAAGTTACAGTTTTTTAAATTTTTATAGTTTTATAAATGAAATCTTTCGTTTGAAATTGAATTGTAATTGAAAGAAATAGTTTTCAAAATATTTCTTTATCTAATAAATATTAAATCTATTACAATTTAAACTTATTTGATTCTTTTTAAAAATATAAAAATAAATAAATTAACTTAATAATAAAGAGATTAATTTAATCTAGTCCAATATGTTCCAAATACATTCACCTTGCCAAAAGTCACATTGACATTATTCAGCGTGCTACATGTTGATGCAAATAATAATAAAAAGGGTGTATTTCTTTTCATCTTTAAAATGTTTTAATTATGGGTTTGGATACGAGTATGGTGTAGTGCGATGTGTTTGGTTTACTTTTTATCCTATGCTACAATATTTAATTTCACCACCATCGCTATTTTTACACTAACTGCAAGTAAACGCACCGCCATCCAAACTTAGCCTAAGTATGAATATTATATCATTAAGATCTTTCGATTTGTTTAATAGTTAATTTAGGTGTTTTTTTTTTATAATTAGAAGTGTCCTCTATTTTAGTTCAGAGACTAATTTTATTTATTTAGGGGGATATTCAGGTAAAACCCTCCTAATAATAATAACTCTAAAATTCAAATTGGATATTATTCATTTAGGGGGATATTCAGGTAAAACCCTCCTAATAATAATAACTCTAAAATTCAAATTTTATCCAAATGCTTGAGAGAAGAAGTTCACTTCTACTTCTTTTTTTTTCCAATCACTTGGTAATTTAGATACTAAAAATAGGTTTAGATATGACATATAGCATATTTAAAATACGAATATCTAATTGTAAGTACGAATGTTCTTATCATATGAACAACTTAAATCTGACATGTTAAAAATAGATAATGTTTGTAATACATTAAATCCAAGCTGTAGGCACTCAATTTTGCCCGGCCCATTTCAGTATTTAAAATAATAAACCAAAAAAAAAAATGAAGTCCAAAGTTTAGTCCAGAATTACAAATATAATTTGGCCCGATCGGAATGGCCCATTACTTGAAAAGATTTAAGGTCCATCTACAAGCTTGACTCATATGGAAATATAATCTTCAATGATATGCAATCTTAGATATGATTGTAATCTTAGATATGATTGTAGTCTTAGATATGATATACAATCTTAGAAGATATGATTTTGTAATCTTGGAGATTTAATTTGTAGATATCCTTTAATCTTAACCGTTGATGTAATTGATCTGTACAGTTGGATTTGGGGAGGCTCAACTATAAATAGAGGCCTCTCCCTTCATTGTAAAGGACTTGAGTTTTGGGAAGCAATAAGAATTCTTGATAGCATTCACTCAAATTTCTTTCCCTCTTGCGTTCTTACTCTCTGTGGTTTGTTCTTATTTTATTCTTCGTCTATCTTAGTTTTTCAACCTTTTTTTATTTTAATTTCTTGATTTTTCAAATATGTATATTTATTCCTATCTTTTATACATTTGATTATGTATTTTATATATTATAATATTTAACCTTTTTATATAGTTTATTTTCAAATATATATTTTCTATGCATGTATATATATTATATTATCATTTCATGTATTTTGAACTATTGCATTATATTTTTATAATTTGTAAATGTTCTATTTATTCATTTTTTTAGTGTATGTCATATTTGTGCATAGTTTCATTTTTTTATATGCTATGTTTAATTATTTCTTTCATGTGCTATTTTATGATATATATTGTTGTATAATTTTTGCATGTATTATGTTTTTCTTTTAGTTTACTCATGTTTTTATTTGTTTATTATCTTACATTTACTCTAGTATAATTTTTTTCATTAAACGTATGTTCATGTTATTTAGTTTTGTCTTAATGACATTATTTATGTTTGTATGGAAATGTTAGAATATTTTGTACATCTATGCTTCATGATGCATTAATATGTCATCCTAAAACGTCATTTAAAATAATATTCCGAGGTTTTTTTTTTTAAAATAAAATAAACGGCAATGCTTGATGTTTGGAAACTTCGAGAAAGGTAGTGCCCTAACTTACTGGGTTGCGACTTTTCTCGTTGAATTCGAATAGTCAAGCACCCTTCTAAGTGATTTTGAGTTTTCAAAACTTAAACGATTATTTCGAGATTTTAAAACATAGTGTCCTAACTTACTGGATATGGCGTTTTGTTGTTTCGAGATAGAAATTTTTGAAAGACGAGCTTAGTTTCGAAGGTTTTAAAATGTTGCGTCCTAACTTACTAGATGTAATGTTTTGACTCGTTTGAAATAAGTGAGCCTTAATTTTTAAAATTGAGACATTCTAATTAAAAAAAGTTTGCATCTTAAAACTTTCAAATTTCTGACATTAAAGACACTTGATAATCAATTAGGTACCAATTTTTGGGCGTTACGAGGGTGCTAACCCTTCCTCGTACGTAACCGACTCCCGAATCCGTTTTCTCGACTTTCGTAGACCAAAATTAATGTTTTAAAACAAAACATTTTATAAGGTGATCCAATCACACCTAAAAAGATTGGTGGCGACTCCCATTTTCATTTTTCTTAAAGTCGATTCCCATTTTTCAAAACTCAATTTAAAAATGGTCTCGACAGCTTGGCGACTCCGCTGGGGACTAATAAGAGAGTCAAGCCGTGTAATTGATTATCTCTTGTCTTAATGTCGGAAATTGAAAATTTTAAAATTTAATCCTCTTTGCATTACATGTGTTTGTATTATTGTATGTGTTGCTATATTCTAATACGCATTGCATTTGCATGACCGTTGTGGTCACACCCTTAAGTGGGAGTGAGAAGCTACGCCTTCGTGAGGTTTTCGCCTCCGTGCAGGATAGTGGATCACTTTTGGGATACATCTGTACCTATGGTTTCGTGAGATTTTCATCTCCGTGTAGCCATAGGGAAATGTATTCCCCTGAACTGAACTCAATTCAAATGAGCCTATAATGGGTGAGGATCGAGGAATCTCTTTGGTTCAGTACCTAAAACTTTAGAACCAACCTCATATAGAAAAAACCGTAAGAGCCCAACTTAGTTAGAGTTAAACTTTAGATATTACCCTTATAAATTATTGTTGAAATTTATTGATATCATGTGATACTGACTATTTCTTTTCTTTTGTTTGCATGACATTTTGAATTAACAAAGGTATCGATTCACAGTCAGTTTCTAAGTTAGAAAGTTTTATTATGGAGAACGGACTTCTTGATAGAGTGGAGGGCAACGCTAACGTCCATATATGGTCAAGAGTAAACTCAGTTAGTAAAGGAAAATAGTCTAGCCATGGGATATGTGTCAAAGCTGTCAGACTACATTCGTATTAGCATCACACAGGATAATCAGCATGAGTTAAAGGAAATATGGGATCAATGGGGTATCAAAGCCAAGCAGTTGTTCTACAACAACCATGGGGACTCGCAGTACTTGCTAGACTTGGGAATAGACGAGAATTTGTTTCGGGCCATCACTCAGTATTGGAATCTTGTATACAGTTGCTTTACGTTTGGAAAAGCCGTTATGGTATCCGTGGTAGAGGAATATTCAGTTTTGTGGCATTGTCCTATGATTCAAGTTTACTCAAAGGCTGACCGTATTCCAACTTATGAGGAAGTTGATGAACATCATGGGGATAGGGAGTGAGCTAAAATGGAAAGAGCAGGAAGGAAAATGGGCAGTCTTAGAATTCTTGCCTCTTCTGCCACTGGTGCGTCTTAATCAAAGCAGAATTGGATACGAAGAAGATTGTTCGACACTCTAGGGCAAGGCGTGCTGCAGGGCAAAAGGTAATGTACTCACCAATCATTTTAAGGTGAACAAGAAGAGTATTGATGGACATTTCCACCGTTACAACATTTCTCTTTCATAGAAAGATGGTCGATGGTAAGAGTGTTGGAAGGAAAGTGATTGATAGAATGCATGGACCTACAAAGGTGAGTTGGGTGGGAAGAATTGTTTCTATGATGGTAAAAGGCTTATTTATTATAGGACCAAACAACAAGCATGAGTTTACTATGTTGCACTTATCAGAGATAATGGAAATGCAAGCCCTAATGATCTGTCAAAATGGATGCAAAAGAATGAGATTAAAGAAGTCCATATCATTTAAAAGACCTTTAAAGTAGAGATTAACTATGCTGAGAAGATACCCATGTAAGCATTTCAAAATGCTTTGCGTGGACAGGAATCTTAAAGCTCTTAAGAAACACTAAAGGTGTTGGATATCATTTTAAGGTAGCATGTTAAGCAGGAATGCCCACTTGTTTGCCAATCTTTCTTTCAAGATAATCAGAACAACTTCACAGACATTGGAAGAGGTGTCCATAGATGTAGGGATTATCTCATGAGTGAAGCCATAGCTCAAATTCGGGATGGTAGTAGATCATTTACGGACCATGAAGGTACAAGCTGATATATTGAGTACGAAATACAAGCTACAGTCAGATCATTGTCAAGAGTTAGCTTTGTTGAGTTAAAACTTTGGGCCATAGGACGAAGGCGTATTTGTAATCCATTCATATGTAAAGATATTCTTTTTCTAAATAAAGTTTTCTAAATGAAATTGAGTCGAAATCAATACCTTTTTGCATTCATGCATTTGTATTACATCACATCGCATCATATGCATTTAAATTATAAAAAGACCCTAATTAGTTAAAGTTATTAAAAAAGAAAGAAAAAGAGAGAGAGAGAGAAGAGGGTCACGGCTAAGTGAAAAAGAGACGTTCCTTTACATATCCCTGACTTTTGTGTCAAGAGGGATAGCTTACCCGGAGAAGGGGGTGTTTGGAAATGAAAATCATCCCATCAATGTCATACATGAGGAAGGAACTGAACAAAGAAACCTTGAGGGCATTCGCCCTTATGAACCGGGAAGTTCTTTAAACAATTGGACTGCAGAAGAACTTCCTGTAATCTTTAGGAATTTTACGGAGTAATATTTAGAACATTAAAGCCTAGGAGTAATGAGATTTCTTTTGAGAAGTAGGCTCATGTTCAGACATTTTTATTTTCAATAAAACATACTTTTATTATTTATCCGAGTAAATATTCTTTCATTCTGATTCTTTTGACCTTTGACATCATGTAAATAGTCATTCTTGAATTCATTTATTCCTTGTATATTCTTTTGTGTGCCTATCATAGATCTCTAGATATCAATGACATGGGCAACGATACTACAGATTCAGAATTCCTTTTGAGTGCGATACGTGTTTAGAGGAATCTCAGTACTTTGAAGGTGACAGAAATTGTAACTTGTTTCTAAATTTGTTGAAAATGGTTTTTACCCCATGAAGTGGTGGTAGGAAATATAGCCTTAGAAGAAGGAAAGATTGCGAAATTGGAATTAGCTAAGGAGACAAAACAATACCTTGTTGAGACTATTATGGGAATTCAAAAATATGGTCCAAAGACGCATGCAGGAGGATTTGCAATTGCCAGGATAAACATGAGGTTTTGGGGCAATGTTGGTCCACCATCGAAAGGAATCGCATCAGTTGTACAATGAATGCCAAATTTAAAGGAGTCAAGACTTATGGGGCATGTATGTTATTGGCTCGAGCTCGTCAAAAGTTTCAAGCTGACAATGACTTATCTTTGTGGACATCAACTACTCTATTAAGAGGGGGAGATAGCTTCATATGCCAATATTACAAAGTCAAAAGTCATCAATTTCAAAAAAAAAAAGATTATATATAACTGCACAATGCCAAAGTTTGTAGTCTTTTCAAAGATAATGCGCCATACCACAGTACAACAAAGTTTCCAAAAAAAAGAAAAAGAAGAAAAAGCAAATTATAGAAGATGACTGAGACTGGTAAAAATTGGCATAAGAAACTACCGCCTACTCTCTATGCTTACGCTGGGGCAAACACCTTCAATTCCAGTTGTTTCAAATGTTCCAACCATCATCCTTGGAATGGGTGCATTGTTTGGCTTTCCTGAGCAGTCTGATGTGCCGTCAATAACTGCGATGGTTAGCTCCAGCGGTGGCCATTGATTTCCAGCTATGGGGCATCAGGCCGTACACAGTCTCTGAAGCTTAAAATGATAGATTCTTTCTTCAAAACCAGTTTTTGACAAAGTGGATGACGGTATCATAAATGAAGCTCTCTTAGACTTCTATACAAGTGCAGGGAAGAGGAAACCTGATCAAATTATTATTTTCAGGGATGGGGTTAGCGAGTCTCAATTCAATCAATTTTTGATCAAGTTATTGAGGCTTGCAAGTTCCTTGACGAGAAGTGGAACCCTAAAAATTGTGGTTATTGTTGTACGAAAAACCATCATACCAAGTTTTTTCAGCAGGAATCTCCTGACAATGTGCTACATGGTACTGTCATTGACTACAAAGTATGCCATCCAAAGAACAATGATTTTTACCTTGGTACCCATGCTGGAATGATTGGAATCACGAGGCAGACCCACTATCATGTTCTCTTAGACCAGGCTGGGTTTTTGGCTGATAATCTGCAAGAGTTTATTCATTCTCTATCCTATATGTATCAAAGAAGCACCACAGCCATATTTTTTGTTGCTCCTATTTGCTACGCTCATTTGGCAGCTTCACAGTTGGGGGCAATTTATGAAGATTAGGGATGCTTCAGAAACATCATCGAGTCATGGTGGGATGTATGCTCCGGGAGTAACCTCTGTACCTCAGCTTTCAAGGTTGAAGGATAAAGTTAGCAACTTCATTCTTATCTGCTGAGAATCATTGAACCATCTTTTTGTAGGGTTTGACAAATAACAACCAGGACTGCTGTTGGGGCAATCCCTTTCTCATGGGCTTATGAATCAAGATTTTTCCTCCAAGCTTTTAATGGAGTCAAGAATTGAATACCTCTAGTAAACTTGAAAGCATTCATCCTAAGCAAATGTACCAAGAATGGATGACACAGGCTTATAACAAAGAAGGTTCGTCCAAAAGAATTTTATAAAGGAAACCTTGTGCTGAAAAAGATCCTTCCCATGCAAAAGGATGCCGAATTGGGAAGGGCCATATGTTGCGAAGAAGGCTTTCTCTAGAGGTGCACTGATTTTGATAAGAAATGAATAGGAATAATTTATCTGATCCAGTGAATTCAGACTCGGTCAAGGAGTACTTTGTCTGAAGGAGAAGGGAAGCCAAGGTGAAAACCCGCAAAGGGCACTTTGGGACTTCTATTTCAAAAAAAAAAAAGAAAAAATAAAAGAAAAAGAAAAAAAGAAAAATAAAAAGAGAAAAAAAAAGAAAAAGAAAAAATGGAGAGGCCAAGGTGAAAACCCGCAAAGGGCGCCTTGAGACCAAAGAGGTTTTGAGTTAAAAACCCGAAAGGCCAGCTCAAATTTGGAAAGTCATACAGTGACCTTGCTATACCGGATTCAACGAGAAGTGAAGTATGTTACATATCGAGGCATCAACGAATTACTTTGGATCTTTTAAACACATGTTGAACTCAAGAAAATCTTCATGGAGCTGGTGTATAGAGCTCAAGCGGCGATATCTAGGGCATCTGATTTTTGTCCTATTTACTATCTTTGGATTCTTTTTCTTCACAAAGATATTCACAAAGATATGTTCTCAGGTTAATCTTTTTGCATTCCTTCCAATAATTTTTCCAAATCTAATTATCCTCAGGATCAATTTGTCTCCCATTATTCATAAAGCATGTTGCATTGAAATAATGATAGATGAACTAAAATATCTTCACAAACAAAGTTTTGCATATTACTCTAGAAATTTTTAGATAATACAAGAAACTGAAACAAGACAATTGTTTAAGGAATTCTCATATGTATGGGTTGGATATACTTGAGAGATTTTCTTCTTCAGTCCAAAAGGTGGTTGGACGTTTTAAGCAATATTGATCTTAAGAAAGGATCATTTCATAAACATCTTCAGTGGGTCTTAACATTTGGGGAATAGTACGGTAGACCAAATTGATGGAGAAGATTCGAGGCATACGAGCAGAGTATGATTGATATGTCGAGAAGAATGAGGTGGAAAGCTCGATAGATGAATGAGTGATGACGTCTGAAATAGGAGTTATTTTCATAAACATTTTGCATCATAATATGTCTAATTAGGAGCATTTGACTCATTTCGATCATGGCATCTTAATTATTTGGCATAAGCATAAATTCCAGAAATCAATTCTACTGGTGGATTCCCAATGGACAATGTAGCAAGATTGATTGAAAATTACAAAATTCAGCGCCTTAATCCCTAAGCAAGTAGGGTTACTGAGTTAAATTTGCAGATCTTATCTCCTAAGCGATAGAGGGAGCGGATCGAAGACTCGCCTTAATCCCTTAGCAAAGAGGGGTAACAAAGTTAAATTTGCAGATCTTATCTCCCAAGCGAAGAGTGGAGCAGATCGAAGACTCGCCTTAATCCCCAAGCGGTAGGGTAATAGGTTAAATTTGCAGATCTTATCTCCTGTGAAGAGTGGAGCGGATCAAAGACCCGCATTAATCCCCAAGCGGTAGGGTAACAGCTAAAATTACAGATCTTATCTCCCTAGCAAAGATGCTTGAGAGCGATCGACGACGACTCGCCTTAATCCCCTAAGCAGTAGGATAACAGGTTAAATTTGCAGATCTTATCTCCCTAAGCAGTAGTGGAGTAGATCGAAGACCCGCCTTAATCCCCTAAGTAGTAGGGTAGGCTAAAATTACATATATTATCTCCTTAAACAGTAGTGGAACAGATCGAAGATGCGCCTTAACTCCCTAAGCAGTAGGGTAACAGGTTAAAGTATAACAGATCTGGCCTTTAGGTGTTCACGCTAAAGCAGATCCAAGATGATTTGGCATTTCTGTATTGTCAGAGAACAAATCGAAGAAACAGATTTGGCATCTCCATATTCGACGGAGAGCAGATCGCAGACATATAGCAGATCTAACCTTCAGATGATTAGACTGAATCAGATCCAAGATGGTTTGGTATCCTTGTGCTTACAAGGAGCAAATCGAAGACATAGCTGATTTGGCTTTCGCGTGTTTACGCTGAAGCAAATCTAAGATGATTTGGCATCTCTGTATTATCAGGGAACAAATTGAAAAAGCAGATTTGGCGTCTCTGTGTTCGACGGAGAGCAGATCGAAGATATCAACATGATAGTCATGAGTTTGCAAGAAGCAGATTGAAGCCGTCAAGAGGCCATTTAAAGAAGATCAAGAACTCAAGACTCGGCAAGACCGGGCAAAATTAGTTTTTTTATAGTCTTTGCTCTATTCCTGTTACACAGTAATGAGCAAAGAGGGGCAGCTGTAGACACTCAATTTTGCCCGGCCCATTTCAGTATTTAAAATAATAAACCCAAAAAAAAAAACGAAGTCTAAAGTTCAGTCCAGAATTACAAATATAATTTGGCCCGATCGGAATGACCCATTACTTGAAAAGATTTAAGGTCCATCTACAAGCTTGACTCATATGGAAATATAATCTTCAATGATATGCAATCTTAGATATGATTGCAATCTTAGATATGATTGCAGTCTTAGATATGATATACAATCTTAGAAGATATGATTTTGTAATCTTAGAGATTTAATTTGTAGATATCCTTTAATCTTAACCGTTGATGTAATTGATCTGTACCGTTGGATTTGGGGAGGCTCAACTATAAATAGAGGCCTCTCCCTTCATTGTAAAGGACTTGAGTTTTGAGAAGCAATAAGAATTCTTGAGAGCATTCACTCAAATTTCTTTCCCTCTTGCGTTCTTACTCTCTGTGGTTTGTTCTTATTTTATTCTTCGTCTATCTTAGTTTTTCAACCTTTTTTTATTTTAATTTCTTGATTTTTCAAATATGTATATTTATTCCTATCTTTTATACATTTGATTATGTATTTTATATATTATAATATTTAACCTTTTTATATAGTTTATTTTCAAATATATATTTTCTATGCATGTATATATATTATATTATCATTTCATGTATTTTGAACTATTGCATTATATTTTTATAATTTGTAAATGTTCTATTTATTCATTTTTTTAGTGTATGTCATATTTGTGCATAGTTTCATTTTTTTATATGCTATGTTTAATTATTTCTTTCATGTGCTATTTTATGATATATATTGTTGTATAATTTTTGCATGTATTATGTTTTTCTTTTAGTTTACTCATGTTTTTATTTGTTTATTATCTTACATTTACCCTAGTATAATTTTTTTCATTAAACGTATGTTCATGTTATTTAGTTTTGTCTTAATGACATTATTTATGTTTGTATGGAAATGTTAGAATATTTTGTACATCTATGCTTCATAATGCATTAATATGTCATCCTAAAACGTCATTTAAAATAATATTCCAAGGTTTTTTTTTTAAAAATAAAATAAAAGGCAATGCTTGATGTTTGGAAACTTCGAGAAAGGTAGTGCCCTAACTTACTGGGTTGCGACTTTTCTCGTTGAATTCGAATAGTCAAGCACCCTTCTAAGTGATTTTGAGTTTTCAAAACTTAAACGATTATTTCGAGATTTCAAAACATAGTGTCCTAACTTACTGGATATGGCGTTTTGTTGTTTCAAGATAGAAATTTTCGAAAGACGAGCTTAGTTTCGAAGGTTTTAAAATGTTGCGTCCTAACTTACTAGATGTAATGTTTTGACTCGTTTGAAATAAGTGAGCCTTAATTTTTAAAATTGAGACATTCTAATTAAAAAAAGTTTGCATCTTAAAACTTTCAAATTTCTGACATTAAAGACACTTGATAATCAATTAGGTACCAATTTTTGGGCGTTACGAGGGTGCTAACCCTTCCTCGTACGTAACCGACTCCCGAATCCGTTTTCTCGACTTTCGTAGACCAAAATTAATGTTTTAAAACAAAACATTTTATAAGGTGATCCAATCACACCTAAAAAGATTGGTGGCGACTCCCATTTTCGTTTTTCTTAAAGTCGATTCTCATTTTCTAAAGCTCGATTTAAAAATGGTCTCGACACAAGTTGTCTACAAAATACATATTATTGATGATTAAGTAAATGGTTAAACACAATATAAATATAAATATAAATAGTTAAACTAATGAAAATATATTTTGCAAAGGTAGAAGATGAGGGTCGTACGATTTGAACTCATGTCAAACGAGTGTGTAACAAGAATTTTAACCATCATTCTAAATAAACCAAGACAACTAGAGAAAACATTTATCTTTATTAATAGAGTATTAATACTTAAACACTCAATTAACCCATTTTAAAATTTACCAAAGGAATCAATGAACTCTAATATAAAATAAAAACCACAGACCACTTTTAGAGTTGATGTCAAAACGAAGTTCAAGTATTGGTCCATCTCATGGAAAACAAATCAAAACAAAACAGGAACAAGATAAAAGCAGGAAATTTTCCTACCAGCCGTCTGAGGTTTTTTCTTCTTTTCTCTTTAAATGGCTTGCAGTGCCACTGTTTAGCCTCCGTTCAACTTCCTACTCTCACAGTCACACCAACCCAAGAGAGCTCTCTCTGTTTATGTTCCTTCACCAGTAATAAGCCAAGACTTTCTCCTAAGCCCTTTTCTTCTCAATCCAAATATTACATGAAGATCCCATGTAAGTGTTGGAAGTTTTATGTATTTCAAAAAATGCAGAAATCCTATGTTACTCGACTTTGAGGTTTTTGTTTGTAAGTCATTATACTATATTAAATTAATAGAAATTAAGTGCATTGAGCATTGAGCTCAATAAGTTAATATAATATACATTTGAGTTTTTCTATTTTTGAAAAAATTTTTTATTAAATTTTTGAGAGTGTAAGAAAAATGAACTTCTTTTAACTTGTAACTTGTAACCAGAGGCGAATCTAGGGGGCGCTGGCAGGGGCTTGACACCCCTAAAATGTAAAATTACTATTTAGGTACTTAAAATTTTTAAAAATTTTAAATTAGTAAAGGTAAAATTATACTTTGCCCTCTTAAAATTATAAAAATTTGATTTAGTCCTTTAAAAATTATAAAGATATAGACTATAAAAAAATAAAATTTCATCCGCCCTCCCAAAAAAATTGTTCTGGCTTCGCCCTTGCTTGTAACACCTATATTTAGCCTATTTTTAGCTTAAGTCCATATTATTGAACCATTTTCAAATTATTTTTAGCTAATTCAATCAACTTACATTTGTTATATTTAGCCAGTAAAACTCTTATCAATACCATGCATGATAGCCTTCAAAATCATTCAACCAATTTATTCTTTATATTTTCTTTCAAACACTTTGTTTTCTCAAAAGTTTCTTTCAACAAGTTTAGCCAAGTATTTAATTGATATGTTTTTCCTTATTTCCTATTTTCCTAATGGTTAACAGAAGTGCTTGTTGAATCTAGAGGGATACACAAATCCGTGAAATATCTTTAAGGATAGTAATATTCACACCTCAAGTAGCAATTCTAATTATCTAAACCTTCGGCTTCTACTAGTAGCATGTCAACAATTAAAATTTGTTTTCAACTTTGAGTTGTTTCTTAATCATGGAATGGTTAAAAGTACAAGGGAAGCCTTTATACATTTTGAAACGTGCAAATTAGCCCCATTGTTGAATTTTTTATTTGTTAAATGTTGATGTGAAACATTAATTTAAATTGTTAATTACTAATTTGGCCCCTAAATTATAACTAAAATATAAATTTAATTTTTTTAAAAAAATTCTTAGCAATAATTCTAAAAAAATTTTAAAAAATCTTTAAATAAAAATAAATTATTAAAAATATTAAAAATTATGTTAAAATATTTTTGAAAATAAAAATTATAAATAAATAATTTCTAAAAATTCAAAAATATATGTAAAAAAATCTAGAAATATTACAAAAAAAATGTTAAAAAATTTATCAAACTTTCAAGTTGAAACCTAGAAATCATTATCTTTTTACAAAACTCTCTTCCCTATTTTAAAAAATTCAAAAAAAATCTAAACTTCCCATACTTTATTGAAGCCCTATTTTACAAGATTTTCCTCTACTTTAGTAAATATTCATCTTTGCATCTCCTATTGTCTCTCCTGATGGTGTATAATATTCGTTATAAAATTTTGATTTATTTATTTTCGCATCCCTTTAGCTATTACATACTTTTCCATTTGAATATGTTATTATTTAATACCCTAAGAAACTTTAATCCTTAAGTTACTGGGTTTGAATTTTTAATATAAATATCTGGATTCTGAACAAAGATTTAATGGGTTTTGAAATTTTAAAAAATAATGTTTTAAATTTACGAAAAAAATAAAAGATAAAAAGTGAAATTTTAATTTAAAATAAAATCCCAAAACTATCAATATGTTTCCAGAGGTGGAGAAGTTATGAAAGGAGCTCATTCTCTTTATCTTCTTCTTCATCATCAAAGAAAGATGCAAAATCGAAAGATTTTGCTTATTGTAAATATGTTCTTTCTTTGGTTTGTTTATATTTCAACAATAATAAAACCATGATTTTATTGAAATGAGTGCGTTTAGAATTGCACTAGAAACCGTTTTCAACAGGTAACATTGGTGTCTCATTGCATTAGATAATTTTTTAAAGAAATTTAAACATAATTTTTAATATATTTTTAATAATTTATATTTATTTTAAAGATTTTTTTAATTTTTTAGAATTATTGTTAAGAAAAAATTCTAAAAAATCAAAATGATATTTTAATTATATTCCAGGGATCAAATTAATAACTAACCATTTAAATTAACATTTCACGTCATCATTTAACTAATAAAATTAACATAGGGGCTAATTTGCACATTCGAAATGTATAAGGGCTAATTTGCCCATTTTTAGAAGAGGGGTCGAAATGCAATACGCCCTTATATACAGGGGCTTTCTTGGTACTTTTACCTCATGGAATGTTTTTTTTTATTGTTTTTGTAGGTTGCTGCCAAGAGTGATTATTCTTTAGTAGAAGAAGCAAAGTCATTTTCTTGGTCTCGAGTGATTTTTGCCTTACGGTTCTAGCTTGTTTTCTTCCCTTTCCAGTGTTTTTTTTTTTAATCTTTTCCATTTTTTGCTAATTTCCTTTTTCTTCCTCCTTTCCTCTTTCTTAATTTTTTGGGTTTGAATTGCCTATATGTTTTTATTATTTGTTAATAATTGAAATTTTGAAGAGAGAATAACAAAGGACCCAAACTTGGGTGTTAGTGTTGGTTACAATGTATATCTCCCGTACAGGTATGGTTAGATATTTCTAAAAAAAAAAAAGTGTATTTGGAGTATCTTACTAGATACGGATATTTTAAAAAAATGAATATTTCTGTTAGGATTTGGTTAGTTTTTAGTTAATAAAATCCTTATTTTATTGGGATTTTCTCTTGTTACTTGATTGTGTTTGTTAGTTAAAATCTTTATACTTAGATTATTTTTAGCTTGGTTTATTATGTAAGACTCTATAATGTAAAGCCAATTTTGTTTCAGTTCAATGCATCAAATTTTCTCTATCAATTCTTTTTCTTTCATAAATTCTCCTTTAGTTTATAACATTTGGTTTTAGAGCAATATTTTTTTTTAGTATTTTGTAATTCCAAAATGACAATAGAGAGTTTTTTTTTTGCAATTGACATCACCAAAATTTAATGGGCACTATGATTACTGGGTGATGCTCATAGAGAAATTTTTACGATCAAAAGAACATTGAGACCTGGTGAAGAATGGAGTTCCTACAACAGAAGCTGCGGTTCTAATAGAAGCACAAAGAAAACAAATCGATGATAAGAAACTAAAAGGCTTGAAAGAAAAGAATTATTTATTTCAAGCCTTAGATCGTTCGATCTTGGAAATGATTCTCAACATGGACATGACAAAAGACATATGAGATTATATGATGTAGAAATATAATGGTTCAACAAGTTCTTCACAAAGAGTTTGAGGTTCTTCACATGAAGGAGGGAAAATCTGTGATTGAGTATTTTGTCTGGACTCTTATCATTGCTAACAAAATGAAAGCAAATGGTGAAGATAAGGGTGATGTTGTTGTTGAAAAGATTTTGCGTTCTATGGCTTCCGAGTTTGACTATGTTGTATGCTTCATAGAGGAATCGAAGGATACAAGTACACTGACAATTGATGATTTACAAAGCAATCTACTTATGCATAAACAACTCATGAGCTCTCATATTGAGAAAGAACATGCCTTAAAGGTTTCTCATAGAAATCAATTCGGAGAAAGGGGTCAAGGTAATGGCAGAAGAAGATGTGAAAGTGAATGAGCTAGACAAAGATTTAACAAAGTTACGATAGAGTGTTATCATTGTCATAGACTTGGACATTTTCAATGGGAATGTCCACGAAAAGGAAAATAGGCCAATTATGCAGAGACCTAGGAAGAGATGTTGTTGATGATCCATACAAACATTTCCAACCAAGAAGATACATGGTTTCTTGATTTTGATGGATGTTACAAAGATTTTGTAGTTATATATATGGAAAGAAGGAACATTTCTTGATTTTGTAAAATAGGAAAACAACTCAAGCTTGATTGCAATAAGAAAGGGCAATGTAAGCTCTGAGTGAATAAAATAATACAAATTATCACATGTGTTTTCTATGTGCTGAAGTTGAAGGATAATTTGTTGAGTATCGGGAAATTACAAGAAAAGGGACTTTTCATTCTGTTTCAATGTGACAGGTGTAAGGTGTTTCATCATGAAAAAGGTTTAATTAAGGATGCAATAATGTCTTCAAATCGGATGTTCATTTCGCATGATGTATCTCACCTGTAGCATTTGTTTCCTTCAACATAATTACAAAAGCTATGGTGTAGTTTTGGCATTATTGTTATGGAATCCTAAGCTTAAAGGCTTGAAGATTCTTCAAAAAAAAAAAATAATGTATGGTTTACTGCAATTCAAGTCTCCTTTAAAGCTATGCAAAGACTGTTTGGTAGGGAAGCAACAACGAGATCCATTTCCAAAGAAGAGCTTCACAAATTTTGTAGTTTGTCCATGTTGATATTTGTTAATTGATCAAGCTAGTTTCCAACATAAAAAAATAGAGGTATTTGCTAACTTTCATTGATGATTTCAATAGAAAATTATAGGCTTATTTTTTTAGTTGGCAAGTCTGAATATTTTGTTGTTTTTAAAAGATTTTAAACTCATGTTGCTTTTTATTTCATCCAACGTCTGTAGCTTTTTATTTTACAGCCAATTTCTTTCTTTTTCTTTCTTTTGGGTTTAATTGCTTTGTAAGTCATTTCTTCTTTTCACCTATCACCATTACAGTCAATTTCACTTTTAAACCTCAATTGAGTATGATAAATTTCATGTTCAACTAAACCCCATTTAGTGTTAGGTTAGTTATCATTCCTATTGAAAATCGTGAGATATGAACCTGCACTAAAACCTTTCAACACGATATTCGTTCTCTCCAGAATATGGGATAGTGATAATCGTCTCTTAAAATTAATTCAATTTCAATTCAAAAAGCACATGTTGGAATTGTTTGGCGTATAGTTGGGAAAATGAGACGGTCGTCTACTAAGCTCAAATTCCTGCAAACAAATTGGCATGTTCAATTGGAAAAAGCTAGTTAGGTTCTGTCAAGGGAGATAACGATTGGATTTAAACGATCCACGTGGTTGAGGCTGTTCATTTGAGTTGGGATTTTCTAGCTCACAAGGCTATCGAGATCTAAAATCGCGAATGCGTGTTACGTGGTTAGATAATCTGTAAGGGTTGGTTTGCAGGTCATACTGGAACCAACTACACAAAGAAGAGTTGGCGGTTGGGGCGTCCTTGATCGCTATAACTAACTTATCGTTAAAAGAAAGGAAATTCATTTTCAATGATCGATTTAAGTTCAGAGTGTATCGAGACCACAGCTAAACATTCACACATTGATTTACCGACTTAATTTAAATTACTTAATATTTTTTTGAAAATATCATTTTGTTATTATTTCATTTCATTTTATACTTATTTTCCTTTATCAACTAAACTCCCCCTCATTTATTTTTCAGCTCTACACTTATAGGTTGTACGCATGACAACTGCCTAGACTCAGGAATTTGGTTGTGTAAATAGGAAAATTAGGAATCCTAGTCCTTGTGGGATCGAATCTACTACTCTATAATACTATTTGATTTAATTAAAACGTAGGAAATTATATTTTATGGTTTTGACGCCCATCAAATTTTGACATTGTTGTTGGGGATTGAAAATAAATCTAATTTTCATTTATTTTACTTATGATCCTGTCAGAACTGGGGACCTTAGAAGTTGAACCAAAAATCGAGAAATTAGCTCGAACACTACAAAAAGAAGCTATTCAACGTGGAAAACAACAACAAGTGAGAGAGGTCAAATATGAAACACTGTCTTACACGGAAGCAATAAACGATACACTCAGTGAACCAGAAGAAATGGTGAATCTAACCATTCGCCAGCTCGATATGGCACCAAATAAGCAACAGCCACTATGCATAACTTATCCGATGAGAGGAACACCATTTGAATTAAAGTAGGGCTTAATTCATTTATTACCCACTTTCCACAGTTTGCAAAATGAGAACCCCCACACTTATCTTAAGGAGTTTCACATGGTCTGCTTAAGCATGAAACCTCAAGGAGTAACTAGAAATCAAATTAGACTTTGAGTTTTTTCTTTTTCATTAGCCGACTCTGCTAGAGAATGAATATGTTAATTACTTCTAAGATCTATTAATACATGGTTTGATATGTCTCATTTATTTCTTAACAAGTTCTTTCCAACAGCTTGGGCAGCTGAATTAAGGAGAGATATTATTGGAATATGAAAAAAGGAGACTGAATCACTTTACGACTACTAGGAACGATACAAGAAGTTGTGTGCAAGTTGCCCACAACATCGCCTAACTGAACAATCACTTCTTCAATATTTGTATGAGGGGTACTCCCTAGGAAAATGAAGATGATTGATGCCACCAGTAGAGGAGCACTTATTAACATGACTCCTCAAAGAGCAAGAGAATTAATTTCAACTATGGCTACGAATTCCCAACAATTTTGACTAACTACAAAACCTACAAGACGACTACATGGGTTAAGGACTCCATCCTTAAAAGATAAAATTGATAAACTCACTAATGTAATTCAAAATTTATTTGCAAGAAAAATGAACCCAGCTCGGTTATGCGGGATTTGTGCCATGGTTGATCATCTAACAAATTCGTGTCCAATTTTACATGAGAATACAACAATATAAGTAGATACTATTGGAAACTTCCTAATGCCACCTTAAAGACGTTATGATCCACAATCAAATACTTATAAGGTAGGGTGGTGGGATCACCCACATCTGAACTATGGATCGAATCTCCGTACAACTAACCATATCAGCCAAGACTATCTCTGACTCAACAGTTTCAACCTCAAGATTATCTCTTGAGACCATAGTGGAGAAGTTAGCTCTTACTACCAAAAAGTTTTAACAAAAGACTGAAGTGCACCTACAAGAGCCAAATAAGCAAATGAATAAGCTTACACTTACGGTTAGTCATTTGGAATCCCAAGCAAAGTTTCCATCTGAAACAAAACCATATCCACAAAAAAATATAAGTGCTATGACTTTAAGAAGTGGAACGATTTTGGAACCAACACCTAGCACGAGTTGTGATCACGAAATTGAATGAGGAGTACAAAAACTTGATCTACCAACTACCATAGGTTCAGCACCATAGAAACTATTTGTGGTACCACCCACATACCTTGGAAGGCTCGCCCAGTGTAATAAGGAGTGAGAAGTGAAAGAAATCCTAGGGATGTTCCGAAAAGTTGAAATTAACATACCACTGCTCGATGCGAAACGAGTTCCATGCTATCCTAAATTCTTAAAAGAATGATGCACTAGTAGGAAGAAGCTCATGATAACGAAATAGTAGGTATGAGAGAAAACGTTTCCATGATTTTACAAAAGAAAATTCCACTTAAGTGTAAGGACCAATGTATGTTTGCTATATCTTTGCAAAATAGGTACTGTTGGTATTAAAAATGTCATGTGTGATTTAGGTGCATCTATTAACGTTATACCTTTATCTATTTTTAAATTACTAAACACGGGTCCTTTGAAAGAAACAGGGGTGATCATCCAATTAGTAGATAGGTCAGTTGTGTATCCGGGAGGGATGTTGGAAAATGTCTTCATGAAGGTAAATGAACTAATCTTTCCTGTAGATTTTTACATCGTTGATATGAAAGATGATAACTCAACAAATTCTTCTGATATTCTACTTGAGAGACCATTTTTAAGCATCGCACGAATAAAAATTGATGTTATGAATGGAGCACTCACCATGGAATTTGACGTTAAAGTGATCAAGTTCAATGTTTATGAGGATATGGGTCATCCTAGTGCAATGACAAATGTCTCTAATGTCGATATAATTGAACCATTGACAAACTTTAATTTTGAATATAAAAAAGAGGATGAATTATAAACTTTTCTATGAAGAAATTTAGATCTCGATGCTATGGAAAAACATGAAGAATTATTGATGATGAAAGAACCAATACGTGAAGATATCATTCATATAAAGGCCCCAAAATTGGAGCTCAAATACTGAAACATTTAAGGATTCTGGTAGAGGAAAAGACAAACTTGAATGAAAAATCTCAAAAAACGCTTCAATCCACCAATGATGGACGAATCCAGGAAGAATTTCAAAGTCAATGGGCAAAGGTTGAAACATTTTTATGAGAACTTCCAAGTGAAAGTAAAGAATGAGTTAATTCTCGAGGAGCCAAACGAATAAAATTAAGGTCGTCGAGCTAACCCATATTTATTTTAATTCATTTAATTTTGAATTAAGTTTAATTTATGTTGAAAATAAAAATAAAAATAAAAAGGTTGTTATTTAATCTATTTTAATGTGTTGTTTTCCAAGAACAATGGTGGAGGCTGTCCCTTTTTCATTTAAAAATAAATCAAAATCGAATTTATTTTATGGCATGGGCACACCTTGCCAAATTTTAGTGCTACCATTTGTTGAAGCATACACCCAGGACCGAATCGACCAAAACCAACCCGAACTACCCAAACCACCTTTCGCCAAATTAACACGGGGAGTACACTTGACCCTTCTATTTATTATTCTTTTAAAATTGCACATTGAAGACAATGTGGGCTAAGTAAGGAGGATTCATAAGACATGTCATGTTATTACTTGTTCATCTTTGCATATGTTAATTCTTATATTGAGGTTATTCTTTTAATTTGTTCGAAATTGAACATTCAATTCCTATGCTTAGTTAATTCAAAAAATTGGGTAATTCATGAATAACTGCTTATTGCTTAAATTTAAACGACATGTGTTTGTAGAATTGAAAATATTATGGCTAAATTAATGTTTCATGAAATTGTTATCTATTTAAACTTGCTCTCGAGTCTCATTTTAAGTAATTTTTCTGTAAAAAAAAATTGAAGTAATAAAAAATATATATACTCCGTTAATGGCTTAGCTATGATTGAAGATTTCGAAAATGTGACCAAATTCAGTATCCAGGATGAGGTGCTTGGGTTGTCATCTCATTTCGCGCAAAAAGATTCGACTACATCCCAAACTTGTGGGAAATTTGATTGGGTACGATTGCCTCACAAATTTGATTAAGCTTTAATTTAGTGAAGTAGTTGAATTTTGCATAATGTTTGAAATTTTATAAGACACTTATTGGTTAAACCTAACAATTTCTTATTTTTTTAATTCACCTAAATTGTTTGCATTACGCTTGGTTGAGGAATAAGACTTGATTTCAAAAAAAAAATTATCGAATGATTTCTAGTATGAGAATACACATCATGATTGAGGACAAGCATCGATTAAGTAGGGGGAATTTGATAGCAAATTAATTTATTATTTTTGATGTATCTATTTTTGGCTAATTTTTAATAGAATACTACTAAACTTATGATTTCTTACTTAAATCTTATCAGGGATGAAATTAGAATGCCAAAATTCAAAATCAAGCAAAAT
This sequence comes from Gossypium anomalum, assembly GCA_025698475.1. Classification (NCBI taxonomy): domain Eukaryota; kingdom Viridiplantae; phylum Streptophyta; class Magnoliopsida; order Malvales; family Malvaceae; genus Gossypium; species Gossypium anomalum. The sequence goes on from CM046957.1 coordinate 64,000,830, forward strand.
GGGCTAAATTGGAACAAGAAGCAAAAAAATGGGCCAAAGTAAAAAAATTACAGAATTAGTGGTTGATTAAATTAGATTTTTGAATTTGTCAAATTCTATAAATAGAAAAAAAAATATGATTTTAGTGATATATTCTTAAGAGGAATCATGCTAAATTTAGCATATGAAAAGTGTATAAATACCTTGTATGGGTGGCATGAAAAAACACACTTAAATGGAATTAAATACAATTACTTTCTTTTATTTCATCCAACGTCTATAACTTTTTAGCTTACTACCAATTTCTTTCTTTTTCTTTCTTTTGGGTTCAATTGCTTTGTAAGTTCTTTCCCCTTTTCACCTATCACCATTATAGTAAATTTTACTTTTAAACCTCAATTGAGTATGATAAATTTCATGTTCAACTAAACCCTATTTAGTCTTAGGTAATTATCATTCCTATTGAAAATTGTGAGATATGAACCTGCACTAAAACCTTTCAACACGATATTCGTTATCTCTATAGAATATGGGATAGTCACAATCTTCTCTTAAAGTTAATTCAATTTCAATTTAAAAAAACATGTGTTGGGTTGGAATTGCTTGGCATACAATTGGGAATACGAGATGGTTGTTTTCCGAGTTGGAATTCCCGTGAACAAATTGGCATATCCAATTGAAAAAAGCTAGTCAGGTTTCGTCAAGGGAGATAGTGATAAGATTTAAACAACACACGTGATTGAGGCCATTGATTCAAGCTGGGCTTTTCTATATCGCAAGGCTACCGAGATATTAAATTGCGAACGTGTGTTATGTGGTTAGATAATCGGTAAGGGTTGGTTTACAAGTTGTACCGGAACCAACTACACAGGGAAGAGTTGGCAGTTAGGGTGTCCTTGATTGTTATAACTAACTTATTGTTAAGAGAAAGAAAATCCATTTTCAAGGATCGGTTCGAGTTCGGAGTGTACCGAGGCTAAGGCTAAACATTCACACATTGATTTATCGACTTAATTTAAATTACTTAATTTTATTTTCGCAAATATCATTCTGTTATTATTTCATTTCCTTTTATTTTTATTTTTATTTATCAACTAAACTCCCTGTATTTATTTTTCAACTCTGCATGTACAGGTCGTAAGCACGATAGCTGCCTAGACTCAGGAACTTGGTCACTTAAACAGGAAAATTAGGAATCCAGTCCCTGTGGGATCAACCTACTATTCTATAATACTATTTGATTCAATTAGAGCGTAGAAAATTATATTTGGTGGTTTCGATGCCCATCAACCATCATGAATATGGTTAGTAGCATGCTTTTAGAAAAGAAAACACCTAAGACCTTTTGGCCTGAAGTAGTTAATTGTGCAATACATGTTTTGAATTGGAGTCTCACATTAGCAGTGAAAAATATGACGCCAAAAGAAGCATGTAATGGAGTCTAGCCATTAGTTGAGTACTTTAGAGTTTTTGGCTGCCTTTCTTATATGTATTCTTAAAGTTCACCACCAACTCAGTTAGTGGCCTAAAATCTTAGGCATATCAGCAGATGAAATATTCAAATTAGTTTTAATAAAGTTGTTGAATGGTTAGCTAAAATAATGGTTTAATATCTGATTGTGATTTTGCTTCTGAGTTACCCTATTTTTTAACTAAAGTTGTTGTAGTTTCAGCCTATATAAAGGATGTAAATCAGTGAATAAAAATTGTCTTGAGTTCTTGTTTTTCATTGACTCTTTAGTATACAATTCATAAAGTGTTATTGAGTGAATTTCTTTTGGTTTTTTTTCACAGCAAATCTTCCCATTTAGTCAACAGTGTGGTATCATAGCCAAGTTCGTGAAGGTAATTGTCGAGACCATTTTTAAATCGGATTTTGGAAAATGGGAATTGACTTTAAGAAAAACGAAAAACGGGAGTCGCAACCAATCTTTTTAGGTGTGATTGGATCACCTTATAAAATGTTTTGTTTTAAAACATTAATTTTGGTTTACGAAAGTCGAGAAAATAGATTCGGGAGTCGGTTACGTACGAGGAAGGGTTAGCACCCTCGTAACGCCCAAAAATTGGTACCTAATTGATTATCAAGTGTCTTTAATGTCGGAAATTTGAAAGTTTTAAGATGCAATCCTCTTTTAATATTTTCGATTTTTAAAAATTATGGTTCACTTGTATCAAATGGATCAAGATATTACATCCAATAAGTTGGGACACAATATTTTTAAGATATTTGACACTAAGTTAGCCTTTTTGGAAATCCCTATCTCGAAACAACAAAACGCCTCGAAATTTCGAGACAGTTATATGTACTTTTGAAAACCAAAAAACTTAGAAGGGTGCTTGATTATTTGAACTTAACGAGAAAAATTGCAACCCAATAAGTTAGGGCACTACTTTTCTCGAAATTTCCAAACACCAAGCATTGCCTTTATTTTTGAAAACTTTATAGTCTCGTTTTTAAAATCGATACATGAGGGAGCATATTAACATAACATTCGAGATAACATGTTATAATAATAGGTAAATAAAAGCACAATAGCATACATATCATACATTAACTAGCATATATATATAAAATAAAACATGGCAAATTTTAAATAAGTAAAATATACATAAAACACAATATATATTTAAGAAGAATAGGTAAAAACACATAAACATGTAATTCAACATATATTTAAACATATTAATAATTAGAAATGATGAATGATATACAATTTGACACATATAGATAAAAAAAACAAATGCGCTAATAAAAATGTAGCAACATATGTATATTAATCAAGCAACATTTAATAATATTATGAAACCAATCATCAAATATATAAATGAAATAAAATAAAATATAATATAAAAGATTTAATTCATATTAAAATATAAAATAAAGTGAGCAATTATTAACGAAATATACCTAAAATTTAAAAAATATTTAAAATAAGTTATGTATAACAATATAATATAAATAAAATATAAGGAAATATACTATAAAATAATAATAATATAATAAATATTTTGCATATAAAAATATGGTAAAGTAATCAATATATATAACATATACAAAAAACAAATTTAATATATTTATGTAATAAAATATATATAATAAAAGTATATATAAGAAAAATACATATTATAAAGAATATTAAATAATAAGATATAGTATGTGATAGAAATGTATAAATAATTATAATGAGATATAATATGGTGTATGTATAATAATAATAATGTAACAAATAAATAATAAGATAAAAATATACAAAAAGGACCTAAATTGGATTTAATTAAGAAATTTGGGGGTTAATTCATAAAATAATAAAATTCTGGGCCTGATTGAAATGCGCATTAAAATAGAGGGACCCGTTGGGCTATTTGCCCTAATCCCAAAACGACACCGTTTCCCCTAATACAGTTTTAAAATACTGTGAGGGCCAAATTGAAACAGAATTGAAATATTTGAGCTGAATTTAAAACAAAATAAAATGGAATTATAAATTTTAAAAATTGCGAGAGGACCAATTAGGTAATTAACCCAATCTTCAAAAACACGCGGATCCTCCCCAGGTTATCAAGTCAACACGCGGATCCTCAGGTCTCAAAACGATGTCGTTTTAGGCTTATTGACCTAAGCCAAAACGGCACCGTTTTAAAAGAGGTATATATATCAATTAAACCCCTAAAAAGATTTTAAAACGTTTCTAAAAAATTTGAGAAATGCTCAAGCTTTGTGAGCTCGCCTTCGATCGTTATGGCTCCTATGGCCGTCGGTCCTCCGCATGCGCCACGCCACGCGTCACGAATGGCACCATGCATGCGGTGGTGGAGGGTTAAAAACCCTCGTCCTTCCACAGGTAATCATTTTTCCTTTTTATATTACTAGTTTTTTTTAAAAAACGATTCATAGATTCGTAAAAAAGAAAATAAATTAAAGTATGAGGAAAAAAAAATCATCTTCTGAAATATTATTGCAAAGGTTTCGTGTACAATGATTTTGTGATGTGTTTATCTCTATCTTTTTTGTGTATTCTCTCTGTATCTATCTATGTGTGTATTCGTCCCCCCCTTTTTACAAACTGGAGAAAAGGCTTTATAGCCTTGATTTACTGCCTATTTTGGAAAGAAATCGAAAGATTTCTCTGTTCTAATCTATTTACTGCAATCTCGCTTTGATTTCCTTCCTTTTCTTGCAGGTACCCCAAAGATCTCGGTGATGGAAGGGTTGCTGGCGTTGATGGAGGCCTGAAGTCTGGTGGTGAGGATTCGTGGTGACGGTGAGGCATTGATTAAGGAGGCAAAGCCTTGAATGGTGGCCTTGATTCGAGAGCTGGACAGACGCTCCCTGAACCTTCCAGAACCTGTTGCTGCGCGAGGAGAAAGAGCTAGGGTTGGAAACCTTAAATGGTAATTTTAGGTTTTGGGCCTCTGTTATTTGGGTCTGGTTTAGTCCTGGGCTAGGTAGGGTGTAACCGGTCTTAGGAGTAGGCTTTTAGAAATGGGTCTGTAATGTAATGGGTTTGGGTCTGCTGGGTTGTAACCGGGTACACGGGTAATGGGTCTGAGGTATTTGATTTTGGGCCTACTGTTTTGGCTTTGTAACCTGGACTTGGACTGTTTAATAAATAAATATTTCTTTATTTATCGATTTTATTTGGTTTTAAGGCCCGGTTAAATTTGGGCTATTACAGCTGCCCCTCTTTGCTCATTGCTGTGTAACGGGAATTGAGCAAAGATTCAGAAAGACCAAATTTGACCGGTCTTATTAAATTATGGTCTTCAATCTGCTTCTTGCAAACTTATAACTGTCATGTTGATATCTTTGATCTGCTCTCTGTCGAATACAGATACGCCAAATCTACTTCTTCGATTTGTTCTCTGACCATACAGAGATGCCAAATCATCTTTAGATTTGCTTCAGCGTAAGCACGCGAAAGTCAAATCAGCTATGTCTTCGATTTGCTCCTTGTAAGCATAAGGATGCCAAATCATCTTGGATTTATTTGAGAACATCTGAGAGTCAAATCTGGTATGTCCTCGATTTGTTCCTTGTAAACACAAGAATACCAAATCATCTTGGATCTGTTTGAGAACATCTGAGAGTCAAATCTGCTATGTCCTCGATTTGTTCCTTGTAAACACAAGAATGCCAAATCATCTTGGATCTACTTCAGTATAAACATATGAAGGTTTGATCTGCTATGTGTCTGCCCTCCGTCGAATATGGAGATGCCAAACTTTGATTTGTTGTCTGACAATACAAAGATGCCAAATCATCTTAGATTTGCTTTAACGTAAACATGTGAAAGTCAAATCAGCTATGTCTTCGATTTGCTTCTTGTAAGCACAAGGATGCCAAATCATTTTGGATTTATTTGAGAACATCTAAGAGTCAAAACTGCTATGTCCTCGATTTGTTCCTTGTAAACACAAGAATACCAAATCATCTAGGATCTGTTTGAGAACATCTGAGAGTCAAATCTGCTATGTCCTCAATTTGTTCCTTGTAAACACAAGAATGCCAAATCATCTTGGATCTACTTCAGTATGAATATCTAAAGGTGAGATCTGCTATGTATCTGCTCCCCTTCGAAATGGAGATGCTAGACTTTGATTTGTTCTCTGACAATACAGAGATGCCAAATCATCTTAGATTTGCTTTAACGTAAACACGTAAAAGTCAAATCAGCTATGTCTTCGGTTTATTCCTTGTAAGCACAAGGATACCAAACCATCTTGGATCTTGCTTCAGCCAGATCTACTATGCTGCAGCCTATTACCCTACTGCTTGGGGGATTAAGGCGTGCCATCTTTGATAACCTGTAGTATGACTATGCCTGATAATTAGGATGCTATGATTGAAGTAAGTAGAATGCTCCTAATTAACCATGCTATGATGCAAAAATGTTAAGAATATGACCCCTATCCTAGACGTCATCACTCATTCCTTCATTTGTCTTTTCTTTTCTCAAAGTATTACTTTTGCTCAGCCTGTAGGCCTGTACCCTTCCTTAAATGCTATGATCTACTGAGGACGTCTGCAAGATAATTTTCCCTAGAATTGAATCGTCCATTTTCCTTTTAGGCTGGAAGAAAGAAATTTCTCGAGTTCCTTAATCCCTTACTTTTGTAAATTTCTCGAATAATTGTTCTGTTTTAGTTTCTTGCATTATCTAGAAATTCCCAAAGTAATGTACAAAATTTCATTTGTAAAGATATTTTAGTTCATCTATCATTATTTCAATGCAACATACTTAAAGAATGATGGAAAATGAATAAATCTCTAAGAATAATTGGATTTGAATGAATTGTCAAAAATACAAAGGAGATAAATCTGATAGCAAATCTTTGAGAAGAAATAAAATCTAAAGATAGCAAACATGATAAAAGTTAGATGCTCCAGATATCGCCGCTTGAGCGTCTATACACCAGCTCCATGAAATCTTTCTTGAGTTCGACATGTATTTAAAGGATCTAAAGTACTTTGTTGATGCCCCAATATGTGACGTGTTTCACTCTTTGGTGGAGTCAAATATAGCCAGATTGCTATATGCCCTTCAAAATTTGAGCTGCCCTTTCGGGTTTTCAACTCAGAATCCCTTTGGTCACAAAGCGCCCTTTGCGGGTTTTTACTTTGGCCTCTTCATTTTTTTTTTGTGAAAATTCAAGGTGCCCTTTGCGGGTTTTCACCTTGGATTCTCCTCTCCTTTAGACAAAGTACTTTTTGATTGAGTCTGAGTTCACTGGGTTGGGTAGACTCTTCCCATCCATTTCTGTCAAAATCAATACTCCTCCAGAGAAAGCCTTCTTCACGACGTATGGCCCCTCCCAATTTGGCATCCATTTTCCTCTAAAGTCCTTCTGAATGGGAAGGATCTTTTGTAGCACGAGATCCCTCTCATGGAATTCTCTTATCATGCGTATCATGCGTTTCTGATACATCTGACCATGTCGGATGGCTTTTAGCCTCTTTTCCTCAATCAAGTTTAACTGGTCATATCGGGATTGAACCCATTCAGCTTCATCTAACTTTATCTCCGTCAAAATTCGAAGGGAAGGTATTTCTACTTCAATAGGTAGCACTGCTTCCATCCCATAAACTAACGAGAACGGGGTTGCCCTAGTAGAGGTTCTGACAGATGTTCGGTAAGCCAGGAGTGCAAATGGTAGCTTCTCATGCCAATATCTATAAGTTTCAGTCATCTTTCCAACTATTTTCTTAATGTTCTTGTTGGCGGCCTCTGCTGCCCCATTCATTTTTGGACGATAGGGAGAAGAATTGTGATGCTTGATCTTGAACTGGTCGCAAACCTCTACTATCGTTTTGTTGTTCAAATTCAATACATTGTCGGATATGATCTTCTCAGGCATTCCATACCGACAAATGATCTCCTTCTTCAAAAATCGACTTACAGCTGACTTAGTAACATTCGCATAAGAAGCGGCCTCTACCCATTTTGTAAAGTAGTCAATTACCACGAAGATACACCGATGTCCATTCGAAGCTTTCGGTGACATTGGTCCAATGACATCTATGCCCCACATGGAGAAAGGCCATGGAGAAGTCACAGCATGTAAAGGTGAAGGTGGTACATGAATTTTGTCTCCAAAAATCTGACACTTATGGCATTTCTTAGCATAGTTGATACAGTCCCCTTCCATGGTGGCCTAATAATAGCCAAACCTCATGATTTGCCTTGCCATTGAGAACCCATTTGCATGCATCCCACAAACCCCTTCATGAACTTCTTCTAAAATTAGCTTAGCTTCCACAGCATCGACACATCTCAAAAGTATTTGGTCTTTCCTTCTCTTGTACAGGATATCCCCATCTAAGACATAATCGCAAGCTAACCTTCTCAAGGTTCGTTTGTCATTTTCAGTTGCCTATTCTGGATATTTACGATCTCTTACATATCGCAATATATCTTGATACCAAGGGTTATCATCCTTTTCTTCTTCTTCAATGTTGCAACAGCTAGCTGGAGCCTCGTAGACGCTCATTTGAATTGGTCTCACCTCTTCTTCTTTATTTGCCTTAATTATTGAGGCCAAGGTTGCTAAAGCATCTGCCATCTGATTTTCGTCTCGTGGGAGATAATTGAAGGTGATGTCATCGAATTCCTCAAGTACCCCTAAAACTATCTTTCGATAATTAATCAATTTAGGGTCCCTTGTCTCCCATTCACCTCTGAGCTGATAAATTACTAATGCAGAATCTCCATTTACTTCTAGGGTTTTTATACCTCGCTCTATGGCTGCTTGAAGTCCCATGATGCATGCTTCATACTCAGCCATATTATTCGTGCAATCAAAGTCTAACTTGCACGTGAATAGGTAATGATCGCCTTTGGGGGATACCAAGACTGCCCTAATTCTGTTTCCAACTGCATTAGAAGCCCCATCAAAATTGAGTCTACACGAAGAATCTTCGGCCATCGCTATACACATTAATTCCTCATTTGGAAAATCAAAGTTCAATGGCTCATAATCCTCTAGAGCTCTACTAGCCAAAAAGTCAGCTATCGCACTTCCTTTTATAGCCTTCTGACTTACGTAGACTATATCAAACTCTGAAAGAAAAAGTTGCCATCTCGCCATTCTCCCATTTAGAGCCATTGACTCCATCATGTATTTCAGTGGATCCAGCTTTGAGATGAGCCAAGTGGTATGGTATAGCATGTACTGTCTTAATCTCTGGGTGGTCCAAATCAGCGCACAACACAACTTTTCAATTGGTGAATATCTCATTTCACAGTCAGTGAATTTTTTACTGAGATAATAAATTACCTTTTCCCTTTTCCCCAACTCGTCATGTTGACCAAGCACACATCCTATAGAATTACTGAACACTGACAAGTACAGTATTAACTGTTTATCTGGGCTAGGTGGGGATAATACCGGAGCATTCAACAAATACTGCTTGACCTTTTCAAAAGTATTCTGGCATTCTTCATCCCAAGTACCTTGATTGTGCTTTCTGAGGAGGCGAAAGATAGGATCGCATTTTTCGGTCAGTTGTGAAATGAACCGAGCGATGTAATTCAACCTTCCTAGGAATCCTCGAACTTCCTTCTGAGTACGTGGTGGAGGTAACTCTCGTATGGGTCTGACCTTGTCTGAGTCGACTTCAATTCCCTTTTCACTTACTACGAAGCCTAATAACTTTCCTGATCTGACTCCAAAGGTACACTTTGCTGGATTGAGCTTCAACTGAAATTTTCTCAACCTTAAGAACAGTCTTCTTAAGACCTCAATGTGCTCTTTTTCTGTACGCGACTTGGCAATCATATCATCAACATATACCTCAATATCCTTATGCATCATGTCGTAAAACAAATTTATCATGGCTCGTTGGTATGTTGCCTCTGCATTCTTCAGTCCAAACAGCATTACTTTGTAACAAAAGGTGCCCTACAAGGTTATGAAGATAGTTTTATCCATGTCCTCTGGATGCATCTTTATTTGATAGTATCCTGAGAAACCATCCATGAAAGAGAACAATGAATATCCCCCTGTGTTGTCTACTAAAGTGTCAATGTGTGGCAAAGGAAAATTATCCTTTGGGCTTGCTTTGTTCAGATCTCTGTAATCAACACACATTCGTACCTTTCCATCCTTCTTAGGAACAGGCACAATGTTAGCTACCCATTCGAGTACTTCACTTCTTGCAAGAATCTGTGTCAAAGCGCGCTTGACTTCATCCTTTATTTTCAGAACAATATCTGGCCTCATTCTTCGCAACTTCTATTAGACTGGCTTACAATCCTGTCTTATCAAAAGACGATGTACTACAATATCAGTACTCAATCCAGGCATATCCTGATATGACCAGGCGAAGAAATCTTTGAACTCTCAAAGTAACTCAACCAGATCATGCATTGTGTCCTTGGTAATCGGTGTTCCAATTTTCAACTCCTTCCCTTCCTTTAGGGCTATATTCTATATTACCTATTTCTCATGTGGCATGATTTGTTTCTCCTCCTGTTTTACCATTCTTAACAAATCGAGAGATACGTCACAATCTTGAACATCTTCAAAATCCTGAGGTTCCTCTAAACACATGTCTTGCTCGCAAGAGAAATCAGAAATGGCAGTATCAGTGCTCATATCATTGATATATAGGGACCTGTGGGGTATGAAAGAATATACAAAGAATGAATGAATCTAAGAATGATTGTTTATGTGCTATGAATAAAAGAATAAGAATTGCCAAAATTTAAAGGAATATTGGTTGATAAAAAGTGAAACAATACTCGTTTAAATTGATAAAAGTTATGTTTTATTTAAATGATAATAGATGAACATAAGCCTATATTCACAAATGTAATATTACTACTCCTAGGCCTTAGAGTAATAGACATGTTTCGAGAATTACTCTGAAAAATTCCTAAAGACTACAGGAAGATCCTCCTCAGTGCAATTGTTCAGAGAGCTCCTTGGTTCATAAGGGCGAATGCCCTCGAGAATTCCTTGCTCCAATCCCTCATTGTGTACAGCACTGATTTGATGACTTTCTTCTAGTAGTAACCCTCCTGACTTAAAGGATTTGGCTATAGGTGGGAATATCATCGGTTCCCACTCCACTTCTCCTCCATTCAAACGCGCCTTTCTTCTCGCTTGGCGCTTCTCAACCTCTTGCCTCTTGTGCTTATGGTCTTGTATATCTTTTTGCAATTGTTCAAACCTTTGATCCATACTCTTAGTTTTAGTGCGGGTGCCGTAAGGATGTGTAATTTTCGAATTTTCCTTTTCTACCTTTAGAAGTAAACTTTAACTGATTAGGGTCTTTCTATAACTTTGAATGCATATGATGTGATGTAATGCAAATGCATGAATGCAAAAAGGCATCGATCTCGATTCAATCTCATTTAGAAAACTTTATTTAGAAAAAGAATATCTTTACATATAAATGGATTACAAATACGCCTTTGTCATAATGCCCAAAGTTCTAACTTTGTCTAATAAAAGGGCTAACTCTTGACCTTTATCAGACGCTGACTCATACATTATACTCAACACATCAGCTCGTAATGCTAAGTCTCGAACATATTCAGCAATCTTTCGGATCTGGGCTATAGCTTCGCCAATAATGTAATCCCTATCCATGACTTAACCTTTAACTTGATGGAGTTCTCCTTTTATACAATCTTTTTGTGCCTCGAGTTGCTCAATCCGAAGTTCACTATCATGCAATGCCACTTCCAAATCTTCAACCTTACCTTTTTGTTCCTCTAACTCGATCGTAGGATCATGGTTTCGGTGCCAACGAAGGGATCTTCCAAGCTCATTTACCTTAGTCTTCAACCCTTTATTTTCTTTCTCTAATGCCGAATTTTGCACCTGCATCTCTTGGAACTTTCTCTCCCAATACTCGGCTCTAGCTTTTTCCTCTTGAACTTATTTCTGCCACTGTTCTGAAGACTTTCTTAACCCCACTCGCTTTAAAGATACTTGTGCTTTCTTATACTCCTCTTTTAAATCATCTCGGTCTTCTTCCACCTTCCTCTTTTCCTTCCTAACTTTTTTAACCTCCTTCTTTTGTAGGTCAACATCTAGACTCAGGTACATCTTCTCTTCCTCAAGCTTTTCTATCTTCTTTTCGAGTTCCAAATTTTTTCTCTTAAATTCTCGCTTTATGATATCAAGCTCTGATGGTATCACTTGCAAGTATTCCTCCATTGGTCGAGTTTCCTTTATTTTTATCATAGGGACATTATCATTGATCCTTTGTTTCCTCCATTCAACATATTCCGGAGTTGTAACAGGACTAATGGCCACTCCCTTCAACCAACAAGTCTTGTTCCAAGCGCTAGAAACCTCGCTAACCTTCCTCTTGTGATCGGCTCCTCTGTGTACAAACTCACTTTGAGCCAACCCATGAGTTGCTGGTACAAACTGTCTTAATCTATGCTGCCTCAATACGAGCAAAGGGGCATAACCAATGGCACCCCAAATTCCCAATAGGGGAACCCAATCAAAGCTACCGCATCGATAAAGTATCTCACCGGGAACCATCCATGGAGCCCTCCACTCAACATCCCCCGACTGAAGATTTCGAAGCAACGCTATCCAATTTTCTTTTGGTACATCCACTTTTCTAAATGATGTTGTTATATCTTTCAACGGGGAGTAGTTCTCGAAGAAAACCCGACAAACAATCCCATCGATCAATCGAAAGTGACTGTAGAACCAAGCCATGAGTAACTAAGCACACCTTATAAACCTGCCTGGACCAGCCTTCCTACACGCACCTAAGGACCTGAATGCCTCTGCCAAAATCGCAGGGACGGAAGTGACCCTTTTACTTAGTCGATGAAAAAGATCTGTGGTCGCCTCGTCCATATATCCCAAAGCCCTAGGGAAAACCATCAATCCATACAAACTTAAGGCAAAAATGTCTACCTTCTTTGTCCCATCGGGGTGTGTCAAAATCAAATCTTTCAAAGCATCCCACGAAATGCACTTGCACTCACCCTTTTCTTTAATTCTGGCTGTGATCCACTGCTCGCTCATCCTCTTAATAGTCATTAATTTCTTCCAAAAGGTAGGGACACAAACAGCTCGAGAATAGATCCTGTCACTCTAAAATCTGGGACAACGAAGTAAGGCAGTGTACTCCTCTACGGTAGGTACCAAGTCTACTTCCCCAAAAGTGAAACAAGTATCATCATTTGGATTCCAAAACTGGGCAAGCCCTCAGAACAAGTGCTCATTTACCTGAATATCAAGCAAGTAAGGTAAATCTCCATAATTATCGTAGAATAACCGCTTAGTCTCATTGCCCCACTGATCCCAAATTTCCTTAAGCTCTTGGAGATTATTCTGTGTGACACTAATACGAGTATAATCTGACAACTCCGACACATATCCCATAGTTATGATGTCTCCCTTTTCTAGATGAGTTTTCTCTGACCATCTATGAACATCGGTGTTGCCCTCAACTCTATCAAGAAGTCCGTTCTCCATAATAAAACTTCCTAACTTAGAGACTGACCATGAATTGATACCTTTGTAAATGCAAAAATGTCATGCAAACAAAAGAAAAGAAATAGTCAGTATCACATGATATCGATAAATCTCAGTGATAATAAGGGTAATATCTAAGGTTTAACTCTAACTATGTTGGGCTCTTACGGTTTTTCTATATGAGGTTGGTTCTAAAGTTTGAGGTACCTGAACCAGCAGATTTCTCGATCTTCACCCATTATAGGCTCATTTGAATCGAGTTCAGTTCAGGGAGATACATTTCCCTATGGCTGCATAGAGATGAAAATCTCATGAAACCATAGGTACGGATGTATCCCGAATGTGATCCACTATCCTGCACGGAGGTGAAAACCTCACGAAGGCATAGTTTCTCACTTCCACTTAAGGGTGTGACCACAATGGTCATGCAAATGCAATTTGTATCAGAATATAGTAACACTTGCCATAATACAAACACATATAATGCAGAGAGGATTAAAATTTAAAAATTTTAAATTTCTGACATTAAGACAAGAAATAATCGATTACACGGCTTAACTCTCTTATCATCCCCAGCGGAGTCGCCAAGCTGTCGAGACCATTTTTAAATCGGGTTTTGGAAAATGAGAATCGACTTTAAGAAAAACGAAAATGGGAGTCGCCACCAATCTTTTTAGGTGTGATTGGATCACCTTATAAAATGTTTTGTTTTAAAAAATTAATTTTGGTCTACGAAAGTCGAGAAAATGGATTCGGGAGTTGGTTACGTTCGAGGAAGGGTTAGCACCCTCGTAACGCCCAAAAATTGGTACCTAATTGATTATCAAGTGTCTTTAATGTCGGAAATTTGAAAGTTTTAAGATGCAATCCTCTTTTAATATTTTCGATTTTTAAAAATTATGGTTCACTTGTATCAAATGGATCAAAATATTATATCCAATAAGTTGGGACACAATATTTTTAAGATATTTGACACTAAGTTAGCCTTTTTGGAAATCCCTATCTCGAAACAACAAAATGCCATATCCAGTAAGTTAGCACACAACGTCTCGAAATTCCGAGACAGTTGTTTGTACTTTTGAAAACCAAAAAACTTAGAAGGGTGCTTGATTATTTGAACTTAACGAGAAAAATTGAAACCCAACAAGTTAGGCACTACTTTTCTCGAAATTTTCAAACACCAAGCATTGCCTTTATTTTTGAAAACTTTATAGTCTCGTTTTTAAAATCGATACATGAGGGAGCATATTAACATAACATTCGAGATAACATGTTATAATAATAGGTAAATAAAAGCACAATAGCATACATATCATACATTAACTAGCATATATATATAAAATAAAACATGGCAAATTTTAAATAAGTAAAATATACATAAAACACAATATATATTTAAGAAGAATAGGTAAAAACACATAAACATGTAATTCAACATATATTTAAACATATTAATAATTAGAAATGATGCATGATATACAATTTGACACATATAGATAAAAAAACAAATGCGCTAATAAAAATGTAGCAACCTATATATATTAATCAAGCAACATTTAATAATATTATGAAACCAATTATCAAATATATAAATGATATAAAATATAATATAATATAAAAGATTTAATTCATATTAAAATATAAAATAAAGTGAGCAATTATTAACGAAATATACCTAAAATTTAAAAAATATTTAAAATAAGTTATGTATAACAATATAATATAAATAAAATATAAGGAAATATACTATAAAATAATAATAATATAATAAATATTTTGCATATAAAAATATGGTAAAGTAATCAATATATATAATATATATAAAAAACAAATTTATAATATTTATGTAATAAAATATATATAATAAAAGTATATATAAGAAAAATACATATTATAAATAATATTAAATAATAAGATATAGTATGTAATAGAAATGTATAAATAATTATAATGAGATATAATATGATGTATAATAATAATGTAACAAATAAATAATAAGATAAAAATATACAAAAAGGACCTAAATTAGATTTAATTAAGAAATTTGGGGGTTAATTCGTAAAATAATAAAATTCTGGGCCTGATTGAAATGCGCATTAAAATAGAGGGACTCGTTGGGCTATTTGCCTTAATCCCAAAACGACACCGTTTTCCCTAATACAGTTTTAAAACACTGTGAGGGCCAAATTGAAACAGAGTTGAAATATTTGAGCTGAATTTAAAAAAATAAAATGGAATTATAAATATTAAAAATTGCGAGTGGACCAATTAGGTAATTAACCCAATCTTCAAAAGCACACGGATCCTCCCCAGGTTATCAGGTCAACACGCGGATCCTCAGGTCTCAAAACGATGTCGTTTTAGGCTTGTTGACCTAAGCCAAAACGGCACCGTTTTAAAAGAGGTATATATATCAATTAAACCCCTAAAAAAGATTTTAAAACGTTTCTAAAAAAAAATTCAGAAATGCTCAAGCTTTGAGCTCGGCCTTCGATCGTTATGGCTCTGGCCGTCGGTCCTCGCATGCGCCACGCGCAATCACGAATGGCACCATGCACGGTGGTCGGAGGGTTAAAAACCCTCGTCCTTCCACAGGTAATCATTTTTCCTTTTTATATTACTAGTTTTTTTAAAAAAAAAACGATTCATAGATTCGTAACAGAGAAAAGAAATTAAAGTATGAGGAAAAAAAATCACCTTCTGAAATATTATTGTAAATGTTTCGTGTACAATGATTTTGTGATGTGTTTATCTCTATCTTTTTTGTGTATTCTCTCTGTATCTATCTATGTGTGTATTCGTCCCCCCCATTTTACAGACTTGAGAAAAGGCTTTATAGCCTTGATTTACTGCCTATTTTGGAAAGAAATCGAAATATTTCTCTGTTCTAATCTATTTACTACAATCTCGCTTTGATTTCCTTCCTTTTCTTGCAGGTACCCCGAAGATCTCGGTGATGGAAGGGTTGCTGGCGTTGATGGAGGCCTGAAGTCTGGTGGTGAGGATTCGTGGTGACGGTGAGGCGCTGATTACGGAGGCAAAGCCTTGAATGGTGGCCTCGATTCGGGAGCTGGACAGACGCTCCCTGAACCTTCCAGAACTTGTTGCGGCGCGTTCCAACCCTAGCTGGTAATTTTAGGTTTTGGGCCTCTGTTATTTGGGTCTGGTTTAGTCCTGGGCTAGGTAGGGTGTAACCGGTCTTAGGCATAGGCTTTTAGAAATGGGTCTGTAATGTAATGGGTTTGGGTCTGCTGGGCTGTAACCAGGTACACGGGTAATGGGTCTGAGGTATTTGATTTTGGGCCTACTATTTGGGCTTTGTAACCTGGACTTGGACTGTTTAATAAATAAATATTTCTTTATTTATCTATTTTATTTGGTTTTAAGGCCCGGTTAAATTTGGGCTATTACAGTAATCATGGTTGATCTTTTAGTTGTTGGAGCGGTAAAAAAGCTTAATAACCAAAATCACAACACATGGGCAACATGTATAAAGTCTTACTTGCAGGCTCAAGATGTGTGGGACATCTAACAGCTTAAAGAAGTGGAAGGCCAGTGCAGGCAAGGCTATGTTTGCAATTAAAACCACTGTAGAGGAAGAAATGTTAGAGCATATTAGAGGCGCTAACACACCAAAATAGGCATGCGTCACGTTAAAAGAATTTTTCTCACGAAAAAATGACACAAGGTTGCAGCTCTTAGAGAATGAATTGCTATTAATTAAGCAAGGAGATTTGGCAATCAACCAGTACTTCACTAAGGTAAAAACCTTATGCCGTGAGATTTCTAAACATGATTCTAGTTCTCGTATTGTAGATTCTAGAATAAGAAGAATCATCATTCATGGATTGAGACCGGAGTACATGAGTTTTTTTGTTGCTGCAATTCAAGGATGGCCAACGCAACCATCGCTTGCAGATTTTGAGAATCAAGAGGCTTTGGCAAAACAAATGGGTGGAGTCTGATTGCGTGATTCGTAACAAGTAATAAATATTTATAATAAAGATCAAACCTAGACTAACTATTATCACGACGAAAAGACAAGCGCACCTATCGAACAATAGTATAGTAATGGCAAGACCGGGATATCGTACCCAAGGGAACCAAAAGTACTAGTAATAATTATCTTTTTATTATTTAGCCTAGGAATAAAAGGGTTTGTTTGTTAAACTAATTATCTAAACTAATTAACTAATTTAATTGAAGCGAATAGAAAATTTGGAAAAAGACTTGAAGAAAAGCAATTGATAAAGATGACACCCAAGGAGGAATCCACCTAGATTTCACTTGTTATCTGACTCTGAACCAGACGATTTATTCACTTGACTTGATCCGTGAGACTCCCTATCCTACATTATTATCTCTTTCGAGACTAATAACGCCTAACCCTCAGTTGAATTAATTGAAATCTCTTTCTAATTAAAAGCCCTAGAGAAGCAGTAAATCGATCTATGGACTCCCATATTAGGTTTCACTCTAATCCGGCAAAATGTCGTAACCCTATCTCTAGGCGTTCGATCAAATCCACTTAATTATGCCAAATCTACTCTTAGGCAGGGTCTATTCCTCCTCTGGATAAGCACATTAAATCATGAGTCAATACCAGGAATATTAACTCAAGCATTAGAAACACATAATTAAGAACAAATCAAGTATTTATCATATAGTTCAGATAATAATAACAAGATCCATCATAGGTTTCATCCCCTTCGGGTATCTAAGGGGTTTAGTTCATAATGAAATAAGAGTACATCTCAAAAGTATAAAAATAACAAAACATGAAGAAAACTCTAAAACACCTGAAGAGATTCTGAGAGGGATCTTCAGTCTTGTAGTAGCTCTGACTTTTGGGATGGATCGTCTGGCTTCCTTCAAGTAATTCCTGGCGTGTGGTTCTGTGTTCCAGAAAAGTTCTGGAAGCGCCCCCCACTTAATAGGTCATACTTAGGGTGTTTATATAGGCTTTGGATTGGCTTTCTTCTTCCCTAAGTATCCTTTTTCCATGTAAAATACAATTCTTTGAAAAAGGGACACACACATGTGCCACGGCCGTGTGACGTGTTTGCCAAGCCGTGTTCGTTCCACTAAATTTCACACGACCGTATGGGTCAATGGCCAGACCGTGTGAATCGTGAAATCCTTGGACGACACCATCAACAGACATGGGTGTGTGAGCAGTCCGTGTGGCAAGGCTTAGGCCGTGTGATCTTCTTGATTTGATCCTTTTTGTCTCTTTTAAGCTCGTTTTTGGCTCCTTTTGACTCTTGGTGCTCTTCTGAGTACAAAACATGAAATAACTGGATTAAGAGCACTAAAATTCACAAATCTAATAGTAAATATCCATAAATATGCTAAGTATTTGGGGTAACAATATGTATAATTTGGCGTTTATCAAATACTCCCACACTTAAGCATTTGCTTGTCCTCAAGCAAAACTCTCATTTACTGCTAGAATTCATTCCTTTCAATCACATAATCATTACCGATAATGTAACAAATTATTCCACGGAGAATCATATAGTGAGAATTCAACCATAGGGGCATTAAATACCCCAAACAATCTAAATCGAATATTTTGATAATAAAATTATAGGTAATCTCCTTCCTCTAAGTAATTAACTTTAGTCCTAAATATACAAGAAATGACATCGTCACTAAGGATTCACTCAAATCACTCAAAGTGTTTAAGGTTCAAAATTAAGCACTCGATTGTCTAACATGAGATGTTATCACTATAGGCTTGCATGAAAATCAAATCTCCACCACTTGTAAATTATATGATACACAAATCAAAAGGTCTTTGCATGGTTGTAACAGGGTTTAGGTTACAGGTATGGATACAAGCTGAAGAAACAAAGGTTAGAATCAAGATGATTTCAATATATCACCCCACTATCAAAAACTTAATTACTGAATGACAACAAATATCTAGAACTATATTACATGAGCTCTCTTTTTCATGACAACTTTAGCTTGCTAAGAATTACAATAATAATACTGAGGTTAGTTTTTTTTTTAAGAACAAATCAAGTCAATACAATATAGAAGTTATACTCCATGATTCAGTAACAAAAATTGGTGATCATAGTGAGGTAACAATATTAAAATCAATCTCGATAAAGAGGGTCAAATTAAGTAAGGGGATTTCAATAATAATAATGGGTTAATGGGTCAATGATGAAGGTTAATCAATAAAGAAAAAGGGTTAGTAGGCTCAAAGGGGGTTCACTAAGGGTTTAATTATGTGGGAAGGCTTTTTATGGAGTAAGTGGGTTAAATCCTAAGTGTCTTTATCATCTCAGTATATCAAATCATACGTGTAATCTCGACATGTATAATCGAAGCAATTTCTAGAATAACAGTTCAATGTTGACACACTCAAACCATAAAAGAAGTGAGCAAGAAAGAAAGCTATATGCTCAAAAAGGCTCAAAAATTTTACCAAAAATTTGGGTTTTTGATGTCATTCCTGTATACTTAAGAATTTAAGATAAAACCTCAATTCAGAAAAATAATATAAAAAATTTAGTTCTCAAAATATCAACTTATCATGCTTAATTCTTTAAGGTCCTACAATCAAATAATCATGCATAATTCCCTTGGTCTAATTCATGACATATCAACAATAATTATAGATTAATCAGAATTCATTCTATCAATATAATGAGAAAATCACTTAAGCACAAGACTATATTCAGGGATTTGAGAATAATGCAAAAAGTTAGGTTTCATGTTTATGTTCACCCCTCCACACTTAAGATGTACATTGCCCTCAATGTACAAAGATAGACTATTCAAAGTAAAGAAAATCATAAGAGGGAAGGAGGTGAAATTCCTTGTTATATGGGTGCGGAGCTTGATTCTGAGGCTGTAGTGTTTGGGAAAGTAGTAGCTACCATTGTTCTTAGCTAGATAAAGAAATTAGGTTGTTGAACATGACATTCATTTTGTATTGTTCCCTATTTGTTTCCTCATTCCGTAAAATATTCCTAGCAGCTTGCTTAGAAATCTGTAGAATAATGAAGAGCTTATTAAGAGTTGGTGTGGAAGAGAGTGTAGTAGGATTACTTGTTAGAAATATCAGAAAAAAATTGAAGAAAGTAAAATTTACTAATATAGATATGTCTTTCATAAGAAAATAATAAAATTGAAATGAAATTAAAAATTAAGAATAAAAATAAAAATAAAGATAAAAATAAAAAGATAGGAGGATTCAATGATCTTCGTCAGTGGGGGCTTTAGGTGGTGGTGCTAGAGTGGCGATGTGAAAGTGCTGGCGTTTTGAAAAGAGGAAGAAGATGAACAGTGGTTTGCTTATATAGGGGAGGGTCACACGGCCTAGAGATACGCCCGTGTACTCTGAGAGTGAGCCCATGCTTTTCGAATTTTTTTTAATTTGGGTCGTGCCCGGCTACTATCCCACGCCCGTGTGTCTTGGGCGTGTGTGGTACACTGCCATATCGCACGGCTGTGCTTAGCTTCGTTCGCTTCTCCCACGCCCGTGTATATAGTACCACGCCCGTGTATTGTTATCCATGGTTTAATGGCACAAGCATGTCGCACGCCCATGTTAGAGAAATAGAATCGAGCCTTGCCCCTAGCATGCCCGTGTTTTTCCATTCCCACGCCCGTGTTCATCTATCAACCTCACCCACGGCCATGTCGCACGGCCGTGGGGATTTATTGCATCCCGTGTTTTGGAGAAATCTTTGCCCTGTTTCTACACGGCCGTATCACACGGTCGTGTCTCTTTCCCCTGTTTGGCCACGGCTATAGGCACGCCCGTGTGCCTGGCTGTATGTGCTAAAAAACTTTGTAATTCAAAGACTAAATTAATTGATTCGAAGTATGAGAAGTTAAAGATAAAGAAATCAAAATATGTTAGTGCTCGGGTTGCCTCCCGAGAAGTGCTTATATATAGTCTAAGCTCGACTTACCTCTCTGTTGATTTATCATGGTGGTTTGAGGAGTTCATACTCCTCGTTCCTGCTGTCAATCTTAAAATAAGGTTTTAATCGGGTGTTGTTTACCTTAAAAGTGCCGAACTTGGGATGACTCACCTCAACCGCATGAAAGTGGGAAAATACCGAGTACCGTAAGAGGGATCTCCTCATTTGGTGTGGTAGTGACAATGTGGGGATCTGTGGTATCTAGTAAGACTTTATCGCCTACCTTAAGTTGATTAGGAGAGGTATCCGGTTTGTTTTGGTGAAGTTTCGATTTATCATGTGTTCTCAGTTTGTGTTCTCGCCATTCGTCTAGCTCCTCTATCCTCAGCCTTCGTTCTTTATAGACGTCTTTGTTCTCTTCATGATAGTAGCGCACTGTCTCTGTTGTCTTGGTTCGAGGAGGTTCCTGCAAGGACGATTGAATATTAGTTTTATCATCAGCGGTGTTTTATAGCATTATCCACGAGTCTTAGAGGTTTTAACTGAGTCGCGTGCTTGAAGTGTTACTGCATCGTCACCTGCACGAAGTGTTAGCTCTCCTGTGCCGACATTAATAATTGTTCTGGCAGTTGCTAAAAAGGGTCGTCCTAAAATTAAAGGTACCTCGTTATCCTCATCCATATTTAGGACGACAAAGTCTACTGGGTAAATAAACTTATCAATTTTAACGAGAACATCTTCAATAATACCCTTAGGAGACCTAACTATTTTCTCAGCCAATTGTATGCTCATCCTAGTCTGTTTGGGTTTACCGAGACCTAGTCGTTTAAACATTTTATAAGGCATAATATTTATACTTGCCCCTAAATCAACTAAAGCATTATTCACAGATAAACTACCAATTAAGCAAGGAATAGTAAAACTCCCTGGATCTTTCAACTTGCTAGGTAGCTTATTCTTTAGAATAGCTGAGCAGACTGCATTGAGTTTCACATATGATGTAGCGTCTAATTTTCTTTTATTGGTCAGAAGTTCCTTTAAGAATTTTGCTGAGTTGGGCATCTGCGAAAGAACTTCAATAAAAGGTAAGTTAATATGTAATTTCTTTAAGAGTTTGGCGAACTTACCGAATTGTTCTTCCGTTCTGTCTTTCGTCATCGCTTTAGGATATGGCACATGAGATTTATAATTCGTACTTACCGGTTTATTATGACTTACCTCACCATCATTTTTGCTTTCCACATTTTCTTGCCTTGGTTTTGGCTCAGTCTCATCGCATCCTTCTTGAGTATCAATTGCATTGAGTTGTTCTCTTGGGTTTGGTTCAGTATTACTTGGCAAACTACCTTGTGGTTGTTCAGAAATTAATTTGGATAGTTGGCCTATCTGAGTTTCGAGTTTTTGAATTGATGCTTGTTGATGTTTGAGTGTTGTCTCAATATTCTGGAAGCGAGTTTCTGACACCGGGATGAATTTGGATAGCATCTCTTCAAGGTTTGATTTCTTCTCTTGTTGATAATGTAGCTGTTGAAAACCCTGAGGATTCTGTAGCCTTTGATTCTGTTGACCACCCCAAGAGAAATTTGGGTGGTTCTTCTAACCTGCATTATAAGTGTTACTATAGGGGTTATTCTGAGATCTAAAATTATTGTTACCCATATAATTGACTTGTTCCTCTTCGGTTGTAGGATTGAATGATGGGTATTCTGTATACACGCCTCCGTAACTTGAGTCACACCTCATTATTGGATGTACCTGCGTAGAACCAAGTAAACCATCAATTTTCTTATTTAGAAGTTCTACCTGATTAAAGAGCATGGTGACCGAATCGATGTTATAAACACCGGCTGTTTTCGTTGGCTTTGTCCTCATAACTTGCCACTGAAAGTTATTCAGTGACATCTCCTCTATAAATTCATAGGCATCTTCCGATGTCTTATTGTTGATGGTTCCGCCAGCAGCTGCGTCAATCATTTGTCTTGTTGAGGGATTCACACCATTGTAGAACGTTTGAACTTGCAGCCATAGAGGTAACCCATGGTGAGGGCACCTTCTCAATAGATCCTTGTATCTCTCCCATGCATCGTAAAGTGTCTCTAAGTCCATCCGCACAAAAGGAGAAATATCATTACGCAACTTAGCTGTTTTTACCGGTGGAAAATATTTTAATAGAAATTTTTTGGTCATTTGCTCCCAAGTGGTAATGGATCCTCGTGGTAGTGAGTTCAACGACTGTTTAGCTTTATTCCTCAGTGAAAAAGAGAATAACCGAAGTCGAATGGCATTATCAGAAACACCATTAATTTTGAAAGTGTCACACAGTTCTAAAAAATTTGCCAAGTGCGTGTTGGGGTTCTCATCCTGCTAACCATCAAGCTGAACAAATTACTGTATCATCTAAATCGTGTTAGGTTTCACTCCAAAATAGTTAGCAGCAATAGCAGGTCTAACTATACTTGACTCAGTTACTATAAAATTAGGTTTAGCATAATCATACATAGTACGAGGAGTAGGATTCTGATTTACTAATTCAGCGGGAATGGCTGGTAGTAGCGGATTGTCTTGATTTTCAGCCATCTCTTCAGTAGTAGTTGAGATATCGTCCTCTTGCTCTTTCTCTGTGTATCTTAAGCAGCACTTGATTTCTCGTCGGTTTCTACGAGCTGTACGATCAATTTTCTAGTAAAAAAGCAACGGTCCTGACGGGTTTCTTCTAGTCATACACTATAAGAACCTGCTAGGAGAAAGAAGAAGAAAGTTAGTAAAATAAAAATAGAAATTAAGTTAAATTGCAAGAAAAATAAATGGCTAAAGTAATAAAAATTAAGTGTTCCTAATATTTCAGTTCCTCGGCAACGACGCCAAAAACTTGATCGCGTGATTCGTAACAAGTAATAAATATTTATAATAAAGATCAAACCTAGGCTGACTATTATCACGACGAAAAAGTAAGCGCACCTATCGAACAATAGTATAGTAATGGCAAGACCGGGATATCGTACCTAAAGGAACCCAAAGTATTAGTAATAACTACCTTTTTATTATTTAGCCTATGAATAAAAGGGTTTGTTTATTAAACTAATTATCTAAACTAATTAACTAATTTAATTGAAGCGAAGAGAAAATTTGGAAAAAGACTTGAAGAGAAGCAATTGATAAATACGACACCCAAGGAGGAATCCATCTAGATTTCATTTGTTATCTGACTCTGAAGCAGACGATTTATTCACTTGACTTGATCTGTGAGACTCCCTAACCTACATTATTATCTCTTTCGATACTAATAACGCCTAACCCTCAGTTGAATTAATTGAAATCTCTTTCTAATTAAAACCCCTAGAGAAACAGTAAATCGATCTGTGGACTCCCATATTAGGTTTCACCCTAATCCGGCAAAA
Organism: Gossypium anomalum; assembly: GCA_025698475.1. Classification (NCBI taxonomy): domain Eukaryota; kingdom Viridiplantae; phylum Streptophyta; class Magnoliopsida; order Malvales; family Malvaceae; genus Gossypium; species Gossypium anomalum. The sequence goes on from CM046957.1 coordinate 64,025,053, forward strand.
TGTCGTGACCCTATCTCTAGGCGTTCGATCAACTCCACTTAATTATGCCAAATCTACTCTTAGGCAGGGTCTATTCCTCCTCTGCATAAGCACATTAAATCATAAGTCAATACCCGGAATATTAACTCAAGCATTAGAAACACATAATTAAGAACAAATCAAGTATTTATCATATAGTTCAGATAATAGTAACAAGATCCATCATAGGTTTCATCCCCCTTAAGTATCTAAGGGGTTTAGTTCATAATGAAATAAGAGTACATCTCAAAAGTATAAAAATAACAAAACATGAAGAAAACTCTAAAAGTCCTGAAGGGATTCTGAGAGAGATCTTTAGTCTTGGAGTAGCTCTGACTTTTGGGATGGATCGTCTGGCTTCCTTCAAGTAATTCTTGGCGTGTGGTTCTGTGTTCCAGAAAAGTTCTAGAAGTGCCCCCCACTTAGTAGGTCATATTTAAGGTGTTTATATAGGCTTTGGATTGGCTTTCTTCTTCCCTAAGTATCCTTTTTCCGTGTAAAATACAACTCTTTAAAAAAGGGACACGCCCGTGTGCCACGGTCGTGTGACGTGTTTGCCAGGCTGTGTTCGTTTTGCTAAATTTCACACGGCCGTGTGGGTCAATGGCCAGGCCATGTGAATCGTGAAATTCTTGGATGACACCCTCAATAGACACGGGTATGTGAGCAGCCCGTGTGGTAAGACTTAGGCCGTGTGGTCTTCTTGATTTGATCTTTTTTTTCTCTTTTAAGCTTGTTTTTGGCTCCTTTTGACTCTTGGTGCTCTTCTGAGTACAAAACATGAAATAACCGGATTAAGAGCACTAAAATTCACAAATCTAATAGTAAATATCCAAAAATATACTAAGTATTTGGGGTAACAATATGTATAATTTGGCATTTATCAGAGTCTCAATCAAAACTGAGGATGTGGCGCTTTTTAGTGGAAAGAGCAAAGAAAAACCCAGGTATAATGTCAGAAGCAAACCAAGAAAGAATAATGGCAAATCAGAAAGTTATCATGGGAGTTCTCAATTTGGAGAAACTCAAAAGTGTAGTAACTACAACAGCCGATTCAACCAGAGGAAGAAGTTTGATGGTAATTGTTATAATTAGGAAAAAAAGGGTCACATTGCCAAAGACTATTGGTCCAAGAAGAAAGTTGTTGAGAGTAATACAATGACATCTAAAGGAGATGTTCAGAGTGATGATGAGTGGGATGCTGAAACATCATTTACTGTGGAAGAAGAAGACTTGACACTCACAGTAACAACTTCCTAGAAGATTTACTACAAGAATAACTGGATTGTTGACTCTGGTTGTTCTAATCACATGACTGGTGATTAACAAAAGGTTTAAGATGTTGCAGCGTACAAAGGAAATCATGTGGTGGTAACGGCTAACAACTCAAGGTTACCTATCACCCATGTTGGTAAGACAACTATCGCACCTCGATTTAGTTCTGATCCAATGTTAATTCAAGGTGTTTATCATGTGCTTGGCATAAAGAAAAAGTTATCATCTGTGGCACAATTAACATCTGCAGGCCACCATGTTTTGTTTAGTTTACAAGGTGTAAAGGTATTCGAAAATATTAAAGTCTTAGGAACACCAACCATGGAAGTGAAGAGAATAGAATCTGTCTATGTGATGGTTGCAAAAATTGCTTATGTGGACAAAACAAAGAAGAATGAGACAACAGATTTGTGGTACATAAGGCTTGGACACGTCAGCTATCACAAGCTAAAAGTTATGATGAAGAAGTCAATGCTAAAAGGTCTTCCTCAACTTGAAGTGTGAGATGATACTGTTTATACAGGATGTCAATTCAGTAAGGCGCATCAGCTGCAATATGAAGAATCTAAGTACAAAGCAAAGGCTCCATTAGAGCTAGTTCATTCTGATGTATTTGGGCGTGTCAAGCAACCTTCAATTAGTGAGATGCAATATAGTGTGACTTTTATTGATGATTTCTCAAGGTATGTGTGGGTTTTCTTTATGAAAGAAAAATTAGAGACATTTTTCAAGTTTAAAAATTTAAAGAAGTAGCTGAAGTAGAGGTTGGTAGAAAAATTCAATGCTTACGCACAGATAATGGCAAGGATTACACATTAGATGAGTTTTCTACCTATGTAAGAAATAACAAGATTGATCATCAATTCACATGTGACAACACGCCACAGCAAAACGGAGTTGCTGAGAGGAAGAACTGATATCTTGCTGAGACGTGTCGGAGTATGCTTCATGCAAAAAATATACCTAAAAGATTTTGGGCAGAATGTATGAAGACTGCTGCTCATGTTATTAATAAACTTTCAATACCAAAGCTTGGTTTCATCTCACCCTTTGAGGTACTATGGGATACTAAACTTGTTGTTGGTCATTTTCAAGTTTTTGGTGTATTTGCTATGTATTTATTCCATGTCATTTAAGGAGAAAGTTCGATAAGAAAGTAATCCGGTGTATCATCGTTGGATATGATAACCAAAGGAAAGGATGGAGGTGTTGTGACATTGTGACTGACAAATGCTACACATCATGCAATGTAGTGTTTGATGAAACTTCTTCTTGGTGGACTCCACAACAAGTGAAGTTGCCAGATTCTGAAGTAAAAGAAGATCAACCCCAAAGGAAAATAGAGGACCAGTTTCTTGAGATACAACCAAGTCATGTAGCTAATGAAGAAATTGGAGACAATGAAGTTGTTGAGACAACAACAAATCCTTGGTGAAATGGTGTTCAACAGAGGCAGGAGGCCGAAATCAATCCAGAGGGTGAAGAAACTTTGCAGCCACAACTTAGAAGATCAACCAGATTTCGTAGGTAGAATCCAAAGTATGCTAATGTACCTGTATCTAAGGAAAAACCTTTTGTCGAGCTAAGAACTTATGAAGAAGCGTCTCAAGATTCTGAGTGGGTAAAAGCAATGGAGGAAGAGATTACTGTATTGAAACAAAACCAGATTTGGAAGCTTGTGCCACGTCCACCAGATGTGAAACCCATATCTTGTAAATGGGTTTATAAAATAAAGTATCATCTTGATAGATCAGTTGATAGGTACAAGGCTCGGTTAGTTGCAAGGGGATTTTCTCAACAATATGGATTGGACTATGAAGAGACGTTTAGTCCGGTTGCAAAGATTGTTACTGTTCGAGTTCTCTTGGCTCTTGCTACTAGCAAAGATTGGAAGTTGTGGCAAATGGATGTGAAGAACACTTTTTTGTATGGAGAGATAAATCGTGAAATTTGCATGAATCAACCTATTAGATTTGAGAGTGGAAATCATCCTAGTTATGTTTGCAAGTTAAAGAAGGCATTATATGGGTTAAAGTAATCGCTGAGAGCATGGTATGGTAAGATTGCTAAATTTTTAACTCAAACTGGTTATGTTATGGCTCATGCAGATTCTAGTTTGTTTGCCAAAGTTAGTGAAGGGAAGTTGGCAACAGTGTTAGTGTATGTGGACAATTTGATAATCACTGGAGATGATAGTGAAGAAATCTACCAAGTTTGACAAAACTTGTCAGTCCGCTTTCAAATGAAGGAATATGGCCAACTTAAACACTTCTTAGAGCTAGAAATTGATCATACAAAAGAAGGCATGTTTCTTTGTCAAGAAAAATATACAAAAGATTTGTTGCAGAAATTTAGAATGCTCAATTGCAAGACCATCACTATACCAGTGGAACCAAACACCAAGTTTTGTGCTCATGAAGGGAAAGACTTGGAAGATAGGTTGATGTACCAGTAACTTGTAGGTAGTCTCATTTACTTAACTTTAACTCGACCTAATATTTCTTATATTGTTGGGGTAATGAGTCGATATATACAGAATCCCAAAAAACAAAACTTGGAACTAGTTCGACGAGTTCTAAGATATGTGAAGGGTACTATTGATTATGGTATTCTAAATAAGAAAGGTGAGGTTTGCAAACTAGCTGGTTATTGTGATACTGACTATACAGGGGATCACGATACACGTCGATCAACCACTGGCTATGTATTCAAGTTTGGTTCAGGGACAATTTCTTAGTGTAGTAAAAGACAGCCAATTGTGTCCTTATAGACAACAGAGGCAGAATATAGAGCAATAGCTATGGCAACCCAAGAAAGTACATGGTTAGTGCAGCTTTTGGAAGATTTGCACCAAAAAGTTCATTATGTAATACCCCTCTATTGTGAAAATCAGTTAGCTATTCGTTTAGCAGAAAATCCGGTGTTTCATCCAATGACCAAACATGTGAAGGTGCACTACCAATTTGTTAGGGAGAAGGTGTTACAAGAAGAAATTGAGTTGTCCTATGTCAAGACTGATAACTAGGTTGCAGACTTGTTCACGAAAGGCTTGAGTACAACTAAGTTGGAAAATTTTTGCTCACAACTTGGGATTGTGAAAAGGTTTGAAGTTGGCGTTGAGGGGGAGTGTTAAAGTTCACCACAAACTCAGTTAGTGGCCTAAAATCTTGGGCATATCAGCAGATGAAATATTCAAATTAGTTTTAATAAAGTTGTTGAATGGTTAGCTAAAATCATGGTTTAATATCTGATTGTGATTTTGCTTCTGAGTTATCCCATTTTTTAGCTAAAGTTGTTGTAGTTTCAGCCTATACAATGGATGTAAATCAGTGAATAAAAAGTGTCTTGAGTTCTTATTTTTCATTGAGTCTTTTGTATACAATTCATAAAGTGTTATTGAGTGAGTTTCTTTTGTTTTTTTTTTTCACAGCAAATCTTCCCATTTAGTCTAACATGTATGAACCTGACAAAATTAGAACCAAGCTCGATGATAAAAGCTTTTGTTGTATTTTTTTGTGAGTTAGTGAAGAATCAAAGGTTTATAGACTACATGATCCAATTTCATAGAAGATCATTTTCAACAAAGATGTTCTATTTGAAGGAAACAAGAATTGTGTTTGGGATAAGGAACATAAAGAATCTATTGTGTTTGATTTCAAATAGGGAGATTGTGATGAAGAAGTAGTTCCTGTTGTTGAGATTGAAGAAGAGAATGATTTCGACCTTGATGATCAAGAGGAAAATCTGTCCTTTAATTCTCTATCTGAAGGTCACTATTTAGCTATGCATCAAGAAAGGAATAGGGCACCACTAGTTTGGATGAAAGACTATGAAACAGATGAAGGTTTCTTTAGAAAAGAAGCTGATATGGTTATGTATGCTGCTATTGATATTGACCCTATTCACTTTGAAGATGCGATGAAAAGCAAAAAATGGAGGCAAGCCATGGATACAGAAATAAAAGCAATAAACATGATTGACATATGGGAATTAATAGATTTGCCTAAATAAGGAAAAAATATTTGAGTTAAATGAGTTTATAAGACCAAATTTGATGAAAATGGAAAAGTAAATAAACACAAGGCTGGACTTGTAGTGAAGGGGTATGCCCCACATCATGGAGTGGATTACATGAAAATTTTTGCCCCTATGGCACATATGGAGACAATTCAGTTGGTAAATGCATTTATAGCTTAAAGAGTATGGTCCATTTACCAGCTTGACGTAAAGTCTACATTTTGGCACAGTGAATTGAATGAAAATGTTTTTGTGGAACAACCTTGTGGTTATATCCAAAAAGGCAATGAGCAAAAAGTTTACAAGTTGAAAAAGGCACTTTACAGGCTTAAGCAAGCCTTGCAAGCATGGTACAGCTGTATAAAAGTATATTTCATGAAAATATGTTTTGAAAAGTGTGACTACGGTTCTAATTTATTCATAAAGACAAAGAAAGATGACAAAGTATTTATAGTAAGTTTGTATGTCGATGTTCTTATTGTTATCAGTAACGATAAAAGATACAACTTACTATAAATACAAAGAAAGATGACAAAGTATTTATGATAAACCGCAATTTATACATATTTTTATCCCTCGCTTAACATGTTTATGAATGATTTCTCCTTAGATTTGGTGAATTTGATGCTCCTAATCCTTTAATTTCATGTTTTATACTTAGGTGAGCATAGAAGGATGAAAAGAACGAGAAACGGGCCAAAAACGGAGAAAATAGGCCGACAAGGGAAAACAACACGGCCTGGACTTCCTCACGCGGGTAGCACACACGCCCGTGCCAATCTAACAAGCTCGACCACGGCCCAAATCAACCTCAGCACGCCTCGACCACGGCCTGAAGTATTCGCACACGGTCGTGCCACACGGGCGTGTCCCTGCCGAACCCTAGCTAAGTTCCATTTGTTAAAAGGGCAAGTTTTAGGGCCTTTAGGCATTCTAAAGCTTATTTAAACACCCTAGAGGAAGACTAAATGGAGATGGAGAATAGGGAGTGAGGAATTACTCCAAGAAAGCCAATTGGTCCATCTCAGAAGCCGGATTCATCATCAAGACTGAAGATTTCTCCTCAATTTCCCTTCAGGAGTTTTGGGTTTTCTTTATGTTTTGTATTCTTTATTATTCTGAGATGTTTTCTTATTTAGTTATGAACTAAAACCCCTAAATATCTAAGGGGGATAAAGCCTAAGACGAATCTTGTTATTATTTTCAGAATCGTATGATAAATATTTGACTTGTTCTTAATTATGTGTTCTTAATTCTTGGTTTGGTTTTTCAGGATATCGATTCAAGTTAACGCTCTTAGTTGGAGGATGAATAGTCCCTGGCTAAGAGTGACTTTGTCATAATTAAGCAGAGTTGATTGCGTGCCTAGAGATAGGGTGACAAGATTTTACCGGATTAGGGTGAAACCTAATAAGGGAATCTATAGATCGAGTTAATGCAACCCTAGGGTGTTAATTAGAGAAAAGTCTCGGTTATTCAACCTAGGGATTAGACGTTATTAGTCTTGAATAGGGATAATAACATAACTTAGGGATTTCTAAAGAACAAGTTGAATGAATAAACCGTTTAGTTCGGAGCCAAAATAACAAGCAAAAGTCTAGGTGGATTTTTCCTTAGATATTATCCTAAATCAATCGTTTTTCCCAAAAGTACTTTCCCAATTCTATTTTCTACAACTTCTTAGTTTAATTAATTAGTTAGTTAAAACAAACCCCTTTATTTCTTAGGTTAGATAATAAAAAGACAGTTATTACTAGTACTTTTAGTCCTTTGGGTTCGACAATCCGATCTTGCTAAAGCTATACTACTGTTCGATAGGTACACTTGCCTACGTCGTGATAATAGTTAGTTTCAAGAACGATTAATTATAAATTTATAAAACTTATCACGAAAAATCACAATCAATTTATAACTGTATAAAAGTATATTTCATGAGCTTAAAGTATTTATGTCGATGATCTTATTTTTATTAGAATTCAAAGATTCCATGAAACATGACTTTGACATGACAAACCTTGGAAGGATGAGATATTTACTTGTTTTGGAGGTCTTGCAAGGATCAAATAGAATCTTTATTGGTCAAAAGAAGTATCCTTTGGAAGTACTACAAAAGTCTGGGATGGATAAAAGTAATTTTGTCAATAATTCAATAATTTCTAACTTTAAGCTCATGAAGGATGAGGGAGGAGTTAAGGTAGATAAGACTTACTACAAACAAATTGTGGGTAGTCTCATGTATCTCACAACAACTCGATCAAATATGATGTTTGTGGTAAGTTTTGTTAGCAGGTATATGAGAATCTCATCAAGCTTCATTTACAGGCGACAAAAAGTGTTGAGGTATTTGAAAGGTACAACTAAGTTTGGAATTTTTTATAGGAAATGAGGAGATAATGAACTTTTTACTTACATAAATAGTGATTATGTTGGAGATTTGGAAGACAAAAATGCGCATTAGGCTATGTCTTTCTATTAAGCTCGAGAGTAGTATATTAGTATTAAAAAAACAACCAATAGTAAGTTTATCTACTACAAAGGTTGAATTTATTGCTCTTGCCTCGTATGCATATCAAGCAGTTTAGTTCAAACGAGTTTTGCAAAAGCTGGATTCAAATCAAGGCAAGGCAACTATTATTTATTGTGATAATAATTCTACAATCAAACTTTAAAAAGAAAATCTCACAATGCATGGTTGTAGCAAGCACAAAGATGTGCGGTTTTATTTCTTACGAAAGCTTACGAAAGATGGTACAGTGAAATTGGTGCATTGTGCCACACAAGAACAATTAACAAATTTGATGACTAAACCACTCAAGATGGATGCCTTTTTGAAGCTAAGAGAACTTTTGAGAGTTTGTTCTAAGTCTAAAGTAAACAAATTGCTTACAACATTTAGTTTAAGGGAGGAATTGTTAGGATTTGGTTAGTTTTTAGTTCATAAAATCCCAATTTTATTGGGATTCTCTCTTGTTACTTGATTGTGTTTGTTAGTCAAAATATTTAAACTTAGGTTATTTTTAGCTTGGTTTGTTAGGTAAGCCTTTATATAAAGGCAAGGTTGTTTCAGTTTAATGCATCAAATTTTCTCCATCAATTCTTTTTCTCTCATAAATTCTCCTCTAATTTACAACAATTCCAAGCAACCATCATTGATTTCATGATAAATCTCCTTCAAGGTTCTAAATTACTTTTAATTTAGTAATTTATTTTTAATTATTGTAATCAGATTTTTGTTTCCTGCTTTGGGAGGGTTATTATTTGGCTATGACATTGGTGCCACTCTTGGTGCTACAATATTTTTGAAGGTGCTTTAATAGATTATCGTTTTACTTGTAGCCTTATCAAATTAACCTGCCATTTTTCACTTAGCATTACCTACATTGGAAGATTTATTATTGTATCTAATGCAGGGGTGAAGCCAAAAAAATTTTAAAAGATTAAAAATGTAATTTTTAAAAGATAAAATCAAAATTTTATATTTTTAGGAAGGGCTAAAGTATAATTTTACATTTACTAAGGGACCAAAATGATTTTTTTTTCATTTTAGTTGATAACATCAGTCACCAGAATTTAGTGGCATTATTTGGTTCAATCTTTCAACTGTTCAGCTAGGTTTGGTGGTTTGATTTCTTGGTGATACTTGAAGAATTGATGCATCATTTGTGGAAATTTTCATTTCTTTCAAAAAATATGTTATAAATGCATATTGGCTTAAGTGCAGGCCAGTGGTTCTCTTTACGGGGCACTTTTTAGTTTCTTTCTTGTCTATCTATTTGCTAATTTTCACGATACTCTTTTATTCAACTTCTTCATCATAATTAGAGCTTATAGGCATGAATTTATCTTAACAAATAAATTTCATTTTCGCATGAAGGAAGGAAGAATGAGCTTATTACTGCTGCTCTACCTACTATATGTGTTTTGTGGTCTGCTGACTGGTTCTGCTCCAACCTTACTGTTCTCTTAGTAGGATAGCTAGTGTATAGCACCAATATCAGACTAGTGAGCTTCTCAAAATCAACTGCTGGTGTTTTTGGAAGATTTATTATGATGTGCTTAATTGTAACATATCGCATGATGCCATGTGCCAAGTCATACATGGGGGCTCCGCTCTACATAGTAGAAACTTGCCCATCTCAAGTATGCGGTACAATAATATCTCTAAAGGAAATATTTGTAGTTTTAGAAACTTTGGTGAGTTTCTCTAAGATGCTATATTATTACCAACGCTATCAAGCTCTTCTGAAGTGTAGATTTTTCTGTAGTTGGGCTATTTAGCGGGAAGCTTCCAAATTAAAACTGTTTAAGGGATGGCGATCCATGTACCAGTAATCAAGTATAATGCTCCGATCGTAGTAGTAAAGGGAATAGGAATGTGGAGTCTCCCATCATTACCACGCTGATTAATTCTCAGAGTGGCTGAAGGTAAAGGATCTTTAGAAAAATATAAGAGAAGGCCACCACTGTCCTGAGCAAACTATGGGGTCGGGCTCTAGGCGATGAAGCATCCGACAAGCTAATATATGATATCCTAATCTTCTTATAGACTACCTATATGGACAAAGAAGCCGAAGTAAATTTCTAAGAGAAATTTCATAGGCTAAGTTTGAAAGCCTTCATAATTGGTGGAGGTTTAGTCCTTTTTCAACAGGTGTCTCTTCCTCCTCGCTTAACCATACTGTTTATTTATCTATTAGTTATTATTTATATTCTTTTTGGCAAACATAAGGATACAAAAAAAGGGAATGCTAGGGCAGAATTTTATGTCTAAGGGGTTGATTTACAGCCTAATTATGATACATAACCGACCAACTGAGTGTTCTGTATTACGCTGGTCCAATTCTACAAGTAACCGGTTATTGAATGGATCATATATGATGTAAATTATCAAAACGATATTTAGCATATATAAAATTGTTTCTCCAGAATGCTGTATTCTCTGTGGCAGCTGATGCTACTCGCCTTTCTATTGTAGTACGTTTGTTCAAGGTTATACTTAATAGTTCTTGTAATTTAACTTTGGAATCAAGGGTTATCAAGTTAACTTCTTCCTCAAGTTGATTAAGTACTGTTAGAAATATACATTCCTGTAGTTACTAATGACTTGGATAGCTGTTGCAAAAGTTGATGATATTGGTAGAAGACCTTTGCTGATGGGAGGTGTTGGTGGGATTGTATGTAACTTATGCCCATCATTTCAGTTTAACCGTTTCGAGCCTCTAATATGCTAGTTCTCATGGAAGTTCTTATTTTCCATTATGAACTTGGTTGCATTGCAAGCCCTTTCCTTGTTTCTGCTTAGTGCTTACTACCAATTTCTTGGAGAATACCATTTTGTTGCTGTAGCTGCTCTACTTCTCTATGTCGGTTGCTATCAGGCTGGTATTCTTTTCATTTGCTTGTTGAGTATGTTTCTGAGAGCATTCATATGCTTTCCTTGTCAGTGAGATAAAGTTAATCCGACAAGTTTACCCTATAAATGGTGTTGCATATATCATTTGGGCCTAGCAGTTGGCCACTGGTGATTTGCAGTTCTCACCAACTTCGGTTCAAACGTCATCCTTACATTCGCGTTTTCACCGTTGGAGGTAGTTGATTCTTTCAAAGTTGTTCTCTTACCATTTTTCATGCTTTCAATTCAACTTCAGTGTTTATGATTTTGGCATGAGCTGCTAGTAGAGGTGTGCATGGGCCGGGCGGCCCGAAGGCCCGCCCAAAAAATGGGAGGGTTTGGGTAAAAATATAGGCCCGAAAAATGGGCTTGGGCAAAAAAAGAGGCCCGTTTAGAAAGCGGGCGGGCCTCGAGCAAGATTTTTGGCGGGCTGCTGCCCGCCCGCCCGATTTTAATATTAAATTATTTTTAAATTTTTTATTTTAAATTTTAAGTAACTTTAGTTTTTTTTACTTTAGGTTTTTTTATTGTTTTTAATGTTATTTTGATATTGTAAAATTTTTGTTATTAATATAATTTAGTTCTTAATTTAGTTCTAATTTATTTCAATTTTTAATTTTAATATAATTATTTTTATTATATTTTTAATTTATATATTATTTTAAGAATTATTTTAGTCCCATTTTTTTAATATTTTTTATGTTTTAAATGCATTTGATTTATTATATTTTAAAGTTTTTATTTAATAAAAAAGTAAAAAAATTTAATATGCCGGGTACTGCCTGCAACTCAGCCTATCATTTTTTTCTCGGGCGGGCTTGGACAAAATTCTAGGCCCATATTTGGTAGGGCGGCCCGGCCTGAAAACGGGCCGAAATTTTTATGGGTCGGGCGAACCTGACCGACACAGCCATGCACACCTCTAGCTGCTAGGAGAAGAAAATCTTTTCTTTCTTTTCCGTGGTATCGCTTTTGTTCGTGGTACTCTACGTCCTGTTAGTATGATTGAAAGAAAGTTAGTTAGTTGTTAGTAACAGTTAGTAGCAGTTAACTAGCAGTTAGTTTGTTAAGAATGTACAGCCTCTCTATAAATGCATGTATTTACACTACGAATGAGATATCTTGTTTTCCCTATCTTCATGCTACTGTAACTCTTGTAGTTTACAGCATAGTTCAACATGGTATTAGTTGTTCAGATTATTCTAAGGTTGGTACTTTAAGTTCTAGTTGATTCATGAGTTTCTCATCGAGTCCGTTGCAGTCCAATCTGCTGATCCCATGATAGCGTCTGGTCTCACTGATGGTGTTGTAGACAGTCGATTCTTCTTCACCAAGAGAGTCAGTGTTCTTCTTGATGATTCCAACTATCTTTTATGGCGGCAACAAGTTCTTTTGGTTGTCAAAACTTATAAGCTTCAACGATTTCTTGATCTACGTACTGTTCCACCATCTCAAGAAGTTCCAGGAGAGGATGGTGTGCTCTAAGAAAATGTTGAGTTTACTCGGTTTGAACAACAAGATAGTGCCATTGCTTCTTGGCTTTTGTCTTCGGTAAGTCAATCTGTCCTACCTCATCTCATTGGCTTGGGTACGAGTGCACAAATTTGGAATACTATTGTGTCTCTCTATGGCAGTAAAACTACATCTCGACTGATGTTTTATCGTCGTGCCTTGCATTCACAACGCAAGGGGGATCTTACTATGAAAGAGTTCTTAATGAAAGTTAAGTCATACTGTGATAATCTTGTTAGCTGTGGAGAGATTATCAGTGAACATTAGCATGTCACTGCGATTCTCAATGGGTTACCATCTGAGTATGAGTTTGTCATCTCAATAATTGTGGCTAACCAACTTCCCTACAGTGTTCAGAATGTCACAACCATGTTAATAGATATTGAAGCTTGACAGCAAGTTATAATGACTGAGGTTCGTGCTTCAGCCAATTTGGTCTCCCAGCAACCATCAGACTCAGTCAGTAACAGTCATTCTCTGTCCTATCGACCCTCCACTGCTCGAGGTCGCGGGCGTGGTCGCTGTTCTAAAGGTCGTGTTCAGTGTCAGTTGTGTGGAAAAATGGGACACCTTGTTGATCGTTGTTATCATCAGTTTGATGCTTCATACAAAAGCACAGGCTACAGGTCTCCACTACAGGCAAATGTGTGTGTTTATGGTCCTGGTTCACCTCTTTGGATGACACCCTCTGTGCCTATGATACCCTCTATGGTTCTATCATCTCCTACAGCTTGGTCTCCTCAGTCGGGCTGGGCTCCTTCATCAGGCTGGTCTTATCAAGCAGCACTTAACCCCCATGGACAAATCCTTTTGTGGGCAATCCCTTGCAAACAGCTAATGCACCTACTTCTGTTGCTCCACAATCTAATGTTTTTCTAGCCACAGCTGAAACAGTAGGTGATAACACTTGGTACCCTGACTCTGGAGCGACACATTACCTTACTCACTCGGCTTCTAACCTTGGTGATAGTTCCTCCCACAGTGGACCAAGTAAGGTCTATGTTGGAAATGGTAATGCCCTACTTGTTCTTTGTTCTAGTCAGTCATCTCTGTTTACTAGAACACGACCACTTTACATGAAATCTTTATTGTTTACTCCTGGAATAACCAAAACCTGCTCTCTGTGTCTAAATTTACATGAGATAATCAAGTAATGTTTGAGTTTCTACCTACACGATGTCAAGTGCAGGATTTGAAAACCAAGAAGGTGCTTCTTCATGGCTCGGTGCATTATGGTCTTTACAAGCTGCATTTAAAAGTTGCTGCAAAGAATGATCAAGCTACACCCACCGCTCATTGCTTCACTGCTAGTAAACATGTTCCTCTAAGTGTGTGGCACTCTAGGCTAGGGCACCCTTGTAAAAGTGTTCTGCTCAAAGCTTTACAACAGTGTAATGTATTAATTGATACCAATAAAGAAAATTTTACTTGTGTTGCATGTCACCTTGGCAAGGAACATAAGCTTCCTTTCTCCAATTCAGTATCTACATATTCTGCACCTCTACAGCTGGTGGTAGCAGATGTCTAGGGACCAGCTCCGGTAACTGCCAATGGATTTTAGTATTATGTGGCCTTCACTGATGCTTACACTAGATACACGTGGGTTAATTTTTTGTGTAGGAAGTTCGAGGTTCTTACTGTCTTCCCCCAATTTCATAAGCAGGCTGAGAGAGTACTTGGGTTGCAACTTCGAACTATACAGACAGATAGGGGTGAGTTTCAAGTGTTGAAGCAATATCTTACTCAGCATAGAATTACACAGCGACTCGCATGTCCTTACACCTCCGCTCAAAATGGCTTGGTTGAACGCAAACATCGTCAAATTGTTGAAACAGGCCTTTTCATGCTGGCACACACATCTATGCCTATTACTTACTGGAATGATGCCTTCAGTTGTGTTGTTTATCTTCTGAACAGGTTACCTTCAGCTCCCTTAACCTTTATCTCTCTATAGAAGAAGCTGTTTCAAAACAAACCAAGCTACTCATTTTTTAGAACATTTGGCTGCCTTTGCTTTCCAAATCTCAGGCCATATAACAGTCATAAACTTCTGTTTCGTTCTACTCTTTATACCTTCTTGGGATATTCACCTCTTCATAAAGGGAATATGTGTCAAGCTAGCAATGGTAGAGTCTATGTTTCCTGACATGTCACCTTCCATGAAGATGTGTTTCCTTTCGCGAGTGTCAATACCAGTCATACCTCATCCAAGTCACACCCTCAATATAGCTCAAAGCTACTTGTCTTATCACCCAGTCCCTCTCAACAAAGTCAATCATCTCGTGTTAACCTACCCGTCACAGATTCCCAATCATCTACTCCAATCACTTTGCCTCTAATAACCAAACATCTCCTTTGTCCTTCGCTAGCTTTTACTGCCCACATACAACCATCCTTTAACATATCTAGCCCACCAGTTTCTATTCCACCAACAGGTACTGTCCTAGCTATTATTCCTCACAACTCTCATGCAATGGTCACTCGCAGTAAAGATGGCATATTTAAGCCAAACGCCTATCTGAGCACCATGACCTCTTCAACACCTGACACTCCTATTAACATCCACGCAGCTATGGCCCATAAGAGTTGGGTCGATGCTGTTCATGCTGAGCTTTAGGCTCTTGAGCGTAATAATACTTGGACTTTGTGTCCTCTCCTTCCCCATCGCAGAACCATTGGTTGTAAATGGTTATTTAAAGTTAAAAAGAAAGCTTATGGCACTATTGATTGCTAAAAATCTAGGTTGGTTGCCAAGGGGTTCTTACAGCATGCAGGTATTGACTTTCGAGATACGTTCAGCCCAGTGGTTCAAGCAGTTACCATAAGAACTGTTCTTGCTGTTGCAGTGATAAAGAAATGGCAATTGAGACAGCTTGATATCAATAACGCGTTTCTAAATGGGGAGCTGACTAAGGAACTTTTCATGTATCAACCTCCTGGGTTTGAGGTGTTCGACTCAACTGGTCAGAGGCTAGTCTGTCGCCTCAACAAAGCATTATATAGTTTACGCCAAGCCCCTCGTGCATGGTTCCATACACTCAAGCAGTATTTAACTGACAAGCTTGAGTTTTATGCTTCAAAAGCTGATCTTTCCCTGTTCATGCATAATTCATCTGATAGTCAACTACTGCTTATAGCTTATGTGGACGATATAGTCATCAGTGGCAACTCCGATACAGCTATAGATAGTGTGGTTATGCAGCTTCATAGCAAGTTTGACTTAAAGACATGGGCAGACTCAATTTCTTTCTTGGCATAGAAGTTCAGAATACATCCCAAGGACTGTTTCTCAATCAGAGAAAATATGTTCATGAGATTCTAAATAAAACAGGGATGACAGGTGCTGCTGCAACACCAACACCCATGGTGGGCACGCCTAAGCTGGTGGCCTCTGATAAGAGTCAGAATTTTACAGATGGTCATCTTTATAGAAGTACTATGGCAATGCTACAATATTTGTGTATTACAAGACCAGACTTATCGTTCTGTGTTAATAAACTGAGTCAGTATATGAACTCTCCCAGTGACACTCATTGGAGAGCAGTTAAATGTGTCTTATGCTACTTAATTGGGACATTAGAGCATGGGTTACATTTCTCACAAGGACAGTTCAAGCTTGTTTGTTACTCTGATGTAGGCTCGGCATCTTTGATTGAAGACAAAAGGTCCACTACTGGTTATGTCATCTACCTCGTGGAAAATCTAATAGCTTGGTGCTCCAAGAAGCAAGCTATGGTTTCCAGATCGTCCTCAGAAGTAGAATACTGCAATCTCGCCAACTGTGTGTCGAAATGCTATGGGTTAAACAGCTTTTGGAAGAAATTGGTGTGGTCTTAGAATAGGCACTAGTGGTCTGGTGTGATAATACTTCTACTGTCTCCATGTCTGCAAACCCAACTCATCATGCAAGAGTCAAGCATGTTGAAATTGACTATCACTTTGTTCAAGAGAAAGTACTTGATGGAACTCTCCAGGTAAACTATGTTCCATCAGCCAATCAAGTTGCTGATGTCCTTACAAAACCATCACACCTAAAAAATTTACCGGGTTTCGACATGCTCTTCGAGTCACTTCAGGCAATACTAGTGTCAGCAATGATCTTCAGGAGAAGAAAGAACTAGGAGAATGTTAGTATGATTGAAAGAAAGTTAGTTAGTTGTTAGTAGCAGTTAGTAGCAGTTAACTAGCAGTTAGTTTGTTAAGAATGTACAGCCTCTCTATAAATGCATGTATTAACACTACGAATGAGATATCTTGTTTTCCCTATCTTCATGCTACTGTAAAAGATCGTGATTTTTCGTGATAAGTTTTATAAATTTATAATTAATCGTTCTTGAAACTAACTATTATCACGACGTATGCAAGTGTACCAATCGAACCGTAGTATAGCCTAAGCAAGACCGGATTGTCGAACCCAAAAGAACTAAAAGTACTAGTATTAACTGTCTTTTTATTATCGAGCCTAAAAATAAAAAGGTTTACTTTAATTAACTAATTAACTAAACTAAGAAATCACAGAAAGATAAAAGCGGGGAATTACTTTTGGAAAAACGATTGATTTAAGACAATACCCAAGGAAAAATCCACCTAGACTTCACTTGTTATTTTGACTCCGAATCAGATGATTTATTCATTTAACCTGTTCCGTAGAAATCCCTGAGTTATGTTATTATCCCTATTCAAGACTAATAACGTCTAACCCTAGGTTAAATAATTGAAATCTCTTTCTAATTAACACCCTAAGGTTGCATTAACTCGATCTATGGATCCCCTTATTAGATTTCACCCTAATCTAGCAAAATCTTGTCACCCTATCTCTAGGCGCGCAATCAACTTCGCTTAATTATGACAAAGTTACTCTTAGACAGGGACTATTCATCCTCCAAATAAGAGCATTAACTTGAATCAATATCCTAAAATACCGAAACAAGAATTAAGAACACATAATTAAGAATAAGTTAAATATTTATCATGCAATTCAGAAAATAATAACAAGATTCGTCTTAAGTTTCATTCCCTTAGGTATTTAAGGGGTTTAGTTCATAACTAAATAGGAAAACATCTCAGAAGAATAATAATGCAAAACATAAAGAAAACCCAAAACTCCTGAAGGGAAATTGAGGAGAGATCTTCAATCTTGATGATGAATCCGGCTTTTGAGATAGATCAATCGGCTCTCTTGGAGTAATTCCTTACTTCCTACTCTCCGTCTCTTTTAGTCCTCCTCTAGGGTGTTTAAATAGGCTTCAGAATGCCTAAAAGCCCTCAAACTTGCCCTTTTCCGAATAGAACATAGCTAAGGTTTGGCAAGGACACGCCTGTGTGACACGCTCGTGTACGATTACTTCAGGCCGTGGTCAAGGCTGAGAGATCAACACGCCTGTGATGAGGTTGGTTTAGGCTGTGGTCGAGCCTATTAGAATGGCACGGGCGTGTGTTCTACCCGTGTGAGGAAGTCCAGGTCGTGTTGTTTTCTCACATCGGCCTATTTTCTCCGTTTTTTGCCCATTTCTTGTTCTTTTCACTCTCCTATGCTCATCTAAGTATAAAACATGAAATTAAAGGATTAGGAGCATCAAATTCACCAAATCTAAGGAGAAATCATTCATAAATGTGTTAAGCATGGGATAAAAATATGTATAAATTATGATTTATCAGTAACTCTTGTAGTTTACAGCATAATTCAACACGTCCCATAAACAAAAACATCTAGTGATTTATTGTTGCACGAAAAGTATTGCAACAAGCTATGGAAACAATGAACCACTTACATTTACGGAGTCTTGTTCAGAGTTGAATCTACGAATTAAACCAGCACAACCGATGTAAGAATTGTTTATGTGAATTCACTTGACCAAACAATTTCACCTGCAGAACTTCACTTTATTCATAAAGAAATACAATAAGGTCTAGATTTGCACTAGTCAGAATGTTCCTCCGAGTAGTGAAGTGATCGTGATTATTCGTAATAAGTTTTATAAATTTATAATTAATCGTTCTTGAAACTAACTATTATCACGATGAAGACAAGTGTACCTATCGAACAGTAGTATAGCTTTAGCAAGACCAGATTGTCGAACCTAAAGGAACTAAAAATACTAGTATTAACCGTCTTTTTATTATCTAGCCTAAAAATAATGGGTTTTGTTTTAATTAAATAATTAACTAAACTAAGAAATCATAGAAAATAGAATTGACAAATTACTTTTGGAAAAACGATTGATTTAAGACAATACCCAAGGAAAAATCCCCTTAGACTTCACTTGTTATTTGATTCTGAATCGGACGATTTATTCATTCAACTTGTTCCGTAGAAATCCCTAAGTTATGTTATTATCCCTATTCAAGACTAATAACGTCTAACCCTAGGTTGAATAATTGAAATCTCTTTCTAATTAACACCCTAAGGTTGCATTAACTCGATCTATGAATCCCCTTATTAGGTTTCACCCTAATCAGGCAAAATCTTGTCACCCTATCTCTAGGCGCGCAATCAACTCCACTTAATTACGATAAAGTTACTCTTAGATAGGGACTATTCATCCTCCAAATAAGAGCATTAACTTGAATCAATATCCTAAAATACCGAAACAAGAATTAAGAACACATAATTAAGAACAAGTTAAATATTTATCATACAATTCAGATAATAATAACAAGATTCGTCTTAGGTTTCATTCCCCTTAGGTATTTAGGGGATTTAGTTCATAACTAAAAAGGAAAACATCTCAGAAGAATAATGAATACAAAACATAAAGAAAACCTAAAACTCCTGAAGGGAAATTGAGGAGAGATCTTCAATCTTGATGATGAATCCGGCATCTGAGATGGATCAATCAGCTTTCTTGGAGTAATTCCTTACTCCCTACTCTCTGTGTCCTCTTTAGTCCTCTTCTAGGGTGTTTAAATAGGTTTTAAAATGCCTCCAAGCCCTCAAACTCGCCCTTTTCCGAATAGAACTTAGCTAGGGCTAGGCAGGGACACGCCCGTGTGACACGCTCGTGTGTGATTACTTCAGGCCTTGGTCAAGGCTGAGAGATCAACACGCCCGTGCTAAGGTTGTTTTAGGCCGTGTTCGAGCCTGTTAGAATGGCACGGGCGTGTGTTCTGCCCATGTGAGGAAGTTCAGGCCGTGTTGTTTTCCCACGTCAGCCTATTTTCTCCTTTTTTGGCCCGTTTCTTGTTCTTTTCGCTCTCCTATGCTCACCTAAGTATAAAACATGAAATTAAAGGATTAGGAGCATCAAATTCACCAAATATAAGGAGAAATCATTCATAAATATGTTAAGCATGGAATAAAAATATGTATAAATTACGATTTATCAGTAACTCTTGTAGTTTATAGCATAGTTCAACACGTCCCATAAACAAAAACATCTAGTGATCCATTGTTACACGAAAAATATTGCAACAAGCTATGGAAACAATGAACCACTTACATTTACGGAGTCTTGTTCAAAGTTGAATCTACGAATTAAACCAGCACAACTGATGTAAGAATTGTTTATGTGAATTCACTTGACCAAACAATTTCACCTGCAGAACTTCACTTTATTCATAAAGAAATACAATAAGGTCTAGATTTGCACTAGTTAGAATGTTCCTCTGAGTAGTGAAGTGATCGTGATTATTCGTGATAAGTTTTATAAATTTATAATTAATCGTTCTTGAAACTAACTATTATCACGATGAAGACAAGTGTACCTATCGAACAGTAGTATAGCTTTAGCAAGACCGGATTATCAAACCCAAAGGAACTAAAAGTACTAGTATTAACTGTCTTTTTATTATCTAGCCTAAAAATAATGGGTTTTGTTTTAATTAACTAATTAACTAAACTAAGAAATCATAGAAAATAGAATTGGGAAATTACTTTTGGAAAAACGATTGATTTAAGACAATACCCAATGAAAAATCCACCTGGACTTCACTTATTATTTGATTCTGAATTGGACGATTTATTCATTCAACTTGTTCCGTAAAAATCCCTAAGTTATGTTAT
This sequence comes from Gossypium anomalum, assembly GCA_025698475.1. Taxonomy (NCBI): domain Eukaryota; kingdom Viridiplantae; phylum Streptophyta; class Magnoliopsida; order Malvales; family Malvaceae; genus Gossypium; species Gossypium anomalum. Next base: position 64,045,269 of record CM046957.1, read on the forward strand.
TATCCCTATTCAAGACTAATAACGTCTAACCCTAGGTTGAATAATTGAAATTTCTTTCTAATTAACACCCTAATGTTGCATTAATTCGATCTATGGATCCCCTTATTCGGTTTCACCCTAATCAGGCAAAATCTTGTCACCCTATCTCTAGGCACGCAATCAACTCCGCTTAATTACAACAAAGTTACTCTTAGATAGGGACTATTTATCCTCCAAATAAGAGCATTAACTTGAATCAATATCCTGAAATACCGAAACAAGAATTAAGAATACATAATTAAGAACAAGTTAAATATTTATCATACAATTCAGATAATAATAATGAAATTCGTCTTAGGTTTCATTCCCCTTAGGTATTTAGGGGATTTAGTTCATAACTAAAAAGGAAAACATCTCAGAAGAACAATGAATACAAAACATAAAGAAAACCCAAAACTCCTGAAGAGAAATTGAGGAGAGATCTTCAGTCTTGATGATGAATCCGGCTTCTAAGATGGATCAATCGGCTTTCTTGGAGTAATCTTTACTCCCTACTCTCCGTGTCCTCTTTAGTCCTCCTCTAGGGTGTTTAAATAGGCTTTAAAATGCCTCCAAGCCCTCAAACTCACCCTTTTCCGAATAGAACTTAGCTAGGGCTCGGCAGGGACACGTCCGTGTGCGATTACTTCAGGCCGTGGTCAAGGCTGAGAGATCAACACGCCCGTGCTAAGGTTGTTTTAAGCCATGTTCGAGCTTGTTAGAATGGCACGGGCGTGTGTTCTACCCGTGTGAGGAAGTCTAGGCCGTGTTGTTTTCCCACATCGGCTCATTTTCTCCGTTTTTGGCCCGTTTCTTGTTCTTTTCGCTCTCCTATGCTCACCTAAGTATAAAACATGAAATTAATGGATTATGAGCATCAAATTCACCAAATCTAAGGAGAAATCATTCATAAATGTGTTAAGCATGAGATAAAAATATGTATAAATTACGGTTTATCATGAAGGATGATGGTTCCTTGTATAAGCTTAGGTCTAGCTTAAAATGGTGATGGAATCATTCTCCTTAAAACATGGATAAAACATCAACTTGAATACCAATCCCTTAATTTCCTTGGTCCAAGTTCCTTTAATAAAGCAAACTACAAAGCCCATAATTTTTTGACTCTCCTACGTCTAGTTTTCTTTTGCAAAAAAAATCCTATTTTTTATTGTTACTAAAAAAAAATTAAGTTAATGCATTTTTCTAAATTTTAGAATTTAATTTTTTCACTTTTTTTTAAAGAATTTAGTCTTTTACTTTTTCAAATTTTAAAATTCAGATCATGTATTAATATTATTATTGTTAAATTTTTATTGCAGATGTACGGAAAAAAAGTTGTCCAACACTTATACAACATTGAAAACAAATACTCAAAATATTTTGTAATGTGACAACATCATGTGTAACAAACAAAACATTAGCAGATTAGACACACACATATCACTGTCTTGTGATTTTTGTCTGTCTTGCATTGCACTCCACCCACTGCTTAAAAAATCTAAAACCAGAAAAAGGAGATATGAAATCACAAGTTGGAAACTGGAAAATGGAAAATGGAGCGACCCTTGCCCTTATTGAAAGGTCAACTTTTCTTATCTACTTGTTCAGCTGCCCTAGATTTATATGATGTATTCATGACTTAGTAGATGATGATATAAACAAAAATGGCTCCAAATTAATTTCTTTTTTTAAATTACTTCTAAACAACAGCAATAATATCGTTATTAGGTAGCCAAATTTGTATTTCAGTTATCATTTTAACATTTTACCGATAAAGATGAAGTCTTAATTTGGTTGGTATCAATAGTATTATCAATATAGAATGACGTAAATTTAAGTACGTTCAAAATATTTATTGTTTTATTTAAGGGTTAGAAGGAATTATTGGTAATTCTAGTTATTGTATATAAAAAAAATATTTACCAATAAAAATTTATCATGTCTCTAAATTCATGCCATGTCCATAATTTTTTCTTTTTATCCTTTTTAAAACAACAAAATTACTATATGTTAGAAAATTTATCTCTTTGTTTCAATTGAAATTATTTTCTTTTACAATAGAGAGATAAATTTGCTCTTCATCTCATATATATATATATATATATATATATATATATATATGGATCACCGAATAGTTTATTATGGACTACTATAAACAACAGATGTAATGTTTTAATATTAATTTTTTTCTTTAAAATTATATTTAAATAAATAATTATAGAAAAAAAGGAAAATGAAAGTAAATGAAATGAAACTTAAAGAAAGAAAATGATATATGTGTATATTGTTTGTACAATTATATTAAAGAGAAACAAGTAAAAGAATTTTCACAATTTTTATTTGGTTCAACAATGGAAAGGAAAATATTAATTATAAATGATATTTTCCAATTATTATAAAATAATTTGTAAAAGATTAACATAATAAAAATTTTATTTTAAGAAATTTGCTTTTATTTAGTCAGCTTTTCTTTAAATTGAGATACACAAAAATCTGAGTGTTTTAAGAATACACAAGGATATTCAATTCTCTTTACTTTTCCTTTGATAAAAAAATATACCAAAAGACTTTCTTCCCTTAATTTAGTCCAATTCAAACATAAGTATTAAATAGAAAGACAAAAAAATGCACTTCGAAGATCAATCTGAGTTTTTTATTTATTACTCTCGGTTTTTTTTTTTTTTAAATGTCTTTTTCTAATTTTTCCTCTACGCTTATGGGTATAATTTTTTTTAAAAAATTCAAATACAATGAGTTACAGCCTCCTCATGATTAAAGAGGAGAAAGTGTGCTTTTGTGGACCTCTACCTTTAAATCCCATAGAAAAAAGAAAAAGAGAGAGAATCTTAGCTGAAAAAATTGAGCTCGACACTTGATGTTATTGTGCATTTCAATTCTTAAAAAAATTTCTTTTAGCCAAACCCTAATCAATGGAGTTATAATAACTTGTTATTCTGTTCAATGTTTCAGTGTTTGGTTCTGACAAAAATCTCGACTCTTTGTTTTGTAAGAACAAAGCAATCTTGAAACTTACTTTATTTAAATTGATTATTCCCTTTTTATTATATAACTAAAGAATCTTTAATGTTCGTTTCACGGTTTATAATATTAGCTTTTTAAAATTTATGATAGAACGAACAAAATCTATTGGTATACACTAATATGATTGATATCAACCAAAGTTTATATTGAAACGAAACCTAGACTTTGTTTTTCGATTTAGGTTTATTATCAAAATGAGCATTCTGTCCGATACGAATGATATTGGTACTAAGTTGACTTTATATTATTTATTAACTAAGGGTTTCAAAAGTTTAAAATATCTTAAAGTTTGACAGAATTTAAAGAATTACTTAATAAAAGGACCCCTACAAAGGGGATTTTATCGTGAGTTCTAAAAAATCATTAAAATTTTTAACTTATATCAATACTAAAATTTTCAAAAAAAAAAAAAAAACATTGAAAATTTTGATAAACCTAAGAAATTTTGCTTAACTTTTTTTCCAATGAAAGAGTATAAGCCATAAGTTGAAATACATTGGCGCCGAGGAAAATCAATTCTCAAGGACAGAGTCAATCACTTGCTATTTTTTTCGCTATTATAATTACAAAATGAAATTTAACCTTAAAAAGAATTCAAAATTAATTATAATAAAAAATTAGCATACGGTTCACGTCTTTGTGTCTGTCCTTAAATTATGTTTAAGTTCAGATTTTGACTCACATAATGTTGCTTTTGTAATCACAATAAAAATATTTTAAAATTTGAAATTTCGGATTGAAGAAATCATTTTAGGCGGTAAGTAGGAAGGATAGTAGGGATTTCTTTAGTTTTCTTTGAAAAAGAAACAAACGAGCTGAACTGAGTTTAGTTAATTAATGAAACCTCGACACTACGGATGTTACCATCATGTTTCTCAATCCAGATTCTCCCCCCTTTAAATTTCAAAGTCCAAGTTAATAAATAAAAAACCCCACATTTTCCCTCGATCCAAGGGTTTAGAAATCATTACGTTTGAGTTCTCTTTAAAGTATAAAAAAAAAAAAAAAAAGAGAGAGCATAAATTGAAAATTAATATTAATATTTACGATAAATTAAAAAAACAACAATAATAGAAATTAAAAAAAAAAAAAAAACCTCGACTAATTTGCATGTTAAACGTGCAGAGAAATATGTTTGTTTTCACTTCAACATAATCTAAATGCTACCAATTACTTCAAGTTTAAGTCAATTGAAAAAGGATAAGAAGTTTGATTAAGAAAAAGTAGAAAAAGCAAACTAAAAAGAAAAGGTCACAATGTCATAGTATTTCCTTTTGTTCCATGAGAAAAAAGAAAAAGGAAAAAGAAAAAAAAAAAACAGAGTTTAATAATTCAATAATACACAAGTTAATGTCAATTACCAAGTGAATTAACAAGTTAAGACTGTAGTTCCTGGAGTTGCTCTAATGTCTAATCTAGGTAAAAGATGCTATCATCTAAATCAATTCAAGAAAGCAATAATACCCTGAGAGTGAGAGGCTTGTTTCTTCATCTCTTTGTCAATTCTCATTCATAACTGGAATTCTCCACCTATATATACTCCAATAATTCGTAACCAACCATGTCTTTCTGTCTGTCCATAACAACAGCACCCCATTCATCAAAAAGAATTTAACAACATATAAAGAAATCAGTGATCAGCAAACATTAAAAAACTATGGTTTCTTCATCAGCGTAATCCAAGAGCAATCTGCAGCAAAACCCCTTCAAAAATGGCTTTGGTAAATCGGTCTGTATGTGGCTACAAAAACTAGTAACACGGGGGAGAGAAGAGACAAAGAATATGCTAGCCAAGTGCAATGGCAATGGTTAATGAAGCAGATAGTACTATGTTCAAAAGTACTGCATAAAGCTAGATGAAGCAAATAGCTCAAAGATTGTGCCGAGGCAAGTACAGGCTCCAATGTGTAAAACTAAAACTACTCGGAAAAGAGATCAATTTCAAAATTATAAATGAACTTTGATTCAATATTTAAGATAGTACACGAATTTTGATTTAATATAATTACATATTTTATCTTAATTCAATTTTTACAAATTACTAACACAGTTAATAGAAGTACTAGGTCAGTTAATGCTGCTTATACTAATTCTGTTAAACCATTCTTGTGAAAAAATGGCCGAAAATACATACATAACTTTACACAAAGTCCCAATATATTGATTTTGTTTAAAAAATAAATCATGTATGCATACTAAGGCAACTTTTAAAATTATTCAACAGAGTTACTTAAGTGATCTTATTTATTAATAATAGAACAGTGAAATAATTTGATGAAATTAAAGGATTATATAACTTACAATCTTACATGAAGGTTGATAGTGGATTCAACGACCTAAAATCAAATAACCTAGGACATCCCTTTTATGTTTACCTCAACTCATGCACAAACAATAATATTTACCAAATATGAAAATAGTTCAACTTATTAATTTTTTTAAAATTAAATTAAAATCAAAATTCATATATAATGTACAAATTGCACGCTAAGTCTAGACAATCATACGCAATTTAAAATGCAGAACAGGCATCAATTCATAATACAGTAACATAAAAACAGAGCTGACTCCTTTTCCTCTAGATGAGCAAAAACTGTCACACCCTTACTCGGTACCAGCAATTAGCAAAATAATGTAAGCTCAATCGCTTTCCATTCTGAAGACTCCCAAAAACACCCATGATGCAAGTTCCAAAGTCAACAGTATTGTATAGCACAGAATATCTCAAGATTACTTATAAGAACCAAAATTTCAAGCAAGTTAGCATGGTACACGTTTAAGTTTATAACTAATATTCAACCAGTCAATAAAGCTGAAAAATCATATTCTAAAAGTGAATAAAAGAAAGAAAAGAACCGACCTTTGTACAAATATCGAGCTAATTTAACTTATCATTGGGAGCCATATGATTGGGATACGACATGACCGATCCATATTTATTCCCACCAGACCAATCTCTGGGCTGCATCCCATACGAATTTGCCTCATACCCATTCTGCGGGTGACGATATCCTCCTTGATGCATACCCATATGTCCATACATCGGCATCGCTACAGGCACCAAAGGTGCCCCATAAGGCATCGGTATAGGCATCCCCACATGCCCATTGCCATTCGCACTACCACCAACAACACCACTCCCTCCTCCGCAGCCGACGCTTCCACTCTCATGAAGACTTTGTGGCACCGGCGTTGATGCAAACAGCTGATCGGAAGCCGTTGGTCCTTCGTTGCTTAACCCTTGCATTCTCTTCAAGTAAAGCCTGTATTTCTGCAAATGACTGGCGACGTTCTCGCGGGTCAAGCCTTCTACATTCATTAGCTGCATGATCGTTTTGGGGACAGCGTTTTTTATGCCTAAATGGGCCACCACGTCTACGAATCTCTTATGCAGCTGCGGCGTCCACACTAAACGCGGCCGTTTCAATGTCCTCGCTGATGGATCCTCCGAATTCTCCGTTGTCCTAACTGCCGAATCCGCTTCCTCCGCGATAACGATATCCGTCTTTCTCATCCTCTTTGGTTCGGATCCGGAACCCGAACCCGATCCGTCACCTTCCGCTTCAACTACCATCGGGTCATTAAAAGAACGGAGATTGTTATTATTGTTGTTTTTATTGTTATTTGCGGTGAAGAAGTGGGCTCCACTTGACCGGAGGGAGGAGAGGGTATCCTGAGAAGCGCGGTTGACATCGTGAGCAGTCCGACGAGGCTCCGGCGAGATGCTGAAAGCGGAGGCGAGTTCCGGCGGGATTAAAGATTGAGATAACGGAGTTAAATCATCGCAGTCAGGTAACCCTATTTCCCATTCGAGAACTCTTTGGTCAACATCATCTTCATCGTCAACGACGGTGGTGTTGGCCGTCGCGGTAGCGTCTTCGTCGTCTCCGCCGTTAACTTCGAATTCACTCATCTTCACTTCTTCTCCCATGTTTTTTGCCTTCAAATTAACGAATTTTCAAATTATTGTTGCTTGGATCGGAAAGAAAAGAGTAAAATCTAAAATGATTTTCAGATATTTGCGTGAAAATCGGGCGGCTGTTTGGGAGGAAAGAAAAAATAAATGAAAATTTTCTTTCTGAGGGAAAAGAAAGGAAATTGAAAAAGGAAAAAGTGCAAATTTTGGTTCCAGATCGGTCTGCCAACGTGGACGACTTAGCCAGATATTTTTGATCCGCTAAATATCTCTACATCTTAAATATCAAAAATCAGGGATCGTCCAATGAATTTTCGCCACGTAAGTGATTGGCTGGTCGTACGGGTGGAACCGGTCGTGCTGGATCGTTGGTGGTGGGGATTGTTTTACGAAAATGGACATGATTTGGTTGGAAAAGAGACGGCCAAGTAAGTAAAGTTGGTGCACTTTTGAGGGTATTTCTGGGAATAAATTACCCGTGGGCTTTCTTTCTTTATAGCGGACTAACCAATAGGAGAAGAGAATGATGGTGAACAGCTGGGATGAATATTGGACAGCGTGGAATATTGCGAGCCGTTAGATGGAAAACATTGAATTATCAATGGGTTTACCCACTTTACGACCAATGTTCTCTTCTACAAAACATAAAATCGATCTTTTCTCTGTCTCTTTTTTTTTTTCCGAATCCTATTTAGATTTTTTGGATGGAGGTTTAGTTTTAGTACGATGTACTTAATTTTATATTATATCATACTATAAAATTTAATTTTATCATTATTGCTATTTTTACATTAACCGCATATAGACGTATCATTCATCTAAAGAGACTCTAAATTTGATATCGAATTGGGTCAAATTCATGATTATTTAACTTAAATGTGGACACATTCAAAATAAAATAATTTTTTGAACTGATTACAAGCGTAGTGAGCCAAAGACCAAAGCGGATCCTACCATATATGTTATGCCTCATTCATTGAAGGAAGCTTTCAGAAAAGAAAAGGGATTACTTAGGAAGAAAAGCCTATTTCATTTTTCTTTACAATTACTTTCATTCCATCACTGATTTAAACATTACTTTGGTCTTTTTGGGCTTTTATTATGAATAAACAAATCTAAATAATTGGATAAACAACCTAACTAATCACCTGACTATTACTAAAATTTTAGTCAGGACTCAAAATTATCAATTTTATTTTTTTAGTCCATTTCCATTAAATCACTAACTACACTGTGATGTGGCCATTAAATACAAAATAAAATTACACGAAATTTTCATGGAATTTATTGGAAAAATTAAAATCTAAAACTCACCGTTTTGGGTCCTTTAAAACCAAAAATTTGTAGCCCCGACTTCATCTTCTTCCATTGTAGTGAAAACCCATGTGTGGAATTCCACAGCAACAAACCCCAGGGCTTGACCCTTATCATCAAAGAGCTGCCATTGACCTCAACGAATTCCCTGGTTGAGTATAAGGTTACTGTCGAAATCCCATAGGAATTTGTTGAAGAAAAGAGAGTGTAGTGGTAGAATTTCACCACCTTTGGCCCTTTCTAAGAAGAATGGGGCTTCAGTTTACAAACTATAAATTTTTGAAGAGTAGAAATTGTAGGAGTGTCATTAAACCTATAAATTTACTATATTCATGTTGATTTTGCTTTGTATATATCGCAATGGTTGTCTGCGTGTTTTTTTTAACCTAATAAATAAGCATTGTAAAGAAGTGACGACATTAAATATTATCTTATACAATGGATGGAAGATCCCCACATTATTTAATCAAAGATTAGGTTGCTTAAATAAATTAAGCCCAGCCACTTGTGGTTAATTAAATTAATTCAAAGTTTGGTTCACAAACATCGATGGAATAAATAAAGTAACTAATTTAGATGGTTAAACATTTTTACTAAATTCTTGGGTTTTTTTTTTTTTAAATTCATTTAATAATTGAATTTGGCTATCATAGTTTGTAATTGCATACAGGGTATGTTTGGATAATCCTTATAATTGGTAAGTCTTATTAAATTACACTTTTTAATTTTTAGGGGAAGGTAAGAATTTAAATAATTACATCCAAAATAAATTTTAAAAAAAATATTTTTTATATAAGTTTAAGTTATAAATTTTCTATATTATAAGTATGAACATGTATAAATATTTAGAGTTGTTATAGCCAAAAAATTATTATATTCTAAATCTTAAAAATATATATTATAAAAATAATTTATGTGTATTTTATAAAGTTATAATCAAATATTATATTATTTAAATCCTATTTTTTTATAGTTAAAGATTTAGTTATAAAAAATAATTTACATGTTATAAAAGTGTTATAATATATTTATTTATAAAAAGTTATGGCCAATAAATATGGATATAACTTATTTATGTGTTCATGCTCTATATATTATAAAAATAATATTCTTATTCATAAAAAGGTGTTATAATTTTTTTATCATAACTTATTTATAAAAAAATAAATTTCTAAAGTTATGAAAAAAAAAACATTTTGTTTATAAGAAGAGTTATGAAACTATTGGACATTTTATAAAATTTTTTGTTATAAAAGTTATATATTATCAATTTTATATTATTTTTTACATAATTTACATATTATAAAAAAGGTTGTAACCTAGTATAACCTAGTATAATTCTTTCTCCAAATTAAGTTTATATAAGTTTTTATGATTAAAGCTTTAGACTATTTGCACCATGAACCCAAATATTATGTAGATGTTATTATGCAAACATAAAATATTTTCTTACACCATATCGTGGAATATGATACCATTTGAGAGAATAGAGCTACATACAAGCATCAAAGGTTGTTCACGAACTCTTTAATTTGATACAATTAAGACTTCATAATCTGGTTGAGAGGACATTTGTTGTTTTCTCATATTAACTACATCACCATATTATAGAATAAAAAAAAATAAGGTTGAATTGTATTAGCATGTTGCATACTTTATAGCTTCATTCATAGATGGATTTGGGATGATCCATACTTCAAATAGCACATGGAAGAAAGAGATATTGATAATTTTAATGATACATATTCAAATGAAAATGATGATGCACTCGGTCAAGGACCAATATTTGATGAAAATAAGTTTATGTTAAATATTAAAGAGGGAATAACCCAACAATTATGGAACACTAGAACAATCAGATAAAATTACATATGATGTTTATTTTTCTTATTTTTTATTAGTAATTGTATTATCAACTATTTCTTTGAACTAGCTTTATAAATATGATGATTTGATTTTAATTTTTGTTACTTGTTTAGAAATTTTTTATTGCACTAATAATTTTTTATAGTAATTAATATTTTTAAAAATATATAAATTATTTAATGATGTCCACAAAACCAACTAAAAATTCAACTAAGGCAATTCAACTAAGGCAAATGCACCTATTAATTAATAGTATAGCTACGGTGAGTAAAGATATCATTCCCACGAAGACTAAAAGTACTAGTAATTATTTTTTTTTATTTAACAGATAAATTCGAGTGATTGATGGAAAAATAAAATTAACTAAATTAATTAACTACGAATGCGACAAAGAACAAATCAAGAAAATAACCGATTGACAATGAAAAAGCGAAACAATACCCAAGAAAGAATTCACCTAGACTTCATCTGTTACTATCAATCTAAATTACGCAATTTCTTCACTTAGTAACTTGATCCGTAGAAATCCCCAAATTATGCTAATATCTCTCTTCAAGAATAAGAGCAATTGACTCTAGGTTGATTAATTAAATTTTTTTTATAATTAAAACCCCTATTATCTCATTAACTCGACCTATGGATTACTCTATTAGATTTTACTCTAATTCGGTAGATTTATGTCATCTTATTTCTAGGATTGCATGCAACTCCGCTCAATTACACTAGATCTACTCTTAAATAGGGTCTATTCCTCCTCTGATTTAAGCACATCAAACATGGATCAATTGTCTAGAAATATTAAACCAAGAATTAAGCACACATAATTGAGAACAAGATCTCAGTATTTATTGCGTAAAATAGAAATCAAACGACATAATTCATCATAGGTTTCATCTCCCTAGGTATTTAGAAAATTAGTTCATGCTAGCAAATAAAAACATCCAAAATACAATATAACCACAAGAAACAAAGAAACTCATGATAATCTCCAAAGAAATCAAATGAGAATCTTTAATCTTGACGGAAATCTGCTTTAGATTCAGATTTAATAATGTTTTTCAACTTGTTTTCTTGAATATTCTACGAGGGCTCAATCCTATCATCTTATTTTTGTCATATATAGGTCCTAGAATGCTTGAAAAACCCTAAAAATCATGTTGTTTGGCTATTCGAAGTACAATTCGTGAAATTGACACGGCCTGCCACATGGCTTACGGCAACCCGTGCGGAATGGTCCAGCCCACGTGGCCCTTATACCTTGCTCCAATTTTTCGATTTTCGCTTGGTTTTCTCTCCTTTTGCTCAAAAATGCTCTCCTAAATATAAAAAAAAATGAATTTAAAGGATTAGGAGTATAAATTTCACCATTTACACCGAACAATTACCCAAAAATGCATTAAGAACAGAATTAAAACAAGTTACTTTTAGCACTTATCATGTAACTGTGTAAATTACAATTTGTACTACCAAACATGACAGAGAATTACAATGTAATTATACTCTGTCAACCAAACACGTTTAGAAAATTACAATTTTTTGTAATTATTAGCTCAGTAATTACACTTTCATTCGATTATTCTGTGTTGTCCAAACAGACATCTTTAATAAATTTAAGGCAAAAAATTGTAGTTCAACAGACATTTTGCCTTTGATTGCTAACTTCTAGTACATAATATACATCATTCAAGGTTAAAACTTTTCCATAAGTGAATTGTAGTTCAACATGCATTTATCTTTGATTGTTGGGATAGAAGAATTTCTCATGTACAAGTCATTGTCATATTCACATTGTGTGAAGTTTATGAACATGTTTTTATCTTTGCGCACATGTTTGGTTGGTCCAATATCAATCCACCATGCACATGTTTGGTTGGTCCAATATCAATCCACCATGCATTATCATCTTGTGCCATATTAATTTTAGAGATCATGACAACAAATTTTTTGTTACTATCAACCTTTGAAGAAGATTCTTCTTTAAAAAGCGACATTCATTCTTGAAATGTCCCTGCTTACCAAAATTGTAGCATGAGCCCTTTTGATTCTTTTTTAACTTAGGTGCTCTAACAAGCTGTTTGAAATTTCTCTTGGATGGTTTTGGTAGTTTGTACTTTCTTTGTAACATGCACTTTGGCATTTTCAGAATCTAAGTTCTAATCTTGCTTTCAGTATTCTTCTTCAATACGAAAATGATTTGCCAAAGCCTCAAGAGATATTTCCTCTTTCCTTTGTTTTAGACTTATTTTATAGTCTTTCTAAGATGGAGGAAGTTTGTCTATAATAGAGGATAATCATTTCATCCATTTTCATATCATATACTTAAATTGATTCAACATTTTTTTCAATATCACGAAATTGTTACATTATAGAATGACCATCAATCATTTGATAACTAGTGAAACGACTAATAAGAAAGTTCTTACTTGTAGCATCTTCAGTCATGTATCTTGTCTCCAATTTGTCCCATAGTTCCTTAGTAGTGGCCTCGTTTTGGTAGGTTCAAACAAACCATTGAATAAACCATTCAATATGCGACCTATGCATATGTAATCAATATTGTCCCATTTTTGCCTTTCTTGAGTCACAACAACATATTCATTTTCATTCTCTTCTAGTCCTGGAGTATCCCAAACATAACAAACCTTTAAAGTTGATAGTAAGTAGTCATCATGAAAATGAATAGAACCTTAAAATTTTTAAAACGAAACTTCGATGAGGAAAATCTCGAAAACACGAATAGAACAAGAACAACAACTCCAACAGAAAAACGAAACAATAGGATAAGGCTCCAAGGCATGTATCAAGCCACTATCTTTAAAGTTCTATTTGCTCCCATCTATACTCAGTGTATAAATGAGTTTCAAGCAAATGAACCTCGATGATACAATGAAGCCTAGTGGCTATTTGCATTTTAAACTGATGAAAATAATCCAGTAAGCACTAAGCAGAGTATAACAAGAAAATCAATTTCTATAAAGAATTTCTGCAGTAATTCTCTATAGAACAACCTAATAATAGTAGAAGATGGAGAAATGATAGAAAAAACTTTTAAGAATTTTTGGTATGTCTTACAAATGAAATCTCACTCCTATTTATAGAAACTCTCATGTCTCTTCATAAAGGCATAACTTTAATAGGTGTCTTTTCTGAATAATCACATCTTTAAAAGAGACCTAATTATTCAACTAATATCCCATAACTATTCAAGTAATATTACTTGTATAACTATAATTCTTTGTCAAAAATCAAGTAATATAATCCTTAATCAATAACCAAAAGATATTACACCCTTTCATTTATAATTATTGGAACACTATAAATATTTAAAAATGTTCCAACATCTATAATAAATTATTTATATAAAAAAGTTTGACGTTTACTTTTTTGGACAAATAATTTACTTATGAACTCATAATGTGCTGTTGGTGAAGTTAAGAAATATGGTTGAATGTGACCTAATAACATAGTCTTAAAATTTGAAATATTCAAATAAATTTGTTATTATCTTTTCATTCTAATTTTTAATTACTTTAATTTTTTGTTTTATCTTATTTCTATTTTAAATATAATTTTTATTTTTACCTTTATAAATAGAGGTTTTTATTAATAAATCAAATGTAACCATTTCATAAGCCTCTCATTATTTCAATATGATATCAAAGCCTTTTGTTTAACAATATACTTTTCGATGTTAACTTCTAGGACCTTTTTTTACCTTTTTTTTTTCTAAACAAGTATATTCGTGGATCTTCATATAGCTCTAACTGTTAGAGCCTGTTCTGCAGTGCTTAAAAAAAGCACTTTTGGCTCCAAAAACACTTTTGGAAGAAAAATTGTGCTAAACAAACTACTTTTGGTTAAAATTTTTAGCTTTTCAGAAGTGCTTTTCAAAAGCACTTCTGAAAAGGAAAAGCTAAAATGTTTAATTTTTCCTCTCCCAAAAGTACTTTTAGTGCTTAATTACTTTTTCACCTCTCCAATAACATAGTACTTTCCCTTTTTTTTCTTGGTGCTTAATTACAAATATGTTAAAAATCATTAATTAAAATAAAAAAATATTTTTTAAAATACTAATTACAAATATTTAGTGGTTATATTTAAATATTTAAAATATAGTTTATATATTCTAATTAAATTTTATAAATAATTAATATTTATTACTTAAAAATATTTAAAATTTATATTTCATATATTAAAATATTAACAACAAGTTATAATAATTTTTTTATATTCTTACTAAAATATAATAATATTAACTAATTTAAATATTATTTAAATGCATATTTGTTACTTGATAATAACATGTCTAAAATGGACATTTTATTTCTCAAAAGTACTTTTCCACAGCACTTTTCAAAAGTATTGCTAAACTAGCCCTTAATCTTTTTTGACTGAAATAAACCCTACTTTTATTCACCAAAACCACCTAATCAGTTTTCTCTATTGCTAGCCAATCATCTACTTCTATCTACTAGATCAAAGTGACAAAGTTTCTACTCAACTATCTTAGTAGTCGGTTGAAGAGTATTGCCTAATGGATGTCAAACCACATCTTGAATTCAATTCTACGTTGCCGCAACTCACAACAAGAATTCAACATTATATGTCATTAGTTGAAAACCCCACTGTTCTTTATCATAAACTGTTCAAGCTTTTCTTGTCATCGTCAACCCGAGATTGCTGCTCTACCAACCATCAATCTTGCAAAAGCGTAATAACGTAATCTTAAGATTTGACATATTTAAAGAACTTTTCTCCTAGTTTTGAATCGTTTTAAGTTATTATTCTGTCCTAGTTCTATTTTAACTATTCTTTTTTTTTTGAAAAGACTATTTTAATTATTCTATAAATAAAGGTTTGTATTAATAAATTAAGTGGAACTATTTCACAAGCATCCTATTACTTCGATACTAATCATTTTGAAATTTATTAAATGCAACAATATCCTAATGAACCTTAATATAATTTGATGGTGACCTCTACAATAAGCACATGAATATCTTTTGTTGAATGAGGGCTCTTAAAGGCAATCCAATCCCTTCTCGATCGAGCGATTGGTGATTGGATCTAACACCTTCTATAGATAACATCGGAGAAGGTTAACAAACTTTGGGCAACCCCGACCAAGGATGTTGAAAACCAAAACGGACTGACCAATCAAAGAAAGAAAATGTCAAAGGATAAATTTTGGATAGAAGAAAGCCCAAGCTTTTCGGCTTCTCAGCCTGCTTTCGACATGAGGAGTTCAATCTAAGATAGGGCTTTTGATTTCCAAGTGTTCACAGGTGAATCTAGCTAAATTTGGCCCCTGGGTTTTTAGTGGATTTAAAGTATCATTACAACATTTCATTATTTAATTCTTCTCTTGACCTTTATTTTTGTTCTCCATTATAAATTTGGATGGCGTTTACGACTTTGTACAACTGTTGTCAGTATTTCCTAGGCTAAAAAAAAAAATATTCTGAAAAAAGTTCTCTATATTTTTACTCATTTTCTAATTTTCATAAATTAGATCAATGATTGTAATTAAAAACCAATAATTTAATTGGTTAAACCAACAATCTATTTTTTTTAAACTTTGGCTCCAACTATTCTCTTACTATTGGGATAATTTCACCTTAGGCGCAAAGCCTCACTCGCGCACTTATTTTGATAGAATTCGAGGTAAGGGAAAGAAAACTTTGCCACACTCAACCATGTTCCCTCCCATGCCAATTTCTCTCCATCACTTCCCCCATACTCTCCCTTCTCTCTCAACCCTTCTCACCCATGCCAATTTCTCTCCATCACTTCCCCCATACTCTCCCTTCTCTCTCAACCCTTCTCAGGTCTTGCAAATCCCAAAACCGGCTTCACCAAATCCACGCCCACATAATTAAGAAGGGCCTGCACCAAGATCAATATCTCATCAGCCTTTGTATTTCCCTTTCCACTTCCCTCTCTCTCTCCACTTCCATTTTCAACAGCTTTCTCCAGCCCAGACTTTCCTTTGGAACTGTCTCCTCAATGGGTACTCTAAAAATTCCTCTTTTTTTCAAACCATGTCGCTTTTTATCCGTATGATGAGTGAAGGTGGGCTTCCTGATAATTACACCTACCCTTTCGTGATCAAAGCTTGTTCGAGTGAGGTTAAGGCATGGGAAGGGAAAATGCTTCATGGGTTAGCTTTAAGAAGTGGATGCGAAAAAGATGTTTTTGTTGGGACAAGTTTGGTTGATTTTTATGCGAAAATTAAGGAAATATTGAATGCGAAAAAAGTGTTTGATGAAATGTCTGAGCGAAATGTTGTGTCTAGGACGGCTTTGGTTGTTGGGCATATTAATGTTGGTGATATTGTGGAAGCTAAGAGAGTGTTTGATTTGATGCCGGAGAGGAATGTGGCTACATGGAATGCTTTGATGGGTTGGTGGGTCAAAACAGGGGATTTAGTGAGTGCTCGGAAAGTGTTCGATGAGATGCCTAAAAGAAATATGATTTCTTATACGATGATGATTGATGGATATGCAAAGGCTGGCGATATGGCATCAGCAATGTTTTTGTTTGAGCAGGTTCCGGAGAGAGATATCTTTGCGTGGTCAGCAATGATTTCGGGATATGTGCAAAATGGTCAACCAAATGAGGCAGTCAAAATGTTTATTAGAATGTCAGAAATGGATGTTAAACCGGATAAATATATTCTGGTTAGCTTGATGTCTGCTTGTTCTTAGGTGGGTAGTTTGAAATTGGCTAAACGGGTTGATGGTTATCTAAGCCGAAGTGATATTGATGTTAGCCAAGCACACGTTTTGGCAGCTCTTATTGATATGAATGCAAAGTGTGGAAACATGGCTAGAGCAGCTAAGTTTTTTGAGGAGATGCCAAAACGGGATTTGATTTCATATTGCTCAATGATACAAGGATTGGCTATCCATGGTCAAGAGGCTCAAGCTATTGAGCTTTTCAATAGGATGATAAGCGAAGGGCTGGTTCCAGATGAAGTAGCCTTCACCATTATTCTGAATGCTTGTAGCGGTGCCGGCCTTGTTGAGGAAGGTTGGCATTATTTTGAAATCATGAAAAACGAATACTCCATGGTTCCTACGCCGGATCATTATGCTTGCATGGTTGATCTTTTAAGTCGAACAGGACAGCTAAAAGCAGCCTACGATCTTATAAAATCTATGCCTGTGGAACCTCATGCTGGCGCTTGGGGTGCTCTTCTTGGGGCCTGTAAATTGCATTGTGATGTTGAGTTATGGGAGTTGACTGCTGATAGGCTGCATGAGCTAGAGCCACTGAATGCCGCTAATTATGTGCTGTTGTCTAACATATACGCTGCTGCAGAGCAATGGGTGAATGTTTCTCATGTGAGGAATAAAATGAAGGAGGGGGGTCTAAGAAAAGTACCTGGTTGCAGTTGGATTTAATTTATTAAGGGAATTTGTTATTGGCTATGCCTGTTAATTATGCACTTTATTTATTTAATAAATAATATATACTTATATCTTTAATAAAAAATTTACACTTATATCTTCCATTTCATTTGCATTTATAAATTATATATTTGATGTTAATTATGCACTTTATTTATTTAATAAATAATATACACTTATATCTTCCACATTTTTTTACACATTCCCCTTACATACATTTTAATATTATTTATTTATGTTACCTTGATTCTTTTATTGTATTATGAATAAGGTGTATTATTGTTATTATTATTATCATCATGTTAATGTCTAATTTATTTCATTTATTTAATTTTTCTGTTTATTATTGTCATTTTGGAAGAGTTTTAACTTTTCATTAGCTTTAGCCAATTTAATTATTTTATTACTATTGGTTTTAAAAGAGGAAACTTTAGGTCATTTTTCCATCCTACATAAAGTTAGTTAAGTAGGTGTTATATTTTAATAAAACCATAAGGTTTTTACATTTGGATTTAGGTTAGTCCTTAATATCTCACCTACCATTTACCTTAGAAAAATTATAAATAATATGTAAGATATTTTTTTAGGGTTTTAAATTAGTTTTAAATATCGTGTAGGATTAGAATCTTAAGTGTAGCGACGTAAAAATTTTAAGCTTAGCTTGATCGCTAATTGTGGCGATTTATTGAAAACTTGAAGTTTGATTTTAAAATAAAGAGGGAGTCGCCACCGATCCTTTTTCCTAGGTGTGATCGGACACCTGTTAGATTCATTTTTTAAAACAAAAAAAAGGCTGAATTTAGGACTACGTCAAAAGTCCAGAGAAAAATAGGGTTCGGGAGTCGGTACGCGCGAGGAAGGTATTAGCACCCTCGCGACGCCCAAAATTGGTATCTTATAAACATATGTTGTCTTAATTTTCAAAAATACGAGTTCAATGTAACATTTAGTAGTGATCTGATTAAAAGAAGACGAGAAAATTTCAATTTTTTTTTATTTTTGAGAAGGATATACCGTCTTAACACGAGTCGGTTGATGTTCACCCAACATAGCGATGAAATCGACGACATGGTGTTAAATCGATATGTTGCCTTATGTATTGAAATTAATTCGGAAAACAGGAACGAGATTCTCGAAATAATGCAAAGCAAATTGATATAAAATAGAAATAAATAAAAGTACCAGGTATATGCTAAAATAAATAATAACTATGATGATAATATTGAAAACAATAATTATACATGCGATATTAAACGTAAATAATGATAATATTAAACATGAAATAAAACAACGAATATATATACATAATAATATTATTAAAAGCGTATATATAAAATATATATAGTAAAAGAATCATAAATATACTATATCTAATATTTGAAATATATATATATAAAATAAGGAAAAAGACTAACTAATATAGTAAAATGCATGTACATATGTAATATAAAAAATGTATATAAAAGAAAGTATGCGTGTAAATATATATACATAAGACCATATAAAAGTATACAACTACGATACTAAAGTATAAATATATATATATATATATATATATATATATACATATTAGAATATTCATTTGAAACTAAACTAATGCTAATAATAGCAAAACTAATAAAATAATATAGTACAAAAATATGTAACTAAAAACACTATAATATGAATACTTACATATAATATAATATTAAGATATACGTAATACATATACATATATAAAACATGTATTAAGGTTAATAATAATAAAGATGACATAAAGATAGGTGCATGATAGTTATTAAAAATATGTACCCAAAGTAACATCAAAATATGCAATTAATAGTAAAAATATTAAATAAAAAAAATACATGACATATAAATACATACGATATACATATTTGAAGTGATAAAATGCTCGTACGATACATAAATAATAATGAAGTAAGAAATACTTAATATATAAAAAGTTTGAAATATATGCATAAAAAATATAATGTTAGTAAATATACATAATATATACGTATAAAAAAATCGATAAAAACTATTGACAATATTTCAAAAGTATATAGGTATACACTAAAATGCACATGATTATATTGAGATCATATGTTTTTTTTTTTATATATGAGAAAAATATATATAGAATACAATATTGATATATTTACGTAATATACATTTTAAAAAGAACTAATAATAATGTTTCATAAATACATAAATATACTAAATATATACACATATATGTACATAATATAATATACGCCACTACATACATAAAATATAGTAAATATAATGAAAATATAAAGATTATAATTAATAATAATAAATAACAGAAAATGAAGAAACAAATAATTTAAAAATAACACAGTAATATAACAAAGAGGACTAAATCGAATTAAAAAAACAAAGTTTGGGGCTAATTTTAAAGGAAAGCAAAGAGGAAAGGATTCATTTGAATACGCATGAAAATGCGGGGGACCAAGAGTGCAAAATTCCCCGTCATTAAAACGTTGTGCAGCGAAAAGGGATCAATTTATAAAACAAATTAAATTTCAGGGCTGAATTAAAAATAACGAAAAATTCGATTGTAAAACTTTTAAAAAGCGGAAGGGCCGATTGCGCAAATAGCCCTTCCGTTTAAAAAACACGCGGATCCTGTCGGAGTGGGTCGGGTCGACCCGACCCGGGGCCCTAAACGGTGTCATTTTGTATTAAAGGGGGGGACCAAAACGCACCGTTTTGGTCCCCTATAAAAGATAAAAATTTTTAAAAAAAATTCATTTGGAAGAGGAGAAAGAAAAAAAAAAAAAAAAGAGAGAAGAGAGAAAAGGGGAGGAGGAGAAGGCCGAGCGATTTTTATTGGGGGGCGATCACATGGCCGATGGTTTGACCGTCGTCGTATGCGCAAGCGTCGGCCACACCGCACGTGGTGGCCGGAAAGGTAAAATTTTATTTTTTTCTTCTTTTTTTTTAATATTTGTTTTATATTTTGTATTATATATTAAGTTTATAGTATACGTATATATGCAAGAAAATAAATTCGAATTAGGACAAAAAATCACCTTAGTTCTTAAATCGTGCTTTTGATACTTTGGTTGCTTGATTTTATGATACTCTTCTACTTTGATGCTACTGGAATTACTCTTTTTTATGTTTAAATCTCCTTTTTTTTATTGATGAAAAAAAATCCCTCCTTTTTACAATTTTGATTCGGGTTTTATAACCCTTTCTCCTCTATTTTCTTATTGTTTCTGTCTTGTCTGATTGCAGGGGATGGGTGAAGGTGACACAGGCATGGTGGTGCAGAGGAGCAGGTGAAGCAGAGGGCAGTTGGTGGCGCGGCGCAACAGTAGCGGTGGGTAGTGGCAAAGGTCAAAAGACCTAGGTGCGGCGCACCTAGGTGTTAGGGGTTAAGTTTTTTTGGTGTTCAATTTAGGTATTGGGCTTGGGCTGCTGTTTGGGGACTTGGGTAGTTGTAATTGGTTAAGTTGGTTATTGGGTTAGTGGGTAGATTTGTATTGGGTTTGGTTATTGGGCTCCGGGTTTTGATGGGTTTTAATGTCGGATTTTGGGTTTAATTGTGTTGGGTTGTATTGAAAGTGGGCCAAAATTGGCCTATAACAGCAGACCTCTTTGCTCATTATCGTGTAACGAGAATAGAGCAAAGACGAAATGAAAGACCAATTTTGTCCTGTCTCGCCAAGCCTTGACCTCATTAGTGCTCTTCTTGCTCAGGTAATCTTTTTTTTAGTCCACTGTATCTTTTGACATATGCCTTGTAGCTTCAATCTATTCAAATATAACTTCAAGAATATGAGATTTGTGGCTTCGATTTGCTTCACTTGTAACTTCAGAAAGATAAGATTTACAGCTTTAATCCGCTTCACTATCACTTCAGTGAGATGAGATTTGTGATCTTCTCTTCTGTAACTTTAGAAAGGCAAGATTTGATACTTTGACCTGCTCCACTGCAGCTTCAGGGAGACCAAGTCTGGTGTCTTTCATCAGCTTCAATCTTTATTCTTGCTCGGCATGTGATCCTAAGCTCAACTCATTTCTCACAATATGAATTGACCTCTCACAATATGAGTTGATTTTTGAACAACATAAATTGAAAAATTAAAAGGCTCAACTCACCTCTCGCAATATGAGTTGATTTTTGAAAGACAGAAATTAAAAGGCTCAACTCACCTCTAACAATATGGGTTGACTTTGAAAAATAGAAATTAAAAATACCTCAGCGTGTCCTGAGGCTCAACTCATTTCTCGCAATATGAGTTGATTTTTTTGAAAAGCAGAAATTGAAGATACCTCAGCGTGCCCTGAGGCTCAACTCATCTCTCGCAATATGAGTTGATTTTTTTGAAACATAAATTGAAATTACCTCAACGTGTCTTGAGGCTCAACTCACCTCTCGCAATATGAGTTGATTTTCGAAAAACAGAAATTAAAAATACCTCAGCGTGTCCTGAGGCTCAACTTATTTCTCGCAATATGAGTTGATTTTTTTGAAAAGCATGAATTGAAAAGCAGAAATTGAAAATACCTCAGCGTGCCCCGAGGCTCAACTCACCTCTCGCAATATGAGTTGAT
The DNA here is from genome assembly GCA_025698475.1 of Gossypium anomalum. Classification (NCBI taxonomy): domain Eukaryota; kingdom Viridiplantae; phylum Streptophyta; class Magnoliopsida; order Malvales; family Malvaceae; genus Gossypium; species Gossypium anomalum. The sequence continues at coordinate 64,067,406 of CM046957.1, forward strand.
TTTTGAAAAACAAAATTGGAAAACAGAAATTGAAATTACCTCAGCGTGTCCTGAGGCTCAACTCATTTCTCGCAATATAAATTGATTTTTTTGAAAAGCAGAAATTGAAGATACCTCAGCGTGCCCTGAGGCTTAACTCATCTCTCGCAATATTAGTTGATTTTTTTGAAACATAAATTGAAATTACCTCAACGTGTCTTGAGGCTCAACTCACCTCTCGCAATATGAGTTGATTTTCAAAAAACAGAAATTAAAAATACCTCAGCGTGTCCTGAGGCTCAACTCATTTCTCGCAATATGAGTTGATTTTTTTGAAAAGCATGAATTGAAAAGCAGAAATTGAAAATACCTCAGCGTGCTCCGAGGCTCAACTCACCTCTCGCAATATGAGTTGATTTTTGAAAAACAAAATTGGAAAACAGAAATTGAAATTATCTCAGCGTGTCCTGAGGCTCAACTCACCTCTCGCAATATGAGTTGATTTCTGAGAACAGAAATTAAACATCGAAATACCAAAACCTGTCATTTGGTAGAACTCAGGAGTCTTTTCCTTTGATTCAATACAACTATCATTACGTCCTTTTGCTCTACTGGATTACTTGTATATGTCATGCATGATGTTGTCATGATATGCACATGTTTGTCTTAAATGCCTTTATGCCTACATGATTATGCAATGCTCTTTAAGCATGTTTGTCGTATGTCCTTTTCGCCACGATTGTTGAGGATCTGCGTTCATGGCTTTGATTCTCGACTTTCTCTTCAGGCCTTGTATCTGCATTCAAGCTTTACGAGTAATCGACGTTTCTCAGATATCACTCTTTTGCCCCTGGTTAAACTTTGTTCTTGCTTTGAGGCTCTTGTGCTTATCAAATTTTCATCCAGGTAATGCTTAACATTTCTTTTGTTTAGAGTATGTTATTTCACTATTTATCATGTAAATAAACACATAATGAGATACGTGAAAAAAGGTCAGGTAGGGACAAAATGATATCTCATATTCATCTATTTCAAATGTGGCAAACAAAGAAAGCTAACCAATGATAGTAAAAATGTCAAAAAGAAAGAAGGGGTCGAATTCAACAAATGCTCTAGATATTCAACACATGAACTCTTCCACGTTCCTCAATCAAGAATCTTTTCGAGCATGGTTTCTTGCGTAGAAGATTTCGAGCTTTCAGAAATGCTTCAAATACTGTAGTCTCACTATTTGACCCATCGTTCGACCGCCTTGTTCTTTAAGCCCAAGTTTACTTCATTAGGACGCCCTCTCAGGTTTTCATCCTAATCTTTTGTGTTTAATCAAGACGCTCATTTCGGGTTTTCGCCTTGATCCTTTTTTTTTTTAGATGCCCTTTTCGGGTTCTCATCTTGATTTTCTTGTTAAGCATAATATTTCTTCACCGCATCTGAGTTCACTGGATTCGGTAACTCCTTCCCATCCATCTCGGTAAAAATCAAAGCTCCTCCTGAGAATGTCTTCTTTACAACGTATGGTCCTTCCCAATTTGGTGTCCATTTTCCTCACAGGTCTTTTTGTATTGGGAGAATTTTTCTCAGCAGGAGTTCTCCTTCACGGAATTCTCTTGGCCGTACCTTCTTGTCATGGGCCGCGATCATTCTCTTCTGGTACATCTGTCCATGACAAATCGCTCTTAGACATTTTTCTTCGATGAGGTTCAACTGGTCATATCGAGCTCGAACCCATTCTGCTTCTTCTAACTTTGATTCCATCAAAACTCGTGGCGAGGGGATCTCAACCTCGATAGGTAGCACAGCTTCCATTCCATAGACCAGAGAAAAAGGAGTTGCTCCCGTAGATGTTCGCACAGAGTGCGATATGCATACAAAGCAAATGGTAGTTTCTCGTGCCGATCTTTATATGTCTCAGTCATTTTCCCAATGATCCTCTTAATATTTTTATTGGCTGCTTCAACAGCCCCGTTCATCTTTGGGCGATAGGGCGAGGAGTTATGATGCTTTATTCGAAATTGCTCGCATACCTCTTTCATCATCTTATTGTTCAGATTCATGGCATTATCTGAAATGATTCTTTCAGGCAAACCATATCGGCAAATGATTTCCCTTTTCAAAAACCTGCTAACTGCAGTCTTTGTCACATTGGCAAACGAAGCGGCTTCTATCCATTTTTTGAAGTAATCGATAACCACAAAAATGAATCAATGTCCATTTGAAGCTTTTGGGGAAATTGGCCCTATAACATCCATGCCCCATATAGAAAAAGGCCACGGAGAGGTCATGACATGAAGAGGAGAAGGGGCTACATGAATTTTATCGCCATAGATTTGACATTTGTGGCATTTTCTTGCAAAATTGATGCAGTCACTTTCCATCGTCAGCCAATAATAACCGAGTCTCATGATCTTTCTGGCCATATTAAAACCATTGGCATGTGTTCCGTAGATTCCCTCATAGACATCTTCAAGTATTTTCCTAGCTTCAACATCATCCACACATCTCAAGAGCATCTGATCCTTTCCTCTTTTATACAGGATATCCCCATCAAGAACAAATCCTGCTGCCATTCTTCTGATTGTTCTTTTGTCGTTCTCATTCGCTTGTTCGGGATAGCTTTGATTCTTGATATATTCTAAGATATCATGGAACCATGGCTGCTCGTCTGCTTCTTTCTCAATGCTACAACAGTGTGCAGGGACCTCGTATATGCTCATTTTGAGGGGCATTATTTCTGCTTCTTTGCTTGCTTTGAACATTGAAGCCAAAGTGGCCAGGGCATCAGCCAATTGGTTTTCTTCCCGTGGGAAATAATGAAAAGTTATTTCTTTGAATTCCTTAATCAATTCAGCTACTAAATCACTGTACTTAATCAATTTTGGGTCCCTCACTTCCCAATCTCCACGAATCTGGTAAACCATTAGGGCTGAGTCACCGTATACCTCTAAGATTTCGATGTTTAGTTCAATAGTTGCACGAAGCCCCATGATACAGGCCCCATATTCTGCGATATTATTGGTACAGAAGAAGTTCAGTCTTGCAGTAAACGGATAATGATTCCCCTCTGGTGATACCAATATTGCTCTGATTCCATGCCCTAAAGCATTTGACGCACCATCAAAGCACATCTTCCATGACTTCTCTTTTGATGACTCGGATTCCATTTCTGTGATGCACATTAAGTCTTCGTCTGGGAAATTGAATCTTAAAGGCTCATATTCTTCTGTCGTTCGAGTCGCTAGAAAGTCAGCTATTGCGCTCCCTTTTATCGACTTCTGACTTACATAGGCAATGTCATATTCTGAAAGGAGGATCTGCCATCGTGCCATTCTACCTGATAGTGCCGGCGATTCCATCATGTATTTTATTTGGTCCAATTTTGAAATCAACCATGTCGTATGGTACAACATATATTGTCTGAGTCTCCGAGCTACCCAAACCAGAGCGCAACAAAATTTTTCAATGGACGAATACTTTGCCTCATATTCAGTGAACTTTTTGCTGAGGTAGTAGATCACCTTTTCTTTCTTTCCTGATTCGTCGTGTTGCCCCAGTACGCAACCCATTGAATTTTCAAACACAGTCAAATACAATATCAAAGGTCTTCCCGGAGTTGGCGGTACTAACACTGGAGGACTAGATAAATATTGTTTTATCTTATCAAAGGCCACCTGGCATTCCTCATTCCATTTTCCCTGGTTATGTTTTCGAAGAAGCCGAAAGATTGGGTCGCATTGGTTGGTAAGTTGAGCGATAAATAGGGCGATGTAGTTTAATCTCCCTAAAAATCCTCTAACTTCTTTTTGCGTGCGTGGGGGTGGTAACTCTTGGATGGCTTTTATTTTATCTGGATCAACCTCGATACCTATTTTACTGACAATGAAGCCTAGCAACTTCTCTGAGGTAGCCCCAAACTTACATTTGGCTGGATTAAGCCTTAGCTGAAACTTTCTCAGCCTTTCGAACAACTTCTTGAGGTTCACTACATACTCTTCTTCTCCTCGGGATTTAGCAATCATATCATCGATGTAGACCTCTATTTCTTTATGCATCATGTCATAGAATAACGTCACCATAGCCCTCTGATATGTTGCCCCAGCATTCTTTAACCCAAATGGCATCACCTTGTAACAGAATGTTCCCCACATTGTTACGAAGGTAGTTTTCTCCATATCCTCAGGGGCCATCTTGATCTGATTATACCCCGAGAATCCATCCATGAAAGAAAACAATGAATGTTTTGCTGTGTTGTCCACCAACGTATCAATATGTGGCAAGGGAAAATTATCTTTTGGGCTTACTCGGTTCAGGTCACGGTAATTCACGCACATTCGTAATTTGCCGTCTTTCTTTGGTACTGGGACTATGTTAGCCACCCACTCTGGATATTTGGAGGCTTGTAGAAAGCCTGCATCAAATTGCTTCTTGACTTCCTCTTTTATTTTCAACAGCATTTCGGGTCTCATCCGTCTTAACTTTTGCTGGATTGGTTTGCATTCTGGCTTTAATGGGAGCTTATGGACCACTACTTCTTCATCTAATCCTGGCATGTCCTGATATGACCATGCGAATACATCTTTGTACTCGCGGAGCAAAGCAATCAAATTATGCCTGGTGCTCTATGAAATAGAAGTCCCAATCTTCACTTCTTGCTTCTTTCTTCAGTGCCCAAATTTATTGTTTTCACAGATTCTTCATGAGGCAAAATCTGTTTATCCTCTTGTTCCATTATTCTTAACAAGTCAGGAGACGAGACGTAATCCTCAACATTCTCTTTGGCTTCGAATTCTCCTAAACAAACAGCCTTCTCAAAATCAATTTCAAGACTCGTAACGGGTTTGTTCATGTTGTCGATATCTGAGCACCTGAAAGTTGGATGGAAAAGGAAACTATAGAGAGGCATCCGAGTATAGGAATCAACAAACGAAATGTTATGTCATGGCATAAGGCAAATGTAAGGATAGGCTATGAAATGAGAAAATGGTTATGAAATTATGATAATGCGAAAAATCGTGACAAAATGCATCTTCATTGATATTCATTTGAATGATAAAGAGCAAATGTTAGCTCTTACAAAAGAATTCTTATTATATCCAAGGACACAATAGAGAGTTAATGTTTGAGCATTACTCTGAAGACTTATAAACTACAAGAAGGTCCTCGGCAGTCCAATTGTTCAACATGAAATCCGGGGGACAAGGGCGTATCCTTGAGACGTCTTTACTCGCATCAGCCCCTTTGTCAATAACATTTATACTGACATTCTGAAGACCTTTTTCAATTAACCACAGCGTGTTTCGTGGACCATTTTGTCCAGGGTACATCATTCCCGCAGATGTAAATGTTTTTGACAAAGGAGGGTACTCTATTGGTTCTCATTCTGGTTCTCGGCCCAAAGTTCTCGCAATCCTTCTTTCTTGATCTTTCTTCCACTGTCTTCTTCTTTGACACATGTCTGGCTGGAACCCTAAACCGTATCGGGCCTTGTGGTGCATTGGCTTTAGAGCCCTAACTATTCCTTGCAGATATCTCCCTAAACCTCTTCTCGCTCGAGCTCCTTTTCCGACAGTCATCTTAACGCCTAATATGGTATTCCTTGATAGTTTTGGCACTGGAATTCTGTTTCCTTCAGTGACAAATGTGGCATTAACAAACTCAAAGGATCGGAAGGAACATTCAATTGCATCTTTGCTCAATTCCAAGTACGGTGCATCGGCAGAGATAGATGCGACAATGTCTTCTTCTCCCTCGACAGTGACCAAACAGCCATCCATGATAAATTTCACCTTTTGATGGAGGGATGATGGGACTGCTCCAGCAGAATGGATCCAGGGTCTTCCCAAAATGCAGTTATACGAGGGTGTAATGTCCATGACTTGGAACTCGACATCATAAATGTAAGGGCCCACTTCCAGAGGGATCTCAATCTTTCTCGTGACTTCACGCATTGTCCCGTCGAATGCCCTTACTATGGAATGACAGGGCCTTAAATAGGACAGATCCATTAGAATTCTGGAAAGCGTGGCCAACGGCATGACGTTGAGTGCCGACCCATTATTGATGAGCACGTTCGGTATTATGTAGCCTTTGCAGCGAGTCGTAATATGCAGTGCTTTCACTGAGCCTATACCATTTGGCGGTATCTCATCATCACTAAAAGAGATGAAATTGTCCGCATTCAGATTGTTTACCCATCTATCAAGCTTCTCAACAGATATATTGTTTGCTACATAAGCTTGATTTAACACCTTCAATAAAGCGTTCCTATGTGGCTCTGAATTTAATAGTAGAGATAAAACTGAGATTCGTTTTGACTGCTTACTCAATTGTTCCACCACACTATACTCACTATGCTTGATAAATTTCAAGAATTCCTGAGCTTCTTCCTCATCCACAGGTTTTTTAGTTTCTTGTACGGGTGGAGTCTCTTGCTCGGCTTCGGCCTCATACATCACTGCTTTTCCTTTTTGTTTCAAGTCACTATTCTTCTTTGTCGGCTCAGTTTCTTTAGAATAACAACGCCCACTGCGGGTAAAATGGCCTACCTGCCCAACGTCTCCAGTTGTGACTTCAGGCTTTTCACCTTCAGGTGTGACGATGTTGACATCGTACTTCCATGGTACTGTTTTATTATCCTTATAAGGGAAGGGAGATGGTACTTCGATTATCACCTTTGGTTTCATCGGCTCCTTCTTCGCGTCATAATAAATTATTAATGGTCGGTCGGTGCTATACGGGAAACCTGATGATTGATTGTCAGAGGCGCATATTTCTCCTCTATCGGCCTCCTCACTTTTATAAAAGATCCCAATCTCCTTGTTATCCATCATACTTTGCAATAATCTTCTGAACTCATCGCAGGACTGAATGTTGTGCCCTTCAATGCCGTAGAACTCACAAAAACTGTGACCTTTTGCATTTCTTCCTTCAAGTACTCCGTTAAGATGACAGAGCAACCCTTTTTTAACTAGAACCTCCCAGATTTTCTGCAGAGGTGTTCTTATTTCAGAAACCCATCTTCTACTTTGCCGTTTGTTCTCCTCTCCTACTGCGCTCACATTCCTTTCAGTGTGGTTTGGGAATGGACTCCCGGTCGTACCGCCAGTACCATCAAATCGCAAAATGTCCGCGTCGATGAGTCCTTGAACTCTTCTTTTGAAGGCAAGACAGTTCTCCGTGGAATGCCCCTGGTTCTCGGCATGGTATGCACAACTAGCGTTTGGATCATACCATTTCGGGTATGGAGGTTTAAGGGGTGCCATGTAATGGGGAGATATTTATTGTTTCTCTAAGAGCTTCGGGTATAGTTCCCCATATGACACAGGAATAGGAGTAAATTGTGGTTTCTCAGGGTTAGGCCTTGTTGGTCTTGGTTCGTTTCTGGGTTGGCTTTGAACGGGTACAGTGTTTTATAGGAATGTAGTAACGGGTCTTGGATTGTTCGTGGCGTATACGGGGTAGGAAGGCGGTGGTGTTTGGTAGTAAGGGGTTTGAGGGGGGTAATAAAAATTTAGAGGTGGATAATTTCGAGGACGGGGTTGATTTGGATAATGGCTTCCCATTCCCACCATGTGGGCTTCTGGCTCTTTCTTTTACGAGTGCTGCCTTTCTTGAACTATCAGAACCTTCCGTCCTTCCACTCTTGATGGCACTTTTAATAAGTTCTCCGGATATTACGATATCTGAAAAATCCTTCGTAGCACTTCCCACCAAGCTTGTCATAGAATGGTGCTCTCAAAGTATTGATGAAAAGAACTGTTATCTCAGTCTTCGTCAGTGGAGGCTCCACTTGGGTTGAGATATCTCTCCATCTCTGAGCGTACTGTCGGAAGGTCTCCGTTGGTTTCTTCTCCATCATTTGCAGAGTCATTCGGTCAGGCACCATATCTGACACATGCTTGTACTGCTCACAGAATACTGACGCCAAGTCTTTCCAGGATCGGATCTTTTCCCTACTAAGTTGGTTATACCACCGAAGAGCTGATCCTGTTAGACTATCTTGAAAACAGTGTATGAGTAGCTTATCCTCGTTCACATAACCGGTCATCTTTCGATAAAACATGATGAGATGTACTTTTAGACATCTTGTCCCATCATACTTTTCAAAATCTGGTACTTTAAACTTCGAAGGCAAAATTAAATCGGGTACCAAACTGAGCTCTTTAGCGCCCAATGCAGAGAAGGCTTCAGTACCTTCTATCGCTTGAAGTCTTTCCTCCAAAATCCTATACTTATCCTGAACATCATGATCATAGATTTTCAACCTGGCTCTCTCTGCTGGATCGTCCAAATCTGGAACGAGTGGATCAGCAGGACTAGCCCCTGGGTTTGATACGAACACTCTCTGCCCTAAATTAGCAGGTGGTGCAGGTCGTTGTTCTAGGCCTGTGGGTTCCCATTGAGCGTACCCTCTTTGTGTTGCGTGAGCGTGCGGTGGAGTAAATCCTGAAGGATGGGGTGGATCCTAATCGATTTTGACCCTTGACTGTGGTTCCACAGCATCAGGGTTCATAGGCCCATTTCCTTTTACTAGAGCTGACATCATTTCCATCATTTTGGCCATTTGGTCTCTTTGTTCGAGCGATTCTTCTCGAGATCTCACCATTAAGTCTCTTGTCTCTTGCTGTGACTTGGCCAACTGCTCTTGTAATTCCCTTTGAACTATTTCCATCCTTTCAATTCTTTCATTGAATTCAGCCTCCATTGCCCTAGCTTGTCGACGCGTTCTATACGAATGACGTGATTCCAGTCTTAAAGTGTCGTAACTACAAATTATACGGTTTTAGCCTTAGTGGATGATTATGGTGACATGTATATGCAATGAATGAATGAATGAATGAATGAATGAATGATAAATGAATGTTAATCGCGAATGAATATGCAAAAATTTTGGTGTTGATTTCAAGATAGCCCCATACTTAGGCATTTCATTTATCAAAAGAGTCTATTACAAAAAGTTTCGTCATTTTTCTTGATCCAACAGTTACACAAACTTCCTAGCCACATCGCCTTGTTTCTTCACTCGCTCTAAGAACTCTGACATATTTGATCTTCGGCTCGGAGGGAATTGGCAACTGAGAGCCTCAGCTTCTTCCGACAATTGTACCACATGCATGGCTACCCCACGAATTTCATTGATCAGATAGCTAAGTTGCATTTTTTTTTCTTGGAGACCCTTTTCGTAAGCACGAACGTCTCTATCATACTGATTATTCTTTTCTTCCAAAGCCTTTAAGGGAGTATCCAGCTGTTATTGACGGTCTTGCAGCATACCTTCTAAATCTCGTATCCTCTCTTTTAGTTCTTGACGTTTAGATCGATTAGTCATTACCGCGGCAGACATAGCTTCATATTCAGCGTTCTTTTTCCTTAGCTCCATCATAGCCCGCGCAGCCTTTTCTTCTTCTTTCTTTGCTTTTTCTTTCCAGAATTCCATCCCGCCTTTGATATTGCTTAATTCTTCTTTCCATTCTGCTGATGACTTACCCAGCCCACTATTCTTGATAGTGTCTCTTAACTTCTTATTTTCCAGATGGAGGTCTCTCAAGTCATTTCTTACGACTTCAACTTCTTTTTGCATTTTCTCGGTTCTAAATCTTTCAATCTGAACGTCGATCTTCAATTGGTAATTTTCCTCTTGAAGAGCACTAAGGTCCCGAGACATCTTGGCCTTTTCTCGTTCAAATTCTTGTCTTGCCATTTCTAACTCAGACGACATTTCCTCCGAGAAAAGATTCTGGACAGTGTAGTTTGTTGACGAGATTTGCTGACTATTTACCCGTTGCTTCTTCCATATGTCATAATCCTGGGTTAGGGTATCAGCATATAGGGCCAATTCCATCAGATGAACTTTCTTCCAAGATTTTGCAGTATCTCGGACCTTCTTTATATATCCCTCGCCTGCAAAAGCAAACTCGGACTGCGCTAATCCTCCGGTGGCGGGTATGAATTGTCGTGAAGAAAATTACCTTTGGACTAATAGTGGGGCATATCCAACTCCTCACCATAATTTGAGTAGTGGGGCCCAGTCTTGATCTCCAACCTTGTATAGCAGAACCGAAGGGCGTATCCACGGTGCTCTCTACGTTATATCCTCGGCGCGAAGGTTCTGAAAAACTGAGACCCAATATTGCTCAGTGACTTCTTTTGGCCATTCTTTCTTGAGATAAGCTTCCAACGGGGAGAATGTTTTAAAAAACATATGGAACAGTGTGCGCTCTACTTTCCAGAAGTGGCTCAAAATCCAAACATTGAGCAACTGCGTGCATCCAATAAATCGTTCCTCCCCTTTCCTTTGACAACTACTCAGGGATCTGAAGGTCTCGGCTAGGATAGTCGGGACAGGGTTGATTCCTTGTTTTAACCTTTCAAAGAAATCAACTACTGCAACTTCAAGATGTCTGAGAACTTTCGGGAAAATGACCAAACCGTAAATGACCAAAGCGAACAGATTCACCCTTTTCAGCATGTCGGGATGGTTTAGAACCAAATCTCGTAGGGAAGACCATGGAATGTAAATGGTTTCATTCTTATTCTTTATCTGTTTCTCAGCCCACGCGTCAGCCATGTCCGTCAATCTCACTAATTTTTTCTTGAAGGTCAACGGCTTAGGTTCCTTCACATATATCTTATAGGGTTGTACATTATTGACACGAAGCAGAGCAGCGTACTCTTCTATAGTCGGGGTCATGTCTTCCTAGTTGAAAGTAAAACATTGATAGGCCGGATCCCAAAATCTGATCATGGCTTGAATCATACGCTCGTCAATGTTGATAGTGTTCAAATGAGCTATATCTCCATACCTCTTAGTGCAGATACCCCTAGTGTCCGAGTCCCATTGATTCCAAATCCAAACCAAATCTTCAAGGTTGTTTTGGCGAACATTCACAGTTACGTGCTCGGGCAGATTGGCAATACATTTTTCCGTTAGACTATCCCTTTTTTCTTTCTGAGATTTTAGAGACCAATCCCGGAGCACGGCATTTTTCTCGGTTGTTTGTATAATTGACTCTTCCATTAGAAACCCCTTTTTTGGCAACCGATATTTAGTCAACACCTTCCTAATATGATGCCTATAATGCATGATGAAAAATAAGAAGGTAAAGACAAACAACCTTGATTAGTAATTTAATACAGGCAGAAAAACATAGAGAATTTTAACAAATCGAACTACCCGATCTAGTTTATTAAACAGACCTAATCCCCTTGTATAGAAAGTGAAAATGCGAAAGGCAAGAGGCGTTCCTCCCGTGCACTTATTATGGTGACTACTAAACGGACGGAGGTTCGGCATGGCTCTAGTTAGGTGGCTCGTATGGTTCATTATATGCGGTTTTGGCTCTAGATAGGTACTCGAATTGCCCGTACTATCATCTGCTAAGATTAGTACGAAGCCTCGGTCATAGCCTATCACAGGCTCACGAGTTCAATCCGAGGGATTACATTTACTTATGCCTATGCGGAGGGGCAAGTTAACTCACGAAAGCATAAGTCATATGTAACCCGAAAGTATTCACTAGCCTGTGCAGAGGGAGAAGTTAACTCACGAAGGCGTAGCGTTTACTTTCACTTAAACGAACGGAGCCCGGGTAGAGAGCTCATATTATGTGAAAATGCAAGTGCACGGTGTGTGTGGAGAAACTCACAAACCTTTACGTTTTATTTAAAAATCAAACCAAAACTAAAACCATAAAAATTTAAAGCTGAAAAACAAACAGATGAACAAGTTACAAGAATATATACAACATGATAAAAATGCGTGATGATTTTTTTGAAAACAAAAATTCGAGAATCACGATTAAATGTTAATTTGAACAAAGAACTTTAAAAATTTTGACAACACGAATTTAATTCCAGACACGACTCTCAAAAAAGGGGTCCCCAACGGAGTCGCCAGCTGTAGCGACATAAAAATTTTAAGCTTAGCTTGGTCGCTAATGGTGGCGATTTATTGAAAACTTGAAGTTTGATTTTAAAATAAAAAGGGAGTCGCCACCGATCCTTTTTCCTAGGTGTGATCGGACACCTATTAGATTCATTTTTTAAAACAAAAGAAAGGCTGAATTTAGGTCTACGTCAAAAGTCCAGAGAAAAATAGGGTTCGGGAGTCGGTTACGCGCGAGAAAGGTATTAGCACCCTCGCGACGCCCAAAATTGGTATCTTATAAACATATGTTGTCTTAATTTTCAAAAATACGAGTTCAATGTAACATTTAGTCGTGATCTGATTAAAAGAAGACGAGAAATTTTCAATTTTTTTGATTTTTGAGAAGGATATACTGTCTTAACACTAGTCGATTGATGTTCACCCAACATAGCGATGAAATCGACGACATGGTGTTAAATCGATATGTTGCCTTATGTATTGAAATTAATTCAGAAAACAGGAACGCGATTCTCGAAATAATGCAAAGCAAATTGATATAAAATATAAATAAATAAAAGTACCAGGTATATGCTAAAATAAATAATAACTATGATGATAATATTGAAAACAATAATTATACATGCGATATTAAACGTAAATAATGATAATATTAAACATGAAATAAAACAACGAATATATATACATAATAATATTATTAAAAGCGTATACATAAAATATATATAGTAAAAGAATCATAAATATACTATATCTAATATTTGAAATATATATATATAAAATAAGGAAAAAGACTAACTAATATAGTAAAATGCATATACATATGTAATATAAAAAATGTATATAAAAGAAAGTATGCGTGTAAATATATATACATAAGACCGTATAAAAGTATACAACTACGATACTAAAGTATATATATATATATATATACATATTAGAATATTCATTTGAAACTAAACTAATGCTAATAATAGCAAAACTAATAAAATAATATAGTACAAAAATATGTAACTAAAAACACTATAATATGAATACTTACATATAATATAATATTAAGATATACGTAATATATATACATATATAAAACATGTATTAAGGTTAATAATAATAAAGATGACATAAAGATAGGTGCATGATAGTTATTAAAAATATGTACCCAAAGTAACATCAAAATATGCAACTAATAGTAAAAATATTAAATAAAAAAAATACATGACATATAAATACATACGATATACATATTTGAAGTGATAAAATGCTCGTACGATACATAAATACGTACATAAATAATAATGAAGTAAGAAATACTTAATATATAAAAAGTTTGAAATATATGCATAAAAAATATAATGTTAGTAAATATACATAATATATACGTATAAAAAAATCGATAAAAACTATTGACAATATTTCAAAAGTATATAGGTATACACTAAAATGCACATGATTATATTGAGATCATATGTTTTTTTTTTATATATGAGAAAAATATATATAGAATACAATATTGATATATTTACGTAATATACATTTTAAAAAGAACTAATAATAATGTTTCATAAATACATAAATATACTAAATATATACACATATATGTACATAATATAATATACGCCACTACATACATAAAATATAGTAAATATAATGAAAATATAAAGATTATAATTAATAATAATAAATAACAGAAAATGAAGAAACAAATAATTTAAAAATAACGCAGTAATATAACAAAGAGGACTAAATCGAATTAAAAAAACAAAGTTTGGGGCTAATTTTAAAGGAAAGCAAAGAGGAAAGGATTCATTTGAATACGCATGAAAATGCGGGGGACCAAGAGTGCAAAATTCCCCGTCATTAAAACGTTGTGCAATAAAAGGATCAATTTATAAAACAAATTAAATTTCAGGGCTGAATTAAAAATAACGAAAAATTCGATTGTAAAACTTTTAAAAAGCGGAAGGGCCGATTGCGCAAATAGCCCTTTCGTTTAAAAAACACGCGGATCCTGTCGGAGCAGGTCCGGTCGACCGGACCCGGGGCCCTAAACGGCGTCGTTTTGTATTAAAGGGGGGACCAAAACGCACCGTTTTGGTCCCCTATAAAAGATAAAAATTTTTAAAAAAAATTCATTTGGAAGAGGAGAAAAAAAAAAAAGAGAGGAGAAGAGAGAAAAGGGGAGGGGGAGGAAGACCGGAGCGATTTTCGCCAGGCGATCATTGGCCACGCCAATAATGGTCTGACTGTCGTTCAGCTGCACAATGGCCACCGCACGTGGTGGCCGGAAAGGTAAAATTTTATTTTTTTCTTCTTCTTTTTTTTAATATTTGTTTTATATTTTTTATTATATATTAAGTTTATAGTATACGTATATATACAAGAAAATAAATTCGAATTAGGACAAAAAATCACCTTAGTTCTTAAATCGTGCTTTTGATACTTTGGTTGCTTGATTTTATGATACTCTTCTACTTTGATGCTATTGAAATTACTCTTTTTTATGTTTAAATCTCCTTTTTTCTATTGATGAAAAAAAAATCCCTCCTTTTTACAATTTTGATTCGGGTTTTATAACCCTTTCTCCTCTATTTTCTTATTGTTTCTGTCTTGTCTGATTGCAGGGGATGGGTGAAGGTGACAGAGGCATGGTGGTGCAGAGGAGCAGGTGAAGCAGAGGGCAGTTGGTGGCGCGGCGCAACAGTAGCGGTGGGTAGTGGCAGAGGTCAAAAGACCTAGGTACGGCGCACCTAGGTGTTAGGGGTTAGGTTTTTTGGTGTTCAATTTAGGTATTGGGCTTGGGCTGCTGTTTGGGGACTTGGGTAGTTGTAATTGGGTAAGTTGGTTATTGGGTTAGTGGGTAGATTTGTATTGGGTTTGGTTATTGGGCTCCGGGTTTTGATGGGTTTTAATGTTGGATTTTGGGTTTAATTGTGTTGGGTTGCATTGAAAGTGGGCCAAAATTGGCCTATAACATTAAGTTAATATGTAAATATTTTTTAGGACTTTATTTAAGATTAAACTAAAGATTTTTGTAGGTGAATTGTAAATAATGAGTAGGTCTTTTTAAGTATTTTATTTTAGAAACTTTTTTAAGAGAGCTAATAAATGTTATTTAAGATTTATTATTTTAGGATTTTGATGAATTTAAATCTTAGATCAAGAATTTTAAAGTAAGATAAACCATAAACCTGACATATGATACTTTCATAAGCTATTAATAGGTTCAACATTATTAATTAAATATTTTAAAATAATAATAATAATAAAAGATCAAATAAGCTGTAGATGTATTTTAATATTTCTTTTAATTCATTGGTAATTTCTAGGTTTTTTTTTTTTTTTTAGAATTCTAAAATAGAATTAATTTTAGGAATTGAAGGTATTTTACTAGAATTATTTAGTTATCCTTTAGGGTTCCCGTTAAAAGTAAAAATCTCTAATTTAAGTTTCAAATTAGATAAGTTTGGTGAACACATCTTAATCGAGCTACAAGTAAACCGGAGGCGTTTCCTTTAGAGTTTTTATTTAAGATTTTCATAAGATTTTAGCTTAAATTAAGACATTAATATGCTTAAAGAAAAAAATCTAGCTCTTAAGACCCCGTAGGACTATCCCCGGATAGGCATTGTGGGGGTGCTATAACCTTCCCCACATGTAACTATACTCCTGAACCTGAAATTTGGCGATGAGATCGAGTCTAGATTTTTAGGATTTTTCCATGGTATTAATTCTAGATTTTTAGACGATAGGTGGCTAACCAATAGAGCCCTAATTGGTTAGTGGCGACTCTACGCAATTTAGCCCCTCTGTGTCTAGCTTTGCTTACTAGGCCCCCTACTCTTATGTAGGCGACGTTGTGACAGCGTGGCGACTCCACTGGGGACGTTAGTGAGTCGACTTACTTAGGATTAAGAGCTAGGTTTTTTATTATTTGTGCATATTAGATTTATTTATTCGTACATTAATTTTTTTAATTGTCTAATGTCGTTTTAAATTGTTGAATATGTGTTAAATATTGATTTATTTGTTCATTTCATTTACTTATCCTATTTTGATATGAATGCCAATGCGTTTGCTTATTCTTTTATTGATAAAATTGATTAATTTGTATGTCGACTCTACAGTCGTGGGGCGGCTATAATTGTCATTCACGTTGCATCTTGCTTTTGGTCCTACGCTTGGGCCCATCCAGTTTAGGAGGAGTAGCCTTAGGCTTTCGTGTGACAATATGTCACCGCATAAGTTTAAGGACTACTCCATGGTTAAGATGGACATAGATGTTCGTGTAGCAAATGCTACCATGTACGTTATAAAAGTCTTACCACCCAAGGGCCAACCCTTTTTAATAGGGGAATGCATCCATATGGATGTCGTATTTAAGGCTTGGGTTCCCCGTGCATTAGAGTTAGCCGTAAGCCAGCATGTAATAACCATTTTAAATGTGAAACCTAGACATAAGATGTAACACCCCTAACCCGTATCCGTCGCCGGACTAGGATTAAAGGTGTTACCGGACAAATCTAAACATTTCGCATTCATTTCTCAATCATCATGGCATCATCATCACACATCATTACAAAGTCCCTTAAATAGGTCAACGAGACCTTAAACATATATTAGAAAGAGGTTGGGACTAAACCGAGCACATACAAATTTTCTCAGAAACTTAAAAAAATTTTTAAAGTTTCACACGCCCGTGTGAACAGGCCGTGTGCCTCACACGGTTTTAGACACGCCCGTGTGTCTAAACAGTGGCAAAATAGGGCATACATACTGACTTAACCACACTGCCACAAGACACGCCCATGTGCCTTGGCCGTGGTCGAAACTAACTTGGGTCACACGGCCGACCACACGCCCGTGTGTCTAGCCCGTGTACCCTTCGAAATGGTTACACACGCCCATGTACCAAGGCTGTGTGCCTCGCACGGCCACCAGACATGCCCGTGTATCTAGGTCGTGCTCGAGACTTACTTGAATAGCTAAATTACAACAGACACACGGTCGAGACACACGCCCATGTGCTCAACCGTGTGGGGTGAAATTAGGCTTGGTTTAAGCCACATTTCACACCTATCTCAAGTACACCAAATTCACAACATTTTACATCATTTGCATACATTTATAGGTCATCAATTTAACCAATTCAAACATATTCCATGACATTCAAATACCATTCAATTCACTGCTCTTTTTCACAACCTAAATATACCAAATTCAATATAACTCATATAAGTTTCAAAAGTATAATTTCATCATCTTATCACTTATTTCATACCACAAATTTACCATTCCAACATTTCATAACCAAACCATCACATAAGCAATACATACATCATATAATTTGTATAGTAAACATACCATTTAGGCCAATTTAAGAGACCATACATATCAACAATTACAAGCCAAGACTCATGGCTAATATTCCCAACACAAAACATACCACAATGACACTAGCCTATACATGCCATATACCATATATACAACTCTCAAAATGGTACCAAAATAAATGTCCGATAGTGTGAATGAGTCGCTGACGATCCCCGGATCCTAGCTAGCTTTATGACACTGTAAAATAGAGAACATTTCACACAGTAAGCTTACAGCTTAGTAAGTTCGCGCCATAAATAATCAACAATTTATATTATACGAAACATCAACTAATAAACACTTAGTAATTCATAATTCATCCCTCAATTCACAATTCATACAAATTCATCAAGCTTCATACACACAATATCATCTACCACATAGGTATCGAACATACCTGAACTTTCTCGGATTTATTCATTTCATTCTCACCTCTTGTTCAAATATATTAATTCATTCGGAAGTCTTTCCATGCTTTAAGATTTCACACACTTAGTGCATTAGTGATTTACTGAAACCATAACAATCTCGCACACTTAGTGCCAATTCAATAAACCGAAGCTATCTCGGTATCGCACACTTAGTGCCTCATATAACTGAAAATATTCCAACTCGCACACTTAGTGCCATTAGTAGCCGAAGCTATTTCGAACCGCACACATAGTGCCGAACATAGTCGATTATCATTATGCTCAAGCTGTAATCAAATATCTATACAATTTATGCATTATTAAAGCATTATAACATAACTATAACATCATTTAACACGTATGAACTTACCTCGTACTTGGAATTGATGATTCGGACCGTTTACTCAATAACCTTCGACTTTCCTCGGTCTAAATCCAAACTCCTCTTTTCTTGATCTATATGTATTCAAAATTAACCTTTTTATTCAACAAATCATTCAATTCAATCCATAAGCACATATTTAGGGTATTTTACAAATTAGCCCTCACATTTTCACATTTTAGCATTTTAATCCCTATTTCACAAAAACACAAAATGCATATAATTTCAATAAATCTAAGCATAGCCGAATATTATAAGGACTTCTAGGAGTCCAAAACTTCGATTTATTTTACAATTCAACCCCTCAGTTTACCATTTTCACAATTTAACCCAAATTACTCAAATTCATCAAAAATTCAAAGAGAAAACATGTTAATCTAACATCAAGCTTCTATATACTATCATCAAACCTCATAAAACTTATAGTTTCATCAATAGCTCAACTCAAAATGATCAACAATTTATGAAATTTAAGCATGGGTTTTATAAAACACAAACCAACAATCTCAAAAAAGTAGAAAATATAAAAAACTGGGCTTAAATGCTTACCTAATTGAGCTAATATGTGGCCGAACCCTTGTTGAGCTTCAACCTTTCTTTTTCTTTTGTATTTTCAGCAACAAGATGATAATATGCACACATTTCATGTTTTATTTTATTAAATATCATTTAATAAACCATTTACCAAATTAACCTTTTTCATTTCATTTAAAATCCACCCACTCATGTCTAATTTTGTCCAAACAAAAATCCAATGGTCCATTTACATCTTAAGGACCTCATATTTAAAGAGACACATCAATTAAGCACTTAAACAAATAGAAGGTCACTTTTGCATTTTCTACAATTAAGTCCTTTTATCAATTTAAACACATAACAATCAAATTTTCACACGAAACTTTCGCAGATATCAATTCACATATTATAAACATGAAAAATAATATTAAAATAATTTTTTAACCTGAATTTGTGGTGCCGAAACTACTATTCTGACTAGGGTCTAAATCGGGCTGTTACATAAGAGCTGTACCTTACCCCTCGAAATAATACCCTATAGGACTTCATGAGCATTTATTCGTATGTTTTGTGTTTGAATTTTTTTTCTTCGCAATACTTTATGATTTAATTTCACATTTTTTTTCATTTGAATTTATTTTTTTATTGACTTTGTTTTTCTTGTGTCTATGTCTCTCTATGGCATAATTCATGCATCATTTAGATACTTGGGGCACATGGTCACATCTATATTCGAGAAGATTCAATTGTTCGGCATGGGATAGAAAATGTAAGGATAATAGTGAGAATGTCAAAGGATACTCAGAGTAGAGAAAGCGATTGTCAGATAGCTTGTTTTGATTCGAGCCTGCCTCAGATAGTTCACATGGACTGTAGGAGGAATCGCGAAGACAAGTTAAAGGGAATATGGCAATCATGGGACGATGCTAAGAAAATGCACTTCCGGGACAAGTATGGTGATGTAGCACAACTTCTGTTCGTTAATCCGGATGATGCCTTGTTGAAGGCCATGGTATATTTTTTGGATCTCACTTATAGGTGTTTTACATTCAATGAAGTGGATATGGTACCGACTATCGAGGAATATTCAACCCTTCTCTACTATGAGTTTAGAGATCCGCTTAGGATATATTGAAAGCAGAACGTCAATTTTCGGGGACTCTTAGCCAATCTAATAGGATTACCTGTAGATGCAGTGAAAGCAAAGTTAAAAGATAAAAACGGTCCCTGCATTTCCTAGTTTGACATTAGGGATGCTATGGGAAAGGCCTGCGGTGATAAACATTTAGCACTATTTACGTTTGCCGTGTACGGGTTGATTGTGTTCCGAAAAGCTCTAGGATATGTGAGTGAGGAGCTAGTTGATTTTCTATTTTAGATTGAAAAAAATGGGTGAATCCTGTTCCAACAGTCTTAGCTGAAACCATCATTTCATTCAATTTCATCAGAAGGAAAGGAGACGAACGTTTCTTAGGATGTACATAATTGTTGTTTGTATGGATAAAAAGTCATTTTAGGTGCCTCTATAAGCGCTTTTGTCAGGTGTTTATTCCTTCGACTAGGCCTATAGAGGAATTTCTGAAAAATGAGTGGCCTCCAAATCAATCGATTGAGAAGTGGGTTCAAAACCTTAATACATTGACATACCAAGAAATAGAATGGAGGGATCCATGGATGATTCAGAGCACGGTACTCATTGGGTGCGATGGTCATTTGTAGGTTCCCTTAATTGATATATGGGAACCATCAATTATTTTCCGTTGATGGTTCTGAGCTAATACGGGTATGATCAATGTGTACCTGCTACAGCTGGCTTAAATAGGGTGGAAGTTTAGGTTCAGGACCAGGGATTTTGGAAGAGATACGAATTAAGTGGGGTCAAACTTTGAGTTTGCAATCAAGAACCTTTTTCAACTATTCCCCTTCGAAAACGTATATCTAGTTGTGCCTAAAAAGAAGCAAAATCTCTATGTGAGCATAATTTAAGGGAAAAAGGAAGGTCTCAGATGACATAGCCGAGCTAACAGAAAAGATAAGTGATTTAGAGATGCGTCTGAGGCGTAAAGATGAAAAGGTTAGATGGCAACGAGAGCAGCATCAGGCATATGTAAAGGAAAAGGAGGAAGAAATCATGAGACAACAGCAGCAACACTGGTTAGACATGAAGGTAAGAGAGGATGAACTAATAATACAATTAGAATGACGTCAACAAGAAAGATTTGACTTGTTCACTCAAATTCAGAGGTTGGAGGTGGATCCAAGTTTGTGGGCTAATGAACTCCAAAAAGCACAAGAACAAGAGCGAACTTGGAGGAGGGTGTCTAATGAGAAAACTGCTAAAATTGAGGTGCTGAAGGAGGAAATTTGTCGTTTGAATAAAGAATTAGAGACAAAAGAAGAGCAAAACAAAGAGGTCACAGAAGAATATATAGAGCTTGCGGAGCGTTTTGTCGTAGTGGAACAAATGGCAGTAAGCCGACAAGAGGTGTTTGCAACAATGCACAGGGAAGGTCAGGTTTTTGCTCAGCAAGCTAAAGACATATGTGAACAGATTGAAGAACTCAAAAAAGTATCTACCCCTTTTGCGACTAAGGACAAGCCTACAATGAGACTTCTGGAGGTGACTCAAGCACATTACCAAAGGTTCATCAAGCTCATGAGGAGGAAGAAGAAGAACGACGAGGAAAGATTTGCCCTATGGCAATAGGATCGATTAGGATTTTTTTAAGTATGAATGAAAAATGAAAAAAAAAACTTTGTAAGCCGAACAGTTTTTGAACCTTCTATGAAAGAAAATGTTTATATTCGAGTATATTTAAGACAATGTGCCCATATTTCATTCATTCATCCATCCATCCATTCGTTTATTCATTCGTTCATTTGTTTATTTAGAAACATCATTTTAAAAAATAAAAATAAAAGAACATTTTTATGATGAATCTAAATGATTTTCTAACTTTGGAAATAAATGTCATTTGAAAAAAGGACCAAGGATAGCTCACCGGTATAAAGCCCACTCAAAAGCCAAAAAGATGACGGAAGTAGAATTAGCACGCATGGCCAAACTAGAGGAGCAAATGGAAAAGATGATGGAAATGATAATTACAATGGTCAAAGGCAAGGCCAAGGTAGGAGAAGAAAGCGACACTTTGGACAATCCAATCCCTTTTTATAGTGATACAGGGGTATATTGTGAAGATTTACCGCTTCAAGCGCTGGGTGTGACCATTTAGATCCTAAGAGTAAACGAGTTGCCTGTAAGCGAGGAGCTAAGAGAATTGGACAAGGAAAGTCAATTATAGATGAAGAAGCTCATAAATTCAGCCTAATTGAGAAACGCCTGAAAGCCATCGAATGATTAGACACCTTCGGATATGTAGAAGTAGAAGGTCTGTGTCTGGTACCTAATGTGGTTGTTCCACTAAAATTCAAAATTCCTGACTTTGAAAAATTTAATGGTAGCAATTGCCCCATTACTCATATCGCCATGTACTGTATGAAAATTGTTGTTTATCCAAAGATGAGAAACTGCAAATACACATATTTCAAGACAGTCTGACAGAATTTGCGGTTCGCTGGTATGTAAAGTTGGATAGGAGCCGGATTCGAACTTAGGGAAATCTCGCATGGGCATTTATTGCTCAATACAAACGTATTGTAGACATGGCCCCAGACTGCCTAACTCTACAGAACATGGAAAAGAAGTCCAATGAGAGTTTTAAGGAATACGCACAATGGTGGAAGGACCTAGCATCGTAAGTACAGCCCCTGCTCACGGAAAAAAAGACTATTGTTCTAATCGTTGGTATGCTAAAAGCCATATACTACGACAGGATGGTAGGAAATGCCTCTAAAACTTTCACGAATATGGTATTATCCGGACAAATGATAGAGAATGTATTGAAGTCGGGCAAAATAGATGACCCTTTGAGTGCGAAGAGAGGTGTCGTTGGGAAGAAAAAAGAAGCAGAAACCAAAAAATCGCACCAAGCGGATACCCATACTCTTACTTTCCATACCCGATCCCAATACCTCCATGCCCTTAATATCTGGCAGTAAATACCTCCAATACTTTATCATTTATGTATCGTCCACCTGTACCCGTTACAAATCCCCCCATGTTAACTATGCCAACACGGTCCCCACAAACCCGAGCCCCAAGGCCACCACGAAAGAGGCATGTATTTGATCCAATTCTTATCCTCTACGTGAAACTTTTTTCGATTCTAGTAGAGAAGCACCTCATTGTACTTACACACAAGAAACCAATGCAACTGCCATTTCCAAATTGGTATGATGCCAATGCTCGATGTGAGTATCACTTTGGCAATCCAGGTCATACCATCGAGAACTGCTTAACGTTAAAATATAAAGTGCAAGATCTCATAAGGGTAGGAAAGATAAATTTTTAGCGAAAGAATACACCGGATGTTAACACTAATCCATTACCAAACCACAAATGAATAGTTAATGCTATAACTGAAGAAAAGAGCCTTCAAAGGAGAAGAGTGGAAGAAATCACAACTCCACTCGAACGACTCTTCGACATCTTAAGGAAGTCAAATCTAATTCACGCCAAGCCACCCAGGTCTGTAGTGGGAATTGATATGGATCAAATCTGCAAATTCCACCAGCAGAAAGTTGCTCTGATTGAAACACAACATGTGTATCCAGATATTAAAATAATGACAATTTCACGGGGAATACAATAAACATGTCATGAAAACCTGCACATTTCACAAATTTCATCATCAAACATATATATGAATGTGCACATAACAATCAATTACCCGGCATAAATTTAATGAACTTAATCGTTTTGATTATTCAAAATTTGAAACTAAATTACTCATATGCAAGAGAAAGACACTTATATAATATATGCACTTTAACATAGACTTTAGAATAACAATCCAAACCTTCATTACTTACACTCTTTTTACGAACTTCCTAACAAGCTCACGAATGTCACTTTATAACCTCCACTCGTTTGGGAAGCAATTGTTATACCTTGTGTAACGGGCTTTGCGGACCTAACAGTGTACCTTACAAACTTGATCGTCTATCTATAGAGAGCTGAACATATGTCCCCCAATGGAACCAACTACATTTCGAACCTAGGCTAGTTCACAAACCCCAACTCGACGAACTTTGGAAAGGGATAGCTCTGCTAAGACTATGTGAGGACCACGTGGAGAACCAAAGTAATAAATTGGTAGTCGCCCTAACATGTCTCATCCTAGAACATCATGTGACCGTCACTGCCAAGGGTATCAAATTAAACTTCCACATCAGCAATCTTAGGGCATGTAGCTAAGTTTGTTCCCCACTATAAAATGGTCATGCAAACAACTCACGTAGGACGTTCCTTCTTCTTGATCTCTAAACTCTTCCCCAAAACCATAAATATCTTCCCAACCTTCATCTTCCTCTCCTTTATTCTACCTTTACCTTATTTCCTTATTCACCTCACTGGATAACAACATCAATAAAATTAGCACAACTTTTATTTACGATAAAATATTTTAACTAATAATTATAAATTATAATTATCACAATTTTTTCCTCTGTATTTTATGCTTAGAGTTCTATTCAAATAATAATTCTATTTTAAAACTAACACAAAATTTTAATTAATAATTTTAATTTTAATTCTAATTATTTTTAAATGTGTAATGATCATGACTTCGATTAGATTATAGTTATTTTTAAATGTATAATTATCACAACTTCTATTTTATTTCAATTTTTTAACTAACAATTCTAAAATAAATATTATAATTATTTTTAAATGTGAATTTAATAATATGATGAAAAATAAAGGGTATTCTTGTTAGTTCAAAAGTTTTTTCCTAACTCGTGCTTTTATATAGACTAGCTTCTAATGTCATATATGTTGCATGCAATTTTATGCGTTTAATATTTAATTAATTTTAAAATATTGTACTTTTAATTGTAACAATTAATGCAAAATAATATTTCTTATTTGAATCATTCAATATAATTAAAATATATTAACTTATCAATTCAAATAATATAATTGAAAATTTTCAATAATAATTAAATCATTTTTAATGTTTTTAACATATAATATAGTTTTACTTTATATAATTAATGCAAAATAACATTATTCAAATTTCAAAGTAATAACTAATTAACATAATTAATTCTAATATTAATTAAGTGATAATAAATACTAAAAATAGTAAAATATAATTATGACAACCTTTTTTTCCCTAATTCTATTTTAAAATTAGCACAACTTTTTTAATTAGTAATTTTAATTTTAATTCTAATTATTTTTAAATTTTTAATTATCAAAAATTTTATTTTATTTTAAAATTTTAACTAATAATTTTAAATTAAATATTATAATTATTTGTAAATGTGAATTTAGTAATATGATGAAAAATAAAGGATATTCTCATTTATTTAAAAGTTTTTCTAAATTTGTACTTTTATGTATATATATTATAAATATAGATTATAGATTATAAATTGATTAGAGTTTAGATTTTCTTTTTCTAACTACAAGAAATCACAGTTTGAAAATAAAAATAAATAAATAATTGGTAAAGGTTACGATTAACCTATTAAAAATAGAATAATTATTCTTATAAAAACAATAAATAAATTGATCATAAATTCATTTGTTTAAAGTGTAACGGGTAAGTGATTGTTCAAAAATCGAATAAAAATTTATATAAATTGAAAATTTAAAACTTTAAACTTTTTATCACTTTGCTATCTAATAGAAGTGTAGTGTGCTGAAGTCTGGAAGTGTATTGAACTGCAAAAATCTCCTAAGCCCAAGGGGAAGAAGAGCAAATCTGTCAAAAAAACAAATTCTAAAATTAGTCTCTGTACTACACGTGAATATAATTTATGTACTTTAATTTTGTCATTATTAATTTTGTAATTTTCAAAATTTTAAATTTTAGTTCTAACACAAATAGTAGCCTTTAATTAATGAATTTATAGTTATTGTTTGAGTTAGTATTAAAATTTCAAAGTCTTGAAAATATACAGTTTAAAATGGATTAAATTGGGAAATAGAGAGTAAACCCATAACTCATACGTGAAGCTAATAGTAGAATCTAATCTAACAAAATTAAATGATATTGTCTGTGTTATGATATTAAAAATCGAAAAGTATCAAAAAAAATCAAATTAGAGCACAATAGTTAAACTTAACGCTACGTTTGGTTGGGTGGAATTGCTATTCCATTCCGCCCTAATTCCACGCGCTACAGTAAAGCAGCCGTTTGGTTCACCGTTTAGGTGATTCCACGGAATTGCTATTATAGTCTCATTCCCTTAGCTCACCGTTTAGGTATTCAGGGGTTGGGGCTCTGAATACCTATTCAACACCACACCGTTTAGGTTTTTGGACCAAAATAGCCTGCCTCTCTTCTTCCCAAAATTCTCTCCAGATTTCTTCCTCAACATTTATCCCCAAATCAAGTCAAGCATCTATTTGCCCTTCATCTTCATCTCCCTAAATACAATAAAGGGTACGTTTTCTTTTTTTATCTGATTCACTTCCGTTTTCCTTGTTCTCTTCTACATTCAACGAAGGGGTGCTCTGAGGTTAGATCCTTTTCCTTTAAACAAAGCTTTCTGTCCTATTCCATATATTCTATAACTCCTTACCGTGTTAATTATCAATTCTTAGGTATTGATATTCATGGGCAATAGAAATTAATATTTAGGGATAGATATTACCTTTCTTTTTCTTCTTTCAAATAAATTGAAATGATTGAAGTTTTTCTATTTGGAATTGTCTTAGGTCTAATTCCTATTACTTTGGCTGGGTTATTCGTAACCGTATATTTACAATACCGACGTGGTGATCAATTGGACCTTTCTTTGGCTTTTTATGTCCATTCAATTTCTAGGGTTTTAAAGGCTTGGATCTCTTTTTCATTTACCTTTTCTTTTTCGGTACATAGCAAACAAAGAGGTATTTTGACTTTTGGTCTACATTTCTTCCAATACTAGCTTTTATTCAAGGTCTACTCTCGATTTCTTATTTTTCTTGCCTAGATTTTGCTTGCTTGTTCGATTTTTTTTCCCAATTTTTCCTGCTTAAGTTAAGCTTGATCTTGATGACTATCAATTCATTTTCTCTTATGTTGATTGACGAGAGCTAAAAGGAAAAAGAAAAGGTAAATCATTTACTATACATATATGTATGTCTTGAACTAGATTCTATGCTGAAGAAAGAAGCTGGATTTTCTTTTTCTAATTTTGAAAATTATAGATTATTGGATTTTCATTGCTCTCTCATTATGTTTATTCTACAATTACTTCTCTTTGGCTCTTTGGACTTATGCAAAAGTCTTTCCTTGTAGGTTAGAGACAAAGTGCAAAAGGGTCAGGTGTTATGCATCATTGAAGCAATGAAGTTGATGAATGAAATAGAAGTAAGTTCTTATTCTTTCTGCTTGGAAAAATATATAAAGCTTTTTTCATACAAATGTAACATTTCTTGACTTTTTTTTTCTTGTTATTATATTAGAACTTCTATATCCTAAATATAGAATAAAATAGAATTATTTAAATTTGAACACTGAATCATGGATCTAAAGTTTGAGATAAAGCCCGAAGCTCTTGGAGACTTGAAGTGTCTTTTATTTTATGTCTTGAGTGCTCAAAATAAAATCTGCATAGGAGTTAGACTACAAATATCTTTATTGGGCATATAAGTTGTTAGGGCATCTAATGTAAGATGCTGCAGAAATGTGCAGTTCCCTTCCACAAAAGAATCAATGCCTCTGCTGCTTAGAGCATTGTAAGGGTGAGAAGGAATAAGATCTTATGTGTGCAATATTTTTTCAGAAACAAATTATAACAGCCCGATTTAGGGCCTTGTCAAAACAGTGGTCTCGGGACCACAAATCCAAAGTTTGGAAAATTATTTTATTATTATTATGAGGATATAACATGATTATATTAGTGTACGAAAAATTTGGTGAGTTAATTTTGATATTTGTGAGCCCTATTGCGAAAAAAGACTAAATCGCATAAAAGGTAAAAGTTGCATTTTAGTGCCCAAATGTATTAAATAGATAGAGAATATGAATTGGGGGGTCTTTAAAAGGGCAATTAGACCCTTTTAAACAAGCTGGCCAGCCATGAGATGAATTGAAACAAATAGTCAAAAGATTAGGTAAGTGATGTCATGATTTGGTGATAAAATAATGCCTAAAGCCTATCTACTATTTTTCTTCTTCTCCATCTTTTCTCTCCACCGAAAATATCAACAAATATGGAGGTTTGAAAGCTGAAAATTTGCAGGAACTTATTCCTCTCATAATGTAAGTGATCTTGATGATTTTCTTGATTATTTTTACATTTTTGGAATGCTTGTATTATGGGCTTTCAAATGAGAGGACTATTTTGCAAAATGGTGATAAGTCTAGGGTTTCACCATGTGAATGTTCATGTTATTTCTGAAATTTTATGGAAGAATATGGGTCTTCGAAGAGTTCTAAATAACTTTTGTGAAAGGTGTTAGCATGAAAACACCTAAAGGGACTATTTTGCATAAGTTGTGAAATAAGTGATAAGTGTGTGAAATAGTGGGATTTTGGGGTTGCTATAAGAGTAAAAAGAGTTTTTCTAGGCTTGAAATACGAAGAAATTTGATAAAAATTGATTTTCGATCATAGGGGTAAAATGGTCATTTTGCCAAAGTCCAGGGGCAAAATGGTCATTTTACCAAATATGTGAATTTATGATTTCCTAATTGTAATTAGTGACTAAATGAGTGCATTATGTTATTATAGATCAAGATTTTCCAAATCCGAACCTAAACCGGGGGAAAGCCAAGCAAATCGACTGAACCGACTAGTCGAGTACATTTTGTAAACCGAGGTAAGTTGTATGTAAATAATACAACTATATTAATAATATGTGTGTTTAAATTGTCATTGAATGGATATAACATGAATTGCTTGATTGTGTATTGAGAGTGCATAAGGATAATGAGATGGTAGAATTCCCTTTTGAACACTAGGAAATAAACTAGATGTTCAAGCTGTGACATTCGGGTCACTTGTGTGAGCTAGTGTAAGACATGTCTGGGACATGCGTCGGCCACATTATGAAAGCCAGTGTAAGACTATGTTTGGGATATGGCATCGGCATTGAGGTGAGTGTTAGAGTAAGACGTGTCTGGGACACGCATCAGCCTCGATAATGGTAGTCAGTGTAAGACCATGTCTGGGACATGGCATCGACATGAGATGTGAGCCAGTGTAAGACTATGTCCGGAACATAGGATCGGTACCTTGCCCTAAATTGAGGTTTATAGAATGACCAATAGTGTACCGAATAGTTCAACGGTGTACGTATGTTTGTGAGTTAATAATGAAAACATAACCATATTGTGAGTGATACAGGTACCTAACTGGTATGTATGAGAAGTGAGTTCATCAGAGAGCATATAACTATGGATGGAAATGAGTAAGTCATGCTTATGTTTATCATTGTGTTATGAGCTTATTGATTATTGATGAATTTTTGTTGTATATTTATTTATATGCAACTTACTAAGCTTTTATGCTTACCCACCTTTCCTTCTATTTTCTTATAGTGCCGCCTAATTAGCTTGAGGATCACTTGGAGTCAGAGATATCTATCACACTATCATTCGAAACTTTCGGTATAGTTGGATTTATATTTTTGAACATGGCATGTATAAGGCTTAGACTTGATTATTTTGTGTCCTTAAGCATTGGCCAAATGTGTGGGCTTAGGATAAGTCCCACTCATTGTATTTAGCTTTGATGTTGACTATTGTTCATTTTGATTATATGCAAAGATGATATTTTCCTTAGTTGAGTAAATTGCCTCATGAAAGAATATCTATTGTAGCTGATTTGGTTGTGTGGTATAGACTAGAATTGGTACTGGTTGAGTTCGAGTTAATTGATGTAGGTAAGGGTGGCAAATAGGCTTGGTAAATAGCCTTATTTTGTCCACACGGGCAGGCACACGGGCGTGTGTCTAGGCTGTGTGTGACACACGGTCAATCTCATGGGCGTGTGATGAGGTCGTGTGTCCCCTGTATGTAAAAATTTTAAGTCAGTATGCTTGGTAATAAACACACGGGCAGAGACACGGCCGTGTGTCTCAGCCGTGTGGAGGACATGGCCTAGCACACGGGTGTGTGCTATGGTTGTGTGGCATGTTGGGAGTGCTGACGTCAGAAATAGAACACTCGAATTTTCTCACACGGGTTAAGATACGGGAGTGTCAAGGCCGTGTGAGCAACACGGGCCAGGGACACGGGCGTGTGTCCAGGCCGTGTGAAGTTTGCACTTGAATTTTGTAAAATTGTGTAAATAAATTGGTCACACGGGTAAGGGATACGGGCGTGTCCCTAGGTGTCCAGGCCGTGTGAGACACACGGGCCATCAGCACGACCGTGTCAAGGTGGTTACACGGGCGTGTTGCCCATCCACACGGGCGTGTGCCTTGTTTTGAATTGCAAAGTTTACCTAGATTGAATAAGGACCTGAAAGGATTCCGAATGGTCCCCAATGGTCAATTTAGGTCTCGTAGGTCTATATTAATAAATTTTAAGTACAATTTTAAAAGGTTTTAATTTGGACCGAGTCTCGGTGAATTAAGATGGGTTGCATGCATGATATCAAGTTAGGTAATGCCTTATATTCCGCCCCGACTTGGGTTACGGATATAGGGGTTACACAAATTGGTTAAATATTTTCTTTAGATTAATAGTAACAGTGCCTTTTGTGTTTAGGTGGAGAAAATATGCACACATAGCTTGTGATCCAAATGGAAACATTGAAACGGATATAAGCAAAGATACCCCCCCAAAAAAAAAGATAGAATGAGAATGACTTTAAAAAAAAAGAAAGAATTAAAGTTGATGCAATCATATATAAACTGGGAGAAAGGATGCTTTTATGAATTTGGTCATAAGCATATTTTAGATGCTTTCTGTTGAAAAACGATTTTTAGTATCTAGAAAAAAAAATAAATGAAATTTAAGTGTGGGACAAAAGTATGCTTTAAGAGAGGCTGAATGGAACGAAAAGATTCGTGTAGTTGGCTCAAGAGTTTTGCTTTTAAGATCTTTAGGATTCTTGAATGTGTAAGGCCCTACGGTTAATGCTGAACAGAAACTTAAGTAAGGTTGACTGGTACTTTTTGGTTATCAGGATACTCACTGTGAGTTTCAATTAGATGGCTAAGTTAGTTTTCCATTTTTTGATTGAACAGTCATGCTTCCTTGATTAAACTTTAACCTTAAAGAGACTTAATATTAAATAGATTCCATATTAGTTCTTCCTCTTGGAGCATTCTTAACAACCAACCTGATAGCTGCATTTTAGTTTGTTTGGCCAATAAGTGATCACTGCCCATAATTACTGCACTTGGCAGTTGTAGTATCACTGTAATCTGCTATACAACCCTTAATCAATATGTTGTTTTGTTGCATCCATAGTTTATTGAAATTGTCAAACTATCTCTTATGTGGCTAACTGTAGATGAAAAATCATTGTTTCAATAGGCTGATCAATCAGGAACCATAGTCGAGATCCTTGTAGAAGATGGCAAAGCAGTCAGCGTTGATACGATGAGTATTCTTTGCTACCTTGATTCCAAATAATGTCTATGGATAGATGGATGGGTATTGAATTGTGGATTTAAAGTAAATTTGATTGTTTTTGTCCTTTTTGTTTTGGTTTTTTGTTGCTCGGACGTTCTTTTTTTTCATCTTTACAGCCTCTGTTCGTGATTGAACCATGAAATAAGACTGTCGAGTAGCAAAGTAAAAGGTAGAAAGGACAGGCAGGCAAGCAAGTTGAGTTGGTGGGATTTTTCTTCCTGGAAATGTAGTTTGGATTCATTAAATGGGTAGCTTCTTTTGTAGTCTGGTAGCTTATTATATACTTCTAGTCTTACAGCTGTAGTAAATAAAAATGTTATTCAAACAAAAGTTATTATATACTTCTAGTACGGGATACTTCATGCTTTTTACTTTCCCTTGTTCAAATAAAAATGTTATTCAAACAAAGGAACAAACTGAGTTCAAACACAAAAATGATTGAAAATGAATATGATTAGATAGGGGCTATCGAATATGATTGGCATACTTTTGAATATGAAATCAAAATATAGAATTAAACTAAAATCAAATTCAAATAAAAGAAATAACGAGAAGGCCAGTAAAAAAAATTAAAATTTTAAGAAAAAGTAATTAATAAAAATCTGTCCTTTTCTTTTTCTTTTCCTAAAAATACATTAAAGACATGGCTTTTTTTTAGCTTTACAAGTATCTTCAAACTCGACTTGGGCTAGTATCAATGAAGAAATTTTCAAAGAAAACCAAAATGACTAGTAATTAAAAGAGCTTTTCAACCTAGTAGAATAATTAAATTATTTATTTCACTAATGATATTTTAGCACTTTAAATATGTATTGCAGTTTAAAATTAATAAAGTAGATTATATATTATTTTTATAGTATTATATATTATGATTTTTTAATTCATATAATAAATATATTAAGAATTTTATTAAATTATATATTATTTTATTAAATTATATTTAATAATTATTATGTTAAAATATGGTTAAATTATTTATTATTTTTAATAATAATCTTATTAAAACTTAATAACAATAACAATAATCATCTACTTAAAAAAAATTTGCTAAGGGTATTCTGGTCATTTTAGTTTTTTTCCTTATGCTATTACAACATTATTCCATTCAACCAAACACAAGAATACTATTACAGCTCTATTCCATTCCATTCAACCAAATAGTTTAATTACTAATTACAGTTTTATTCAGTTACAATCATATTCAATTACAGGCTTATTCCATTACAATGAACCAAACGTACTGTAAAGTTTTTAAAATCAGATTGGTGA
Organism: Gossypium anomalum; assembly: GCA_025698475.1. Taxonomy (NCBI): domain Eukaryota; kingdom Viridiplantae; phylum Streptophyta; class Magnoliopsida; order Malvales; family Malvaceae; genus Gossypium; species Gossypium anomalum. The sequence continues at coordinate 64,099,856 of CM046957.1, forward strand.
TCAAGATTGAATTGAATAAATTATTAAAGAATATTAAAAAATAAAAATAAAATTAAGAAAATCAATTCAATTGACTTAAAAATCAATCAATTCAAGTTCTTATTTCATACTAATATATCTATCCATTTTCAATTCCAATGAAATCCATATTTACACACACACACACACAAAACCTTAGTGAAAATAAAAGTAAGCAAAAGGGGTGGTTGAGATATTTAAGTAGATTAAAGGGAAGCTGTAGTTTCCTTGTTTTACTGAGGGGTGCTAATGGGAATTGCCTTAAAGCACAGCATCGAATCTAAAGTGCTAACGTGTCAGTTACAGATTCCCATTTCTGGAACACGATGTAACCAAACATCATTATCTTTTGCTAAAATATGTTCTTTTTTTCCCTACATCAGTCGGTTATCACTTGGTCAATCGCCCCTGGTTTTTAGGACAAAAAAAAAAATCAATGATCTCATTTATTTCCCTCACTATTAAAATAACCCCAACCCCAGACCAAAATTAAATGGAATTCAGTTTTTCCCCCTACTCGGTCACTGTATTTAATCCTAACCTTCCTGAATTTGTGTAACAAAACCCTAGAAGGATTCTTGTAAGAACCAATCGCCGCCTCACTAAAGCTTTATTGATCTCTCAGCTTCTAATATAAAGCTTTCTCCTTTCCTAGCTCTTCTACTTTAGTTTTAGCTGTATCTAACCCTCCCTTTGTTTATTTATAATTTATTTATGATGTTGATGGTTTTACTTGGAAAACATGGTGCTCCTATCTGTTCCTTTGATTAACTTTGTTCTATCAAAACTTGAACAGTATATAAATTTGGGTATTTCTGAATTTTTGTCATCTTAGTTTTTATAATATTTAGCAGATGGGTCTTTGATGCTTTTGACTTATGATGTTAGGTTGATTAAATTTTTGATCTTTTGACCGTTTTGGTAACTTAAAATTAGCATCTTGAAGCTTGTAAATATGTGTTTTAGGTGTATTAGTTTTGAAAAGTTTTGGCTTCCTAGGTTTAGGGTCTGATTATTTGTTTAGGGTAGTGATCGTTTCTTTTTATATTTCTGATAAAAGGGTAATGATCAATTAGGGTTTTTGAGAATGTTATCTGAATTGGGTAGGAGACCAATGATAGGAAGTGGTGAGGGATCATTTGGGGATGATTTGGAGAAGGAAATAGGGCTACTGCTCCGTGAACAGCGCAGTAGGCAAGATGCCGATGATCTCGAACGCGAGCTAAACTTGTATAGAAGTGGCTCTGCCCCTCCTACCGTGGAGGGTTCACTGAGTGCAGTTGGTGGGTTGTTTGGGGGTGGAGCTGCTACTGCAGCTGCCAGTAACCCTGCCTTTTCTGCTTTTGCTCAAGCTAAAAGTGGGAATAGTTTTATACCTGAAGAAGAGCTTAGGTCTGATCCGGCTTATCATTCATACTATTACTCGAATGTGAATCTCAATCCAAGGCTTCCACCTCCTTTCCTTTCCAAGGAGGATTGGAAGTTTGCGCAGAGGTTGAAGGGAGGGAGCTCAGTGGTAGGTGGGATTGGAGATAGGAGGAAATTGAATAGAGCTGATAATGGTAGCAATAGGTCATTGTTTTCGATGCCACCAGGGTTTAATTCTAGGAAACAAGAGAACGAAGTAGAGGTAGAGAAAGTGCATAGCTCAGGGGGTTGGGGCGGTGATGGACTGATTGGTTTGCCTGGTATAGGACTTGGGAGCAAACAGAAAAGTCTCGCTGAAATTTTTCAGGTAATAACCAAATCTAGTTTAACATTTGTCATATGTTAAGGTTTTTGATTTTGTAATGGTAACAATTTGCTTACCCAGGACTGTCTCTTTATGGATTATTTGTAGTGCCTTTTTTATCTCTTCATGTTTATGTTTTGACATGTAGCATGCTTCGTATCCTCAGGGTTAATGCTATTTGCTTAGTGACGCATGTGTTGCACAGTTATATCTGCAGTATGCCATGTGTCTCTGACAAATTTGTGGCCTTACTTCATTTCACTAAATTTTTATTGCTATTAAATATTTTCTCATTTATCTTTTATTGGTAAAAGGTATGCTCATTCATGCTATTGTATGGGCTTTATTAGTTTCATTGGAAATGTGACTTGGGAGTTGGAGGTAATTAACTTCAAGGCATGTAAATAGGAGCACAGAAACCATAATAACATCATCCGTTTTATTTTTTATTTTTATCTATTCTTCAATAATGACAATTGTTTCTTTAGCGTGCCTTTTTAAGAGATGTCTATGTTTTAGTGGTCAATGCGGTTGCTCTTATAGTTTCTGTGTCAGTTCTTTTAAAGTCTACAGTTAGCATTCATCTTTGAGTTGCCTCAAAATTTGCCCTTTGCATGTACTCACAGATGATCATATGCATGAACAATAAATTTATTTGCCATTCTTATCATTTCCAAAGTACTGAAAGTACTGTGTTAGGGTTAGTAGGCATATTTGTGAACAATGTGTTCTGGTTTCACTAATGGCTACCTTGTTTACAGTACATCCTAGGTTTCAGAATCATTTAATTTTTTTTATTGTTTTCCCTCTTCCCCTAACTTTCTGTATAGCTATTACACTGAGTTTTTGTTGTTTGTATATGAAGAACTTCTGGAGGTTGAGTTTTTTTTAACTGATTTAATATCTATCATCTTTGCAGGATGATTTGGGGCACCCTGCACCAATCGCAAGAATACCATCTCGACCTGCTAGTTGTAATGCTTTTGATGAGAACTTTGACAATGTAGGCTCTTCTGAATCAGAGCTGGCTCATTTGCAACATGAACTGACCTCCTCAGATACTCTGAGGTCAAATGCAAGTGTTCAAGGATTATCTGCAGTCCATAATATTGGATCACCTTCTTCATACACTTATGCTGCTGCTGTAGGTGCTTCCTTGTCTAGGAGTACAACGCCAGATCCTCAACTTGGTGCTAGGGCTCCTAGTCCTGGCCTGACACAAACAGTTGGAGGCAGAGTTGGTAACTCTGATAAAAGAAGCATAAGTAGCCCAAGTCCACTTGGTGGTGTCGCACCTGGTGTCAATGATTCTGCAAATCTGGTAGCAGCTTTATCAGGCATGCATCTGACTTCAAATGGTGTGATAGATGAGGGTAATCAGTTACCTTCGCAGATTGAGCAAGATGCAGAAAATCGCCAGAATTATTTGTTTGGTCTGAATGATGGTCAGAATCATATCAAACAACAGCTTTACTTGAAGAAATCTGAATCTGTGCATATGCCTTCAACTAATAGTAATGGGGGCAGATCAGACTTCAAAAACCCATCCTTGCTTTCTGATAGGCAAGCTGAGTTCCAGAAATCTGCTGTCTCCTCAAACACTTCTTACATGAAAGGATCACCAACTTCCACTCTCAATGGTGCAAGCAGTTTTCCTGCTCAGTTTCAGCATGGTGATGGTGCAAATTCATCATTTTCAAACTATGGGTTAAGTGGTAACTCTTTAAATCCTGCATTGGCCTCTATGATGGCTAGTCAACTTGGAACTAGTAATATGCCACCATTATTTGGAAATGTTACTGCTTCATCAGCTGTACCAATCCTTGGAATGGACTCAAGAGTGCTTGGGGGAGGTTTGGGTTCTGGACAGAACATTTCAAATGCTGCATCTGAGTTGCATAATCTTGGTAGAGTTGGAAGCCAAATAGCCGGGAATGCTCTGCAGGCACCTTTTGTTGATCCTATGTATCTACAGTATCTGAGGACCTCTGATTATACTGCAGCGCAGCTTGCAGCTCTTAGTGATCCCTCCATGGATAGGAACTTCCTTGGTAATTCATACATGAACTTGCTTGAGCTGCAAAAGGCTTATCTTGGAGCTCTGTTATCACCTCAAAAGTCTCAGTATGGTGGTGTTCCGTTGGGTGCTAAATCTGGTAGTTCTAATCTTCATGGTTTTTATGGTAGTCCTACCTTTGGAACTGGCATGTCATATCCGGGGAGCCCCTTAGCAAGTCCTCTTATTCCGAACTCTCCAGTTGGACCCGGTAGTCCTATCAGGCATACAGACATAAACATGCATTTTCCTTCGGGGATGAGGAATCTTGCTGGGGCAGTCATGGGACCCTGGCATTTGGATGCAGGATATAACATGGATGAAAGCTTTGCCTCCTCTCTACTTGAAGAGTTTAAGAGCAATAAAACCAAGTGTTTTGAGCTTTCGGATATCTCTGGTCATATTGTTGAGTTCAGGTATGCCATTATCTTAAACCCTGTTTTATGTTGTCATACTGTCATGTCACATTTATATGCTTTCTATGAGCAGCGCGGATCAGTATGGCAGCCGCTTTATTCAGCAAAAACTTGAAACAGCTACAACCGAAGAGAAGAATATGGTTTATGAGGAAATCATGCCTCAAGCTCTTGCTTTGATGACAGATGTGTTCGGTAACTATGTCATTCAAAAGGTATCCGCTTCTTAATCTGTTGCATATCTGCTCAGTTGTGTAATTTTATGGTTTGTTCTATTTTTTACCTCTTAAAATCTGTATCTGCATACAGTTTTTCGAGCATGGACTTCAAGCTCAGAGAAGAGAACTTGCTGGCAAGCTTTTTGGTCATGTTTTAGCACTTAGTCTCCAAATGTATGGTTGTCGAGTGATCCAGAAGGTATTAGTATATGGTTGCTATCCACTAACCCTTATTAGTTTATTTCTTGGCTTTCCTTTGTATGGTTTGCTCATAAATCATTAAGTTGCACGGTAAACAACTTCTGTTGTTTTAATTCATCAAACACTTCTGCATGATCATCTTACAGTTTCTTTCTAAATGAGATCAGCAAATTTTGTAAATGTTTAAAGTGAAAAGATTCGTTATATTCATTTTACTTTTGATTTCGTATATAAAAATTTCTCAAGCATTTGTTATCTTGTAAAAATATGCTACTTATGTTTCAATTGTAATTATAGACTAATAGTGCTTACCTTTGACATCGCTGTATCTTGCTTTTTATAATAGATTTCCTATAAGCACTTATGCATGTGTTTTGTTTAACATTCAAGGCAATAGAAGTTGTTGATCTGGATCAGAAGATTAAAATGGTCCAAGAGCTTGATGGTAGTGTTATGCGTTGCGTACGTGACCAGAATGGCAACCATGTCATCCAGAAGTGCATTGAGTGCGTTCCTGAGGAAAACATTCAATTTATAGTCACAACTTTTTTTGATCAAGTTGTGACACTTTCTACTCATCCATATGGGTGCCGAGTGATACAGGTTTGTAACTTATATACTTTTGGATATATTTTCACCTTCTGAACTGTTCTATTTAAGAATGAGTAATGTATATTTGTATTTGCAGAGGATACTGGAGCACTGCAAGGACCCAAAAACGCAAAGTAAGGTTATGGATGAGATTTTAGGATCTGTCAGCATGTTGGCTCAAGACCAGTATGGCAATTATGTCGTTCAGGTTTGCCATTCTTTTTGGAAGCTTAAAGTTTGCATATTATACCATAAATTCTCGAGGGACTTTCAATCTTTTGCCTTTATGTCCATTATCCTGTCCATGCTTTTTTTCTGGTATTTGTTTTTTTGCGGAGTCCATCTTTGAAATATGTTTGTTTATAATTAGACATCTCTATGGTATTTTTTATACTGCTTGACGCATGAACTGACCTCTTTCATTCACTTAACAGCATGTGCTGGAGCATGGAAAGCCTGACGAGCGTTCATTTATAATTAAGGAATTAGCTGGAAAAATTGTCCAGATGAGTCAGCAGAAGTTTGCCTCTAATGTTGTTGAGAAGTGTTTAACTTTTGGTGGCCCAGATGAACGTCAGTTGTTGGTGAATGAAATGCTTGGTTCTACCGATGAGAATGAGCCTCTTCAGGTTTACCTATTTCTGGTCCCAATTCTTTTCTTCAAAATGAAATGTTTTCTAATTTTCAGTCCTTGTGTTTGAAGAAAAAAGCGTAAGATGGCTTCACCTGGTTTGTAAGCCATTGGAGAAGAGCCACGAACCATTCCCACCATATTTGTGCCTGTTTTGGCTGAATATGTTGACCTTGCTTGTTTATGAGAACTATGCATACATTCATATTTGTAATCGGAGTGTTCATATTTGCTGGAGGGATGAACTTTCATGCACAGTATTGAAAAACTAGACATTTGCATATCACACCAATGTCTCGGGATGTCATAACTTGAGACTGTAACTGGGAACTGTCTTTTTAAAATACACTGCATGATGTTAAGTGTTGCCTTTGGTTAATAGTCTCTTGAAGTAGTTCCTTGAGAATTTCATGTCATCCATGCCATTTTTACTGACAACTGCTAGTCCATCCCAGGCAATGATGAAAGATCAGTTTGCAAATTACGTTGTACAGAAAGTACTAGAGACTTGTGATGACCAGCAACGTGAGCTGATCCTTTCTCGAATTAAGGTCCACTTAAATGCATTGAAGAAGTACACTTACGGAAAGCACATTGTTGCACGTGTAGAGAAGCTTGTTGCTGCTGGGGGTACTGATTCTTCCTCATCTTTCATTGTTGCTTTAAAAACCTTTAAACAAATAATGTGATCATGATTATGAAACCATAGGAGTTTCAAGCACCAAATGTCACATTTCTTTTGGATCGTTTGAATTTGTCCCTATTATCATCATAAGTTCTCCGTAACAGTATCACATTATTTTAACTTCTTTTCAGAGAGAAGGATTGCTGCTCAGTCTCCGAATCCGGCTTAGCTGGTATATGAAGGAACATGTTTTGTACAGCTAACAGAAGCTATGTGTTCATTTCCTTATCTTTGATCTTCAGCCATGGTTCGACCCCATCTTTTTAGACAGGTAAGAGCTGTATGGAAATAAAAAGTTGTCTGTACTGGAAAACTGTACATTGTGTAGCTTAAGGTTTATACATAGAATCAAGCAAAGCTGAGGTTTAGCTGTTGAATACATAGAACCGATTTGCCTGCGGCGGAGTTAAAATGATTATACCCGAGTTTCAAAGGGTGTAAAATTTTTAACGGTGAGGTAATTTATATATCATAGCGTGACTGTACAAATGTTGGGATGGAGAGCTGTTGATGTAGTTGAGGCCTGAGTTTTTGCCCTCTCAGTGTATGCTTAATGACATTTTCCCCCTAAATGCGCAATTTTCTTTGTGTTATATCAGCCTGTATGTATGGATTATGTTACTGAACGATCTTATGTTGCTTTTAAGGTATATCCAATTGATAATTTTATTCATTATTTTCAATATATATTGAACCCTCATTAGCAAGCAAACTTTGAGCCTTTCCATGGCATTTGCAGCCTCTTTCCTTTTTTTCAAGGTTCCCTTCCCTCTCTTCCAAGAAGCCTTGCACCCCGCATATAGCCTGGAACCCTATTCATAGCATTCTAATCCATAGATGACCCATGTTTCACAGATAACTTCTTGTTGAGAACATAAGTTCACTTTTTTCAGGAATTTGTCATGGTTTGTGTTGTCTTTTGTTAGTGGTATGTGAGTTGTACCCCAAAAAAAAAAAAAAAAAAAAACCATAGTTCAAAATCACAAATTTAATTAGATTAAGTAGGTATAGGAAATAACCTTTAGGTCTTTGTTTTTCCTATTCGGACGGAAAGTTAATGTCTATTTTGTAAAATAGAAAATACAAGAGTTTTTTAAGATTTAAATTCGTTAAAATCTTAAAATTATAAATCTTATTAGCTTTCTTAAAAAAATTTCTAAAATAAAATATTTAGAAAGACATACTCATAATTTACAATTCACTTACAAAAATCTTTTAAGTTTAATTTTGAATAAAATCTTAAAAAAATATTTACATATTAATTTGATATTTTAATTCGATACGATATTTAAAACTAATTTAAAATTCTATTTAAAATTCTAAAAAAATACATTATTTATAATTTTTCTATGGTAAATGATAGGTGAGATATTAAGGATTAACCTAAATCTAAATGTAAAAACTTTATGGTTTCATTAAAATATAACATACTTAACTGACTTCATGTCATCAATTATAGGATGAAAAAATGACTTAAAGTTCCCTCTTTTAAAACTAATAGTAATAAAATAGGAAAATTAATTAAATTGGCTAAAACTAATGAAAAGCTAGAACTCTTTCAAAATGATAATAATAAAAAGAAAAGTTAAATAAATGAAATAAATTAAACATTATCATGATGATAATAATAATAACAATAATACACCTTATTCATAATACAATAAAAGAATCAATGTAACATAAATAAATAACATTAAAATGTATGTAAGGAGAATGTGTAAAAAATAGTATAACTAGATATGAGAATAAATAAAACGAAATAAGAATAAATAGAAATTATACAAGTGTGAATATATTAAAATATATTAAAATAAAGTGCATAATTAACATTAAATATATAATGTATAAATGCAAATGAAATGAAAGATATAAGTGTAAATTATTTATTAAAGATGAAACAAAATAACATAATTTGATTTTAAGACTAAAAGATAAAAAATGTGGAAGACACAGGACTGATGTAGCAATTAATTTGTCTTTAATTTTTAAATTCTGGATTAAATCGAATGCTTAAATAAATAAAAAGGGTTATGGGTGTAAATAGGTCAAAGAGTGAGGGCGGTGCTGCAAAAAATGGGGTATTTTTTTGTAAATTTAAAAAGTAAGGGGATGAGAATAAATTGCCTATTTTTGGTACTTATAAATGAAAAAAATAATTCATTCTTTCATTTTAACCTCATTGTTTTTTTTTTTTAAAAACATCTTCCTTTTCCTCTTCCAACTTCTATGTTGGTCATGACTCCTCCATCGGAGAGCTCAATAACTCTTCGGCCTCCGGTGGGGCCAACGCGTACGGTGGCAAGAAATTATTTTATTTTTTTTTGTAAAATCAAAATTTTCTTTTAAAAAATCATTACTTTTCTTAAAAATCAAAACTTTATTTCAAAATAGTTAAAAAAATCAAAACTTTGTTTTAAAATTTTAAACTCTCCTTTAAAATGACTTAATTTTTTTTTTCAGAATCTAAACTTTCTCCTTTTAAAAAAAAAAATTATTTTTCTTAAAGATTAAAACTTATACTTTGAAGTAGTTAAAAAAAAATCAAAATTTTACTTTAAAAATTTAAACTTTCCTTTTGAAATAATTAAAAAAAATAGATTTTTGTTTTTTAAAATCTAAACTTTCTCATTTAAAAAAAATACTATTTTTTCTTAAAGATTAAAGCTTTTACTTTGAAGTAGTTAAAAAAAAAAATCAAAACTTTGTTTTAAAAATTTAAACTTTCCTTTAAAATAACTGGAAAAAAAATAGATTTTTATTTTTTTCAAAATCTAAACTTTCTCTCTTTTATTTTTAGACACTATTTTCCCCAAAATCAAGCTTTTTTTTTTTAAAGAAACCTTTAATTTAGCAAGGGGAGGGAAAAACGAGATTTTTTGGGGCTCCTAGGGGCGGAGGACCGACAGTCCGGTGATGTCTCCTTCATTGGAATCGAAAATTCGATCCCTCATGACATGCCTATGGCCAAAAATAAAGATAGAAGAAAAGAAAAAAAAAAAGAAATAGAATGCTTGTAGTTGTTGTGTTTTTTTTTTACCTTTTTTTTTTAAGAACAAAAATAATGAAAAGCCTCATCTTTTTCTTTTTATTTCATGTTTATATATTATCTTTTTAATTTTGCTTATTTGTAAAAAAATGATAATAATACTATCTAATAATAGTAATAGTAGTGATGATAGTAATAATAATTCGGGCATTTGACAGGCCCAAAAAGGAAAGAAGAAAAATAAAGAAAAATAAAGGTCTCAAATAGAGCAAAACTGGGTGGGCTTTGAACGGTTGAAGAGAGAACAAAATTTAAATAAGCCCCCAATTGAGCTCGGATAAAAAACGGGTGTCTACAACTACCCCTCTTTGTTCGTGGCTTGCGTAGCAAGGAACGTATAAAGACGTAGACACCTAACCACTATCAAATCCCACTCAACATCGCAGTAAAAGAAATAACAAGTTTTTACAATTACCAAAATCGAAACAGATCAAAATACATTACGTTATCCAAAACTAGAAAAGTAGATACCAAACCTGGGCCTCTAAATACAATGAAAAGTCAACTAGGATAGTAAACGAACCTCCACACCTAGGCCTCTAAACAAGAAAAGTGAACGGACTTCCTTGAGGGTCCATCTAAGGGATATTATTATAAATAACATTTAATGAATAGTGATTTACTGAAATTATCTATAAATGTTTTGTAAATTTTGATAATACTTCGTAACCCTGTTTCAACGACGAATAGAGGTTAGGGGTGTTACAAATCTCTTTTTTCCATACCTCTCATAGTGTGCACTGAAAAGTCTTACTATCTTTTTAGGTGTGTAAAGGTAAAATGAAATCTTCATGGTATTACTATTTGTTGTGGCAGCCCCAAAGTGTCCTATCTTTTACTTGCAGATGATAGCTTCTTATTCTTTGGCCGACACAATTAGAATACAATATCGTTAATTGCTTTCTGTCCTAGTATAAAGAAGTCTGAGGTCAAAACTTTCATAAATCAGGTATTATATTTAGTACCAACACTACTCTCCTTGTTAGAAACAATGGATGCTCAATTCTTGATGGTGACACTCTTAAATCATGGACGGTACCTTAGTCTTCTGATAAGCAATAAAAGTATCATATTTTTAATCCCATTCTTGATGCATTTTTGAATGATTTATAATGTAAATTAGTGAATTTGATGCTCCTACTCCTTTAAATTTATGTTTCTATACTTAGGTGAGCATAAGGGGAGTGAAAGGAGCGAAAAACAAGCCAAAATCAGAAAAAAAGAGTTATTTTCAGGATTCACGCGATTTGAGTATTTCTACACGGGCTGGCCACAAGCCCATGTGCCAGTCCGTGTCGATTTCGCAACCTGCTTCCCCAGATACGCGGAGAAACTCAATTTTTATTTTTTTCTGAGCATTCTAAAGTCTATAAATACCAATTAGAAGAAGACCTATTGGAGGAATCAGAGAAGATTGAAGAAAACACTCGAAGAACACCTCGGAATCAACTCGAAATTGGATCTCCATCAAGATCGAAGATCTCCTTTTAATTTCTTTTGAAGTTTTAGAGTTTTTTTATATCTTGTGGTTATCCTAACTTTGAGATGTTTCTATTTAGAATTATGAACTAAATTCCCTAGATACCTAGGGAAGATGAAACCTATGATGAATCTTATTATTTGATTTCTGATTTACACGATAAATACTTGATTCTTGTTCTCAATTATGTATGCTTATTTCTTGTTTTAATATTTTTTGGATATTAATTCATGTTTAATGTGCTTATTTCAGTGGAGCAAAGTCCCTGTTTAAGAGTAGATCCAGCATAATTGAGTGGAGTTGCATGCAATCCTAAAAATAGGATGATATAAATCTACCATATTAGAGTCAAATCTAATTGAGAAATCTAGGGATCGAGTTAATGCGACAATAGGGCTTTTAATTAGAAAGAGATTTCAATTAATCAACCTAGAATTAGTTGTTCTTACTCTCGAAAGAGATATCAACATAATTTAGGGATTTTTGCGGATCAAGACACAAGTGAATAAATCGTTTAATTCAGATTTAGAATAATAGTTGAAGTCTAGGTGGATTCTTTCCTGGGTATTATTTTTCTCATTGGTTATCTTCGATTATTTTTCTATTTCATTCTCTGTTGCGTTCTTAGTTAATTTAGATTAGTAAATTTAGATTAAAAACAATCACTTCGATTTATTGGCTAAATAATAGAAAAACGTTAATTACTAGTACTTTTAGTCCTTGTGGATATGATATTTCCTACTCACTATAGCGATACTATTGTTCGATAGGTGCGTTTGCCTTTGTTGTAATTATAGTTAGTTTAGTGACCATTATTTTCCCTCTTTTCTTGGTAGTGTCAGAACCATATTTTTTTTAAAAATGAGCTTGACCACATTTAAAAAAAAAAAAAGAAGAGTTTTTGTTAAGAAAATAGGAGTTATCATTGATTTTTTTTATTAGGTGTGATCAGACATCTTAAAATCTTCTTTTAAAAAGAAATTTGAAAATCCTTCAAAAAGAAATACAATTTTTGGGTCTACATAAAAAAGTCAAAGAAAATTGGAGTTCAAGAGTCGGTTATGCTTGAGAAAGATTTTAACGCCCTATTAATGCCTGGAAATCGTACCTTGCTAATTCCATGTGGTCTCCAATTTTAGAAATATGAGTTCAATATTTAATTTTGATCCCTTAAAATTAAAATTAACATGAATTTTATTTGAGTGAGTGAATTAGATTTGAAAACTTGAAAAATGCAATAAATTTGACATTTTTATTTTTTATTCACTCCACGGTAAAAAGGGAATTTTGACAATAATCTCATCAATTTTCCTAATATTGAAATGTTAATTTATTATAAAAAATTAATTAAATAAATATATTAATTGAGATGCATGTATTATTTAAAACAAACATAAAAAACAGTGACTCAAGCTATTCCAGGCCACTCTCACCTGAACTTAGAACCTAAACTTGTTGAAGCTTTTGCTGTTAGAGAAGCCTTCTTGTGGTTAAAGCCACTAGGTTTTGATCGAATCATTGTGGAGTCAAAATTGCTTCCATGTTACCACTGCCCTTAATAGTCGAGTTACCGATTATTCGAGTTTGGAATGATGGTTCTATATTACAAAATTCTTGCTGTATAATTTCAAAACTTGTTCTTTTGTTGGAGGCATCAGAAAATTAATAAAACGAATCATATGAATGCAAAAGTAGCTTTATTATATGTAAACCACTGAATGGGATCGTCCTTCTAATAATCTTTCTTTGATTTTATTTCATGATGCAATGTGGAATATGTCCCACGAAAATAGAGCTTGGAATGAACTTGTACCAATTTCAACTATTATGAAATGCGATAGTATCAATTGTTATGATGCATATGCGTTCTTATACATTGGGCTAAAGCAAGGTTATTTTTTTGGAGTTGTCAAATATATGAATGAAGCATTAACCCCTAAAACCCCATTGCAAAAGGCAGCATCTATTCGGCAATAAAGGCTTCCATCAGTCCTGTTTTTCATGTTTGATTGTTGACAGTATAGGTTCCATCAACCGGCTAGTTGACACCACTCACATATTTGGCCTCATTGCTAGCTAGAAACAGGGCAGCCTGCGCAATATCTTCTGCTTCCAGTATGGTCCCTTTCAACAATCCATTTCTCAAGCCGAGCTCCTCGACCTTTCTCTTATCCGAAGTCACTAACCAGTTTAGTAGCAGAGGAGTCGCAACCCATGAGGTGAAATGCAATTGACTCGTATGCCATACTCTCCTAACTCCACGCTCAAGCTCTTAGCCAATCCCACAATAGCGTGCTTTGATGTGTAGGCATGAGGGACACCGACGCAAAGCAATGAAGCGATGCTAGCGGTGAAGAGAATACACCCTTTTTGGGTTGGAACCATCACTCGAGCAGCATGCTTGGCACCCAAGAAACCACCAACCACATTGACATCAAGGACCTTCTTAAAGCTATCACCATCTGAAGCAATGGCTCTCAACTCCTCCCCCCTACAATTCCAGCATTATTGAACATGATATCAAGCTTTCCATACCTAGAGACTGCTAAGTCCACCGTGTTTTGAACATCGGTTTTGCACATCACATCGCAATGGATATAGGTGATGATATCCGGGGTTCCAAGCTCTTTGCAGAGAGATTGGCCTAATTCATCTTGGACGTCGGCAATAAGAACCTTGGCCCATGCTTGGGAAACAGCCTAGCTCTGCTCTCTCCTATGCCACTTGCACCACCAGTTATCAATGCTACCTTGCCTTCTAACCTGCATTAAAACGAAGAGGGGGTTCATTACGATGGATTTTGTTTATTTGGGTCCCTCCATGCAGTACAATTTCTCAATTTTTTTCGTGTTTTTCTTTCTTATAAGAAGTAGGGATACATGTTCCGAGATTAAATTGAAACCCGCGTTAATTGAAAACTTAAACATAAATTCTTTGTCTCAGTCACTGTGAATATATTTGAATAGCATTTGGTTCGTATATACATATTTATTATGGATAAAAAATGCAATTAGATTGAAATATTTTCTAGATAAGACATATATATTATTAGGGAATAATTCACTTGTATTGGATTAAAACTTAAGTAGCTTTACACCTTTTGGTAACTTTTTATATGCTAATATTTGAACAATCCAGCTGTCATATTTCATACTCCAATCATGTAAGTCATGCATATCAAGTTTGACATAAATTAAATTTTTTTAACTATTCGTTTTTTGTGAAAAGATTTAAACCATTAAATATATATTAATATAAAAAAATATTTTAGATCAATATCTTAGAGATATTAGACAGCTTCAGAAATTTACATGCATAACAAATAGAATTATTTTTATGAATTCAATGGCTAGATCGTTAAAATATTAATAGTATAAAAATATAAAAAATGGTATAAAAATAGTTTAATTTTATACTGTGTAAGTGGATCCATCTCCTATTAATAATATATACACAAACAATAATATATATTAAACAAATTTAAAGTTAAAATTGAATTAAGTAACTAATGATATAAGAAAAATAGTATTAACACGACTTAAAAAGATATCAACATATCAAAATTTATATGAAATAAACGGGGCAAAGCCTACAAAGTTATATTTGTGCAAGATATAAATTGATAAAATTATATATTTTGAAAGGATTAAAAAAAAACTTTTTTAAGTTAAAAAATATCAGAAGAAAATTGAAATTTTTGAAGGTAATAATACGAGGCGGAAGGGGTTGAGGCCCCAACCCAAGGGCAGCAGCAGCAGCAAGGGGATTGGTTGGGCACAGCTCCCTTAAAACGAGAAATTCAATTTTTGTTCTAAATTGTATTTTAGCCCCTAAAACTAATAATTTTTATTTATTTTTTAAAAAAATTATTAAAGATATTGTTAGGATAATTACTATTATCGGCCTAAAATTCGAATGGGTTTGGGCTAGATCCTAATGGGCTTACAGGATGAGCTCGAAGATCAAGCTCATAGGTTGGCTTAAAAAAAAAATAGATTTTTATTTTTTTCGAAATCTAAACTTTCTCATTTTCTTTAAAAAAAAACACTATTTTTCCCAAAATCAAGCCGTTTTTTTTAAAAGAAACCTTTATTTTAGCAAGGGGAGGGAAAAAAAAGGATTTTTGGGGGCTCTTAGGGGCGGAGACTGACGGTCCGGTGACGTCCCCTTCATTGGAACCCAAAATCCGATCCCTCATGACATGCCTATGGCCAAAAATAAAGATAGAAGTAAAGAAAAAAAAAAAGAAATATAATGCTTGTAGTTGTTGTATTTTTTTTTTTTACCTTTTTTTTTAAGAACAAAAATAATGAAAAGCCTCCTCTTTTTCATTTCATTTCATGTTTATATATTGTTTTTTTAATCTTGCTTATTTGTAAAAAATTATAATAATAGTATTTAATAATAGTAATAGTAGTGATGATAGTGATAATAATTTGGGCCTTTGACAGGCCCAAAAAGGAAAGAAGAAAAAAAAAGGTCTCAGATAGACCAAAATCGGGTGGGCTTCCAATGGCCCAAGAGAGAACAAAATTTAAATAGGCCCGCAATCGAGCTCGAATAAAAAATAGGTGTCTACAGTTGCCCTTCTTTGTTCGTGGCTTGCATTGTAACACCCCTACGTCGGACTAGGGTTAAAGGCGTTACCGGACATATCATAACAATTCATAATCATTTCACAATCATCATAACATCAATGTCACACATCATTATAGAGTCCCTAGTGCAGGTGAACGAGACCTTAACACGCATTAAAAAGGGGTTGGGACTAAATCGAGCTCATACAAAATTTTTCGAAACTTAAACATTTTTCAAAGTTACAAAGGTTACACGCCTGTGTGAACAGGCCATGTGCCTCACACGGCATTAGACACGCTAGTGTGTCTAAGCCGTGGCAAAACAGGGAATACATACTGACTTATCCACACGGCCTGAGACACGCCCGTGTGCCTTGGCCGTGGTCGAAACTGACTTGGGTCACACGGCTGACCACACGCCCGTGTGTCTAGCCCGTGTACCCTTCGAAATGGCCACGCACGCCCATGTACCTAGGCTGTGTGACTCACACGGTCACAAGACACGCTCGTGTGTCTAGGCTGTGCTCAAGACTGACTTTAAAATGTAGAACTACCCCAGAGGACACACGGCTGTGTAACATAACCGGGTGTCACACACGGCTGAGACACGCCCGTGTCTCTGCCCGTGTGGACAAAAATAGGCCATTTGCAAAGCCAATTTTTTCCACCCATTTTGGGTTATTCCTACAAGCACCAAAATCAAAACATTTTATACTAAATTGTCAGCCAATTCACAACCAAAACATTCATCAATCATACCATATCATTAACAACCAAATTCATGCTTATAACTATACCAAAATTCATGCTAAATCATAAGTCAAAATCATAACAAAACTTATATTTCATAATATCAATTTACTTCATTCAACCTTATGCTATAAACTTACCAATTCTCAAATAAACACATACCAAAACTTACCAAATTGACCAATTCACTTGGCCATTCATGAACACATCACATAGGCATAATTGCATCACATAATTCATACTAAAAACTTATTCATATACACAACTAAAACCAAGCCATATCACATGGCTAGATATATACATTACAAAACATATTGACATAATTGTAGCCTATACATGCCATACTTCAATATACACATTTTCAAAAGGTACCAAAATATAGTTCGATAGTGTGGTGATGATCCTCGATGATCTCCGAGCTCTCGGTAGCTTCGATATCTATAAAACAATTGAAACCACACACAAAGTAAGCTTTCAAAAGCTTAGTAAGCCATATACAAATAAACTTAACATATAACATCAATCTAGATCAATTCATTCATATAATTCAAGGCAAAATACATTAACATAGCTATATATTTCTTATAGTTCATTTGATCATGATTCACATGTATATTTCATGTCTCATTCTTATAGAAACTCATACTTATATCATATGTTCACCAAAGTACATGTACTTACCTTTCATTTTCTCGGATACAATTTTACATAGTCATTCATTTTCTCGGAATGCCCGTTGAGCAGTTCGAAATTACTAAGGATACTCAGATAGCTCTGAAAGCTCGTACAATGCCAACATCCCAGACGTGGTCTTACATGTAATCAAATATCGATGCCACTGTCCCAAATAGGGTCTTACACAAAATCAAATACGATGCCGATGTCCCAGACATGGTCTTACACGTAAATCATAAGTCGATGCCAACGTCCCAGATGTGGTCTTACACGAAAACACATATCGTATCCTATGTCATGACATATGTATCCTAACTATTCCTATGGTTCGTATGGGACTTTTCTGACGTCAAAACTTTGTCGATACATTTTCGGATATCTCATACTCAACTCATATAATCATTCATCACAATTCAAGTATCATATAATCAATAATAATTCAATTTAACACATTTATTTGTATATTGACTTACCTCATACGGATTTGAACGAACGGAATCGACTACTCGACGATTTTTGACTTCCCTCGATCTAATTCTGTTTTCTTTGGTTCTTGATCTAAACATATTCAAATTTAACTCTTTTATTCACCAAATCATTCAATTCAATCAAAAAACACATATTTAGGGAATTTTACAAATTAGCCCTCATATTTTCACCTTTTAACAATTTAGTCCCTAATTTATAAAATTACAGAATAAAAAAAATTTCCATACACTCATGCTTAGCTGAATATAAATAGTACTCATACTAGTCCACATATTTCATTTATTTCATATTTTAGTCCATAAATTTCTCATTTTCTCAATTTAACCCAAATTACTCAATTTCATCAAAAATTCAAAGACAAAATATGTTAACCCAACACATATCTTTCATTTACCACCAAATAACTTCACAAACCTTACAATTTCACCAATGACATAACTCAAAATCATCAACAAAATCAGAAATTGAGACATGGGCTTAGTAAAACACAAAACAACGATCACAAAAACATAGAAATTATCAAAAACGGATCAAAACACATAACTTAATTATCAAATCTCTTAGCTGAAACCCTAAAAGCTTTTATTTTTTCTCTTTTTCTTTGATTTTCGACAAGCATGGATGAATAAATCATCCATTAACATGTTTTATTTTATTATATTAAGTTTATTTACATATTTACAAATTTAACCTTTATTTAATCATATAATGAACACATAATAAATGGTCTTTAATGTCCATTTACCCTTTCAATGGTCTAATTGCAACATAAGGACCTCTCATTTAAGAAGACATAGCAAATAGACACTTTTACAATTAGAATGCCACTTTTACATTTTACGCGATTAGGTCCTTTTATCAAATTGAACACACAAACGATTAAATTTTCATGCGAAACTTTCACATATATCAATTCACATATAATAGGCACGAAAAATAATATTAAAAATATTTTTTACTCGAATTTGTGGTCCCAAAACTACTATTCCGACTAGGGTCTAAATCGGGCTGTTACATGCGTAGCAAGGAACGTACAAAGACGTAGATACCTAACCACTATCAAATCCTACTCAACATCGCAGTAAAAGAAATAACAAGTTTTTGCAATTACCAAAATCAAAACAGATCAAAATATATTACGTTATCCAAAACTATAAAAGTAGATACCAAACCTAGGCCTTTAAATGCAATGAAAAGTAAATTAAGAAAGTAAACGGACCTCCACACCTGGGCCTTTAAACTAGAAATGTAAATGAACCTCCACACCTGGGTCCCTAAATGCAATGAAAAGTGAATGGACCTCCACACCTGGGTCTCTAAATGTAATGAAAAGTGAATGACCTTTACACCTGGGTCTCTAGATGTAACGAAAAGTGAATGACCTTTACACTTGGGTCTCTAGATGCGACGAAAATTGAATGGACCTCCACACCCGGGTCTCTAAATTGCAATGAAAAGTGAATAGACCTTCACACTTGGGTCTCTAGATGCAATGAAAAACGAATGAACCTCCACATCTGGGTCTCTAAATGCAATGAATAGTGAATGGACCTCCACACCTGGTTTCTAGATGCAATGAAAAGTAAATGGACCTCCACACCTAGGTATCTAAATGCAATAAAAAGTAAATAGACCTCCACACCTGGGTCTCTAAATACAATGAATGTTTTCCTTTCTTCCTTTCTTGAATTTTCATAAAAGGTAATCATTTTGAGAATCATGTTTTTAGGTTGAAAAATATCAAATCCCTATCCACACACAACAGATCATGAAAATCAAATTTCATGGGATATCACCTTAACAAATTTCAAAATGATTTTATGACTCATAAATTAAGTTCTCAAATGATAATTCACTTAACAAACTTGGTACTATGGATTTCCAAAATCCACCATTGAAACATAAATTTCTTGCATCTAGAGTCAACTTGCTAATTCTCATGAAGCCGAATTTCCTTTTCTGACTTTAGACTGTTCCAACTATGAACCCTATACCATGCTCTTTTGGAAAATTGCGTCTTAAAGTAGATATTATTCAATATAGTTCCTTTCTTTTGCCCTCTCTTTATTTTTTGGTTTCTTTTTTTTGTTGTTTTGTTGTTTTTTTTCTTGATTTAAGAAAAATCTTCTTTTTATAGACTCTTACATTATCCAAGTAGATTAATTCCCTAATTTAAACCGGCTATAAGCAATCAGAGATGGACTTGTTCCAAGGTTATAGTGTCGGCTATAGTTTGGGTGCCAAAGAAATGGCTAAAATAGGCTCAAATAGATGGCTTCAGTGCTCGTACTAAAAGATTAATTTCTTCTAGAAATATTCATTATCCTCTAAGGCATCATATTATTTTTTTTTCTTTTTCCCCTTTTTAGGAATCTCTCTAGACTACTCCTTTTTAAGTTTTCACCCTAGAGTTCATCTCCTTCTTTAGTGTTCTTGAAGACGTTCATAATTTCCCAAGGATAAACTTCTTGATTTGAGCAAACATATTCAATCAAAATGGTCTTTTAAGGGTTGTAATGTGGTCTGAGGGTTAAGGGTCAATCAGAGAAAGGTTTTTCAGGCTAAAATATATATTATTTGAAAGAGTATAAAAACCATAATGATTTATTTTGAATTTTTGATTGCTCCTTCCATTTCTCAATCACTTTTCTTCGCTCTTACTTATTCCTATTTCCTTTCTTATTTTGTTTCTTATTCGCTTTCCTTTTTTCTTTTTTCTCTTTTTTCTGAATGAGATCAAGAATTTAGAATTTTACTTTCATTTTTCACGATCTTTCTTGTCAATCCATGATGTTCGATGGATAACTTTAATTAGGGTTTAAAAAGAAGATACATCAGGCTCAAAATAGGGTACTAAGGGATATAATTTTCTCTAAGTGACGGAGAGAACAAAAAAATGCCATTTATCATTTCAAAATATGGTTAATCTCATCACAAGGTCATTCTTGGGAATGCGTCCATATTTTCAATTTAAATTGCGTATAATCTTATGTTTGTCTCACAATGTTGTAAAATCATCGATCCACACCCAAAACCTCAGAAAATGTCCTCCAACATAGAGGGTGATCCTTCGGCAAGGGTCAATTTTGAACAAACAATATGGCCCAAGTGGTTAACAGAGGATGAAATTTTCTTCAAGTGAAGGATATTTCAAAAATCCCATTCGTCACTTTGAACATGGCCAACTTATTAAGTAATTAAGCTTAAGGAGAATGCAAGATTCTAAGGTAAAACATAACCTCAAACATGACAAACGAAGAACAACAAAACAGAAAAAAGCCAATGTTACTCAATGCGAATAACTCTTTAAGAACTATCAAGCGACATCTCGTCTCCGTCGATTTTAGTGAGAATTAGTGCTCCACCAGAGAAAGTTTTCTTCACCACATATGGTCCCTCCCATTTTGGTGTCTATTTTCCCCGATGATCATGAACATATGGCAGAATTTTCTTCAGTACCAGATCCCCTTCTCTGAACTGCCTTGGTCGCACCTTCTTGTCATAGGCCTTCATCATTCTTTATTGATCCAATTGGCCATGACATAAAGCTACTAATCTTTTTTCCTCAATTAAATTCAACTGTTCATATCTCTCTTACATCCATTCAGCCTCCTCTAGTCGCACCTCCATCAACACTCGTAGAAATGGGATTTGAACCTCAACAGGTAAAACAGCCTCCATGCCATACACTAATGAAAACGGAGTAGTACCAGTTGAAGCCCTCACTGATGTACAGTATGCGTGGAGAGCAAAAAGGAGTTTCTCATGCCAATCCCTATATGTTTTTGTTGTCTTGAAAATGATCTTCTTGATATTCTTGTTTGCAGCCTCGACTACCCCATTCATTTTTGGACGATATGGCGCAGAATTGTGATGCTTGATCTTAAATTGTGTGCAAATCTCTTCTATCAATGCATTGTTCAAGTTCTTGGCATTATCTAAGATGATTCTTTCTGGTAAACCATATCGACAAATGACCTTTTTTAGAAATTTGCATATCACGGATCAAGTTAAATTGACATATGAAGTGGCTTCGACCCACTTGGTGAAATAATCAATCACTACAAAGATGAAGTGATGCCCGTTTGATGCTTTCTGTGGGATGGAGCCAATGACATCCATGCCCCACATTGAGAACGGCCAAGGAGGCGCCAAGACATGAAGATTGGTCGAAGAAGCGTTAATACTGTCTGCATAAATCTAACATTTATGACATTTTTTAGCATAATTTAAACAATCTCGTTCCAACGTCAAACAAAAATATCCCGCCCTTATAATTTTCCTTGCCAGCATATATCCGTTACTATGTGCTCCACATACTCCATCATGGATTTCCTTCATTATCTGATTCGCCTTTTCTACTTCGACACATCTTAATAGGGTTTGGTCATATCCTCTTTTGTACAAAAACTCACCGTCCAAGAAAAAACCCATAGCCAGCTTCCTAATTATTCGTTTATAATTTTCTGAGGCACAATCCGGGTATTGCTAGTATTACAAATACCGCTTAATGTCAACATACCATAGTTTCCCATTTGTTCCCAATTCTCCTCACGTGCAGTGGGCCGGCGAGTTCTTGACCCTTAGCTGTATAGGTTGCACTTCTGTTTCAGATCCTACTTGGAACATGGCAGCTAGAGTAGCTAATGCATCTGCTAACTGGTTTTCTTCTCTTGGCAAATGAAAAATTTGAACAGCATCAAACTCTTTGACCAATCCGTACACATATGTTTGATGGTGAATCAGCTTGGAATCCCTTGTTTCCCATTCTCCTCTTATTTGGTAAACAGCTAACGCTGAGTCACCAAAAACTTTTAAAACCCTAATATTTTTCTCAATGGAGATCTAATGTAACGCCCCAAAATTTTGATTTCAGTATTTGTAAATTTTGACACAACTGTGTATCTGCTTCAGTGGTTAAGTATTCTGGATGTATAGGAGAGGTCCCAAGTTCAAGCCTTACTTGGGTTGAATTTTGGTATTTTTCTGAATAAAGCCTTACCCTTACTCTGTAGGCTTATGTTTATTTGTTGGTAAGCTTATATCAGAATGGGCCTGCTGGTCTGATGGTTAAGTGGAGTGTTAAGTCTACTGGAGGTCCTATGTTCGATTCTCTACATAGGCAAGGGATAGTATTTTTGCTCCTAGTTTCGACAAGAGTTGTGCTGAGGTTGGATTCTAAGTAGTAGAGTTTTATGGAGAGAATTAACGGGGAGTTGGGATAGGGGGAAGTTATCAGATTATTTTTCCTTCTGTTTCCTTTTTGAAAATATTAGGTTTTCCCTATTCTTCCCAAATTCCTGGCGCCGTTTCACCATTCTCTTCTTCTGATTTTGTTCTCTTTTCTCTTATTTTTTCTACATGGAAGTTCTGTCGAAATCTTGCCTCTCAATTTCGCTTTTTAGTTGCTAGGTAAGTATTAGTTAAGAGGTTGGTTCCGTCTGTTAAAATTTTTACTGGGTTGTATTGATGTTATTGGCAGCAACACATTGCAAGGATTAATGCTCTTTTTTTACTGTTTCGTAGTGAATTGATTTGAAGCTTTGCGGTAAGTGTTCATCGTTTTAGGGATAAGTATTTTGGTTTCGGGATTTTGATTAATCGCAAAGTAAGAATGATTGTGGTGCTGGTTTGGTCAATATTTTGGTTCTGGAGTGCTTGGAGTTTGGTTTAGCTTCAACCAAAACCAGGTGTGTACCAAAAACTCAGAAAACAGTATTCGGCGAAAAGATGAAAAAGTATTCTGTCTACGCCATACGGGTGTGTGGTAGCCCATGTGGTAGGTCGTGTGAGCCGTGCGCAGGTGACACGATCGTGTGATGACCAAGTAGGCCATGTGCGACAAACGGGCTAGACCGATTTGGGCCGTGTGGGCTACACGGGCGTGCGGGCCCATACAGACGTGTGGAATTTTGGGCCAGGCTGTTTGAATTTTAGATTTTTTTTAATTGCTTTACGGTTTCACTACGGCTAGACGGTAAAAACTCAATTTTTGCAAAAATGATACGATTTTCTAAAAATCAAACGGGTTTCTTTCAACTCGAATGGTTTTCCAAAAATGAACGTTTTCAAAGCTTCCGCTAAAAAGATATAATTTTAAACATAACATAGAACATGTGTTTTACTTTGAATTAATATAAAAATTAATTAACTGGAATGGTTTTAACTCGACAAACTCGTTTTCGAATCCCATTCCATGTGACATCGTCAAATTCAACCATAACACCTAGGCCGGGTTTGGGGTGTTACATTTAATGATATCAGAGCCAGGTTCAAAACTCGACTGTGAATTTTGGGTTCCAAAATTTGGTTTTAAAGAATTATTTCCAAATTTTTTTAAATACTCTAATTAAGTATGTGGTCCACTGAGTCTCCGGCGTTGATCTTGTAAGTTTTCTAAAATTTGTACTGTTTATTTCAAAATACTGTAGATAGTATATTCTGAAACTACTATAGGTAGTAAACCGTACTGAAAACACTCTAGTTAGTGTATACTGAAAATTGTAGAGAAACTAAAAACTGTAGTGAGACTGCAAGTTACGAAAACAAGCTCTGAATTTCTGGTACTATTTTGCATAAAATGTTCGTTAATAAACACTGAAATTGTAACTGATTCATAAAACTGTTAATGTAGATCTACGATGAGTGTACAAGGCATCTGTGGACGGGGTACTAAAGGCCGTGGAAGGGGCCGTGGAGGGGCTCGAGCTGAGTCCTTGTCTTCTGGCAGTATACCTATTCTAGACACGAGTAAGACGCTGATATCACCTGCGACTGAGACTGTGTCTCAAGATCGCATAACCGGGGACGATGCACTGTTTCAGGCCATACTCAAGATATTGGAGAGGGTCGTTGGGCCCAATACTGGATCTGGGGGCCAAGGGTCGGTTACAGAATGACTCCGGTCTAATGGGGCTGAGTTATTCAAGGGTGCCGCTGGAGTCGCGCCTAACATGGCCGACTACTGGATGGAAGCCACGGAAAGAATCATGGACGGTATAGACTTTACCCTTGAATAGAAATTGAAGGGGGCTGTTTCCTTACTTCGCGATGAATTATACTAGTGGTGGTTGACCGTTAATGAGGGCACTTAGCCCGAACGACTGACATGGGATTTCTATAACCCTTCTTTCCAAGGTAAATATGTGAGGGCAAGCTACATCGACGCTAGGAGACGTGAGTTTCTGAATCTCACGCAAGGGGATCGTTCAGTGGCCGAGTAGGAGGTCGAGTTTTTGAGGCTAAGCTGCTATGTGTAAGGCATGGTGTTGACTGAATATGAGTGTTGTGTCCACTTTGAGGATAGACTCCGAGACAGTTTCAGAGTTCTAATAGCTCCATAGAGGGAGTGTGACTTTTCAGCACTAGTAGAGAAGGCGACGATCGCTGAGGCAATTAAGCGTACTGAGCGCCAAAACAAAGATAGAGAGAGGGGTAAGAAAAAGAGGGATTCAGAGCCCTCAAGTTTTGTGATAAGGCCTAAGAAAAATGCTAGATCTGATGGGCCAGTTAGAGTTGGGCCCTCTATGGCACCTATTGAGATCTTGCCTTGTGGGCTTTGTGGTAGACGCCATCTAGGCGAATGTTGGAGGATAACTGGGGCATGTTTGAGATGTGGGTCTCGGAGCACTGCATTTGAGAGTGTCCGTTAAGGGTCGATCAGATGCAAGCTTCGGGTTCATCTTGTCTGTGGTGGTGAGGCGCTTTAGCGACCACACGGGAATTGTGGTTAGGTTAGAGGTGGTAACGGCATGGGCCATGGACAGAGAGCACCGGGAAGAGGTGCTAGAGATACTGAGGTGAGGCAGCCTGTTCTTGTTTATGTTGCTCATCGCCGAGAGGACCAAGATGCTTCAGACGCCATTACGGGTATGTTTTTAATTTATGATGTACCATATCTTACTCTGATAGACATAGGATCTACTCATTCCTACATAGTCTGTTCTGTTTTTGAAAATTTAGGGTTATCAGTTGAGAGTACTGATAGTGAAGTGACTGTTGTGAGTCCTTTGAGGTAATCTATCTGAGTCAGCAAATTGTATAGAGACGTTCCGTTAGAGGTCCAAGGGTTAATATTTCTGGTTGATCTGATAGAGCTTCTGTTTGGGAAGTTCGACTTGATTTTGCGAATAGATTGGTTGGTCAAACACCGTGTGAGTCTGGACTGCATGAGTAAAAGGGTCGTTTTGATAACCAAAGGGGACAGCGATGTGGTTGTGATTGGGGAACATCGAAATTATCTGACTAATGTGATTTCGACATTGGTGGCAGAAAAGTTGGTCCAGGAAGGATGTGAGGCATATCTGGCTTATGGGACTCTTCGGTTAAGGACATCAGAACTGTAAGAGGTTTTCTGGATGTCTTCCCTGAAGAACTACTAGGTTTGCCTCCTAGTCGAGAAGTGAAATTTGGGATTGAACTTATTCTGGGTATAGCTCCGGTGCCTATCGCCCCCTACCGAATGGCATCGAAGGAGCTTACAGAGCTTAAGGCTCAGATTCAGGAATTATTGGATCGTGGGTTCATTCGTCCCAGTATGTCTCCATGGAGAGCACTTGTTTTGTTTATGAAAAAGAAAGATGGGACAATGAGGATGTGTATCGACTACCGACAGCTGAATAAGAAACAATTAGGAATAAGTACCCACTTTCGAAGATTGATGATTTATTCGACCAATTCAAAGGGGCTTCTATGTTTTCCAAGATTAATCTACGTTCGGGTTATCATTAGTTAAGGGTTAAAGAGGCGAATGTGCATAAGACGACATTTAAGACTCGATATGGACAATACGAGTTCTTAGTGATGCCCTTTGGTTTGACTAATGCACCAGCGGCATTTATGTACTTGATGAATCGAGTGTTCCAGCCCTATCTGGATCAGTTTGTGGTGGTGTTCATCGATGATATCTTGGTGTATTCTAAGACTAAAAACGAGGACAACGAGCATCTTAGAGTGGTACTATAGACTCTTCGTGAGAAACAACTGTATGTGAAGTTCAGCAAGTGTGAGTTCTGGCTCCGAGAAGTAACATTTTTGGGACATGTAGTTTCTACTGAGGGGATACGAGTCGATCCTCGTAAGATTGATGCGGTATTGGATTGGAAATGGCTGAAGAATGTTTCTGATATCCCGCAGTTTTCTGAGGTTGGCGAGTTACTATCGGCGCTTTGTGGAAGGGTTCTCCTTGGTCGTAGATCTATTGACTAAGCTTTGCATAAGGGAGTTCCTTTTATATGGATAGATGCGCAGCAAGAGAGTTTTAAGAAACTCAAGACTGTACGAACTGAGGCCCTTGTTCTGATACAACTAGAGTCTGGAAGGGATTTCATCGTTTATTGTGATGCATCACACGTCTTTTTGGGATGTGTGTTGATGCAAGATGGTAAGGTGGTAGCATATGCGTCTCGTCAGCTTAAGACACATGAGGCAAATTATCTAAAGCATGATTTGGAATTGGCTGCAGTAGTATTCGTTTTGAAAATCTGGAGGCACTATCTGTATGGTGAGAAGTGTATTGTTTACACTGATCATAAGAGCCTCAAGTATCTCCTCACTCAGAAGAATTTGAATCTTAGGCAACATAGATGGGTTGAGCTACTTAAGGATTACGATCGCACCATCTAGTACCATCTTGGCAAGGCCAATATGGTGGCTGATGCACTGAGCTGGAAAGCTATGTCTGATTTGAGGGCGATGTTTGCTCCCCTAAGCTTATTTGATGATGGTAGCTTATTAGCCGAGCTTCAGGTTAAGCCATCATGGATTGAGCAAATTAAGGGTAAATAGTTAGAGGATGAGTCTTTGAGTTTCAGTTTCGGCTGCTACTGAGACTGGGTCTCAAAGTCGTTCGGTTGGGGACAACGCACTGTCCCAGACTATGTTAAGGATTTTTAAGAGGGTAATTGAACCCCATTCTAGAGTTGAGGGCGGTGGGTCAATAACTAAACGACTCTAGTTTAATGGTGCTGAGTTGTTTAAGGGTGTCACTGGAGTCTCCCCTAGTGTGGCTGAGTACTGGTTGGAGGCCAAAGAAAGGATTATGAACGACTTAGACTGTACTTCTGAGCAGAAATTTAAAGGTGCAGTCTCTCTGCTTTATGATGAGGCTTACCAATGGTGGTCAATGGTTGAAGAGGGTACTCAGCTTGACCATCTGACGTGGGATTTCTTTAAGACCACCTTTCAGAGTAAGTATGTGGGGGCTAGTTATGTAAATACTCATAGGCGTGAGTTCATGAACCTCATGCAAGGCGATAGATCTCTGGCTGAGTATAAGGCCGAATTTCTGAGGTTGAGCCGCTATGCTCGAGACATGGTGGCGTCTGAGTATGAGAGGTGTGTTCGGTTTAAGAACTATTTGAAGGATAGTTTGAGGGTTTTGATTGCTCCACAGAGGGAGCGGAAGTTCGCAATTCTAGTTAAGAAGGCGAAGATCGCCGAGGATATTAAGCGCTTGGAGTACCAAAATAGAGACCGAGAGAGGGGTAAGAATAAGAGGGATTAAAAGCCTTCAAGTTCTGTGCAGAGGGCTAAGAAAAAGGCCAGATCTGATGGGCCAGTTAGAGTAGAGGTTCCTATTGCTCCTATTGGGATCCAGTTGTGCAATGACTGTGGTAGGCGCCATCCGGGTGAGTGCTGGAGGAGGATTGAGGCTTGTTTGATATGTGGGTCTTTAGAGCACCGTATTAGAGATTGTCCACAGTGGGCAAATAAGATGCAAGCTTCAGCTCTGAGTTTGGTACAGCCTCAAAGGGTAGTTAAGCAGCCACCTAAGGGCCGTGGAGCGACTAAGGGTGGTAATGGTTTAGACCGTGGGCAGAGAGCACTAGGCAGAGGTGCTAGTCAGACAGAGGTGAGGCAACCTACACTTGTTTATGCTGCTTAATGCCGAGAGGACAGAGATGCTCCAGATGTTATCACTGGTACGTTTTTAATTTCTAATGTACCCATATTGATTTGATAGACATAGGTTCTACACACTCCTATGAAACTAGTACTATATCTGCAAACTTAGGGGTTACTGTGGAGAGCACTTCTAGTGAGGTTACTGTATTGAGTCTATTGGGGTAGCCTGTTCGTGTTAGTAAATTTTATAGGGATGTTCCGTTAAAGATACAAGGGATAGTTTTTCTAACGAATCTGATGGAGCTTTCATTTGAGGAGTTCAACTTAATTCTGGGCATGGATTGGTTGGTTAAGCATCAGGTTAGTTTGGATTGTGTGACTAAGAGGGTCGTTTTGAGGATTGAGGATGATAAGGAGGTGGTTATGATCGATGAGTATCGATATTATTTGTCCAATGTGATCTCCGCTCTTGTGGCTGAAAAACTGGTTCGAAAAAAGTGTGAGGCGTATTTGGCTTATGTCAGCATTTCTTCTTCTAGGGACTCTTCTATCGGGGATATCAGAACTGTAAGAAATTTTTCAGATATTTTTCCTGATGAGTTACCTGGATTACCTTCGAACCGAGAGGTTGACTTTGGGATTGAACTTCTTCCTAGTACAACTCCGGTGTCCATCGATCCCTATCATATGGCACCGAAAGAGCTTACAGAGCTTAAGGCTCAACTTCAAGAACTTTTGGACCATGGTTTCATCCATCCTAGTGTGTCTCTGTGGGGGGCACCGGTTCTGTTTGTGAAGAAAAATGATGGGACCATGAAGATATGTATCGACTATCGGCAGTTGAATAAAATGACTGTGAAGAAAAAATATCCACTTCCGAGGATTGATAATTTGTTTGATCAGTTCCGAGGGGCTTTGGTGTTTTCTAAGATTGATCTTTGATCTGGGTATCATCAGTTGAGGGTTAAAGAAGTTGATGTTCATAAAACTGCATTTAGGACTCGGTATGGACATTACGAGTTCTTAGTTATACCTTTTGGTCTGACGAATGCTCCAGCTACATTTATGAATCTGATGAGCCGAGTGTTTCAGTCCTATCTAGATCAGTTCGTTGTAGTCTTCATCGACGATATTCTAGTTTACTCTAAGACGGAGGATGAACATGATGAGTATCTTAGAGTAGTGCTCTAGATACTCTGAGAAAAGTAGCTCTACGCTAAGTTCAGCCCTTGTGTTGGACTGAGTTTAGTGAACGACAGGTTCTAGGTCCTGAGTTGGTTTTTGACTGAGAAAAAGGTCAGGTTGATTCAAGGTTGACTGAAAGCGGCAGCGGACAGACGAAAATCTTATGCACGTCTGATAAGACGCGAGATTGAGTATTCTATGGGGGACTTCGTATTTCTCAAGGTCTCGCTATGGAAAAAGATTCTGAGGTTCTGTTGTAAGGGCAAGCTGAGCCTTAGGTTTATTGGGTCGAACCGTATTCTGAAGCGAGTGGGGGCAATTGCTTATCAATTGGAGCTATCTCCAGAGTTAGACCGTATTCACGATGTGTTCCACTTCTCGATGTTGAGGTGCTACCGCTTTGATCCCATGTATATTGTCCCTATTGAGGAGATAGAGGTTAGGCCAGATTTAACCTTCGAGGAGGAGCCGGTTCAAATTCTGGATCATGATGTAAAGGTTCTTCGAAGGAAGTCTATCCCATTAATGAAGGTTTTGTGGCATAATCATAGCACTGAGGAGGCCACGTGGGAGCCTGAGGATGTGATGCGTTAGCAGTATCCTCATTTGTTCTGATCAGGTAAATTTTGATGACGAAATTTTCTTTTAGGGGGTAGAGTTGTAACGCCCAAATTTTTATTTATTTATTTATTTTTTCTGTTAAACTGTAACACAACTGTGTATCTACTTCAGTGGTTAAGTGTTCTGGGTGTGTGTAAGAGGGTCAAAGTTCAAGCCTTGCTTTTGGCTTAATTTTGATATTTTTCTAAATAAAGCCCTATCTCTGGTTAGTAGGCTTTTAATTTAAAGGTTGTAAGTACTTAACAGAATGAGCCTGCTGGTCTGGTGGTTAAGTAGAGTGTTGTGTTCGATCCTCTGCGTTGGTAAGGGATAGTATTTTTGACTGATTTTCGGCTAGAGTTGTATGGTGGTTGGACTCTAAGTAGTGGGGTGTTGGATGGAGAAAAGTAAGGGGAGTTGGGATAGGGGCTATCAGATTATTCTCTTTTGATTTTTCTTTTTGCAATTTCGGCACTTTCTCTCATCTTCTCAAATTTTTGATGTTTTCTTTTGTTCTCCCTTCCTGCTGATTTTTCCCTCTTCTTCGTTTGTTTTTTTTTTTTTAATTCTCTCTACCACTTGTAAGTTTCTGCGATTCAGTAAATAGTGCTTTTGGAGCGTCAACGGTAAGTTAGTGAGTTTCGGCTTTTGCTTTCCTAAGTGGTTCCTGAATTCTTTCTAAGAGGGGTTTCTTTTGGTGTTTAGGAATTAATCAATAGATTGAATATCGTTCTCAATTGACAAGTTAAGCGCGTGGAATTCTCGTTTCGATAGAAGGTAATGGTTTTACGCTCGAAAGATGGATATCCTGTTTCGAATTTAGTTTAGTTTGTCTGTTAAAATGATAAACTGAGTGAAATATTGATCAAATATAGGTGCTAGAGTGTTCGGGAGTGATTTAGGTATTAAAAACGATACAGGTGTGTACTCGATTGTACAGAAAACGAGATTTCAGCGAAAGCTAAAAACTTTACTGTCGACGACACACGAGCGTATGGTAGGCCGTGTGCCTTGACACGACCGTGTGATTGACGAGGCCAGGCTATGCACTAAGGACACGGCCGTGTGATGGCCAGGCAGGCCGTGTGTGACACACATGCTGGACTGATTTAGGCCATATGAGCCACACGGGCGTGTGGCATTCTGGGCTAGGAGATCACACGACCAAGGCCAAATTGGGCCGTGTGGGCCCACACAGGTAAGCCACATGAGTGTGTGAGCCCATTTTACCGAAATAATTATTAAGGTTGCACGGGTCGCCCAAGTCGACTGTGAACCCACTGAAGGGTCGGTAAGCATTACCTAGACCCCTAAATGTATGACCTGAGTGTATGTGATACATGAATAATAATGCATGATTACTGATTTGTATATGTATATGTATGACTGATAGTTACATAAAAGCATGATATAATGTATGTTTGCACTGCATCAGGTTGGGATGATGACATTTGGAAGAAGTGTTCTGAAAGGCTCTTAAGCCTAATATACTGGTAGCTCAACTGCAAATTACAGTTTTGTGTCGCATTCGGTACTATCTAGAGTGTAAGGATGGGTGGGTTGATTTAATCCCCACATGGAGTGCAGGGTTGGACGGAGATGGTGTATAAAGGCTGGATGGGTAGGATTTTGTACATATCTATACTGATACTGCAATGGGCTAAGGCCCAACTGTCACTGATACTGAAAAGGGCTAAGGCCCAGGCTGTGTATGATTGTATACTAATTGCTTGTTTTTTGTGGGATTACACACTGAGTTTACAAAAACTCACTCTTTTGTTTAATGTGCAAAGGTAATCCCCGGACTTGACGGATTAGTGCAGCGGAGGACTCGACGGTGGCCACACGTATCTTAAACTATTTTTAATTTCAAATTTGGTATCTATTTCTTAATTATTTTCTGGGTTATTTTTTTGATGTACATTGGACTTCTTAGACTATTTGCTTAAATTTAGTTTTATTTGTTTTTAAGGATTATAACTGTTAGCAATAGGGAAAAATTCGGTTTTCAAAATGAACTAATGATTTCTCTAAAAACACGATTATTTAAACTATTCTAAGGAGCTTTCGCAATGAGTTACATTTTGAAACAATCAATTAAATAAGTAGAACGTTTTTGAAACTAATGTGAGATAAAGAGAATAGTTAAGTGAAAATGGTTTCATCGCGACAATACGATTTCCTTAAAACACCTTATCATGTGACATCGTCAGATTCGGCCATAACGTCTAGGCCGGGTTTGGGGTGTTACAGAAAGTTATCAACGAGTAGCTCAAAAATTTGACTTGTATTTCTATGATTCGAGAACTATTTATTTTTTACATCTTCATTTCATTTTGTATTATATGGTGTTGAGGTAAGTTATCGATGGTTATTTGAACTGAATTGATATGGTTAAGATTGATTATCAAAACAGAGATTGAATTGAATAGAATAGAATTTCACGATTTGATTAATATTTTATAGTTTGCCTAAAATTGAGTTGAAACATGTTGTAATATATGATGAATTTATGATTAATTAGAAATGATAAATTATGATTTGAACTGCTTATATTGAATCGAAAATTTGGTTACTCTATTAACTATTTGGACTAAGTCGAATATAGTTGGCATGCCATAGGGTTAGATTATTGATTGAAAACCATCATTTTCAGGCAACCCGGGGAGGTAGATTATTTATATAAAGTCATCGTTGTTGAACAACCCGGGGTGACAGATTAATCAGTTTGAGAAAACCGTCGTTGTCGGATAACCTAGAACGATAGTATGTACTTGTATAGCGTCATTGTTGCCAGCCAACTCGAGGTGACGGATCCATGTATCCATTCTGAGTCCATATCTGGTTAATAAGGTTATAAACATATGAATTAACTAAATAGCATGTGAATTAACAAATGAAACGGAAATGCGATTTATGACAGAATGTAAAAGAATCGAAAACGAGCCTTAGGGGCCAAATGCGAACAAAAGAGCCAATAGGCTTGAAAATAGTTAAAAAGCTTGTATGAATTTGAATATGTATATATAAATGTTGATGTTATGCATTGGTATGTTATAAAAGAGAGAAATGGTACCTTCATGCAGTCGAAAACCAACTAAAAATCTGACTAAGGCAAGTGCACCTATCAATTACTAGTATAGCTACGGTGAGCAAAGATATCATTCCCACGAAGACTAAAAGTACTAGTAATTACTATCATTCTATTATTTAACTGATAAATTCGAGTGATTGATTGAAAACTAAATTAACTAAATTAATTAACTACGAACGCGTCAAAGAACAAATCAGTAAAATAATAGATTAATAACTAAGAAGCGAAACAATACCCAGAAAAGAATTTACCTAGACTTCATCTGTCACTGTCAATCTAAATTACACAATTTCTTCACTTAGTATCTTGATCTGTATTAATCCCTAAATTATGCTAATATCTCTCTTCAAGAATAAGAGCAATTGACTCTAGGTTGATTAATTGAAATTTCTTTCTAATTAAAACCCTTATTATCACATTAACTCAAACTATGGATTCCCCTATTAGATTTGACTCTAATCCGGTAGATTTATGTCGTCCTATTTCTAGGATTACATGCAACTCCACTCAATTATGCTAGATCTACTCTTAAAAAGAGTTTATTCCTCCATGATTTAAGGACATCAAACATGGATCAATAATCTAGAAATATCAAACCAAGAATTAAGCATACATAATTGAGACCAAGATCTAAGCCTTTATTGCGTAAAATAAAAATCAAACGATAGAATTCATCATAGGGTTCATCTCTCTAGATATTTAAAAAATTAGTTTATGCCAGCAAATAAAAACATCTAAAATAAATTATAACCACAAAAAACAAAAAAAAACTCATAATAATCTCCAAAGAAATCAAAAGAGTCTATGACGACTCTCTCCTGACTTCTTATTTTTGTCGTATATAGCTCACAGAATGCTTGAAAAACCTTGAAAATCGAGTTTTTCCATAGTTTGGAGTGTAATTCGTGAAATCAACACGACTTGTCACATGGCCGTGTGGCAGCCTGTGTGGTTCACACGGTTGTGTGTAATGGTCCAGGCCGTGTGGCCCCTGTACCTTGCTCCAAAATTTCAATTCTCGCTTGTTTTTCGCTCCTTTTACTCCTAAATGCTCTCCTAAATATAAAAACATGAATTTAAAGGATTAGGAGCATAAAATTCTCCATTAAGATCGAATAATCATCCAAATACGCATTTAGAACGTGGTTAAAATATGTTACTTTTAGCACTTATCATACCTTAATTGCTGAATAGCATATATGGTATGTTTTGGGTGCTTATTTGATGTTTTGAAGCATGAAATGATTTTAGGTATGTTATGTGATAATGGTAGCTATGACATGAATAGGTACAAAAATTTTCTAATGCAAATCTATATGGAAATGAAAGAACTTGACTTGATTTATATGGGCGTAGGTTTAAATCGAATGTGTGCATATGTTTAAGCTTGCATTATTTGGCTTGAATCATGGAAATACTGCTAAGCGTACGGTTTATTTTCTTTGTGTGCAAATAAAATAGATTATTGGTAGTTTGGGCAGTTGGTCCAGCATCTCGGAAGCAATCTCCGACTTAGAAAAGTTTGTATAATACCATTTTTGGTTAAGGGTGGCATGTACCTAATTAAAGTCGGTTTTGGTATAGTTAAATGTTTTCGTGAACTTTTGATATAAAAATTGATATATACAGAGTATTGAACATATAAATGTAGTAGAAAATTGAGTTCTAAGTATGAATTGAAGTTTATATGTTTAAAGGTTTGAATGCTTTGAACCAAGCAATATGGCATTAGTATACCATTGTTCAATGTGTTTTGTTATGTTTGAGACATTAAGATTACATGTTTTGGCTGGAAATGTGGTTTGGATGTGCATGCTTATTTGAATGGAAATGTAAATTGAAGATTCATTTGGAAATTGCAAGAATAGGTTGTCATGTCGCAACGAGATCAGGCCACCATGCCATGACGCGATGTCGAGCATAGGTCATTGATACGAAACCTAGTCAGTATGTTGTGTCGTGACTAGGTACCCCCTGATGTCGTGACATTAACATGAAATTTTGTAAACATTACAATTTAGTCCTAATCAATTTTGGGTTAGTATTAGAGCTTTCGTAAGCTAGTATAAGACCCAGAAATGGATATACAACATTATTTTTATTTTAATTGCTTGCAAATGAATGTTTAATGATGTGAATTGGATAATGAATTGTTCGTAGTTGCTCCAGCAACAAATGTGATACCTTATTATTCGAATTCGCCAATCAGTTTGGGTATAGTGTGTTACAAGTAGACCCAGATAATTACTCTTCGAATCCATTTAACTCATCTCAAAGGTTTTTTCGATCCATTGTATTCTCGAATGAGAAGAAGATGGTTGATTTGGCAAGGTTGATTCTTAAACATTGTTTGAAGAATTGTATTTAAAAGGTTAAAAAATATTAGAAATAACCAAAAATTAAATTGAAGTAGTAGAGTGAGAGATGTATCCAATATCTATCAGTGAATAAACAAAATGAATGATGAAACAAATTTTCGTGACTATTCAATGGTAATGAACTTGACAACATCCTACTTTTGCCTATCACAAGCATATTAATAGAAACCTATCCTTGGTTAACCTCAAATTAAGATCGCCTTCAAATTAATTTTCATTAAATATATAATTTTGTATTCATGAAATATACTTAACGTATGAAGTGAGGGAAAATAATAATAATAATTTGGCAGAAGACGTTTTCATATGCCCATTCACCCTTTTAATTGTAATGGCTAAACACGTGAACGGTACAGTTTTAATTTTAGTTTATCTCTTACATTTATCTGACAAAATTCCAGCACGTGTACTTTAATACGCAATTTATTGTATTTTCTGTTTTTCATTAAAATATGCTGGGGTGAGAGAAAATGATAACAGAACTATGCTCAAATTCAGGGAAAAACCAGACTGGTTGATGCCTACATACTTGTTTAAGTATTTTTAATTTTAACATCATTTTGATCATCAAAATTTTAAAAAATAAAATAAAATAAATATTTAATTGTATTTAATATTATAATTATTTAAAAATTTACCTAATTAATATTTAGATATAATTTATACTTAGATATTACAATCATTAGACCTTATTTTTACTAAATTAATATTTAAATAGTTTACCAAATTAAATGGATATTCTTTGTTGTACAACAGTAATTCGAACCTAAGCTAATCCCGTGGGAGGAGAACACCCAGTCAATAAACTAAACTATAATTTGGAATTATAATTATACGAGTAAAAATAAAAATAATATATATTCTAATAATTGTAATCAAAATTAAATTAATACAATACACAAGATACACTAAAAATGAGAATATATTTAGATTTAGATAAGAATAAATTTCAAAATGATCTCCACATGGTCACTTATACTTCATTTGCCAATACGTTTTTTTAGGTTAAATTCAACTATTAGTTAATCTACTTTGCAATGTACTTTAATTTAATTAATTTTAATCTCTTTATTTTTTAAATTTTGAAATTTTAGTTTTAACACAAATAATAAAAGTTAAACCCTTTTACTTAAATTCAATTGTTAGTCATGTACTATACGTATAGTTGTGGATTTAATCCATATTCTCCAATTGAATTATTCTACTCTATACTTTTTAAATTTTA
The DNA here is from genome assembly GCA_025698475.1 of Gossypium anomalum. Lineage (NCBI taxonomy): Eukaryota > Viridiplantae > Streptophyta > Magnoliopsida > Malvales > Malvaceae > Gossypium > Gossypium anomalum. The sequence goes on from CM046957.1 coordinate 64,136,748, forward strand.
AAATTTTAATCTTGACGCAAATGATAATCGTTAATCTATTATCTGAATTTTTAATGAGTAAAATGTGAAAATAATAAATTAACATAGCATTACACATACGATAATATATTTGCTGCGTTAGATTTTGAAAATAATAAAGCTTAACTAATGATTTTAACGTTAAGGATTAAAATTTTTAAATTTAAAAAAATACACAAATTAAAAATAACCAAATTAAAATATAATAATTAAATCTGATAACTTTTAAAAAATACAACAACCATACCAAAATTTAACTTTTTTTTATATAAAAAACAGTGTGTCGTTAAAACCCACTCTCCCGTATTACAGAAGTGGAAAAAGAGCGCATTAGAAAAACCATTCACTAACAAAATCATTACCAATACAAATTGAGGGACAAATACAAGGAGGTTGACTCCACCACACAAAATCATTGCTACCTAACACGGCAAGCTTCGGCATATGATGAGCAGGTTGGTTCCCTTACAATATTAAATCTCGGAATAAAAGACTTAGGGTGGGTTTGGATGGACAGTAGAGTACGATGCAGTGCGTTTATCTTATTTTTTATCTCATGCTATAGTATTGTTACAGTATCTAATCTCACCGCCGTCGCTATTTTTACACTAACCGCAAATAAATACATCGCCTATCCAAACTCACCTCTAATAGAATCTATCAAAGTCCCAAGCTACACACTATAAGATCACTGCCTATAAGACAACTTGCGGAAATGAGGCCCTTTTCCTGTATCTTCCTGTCATGAATATATATCTATAAGCTGACTTTACAAATTATTAATAGTACTGCTAGTAGACAATGAGACAAAACGGACTTGGCTCCACCCCTCCTTATCGGCTGCTTATCGAAGTAAATCCCATTCCAACTATTTGGGGTAGGTTTTTTTTTTTTTTTTTAATTAAGATTCGACTGATGTATGGTTTAATCTAGATTAGATATTGTTCTCTTTGGATACTTACGAGATGTTTTAGATTGAGGTAGGGTAAGTTTGTGTTAGACTCGTGTATGATTTAAGGCCTTATTTAGTATTTCTTAGAGAAAAACACTTTTACTTTTAAAAATATTTTTGGAAGAAAAGTCGTGCTAAACAAGTTATTTTTGGTTGAAATGTTTGGCTTTTCAAAAGCACTTAGAAGTTAAAATTTTTAGCTTTTCTTACCCAAATCATTTTTTGTGCTTAATTACTTTTTCACCCCTCCAATAACATGGTGCTTTCGTTTTTTTTTCTTGGTGCTTAATTACAAATGTGTTAAAATTATTAATTAAAAAAATTATTTTTAAAAATAATACAAATGTGTTAATATCTAATTACACATTTTTAATGGTTATATTTAAATATTTAAAATATAGTTTATATATTCTAATTAAATTTTATAAATAATTAATATTTATTGCTTAAAAATATTTAAAATTTATATTTCATTTATTAAAATATTAATAACAAATTATAATAAATTATTTTTTATATTTTTACTAAAATATAATAATATTAACTAATTTGAACATTATTTAAATACATATTTGTTATTTGATAATACCATGTCTATAATGAACATTTTATTTCTTAAAAACACTTTTTGACAGCAATACTAAACACTCAAATTTTAAACCAAATTTTTTAAAAATACTTCTCAAAATCACTTTTCCAAAACAATTTTTAAAAGTACTTCTCAAAAGTAACGCTAAACTAGCCTTAAATACTATACATATTTGTCCAATCTTGACTTGCTTGGGTACAGATCTCAAAATTTCTTCATATCTGTTTATATTTGTAAATGATTAACTCAAATCTATTTAATCTTATCCATGCATTTAAAAAAAAAGATTTTTATTTAATGTTTTGTGATTTACATGAATTTCTTTTACCAAACTTGAAAATTTTTAATATTTATCCATCAAAAATATTTTATTATTTAAATTACGGTATAATAAATTTAAATTTCATATAATATAAATTATATAATATAAAAATATAACCTAACATAAACTTAAAAAAGGGTTAAGACAAACTTGCACCTCGAATATTAAAACTTAAGTATAAGTTATGTATTAAGTTTTTTTTCATGCAAACTCATTTTTTAAAACTAATAATTTTATCCAAACCTTTCCAAATATCGAATATACCTTTTGACTTAGACAAGTAGTCCAGACCTTTGGCGGGATTAGTTACATTTCTATTCTTACATACAAAAAAAAAGTTTATTTTGCATAATAGATACCAATTGAACTAATTAAATAAATTTGTTATAAGCTCATCTTAGACCCCTTCACCAAAAAGTTAACCATTACAAAGACCTGGTGACATATAGCCTCGCCATGGCTTCGCCAAAAGAGCTCAACCTTATAGCTTTGCCTAAAGATCACACATAGCAAGCCCAAACAATCCACAAAAGATGTATTGGGAAGGTCCCTAGCAATTTTTATAAATCCATCATATCTGTCAAATGCCTTGTCTAATCTCTTTAGGTTGACTTCAAGAGTGCCTTAGGCTGACACACGCTATCTTTATCACTGCACCCAAGGGAAGGGAAACTTAATGGCTGAGATGATGCCTAGCCTCTATCACTCATATACTATTGGAAAAATCAGTTTAAAAACAATGATTGTAAGCACAATGAAAGTTTAAAATTTTTCTCAAAAATCAAGCCATTGTGATATTTATAACAATAAATTTATTACCCGAATTATACTCGTGATTCCGAGTTAGGCAGACTTAGTTGGTCTCAACTTTCTACTACTCGATCTTCTCTATTAGTCTTGACCTTAGTTTGCTAGAGTGTAAGTTCTAATTGCAAATCAATGAAAATTATGTGAACTTTCAAAGAGCTAGAAACCCATGATGAATTTTTGTTAGAATATAGAATTTATTTTGGGAAAAACAACTTCTATGTTTTGACAAAATATAGACGCAAAGTGACTCTTCGTCTTTATTTATAGAGAAAATAACATGAGTCTCAATCAAATAAGGTGTAACCAAATAATAATATTTTAAAAGAAAAATACACTCCCACAAGGAGTGTATATAAAGGGTGTATGAACTGTATTTTGACCCGGCCCATAATTAAATAAAACCAAAAATAAAAATAAATAACTGTTTATTTTTAAACAGTCCATTTACAGGCCCAATTACATTTTATTGACCCAAATACCTAAGACCCTAAACCCGGGTACAATCCAGTAAGCCTACCACTACCCAGTCCCCGTTACACCCAAATATCCAAAGACAGACCCAAGACTTAATTGGCCCAATTGGCCCAACCTATTTTCAGCTTTTGAGAAACCCTAGCTAGGGTTCGCGCCGCAAAGCTTCCTCGTAATCACAACCGACATCAGCCTCGTATCACGCCGCAATTAACACGTTTGTTCATCTCACGACGTTTCAGTGGCCCTCCATCAGCACCGCAACCTAGTGCACAGTCAGCGCCCGGTTCATCGCCACCATCGTCAAGCCTTCATCACAGCCGTGATTTCCTCGCTCACCTGCAAAAATGGAAAGAAAACGATAGAAACGAAACAAATATGGCAGGGAATATTTTTAAACATGTAAAAAACGCTATGTACAGTGGCTATAAAAGCCTGAATCAAAGCGATGTAAAGGACCGATTTTTCACAAAAAAGAATACATACACATATTCATAAAAAAAGGGTTCAAGCAGTTTCTTTAAGAGGTGATTATCTTTAAGTTTTATTTTCTCTCTAAATAACATGCAAATATTATTAAAATAGATCAGGGTAGAGTTTACCGTTGAAATCGCTTCGCGAAGTCGAGACTTTTCGAATTCTAGCCGCCGTACATGGCGGCGTTGATGGTGGCGCGTGGACGCGTGTGTGCCCGGTGACCGGAGCTTGGCCTGACGGAGGCCAGAGCCCGGAGGGCCTTTCCCCGTTCCTCTTTAAGAGGATTCTTCTTCTTTTTTTTTTTTTTTAAAACCAGGTTGCAAAATGATTTTTGAAGTGGAAAATTGGCTTATATAGCCTAGACGATATGGTGCCGTTTTGGTTTAATTCAATAAGCACAAAACGACATCGTTTTAAGGCCGAAGATCCGCGTGTTAACCTGAAACCCGGATAGGATCCGCGTGTTTTCGTTAAAAGGGGGTAATTGTTCAAATGATCCTTCCATGTTTTAAAATTTTAAAATTTAATTTAATTTTTATTTTAATTTGGCCTTAATATTTTATATTTGTTTCAATTTAATCCTAACGGCCTTTAAAATTCATTCTGGAAACGGTGTCATTCTGGGATTAGGGCAAATTGCCCAATAAGTCCCTCAGTTTTAATACGTTTTCCAAATTGGCCTAAATCGTTTTTATTTTTTTTAAAAAAAATTAGCCCAGAAATTTTTAATTTCTTTTAATTTTAGTCCTCTTACACTTATTAAATTTATTTATTTATTTAATATTAATTTTTTTATATTTTGTATTATTATTAAATATTGAAAATCCATTTATTTTATTATATTATATATTATTTTATTATTTTATATTCATATATTTTATTAATTAAATATTTTCTTTAATATATGTATTATATTTTTTAAAATGATAATTATATATAAATAATAAAATTATTTTTATTTATGTTATTATATTATTATATATGTTTCTTATAAACTTTATATATATTATATATTATATTATATTATATTATATTTTATCATATATTCATATCTTAATACATATCATCATGCATAGTTTTAAAATTTTATAAATTACTATTAAACATTTTTTTATATATTATTAAATATTTAAAATTCATTTATCATTACATTATTTTTATATTTTATATGTTATTTTATTAATATATATATTATACTATTATGAAATTTATAAATTATTATTAAGTATTATATTTATGTGTACTAAACATGTAGTATGTATATTATCATAAAGTTTTATTATTTATATATGTATACTATACTACGTTTTAGTATTTATTAAACACTTTAAAATTTTCCTTATTTATTTATTGTGCCAAATATGTGATTCTTTTTAAGTTTTATATTCTTTATATATGTTCATATGTTACTAATATATTTGTGTTAATTGTTTTAATATGTAAATTCATTGCACGAGTTACTTGTTATCATTGATTTTATATGTTTACATGAAAATTATTTATTTATATAAGTTATATTGTCATGAAGTATGATTGTACATTTTATCCTCATTGTTTATTATGTCGTATTCTTGCATGAAATATTATTATCTTTACCATTTTGTATTTGCTTGCATGAAATAATAATGTGTTTATTAATATTATTTGTGATTATATATGCATGAAATATCAAAGTATTATGTGACGTATGTCGTAATTACCATTTATTACATTATATTTGTATGAAATACTAAAATACGTAGCTTAATTAATCCAATGTTGACTTTTTGTGATAGGTTAAATGCATCATTGTTTTTATTATTATTTTTAAATTTCATTTCACCTAAAGGAATCTTAAAAAACAAGGCAATGTCTTTTGTATTTAGGAATTCGAGAAATATTGCCCTAACATGTTTGGGTTGCAATTTCCGCTTGTCTAAAATATTTAAAGCATCCTTTTAAACGAGTTTTACAAATCACGAGATGATTTTAGTTACGAAAGTTTAAAGATATCGTGTCCAATCATGCCGGATGTGATATTTGTACTCTTTTAAAACAAATGAATCTTGATTCTTTTCTCAAAAATTACAGTTTTAAGGAAATCTAATTTCTAAATTCTTTCAAACTTCTGACACAAGGGCAAAATGATTCAATTTGGTACCAATTCTGGGCGTTACGAGGGTGCTAATCCTTCCTCGTACGTAACCGACTCCCAAACCTATTTTCTCATAACTTCGTAGACCAAAATGTTTTATAAAGTAATCCAATCACACTTTAAAAGATTGGTGGCAACTCCCCTTTTTGTTTTTTTTTAAAAGAAACCCCGTTTTAAAAGGAGGTTTCGACGGCTTGGCGACTCTACTGGGGATATCAAGAGAGTCGAGCCAAGAAATTGAGTATTTTCTGTCTTAATGTCGGAAGTTTGGAAAATTTAAATCCTTTTTACATGTATTTGCTGCATATGTTTGTTATCTTATTGCTGTACATTGCATTTGCATGACCGTTGTGATCACACCTTTAAGTGGGAGTGAGAAGCTACACTTTTATGAGGTTTTCACCTTCGTATGAGCTAGTGGATTGCTTCCAGGATACTGTACCTATGTCTTTGTGAGATTTTCATCTCCGTATGGCCATAGGGAAATGTGTCCCCCTGAACTGAACTTGGCCTATATGAGCCTATAATGGGTGAGGACTAAGGAATCTGTTGGTTCAGGTACCCTTGCTTTAGAGCTAAAACTTATATAGTGAACCTTTAAGTGCTTACCCTAGGGAAATAGTAACAACCTTTAGAAAATTACCCTTGTAAGTATTTGTTTATCATTTTCTTATATATATGATACTGACCTATTTTTATTTTTCTGTCATTGCATGTCATTTGACATTTAAAGGTGTCAATTCAAGGCTCGATTTCTAGATTAGAAAGTTTTGTAATGAGGAACGAATACCTTAATAAAGTGGAGGACAATGCTTCTGTCTGTACTTGGTCAGAGAAAACCCAGTTAGAGAAAGGAGATAGTGTCACTGAGAGGTATACGTCAGAGTTATGAGACTTCACCCGTGTTAATTCGACGCAGAATGAGTTGCAGGAGTTGAGAGATATTTGGGCCCAATGGGATGACGAGGCTAAGTAGCTCTTCTATCAGAATTACGGATACCTTCCCTATTTGCTAGACGTCAAGGTAGATAGGCACTTGTTTCGAGCTATAGTACAGTTCTGGAGCCCTGCTTATAGTTTCTTTACATTCGGTGATGTTGATTTTGTACCTACTTTAGAGGAGTATATGACTTTATTATGTTGCCCGAGGACTCAGGGTCACAAGGTTTATGTTAGGCCTACTAGCCTTCCAACTTTTACGAAGAAGTTAGTAATGATTATTGGGATGAGTGAGCAGTGGGCTGTAGCTCGTGTGCAGCAAAAGGGTGATAGTAAGTGCGTTCCATAGGCCGTTTTGAGGGATTTGATATCGACGCATCCAGACGTAAAGAAAAGGGTCGACGTCCTAGCTTTGAGTATTTACGACATGGTGATTTTCCCAAAGGCGTTGGGGCATATAGATAAGGCGGTGCAGATTTATTCGATCGACTTGTTAAACGGAACACACTTGTGCCCGCAATCCTAGCTGAGACGTTAAGATCCTTGAGCGCATGTTGAAGAGCTGGTGAAGGAAGGTTCATTGGATGTGCGCAGTTGCTGTTGGTTTGGTTTCATAGCAACTTCTGGAAGCTTGATAAGGTTCCTTGCTGAGTATTCTTTGAGGGTTATTCTCCCTTAAAGGAAGCAGTGGACATGCCTAGCAGAGATGACATTTCAGAAGAAAGGTGGATAGATATTCTTCAGAATCTTCGAGAGGAAGATGTTATGTGGAAGGCTCCTTGGTTGGTTCCTAGTGAAGTCCTTTACCGCTGTGGCAGTTTTGATTGGGTCCCTTTGCCAGGAATTTGGGGAGTTGTTGGATATACACCATTGTTTAGTCTGAGGCAGTATCGAGCAAGGCAGTTTATACTGGCTACACAGGGTTTAGCTCAGAGCGATTTCTCCTATAAGGGAGATCACTACAAGAAGAGGATGCGAGAGATTTCTAAGGCTTGGAAGAAGCCTTTCTACATGAAGATCTTGACTGAAGGTTCAACGTCAACCCTTGAGTATAAAGGGTGGTTTGGTATGAGAGTCAACGATAATGTCCCTAGGCCAATCTTGGGAGTGGCTCGATCCTTAGAGGAGAGCTTACGAGTGATTCCATCAGAGTTAGAGGTTATGAAGCAAGAGTTCGAGAGAAAGAATTCAGAGCTTGAAAAGAGGATAGAGAAGCTCGAAGAGGAAAAAATATGCTTGAGTCTCGACGTCGATGTTCAAAAAATAGAAGTCGAGAAGGTGAAAAAAGAAAAGAGAAAGATCGAGATGATTTAAAGACGCACTACAAGAAGGCCCAGGTAACATTGAAAAGGGTCAGATTAGGGAGATCTTCAAAACAGTGGCAACATGAGATTCAAGAGGAAAGATCTAAAACTGAGTATTGGGAGAAAAAGTTCCAAGAGATGCAGTCACGTAATTAGGCCTTAGAGAAGGAAAATCAAGGACTAAAAGTTAAGGTGACAGAGCTTGGACGATCTCTTCATCATTACCGAAGTCGTAACTCTGCTATCGAGTTAAAGGCAAGATTGGATAGGATCGAGAAAATGAAGCATAACATTGGAGGGTTAGAAGCAGCACTACAGGACTGTGAGCTACGGATTGAGCAGCTCGAGGTAAGAGAAGAACAGTGGAAGGGAGAACTTGGCCATCTTCGGGATCAAGTGAGAGATAGAGATCATATCATGGAAGAGGCCCTAGTTCAGATTCGAAAGGTTGCTGAACACTTGCAGGATTTGGCAATACAAGCTAGAACGCTGAGTATAATGTATGAGTCATCGTCAGACAAAGGACGAGAGTTAGCATTGTTATTAGATAGGGTTAAGACTCTAGGCCTATGGGCGAAAGTGTATTTGTAATTCGTTTTATGAAAAGATTTTTGTTCCTTAAATAACGTTTTCTAAAATGAAAATGAATCGGAATCAACATCTTTTTGCATTCATGCATTTGCATTTCATCACATCATATGCATTCAAGTTTATAGAAAGACTCTAATTAGTTAAAAATATTAAGGAGAAAGAGAGTAAGAGAAAGAAAATCTGGAAGCAACACATCCTTACGGTACACGCGCTAAGTCGAAGAATATGGACCAAAGATTTGAACAGCCACAGAAAGACATGCAGGACCAATTGCAGGAGCAATTGGCAAAAATGCAAAATGACATGATGGAGCAAATGTTAGAAGCTCAAAGAAACATGATGGCTGAGATGGCTCAACTACTGAGAGCCACTGATAAGGTAAAGGCTCCCATGGCAATCACTAAAGAGGAGAATGTGGGTCATCCTCCTGGTTTCACTCCACCTCGCATACAAACCCAACTTGATGCATATCCCCGAGGGCCGTCTGTCACAATAAGGCCTCAACAGGGTCAAGTCGATACGGGGATCCCCATAAATTTCCTAACTGGCTCGGGATTCAATTTGGGCGACAATCCTGTAAATCCTGTCATTCTTGACTTAGACATGGCTAAAAAAGAGGATTTAAGAACTGAGGCTGCAAGACAGTTGGAAGAACGCTGCAAATGGTTGGAGGAAAAATTCAAAGCTTTAGAGAATGCTGATGGGCATCATAGAGTTGATGCCAAAGATCTAAGCTCGGTCTCAGACTTGGTGCTTCCTCACAAATTCAAGATGCCAGAATTTGAGAAGTACAACGAGACTATTTTCCCAGAAGCCCATATCACGATGTTCTGTAGGAGAATGACTGGGTATATGAATAATGATCAACTGTTGATCCACTGTTTCCAAGAAAGTTTAATTAGAGCAGCTACCAAGTGGTACAATCAACTGAGTCGGTCCAGAATAAGTTCATGGAGGGATCTTGCACAAGCCTTCATGCAGCAGTACAATCATGTGACTAACATGACTCCGGACAGGATCACGCTGCAAAACATGGAGAAAAAGCCTAATAAAAATTTTAGGCAATATGCACAGAGATGGAGAGAGGTGGCGATGCAGGTTCAACGACCGTTGTTGGAGAAGGAAACCACCATGTTGTTCATTAACACTCTAAAGGCTCCATTCATCACTCACATGATTGGGAGTACTACTAAAAGTTTTACGGATATAGTCATGGCGGGAGAGATGATCGAGAATTCCATAAAAGGTGGCAAAATTGAGGGAGAAGTAACCAAAAGATTGGCCTCAAGGAGAAAGGATGGTGAAGTGAATAACACAAGCACCTACAGCACGAGGGCAATCACAGTTGGTCAACCTAAAACAGCTGCGGTTGAGCAACAAAGTTCTCAAAAGAAGGAGTCGGGTACAAGGCAGAATTCTGAAAGGATACAATTCACACCTATCCCCATGACATATCGTGAGCTCTATCAAAGCTTATATGATGCACATGCTATTTCTCTTTTTCATCTAAAACCAATGCAGCCCCCATATTCCAAATGGTATGACGCGAACGCCAAATGGGAATACCATGCTGAAATATCGGGGCATTCGATCGAAAATTGTACTGGTTTCAAGAAGGCCGTAGAGAAGCTTATTAAGATGAGGGTAGTGAAGTTCGACAATACCCCTAACACTAAAAACCTGCTACCAAATCATGGCGATCAAGGAGTGAATGCCATTGGCGAAGCCAGTGAGAGAGGAATAAAGGAAGATGTTGCTGAGGTGAGGATGCCTATGAAGGTGATCTGGGAGGAGATGATGAAGAGAGGTATGTTAACCTCTAAAAATGAGAAAAAAGAAATAAGGAACCATGGTGAGTTCCATGAAGATTGCGAGGAATTCAAGGCCTTGGTGTAGGGCTTTATAGACAACAAAGAGCTACAAATTTTTGAAGGAAGCTCTTGTGAAAAACAAATATGTCTATTGGAGGATAAACAGAAAGGAACTAGCCAGCCAAGGATTATTATTTCCCTGCTGGGGAATAATAAAATGGGGACACAAATGGAACCTAAGGTCATTATCCATAAGCCTACGCCTTTCCCTTATAGAGATAACAAGCGGATACCATGGAGTTATTTGCGCGGTGTGTGTGACAAAGGGAAGAAGAGGAGAATATAGCCAGTACGTCTAAGGATGTACAAGTTGAAGGTTCCCATACACGGAGTGGGAAGCGGTATGATATAGTGGGCATTAGAGAGGAGCCCACAAAAATAAAGAATGCTGGTGCGGAGAAAGAGAAAGAGGCTGAAATGCCTGTCAAGGAGCCAGTAAAAGAGAATAAGTCTAAGGAATTTCTAAAGTTCCTTAAGCATAGCAAGTATAGCGTGGTCGAGCAGTTGCGTAAGTAGCCGGCTTGCATATCAGTATTGGCTCTACTTCTGAGTTCTGAAGTGCATCGGAAAGCATTGATGAAGGTGCTCAACGAAACATATGTCACTCATGACATATCCGTTAACAAGCTGGACCGGTTGATGAACAACATAAGCGCGGATAATTTCATCTACTTTAATGATGATGAAATCCCGCCGGGGGGCAGGGGGTCAACTAAGGCCTTGCATATCACAACTCGATGCAAGGGGTACACACTCCCAAGCGTACTTGTTGATAATGGATCGGCTTTGAATGTTCTACCGTTATCTATATTGAACAGATTACCCATTGACGATTCTCACATGAAGACATGTCAAAATATGGTAAGAGCCTTCAATAGTACAGAAAGGAAGATGATGGGAAGGATTAACGTCCCTTTGAAAATTGGGCTGAATATATACGAAGTAGATTTCTTGGTGATGGATATCAAGCCTTCCTACAATTGCTTATTAGGCAGGCCATGGATACATTCAGCAGGAGTAGTGCCCTCATCGTTGCACCAGAAACTGAAATTAGTGACGGATGGACGGTTAGTAACCATTAATGCGAAGGAGGACATTATAGCTGCAGTCACTAGCAAGGCCCCTTATGTCAAGACAAACGAAGAGTCTATTGAGTGTTCCTTTCGCTCTTTAGAATTTGTAAATGCAACCTTCATTTCAGAAGGGAGTGAGCTACTGGTGCCAAAAATAGTAAGAGCTACGAGGATGGCTTTACAAATGATGGCAGGAAAGGGAGCCTTACCAGGAAAAGGATTAGGAAAATACTTACAAGGAGGGACTCAAATCCCAAAACTTAAAGAGAAGAGAGATCGCTTTGGTTTGGGCTTCAAACCAGACTATAAGCAAAAGACGAAGGAAATTGAGAAGCGCCAAGAGGGAAGAAGGGCGCGCCTTAATATAAGAGAAGTGGAGTGGAAGCCGATGACATTCCCTCCAATATCCCAAACTTTCATATTGGGAGGATTACTCATAGAAGGAAGTCATCAGGTTAATGCTATACAAGACGAGGGATTGAAGTAAGGAAAGCTTGAGGGCATTCGCCCTTATGAATCGTAAAGCTCTCTGAACAATTGGACTGCGGAGGAACTTCCTGTAGTCTTTAGAAATTTTTCAAAGTAATTTTCGAAACATTCTTGCTACTCTAGAGCCTAGGAGTAATAGAATTACATTTGTGAAATAGGCTTATGATCATTTATTATTTTTTAATAAAACATAACTTTTATTAATTCGAACGAGTATTGTTTCATTTTTATCAACCAATATTCCATTAAATTTTGGCAATTCTTATTCTTTCATTCATAGCACATAAATAATCATTCTTAAATTCATTCATTCTTTGTATATTCTTTATACTTCATAGATCCCTAGATATCAATGACATGAGCACTGATATTACAAATCCTTATTTTTCTCGTGAGCAAGACATGTGTTTAGAAGAATCTCAGGATTTTAAAGATGTCCAAGATTGTGATATGTCTCTGGATCTGTTGAGAATGGTAAAACAAGAGGAGAAACAAATCATGCCACATGAGAAAGAGGCAATAGAGAATGTAGCCCTAGAGGAAGGGAAAGAGGTGAAAATTGGCACGCATATTGCTGAGAACACAAGGCAAGGACTGATTGAGTTGCTAAGTGAGTTCAAGGATATCTTCGCATGGTCCTATCAAGATATGCCGGGTTTAAATACCGATATTATGGTGCATCGTCTTCCAATAAGACTGGATTGTAGGCCAGTCCAACAAAAGTTGCGAAGAATGAGGCCAGATATCGTACTGAAAATAAAGGACGAAGTCAAGAAGTAGTTCGATGCAGGATTCTTACAAGAGATGAAGCACTCTAAATGGGTAGCTAACATTATACCAGTTCCTAAGAAGGATGGGAAGGTACGAATGCGCGTTGACTATAGAGATCTGAACAAAGCTAGTCCAAAAGATAATTTCCCTTTGCCACACATAGACACTTTGGTAGACAACACAGCGGGATATTTGTTGTTCTCTTTCATGGATGGTTTCTCAGGGTACAATCAGATAAAGATGCATCCTGAGGACATGGCTAAGACTACATTCATCACATTATGGGATACCTTCTGTTACAAGGTAATTGTAATACCCCCTACCCGTACTCATTACCGGAATAGGGTACGAGGCATTACCGGAGTTTACGAATTAATTTTTTTTTTAAGAAAACTCATTATAATCCATTTTACAGATATCTAACCTTCCCTGCAATATTAAATAGACCAATCTACATCAACCAATCCAATTCAACATATTTTCAAGATAGATTCATGCATTTTTATAAGATAACCTCATCACATACCAAAACCAAGATTTGTTAGCCATACCATTGGCTAACCTTATATTCATTTCACAAAATCATTTACTTTATCAGCTTATACATGCCATTGATTCCCAAAATAAATTTTCTTTATATACCGAAATCCTGAGGTTGATTGTGTGATGTGTCTCCGACCAAATCTGATCTCCGAGCTCTTAACACTACAAAACAGGGGAAAAGGAAACAGGGTAAGCACTTTGTGCTTAGTAAGCTCATGTAACAAGAATTATACTTACCTAATATTTTCAGTACAATACAATAAACATTACATATATCCATTCAATGCATTATTACCCTAACATGCACAAACTCAACATTGAAGTTAGTACAATAATTTCCATGTGTCAATAATATATATCATTATTGATGAGCTCATCAATACTATGATTTCCATTCCCTTGTTATTTTTCTATATTTATCCCGTTTAATTACTCGGAATTTCAATGGATTTTTTAGAGGTACACTTTTAGTATACAAATCCGGGTCCGTCAATTCATTTCATGTACGCACATTTCCATTTCAGAGAGCACACTCCCGCGAACCTCAACCTTGTAGCGGGATTACCAGTCTAGGCTAAATCCCCTGTAATATAAACTCATAGAGTATTGTCGGGATTACCAGTCTAGGCTAAATCCTCGCAATGACAATTACTCTAATGAGCTTGGATCCGAATTACACCCAAAGCTAAATTCGAACCTAATTCGGATTACTAAATCAGGCTAAATCCATTTTACATATATTTCTTGGGAGGGCTATATCAGATAGGATCACCCGTCAAGCTAGATCCTTTTACCGTCAATTCCTTTTCAAAGATCCATCGAATTTTCCTTTCATTCAATCGGGATTTCTTCCCCTTTTATCAAATATGTTAATGTTTCATCAATTTTCATATAATGAACATTCAAATCATATTCATATCAAAAACATACATTTCAAGCATTTAAGAATATAATTCAAGTTACACGAACTTACCTTGATACTTGTTCGTGTACAAAAAATCTACTAATCCTGAACTTTTTCCTTTCCTCGATCTAGCTTCGTATTTGAATCTTCTGGATCTAAATAAATAAATTTAATTATCAATTTAATACATTTCATGTTCATATGCAACAATTTCTATAATTTCATTATTATTTATAGCTTATTCAAAGCTGCTTATTTGAGTCATAGTCACTAAATTATTTATAACTCAAGCTACAGAACTCCAAATTAGGATCCAATAATTTTTTCTGAAACTAGACTCATGTATCTTCTTACCATAAAAGTTTTAGAATTTTTGGTTTAGCCAATCAGTACAGTTTATTCTTTAAAGTCACCCCTGTTCTGCTGTCTAACAGTTCTGATCCTTCTTCACTTAAAATTAATTATCTCTTCATACAAGATTAAAATGATGTTCTCATTTGTTTTTATTAAAAATAGACTCATTCAGAATTCTATACATATAAATTTAAGCCCCTAATTATTTTTATTCAATTTTTTATGATTTTTCAAATTCAGAACAAAGGAATTCGAATTCATTCTGACCTTGTCTCACAAAATTCATTATATCTCATGATTCACAATCCATTGCTTACAATGTTTCTTCTATGAGAAACTAGACTCAATAAGCTTTAATTTCGTATTTTTTTTCATCTTCTAATTCAATTTTTACAATTTATGGTGATTTTTCAAAGTTAGTCTACTGCTGCTGTCCAATATTGTTTTAGTGCAAGCTGCTTATTACCATTTTTCCCTTAAGCTTTTAATAAATAACAATTTTGTCCCTACTCAATTAGCCTCTCAATTGAGCTGATTTTTCTCAATTAACACTTTATTCTATCACCTTAAACTAGTTTAAAACTTTTAGGAATCATAATTTCAGCAATAGACTTTTATTCTAAACATTTTCACAATTAGGTCCTATAAATCAATTTCCATTGAAATTACCTAATAAAATCATCTCATAAACAATTTAAAGCTTTAATTTCATTCTATTTCATCATAAACTTACATAAATCAACCATGGTGACTTTCAATTTCATCCATTAAATCAAAAACTAATGAATTTAATAGTAGGACCTAGTTGTAAAAGTCTTAGAAACACAAAAATTACAAGAAAAAGGAAAGGATTAACTCACTTGGTGCAAAAATTATGGAATAACAGCTTAGAGAACCCTCCTATGGCATTTTTAGCTTCTGGAATTAAAGAGAAATGAAGAGAAATCTAGATATTTCCTATTTAGTCCTAGCTTTATTTAGTTAATTTTCCAATATTTCAATTTTACCCTTAATTCATCAATTTTTCTGCTGTTTTTATGCCCTTGCCGTCCAGCCCAAATAAATTTTGGGTCTAATTTCCTTTTAAATCCTTTCTCATTAGACACTTAAGCTATTTAATCATTCTAGCAACTTTTACATCTTTTTCAATTTAGTCCTTTTCATTTAATTAACTATCCAAATATTAAAATTTCCTAACCAAATTTTAATACCACATTACTAACATTTCGTAAATATTTATAAAATTATTTTTGACTTGTTTTTACGAGATGGAGGTCTCGATACCTTATTTTTACCTAATTTCTTCAATAATTTCTTTTTCTAACTAACCACTAAATCGATAAAATTTTTCTATCAACATTTTCATACGACTTTCCTATCATATCAATTTTTATGCAAAAATATTAAAATAAATTTCTCTTTAAATCAAATTTGTGGTTACGAAACCACTATTCCGATAACCTTGAATTTAGGCCATTACAACTCTCCCTCCTTTTTAAGATTTTCGTCATCGAAAATCTTACCAGTAAAGAGGTTGGGTATTGTTTCCTCATTGTCTCCTCCGGTTCCCATGTCGCTTCCTCAATCCCGTGCTTTTGCCACAATACTTTCACCAAATTTATCTTTTTATTCCTAAGCTCTTTTGTCTCCCGTGCCAATATCTTGACTGGTTCTTCACTGTAAGTCATATTCGATTGAATCTCCACTCCTGTCAGAGAAATAACATGTGAAGGATCTGATCGATATCATCGTAACATAGATACATGAAAAACGTTATGGATTCTATCAAGTTCCGGTGGTAATGCCAATCGATAAGCAACCGGTCCAATTCTTTCTATGATTTCATTGGGCCCGATAAATCTTGGACTCAATTTACCCTTTCGACTGAATTGAAGAACTTTCTTCCAAGGAGACACTTTCAAAAATACCTTGTCACCGACTTGAAATTCAATCTCTTTTCGCTTAAGGTCGGCATATGATTTTTGACTATCGGAAGCTGCTTTTAGACTATCTCGAATAACCTTTACTTTTTCTTCAGTTTCCCGGATCAAATCAACCCCATATATCTTCCTTTCACTGAACTCTGTCCAATATAACGGTGTTCTACATTTTCTCCCATACAAAGCTTCATACGGAGCCATTTTAATACTGGACTGATAACTGTTATTGTAAGTAAATTCAATCAAAGGTAGATACCTCTCCCAATTATCTTCAAACTCTAGTATACAACATCGGAGCATATCTTCCAATACTTGAATTACACGCTCAGATTGGCCATCTGTCTGAGGATGAAATGCAGTACTGAAATACAACTGAGTACCCAATGCTTCTTGCAATTTGTTCCAGAAACGAGACGTAAATCGGGGATCTCTATCAGATATAATGGAGACAGGCACTCCATGTAACTTGAAAATCTCATATATGTACAAACCCAATTTTGCCAACCCAAACCCAATATTTTAAAACCCAAATCCATTTGCATTTTTTTACAAACCCAATACCAACTTAAAACCCACACCAATTTACAACCCAACCCTAAGCCCAAATCAAAATAAAAAAAAAAAAACCTAGCCCACAACTTAAACTTTTCTCAACTAGCCACATCTTTTCCACCACCAACTCCACTAGCCACTCCTTTTTCACCACCAACTCCACTAGCCACACCTTCTCCACCACCAAATCCACTAGCCACACTTGCTCCATTACCTACTCCACTAACCACACTTGCTCCACCACCACTTGTACCTACAAATGAAGACATAAACAATAAAAAAAATATATTTTGTAAATGGCTATATAAGCCTTCTCATATTTTGTATATAGGGGATTTTTTTTTGGAGAGTTTTGGGGAGAGAAGGTTATTGTAAAAGATTTTTGGAGAGGTTTCTTTTTAAAGTAATCAAAGAGAAGAGTTATTGTGAAGGCTAGTTTTTGGAGAAGCTAGTTTTTTTTGGAGATTAATCAAAGATCAAAGCAAAAGAGGTTTCTTTGTCTATTCTCATTTTAAGTTCTTTGTTTACTTATTGTTTTCCTTTCAATCTTATTTTGTTTCTTTTATACGAAAGTAAAAATAAAAGGAGGAAGCTTACCCATTTTTATCGAAAAGTTTTTTTGAGGTCCATTTGCCATGTACGGTGGTATATTGGCATGGTCCCATTGACGGACGACGATGGCGGCCTTGTGGGCGAAAATCACCCACCCTCTCCTCTCTTTTTTTTTGTTATTATTATATTTCTTAATATTATATTATATATATTCTTTTAATACATTAGGTATATTTTAAATTCTATATTACGTATATATATATTTTATACTATTTTATTTATATATCTTTAATATTATATTATTTATATATTTTTTTTTTCTACATGTTATCTTATGTATATATCTTAACTATATTATGTATGTATTTTTAACACTATATTATGTACATATTTTTAATATTATCACGTATTTATTTTTTATATATGTACATATTGATGTAGTATTATTAATAGTATTTTTTTTTAAAACATCATTATTATTTCTAATATATATATATATATTATGTACATCTTTTTTTATTTCTATTTTATTTTTTTATTTGTCAACATTAATTATCATTATTCTAATATTTTGATATTTTAATATTTTATATTTTATATATTTTATTATTCACATCATTATTCGCATTTTTTTGACAATAATATTCTTGGATTTTTTTTTTTTTTTTTACTATCATTTTAAAAACTTTTTACATTTTAATTTTAAGAATAAGGCAATGTACCGATTTTAACATTAAGTCATCGATTTCATCGCTATGTTGGGTGAAATTAATCGCTCGTGTTAAAAAGGGACGTCCTTCTAAAAAACAAAAACTTGCAACTTCTCATTTCCTTTAATCGGATCACGACTAAATTTTATATTGAACTCGTATTTTTGAAAATTAAGACATCACGTGTTTATAAGATACCAATTTTGGGCGTCGCGAGGGTGCTAATACCTTCCTCGCACGTAACCGACTCCCGAACCCTAATTTTTCTCTGGATTTTAACGTAAACCTAGCCTTTTATTTGTTTTTAAAGAAAGATCTAATAGGTGTCCGATCACACCTAGAAAAAAAGATCGGTGGCGACTCCCGGTTTATTTTTAAAACCAAATTTCAATTTCCAATTTTCTAATAAATCGCCACAATTTAGCGACCTGAAAGTAAATTTTTACGTCGCTACAGCTGGCGACTCCACTGGGGACACCAGTGCGAGTCGAGTCGAATTAAACATGTTTTGTCAAAGTTTTCAAATTTCCTTGTTCAAAGTAAATATTTGGTCGTGATCCGAAAATCTCGTTTTCAAAATTCATGCATTTGTATCGTGTTGTAAATATTTCTTCTAACTTGTTATTTGTCTGTTTTTCAGTGTTTATGGTTTTAATTCGGTTTAGTTTCTTTAAATAAAATGTAAAGGTTTATGAGTTTTTCCCACACACCGTGCACTTGCATTTTGCATAACATGAGCTCTAAACCCGGCCCGTCCGTTTAAGTGAAAGTAAACGCTACGCTTCGTGAGTTAACTCGTCCCTCCCGCACAAAGCTAGTGAATACTTTAGGGTTACATATGACTTATGCTTTCGTGAGTTAACTTGTCCTCCGCATAGGCATAAGTAAATGTAATCCTCGAATTGTACTCGTGAGCTTGTGATAGGCTATGATCGAGTCTTCGTACTAATCTTAGCAGATGATAGTACGGGCAATTCGAGTACCTATCTAGAACCAAAACCGCATGTAATGAACCATATGAGCCATCCGACTAGAGCCATGCCCAGCCTTTGTCCATTTACTAGTCACCGAAATAAGTACACGGGAAAAACACATCTTACCTTCTGTTTCTTTTACATGTGCGCTTTCTATGCAAGAGAATCGAGTCCATTGGACCAAGTAGCTTAATTTGTTAGATTTTTCACAGTTTTCTCTCTGTTCATATGTGCTGTGTTAACCAAGGTTGTTTGTCTGTATTTATATTTTTCATCATGCATCATAGGCATCTTGTTAGGAAGGTGTTGATTAGAGATTGGTTGCCAAAAATGGGTTTCTGATGGATGAGTCAATTACACGAGTATCCGAAACGTTGTGTAATAGACTCATTTGATTAAAGAAATGCCTAAATAGGGGCTATCTTGAAATTAACACCAAATTTTTCATATTCATTCATGACTGTCATTCATTTGACATTCATTCATTCATCCATTCATTGCATGTACATGTCCCTTAATCATTCATCGAGGTGAAACCGTATGATCTACGGTTGTGGACGCTACGAGTTTGGAATCACGTTATTTGTATAAGACGCGGCTAAGAGCTAGAACTATGGAGGCCGAATTCAATGAGAGAATTGAAAGAATAGAAAGGGCCCAAAGAGAATTGCAAGAACAGTTGGCTAAATCACAGCAGGAAACGAGAGATCTGATGGTAAGATCTCAGGAGGAATCACTCGAGCAAAGGGATCAAATGGCCAAAATGATAGAGATAATGTCAGCCTTAGTTAAAGGGAAGGGACTTATGCAGAGTTCTGACGTTATAGAACCTCATTCAAGAGTTAATCATGGTCAGGATCCTTTTTATCCTCCAAGATTCGCCCCATCTCACGTTCATGTAACACAAAAAGGATGTCCTCAAAGGGAACCTGAAGGCTTGGAGCAACGACCTGTACCACATACTCATCCAGGGCAAGGTATATTTGTATCAAACCCCGGAGTTAATCCTGTTGATCCCAATATTCCAGATTTGATTGACCCAATAGAGATAGCCAAGTTGAAATTAGACGATCATGATGTTTGGGACAAGTATAGGAGTTTGGAAGAAAGGCTCAAGGCAATCGAAGGCACTAAAGTCTTCTCTGCATTAAGTGCCAAGGAGCTCAGTCTAGTGCCCGATCTGGTTCTACCTCTGAAGTTTAAAGTACCAGATTTTGAAAAATACGACGGAACGGGATGTCCGAGAATGCATCTTGTCATGTTTTGTCGAAAAATGACGAGTCACGTGAATAAAGATAAGTTGCTAATACACTGTTTCCAAGACAGCTTGGTCGGATCTGCTCTTCGATGGTATAATCAACTTAGTAGAGAAAAGATCCAATCATGGAAAGACTTAGCATCAGCGTTTTGTGAACAGTACAAGCATGTATCTGACATGGTGCCTGATCGGTTGACCCTGCAGATGATGGAAAAGAAGCCGACGGAAACTTTTAGGCAGTACGCGCAGAGATGGAGGGACATCTCGGCACAAGTAGAACCCCCTTTAACCAAAACTGAAATAGTAATTCTTTTCATCAACACTTTAAAAGTGCCATTTTACGATAAGTTGGTAGGAAGTGCTACGAAAGACTTTGCGAACATTGTGATATCTGGGGAACTTATAGAGAGTGCCATAAAAAATGGAAGGATGGAAGGTCCCGAGAGCTCAAAAGGGCAGCACCCATGAAGAAAAGGAGCCAGAAACCCATGTGTTGGGAATAAGAAGCCACTATGCTTTTAATTCGTACCCAACTTAACCACGACCTCGATTTCACCAACCTTTGAATTTCAAATACTTGGGAGTGTTTTGAACAATGGGATGATGGAAGAGATCCGTGTACTTTTAAAGCTAATCTAGAGTAATATTCAAAACATACTTATCGCCTTAAGACCTAGAGGTGATAAGTCTTCTTTGAGAAATAGGTTTGATCCAAGACTTTTATTTTAATGAAATGCATCTTTTTGAGTAAATTTTCTTCTATTTATAGATTCTTTTATTATTTGGATTTTTATTCTTTTATTTTACATTCATGATCATCCTATACGAATAATCATCCTTAGAATCACTTATTCTCTAGAATTTGCCTTCGCACCCACAAAGAGTCCCCAAATATCAATGTCGAGCGACATTGTCACTAATTCCCTTTAGAGCAAGATATGTGTCTAGAGGATCTCTCGGACTTCGAAGATGACAGAGATTGTGTCTATCTTACTATTCGTGAAGGATGACAGAATGAGACAAAAGACAGACCCTAACTTACAAAGGGTCAGCTGATATTGTGAGCTTAGGAAAGAGATGAAGATCGAAACCTAGCCCACCGCAGAAATAAGGCAAGACTATTGAGTTATTTTTAAGAATTCAAGGATGTTTTCGCACGATCATATTAAGACGCACTTAGGAACATCTTGAAAGAGGTCCATAAGGGTGTCTAAGGAACACGTGACAGTGGTTCTGCAATAGCCAGGCTCATCAATGAGGATCGGATACGGTTGGTCCACCATGGGAAGGGAATGGCATTAGTTATGTCGTCAAGACTCACGTGCTTCTTTCATCTCTTCACAAACTTTTCAATACGTGGGGCATAGATGTTCTGGGGATGAGCTCGTCAAAAGCTTCTAGTCGACATCATCGTCGTGGCCGTCAATTGCTTCACTAAGAAGGTGAATGTAGCTTCGTATACCAATATTATAAAGTCGACAGTCATGAAAAGAAAAAGAAAAATCAAAAATCAAAAATAAAAAAACAAAAAAAAAACAAAAAGAGAGATCAAATGCCAGAAAAAATCATGTTTTAATGCATAATGGTACAATGTCATATCACAATGCAATAAAGGCTGCCAAAAGAAAAATACAAAAATCGAGAAAAGTTATAGAAGGTGACCGAGACTTGTAAATATTGGCATAAGAAGCTACCTTTTACTCTTTGTGCTTATTAAAGTTGACCAAGACCTTCACTGGGACATTAGAGCCGGTTCTATCCATGGACATTAAGATTCATTTTCTCTAAGCTTTGATTGAATCAAGATCTGGATGAAGTAAAATGTCTTCAATAAACTTGACTGCAGAAAAGGGTTTGAAAGACAAACGTGTATGATGCTGAGTTATGACAGAAATGGTTCACCCAAAGGAATTTCATAGTAGGAACTTGGTATTGCAGAAGATTCTTTCCATACGAAAGGATTTCAAAGGAGAATGGATGCTTAAGAACTTTATGAGGTAAAGGAGGCTTTCCCCGGAAGAACACTGATCCAATCTTAAATTTGGATTCAGTTCAGAAATACTTGAAAAAGAGAGGCCAAGGTGAAAACCCGCCAAGGGCGCTTTGTGACCTTCATTCATTCATTCATTCAGAAAAAAAAAAGAGAAAGAAATAAAAAGAAAGAAAAAGAAAATGGAGAGGTCAAGGTGAAAACCCGTAAAGGGCATCTTGAGACTAAAGGGGTTTTGAGTTGAAAACCTGAAAAAGGCAGCTCAAATCTTGTTCAAAGGTGGGGCATATGGTAGTCTTGCTATACTTGAATTGACGGTGAAGAGGTATGCTACGTCTTGGGGCGTCAACAAAGTATTCTGAATCCCCTAAACACATGTTGAACTCAAAATGGTCTCAAAAGAGTTTGTACAGAGAAGCTCAGGCTGCGATGTTTGGGGCACTTAGCTTTCGATTTTACCCATTTCTGAATTTGTCTTTGATTATTCTTTTCAAAATACGCTTCCAATAAACTCACATTTGCTCTCATTGTTTAACTTGGTTGTTTCGAGTTATGCTCTTAGACAATTTTCTTTTTGTCCATAGTATAATCTTTTTCAAGCATTCGCATTGAAATAATTATTAATGGACTAATCATACTTTCACAAAAGGAGTTTCGCAGATACTCTGAAAGCTTCTAAATAGTACAGGAACCTGAAACCAGTCAATTGTTTAAGAGCTCACCAAGTGCAAGGGTTGGAAATATTTGAGCTCAAATTGAGTTTATTTCCTTGGATTTTCTATCAAGAAATATCAGTCGAGGGAACAAGTTATAGATCATACGTTCTTGAGTTACAGTAGGATACAGATCCTATAACCAGGAATTGCAGTGGAATGGTTTAAAGATAGTGCCAACCTTGTGTCCCCAAATTACAGTGGAGCAAGCTGGTGAAGCAGAATGCGATTATTTCCTCGAGTTTTGGGTCGAGATACTAGCCGAGCAATAGGGTAGCGTACTATGTCAGTGATAGGTCCCTGAGAGGCAATGAGTGATGACGCCTTGAGTTTTTCCAAAAAAAAAAAAAAAAATCAGGATAAAGATCCGAAAAGGGCGTCCTAATGAAGCAGATTTGAACCAAAGGAGTAAAAAGATTCAAGTAATGAGTCAAACAGCGAGACTACATATTTGAAGCATTTTCAGTGGTCTGAGACTTTCTACGCAAGAAGCCATGCTCGAAAAGATTCTTGATTAACAAATGTGGAGGAGTTCATGCGTTGAACATCTAGAGCATTTTGAAATTACATGCTCTAAACCAAACAAATGTTGAGTATTACCCGGATGAGAATTTGATAAGTACAAGAGCCTCAAAGCAAGGACAAAGTTTAACCAGGGGCAAAAGAGTGATATCTGAGAGGCATCGATTACTTGTAAAGCTTGAAGACGAGTACAAAGCCTGAAGAGAAAGAAACGCGGGTCATCAAAAATCATGACGAAAGAGGACACGCGACAAACATGCTTAAGGAGCACTGCATAAACATGTAGGCATAAAGGCATTTAAGAACAAACATGTGCATATCATGATGACATCATGCATAGCATATACAGGTACTCCAGTAGAGCAAGAGGACGTGATGATAGCTATACTAAATCAAAGGAAAAGACTCCTGAGTTCCGCCAGATAACAGATTTTGGTATTTTGATGTTTTCACTTCTGTTTTCAAAAAAAAAAATCAACTCATATTACGAGAGATGAGTTGAGCCTCAGGGCACGCGGAGGTATCTTCAATTTCTGCTTTTCAAATTCTACTTTTCAAAAAAATCAACTCATATTGCGAGAAATGAGTTGAGCCTCAAGTCACACGCTGGGGTATTCTTAATTTCTATTGTTTCAAAAATCAACTCATATTGCGAGAGGTGAGTTGAGCCTCGGCTCACATGCTGAGGTATTTTCAATTTTCGTTTTTAATTTTTGTTTTTCAAAAGTCAACTCATATTGCGAGAAGTGAGTTGAGCCTCGGGGCATGCTGAGGTATTTTTAGTTTATGTTTCAAAAATTGACTCATATTGCGAGAAGTGAGTCAAGCCTCAGGTCACGTTGAGGTATTCTTAATTTCTGTTTTTTTAAAAATTAACTCATATTGCGAGAAGTGAGTTGAGCCTCGGGGCACGTTGAGGTATTTCTAATTTATGTGTTTTAATCAACTCATATTGCGAGAGGTGAGTTGAGTCTCGTGTCACACGTTTGAGATATTTTCAATTCTGTCTTCAATTTTCAGTGTTTCAAAGTCAACTCATATCATGAGAGGTGAGTTGAGCCTCGGGGCACGCTGAGGTATTTTTAATTTATGTGTTTTAATCAACTCATATTGCGAGAGGTGAGTTGAGTCTCGTGTCAGTCACGTTGAGATATTTTCAATTTCTGTCTTCAATTTCTGTGTTTCGAAAGTCAACTCATATTGCGAGAGGTGAGTTGAGCCTCGGGGCACGCTGAGGTATTTTTAATTTATGTGTTTTAATCAACTCATATTGCGAGAGGTGAGTTGAGTCTCAGGTCACACGCTGAGATATTTTCAATTTCTGTGTTTCGAAAATCAACTCATATTGCGAGAGGTGAGTTGAGCCTTGGGGCACGCTAAGGTATTTTCAAATTCTATTTTCAAAAAAATTCAACTCATATTGCGAGAGGTGAGTTGAGCCTTTTAATTTCTGTTTTTCAGAGATCGACTCATATTGCGAGAAATGAGTTGAGCCTTTTAATTTCCGTTTTTCAAAAATCGACTCATATTGTAGAGAGGTGAGTTGAGCCTTTTAATTCTCAGTGTTTCAAAAATCGACTCATATTGCAAGAGATGAGTTGAGCCTCTTAATTCTGTTTTTTCAAAGATCGACTCATATTGTGAGAAATGAGTTGAGCCTTTTAATTTCAGTTTTTCAAAAATCAACTCGTATTACAAGAAATGAGTTGAGCCTCAAAGGGCGCCCGAGGTACTTTCAATTTCTGTTTTTAGCTTTATGTTTTTTTCAAGAATCAATTTATATTATAGAAATGAGTTGAGCCTTGGTTCACATCTTTCGAGGTATTTCCAATTTTCTGCTTTCAGTTTATATTTTTCAAAAAAAAAAATCAACTCATATTGTGAGAAGTGAGTTGAACCTCGGGTCACATGTCGAGGTATTTTCAAAATCTGCTTTTCAAATTTATGTTTTTCAAAAAAGTCAACTCATGTTGCGAGAAGTGAGTTGAACTTTGGCTCACGTGCTGAGCTATTTTCAATTTCTGTTTTTAATGTTTGTTTTTTTAAAGAGTCAATTCATATTGCGAGAAATGAGTTGAGCTCAGGATCACAAGCCGAGTAGAGAACAAAGACTGAAGCTGATTGAAGATGTCAGATTCTGTCTCCTAAAGTTGCAGTGGAGCTGATCGAGGATATCAAATCTTGCCTTTCTAAAGAGCAGAAGAAAAGACTACAAACTTTGTCTCACTGAAGTGACAGAAGAACATGATTGAAATTGTAGACCTGATCTTTATGAAGCTACATGGAAGCAGATCGAAGCCACAAATCTCATATCCTTAAAGTTACATTAGAGAAGATTGAAGCTACAAGGCGTATATCAGAAGATGCAGTGCATTGAACCAAAGCCACAAGATGTGGTAGATGAAGGAAGATCTGGCTGAACAAGAAGAGCACCAATGAAGTCAAGACTCAAAGCAAGACTGGACAAAATTGGCCTTTTTTATGTCTTTGCTCTATTCCTGCATACGATAATGAGCAAAGAGGGGCAAACAGACAAACCCAATTTTGCCAACCCAAACCCAATATTTTAAAACCCAAATCCATTTGCATTTTTTTACAAACCCAATACCAACTTAAAACCCACACCAATTTACAACCCAACCCTAAGCCCAAATCAAAAAAAAAAAAAAAAAACCTAGCCCACAACTTAAACTTTTCTCAACTAGCCACATCTTTTCCACCACCAACTCCACTAGCCACTCCTTTTTCACCACCAACTCCACTAGCCACACCTTCTCCACCACCAAATCCACTAGCCACACTTGCTCCATTACCTACTCCACTAACCACACTTGCTCCACCACCACTTGTACCTACAAATGAAGACATAAACAATAAAAAAAAAATATTTTGTAAATGGCTATATAAGCCTTCTCATATTTTGTATATAGGGGATTTTTTTTTTGGAGAGTTTTGGGGAGAGAAGGTTATTGTAAAAGATTTTTGGAGAGGTTTCTTTTTAAAGTAATCAAAGAGAAGAGTTATTGTGAAGGCTAGTTTTTGGAGAAACTAGTTTTTTTTGGAGATTAATCAAAGATCAAAGCAAAAGAGGTTTCTTTGTCTATTCTCATTTTAAGTTCTTTGTTTACTTATTGTTTTCCTTTCAATCTTATTTTGTTTCTTTTATACGAAAGTAAAAATAAAAGGAGGAAGCTTACCCATTTTTATCTAAAAGTTTTTTTTTGAGGTCCTACGCCATGTACGGATGTCATGTATGGCGTGTCCCATGACCGGACGATGTAATAGCGACCTTGTGGCCGAAAATCACCCACCCTCTCCCTCTCTTTTTTTTTTGTTATTATTATATTTCTTAATATTATATTATATATATTCTTTTAATACATTAGGTATATTTTAAATTCTATATTACGTATATATATATATTTTATACTATTTTATTTATATATCTTTAATATTATATTATTTATATTTTTTTTTCTACATGTTATCTTATGTATATATCTTAACTATATTATGTATGTATTTTTAACACTATATTATGTACATATTTTTAATATTATCACGTATTTATTTTTATATATGTACATATTGATGTAGTATTATTAATAGTATTTTTTTAAAACATCATTATTATTTCTAATATATATATATATTATGTACATCTTTTTTATTTCTATTTTATTTTTTTATTTGTCAACATTAATTATCATTATTCTAATATTTTGATATTTTAATATTTTATATTTTATATATTTTATTATTCACATCATTATTCGCATTTTTTTGACAATAATATTCTTTTTTTTTTTTACTATCATTTTAAAAACTTTTACATTTTAATTTTAAGAATAAGGCAATGTACCGATTTTAACATTAAGTCATCGATTTCATCGCTATGTTGGGTGAAATTAATCGGCTCGTGTTAAAAACGGGACGTCCTTCTAAAAAACAAAAACTTGCAACTTCTCATTTCCTTTAATCGGATCACGACTAAATTTTATATTGAACTCGTATTTTTGAAAATTAAGACATCACGTGTTTATAAGATACCAATTTTGGGCGTCGCGAGGGTGCTAATACCTTCCTCGCACGTAACCGACTCCCGAACCCTAATTTTTCTCTGGATTTTAACGTAAACCTAGCCTTTTATTTGTTTTTAAAGAAAGATCTAATAGGTGTCCGATCACACCTAGAAAAAAAGATCGGTGGCGACTCCCGGTTTATTTTTAAAACCAAATTTCAATTTCCAATTTTCTAATAAATCGCCACAATTTAGCGACCTGAAAGTAAATTTTTACGTCGCTACAATATATATATACAGTTCAGCTAGTTTATCTAAAGAATAATCCATACGTACCGGGATAAAGTGCGCTGACTTTGTCAATCGGTCAACAATCACCCAAATAGCATCTTTTTTTCTCGGAGACAAAGGTAATCCCGATACAAAATCCATAGTGATTCTTTCCCATTTCCATTCAGGTATAGTAATTGGTCAAGTAACCCGAAGGTACTGATGCTCACTTTTAACTTGCGACATATTAAACACCTTGATACAAACTCAGAGATATCACGTTTCATTCCCGACCACCGGTACATCTTTTTCAGATCATTATACATTTTATTACTCCCCGGATGTACAGACATAGTACTACTGTGGGCCTCGCGTAGAATCTTCTGTATGAGCTCTGAATTCTGAGGTACACATAGTCTACCTCTGAATAATAAATAATCATCAAAACCAATCTGAAATTCAGAATTATTACCTGACTCACACTGTGCACGTTTAACCTGTAACTTCTCATCATTCTTCTGAAATATTTGCTGTAAAAATGTCAGTTTAGCTCTAAATTCATCTAGGATTGAACCATCATCAGTTAGTGATAACCTGGTATTCATAGCTCGTAAAGCAAATAGAGATTTTCGGCTTAAAGCATCAGCTACAACATTAGCTTTACCTGGATGGTAATCAATAATCAAATCATAATCCTTTATCAGTTCAAGCCACCTGCACTGTCTCAAATTCAAATCTTTCTGTGTCATCAAATATTTCAAGCTTTTATGATCAGTATAAATATGACATTTCTCACCGTACAAGTAATGCCGCCATATATTCAGTGCAAATACAATAGCAGCTAATTCAAGATCATGTACTGGGTAATTTCTTTCATGTGGTTTAAGTTGTCTTGAAGCATAGGCTATTACTTTACCTTCTTGTATCAAGACACAACTTAAACCATTTAATGAGGCATCACTATAAATAACAAATTCCTTACCCGGTTCAGGCTGCACTAATACAGGTGCTTTCGTTAGTAGATCTTTCAATCGGTTGAAACTCTGCTGACATTCATCAGTCCATTCGAACTTTACATCTTTCTGTAATAATCAAGTCATTGGAGAAGCTATCATAGAGAATCCCTATACAAACTTCCAATAATAACCAGCTAAACCCAAGAAACTTCTAATTTCAGATACATTCTTCGGTGGGCTGCAATTGACAATAGCAGAGATTTTACTCGGATCTACCCTGATGCTTTCGGCAGATACAATATGTCCTAGAAAACCCACTTCTCGAAGACAAAATTTACATTTACTGAATTTAGCATATAACTGCTTCTCTCGCAGAATTTGCAACACAGTTCTCAAATGTTATGCATGTTCTTCTTCATCCGAAAATAAACCAAAATATCATCAATGAATACTACCACAAATCTGTCTAAATACGGTCTGAATATCCAGTTTATTAAATCCATAAATACTGCAGGTGCATTAGTTAGCCCAAACGGCATAACCAGAAACTCATAATGCCCGTACTTAGTTCTAAAAGCTGTTTTTGGCACATCTGACTCCTTTACTCGTAGCTGATAATAACCCGATCGAAGATCAATCTTTGAAAACACAGTAGCACCTTTCAGCTGATCAAATAAATCATCGATCCGGGGTAACGGATACTTATTCTTTATGGTTACTTTATTAAGCTGCCGGTAATCAATACACAATCTCAAAGACTCGTCTTTCTTTTTCACAAACAGAACCGAAGCACCCCAAGGTGAATGACTCGGTCGGATAAAACCCCTGTCAACAAGCTCTTACAACTGTGTCTTTAACTCTTTTAATTCTGTAGGAGCCATTCGGTACGGAGCTATGGAGATCGGAGTAGTTCCCGGAATCAAATCTATAGAAAATTCCACTTCTCTTTCTGGTGGCAATCCTGGTAATTCTTCTGGAAACACATCGAAAAATTCACATACCACTGGAACTACCTGTATCTTTGACTCAGATACCTTGGTGTTAAGTACATAAGCCAAGTAAGCATCATACCCTTTTTTAACATACCTCTGTGCTGCCATTACTGAAATCACATCAGATAACCCCTCTGTCTGATCAGATTTAAACCCAAAACAACTCACCATTCTGACATTTTAACATAATATATTTATGTCTACAATTTACTACTGCATCATGCTGGGTTAGCCAATCCATGCCAAATATCACGTCAAATTCATCAAATTGTAGTAACATCAAATCAGTCAGGAAACAATAACCTTTTACCATCAGTGGACAATTTTTACAAATTTTATCCACTAACACAGACTGGCCCAGGGGGTTCGAGACTTTAACCACAAATTCAGTAGGTTCAACAGATAAATTTTTAACAATTGCAAGTTTAACACATATATATGAATGCGGAGAACCAGGATCAATTAATGCAATAATATCAGTGTCAAGTAAAGAAAATGTACCAGTAATAACATCGGGTGCTGAGGCATCTTCTCTGGCACGAATGGCATATGTCCTTCAGGCCTACCTGCAGTATCTTTTGTACCTCCTCGACTACCACTGACATTACCGGATGGTCGAGGTCGTCTGCCCCTCGAAACTGGATTACTCGGCTTCGATATCTGTTCAGCTTCTTTTTCAACCCTTTCTGGACAATCTCTGAGGAAA
The DNA here is from genome assembly GCA_025698475.1 of Gossypium anomalum. NCBI lineage: Eukaryota > Viridiplantae > Streptophyta > Magnoliopsida > Malvales > Malvaceae > Gossypium > Gossypium anomalum. Next base: position 64,167,516 of record CM046957.1, read on the forward strand.
TGGTCAAAAGAACCACATCGGTAACAAGCCTTACTCTTAAATCGGCATTCACTAAAATGGATTTTATTACAGTACTGACATCTTGGCTTAGGGGTACCAACACTGCCAACACTGGTAACTGATGGAGTGGAAGGTATTGGATTAGTATGTTGAGAACCTCGCTCTCTGCCCGAATACCCAGTGGCTGAGGTAGAACAATCTTGGTACTTCTTCAATTTTTTTGAGGCAGAAATTTTCCTATCGGTCTTTTACTAAAAATTTGAGCTTCCCTCTCAGCCTGTTTCTTTTCTTTGTTCAATTCTTCTGCTTTATAAGCTCTCTTTGCTAATGTAGCAAACTCTCGAATTTCAAGAATTCCGATCAGTAACTTAATGTCTTCATTCAACCCTTCTTCGAATCGTTTGCACATTTCACTTCGACGATCACTTGTACCCATTCAGAGCATATTTACTCAATCAAACAAATTCTCTTTCATACTCAGATACTGATCTGTTACCCTGCTTTAGCTCAAGAAATTCTTTTCCCTTTTGATCGAGAAACCTCTACTGATATATTTCTTTTTGAACTCGGTCTGAAATAATTCCCATGTAATTTCTTCTTTCGGAACAACTGAAGCTTTAGTATTCCACCAATGGTAAACCATGTCTTTTAGCAATGAGACGGCACATTTCAAACATTCTTCTGGTGTACAAGATAATTCCTCCAAAACCCGAGTAGTATTCTCCAACCAGAATTCAGCCCGTTCGGAATCATCATCAACTGCTACTTGAAATTCTTTAGCCCCATATTTTCAGATTTTATCTACAGGAGCTTTCCTTTTTTTGACAGATTCAGTACCTATACCCTGTGGGATCTCGAGAACCGGTGGAGGAGCAGGAGGGAGAGCTTGAGCTTGATGCACTACAGGGTTAGTTCTTAAATATTGACTAAACCATTCATTCATCACTTGAAAGAAGCTCGTTTTGCCTCCTCCCCTTGGCCCTCAGATACGGGCCTTGTATTACTAGTTACTTCGGCTTCCCTCTGTGCCCGTTCAGGAGCCGGAGCATGACTCCCGGCTTCCTTAGATTGAGCTCGGTCGGTAGGCATTTACTATAAAAAAATAGATTTAAATGGTCAGGAGATATCACATTATCAATAATAATTTAAATGGCATGTATAGCTAATCCTGTATTTGCTACATAAATCCTAGAACTGACTAAATCGTAGCTCTGATACCAACAAATGTAATACCCCCTACCTGTACTCATTGCCGAAATAGGGTACGAGGCATTACCGGAGTTTACGAATTAGTTTTTTTTTAAGAAAACTCAATATAATCCCTTTTACAGATATCTAACCTTCCCTGCAATATTAAATCGAGACCAATCCACATCAACCAATCCAATTTAACATATTTTCAAGATAGATTCATGCATTTTTATAAGATAACCTCATCACATACCAAAACCAAGATTTGTTAGCCATACCATTGGCTAACCTTATATTCATTTCACAAAATCATTTACTTTATCAGCTTATACATGCCATTGATTCCCAAAATAAAGTTTCTTTATATACCGAAATCCTGAGGTTGATAGTGTGATGTGTCTCCGACCAAATCCGATCTCCGAGCTCTTAACACTACAAAACAGGGGAAAAGGAAATAGGGTAAACACTTTGTGCTTCGTAAGCTCATGTAACAAGAATTATACTTACCTAATATTTTCAGTACAATACAATAAACATTACATATATCCATTCAATGCATTATTACCCTAAAATGCACAAACTCAACATTGAAGTTAGTACAAAAATTTCCATGTATAAATAATATATATCATGATTGATGAGCTCATCAATACTATGATTTCCATTCCCTTGTTATTTTTCCATATTTATCTCGTTGAATTACTCGGAATTTCGATGGATTTTTCAGAGGTACACTTTTAGTGTACAAATCCGGGTCCGTCAATTCATTTCATGTGCGCACATTTCCATTTCAGAGAGCACACTCCCGCGAACCTCAACCTTGTAGCGGGATTACCAGTCTAGGCTAAATCCCCTATAATATAAACTCATAGAGTATTGTCGGGATTACAGTCAAAGCTAAATCCTCGCAATGACAATTACTCTAACGAGCTTGGATCTCGAATTACACCCAAAGCTAAATTGAACCTAATTCGTATTACCCGTCCGGGCTAAATCCATTTTACATATATTCTTCGGGAGGGCTATATCAGGATAGGATCACCCGTCCGGGCTAGATCCTTTTTACCGTTAATTCCTTTTTAGAGATCCATCGAATTTTCCTTTCATTCAACCGGGATTTCTTCCCCTTTTATCAAATATGTTAATGTTTCATCAATTTTCATATAATGAACATTCAAATCATATTCATATCAAAAACATACATTTCAAGCATTTAAGAATATAATTCAAGTTACACGAATTTACATTGATACTTATTCGTGTATAAAAAATCTACTAATCCTGAACTTTTTCCTTTCCTCGATCTAGCTTCGTTTTTGAATCTTCTGGATCTAAATAAATAAATTTAATTATCAATTTAATACATTTCATGTTCATATGCAACAATTTCTATAATTTCATTATTATTATTTATAGCTTATTCAAAGTTGTCTATTTGAGTCATAGTCACTAAATTATTTATAACTCGAGCTACAGAACTCCAAATTAGGATCCAATAATTTTCCCTAAAACTATACTCACATAGCTTCTTACCATAAAATTTTCAGAATTTTTGTTTAGCCACTCAGTACAGTTTATTCTTTAAAGTCACCCCTGTTCTGCTGTCTAACAGTTCTGACCCTTCTTCACTAAAAATTAATTATCTCTTCATACAGGATTCAAATGATGTTCTTGTTTATTTTTATTAAAAATAGACTCATTCAGAATTCTATACATATAAATTTAAGCCCCTAATTATTTTTCTTCAATTTGTTATGATTTTTCAAAGTCAGAACAGAGGAATCTGAATTCATTCTAACCTTGTCTCACAAAATTCATTATATCTAATGATTTACAGATCTATTGCTTACAATTTTCTTCTATGAGAAACTAGACTTAATAAGCTTTAATTTCATATTTTGTTCATCTTCTAATTCAATTTTTAAAATTTATGGTGATTTTTCAAAGTTAGTCTACTGCTGCTGTCCAATATTGTTTTAGTGCAAGCTGCTTATTACCATTTTTCCCTTAAGCTTTTAGTAAATAACAATTTTGTCCCTACTCAATTAGCCTCTCAATTGAGCTGATTTTTCTCAATTAACACTTTATTCTATCACCTTAAACTAGTTTAAAACTTTTAGGAATCAGAATTTTTACAATAGACTTTAATTCTAAGCATTTTCACAATTAGGTCCTAAAAATCAATTTCCATTGAAATTACCTAATAAAATCATCTCATAAACAATTTAAAGCTTTAATTTCATTCTATTTCATCATTAAATTACATAACTCAACCATGGTGACTTTCAATTTTATCCATGAAATCAAAAACTAATGAATTTAATAGTAGGACCTAGTTGTAAAAGTCGTAGAAACACAAAAATTACAAGAAAAAGGCAAGTATTAACTCACTTGGTGCAAACATTATGGAATACCAGCTTAGAGAACCCTCCTATGGCATTTTTAGCTGCTGGAATTGAAGAGAAATGAAGAGAAATCTAGATATTTCCTATTTAGTCCTGGCTTTATTTAGTTAATTTTGCAATATTCTAATTTTGCCCTTAATTCATCAATTTTCTGCTGTTTTCATGCCCTTGCCGTCCAGCCCAAATAAATTTTGGGTCTAATTTCCTTTTAAATCCTTTCTCATTAGACACTTAAGCTATTTAATCATTGTAGCAACTTTTACATCTTTTTCAATTTAGTCCTTTTCATTTAATTAACTATCCAAACATTAAAATTTCCTAACGAAATTTTAATACCACATTACTAACATTTCATAAATATTTATAAAATTATTTTTGACTCGGTTTTACGAGATGGAGGTCTCGATACCTTATTTTTACCTAATTTCTTCAATAATTTCTTTTTCTAGCTAACCACTAAATCGATAAAATTTTTCTATCAATATTTTCATACGACTTTCCTATCATATCAATTTTCATGCAAAAATATTGAAATAAATTTCTCTTTAAATCAGATTTGTGGTTACGAAACCACTATTCCGATAACCTTGAATTTAGGCCATTACAGTAATGCCCTTTGGGCTAAAGAATGCAGGGGCAACATACCAAAGGGCTATGGTAACCTTATTTCACAATATGATGCACAAGGAAATTGAGGTGTATGTCGATGATATGATTGCCAAATCTCGAACGGAGGAGGAACATATTGAAGTTTTAAGGAAATTGTTCTTGAGATTAAGGAAGTTTCAATTAAAACTTAATCCGGCAAAATACACTTTCGGAGCTAGGTCGGGGAAATTACTAGGTTTTGTGGTCTGTGAAAAAGGAATAGAAGTTGATTCAGACAAAGTTAAAGCCATACGAGATTTGCCTCCACCACGTACTTAGAAGGAAGTTCGGGGTTTTCTTGGAAGGTTGAATTATATTGCTCGGTTTATTTCACAATTAATTGAGAAATGTGATCCTATATTCCGCCTCCTTAGAAAACACAACCAGGGTACTTGGGATGAGGAATGCCAGAATGCCTTTGATAAGGTCAAGCAATATTTGTTAAACGCTCTAGTACTATCTCTACCTAGTCCAAATAAACCATTAATTCTGTACTTGTTGGTGTTTAGTAATTCCATGGGATGCGTGCTTGGTCAACATGACGAATCGGGAAGAAATGAGAAGGCGATATATTACCTCAATAAGAAATTTACAGAATGTGAGATGAGATATTCGCCAATCGAGAAATTGTGTTGTGGTTTAATCTGGACGACTCGAAGGTTAAGACAGTACATGCTATATCATACTACTTGGCTTATTTCAAAACTTGATCTTTTGAAGTATGTGATAGAGTCAACAGCTTTGAATGGGAGAATGGCGAGGTGGCAAATTCTGCTTTCAGAGTTTGACATAGTCTATGTGAGCTAGAAGGTTATAAAAGGAAGTGCTATAGTAGAATTTCTGGCTAGTAGAACTCTAGAGGACTATGAGCCGTTGAATTTTGATTTCCCAAATGAGGAGTTGATGTGTTTGGCAGCTACAGAGGATTGTCCTTAGAAGTTGAGCTTTGATGGGGCATCCAATGCAGTGGGAAATAGAATTGGGGCAGTCCTGGTATCCCCAAATAGCTATTATTATCCATTCACTTGCAAATTGGATTTTGATTGCACAAATAATATCGCTGAGTATGAAGCGTGCATCATGGGACTCCGAGCAGCTATAGAGCGAGGAATAAGAACCTTAGAAGTATATGGAGACTCTGCATTGGTAATTTACCAGCTTAAAGGTGAATGGGAGACAAGGGATTCTAAATTGATCAATTATCGAAAGGTAGTTTTGGGGTTACTTGAGAAGTTTGATAACATTACATTCAATTATATCCCACGAGACGAAAACCAGATGGCAGATGCTCTAGCAACCTTCGCTTCAATGATTAGAGCGAATAAAGAAGAGGAGATAAGACCCATTCAGATGAGTATTATTGAGGCTCCAGCTTGCTGTTGTAACATTGAGGAAGAAGAAAAGAATGATAATCCTTGGTATCAGGATATATTGCGATATGTGAGAGATCATAAATACCCAGAACAGTCAACTGAGAATGATAAGCGAACTTTAAGGAGATTAGCTTGTGATTACGTTTTGGATGGAGACATCTTGTACAAAAGAAGAAAGGACCAAGTATTGTTGAGATGTGTTGACGCCGTGGAGGCTAAGTTAATCCTGGAAGAAGTACACGAGGGTGTTTGTGGGACGCACGCTAATGGTTTCACGATGGCTAGACAAATCATGAGGTTTGGATATTATTGGTCTACCATGGAAGGGGATTGTATCAACTACGCCAAGAAATGCCATAAATGTCAGATTTACGGAGACAAGATTCATGTACCACATTCACCTCTACATGTTATGACTTCTCCATGGCCTTTTTCTATGTGGGGCATGGATGTCATTGGGCTAATATCACCAAAAGCTTCAAATGGGCATCGATTTATTTTTGTGGTCATTGATTACTTCACAAAGTGGGTAGAGGCTGCTTCTTATGCAAATGTTACTAAGTCAGCTGTAAGTCGATTCTTGAAGAAAGAGATCATTTATCGGTATGGGATGCCTAAGAGGATCATATCAGATAATGCGTTAAATTCGAACAACAAAACGATAGCAGAAGTTTGTAGTCAGTTCAAGATTAAGCATCATAATTCATCTCCATATCGCCCAAAGATGAATGGGGCAATGGAAGCTGCTAACAAAAACATTAAGAAGATAGTGGGGAAAATGACTGAAACTTACAGAGATTGGCATGAGAAGTTACTATTTGCACTCTTAGCCTATAGAACATCCGTCAGGACTTCTACTGGGGCAACTCCATTCTTACTGGTTTATGGGATGGAGGCAGTGTTACCCATTGAAGTAGAGATACCGTCTCTCCGAGTCTTGTCAGAAATAAAGTTGGATGAGGCTGAGTGGATTCAATCGCAATATGACCAATTAAACTTGATTGAAGAGAAGAGGCTAAAAGCTATTCGCCATGGTTAGATGTATCAGAAGCGAATGATGCGAGCTTATGATAAGAAAGTTCGTCCAAGAGAATTCCACGAAGGGGGACCTTGTATTGAAAAAAATTCTCCCCATTCAGAAAGACTTTAGAGGAAAATGGATGCCGAATTGGGAGGGGCCGTATGTTGTGAAGAAGGCTTTCTCTGGTGGCGCATTGATTTTGAAAGAAATGGATGGGAAGAGTTTACCCAACCCAGTGAATTCAAACTTAGTCAAAAAGTACTTTGTCTAAAAAAGAGGAGAATCCAAGGTGAAAACCCGTAAAGGGCGCCTTGAGATTTTGAAAAAAAAAAAGAGAAAAAAAAATGGAGAGGTCAAGGTGAAAACCCGCAAAGGGCACCTTGTGACCAAAGAGGTTTTGAGTTGAAAACCTGAAAGGGCAGCTCAAATTTTGAAGGGTATACAGTAATCTTGCTATATCAGATTCAACAAAGAGCGAAGCGTGTTGCATATCGGGGCATCAACAAAGTACTTTGGATTTTTTTAAAAACACATGTTGAACTCAAGAAAGACTTTATAGAGTTGGTGTATAGATGCTCAAGCAGCGGTATTTAGAGTATCTAACTTTTGTCCTGTTTGCTATCTTTAGATTCTATTTCTTCTTAAAGATAGGCTTTCAGATTAATTTCCTTTGTATTTTTGACAAATTCATTCAAATCTAATTATTCTCAAGATTAAATTCATCTTCCATTATTCTTAAAGTGTATTGCATTAAATAATGATAGATGAACTAAATAATTTTCACAAATGAAGTTTTTGCTCATTACTCTGGGAGTTTCTAGATAATATAGGAAACTAAAACAAAATAGTTGTTCGAGGAATTCACGTAAGTAAGGTTTGAAAGAACTTGAGGAAATTCCTTCTTTGGTCTAAAATGATGATTGGACAAATCAAACGATTCGATCCTAGGAGAGGATCATCTTACGAACTTTTTTGATGGGTCATAGCATTTGAAGAATGGTACAAGCCCATAGGCTGAGCAGATGATATTTCGAGATAAACTTCAACGAAGGAATGAGTAGTGATGTCTGGAATAGGGGTCATATTCATAAACATTTTACATTATAACAGGTTTAATTAGGAGCATTTGACTCACTTTGATCATAGCATCCTAATCATTAGACATGAACTCATATGCATTATACAGGTTAAGTCCTTCAAGAGACAATGAAGATTGATGCACCTTAAACCCTAAGCAGTAGGGTAATAGGCTAAAACATAGCGGATCTAACCTTCAAGTATTTACGCTGAAGAAGATCCAAGATAATTTGGCATCTCTGTATTGTCAGAGAGCAGATCAAAGATGACAGATTTGGCGTCTCTATATTGTCAGAGAGCAGATCGAAGACATAGCTGATTTGGCTTTCACGTGTTTACGTTGAAGCAAATCTAAGATGATTTGGAGTCTCTGTATTGTCAGAGAGCAGATCGAGGATAGTAGATTTGGCGTCTCTGTATTGTCAGAGAGCAGATCAAAGATAGCAGATTTGGTGTCTCTGTATTGTCAGAGAGCAAATCGAAGATAGTAGATTTGACGTCTCTGTATTGTCAGAGAGCAGATCGAAGATGACAGATTTGGCATCTCTGTATTGACAGAGAGCAGATCAGAGATAACAGATTTGGCGTCTCTGTATTGTCAGAGAGCAGATCGAAGATAGCAGATTTAGTGTCTCTGTATTGTTAGAGAGCAGATCGAGGATAGCAGATTGGGCGTCTCTGTATTGTCAGAGAGTAGGTAGAAGATAATAGATTTGGCGTATCTGTTTTGTCAGAGGGCAGATCCAAAATGACAGACTTGGCATCTCCACATTCGATGGGGAGTAGAACCAAGAAGATGATTTGGCATCTCTGTATTTGACAGGGAGCAAATCGAAGACATAGCAGATCTGACCTTTGTCGAGGCAGATCCAAGAGAATTTGGGCATTTCTGTATTCAATGGGGAGCAGATCGAAGAACAAGACTCGGCGAGCCCGGGCAAAATTTGTTCTTTTATATCTTAGCTCAATTCTGCATTACAAGAATAATAAAAGAAAAGAGGCAATTGTATGAACTGTATTTTGCCCAGGCCCATAATTAAATAAAACCAAAAACAAAAATAAAAATAAATAAATGTTTATTTTTAAACAGTCCATTTACAGGCCCAATTACATTTTATTGACCCCAATACCTAAAACCCTAAACTCAGGTACAATCCAGTAAGCCTACCACTACCCAGTCCCCGTTACACCCAAATATCCAAAGACAGACCCAAGACTTAATTGGCCCAATTGGCCCAACCTATTTTCAGCTTCTGAGAAACCCTAGTTAGGGTTCGCGCCGCAAAGCTTCCTCGTAATCACAACCGACATCAGCCTCGTATCATGCCGCAATTAACACGTTTGTTCATCTCACGATGTTTCAGTGGCCCTCCATCAGCACCGCAAGCCAGTGCACAGTCAGCGCCTGGTTCATCGCCACCATCGTCAAGCCTTCATCACAGCTGTGATTTCCTCGCTCACCTGCAAAAATGGAAAGAAAATGATAGAAACGAAACAAATATCGCAGGGAATATTTTTAAACATGTAAAAAACGCTATGTACAGTGGCTATAAAAGCCTGAATCAAAGCGATGTAAAGGACTGATTTTTCACAAAAAAGAATACATACACATATTCATAAAAAAAGGGTTCAAGCAGTTTCTTTAAGAGGTGATTATCTTTAAGTTTTATTTTCTCTCTAAATAACATGCAAATATTATTAAAATAGATCAGAGTAGAGCTTACCGTTGAAATCGCTTCGCGAAGTCGAGACTTTTCGAATTCTGGCCGCCGTACATGGCGGCGTTGATGGTGGCGCGTGGACGCGTGTGTGCCCGGTGACCGGAGCTTGGCCTGACGGAGGCCAGAGCCCGGAGGGCCTTTCCCCGTTCCTCTTTAAGAGGATTCTTCTTCTTTTTTTTTTTTTTAAAACCAGGTTGCAAAATGATTTTTGAAGTGGAAAATTGGCTTATATAGCCTAGACGATACGGTGCCGTTTTGGTTTAATTCAATAAGCACAAAACGATATCGTTTTAAGGCCGAAGATCCGCGTGTTGACCCGAAACCCGGATAGGATCCGCGTGTTTTCGTTAAAGGGGGTAATTGTTCAAATGATCCTTCCATGTTTTAAAATTTTAAAATTTCATTTTATTTTTATTTTAATTTGGCCTTAATATTTTATATTTGTTTTAATTTAATCCTAATAGCCTTTAAAATTCATTCTGGAAACGGTGTCGTTCTGGGATTAGGGCTAATTGCCCAATGAGTCCCTCAGTTTTAATACGTTTTCCAAATTGGCCTAAATCGTTTTTATTTTTTAAAAAAAATTAGCCCAGAAATTTTTAATTTCTTTTAATTTTAGTCCTCTTACACTTATTAAATTTATTTATTTATTTAATATTATTATTTTTATATTTTGTATTATTATTAAATATTGAAAATCCATTTATTTTATTGTATTATATATTATTATATTATTTTATATTCATATATTTTATTAATTAAATATCTTTTTTAATATATGTATTATATTTTTTAAAATGATAATTATATATAAATAATAAAATTATTTTTATTTATGTTTTTATATTATTATATATGTTTCTTATAAACTTTATATATATTATATATTATATTATATTATATTATATTATATTTTATCATATATTCATAACTTAATACATATCATCATGCATAGTTTTAAAATTTTATAAATTACTATTAAACATTTTTTATATATTATTAAATATTTAAAATTCATTTATCATTACATTATTTTTATATTTTATATGTTATTTTATTAATATATATATTATACTATTATGAAATTTATAAATTATTATTAAGTATTATATTTATGTGTACTAAACATGTAGTATGTATATTATCATAAAGTTTTATTATTTATATATGTATATTATATTACTTTTTAGTATTTATTAAACACTTTAAAATTTCCCTTATTTATTTATTGTGCCAAATATGTGATTCTTTTTAAGTTTTATTTTCTTTATATATGTTCATATGTTACTAATATATTTGTGTTAATTGTTTTAATATGTAAATTCATTGCACGAGTTACTTGTTATCATTAATTTTATATGTTTACATGAAAATTATTTATTTATATAAGTTATATTGTCATGAAGTATGATTGTACATTTTATCCTCATTGTTTATTATGTCGTATTCTTGCATGAAATATTATTATCTTTGCCATTTTGTATTTGCTTGCATGAAATAATAATGTGTTTATTAATATTATTTGTGATTATATATGCATGAAATATCAAAGTATTATGTGACGTATGTCGTAATTATCATTTATTACAATATATTTCTATGAAATACTAAAATACGTAGCTTAATTAATCCAATGTTGACCTTTTGTAATAGGTTAAATGCATCATTGTTTTTATTATTATTTTTAAATTTCATTTCACCTAAAGGAATTTTAAAAAACAAGGCAATGTCTTTTGTATTTAGGAATTCGAGAAATAGTGCCCTAACATGCTGGGTTACAATTTCCCGTTTGTCTAAAATATTTAAAGCATCATTTTAAACGAGTTTTACAAATCACGAGATGATTTTAGTTACGAAAGTTTAAAGATATCGTGTCCAATCATGCCGGATGTGATGTTTGTACTCTGTAATAAGCCATTTATGCCCGGGCTTTAAAACCAAAAACTTAAAATAAATAAATAAATATTTATTTATTTAAACAGTCCATGTACAAAGCCCAAAATTTATTTACAGGCCATTACCCGTTTACATTTGACCCAACTACCAAAAGTCCTACATCCGGTTTTAGTCTAAACCCAGCAGACCCATTACACCCGGGGCCCAAGAGGCCCAAATGTTTAATCGAATACGGCGAGGCCTAGGGTTTTAGAAACCCTAGGCGCCGCAAGCAACCCAATCGTCGCAACGCTTCAAGTCGCGTTGTTCCAGCTGCCCACCATCAATGCCACGATTCCAGGCTCCAAGTCACTCCATGATCAACTCCACCGGTCGATCTACGTCACCAGCACGATCATCGCCGGATTTTCCTTGATTACCTGCAAAAAGAGAAAGAAAAACATCAGAAACGAGACAAATATAGGAAGAAAAATCGAAATCTATAAATATGTTGTAAACAGTGGCTATAAAAGCCCGAATCAGAACATTGTAAAAGCCCCGATTTTTACAGATACAATAATATATACACATATATACAGAAGAAAGAAAGAAAAAGTAGTCGTAATTTTGGAAGAGGTGATTCTTTTTTCTTCTTTATTCAACATACATAATTTTTTTTAAAAGAGTTAAATATTAAAAAGAAAAGAGTTACTAGCGTTTAACCCAGAAAAACGAGGGCTTTTAGCCTTCCGACCGCCATGTACGGAGGCGTGTGTGGTGCGTGGGCATGGACAGCTCGGTAGCCGAAGGCCGAAGCCGAGGACTCCTCTCTTCCCCTCTGCAGAGAGTTTCAAACCTTTTTTTTTTAAAAAGACCGGTGCAAAGTGATTCCAAGGCTTAAAAATTGGCTTATATAGCCATATGTAAACGTTGTCGTTTTGGCCTAAACGGTAACCTTCAAAACGGCATCGTTTTTAGACCAGGACCCGCGCGTTGACCCAATTACCCAGGGAGGATCCGCGTGTTTTTGAAGATTGGGTTAATTACTCAGTTGGTCCTCCCACGTTCTTTAATCTTTATAATTTCATTTTACTTTTTTTTATTTAGCCCTAGTATTTTAATTTTATTTCAATTTGGTCCTCATAGTGGCTTTAAAATTAAGGTGGTGGAAACGGTGTCGTTTTAGGATTAGGGCTAATTGCCCAGGGAGTCCTCTGAATTTAAAGCGCATTTCAATCAAGCCCAGAATTTTTATCTATTTTGTAATTAACCCCCAAATTCTTTAATTGAATTCATTTTTAATCCTTTTATATATTTAATTTAATTTATTTAAAATACCTTATATATATTTTTTATAAACATTAGTTATATATATAATATATTATTTTATTTATATTATTTATAATACTATATACTTTTTTATAAATTTTATTATATATTATATATTTTATTGATGTGTTATTTATTTTACTATATTTTTTACTTGTTATATTATTATATTATTTCATATGGTATATGTATTATCTATATTTTATTAGTTAAATAATTTTTTTAATATATATGTATTATATTTTTAATGTTAATTATATAAAAATAATAAAATTATTTTATTATATTATTATATTATTATGTATATTTCATAAAAATTTTATACATTTTATATATTTCATTATATTAAAATATATATGTTATATCATTTTTAATATTTATTTTTATACTATTTCATTATTAACTATTTACTATATATGTTTCTTATAAATTTCATACATATTTTACTTCATATATTACTTATTTTATTATTTATATATGAATATTATATTATATCATTTTTTATATCATTTCATTATGATTAAATTTTGTAAATTATTGTTACAAATTACATTTTAGAATTTAGTATGTAATGTTTTTTTGTTTCTATTTAACGTATTAGTATTTTTATAGATATATTAAGTTATTAAATTATACAATACATTTATAATGTTTTTCTACTTATATATTATTTTAGATTTTTTCTTGTACTCACTTATTCTTTTTAAATTGATATTTTGATTTTATCTTTTATTACATATATTCTTTGTTAACTATTTTTAGCATCCTATTCATATTTATTTATTGCAACATAATAATGATTCTTCTTTTTATCATTCGTTATTTTTATTTGCATGAAGTGTTATTGCATATATGATAAAATTTATATTGTTCTATTTATTATCCGTTACATTGCAATTTACATGAAATGATAGTATATGTATATTTGCATTTTTATATGTATATGAATGTATATTATGTTAGTTATATCACTATTTATCATTTTTTTTATATGTACTATAGTTGCACAAAATAATAAAGCATGTATTATGTAGTTATGATTATTAAATGATTAATTTCTTGTAAAATGTAAAATACATCACTATTTTCAAAACAAAATATCTTGTTTAATTCAAAAAGATTTTTTTTTTAAAGTAAGGCAATATTTTGATATTTAGGAATTCGGGAAGTAGTTCCCTAACATGCTGGGTTGCGATTTCCCGTTTGTCTAAATATTTAAAATATCCTTTTAAACAAATGTTACAAATCACAAGATAACTTCAGTTAATTACGAAAGTTTAAAGATATCGTGTCCAATCATGCTGGATTTGATGTTTGTACTCTTTTAAAATGAAAGAATCTTGATTCTTTTTAACTCAAAGCATTACGGTTTTATGGGAATCTCATTTCTAAATTCTTTCAAATTTCTGATATTAAGACAAAATTATTCAATTTGGTACTAATTTTGGGCGTTACGAGGGTGCTAATCTTTCCTCGTACGTAACCGACTCCCGAACCTATTTTCTCATAATTTCGTAGACCAAAATGTATTATAAAGTGATCCAATCACACTTTAAAACATTGGTGGCGACTCCCGTTTTTCATTATTTTAAAACCCGCTTTTAGGAAGGTTTCGACATACTCTTTTAAAACAAATGAATCTTGATTCTTTTCTCAAAAATTACAGTTTTAAGGAAATATCATTTCTAAATTCTTTCAAACTTCTGACACTAAGGCAAAATGATTCAATTTGGTACCAATTCTGGGCGTTACGAGGGTGCTAATCCTTCCTCGTACGTAACCAACTCCCGAACCTATTTTCTCATAACTTCGTAGACCAAAATGTTTTATAAAATGATCCAATCACACTTTAAAAGATTGGTGGAGACTCCCGTTTTCATTTTTTTAAAAAGAAACCCCATTTTAAAAGGAGGTTTCGACAAAGGGCAACAACAACTCGCTTTCTGGAATTAGGGTTTGTCGCCCCTTACTCTTAATCGGGCCTAGGGGAGTGCATTTGGTCGATTCGTTCTTTTGTCAAAAATTGAATAAATCGAAATATCCATGTAAATCGAATAAATCGAAACGATCGAAAGAGCAAAACTGAATAAACTGAATTGAAAATGTTCAGTTTGGTTTTTCGATTTTTTATTAGTTGGAAAAAATTTCTAATTGAGGTAATTATAATTTTTTTTTCCTTTCAATTTTTATATAATTACCTTCTTTCATCAATTTAGTATATCGTATTACTTTTATTTTTATTTTTATTTCAAATTCATTATAAAAATATTAAAAATTAAATCAAATGATTTTTAACAAACTAAAAAAATATTTATTTTGTCACATGACGAACAACCAACATACAATTTTCATGTCTTCTACTATTTTTATTTGGTGTATATCAATTTATTATATATATATATATATATATATATATATATATATATATATATATATATTAAATGATAAAAATTAAAATGAATATCATAAAAATTAAATTATCAAATTGGGTTTTAAATTTTAATAGGTTTGGGTTTTTAAGAGTATTAAATTTTAAAGAGTATTTCGGTTTAAGATTTAAATTTTGGTTTGGGTATGTAAATGGGTTATGGGCTTACCACCTTATGGGTTGTGGCTTAATAGGTTTAATATGATAAAATTGACTGAATAAACCAATTAAATCGAACATAAAAGTCGATTAAATTGAAAAACTAAATAAACAGAAGAAAAATTGGTTTTTTCTTTTTTCAGTTTGGTTCACTTTGGTTTTTTCGGTTTGAATTTTTTTCTCACACTCTTAGTTGGGCCTCGTCATGTATCGAGTCAATTATATGTGTTATTCGGTCTTTAAACAACTCATATAATTTGTATAGCCAAAAAAATATGTTTCCTATGTCCAAAAAGTTATTTATTTAAATTAATTAACTTAATAAATTATTCTCTCAACCCAATTCTAATCCCGTTAACGTCATGACGATTTTACTGTACTAGAATCTATGAAGGAACTAATTTAATTAACTTGTTCTTATGAAACTATGATGACTTAATTAATTTAATTTCCATTTCAAGCTTTAATTATTTAATTACAAAGTAATTAAATAATAATTCGAAAAAATAAATTTAATTACCAAGTCATCTCTTGTTAATAGCGAGAAAATGCATTCACTGTAGATGGTGATACATGAGCTATATTTCTCTAGTTCATCTTTTCACATTTTCATATTATTGATTCTATTGCAAACCATCAAGGTTATACTGAGCTAACAGAGAGACCGATTGAACATGTATAATTAGGGCTCAAATAATTTGTAATTAAATTTTGACTCTTCATCTATTAATTACAACATTATTTAGCTATAGTGTCATTCCACTAAAATACCATGACTGAACTTTCCTTATTATATATAGGGGATGCTCAATGTGCTCGACTTGGCTGGAACCCAATGTCCCGGCCTTTGCTACCTCTATTACGCACACAATTGGGTGTGATGCCCGATTGCCTCTTGTACGAAGCTAGCCTTTGATCCGTACGCTGTGTGGAATTCCTAGTCAATTTGCCACACCACCACTAGTTTCCTATCATCTAGAACAGCTTGTCGTTTGTCCGTTGTTCAATTTCTATTTGATTTTGGATTATATGTCCACCATGCTTTTCTAGGTTCCATTAGAAAATTTAGGGTTGCAAAAAAAATCCTAGTTAATTTTCGGCTCATATGATTTTTTTTTTAATTTTACAAAAATAAAATAAAAAACTTGCATGGAGATGAGAGTCCACAATTTAATTACAACCTAAAAAATTTGGAATCCTAAATACAACCGATCTAAATTCTAGGATCTATTAGGATCTAGTGTTCCAACTGTAGCGTATTCTTCATTTGTACTCGTAATTTTTCGAACAAATTGGTTTAATAAAATTTCATTATTCACATTAATATCATTTGTATATGTCCTTAATTGTTTTTTATATGCAAAGCAAAATGTAAGCAAATATATTGACTTGTTGATTACCCAATGTTTAACTAATAAGAAGGTTCATTATGTGGTTGGATCATAATGTGAGAAGACAAATTATATTAGTAGGTAATCTAAAAGGTCCATAGTCTGATGAATAAAAACTAAAGCAAATCGATTAAAGGACTATTATGTTGTCTATCCAATACAATTGGAGAGACACATTATCTTGGGTATCGAAGTGATTGACTTTCAGAAGATAGAAACTTAGATGTGATTGTGTAGGTTGATAATACATCTGAAAAAATCCAATGTGAATTAATCCTAGATCCGTTTTTGGATTAAATCACTTGTGATATTCTCAACTTGACTTACCTTAACCTTAAGCAAGTGATTGGTTATGTGAGCGTGTCTCATATACTTTGACGTATTAAAAACTTGAGTTTAAATAACTAAAGACTAGAAAGTTAGTAAGTTGGGCATGCGAATTCTACATAAGATAGCTTTATTTACAGTAACAGAATTCATAGCCTAATAAATGGTCAATTGTATACTCTTATTGGCATTACTTGATAGATGGAAAAGGAATGTGGTCATGAGTCATTTGTCTAGGACGAATGCTTTAATTACTATTTGTTAGTAATTGACCTTTTACATAATATAAAGTTTCTTTCATATTGATATATAATAAGGAAGAGTTCAATCATGGTACTTTAGTGGAATTACTCTATGATAAAATAATATTATAATTAATAGACGAAGAGTCAAAACTTAATTACAAATTATTTGAGCCCTAGTTGTCTATATCTAATCGGTCCCTCCACTAGCTCAACATAATCCAAAACAGATTGCATATGGAACCGATACGTTGGAAGGAATGAAAACAAAAATTAAGAGAAATAAATCGCATGCAACACTATCTGCAGTGAAAGTGTTTTTGCGCTAAGTACAAAAGATGACTTGAAGATTAAATTAATTTCTTTGAATTATTATTTAATTAATTGAAATTAAATAATTGAAATTTAAAGTGGAAATTAAATTAATTAGTCATCATAGTTTTATTGAACAAGAAAATTAAATATATTTCTTCATAGATTCTAATACGATAAAATTTTCATGACCTTAACTGATTTAGCATTAGATTGAGAAAATAATTTAATTGGATAAATTAGTTTAATTAATTAATATTTTTGGGAAATAAAAAAGGGTTATTAAGTTGATTAAATTATGTGTTATTTTATATAAGTTGGTTAAAAGTCAAAATAGCACATATAATTATACCTAGTACACAAGATAGGCTCGAGAACCCATTCCATGGTGTGAGGGGTGACAAACCCTAATCCTTATTAGGGTGTGACTATGGGTTGAGCCAAAATTACACCAAGTATTCATATTTTGAGCACTGCTACTCTGTTAGAAAATAGTGATAATTTATTGAAAAAATAGATTCTATTTTCTTGAAAGATCAAGTTTTTGATTCTGCATAGAGAGAATTAATTTTCCTACTAAAGATTAATTAAAATTTTCATTTTGTGTGACCGGTTCATGAAGTTAGAGCCCATACTCTAAGCAAGTCAAGTTTCGAGGATAGCGAAGAAGATTATTTGGTAGAAAGCCAAGAAATGACCTAAACCACTTCGTTCAAAGCACATATACTAATTCAGTGTAGGGTTTATTTCTATAAATATCACGAGATTTAGTTTTAAGAAGAAATTAAACTTCTGATGTGCATTTGGCACTGTTTTCTAAACTAATTTTTCCAGCAAGAACCACAATTTTTGGCTAAATTACTTTATAACAATTATAAAATAATAAATATACATTCATCCATATATACAAATCCAAAACATGCATATAATACAAGAATGTCACTTCTCATCAATTTAGTCAATCAAAAGAGAAAGAGAAGTAAATTTGGTAATTTAGTTTACACTATAAACATAGCACAACTTGACTTTGATGTCAATTGTTGGAAAAATTCAGCTTAGAAAAGGTTTTTGTTGCATAACAAAAAATTAAAAATATTCTAAAACCGAGCCATTGTGTTATTTATAACAATAAACCCCTTATTAAATTAATACTTGTTTTTTTGGAACAGGAAGACTTGGTCATTTCCCAACTTTCAACCAACACAATCTTCTCTACTATTTTTGAACCTTTGGCTTGCTTAGAGTGTGGGCTCTAATTCACAAATTGATCAACACAATGAAAACTTTATTGATGTTCTAGTGGAGAAAATCAATTCTCTCTAGGAGCTAGAAACCAAAGTTAAACTCTCTCGAAAAATAGAATTTATTGAAAAGTAAATCTTACTATAAAACGACAAAGTAACAACACTTACGGTGTTTTTATTTTGGTTTAGCTTATAGTTTCTATTTATAGAGAAAATCACAAGAGTCGTAGTTGAACAAGAAAAAGCAAAATAATGATATTTTAATAGAAAACATATAGCCCTACTAGGACTAATAGGGGTGGTCAGCGGCACACTCTGTTTGAGAACTATGTGTGTCATCCATCCCATGTGTTGTGGGCTTATTGAGCCTTTTTTCATGTATTGTGTATAATTATATGTTTGTCCTTGGTCTTTTAAACAATCCCATTTAATTTAACCAACACAATAAATTATTTTCTATTCCAAAAATATTTTTTATTTTGTTAAAATAAATTTCATTCATTCATTCAATTAAATTATTTTCTAAACTCAATTCCAATTCCGTTAAGTCATGCCAATTTTATCGTGCTAGAATTGACGGGTAAATAAATTTAATTTTCTTGTTCAATAAAACTATGTTGACTAATTAATTTAATTTTCACCTTAAACTTCAGTCAATTAAATAATAATTCACAGAAATTAATTTATTCTCTTATTCATCTCTTGCTTATTGTGAGAAATCAAATTCACTATGGATAGTGATACATGGAATCTAATTCTCTAATTCGTCGTTTTTAGTTTTTCATTGTATCAATCCAAATGCAAACCATCAAGAGTTATATCAAGCTAGCAGAGGGACCGTTTGAGCATATATAATTAGGGCTCAAAAAATTTGTATTTTAGTTTCGACTCTTCGTATATTAATTACAACATTATTAGTCATGGGGGCCTATCCACTAAAAGTATTATGACTGAACTCTCCCCATTATATACCATTACAAATGCAACTTAATTAATGTGTTGGGACCTAGTGCCATTTGTATCAATTTTCATCATATGTAATTATAATTTTTCAATAAATGGTAAGAAATAGTGTTACATTGCTTGGTTTGATAGAATAATGGTAATGAACATACAAGGAATAGATTACAAATATATATATTATTAAATAACTATATTTTACAATAAATTATATAATTACAATTACAATTTATTTGTAAAATATTTTGCTAAAAATAATAATAAATAAATAATACAAAATATGATTAAAAATATAATAATTACTAATTTATATATAATATTATTTTTTATTTTGTATTAACTTTAATATATAATATTAATTTCAATATTATCTGTAAAATTTTCAATATTAACTATAAATTATGGCGACTAGGTTTGACGAGCTTCACTGAGGAGCGTGATCATTTGGAATAAGGGATCTGACAATGTTGGGAATCCGAAGGTTGACTTTCTTGTTGCTTGTTCAAGGATTCTCTTATGGAATCCTGGTTTTCATGGAAATGTTTCAAGGTTCTCTTTCGATAGAGGAGGATGAGTTGGATTTGGACTCGAATCTGGAAGATGGTGGTAAAGATATTATGAAAATCCCAACAGTGCCAATAAACAAAGAATGGAAGAATCAATTGTGACAACAATGGAGAAAGGCTCTTATTATAAAGTTGCTTGGGAAATCAATTGCTTTTAGTTCCTTGGTGAATAGAATTACTAGTTTATGGAAATTGGAAGATGACTTCGATTGTATTGATCTAGACTTTGGGTTTTATACGGTGAAATTTATCAATCCGAATGATAGGTTGAAAGTAGTCACTAATGGGCCGTGGAAGATAATGGATCATTACTTGACTATTTAGAAATGGACGCCTAATTTTCACATTGAAAGGGCAAAGGTTAAATCGACAGTGGTATGGATTCACTTGCCTGGTTTGCCTTTGGAGTATTTCCACAAGTCTATTTTAGTTTCAGCTGGGAAACTTGTTGGAAAGTCGATAAAAATGGATACTAACACTGCTTTGGCAATGAGGGGGAAGTTTGCTCGAATCTATGTAGTGGTTGATTTTGGTAAGCCATTAATATTGAGGGTTCGAATTGAGAACTTCACCTAACAGATTGAGTATGAGGGTTTGCATACAATTTGTTTCTTGTGCAGACATGTGGATCATCGTATAAAATCTTATTCAATGGTGCCTAGGGTGGGGTTGAACCTTTCTTTGGGCACAACTGAAGGCAGTTAGGTTGATGTCACAATGGAGCTGACGATAGATGCTGTGGAGGGGGACACCAATTTTGATCATTGGATTTTGGTGTAGTGATAATCTAGGTGTTCCAATCAGTGAGGAAATAAGAATTCTAATCCTAGGAGAGATTTAAGGGATGCCAATCATTTTCAAAGTTTAAATTCCTTAGATTTAGATGGTGATTAAGAAGGCCATGTTATGAGTGCCCCTATTGTATGTGTAATTAAAGTGGATATTCCTTCTTTGGTGCATAAGCTCTGTATCCATAATGGTGGAAGGGGGTAATAGAGGTAAATCATGGATATGTGATGGTATTGGGAGAAATGTATAAATATATTGAAATGATATGTGATTTGCCTCCAGTACAACATGTTAATGCAAACCAAGATTGGTGAATGACCCCGGCCTTACAGGGGGCATGTAAGTATTCAAATTAACAAAAAGGATTTGAGGAGATTTGGTTGGATAAATAGAATACTGGCTCTACGGAGCAATACCGTGATAATGGAACTGTAACTCTTCGGAGCGTTGAATGGATCAAAAGATAGTACAAGGAAGCGTCCATGAACTGGCCATGCATAGTATGTGTGTATTACATAAAGTCCTACATGTGAATAGTACTTATTTAGGATAAGTATCTGCACATAAATTGTGGCTAATGTGTTTTGTATTCGCCTCTGAATTTTACATAGGAGCAGACAGTGTCCGCCATTGAACAATAATGAGTTTGCAGTATGTATCCACCAATAGAATGCACACAATTATAATGTTGCATTCGTGTGTAAATTTTATGGTAAATTTATATGTTAATTACTCTGTGTTGATTTTGTTTCCTTGAAACCTTGTTAGAAAGTTTGTCGTTTATTCTTGGAACTCACTAAGTTCAATTTGAACATACCTAGTCTCTTTTCCCATTTTTCAAGAATTTTAGGTTACCGCGGACTCTTGAAGACTCAACCAGAAAACGACTTCAATTGTGAGTCATGTGGTTTTATATTATAACATGTATATACTGGGGCAGTGTATGATTGAAAAACACTTATTTTTAAAACGTGTTGCATTCTTTGAATCTGGTTGTATCCACCAATGAACATTATTTTGTATAAACTAACTTATAGTGGTATTCGCCAATATTTGATTCCTATCTTGAGTATTATATGTTATGCACTTTTGTTTTTATTTTTGGTTTTTGCCTCCAATCAGAATCTGCCAAGCAACGTGCTTAACATGTTTGTTATTCGAGTTAAAAGCTTTCTTCGAAACCTTTTATTTTTTTATTTACTACGTTTTAATTCCTGCCCTTTTAAGACTGGGTTGCTAATTTGTTTTGAATGACTTAACTACCAAAACCTTTGTTTTTGACTTTATGAAATGATTTCTATTTTCCAATAACATCATTGTTTGCCAGACGAACCGCCGAATTGGAGGTGTTACATCTCTCTTAGGTGGTAGCCCCACTGATTACTAAATAAGCTTCAAATCAGTTTGTTGCCTTTCTAGCATTTCTAAGGTGGTCTCCTTAGCACTCTGATCTACCCAGTCGATGTTCTTCCCACAATGAACATCTTCGGTTAGTTGGATTGCCGACAATACCATCATTTCTCCCCTTATGTCTCGCCTCACTGGCAATATGCATTGTTGTTATTGAGTATCCAAGATGCACATACAGTCGGCAGAACCAAAAGAGCATTAATTCGATCAAGAAAATTCAAGCCAAGAATGAAATCTTAATTATCTAGATGAATTACCTCAAAGTATTCCTTGCCTTTCCACTTATCGATCTGTAGCTCAACTCCTTGTGGTACTCCCACAACTGAGACCTCTTTGGAATTAACAGTCTTAATCTTCTTAGTTGACTCTCTAACTGAGAGACCAAGTTTACCTATGGCTTTTTCTGAAATGAACAAGTTTGATGCCCCCGTATCAATAAAAGCACTATTCTTTTGATCTGCGATGTTAATGTCTACATACATCAACCCTTTCTGATTGCGATCCCTCTTCGCTTTAACAAATTTGAGCATCATTGATCCAAACTCCAATACCTTATCTTCAATAGGCTCTGCTTTAATTTTTTTAGTGACTGCAAACAACTTAAATTGCTCTAGACAGTCCTGCATCCTATGTAGACCACAGTATAAGAAGCACTTCACTGGCTTCTTCTCATTCTTGTTGCCTCTCTTGGCTTCGACCCCACGCACAATCGAACCAAGCCTCATCGGAGCTTTTTCTAACTCATCATTCTCTCCGATGGTAGAAAACATAGATCGCTTCGAACAGTCCCACACCATATGTGAACCTTCACAGAGGAAGCATTTCAATGGCCCTGTCTTCTTTTCCCACGGCTTGCTGGGTTTCCTCTTCCCATTATGTGGTTGCCTATTACCACTATGGCCACCATTACCTTTGCTAAACTCACCCTGTCCACCTTCTTTTTCTCCATCATTGCCCTTTTCTTTGGTTGTGGAAAATTTGAACTTGTCTTTCCTTGGAACAAGCTCGATTAAAGATTCTGCATATGGCTTTCAATAGTTCTTAGACCCCTCGATGTTCCAATTCCTGATTAACCCACGACTTCAACCCATCCATGAAAAAGAATAATGCCTTATTCTTACTTAGATCCGTGATTTGGAGCATCACTTTACTGAACTCATTCACATACTCCTGAATTGTGCCTTTTTGTGAAAATCGACGCAACTTAGCCCGAGCCTCCTTTTCGGTATATTGAGGGTAAAACTACTCTCTGAATTCATTCTTGAACTTCTTCCAAATCTCAATTGCAACTTGACCACGCTTTTCATCTGTGGACCTATGCCTCTACCAAAAAAGAGCAAAATCAGTAAAATATTGAACAACAGTATTTACTTTAGCATTATCATCCTTGATGCCCATGACATGAAATTATTGCTCCTCTCACAAGAAGTTGTTTACTTCTCTTGTAGACCTTACCCCCTTAAACTTCCCCGGTTTGGGGAAATCAATCTCTCAGTTTAGTGTTGCACTCAACACCCTTTACCCATAATTGCTTTGCACACAACAAGCTCTCCCTCGAGATCCTCGATTTGCACATTCAAAGCTGTCATTATGGCTTCATTTTCTTCCTTCATAGTTGCCATCCTAGCTTCAAGAGCATCATTCTTATCTGTCAGCTTACCCACAGTAGTATTGAGGAGCACTTCCACTACGTCTATATTGGAACTAAGGGCCTTCGCCACATATTCTTTAATCTACTTTTTTAATGGGTCTAACTCATCAGTACGTGTCTCCACTAACTTTAGTGTTTCCTTCACTTCCCTTATGGATTCCTCAAGATGGACTACACGACTTTCCAAAGCCAAAAAACATATCCCTCAATCTACAATTTTTCCTGGACCTCCCACTGGTTTCCATCAAGACATTCTGCTCGTCTCCTCCTTTCGTCATCTCAATGGCGCCTTCGAACCTTGGCTTAGATACTAATTGTCACGGGGCTAGACCTTTCTTCTCGCAAACCGTGAAGCCTTAGGTGATTTCTCCGCTCCAAATCTACCTAAGTCAGTCTAACTCCCATAAAAGTGAGAATTCTCGTAGAAATTCTCTAAGGCACCGAAAATATAATGGAAGCACACTCGAAATGACAGAGAAACAAAAAAAAAAAAGCCAAAGGAAAATAGCACGGCAACTGTTTGAGTAAATGCTCTCAAGTATATTCAAATTATGAATGAAGTGATTACAAATGAAGGGGAGGCCTCCATTTATAGTTGAGCTCCCCAAAAGCAACGGTATAGATTGAGTTACATCGACAATCAAGATTAGAACCTATCTACAATTAAGAGTCCTAAGGGATTTAAATTCTATACAATCTTATCCATATAGGATTTACACTATTTACCCTTGTAGCTCTAGTTTTATTGTAGTGTTTCACTGGGCCACCAAGGCTTCAAGTAGATGGGCTTCTCCATGGGTTCCACAAGTCGGGCCAATTCAGTTACGTTAAATGAGCCATATTTCATCAATTGACTTATATGGGATGTTCTTTGCACCATCGTCACAAGCTTTAACCCGTGGCCCATGACATTAGTACATCGTTGCAAGTGGCATCGGCCGGTGGCTTGTTACGGGATGATAGGGGGCATGGATTCGAGGCTTCGTGCTGAAAATTTGGTGTACTTATAGTTTTCATGTGAAGTTGTGAGAGGTTTGGGAAGCTTTGCGTCTAGCTCAAGAGCTTGGTATTGCTTAGATAATTATTGAATTCAATGCGCTTCTAGTGGTTCAGATGTTATGACGACCCTATGATGATAGCCACCCGTTAGGGACTTCCGTTGTGGACTGTTTGGCTTTCATGTGCAAGGGATGGGTTGTGGAGATATGCCACATCTTGCAAGAGGGTAATAACTATAAATTTATTATTTATTTTCATATTAATTTTAATATATAATATCAAATATATTTAATTTTTATTAAAATATTAATTACATAATAATATATTAAATAAGAATTTCCTCTCTCTTCATTATTTTTTACGATCTCTCCCTCTTTCTCTCACTAACTCTTTTCCCCCCCTTTATTTGATGGTTCTTTTTTTCTTTAAAAAAAATCTAAACCATCTAAAACCTACTCTAATTAAAATCCTTGGATCTCTCGGTGTGTGTTTTCATGTGCACAAATGACATCCAAATTGTGATATCACATCTTCAATACTTCTATAATCACATATTACAATAACACCATATGAGAGTTTGTGCTTTGAGGAACATGCTTGTGTTTCAAGATGTTTGCATGCTTATGTATTTAAGAACAAGATGATTTTTATGATTCTTTTCAAACTTTTTTAATTATTTTCTTTGGTGAGCTGTGCACTAACATTATTGTCTCCGGTGTTAAGTCAACCCCTCTTCTTTCCTTCCTCCTTCTCTCCATCCTTTCTACTGGGTTTGTGACTTGTTTTATATGAAGGTAAAATTATATATATATATATATATATATATATATATATACACATATTTCATATTCGGGGTGTCTTGTAACAGTAATTCTTAAGTCCCCACAAAGAATGATAATTACAATCTTACATGTAACAAGATAGAAATATATAATTTTTTGAAATGAGATTATCCCAACTAAACTTTTACTTTATTGTAAAGATGGACTGAGGTTGAGACTTGAGTAGGATTTATATTTAAGTGAACCAAATCACGATGTTACAACATTACAGGAAGATTTGTAAAATTATTTTAATTAATGCAAGTGAATCCCTTTCCATAAATGTTATGAAAATAATGAAGGTAAGAAGGAGGAGTATTCAGAAGAACTAGAAGGTACATGATAATGGGCAGTTTTTGAAATAAATAGTTTGAAAGTTGAAATAGTGGGTTAGCTTTTTCTTAAATTTTTTATAAAAGAATTACATAGAAAAATTAAATTATTTAGATTTCATCAGCTACTTAAAAAAAAAAACAAAATTATGGTATACTGAGTAAAAATTTTATGTAATAAATCTAAAAAAGAAATTATATAAAACTCAAAATCTAGCTTTAGTTGAAATAGTAAAGTTGAGGGATGAAAGATTTTGAAGTCTTATATTCAAATTTATTGTGCATGTATTTTTCTAAATTGTATTTAAAAAGACAAAAGTACCTTCAAAATTATATTTGTTGTTTTATAAAAGTATTATGCTTTTGATAATTTCACAATTAAATCGAGATTCGGTTAAGGATAATACTAATTTGATTAAAATTTAAATATAAAAGAGCTTTGTAATATTAATTTAGTGAGCAAAGAGTTTTGTAATAGTAAATATAAAAGAGGTTGTATGGAATTTTAAAGAAGGAATGCCACATTTTAGATTTATTACAAATAATAGAGAAGAATGTCACCATGGGTGAATTCAGTTGATTAAAGACTCATTACCACCCTAATGAGTATTACCCACAGGCTTATTTGGTTTAAAATTTTTTATTAAAAAAAGTGGTTTTATTTGGTGTGTGATAAGTAAAGAGGGTGAAGTTAAGAATGTTGTGATGAAAATGGAGATAAATCTTTTAAAAAAAAATAAAGGGGCCAAAGTTAATATATATATATATATATATATATATATATATATATATATTAAAATGTTTAAATTGAAAATTTAACTTTTGGGACAAATCAATAATACAACTTTTCATTTAAAAGGGATTCCACTAAGACTCCGTTTGTTTGCCAGTAAAATGTTTTCCTGAAAATGATTTCTGAAAAATGATTTACTTTTCTGGAAATGATTTACTTTTCTCGTGTTTGGATGAATCTATGTAAAATATTTTCTGTTGTTTGGTAGATTACCTGAAAATATTTTTCGGAAAAGCTATTTTTACATATACTAATAAATTTATATTTTAAATTGTTTTTACATTTATTACAATGATTTATTTATAAATAAATAAATCAAATTAAATATATAATAATACTCAATTATTAAGCTAAAATATTAACTTTTATAAATTGAAAACAACAAAAGCAATAAAATCGAGCTAATATGTCAATTATACAATAGTAATGATCAGTAGTATGTGTCAATTCATATATTTCCACATCGAGCTAATAAGTCAATTATACAAATACAATGATCAGCAGTATTGATTAATCCTTGTATGTCTTTTATTGAGTGGAAATATTGTAGGCCTTTATCAACCCATCCAGCATTTGCACAAGCAAAAAGAACCCAACAATAACAAAGTGCCTATAGAAATATCAACCAACACCAAAATATCCAATATCCAATATCAAACTAAAAAAATAGTGGCTATACCAGCACAAACTCTGTACTAATACCAACCAAATCAAATATCCAATATTAAACTAACAAAATACCAAAGCTCTTCGCTTGCTTCTAATTTGCAACCGATTCTTGTGTGCTTATAGGATCTCCACCAGTTTGGCGTTTCCTATTTGGTGATTTCAACTTCACTGAAGAGCTTGCAGTTGATGTCCGACCTGACTGTGTTGTATTTGATCTCAATCCAGACTGAAAATTGTAAAATTATAGCGAGGTAAGTAGTTATAAATTAGCAGAAATTGAAACATTGCTAAACTAAAGTGAAACTCTTTAACTTGTAAGTTGTTCTTCTATTAGAGAATGTTAAATTGAAACTCACATATGAATAAACATCACAAACTATTATGTCTACTGGACCTAAAGTTTAGCTTGAGTCATGCAATCATGTACGCAAGTTCTGAAGTGCGAATTTCCTATATCCCCGGATAGTGGCCTCAAAAGCGTATTATATCTAAACTAAATTTCAATCATACTAACCTTATAGTGATGGCAGCAGCACTAGACCTGACTCCTCTTCCAAATAATACCAAGTGGCATTCTTAAGTTTTAAATTAAGCGAATGAATTCAATCAACTAAGGTAACAACATAAAATGGCTTCCTTAAATATTAGGTAATCTAAGTCAAAGCTAGTAAATACCTTGACTTATATCAACAGATGGTCTCCGTTCTTTCACCCACTGGTAGCTTTTGGAAGCCTCCATCCTTTAGATTTCATCAAGAAAGCTACTACAATAGCGAGTGACTTGTTAGAAAGAATATAATCATCCTCACTAGCAATTTGTCCCATTTAAATAAGTGTAAACACACCTGAGCATTTTTGCCTCAATGCTAGTCGATCCCCCCTCCCCAATTAAAAGAAAAAGGAGGTATTACACACATACAAAGCATGTGATCTCCTATTTGCAAAAACACACCTGGGTGCAAGGCATCTTATAGAGAAAGATTCAGGGGTGAGGTCCAACTAGGTTCTTCCACCGTAGTTTATATGCAAAATCCTATTTTCAGCATTCAAATTTGCATTTTCTTTCTTGTATAATATAAGATAAAAGAGAAAGAGGAAAACACTGCTTCAACATGCTCATGTTTGTTTTAGTGTGCATTACTTGGATAACAAAAGAATAGAGCAGTAAAATAAAAATCAACCTATTTTTTTCCTGACATGCAGTGAACAAGGACTCGAGCCTTATCCCTCTCACATTGCTCTGCAGAAATGAACCACATGTCATAATATACCGACGAGAATATAAAACTATGCAACACGTCAACTCGAAGTGTCTGAGCTATTGTTCGTCTATCTGCAAGCAAAACTCTCCAACTTCCATTTTTAACTAGGTTAATGAAAAGGCATCATGAGCAGAGCAAATCACACAAGATTATGAAGTTGGAAAAAGTGATTGAGATGTAAAGAAAATATTTCAGCAAGGTTTCAAATTTGTGAACATGCAGAGCCCTTAAGAAACATATATATTTAATTCTGCTCAGATCAACCTCTTGAAATTTGCAAAGGAAAAAATGTTTGATGCATCAAAGAGGGAATACCAAAGTCATGCACAAAAGAGGTGATGCCAAAATTAACCTTTACTGCAAACTGAAACTTGATAATACAACACAAATATTTCGCACCTAAAAATTGTACTACATCATCAAATATCTATGGAAGAAATTGGAAGAGAGAAAGTAGAAAAGGAAGATAGTGTTTTGTTACCAAATATCTATGGACTCGATTGAATAAAAAATGAACAGATAGGGGAATGGCCTGCTCTCTCTCTCGATGCTTTGTTTTTGTTAATGCCATAAAGGAAGAATGCTAAATGTTGCAGCAAGCAGCTAGCCTACGGGATGAAAGATAGAATGCCACTAGATCAATGATGAAAGTAGCTATGGTTTAGTGATAGTTTCCGTGGAGAGGTGAAAGAATTGCTAGTGTAAGAGCAGAAAATCAAAGAAAAAAAAAACAAATCTAGGGTAATAGAAGAGCAAGCATAAACTGAATGATGCAAAACCTAGAAACAAATAGATTTTAAATAAAGCATAAAAGAAGAAGAAGAAGAAGATTCTTCAACAGACTGATACAAAATCCAAACAGATGCAAAATCCAAATAGATTCTTCAACAAAAGAAAAAAAGAAGAAGAAGAATATTTGAGTGAGAGAGGTGACAAATTGAATGAAATACAGAGTAAAGCATAAAAAAGTTACCTTGAACTTTGTTTCAGGAAGGGAACTGGTCCAATTGAGTGAAGAAAGAGAAGGACAGAAGGAGGAGGAAAGATGAAAAATGTCTTACAGAAATAAAATCGATAAGACATTTTCCCCAAAATCCCTTATCATTTTCCCTTGTTTCTAAAAATGTTTTATCAATGTAAGTGATTTTCAAGCAAACAAACACTGGAAAACCAGGAAAACATTTTCCGAAAAATGGTTTCCTGGTAAACAAACAGACCCTAAACTATTAATGTTTCAAAGCGATGGAAATTGGGTATTCCAGTATGCATGCCTAGGTTTGTAAGTTCCACTTTAAACCCTTTCTAAGGCAAATGGCATACCCTAACATTTGGAATGAAGTAGTCTTTCTTTACCTAAATTTTAATTGAGAAAAAAATCTAAATTTATTATCATATGTTAAAAATATTTATATGAACCTACTAAAGTTTAGATTTAATTAATGTATATTATTTTTAGGGTAAAATATAGAAATGATCACTAAATTATTGTTCATGTTCTATTTTTGTCATTGAACTTTTAATTTTTTCGATTTAGTCACTAAACTAATCGAAATCAATTTTGTTTTTGTTATTGAATGTTAACAACTGTTCAGAATTTGATGGAAGTACTAACATGGTCTTTTTTTATTAGTCTAATAATAAATTTAGCCCTATAATATTTGTAAATCTATTAAATTGATCCTAATTATAAAAAATTCAACAAATTTAGTTCTTAATGTTTACAACATTTGTCATTTTAACCCTCTAAAATATATATATTTCAAAAAATGAGTAAACATATGTAGATTGTATACCCCTATCCAACCCTCTCCTCAAGTCCAAGTAGCATATATAAGCTAAATAATGGAGAAAAAAAGTGTGGTATGTAGAATGAAACAAAGCAAGGAAAAATAAATGGAATGAAAGTTAGCACCTTACTAAAGAGCAATATTTTTGCATAATTGGTCCATCTAAAAGTTCGGCAATCAAAAACTTTTAGGAAACAAATCATTTTTGCCTCAATTGAAACTGCTTTCCTTCAAAATTAAATAAACCTCACAAATATTATATATATATATATATACACTTAAATACCTATATTAATTTAATCTTTTTATTCTTTAAAGGAGGATATCAACTATAAAGTATAATGCAATTATCAAAAACTAAATTGATATTTTCGATAAAAATGAGCAAATTAATATTAATTTTTTTTTTAATTTTAATTAAATTCACATTTTCTTAGAATAGCAAAGAAATAAATCAAATTCAACCATGTCTGTCAGAAGTCTTTTCTAATTTATTGAATTCAAATCCCTTTTTTGTGGGATTGGTCAACAAAGAAAATCTTAAAGCAATTACAAATTTTATTAAAAATTCAAATTAAATTATACTAAAAAGTAAAAGTATTATTTTTTCTTTTGACGAGACAAGAACACGTGGAGAAATCGGAGGTAAGATCATTAACGAAGGTCATTTGAGTGGCGGTGGCTCGAACTGAGTTGGATGTTGTTATGGCTGACTTGACGCTTAATCGTACCATTGAAGAGTTAATAATTTAACTTTTATCGGTATTGAGAATTTCGAATTCAGGATCAAATTTCTTAAGTTGAGCTTTCAAAATTTTTAATGGGACGATTACGATACTTGTACGAAATTATAAGATCAAATCGCTAAGTGATTACTTAGATGGGTTGTTAGATATAATACAATGATTAAATTGTAAGGTGATTAAAATTGAAGGAATTAATTAGAAATATTTTATTAAAAATAAAACTAATTAAATGTGTATATTCACATACAACGCATTAATTAAAAATATTTTTAAATAATTAAATTTAAAAATATTATTTTAATAATATTACATATATATCAACTTTTGAACCATTATAAATCAAACCCAATCCAATCATGAGTAAATAAAATAAAATAAAATAAAAATTGGATCATTAGATATAATCAAGTAAACAACTTTACTATAGTGATTAAAAAATAATTATTTAATATATTAGTGGTAAAGTTTTTTCAAATCCACATTGAAGTTGAGAAACTATCACTTTTTTCTTAATTTTCATTTAAAAATAAAAATAAATAATGACACATGTTGATTTCATAATTTTGGTTGTGGTACCAAATAATAATCCTAATTAAAATTAACTAAAATGCTGGATAAATTACTTGTACAGTGGATTTTTTTTTTTTTGATAAGATTAAAAAAAAAAAATCATATTTAAAAGATGCAAAAATGGTAGTAGTTCGCCTTTGGTTGGCTTGAGTCAAATGATATTAGGTTGGTCCTGTCCGATAGGAATTTAAATTAAATAATTTTAAAAAAAATGTTATATAAATTTAATTAAAAATGTTAATATAAAATTATATATTTTTAATATTTTAGTATTTTAAGAAATTTAAATGAAGTTTTTGGGTGTCTCAAGTTGAGTTCCAAATTGAGCTTAAGTACTAATTATTCATTGTTATTATGGTTGAAAAATGCTTTTAAAAATTGTTTAAAGGAAAATGTGGTTTGCTGATGTTAAATATTTAACATTGTTTTCAAAAAATACAGTTGAAGGTTAAAATGTTCTTCTTAGAGATGATAGTGTAAAGTAAAAGATAGTTAAGTTACATGAGATTTAAATAATTCAATACAATCATACACGAGATATAAATTTTAAATATTTTTTTAAGTAATTAATATAAATTTTTTATAAAATGAATGATACGTAAAATAGTTTAAAATTTTAAATATAATGATAAATGATATTTAAATAATTTAATATAATGATATTTGTAAATAATATACTAATTTAATATAGTTAATTCTAACTGAGTTAAGACTTAACCAACAAAAGCGGTTTACCAAACTTAAACTATATACATTAGTACGTACATTTATTTATTTATTTATATGAATACAATTTTTTAAGGCACATGAATACAATTAATAATTGATTATTTTTGCAATTTTTAATTGTATTTGTAAATGGAAATTTTTACACTATTTGAATCAATTCTAAAGGAAAAAGAAAAAAAATTAAAAGAAAAATATATATTTTTTGTTTGGATGGTATAAAATTAGTAAGGGAAAGGAAATGAAAATAACTTTAACCATTTTTGTTTGGTTAAACCCTAGAAAGAAAAGACAAGAAATTAAATATAGTGATTTTTTTCAATTATAGAATTTTATAATATAATTATGTAAAAAATAAGGAGGGTAAAAAAGATATTTTAAAAGAAAATAATAGATACCCAACTCCTTCGATTTACCTTAAATAAATAAAAAAATTTATTTAAACATTTTTTTTTACTTTTATATTATTTCAATCCAAGGATAAAAAGAAATCTCATCATTAATGGAATTAAAAAAAAAAAAACCATATAAGTAAGATTAGAGAGTTGTTATGTGCCCTTGTATTGTATTAGAAAGTTAATAAAAATGACATGCAACAGATTTTTGTAATTAATGTTGTAAAAATAGGGTTTCATTCAACCTCCACAAAATAAAAATTTTAAAAATTCATAATAAATTAAAAAAATAAAAGAAATAAACACAAACAAATAAATAGTATAAACATTATTTTATAAATTATGACAATAAAATTAAATATTAAAACTGGCTTAGATTCAGTTCAAATTAGTTTGATTGGTTTTTCGGTTCAACTTATTTTTTACCGATTCAATCCCTTCTCAATTTTATGGTACGGGCTAAATCAATTAAATAATCCATTTTTGTTTCAATTAAATATATAATGTAAGTGAGCTTATATTATAAAACAAGTAGTTTAAGATTATTCCAAAAAGGAGCCTCAAAGTGGAAGTCTCTAATCATTAATACTGAGATGCAAACAAAATGTTTGTTAGAACATACTTTTGTGGCGTGCAAATGCAATTCAACCATCAACAAAGACAGTTGGGCCACTTTAACATTATGCTTTTAGGGAAAATTTTGGATTTTGGAAGAACAAACATCAATGATTGCTCGCCCCCTAAATTCCCCAACCCAAGTGCCCAAATCTTTTTCATCTTTTGATCTGTCACCCAAAATCTTAGGGCAAACAGTGCATGTACTTTATTAGAATGAGCTAGATAATACTAGTAGTGTAAGTATGACAAGATTATTCCATTACAATCTATTGATTTTAAATTCTATGCTTATCTAAAATTTAGGATAAAATACAAAAATAGTCACTTTTGTTTGTCTCAAATTACATTTTAGTCACTTACGTTATCGTTTTGCTATGAAGTGGTCACTCTACTTTTAAACTCCATTACTTCCCTAACGGCGGCCCTATGTGGTAGTCCAAACGAATTTTAAATGCCAACTTGAATGTCTTATGTGACAGTCCAAATTAAAATTATTTCATTAAAAACCTATTTTCATCCCAACAACTGGACATCCAAGTTGGCATTTAAAATCCATTTAGATTGCCACATAGGACTGCCATTAAGGAGGTAAGGAGTTTAACGGTAGAGTGACTACTTCGTAACAAAACAATAACGTACGTGACTAAAACATAAAACATAATATTTCAAACTTAAGTGACTAAAATGTAATATAAATCAAACAAAAGTAATTATTTTTATAGTTTACTCTAAAACTTAATATGTTGTTAAGATAGTATCATCAATTTAATAATTTTTAAAATTTTGACTGATTTGATTCTAAATTTAAGTAAAACTAAATATCAAAGAAATATATATATATATATATATATATATATATATATACATATGTATGTATGTATGTATGTATTCGTCATGATTTCTTTTATGTGAAATTCATTTGACCAGTGATAAGTTTTCAATGTACTTGAGCAGGAATATTAGAGCGGAGGGCTAAAAAATTTTCCACATATGCTAAATTAGCATAATTAGATCCATAAAGATAATAGAAATAAAAATTTGCACCTATAACAAATTTTAGTTTTAAGCACAATGTATCTAATATTATTCTAGCAGTTTTTGTGGATTTCGATGGTAAATAATTTGTGTTAATTTTCATTTTTAAAATGCACATAGTTAAAATAATAATAATAATAATAATAATAATAATAATAATAATAATAATAATAATAATAATAAACAAATTGAGTTGTTATGTACATTCAATTAACTTAGTGGCAACAAAAAAAATATTAATTAAGTTATTCTCATAATGAAAATTGTTGTTATTCAATTTAATTTTTAATAAATGCTGATGTGATTGATGGAAGCAACACGTGACATATCACAATAATAAATATGATAATTCGGCTAGCTATATCAACCTATATCTAAAAATTAAAATGTCTTTAAAAATATTTAAAAAATTACAAAAAATGCACTTTTATAATAAAGTTGTACCAATGGATGTTCAAATTCATTTGGATATAGACATCTATTTATCTATATTCATTCTAGACATGATTCAGAATATTATTGAAAATTATACAAAATTTAAAATTTTCTAAAAATAATAATAATTTATAATTATAAAAAAATCATAAACAATTATAAATTATTAAGCTTTTGTAAAAGAAAAATTAAAATAGTCAATATGTGTTATAATATCACCCATTATTCTAGACTAAAATGCAATTTAGCACAAATATACGTATATATTACAAAAAAAAATAATCAACCTTAATTTGGATATATATATATATATATATATGTATATGTAAATTAAAAGAAAAAGGTGTTTTTAAGAAAAATGGTGGCACAAAATATCATTAATTTGAATATATATATTGTGTCAAATTTCATTTTAATCCTAAACGTATTATATTTTAATCCTATTAGATGTGTAATCAACTATTTTGACAATTTTTAATAAATTTTAAGGTTTTTATAATTTTTACCATTTTTAATGTTTTTTTTAAAATTTTAAAATAATTTCTTTTCAATTTTAATAATATTTTAAACAACATATGAATTTGTACAAGTGGATGTCCACATTTACTTAACTTAAATATCTATTTGTTCAGGTTTATTCTAGATGTGTATTTACAATTAATTTTTAGAATTTTTTATTTTTTTAAATATGCTAGTGTAGCATACTTATCTACATGATCAATTTCTTAGTGCTTCCACCAACCATGTTAATATCATTAATGGTCAAGCCAAAAAATAGCAATTTTCGTTAATGAAATTGCCTAATTGAGTTTTTTTGTCATTGAAGGTTCAATTGAGTACACTTTTTCTCTAATGGCTTAATTGATTTTTTTTAAATTACTAAATGTTTTTTAAGACCTTTTTGTTGAAAAAAATCAATTTGAAAATGGTTTTCTTGCATAACGGAAAATAAAAATTTTCAAAACCAAAGTGTAGTATATTCATTTGTAAACTTGTAATTTTTTTTGAACAGTTTGATTAATAAAACAGTCATGGATTACATCAATATACTTTGTATAATTGTGCTTATATGGTTTTTGCACGCAAAGCAAAATAGAAGCAAATATTGGCTCACCAATTGTTTAATGTTTAAACTAATACTAAGCAATATAATGTGGTCAGATCATAATACGAAAAGATAGCTTATATTAGTAGACGAACCTAAACATGTCCTTAGTTTAATTGAAAATAAACAAATAGGTTGAAAGACTAATATGTCATTTATTAAGTGCAACTGGGGAGATGCTTTGTCTTGGGCATCGGACTAAATGACTCCCAGAAAATAAAGACATAGATGTGATTGACTAGACTGACAATACATTGGACTGGACCCAAGAAGAATTGTAAAAAAAAATAAAATAAAATAAAAAATAAAGAACACAAAATTTTACGTGGAAACCCTTTCGGGAATAAAACCACGGGCAGAGGAGAAGAAAATTCACTATGTCGAAAATTTGAATCAATACAAAAGGAATAGACTATGTCTATTTATAGGCTTGTAAAGCCATATTCTAGTAGGATTGAAACACCTTATCCTAGTAAATATAAAATAGATGGAGTTTAATAAGGTTTAAAAACCTTATTCTAAAATAAAATAAAAGAAGTCTAGTTCTATATGGATTTTACTTTTATTTTATTTTCCATCGTATTTTATTTAAATAAGAATTAGGGTCACTTAATTCTAACAATCTCCACCTTGACACAAATTCTTAATGAACAAGTTCTTAATTGCGAACAAGTTCTCCACCTCTTCCATAAAACCCCTTAAGGGTTTAACTTCAACAATGAACACCAACCAAGTCTAAGCAATGCTCAAACTTGGTTATAGGAAGTGACTTGGTCATCATATCTGCAGGATTTTCATGAGTACTAATTTTGCTCACAACAATATCACCACGAGCAATAATATCACGAACAAAATGATACAGAACATCAATGTGTTTTGTTCTCTCATGAAACATTTGATCTTTTGTAAGAAAGATGGCACTCTGACTGTCACAAAATACTGTGCTGATTTGAAGGTCTTCATTTAGTTCACTAAAGAGTCCCTTCAACCAAATAGCTTCTTTACAAGCCTCAGTAATCGCCATGTACTCAGCTTCAGTGGTAGACAAAGCGACTGTAGTTTGCAAAGTGGCTTTCCAACTTATTGCACAACCTCCGATTGTAAAGACGTAACCTGTGAGAGATCTTCTTCTATCAAGGTCTCAAAGCAAAATCAGCATCAACATACCAATAACTCCATCTTGATTCTTCCAAAGCTGTAAGCAAACATCGATAGTACCTCGTAAGTATCTTAAAATCCTTTGAATCGCTTTCAGTGTTCTTTCAAGGATTCGCCATATATCTCGCTAGCTGCATCGATTGCATATGATAAATCCGGGCGTGAACAAACCATAGCATACATGAGAGATCCCACTCGCACTAGAGTATGGAACATGTGACATGTACTCAATCTCATCATCGATTGTGGAGACAAAGCCGATGAAAGTCTAAAATGGGTGCTAAAGGAGTACTAAGAGGCTTAGCACTCGCATATTGAACCTCGCAAAGAAGTTTCTCAATGTACCCCTTCCGACTTAGGTACAATTTACTTGTTTTTCTATCTCTAAGAATCTCCATACCAAGTATCTTCTTTCTTTGGTCCCAAATCTTTCATCTCAAATTCTTCACTTAGTTGGGCTTTAACCTTTCTTATCTCTCCTTTGTCTTTTTTGTCGCTATCAACATGTCATCAACGTAAAGAAGTAGATACACAAAAGAACCATCATTGTTTTTCTTAAAGTAAACACAACTCATCAAAACTACTTCTTTTGAAATCGTGAGAAGTCATAAAGGAATCAAACCTCTTGTACCACTTTGCCTTGGTGGATTTGTTTCAAACCGTAAAGGGACTTTTCAAGCAAGCAAACATAATCCTCTTTTCTGAAAAATGTAAAACCTTACGGTTGTTGCATGTAAATATCTTCCTCAAGTTCTCCATGCAAAAATGTAGTTTTTACATCTAAGCGCTCAAGCTCTAAATCATGCATGGCCACAATACCAAGCAAAGCTCGAATCAAACTATGCTTCACAACTGGGAGAAACACATCTGTGAAGTCCACTCCTGGAACTTGACTGTAACCCTTTGCAACAAGCCTTGCTTTATATTTAGGTTCTTCAACTCTGGAGTCCCTTCTTTCTTTTTAAACACCCATTTACAACGCAAGCAGTCTTCTTACCTTTAGGAAGTTTCACAAGATCCCATGTTTTGTTTTTGTGGAGTGATTCCATCTCCTCTTGCATAGCAAACATCCATTTTTACGAGTCTTCACGACTAATCGCCTCAGAATAATTTGATGGCTCTTGATTCGCATCTATATCTTGACCACATTTAAAGCATAAGCAACTAGATCACCTCAAACATACTTCTTTGGAGGTTTAATTTCTCTTTTAGTTCTGTTTTTGGCGATAGAGTATTGAGGCGAAGAAGCAACTCTATTCTCAATTTTGTCTTGACTTGAGGAGTCGACTCTGTATTAACTCGATGCTCCCACCTTTTGATTTTCTTTATTGGAAGAGTCTTTAAGAGATAAGTTAGGAAGCATAGCAGTTTCATCAAAAACAACATCTCTGCTAATCACAACTTTCCTATTTTCGGGACACCATAACTTATACCCTTTTACACGACTTTATAACCAAGAAAAACACATTTAATGGATCTCGGTTCCAATTTTCCATTATTAACATGAGCAGCATCGCAGACACACCCAAAGATCTTTAAATCGAGAATAATTAGCGGGATTACCGGACCATACCTCTTGTGGAGTCTTTTTCTCAATGGCAGCGGATGGAGATCGGTTGATCAAAAAACATGCGATGAAAGGTGCATACGCCAAAACGACTTGGTAAGTTGGCATTTGACAACATACATCGAACCTTCTCCATGATCGTTACGTTTCATTCGTTCGCAACGCCGTTTTTTTTGTGGAGTATGATGAATCGTCAAGTGTCTCACGATCCCTTCTGACTTGCACAATCTATTAAACTCATCAGAACAGAACTCTAAGCCATTGTCTGTGCGGAGGTATTTTATCTATTTTCCCGTCTGTTTTTCAATCATAATTTTCCAAGACTTAAATGCGGAAAACACATCGCTTTTCTACGCTTCGGGAAGAACGCCCAAACTTTTACGGAAAAATCATCAATAAAGGTTAGCATATAATTAGCTCCACCTCTCGAAGGCACTCTGGATGGTCCCCATAGATCAGAATGAATATACTCCAACGTTTCCTTCGTGTTATGGATTCCTCTAGTGAATCGAACTCTCTTTTGCTTCCCAAAAACACAGTGCTCACAGAAATTCAGTTTGCAAATTCCTTGCCCATCAAGAAGTCCTCTTTGCTCAATTCTACCATGCCATTCTCACTCATATGCCCTAGGCGCATATGCCAAAGTTTAGTAATATCATCATCGACAAGGAAGAGGAAGCGGCAATTTGCATCACTATGTGATAGAACCACTGCAAAACATATAACTTGGCGGTTTTTCTTTGCCCTTTCATCACAACAAGGACCCTTTGGAAATCTTTAAAACCCCACTTTGGTTTGTGTATCTGTACCACTTTTGAATCAAGAGTACTCAATGAAATTAAATTTCTTTTCAATTCTCGGAACATACCGTGCGTCACTAAGTGTTTCGACAACTCCATCAAACATCTTAACTTTAATTGTTCCAACACTGCGATCTTACACGAAGCATTATTTCCCATCAAAACAACACCTTCAGACTAATTGTTTCGTAAGTTGTAAACCAATCCCGATTGGGACTCATATGGAAGGTGCGGCTGAATCAAGTATCCACTCCTCACTTACTTTAGAATCATTGTGAAGCGACTAGAAGTTCACCATCATTTGTAGTCTTCTACAACATCAGCTTCACCGGAATTTTTCGGTTGTTTTCCTTTGATTCGCAGCCTCCCTTTTAATCTTATTTTGTAGCTTATAGCACTCAGATTTAATGTGCCCTTTCTTCTTACTGAAGTTACAAGTTTTACCTCTATTTGAAGACTTGATCTACCCTTAGATTTACCACGATGATTTTCTTTCTGTGTCCTACCACGATTATCATTAGTATTAGATCTTGTCTCCCACGAACAATGAGACCCTCTCACGAGAGTCGAGGTTTAACCACAAGATGTTTCATCTTATCATACGAGGTTAAAGAATCATAAACCTCATCAGCTGTGAGAGACTCGCGGCTATATATAAAATCGTGTCTATAAAGGTTGAATAAGACGGAGGCAACGAGCAAAGTAGAATCAACCCTAGATCTTCCTTATCATACTGAACCTCCATGGCCTCCAAGTTTGAGAGAATTTCTTTAAACACTTTGTTAAGTGTTCGTGTCTGACGCACCTTCCTCCAAACGATGAGCATAAAGATGCCGCTTCATATGCAACTTGCTTGTTAGAGTTTTCGACATACATATTTGTTCTAGCCTCTTCCATAATGCAAATGGCGATCTTCTCTTTCATCACATCCTGCAAAATTTCATTGGACAAATGCGGATGCAATTGTGTTAATGCCTTTCGATCCTTACGCTTCTTCTCTTCATCTGTTAATGTCGAAGGCATCTTATCTATCCCTAGCGGGGCATCCTCCGAGATCCATCTGCGCAAGAACCGCTTGCATCTTAATCGCCACAACGCAAATCTGGTGTTGCGATCCAACAACGAATTTCATATTTCAAAGACGCCATTATCGTGATCGAGATGAACAACCCTAAGCTCGGATACCAATTGTGAAAAAAATAAAATAAAATAAAAAATAAAGAACACAAAATTTTACGTGGAAACCCTTTGAGAATAAAACCACAGGCAGGAGGAGAAGAAAATTCACTATGTCGAAAATTTGAATCAATACAAAAGGAATAGACTATGTCTATTTATAGGCTTGTAAAGCCATATTCTAGTAGGATTGAAACACCTTATCCTAGTAAATATAAAATAGATGGAGTTTAATAAGGTTTAAAAAACCTTATTCTAAAATAAAATAAAAGAAGTCTAGTTCTATATGGATTTTACTTTTATTTTATTTTCCATCGTATTTTATTTAAATAAGAATTAGGGTCACTTAATTCTAACAAGAATAGATCCTGAATCCGTTTATGGATTTATTCACTTTTGATGTTCATAGTCAGACATACCTAAATCCTAAGTGGATGACGGGCTATGCATGCATGACTTTTATACTTTGATGTAAGAAAAAGCTTAAATTCAAATGGATAAGAAATTGAAAGTTGGTGTGTTTGGTATATGAATTTTTTAGTACATAGCGTCATTCACAATAGTGGAATTCATAGCCCAAGACATAAGTAAATGGTATCCACTCATTGGAATTACATAGTTAATGAAAAGTAGATGTGGTCACATGTTGTTCTTTTTTGTGATGAATGATTTGATTACTATTTGATAGTAACTGACTTTTCATGAAGGAATATGTAATGGTTACCATGAGATAAAATAGGATTATATTGGGAGAACGTATATTATCCCAAAGAGATTAATGATATCCTTTTAGGGTAAACAC
Source organism: Gossypium anomalum (assembly GCA_025698475.1). NCBI lineage: Eukaryota > Viridiplantae > Streptophyta > Magnoliopsida > Malvales > Malvaceae > Gossypium > Gossypium anomalum. The sequence goes on from CM046957.1 coordinate 64,209,431, forward strand.
TTATGACAAGGTCATTGGACGAGCATTGATAGAGTTACTTTCGTAATGGTTGTCGTTGGGGAGAGCTCAATTACAATAATATAGTGAAATGACTTTGTAACTAAATGAGTTTATAATTAATAGGCGACAAGCTAAAACTTAATTATAAACCATTTGAGCCCTAATCACATATGTCCAATCAATCTTTCAACTAGCTCGTTGAAATCAGAAATGAATTTCCTATTGAATAAGAGTTCTCTTAGAATCCCCTTACAGAAATGGATACAAATTATGAAAATAGAGAAATGGGAAACATTTGGAAATGAATGTGGCTTTCTCAAAATTGAAAATGAAAAATGAAAATGGCCTAGAAATGAATTTATGTTTTTCGAATTAAATGAAGTTCGAAAATGGAAATAAATCATTTGGCCATAGTAAACCTGTTGAATGTGGAAAATTAAAAATATTCTCTCATATATTCTTTTACAATATAGTCGTCATGATTTTAATGAAATTAAAATTGAGTTGTGAAGATTATTTAATTAGTTTATTAATTGAGATGTTTATTTTGGAAATAGAAAAACAAATATCAGGTTGGATTGAATTATAAAGTACTGGATTAAAAGTTTAGGAAGTACTTGTAATTGAACCTAATATGGGAGAGGCCCAAAAGCCCTTCATCTTAAAATAAAGGGATGACAAACCATAGTATTATTAACTAGGGTTGTCGCCCCATATACTTCTAGTTAGATTAAGAATTTGTTTTTCTAGTTGAAATAAACTTTTACAATTCAACAATGGTTTTACTTCTTCTCCCTATGAATATATGGCACCGGTAGGGCAAAACACACAACTTTAAGATATTGTTACTCTACCCAAAAATAGTGAGAGTTTTATTGTCTAAGTATTAAATCTATTTTTTGGAATAACAATTCTGTCGATTTCTATTAAAAAGAGGTTTTTTTTGTTTTTACACTAAAACAAAGAAAACTATTTCTAGTTTTGTGTTTAATTCGAATCGTTTGAGCTCACACTTGAAGTAGTTCATGGTACGAGAATAGTAGAGAAGGTTATTTGGTTAAAAGTTAGGAACGACAAGGATCCATACAGCTGAAAACATAAGTGCGATTTTGGTAAAGGGTTTATTACTATAAATATCATAAATCGGTTCAGTTTTCAAAACTTTTATTTTCTGCTATGCAAGAAAACCATTTTTAAACCGGATTTTTTCCAACATATTATTCTTTCAATCGGCTTGCTCATTTCTGATTAGACTAAGGCCATGTTTAGGTTCATAGACTAATATAAGCTATCTTTTCGTGTTATGACTCGACCACGTAATACCATTTAGTATTAGTTTAAATATTAGACAACCAATGAACCAATATTTGCTTCTATTTTGCTTTGCATGCAAAAACCACATGAGAACATTATACAAAGTATATTATTGTAATCCATAAATAATTTTTTTAACCAATCTGTTCGAAAAAAATTACAAGTGTATATAGACGAAAATAGTACACTCAAGACACCAGATCCAATACTTTTACCTTTTTTAGAATTAAATTTGTATTGATATATAACAAATGGATAATAGGTATACTTTAATATTAACACATTAATAGTCTTTAACTCATTTTCCGTGAGATTGTACGATAAAACAACAATGGAAGAATCAAATTTGGCCTAAGGGCTATAACCAAAACTAATGTGGCTTAACACTTTTTGTGTAACGCCCCAAAATTTTATGTTTCTACTGTTGCTATTAATTGACACACAATTGTGTATCTGTTTCAGTGGTTATATGTTTTGGGTGTGTGTGAGAGGTCCCAAGTTCAAGCCGTACCTTTGGTAAATTTTGGCATTTTTCTGATATAAGCCTTAATCTTGTGCAGTAAGCTTAAGTTTAATTGTTTGTAGAACTATATTAGAATGGGCTTGTTGGTCTGGTGGTTAAGGTGTGTGTTGGAGTGTGGGAGGTTTGGAGTTCGAATCCCTGTGCTAACGTGGGAGTTTATTTTTGCTCTTTTGACCAAAAGAGTTTTGGTCAAACAAGTTTCTGAGTTGGTTGAGATGAGCTGGGTTTAGTGGGAGTAAATTGAGGGGATATGCTGTCTGCTAGGATTTTAGTTTGTTTCGAATCCTATTTTCTTTTTCCCTAAAAATTCTAACGTGAACTTTTTTTTTTCGGTTCTCTATCATTTTTCCTAACCTCTCTTCTAGTCATCGATCTTGTTTCTTCTTCCTATATTCTATCAATTGTCCTGCTTCATTAATTCGGCTTGTGGGTGTATTATTGGTAAGTGTGGTGAGTATGGTTTGTGTTTTGACTAATGAACCCTTGATTGATTAGTTTCGTTTTGTGGCTTAGGAGAAGTGCAAAGGGCTGGAGGCTGCTAATTAGCGCTCTTGTATACGAAATCTTCGCTAATCATTTGGAAGTAAGGATTTTGTAGTGTAATAGCCCGAATTTACCCGGGCCCGTGAAATAAATAAATAAATAAAAACAAAATTTATTAATAAAGTCCATTTACAGTCCAAAACTCGGTTAGCCCAAATACATTAACCCTATACCCATTTACGTTTGTAACCCAACAGAACCCAATTAGCCTAAGGACCTATACCCGATTACATTTTAAAAAACCTATTAGCCCGTTACACTCTCAGACCCAAACTAGCGAGGCCCAGTGCCTAAACTAAATCTGGAAACCCTAGGGTTTCCAGAAGCTTCGCGCCGCAAACTCCAAACGTCACACCCTTTTATCTCGCGCCGTTTCTGAAAACCCTCATCAACTGCTCCATCGACGCCGTGACTGTCGAAATCTGTGCACGAATCAGCACCTCAACATCGCCGGATTTCTCGCTGGTACCTGCAAAAAAAAAAGGAAAGAAGAGCAACAGGGGCAACACAAATATGGCAGGAAATAAAATCAAACATGTAAAACATTATTTTCAGTGGCTATAAAAGCCCGAATCAAAGTGATGTAAAGGACGGGTTTTTTTAGTAGAGATATACAAAAAACTATACAGCAGTTTATCAACAAAAACAGAGGTGAATAATTTTTTACCTGTTCTTCTTGCAAACATATACAAATGTCATGAAAATAAAAGGAAAAGGAGTTTACCGTTGGATTTGCACAAAAATGGGAGCTTTTTCAGCTTCCGGCCGCCGTATCTGGCGGAGCCGAGGATGGCGCATGGGCGTGTGGGTCCGATGACCGGGGCCTGGCCCGATGGGGACTAGAGCCCGGAGGACTGCCCTCTCCTCTCCCATTTCAGAGAAAGTTTCAAAGTTTTTTTTTTAAAACACAGTTTCTAAAATGAGTTTTGGGCCAAAAAATTGATTTAAATAGCATAATAGAAACGGTGTCGTTTTACTTAATCTGATAAGTACCAAAACGGCACCGTTTAAGCCAAGCTCCGCGTGTTGACCCGAAACCCGGATGAGATCCGTGTGTTTTTTTATTAAAAGGGTAAATTATTCAATCGATCCTTTTATAAATTTTATATTTGCAATTACATTTTATTTTTATTTAAAATTAACCCCACTATCTTTCAATTAACTCAATTTAGTCCTAATGACTATTAAAGCCTATTCTGGAACGACGTCGTTTTCTGGGATTAAGGCTAATTGCCCAATGAGTCCCTCTGATTTGACGCGCCTTTTAATTTGGCCCAAAAATTTTCATTTATTTGTAATTAACCCTATTTTTAAAATTAAATTAAATTTTAAATTTTTTTATATATAAATTCAATTTATTTTAAATACTATATATATTGTTTAAAAAAAATCATTAGTTATATATAAAAAAAAGTATATATATTATTTTTCTTTGTATATTATTTATTAGATATTGTTATTACTACATTACATACATTTTACTATATATATATATATATTATTTTATATATTATCTATCATATAGTTTATATCATTATATATTTTGTTTATAAATTTTATTATATGTCATATATCTTACTATATGTTATTCCTTACATTACTTTTATTTTATTATAAAAAATATATATTATTTTATCACTCATATGTTTTTAGATTTCTATTATTAAATAAATAGGTATAATATTAATATTTAGTACGTTTTTTTAAAAAATATATATTAAGTTATTATAACCTATAACATGATTTATATTAATTTTTTTTTTCATTCTTATATTATTCTAAATATTTTAAATATCTTTATTTTTATTTTATTTGATTTATATTTTATATGTTTATAATTTGCTTATTTATTTTTGTTTTCTTTTATTTTGGCATTGTTTAGTAGGCTAAATTTTCATATATTATTTGTTATTGTTTTTTACATATTCGCATGAAATTAATTGTTTATGTTAATTTAAGTTACATTTGCATAAAATATTATCGTATATGTATATTGCAATTTATATTTGTTGTATTCATTATGCTATGTTGTGTTTTGCATGTAAGGATAATGCATGTACATTTTATGTTATTTATGATTATATATGCATAAAATGATAACGTATATTGTGTAATTTATGCCATTATTCATTTTTTTTATATTATATTTGCGTGGAATGTTAAAGAAGGTATTATGAAGGTTAATTTATTTAAGTATTGATTCTTTGTAATGTGTTAAATACATCACCACTTTAAAGAATTTTTATATTTCATTCGATCCAAAAATTTTTAAAAAGGATAAGGCAATGTATTTTGGTAGTTAGAAATTCGGGAAATAGTGCCCTAACATGCTGGGTTGCGATTTCCCGTTTGTCTAAATACCTAAAAGATCCTTCTAAATTAAGTTTTGAAAATCAAAAGATGATTTTAGTTACGAAAGTTTAAAAATATTGTGTCCAATCATGCTGGATATGGTGTTTATATTCTTTTGAAGAAAAAGAATCTTGATTCTTTTTAACTCAAATTATTACGGTTTTAAAAAGAGATTTTATTTCTAAATTCTTTCAAACTTTTGACATTAAGACAAAATTATTCAATTTGTTACCAATTTTGGGCGCTACGAGGGTGCTAATCCTTCCTCGTGCGTAACTGACTCCCGAACCTATTTTCTCGTAATTTCGTAGACCAAAATGTTTTATAAAGTGATCCAATCACACTTTAAAAGATTGATGGTGACTCCCGTTTACAAAATACCCTCCCCCATTTAAAAAACAGGTTTCGACAGCTTGGCGACTCCACTGGGGACAATAAGAGAGTCAGGCCAAGAAATTGATCATTTTCTGTCTTAATGTCGGAAGTTTGGAAAATTCTAAAATTGATCCTTTTTACATGTGTTTGCTACATATGTTTGTTATCTTGTTGCCGTACATTGCATTTGCATGACCGTTGTGGTCGCACCCTTAAGTGGGAGTGAGAAGCTACGCTTTCGTGAGGTTTTCACCTCCGTATGAGCTAGTGGATTGCTTCCGGGATACTGTACCTATGTCTTCGTGAGATTTTCATCTCCGTATGGCCATAGGGAAATGTGTCCCCCTGAACTGAACTTGGTCTATAGAAGCTTATAATGGGTGAGGACCGAGGAATCTGCTGGTTCAGGTACCTTTGCTTTAGAACTAAAACTCATATAGTGAAATTTAAGTGCTTATCCTAGGGAAAATGGTGATAGCATTTAGTAAGCTACCCTTGTAAGTACTTGTTTATCTTTTTATATGTGATACTAACTTATTTTATTTTGTTATCATTGTATGTCATTCAGCATTTAAAGGTGTCGATTCACGGTTCGATTTCTAAATTAGAAAGTTTTGTAATGAGGAACGAATATCTTGATAAAGTGGAGGACAATGCCTCTGTCTGTACCTGGTCAGAGAAAACCTAGTTAGAGAAAGGAGATAGTGTCACTGAGGGGCATACATCAGAGTTATGGGACTTCACCCGTATTAATTCGACGCAGAATGAGTTTCAGGAATTAAGAGACATTTGGGCCCAATGGGATGACAAGGCTAAGCAGCTTTTCTATCAAAATTATGGAGATCTTCCCTATTTGCTAGATATCAAGGTAGATAAGCACCTGTTTCGAGCTATAGCACAGTTCTGGAACCCTGCTTATAGTTGTTTTACATTTGGAGAGGTAGATTTAGTACCTACTTTAGAGGAGTATACAACCTTGCTTTGGTGCCCGAAGATTCAAGGTAACAAAGCTTATGTTAGGCCTGCTAATCTTCCAAATTTCGTGAAGAAATTAATGATGATCACAGGGATGAGTGAGCAGTGGGCTGCAGCTCGTGCCCAACAAAAGGGTGAAGGTAAATGTATTCCGTGGACAAGCTTAAGGGATCTAATATTGGCACACCCAGATATGAAGAAGAGGGTTGATGTCCTGGCCTTAAGTATTTATGGTTTGATGATTTTCGCAAAAGCTTTGGGACACATAGATGAGGCAGTTGCGAATTTATTCAATCGACTTAGTAAACAGAACACACCTGTGCCTGCAATCCTAGCTGAGACGTTTAGATCTTTGAGCGCATGTCGAAGAGCTGGGGAAGGTAGATTCATTAGATGTGCACAGTTGTTGTTAGTTTGATTCCACAGTCATTTTTAGAAGGTTGATAAGGTTTATTGCCGAGTGTTTTTCAAAGACTATTCTCCACTAAAGGATGCAGCAGCTACACCGAAGAGGGATGACATTACAGAGGAAAGGTGGATAGAAATACTTCAGAACCTCCGAGAAGAAGATGTTATGTGGAAAGCCCCTTAGATGACCCCTAGAGAAATTCTTTATCGGTGCTGAAGCTTTGATTGGGTACCTCTTCTTGGAATTTGGGGAGTTGTCGGTTACACACCATTTTCTGTCCTAAGGCAATACAAGGCGAAGCAGTTTATACCGGTAACACAGGGACTAGCTCAGAGTGACTTCTCATACAAAGGGGATCATTATAAGAAGAAGATGCGAGAAATTTTCGAGTCTTGGAAGAAGGTTTGCTGCGTGAAAATTCTGACTAAAGGACCGATGACAACTTCTGAATACAAAGGATGGTTTAGTAAGAGGGTTAATGATAACATCCCTAGACCAAATTTGGAGGCTGCTCGATCGATGGAGGAAAATTTTCGAGTGATTCCATCAGAGTTGGAGGTCATAAAACAAGAGTTTGAAAGAAAGAATCCAGAGCTTGGAAGAAAGATAGAAAGGCTCGAGGAGGAAAAGATGTACCTAAGTTTAGATGTCGATATTTAGAAAATCGAGGTCAAAAAAGTAAGGAAAGAAAAGAGGAAGATTGAGGAAGACCGAGATGACTTGAAGACGCAGTATAAGAGGACACAGCTATCATTGAAGAGAGTTGGATTAGGGAAGTCTTCAGAGCAGTGGCAGCAAGAAGTTCAAGAAGAAAGAACCAAAGTTGCGTATTGGGAAAAGAAGTTCCAAGAGATGCAAGCTCAGAATCAGGCCTTAGAAAAGGAAAACCAAAGATTAAAAGCTAAGGTGATAGAGCTTGGACGATCTCTTCATCATTATCGAAGTCGTAATTCTGTGGTCGAGTTAAAAGCAAGTCTAAACAAGATTGAAGAAATGAAGCACAATATTGGAAGGTTGGAAGCAGCATTGCAGAACTGTGAGCTACGGATAGAGCAGCTCAAGGCAAGAGAAGGACACTGGAAGGAAGAACTTCACCGTCTTCAGGATCAAGTTGGAAATAGGGATTATCTCATGGGAGAAGTCATAGTCCAGATTCGAGAGGTTGCTGATCATTTACAAGACCTAGCAGCACAAGCTAATGTATTAAGTACAAAGTATGAGTTAGTGACAGATAGAGGCTTAAAGTTAGCTTCGTTGTTGGATAGGATTAAAACTCTAGGCTTGAGGGCGAAGGCGTATTTGTAATCTGTTTTATGTAAATATTTTTGTCTTTTAAATAACGTTTTCTAAAAGGAACTGAATTAGAATCGATATCTTTTAGCATTCATGCATTTGCATCTCATCGCATCATATGCATTCAAGTTTATAGAAAGACCCTAATTAGTTAAAATTATTAGGGAGAAGGAGAGAGTAAGAGAAAGAAAATCTGGAAGCGACACATGCTTACGGTACACGCGCTAAGTCAAAAAATATGGATCAAAGACTTGAGCAAATTCAGAAAGAAATGTAAGAACAGTTGCAGGAGCAATTGAAAAAAATCCAATAAGAGATGAAGGATCAAATGCTGGGCTGAGATGACTAAGCTGCTGAAGGGGGCGACGGATAAAGGAAAGACCCCTATGACCATCACTGAAGGAGATAATGAGGATCATCCTCCGGGTTTTACTCCACCCCATGTGTAAACTCAATCTGAAGCATATCCTTGAAGGCCATCCATCACGATAAGGCCTCAATAGGGGCAAGCGGATGCCGGGATACCCATGAACTTTCAAACTGGCTCGGGGTTTAACATAGGAGATAACCCTGCCAATCCAGTCATCCCTGATTTAGATGTAGTTGAAAGGGAAGAGATGAGGCTCGAATCATCAAGGCAATTGGAGGAACATTATAAATGGTTAGAAGAAAAGTTTAAGGCATTAGAAAATGCTGATAATCGTCAGGGAATTGATGCCAAGGACTTAAGTTTGGTCCCAGATTTGGTGCTTCCCCATAAGTTCAAGATGCCAGAGTTTGAGAAGTACAATGTGACTACTTGCCCTGAGACCCATATCACTATGTTCTGTAGACGGATGACTGGCTATGTAAACAATGATCAATTATTGATCCATTGTTTTCAAGACAGTTTGGTTGGAGCGGCGGCTAGGTGGTATAATCAATTGAGTCATGCAAGGATCAGTTCTTGGAGAGACCTAGCGCAAGCTTTTATACAGTAATATAATTATGTGACTGACATGACTCCTGATAGAATTACCTTGTAAAACATGGAAAAGAAGCCTAATGAAAGTTTTAGGCAATATGCCCAGAGGTGGAGGGAGGTTGCCATGCAAGTTCAACCACCGCTCTTGGAGAAAGAACTATTATGCTGTTCATTAACACTTTGAAGGCCCCATTCATTACTCACATGATTGGAAGTACCACCAAGAGTTTTGCTGATATAGTTATGGCATGAGTGATGATTAAGAATGCCATAAGGGGTGACAAGATAGAGGGGGAAACTGCCAAAAGATCGGCCCCACGGAGGAAAGATAATGAGGTGAATAATACAAGTAGTTATAATCCAAAGGTAATTGCGGTTAGTCAGCCCAGAGTAACTACAGTTGGGCAACGGGATTCTCAAAAGCAGGTATCTGGTTTGAGACAGAATTCTGAGAAAATCTCATTTACACCTATCCCAGTAACGTATCGGGAGCTTTATCAAAGTTTATTTAATGCGCATACGATAGCTCCTTTTCATTTGAAACCACTGCAACCTTCATACCCTAAATGGTATGATGTAAACGCCAAATGTGAATACCATGCAGGGATATCGGGACATTCAATTGAAAATTACACGGGCTTTAAAAAAGTAGTGGAAAGGCTTATTAAGATGGGGGTTGTAAAGTTTGACGATACCCCTAGTAATGAGAACCCGTTGCCAAATCATGGTGATCAAGGGGTAAATGCAGTTGGGGATATTGGAACGAGAAGGATTAAGGAAGGCGTGGCTGAGGTGAGAACACCGATGAAAGTGATTTGGGAAGAAAGGGTGAAAAAAGAGATGATAATCTCTAAAGAAAGAAATAGAGGAGTGAGGGACTACTGCGAGTTCCATGCTGTAGAAGGACACGAGATCTAAGAATGTGAAGAGTTTAAGGTCTTGGTACAAGGCTTTATGGATAATAATGAGCTAGAATTTTATGAAGCTGGCTCAAATGAGGGACATATATGCATATTAGAAGGTGCACCAAAGAATCAAAATCGGCCAAGGATCATTATTTCTTTACCAGGAAATTATAAAGTTGAAATACCAACGGTACCAAAAGTCATCATTTATAAACCTGTTTCCTTTCCTTATAAGGATAACAAGAGGGTACCCTGGAATTATAACTGCCATTGTCAATGTCGGAGAAGGAGGATATAGCTAGTGCTTCTAAGGAAGCTCAAGGCAAGGGTTCTTTCACACGCAGTGGGAAACGCTATGATGCAGAAAGTGTCAGAGTTGAGCCTGCAAAAGCAAAGGCTTTTGACAAAGGAAAAGAGACCGAGACACTAGTTAATGAGCCAGTGAAGGAAGAAGAAGCCAGAGAATTTTTAAAATTCTTAAAGCACAGTGAGTACAGCGTGGTTGAATAATTGCGCAAACAACCAGCTCGTATATCAGTGTTGGCATTGCTTCTAAGTTCAGAGGCACATCGAGAAGTATTAATGAAGGTGCTCAATGAGACTTATGTTACTAATGATATATCCGTCAACAAGTTGGATCGATTGGTTAGTAACATAAGTGCTGACAATTTCATCTATTTTAATGATAATGAAATCCCACCTGGTGGCATGGGATCAGCTAAAGCTTTACACATCACCACTCGTTGTAAGGGGTATACACTGCCAAGTGTACTTATTGATAATGGATCAGCCTTAAATGTCTTACCATTATCGACATTGAACAGATTGCCTATAGATAGTTCTCATATGAATACATGCCATAATGTAGTGAGAGCATTTGATGGCACGGAAAGGAAGGTCATGGGAAGAATCGATATTCCTTTGATGATTGGGCCAAATACTTATGAGGTAGACTTTTTAGTGATGGACATCAAGCCCTCTTACAATTGCCTGTTGGTGAGACCTTGGATACACTCGGCAGGAGCGGTGCCCTTATCTTTGCACCAGAAATTGAAGTTAGTAGCTGATGGACGGTTGGTTACTATAAACGCGAAGGAGGACATTATAGCGACAATTACTAGTAATGCGCCTTATGTAGAAGCAAATGAGGAAGCAATTGAATGCTCTTTCCGTTCATTAGAATTTGTCAATGCAACATTCATTTCAAAAGGGAGTAAGATGCCGGTGCCCAAGATGTCCAAAACTACAAGGATGAGTTTGCAAATGACAATGGGAAAAGGAGCCTCGCCAGGAAAAGGATTGGGAAGATATCTACAAGGAGAGATTCAAATTCTAGAGTTAAAGGAAAAGAGAGACCGTTTTGGTTTGGGTTACAAGCCAGATCAAAAGTAAAGTCGGAGGAAAATAAAGAAGCGTCAAGAGAGGAGAATGGCGCGTTTAAGTGGAAGAGAAGTAGAGTGGGAATCAATGACGTTCCCTCATATATCCCAAACTTTTGTATCAGGAGGGATAATTCACCCTAAAGGAGGGCTGCTTGAAGAAGAAAGTTACCATATCAATGTTGTGCATGATGAAGAGTCTGAACGAGGAAACCTTGAAGGCATTTGCCCTTACGAATCAGGAAGCTCTTTAAACAATTGGGTTGCAGAAGAACTTCTTGTAGGTTTTAAAGATTCTTCAGAGTAATTTCCAGAACACTCTTACTGCTCTAAAACCTAGGAGTAGTAAGATTTCATTTGTAAAATAGGCTCATGTTCAGATATTTATATTTTAATAAAACAAAATTTTTTCTCAAGTGAATATCCCCCATACTGTTCAATATTCTTTTGACCTTTACATTCTTTCATTTCATTCATAACATAAAACAACATTCTGAAAATTCATTTATTCTTTGTATATTCTTTCATACCCCGCAGGTCCTTAGATATCAATGATATGAGCACTGATACTACAAATCTTAGATTCTCATTGAGCAAGACATGTGTTTAGAAGAACTTCAGGATTTTGAAGATGACAGGGATTGTGATATGTCTCCAGATCAGTTGAGAATGGTGGAACAAGAGGAGAAACAAATCCTACCCCGTGAGAAAGAGGCAATAGAGAATGCAGCCTTGGAGGAAGGGAAGGAGGTGAAAATTGGCACGCATATTGCTAAGGAAACGAGACAAGGTCTTGTTGAGCTACTACGTGAGTTCAAAGATATATTTGCGTGGTCATATCAGGATATGTCGGGATTGAATACTGATATCGTGGTACATCATCTTCCTATAAGACAAGATTGTAAACCAGTTCAACAAAAATTACGAAGGATGAGGCCTGATATTGTATTGAAAATAAAAGAGGAAGTCAAAAAGCAGTTTGATACTGGATTCCTACAAGAATTTAAGTATTTAGAATGGGTGGCTAATATCGTGCCTTTCCCTAAGAAGGATGGGAAGGTACGAATGTGCGTAGATTACAGAGATTTGAATAAAGCTAGCTCAAAGGACAACTTTCCTTTACCAGACATCGACACTTTGGTAGATAATACAACGGGATATTCGTTGTTCTCCTTTATGGATGGTTTCTCAGGGTACAATCAGATAAAGATGCATCCTGAGGACATGGATAAAACCACATTCATAACATTATGAGACACCTTCTGTTACAAAGTAATGTCCTTTGGGTTGAAGAATGCAGGGGCAACATACCAAAGGGCTATGGTGACCTTGTTCCACGATATGATGCACAAAGAAATTGAGGTGTATATTGATGATATGATCGCCAAATCTCGAACGGAGAAGGAACATATTGAAGTTTTAAGGAAGCTGTTCCTAAGATTAAGGAAGTTTCAGTTAAAACTTAATCCAGCAAAGTGCACTTTACTTTTGGAGCTAGGTCGGGGAAATTACTAGGCTTTGTGGTCAGCGAAAAGGGAATAGAAGTTGACTCAGACAAAGTTAGAGCTATACGAGATTTGCCTCCACCACGTACTCAGAAAGAAGTTCGGGGTTTTCTTGGAAGGCTGAATTATATTGCTCGGTTTATTTCACAATTAACTGAGAAATGTGATCCTATATTTCATCTCCTTAAAAAATACAACCAAGGTACTTGGGATGAGGAATGTCAGAATGCCTTTGATAAAGTCAAGCAATACTTGCTAAACGCTCCAGTACTATCTCAACCTAGTCCAGATAACCATTAATTCTGTACTTATCGGTGTTTAGTAATTCTATGGGATGTGTGCTTGGTTAACATGACGAGTTAGGAAGAAAGGAGAAAGTAATATATTACCTCAGTAAGAAATTCACTGAGTGTGAAATGAGATATTCGCCAATTGAAAAGTTGTTTGTGCTTTGATTTGGAGAACTCGAAGGTTGAGGCAATATATGCGATATCATACGACTTGGCTAATTTTAAAACTTGATCCGTTAAAATACATGATGGAGTCAACAACCCTAAATGGAAGAATGGCAAGGTGGCAAGTATTGCTCTCAGAATTTGATATAGTCTATGTGAGTCAAAAGGTTATAAAAAGAAGTGCGATAGCAGAATTTCTGGCTAGTAGAGCTCTAGAAGATTATGAGCCATTGAGCTTTGATTTCCTTAATGAGGAGTTGATGTATGTGGCAGTCGTTGAAGAATATCCTTGGAAGCTGAATTTCGACGACGCATCTAACACGGTAGGAAATGGAATTGGGGCAGTTTTGGTATCCCCAAATGGTGATCATTATCCATTTACATGTAAATTGGATTTTGATTGTACGAACAACATGGCCGAATATGAAGCATGCATCGTGGGGATTAGAGTGGCCAAAGAATGGAAAATTAGAACCCTGGAAGTATATTGAGACTCTTCATTGGTAATTTACCAGCTTAGGGGTGAATGGGAGACAAGGGATCCTAAATTGATTAATTATCGAAGGGTAGTTTTGGAGTTACTTGAAGAGTTTGATGATGTCACTTTCAGTTATCTCCCATGGGACGAAAATCAGATGGCGGATGCTTTGGTGACATTTGCTTCCATGATTAAAGTAAATAGACAAGAGGATATGAAACCAATTCAGATGAGCATTTCTGAGGTTCCAGCTCATTGCTGCAACATTGAAGAAGAGGAAAAAGATGACCATCCTTAGTATCAGGATATATTACGGTATGTGAGAAATCGTGAATATCCCGAGCAGGCAACTGAAAATGACAAAAGAACTTTGAGGAGGTTAGCCTGTGAATATGTGTTAGATGGAGATATCCTTTATAAAAGAAGGAAAAATCAAGTACTTTTGAGATGCGTTGACGTCGTAGAAGCTAGACAAATCCTGGAAGAAGTACATGAAGGAGTTTGTGGGACACACGCTAATGGCTTTACGATGGCAAGACAAATTATGAGATTTGATACTATTGGTCTATTATGGAAGGAGATTGTATCAGTTATGCTAAGAAATGTCATAAATGCTAGATATACGGGGACAAGATTCATGTACCACCTTCACCCTTGCATGTTATGACTTTGCAATGGCCCTTTTTCCATATGGGGCATGAATGTCATTGGGCCAATATCACCAAAAGCGTCAAATGGGCATCGTTTCATTTTCGTGGTCATCGACTACTTCACGAAATAGGTAGAGGCAGCTTCTTATACTAGTGTCACTAAGTCAGCAGTAGGTCGATTTTTGAAAAAGGAGATCATTTGTCGGTATGGAATGCCTGAGAGGATCATATCAGACAACGTATTGAACTTGAACAACAGCACAATTGCGGAAGTCTACAGCTAATTCAAGATTAAGCATCATAATTCATCGCCTAAAGATGAATGGGGCAGTGGAAGCTGCTAACAAAAACATCAAGAAAATAGTGGAGAAAATAACTGAAACTTACAGAGATTGGCATGAGAAGTTACCATTTGCACTCTTGGCCTATAGAACGTCCGTCAGAACCTCTACTGGGGCAACTTCTTTCTCGTTGGTTTATGGGATGGAAGTAGTGCTACCTATTGAAGTTGAAATACCTTCTCTTCAAATTTTGTCAGAGATAAAGTTGAATGAAGTAGAATGGATTCAATCGCGGTATGACCAATTGAACTTGATCGAAGAAAAGAGGCTAAAAGTTATTCGCCATGGTCAGATGTATCAGAAGCGAATGATGTGAGCCTATGACAAGAAAGTTCATCCAAGAGAATTTCACGAAGGGGACCTTGTATTGAAAAATATTCTTCCCATACAAAAGGACTTTAGAGGGAAATAGATGCCGAATTGGGAATGACCATATGTTGTGAAGAAGGCTTTCTCTAGTGGTGCACTGATTCTGACAGAAATGGATGGGAAGAGTTTACCCAACCCGGTAAATTCAGACTCAGTCAAGAAATACCTTGTTTAAAAAGGAGGAGAATCCAAAGTGAAAACTCGCAAAGGGCGCTTTGAGATTTTGAAAAAAAAAATGGAGAGGCCAAGGTGAAAACCCGCAACGGGCACTTTGAGACCAAAGGGGTTTTGAGTTGAAAACCCGAAAGGGCTACTCAAATTTCGAGAGGCGTGCAATGACCTTGTTATGCTAGATCTAACAAGAAGCGGAGTGTGTTACATACCAGGGCATCAACAAAATACTTTTGATCTTCTAAACACATGTTAAAACTCAAAATAGTCTTCATGGGATTTGTATACAGAAGCCCAAGCTGTGATATGTTGGACGTCAAATTTTTGTTCTGATTTCTATCTTTAGATTCTTTTTCTTCTCAAAGATATTTTTTCAGATCAATTTCTTGTTATATTCTGATGATTTATATTACTATTCTCAAGATCAGATTATTTGTCTTCTAGAGTGTGTTGTATTGAAATAGTAATTAATGAACTAAATATTTTTACAAATGAAGTTTCGTATATTACTCTGGGAATTGCTAGAGAATACAAGAAACTAAAACAGAACAATTTTTTGAAGAATTCCCATGAGTAAGGGTTGAAGGTATTCGGGGAAATTTCTTCAGCCCAAATAATGTTTGGACAATTCAAATGATTCAATCTTAGGAAAGGATTGTTTCCAGCATAATGGTACAAAAGGACCAATCTAATTCAAAACATAGGAGCAAAGTTTGATTGATATTCTGAAGTGGAATTTTGATGGGTAAATGAGTAAAGACACTCGAAATAGGAACCATTTTCATAACATCTTGCATCATAATAGGACTATTTAGGGGAATTTTGACTCATTTCGATCATAAGGCATAAGTACATATACACTATACAGGTTATGTCCCCTAAGGGATAATATAGATCACTGATGACAGATTTGGCGTCTCTATATTGTCAGAGAACATATTGAAGACAGCAGATTTGGCGTCTCTGTATTGTCAGAGAACAGATCGAAGATAGTAGATTTGGCGTCTCTGTAGATAGAGAGCAGATTGAAGACAGTAGATTTGGCGTCTCTGTATTGTCAGAGAGCAAGTTGAAGATAGCAGATTTGGCGTCTCTGTATTGTCAGAGTGCAAATCGAAGATAGCAGATTTGGCGTCTCTGTATTGTCAGAGAGTAGATTGAAGACAGCAGATTTGGCGTCTCTGTATTGTCAGAGAGCAAATCGAAGATAGCAGATTTGGCGTCTCTGTATTGTCAGAGAGTAGATCGAAGATAGCAGATCTGACGTCTCTGTATTGTCAAAGAGTAGATCGAAGATAGCAGATTTGGCGTCTCTGTATTGTCAGAGAGCAGATCAAAGATAGCAGTTTTGGCGTCTTTGTATTGTCAGAGAGCAGATCAAATATAGTAAATTTGGCGTCTCTGTATTGTCAGAGAGCAGATCGAAGATAACGGATTTGGCGTTCTTGAGTTTGCAAGAAGCAGGTTGAAGATAGCCAATTTGACATTCCTGAAGCTATCAGAATAATTTTGAGGAAGATGAGGATCAAGATTTCGAGATTTTGCCAGGCCGGGCAAATCTGGTCCTTTTGTAATCTTTGTTCTATTCCTGTTACACAGTAATAAGCAAAGAGGGGCAGCTGTAATAGCCCAAATTTACCCAGGCCCATGAAATAAATAAATAAAAACAAAATTTATTAATAAAGTCCATTTACAGTTCAAAACTCGGTTAGCCCAAATACATTAACCTTATACCTATTTACTTTTATTAACCCAACAGAACCCAATTAGCCTAAGGACCTATACCCGATTACATTTTAAAAAACCCACTAGCCCGTTACACCCTCAGACCCAAACTAGCGAAGGCCTAGTGCCCAAACTAAATCTGGAAACCCTAGGGTTTCCAGAAGCTTCGCGCCGCAAACTCCAAACGTCACACCCTTTCATCTCGCGCTGTTTCGGAAAACCCTCATCAAAGGCTCCATCGACGCCGTGACTGTCGAAATCTGTGCAAGAATCAGCACCTCAACGTCGCCAAATTTCTCGCTGGTACCTGCAAAAAAAAAAGGAAAGAAGAGTAACAGGGACAACACAAATATGGCAGGAAATAAATTCAAACATGTAAAACATTATTTTCAGTGGCTATAAAAGCCCGAATCAAAGTGATGTAAAGGACGGGTTTTTTTTAGCAGAGATATACAAAAAAATATATAGCAGTTTATCAACAGAAATAGAGGTGAATAATTTTTTACCTGTTCTTCTTGCAAACATATACAAATGTCATGAAAATAAAAGGAAAAGGAGTTTAACGTTGGATTTGCACAAAAATGGGAGCTTTTACAGTTTCTGGCCACCGTATCTGGCGGAGTCGAGGACGGCACGTGGGCGTGTGGGTCCGATGACCGGGGCCTGGCCCGACGGAGACTGGAGCCCGGAGGACTGCCCTCTCCTCTACCATTTCAGAAAAAGTTTCAAAGTTTTTTTTGAAAACACAGTTTCTACAATGTGTTTTGGGCCAAAAATTGATTTAAATAGCATAATAGAAACGGTGTCGTTTTACTTAATCTGATAAGTACCAAAACGGCACCGTTTAAGCCAAGATCCGCGTGTTGACCTGAAACCCGGATGAGATCCGCGTGTTTTTTTATTAAAAGGGTAAATTATTCAATCGATCCTTTTATAAATTTTATATTTGCAATTACATTTTATTTTTCTTTAAAATTAACCCCACTATTTTACAATTAACTCAATTTAGTCCTAATGACTATTAAAGCCTATTCTGGAACGACGTCATTTTTTGGGATTAAGGCTAATTGCCCAATGAGTCCCTCTGATTTGACGCGCCCTTTAATTTGGCCCAAAAATTTATATTTATTTGTAATTAACCCTATTTTTAAAATTAAAATTAAATTTAATTTTTTTATATATAAATTCAATTTATTTTAAATACTATATATATATATTGTTTTAAAAAATCATTAGTTATATATAAAAAAAGTATTTATATTATTTTTCTTTGTATATTATTTATTATTGTTATATATTGTTATATACTACATTACATACATTTTACTATATATATATATATATATTATTTTATATATTATCTATCATATAGTTTATATCATTATATATTTTGTTTATAATTTTTATTATATGTCATATATCTTACTATATGTTATTCCTTACATTACTTTTATTTTATTATAAAAAATATATATTATTTTATCACTCATATGTTTTTAGATTTCTATTATTAAATAAATAGGTATAATATTAATATTTAGTACTTTTTAAAAAAAATATATATTAAGTTATTATAACCTATAACATGATTTATATTAATATTTTTTTTCATTCTTATATTATTCTAAATATTTTAAATATCTTTATTTTTATTTTATTTTATTTATATTTTATATGTTTATAATTTGCTTATTTATTTTCGTTTTCTTTTATTTTGGTACTGTTTAGTAGGCTAAATTTTCATATATTATTTGTTATTGTTTTTTACATATTCGCATGAAATTAATTGTTTATGTTAATTTAAGTTACATTTGCATAAAATATTATCGTATATGTATATTGCAATTTATATTTGTTGTATTCATTATGCTATGTTGTGTTTTGCACGTAACGATAATGCATGTACATTTTATGCCATTATTCATTATTTTTATATTATATTTGCATGGAATGTTAAAGAAGGTATTATGAAGGTTAATTTATTTAAGTTTTGATTCTTTGTAATGTGTTAAATATATCACCACTTTAAAGAATTTTTATATTTCATTCGATCCAAAAAAATTTAAAAAGGATAAGGCAATGTATTTTGGTAGTTAGAAATTCGGGAAATAGTGCCCTAACATGCTGGGTTGCGATTTCCTGTTTGTCTAAATACCTAAAAGATCCTTCTAAATTAAGTTTTGAAAATTATAAGATGATTTTAGTTACGAAAGTTTAAAAATATTGTGTCCAATCATGCTGGATATGGTGTTTATATTCTTTTGAAGAAAAAGAATCTTGATTCTTTTTAACTCAAATTATTACGGTTTTAAAAAGAGATCTTATTTCTAAATTCTTTCAAATTTTTGACATTAAGACAAAATTATTCAATTTGCTACCAATTTTGGGCGTTATGAGGGTGCTAATCCTTCCTCGTGCGTAATTGACTCCCGAACCTATTTTCTCGTAATTTCGTAGACCAAAACGTTTTATAAAGTGATCCAATCACACTTTAAAAGATTGGTGGCGACTCCCGTTTGCAAAATACCCCCCATTTAAAAAATAGGTTTCGACAGGTAGGATCAAAAGTCGTTTTGTTTTCGTTAAGTACGGTTTGGTAACGTTATTAACTGCTAATTTTGTGTGATATTGGGTAATTTTAGGTGCTGTGTGGCTCGGGAGTGTTTCTGCAGCAAAACGATACCAGGTGTGTACCTGAAAATGCAAAAAACAAGGTTTCAGCGAAAGTCGAAAACCATTATATCGATGCCACACGGCCATGTAGTAGGCCGTGTGGTAGGCCATCTGACAGAACAAGGGCGTGTGGTCGACGGGCCCAGGTCGTGTGCACTAGACATGGCCGTGTGATGGCTAGGTGGGCCGTATGCGACACAGGCTCGACCAATTTGGGCTCTGTGAGCCACATGAACGTGTAAAATTCTGGGCCAGGTCGTGTGATCCACACGACCAAGGCCAATTTGGGCCATGTGGGCCACATGGACATGTGAGCCCATGATTCTGAAAGGTTGTCCAAGGTTGCACGGGTCGCCCAAGTCGACTGTGGACCTACTGGAGGGTCGGTAAGCCCTACTTAGACCTGTACGAGTGATCTGTTTGTTTAATTTCTATGCCGAGCATGAATTATGATATCTGATTGTATGTACTGTAATTGTATAATAGTATGACATCTTTTGTATGTTGCATTACATCGGGGCAGGTTATTAATGATATTTGGAGGAAGCGTCTGAAAGGCTACTAAGCCTGTTATCTGGCAGCTTTGCTACAAATTTATGATTAATGTGTCGCATTTCGGTATAGCATGGTGTGTAGGGATGTGTGGGTTAATTTAATCCCCACATGGTGTGTAGAGGCGGATAGAGATGAGGTGTAGAGGCTGGTGGGTAGGATTCTTATTTTCTGCTATTGTATACTGTATCTGATATGGGCCAAGGCCCTAGTATAAATATCTGAAACTATATTTGATTGGGCTAAGGCCCAAACCGAATCTATAATGGGCTCAGCCCAGCCTGTGTTTGACTGTATTCTGATGTGTTTTTGTGTGCATGTTTTCTGTGGGGATTACACACTGAGTTTGCGAAAACTCACCCTTTTTGTTTAATTTGTACAGGTAATCCCTAGACTTGACGGATCAGCGCAGCGGAGGACTCGGCGGTGGCCACACGTAAACTTTAGACTATTTTAGTAAATTTTTAAATTTTATTATTTATTTAGGGTTTGATGTAAATTTTGGGACTTTGGACTGTTCTGGATTTTTACTTTGGATTTTTAACTGCTTTACGATTTTAGAACGGTAAAAACTCGATTTTGCTAAAAATAAAGGTTTCTTTCAACACGAACCATTCTCCAAAAATAAACGTTTCCAACAGCTTTCGTTAAAAATATTTGATTTAGACATAGCGAAGAATATGCGCTTTACTCCGAATTACAATAAAGTTATTTAACTAGAACGATTTTAATTCGACAAACTCATTTTCGACTTTCATTCCATGTGACATCGCTAGATTCGGCCATAACGTCAAGGCCGGGTTTGGGGTGTTACATTTTAACTGACTAGTAAATAATTTAAATGCTAATGTTTGACACCATATCCATAGAACCACTAGGAAATTCATTTTTACCTTTTGTATTTGGGAAATTTGGCTATCTCGTAAGGCAAAAGTCTTTTATGGAAATAGTCAAGTGGTCCCTAAAGCCTTATTTAAGGCTATATAGTTTCATGTTATCTTAATACCTCTCCAAAGGTATGGACTACCCACCATGGTAGGTGTAAAATGGGTTTACAATAACAAACAAAGATAAATTATCTATAAAAATCAAATAAAAATGGTTAGAGACTTACTTAAATAAAGGATTGCAACGATGACATTAAACATGTACATAATATCACCTCAGATTGCTCGACAATGATGGCTATCTCAAGTTGGTTAACCTGTCACCCTAGGTTGCTTGGAAATGATGTCTCACTAACTACAATCTACCACATCGGGTTTCATGGCAACGATGGTTTCCAATCAATAATCTGACCCTATGGCATTCCAACTATATCCGACTCAATCCGAACAACTAATAAGGTGACCAATTTTTGATTCATCACAAATGTAGATTGATTCACAATCTTTCAATCTCAATTTATCTTATAACACAACATGCTTCAACTTAATTTCATACCAATTTTCAAATATCGATCAAATCATGAATCTATTATTCTATTCAATTTAGTCCATATCTTGATAATCAATCTTAATCACATTAGTTTAGCTCAAATAAACATCAATAACTCACCTCAAACCTTTGTATAATGCAAAGTGACATGAACATGTAGAAAATAAATGGTTCCCGAATCATAGAAATGCAAACCAAAATTTTGAGTTATTTGTCATTGACTTTCGGTTTTCTTTTCCCTCTCGATGGTTTCGTGTCAAGGTTAGCTAAATAAAATCATAAAACATATAATATTATCAATTTCCATTCAAATCAGAACTAATCATAAAATCACTCATATTTTTTAATTTATTCAATTTAGTCCTTAAACCCAAGACAAACTATCTAATTTCATAATTACTTATTAGGGACCTCTTATTTCTTACTCCTACTGAAATTTCATATCAAATGTTATATTTTATTCAATTTAGTCCCTAATATAATAACTATCAATTAAGATTTATAACTTAGTCTTTTTCTTAAACTAAGCTTAATTTCTATTAATTTAACACCTAAAACTTTCAATTCTCAATAATGGAATCTCATCAAAACTTCACTAATTAATCAAAAAAAAAATCTGAGGTGATGGATCCACGTATCCATTCTGAGTTCATCTCTGATTAATATGATTATAAACATACGAATTGATTAAATGGTATATAAAATTGGGATATATGAAAAAAATGTAAAAATAATCGAAATTGAGCCTTAGGAGTCGAATAAGTATGAAAGAGTCATTATACTCGAAAATGGTTGAAATGCCAATATGAATTGGAATATTTATGCTTAATTGTTGATATTGATAAATGAATATGTACATTTAACAATAAATGATGATATGAATTGATTTAGTTGCTTATGAAATAAATGATAAATGATAAGTTAGTATATATATTTATGCCATGTTTTGTTGAATGTAATGGCATAGTGATTACAACTCAATTCTGTGGGCCCACCACAAACCATTATCTGGTTTAGTGGAATGTCTATTATAGGTCTATTCCATCACGAGTTTATGCAGGGAATATGGGACATTCTTGTTTCTTTTCATCTTTACTGAATAGTTGATTTGTGCCTAAAGAATTCCATTCTACCCTTCTATTTTCTCACATAAAAAAAAGCTCTCATTTAGCTCGATAACTACCATCAGTCCTGACCTCCCTTGTTTCTTTCATCTCTGACCGTTAGCACTCCCCCCTCAGGTGAACCTTTTATTTCTTTCATTATTCCTTTTGATTTCTTCTCCGCCTCTTTTACTTACTCTAAGAACAAGACTGGTTCAAAGTCTTGAAAATGGACAAAGCAAATATTAGAATTATATTTTCTTTATGTACAAAAATTTCGAAATGAACAAAAAGATTTAGCCAATTTCCTCAAAGTTTCCTCCCCAAGTAGAAGAAGTCCTAAAAATTTAAGATTGTAGGGGTGGTTTTCATTTCTATTTTGTTTCCATTATTTCTGCTTCTGATCCCCCGTTTGTAGGAGGGAAAAGAACAGAGATTGAATGGAGAGTGTCATATGAAAAGGGTTGGCTTTATTTGGAATTTTCTCTTGGGTTGTAATTACTTGTTATTTCGATGCAACCAAAAAGATTAGATCTTTGTTGCAACATTGGGTGTCTCACCCTGTTGTCTTTGGCACTTCAATCATCCTCAATATCTAGGTTTAGACCAAAATAAACAATACCTAGATTCTCAATTTTCCTATTTCTTTCATCATTTGTGTTCTTTTTTCCTCTCTAAGCTTTTCTGATTATACTAAGAAAGAAAAGAATTTTTTTTTATAATGAGCACTCAGTTTCTTTTTTTTTCTCCTTTTAATTAATACCAAGATAAAATTTTTGATGCATTTTGTCTCGTTTATACACTTTATCTTTGAACCTTTTGTTTTGAATTGTAAATTTGGTTTGATGTGAACTTCAAAGTTGAGGCATTTTAGGTACTGTGTGTGTATTTGTGGTTCATAGTATGCCATTCGAAGTATAAACAATCCTCTTTGGGATAAAAATAGTAATGGCAGCATATGGTGATTTAACAGAATAGTTGGTATAATGGGGATCAATTAGAATGACATATAGTATAAAATAACAGAGGTAATGTAATAGATAAAGAATTACCTGCGTTCCCTCTCTGCAATTGTATTCTCTAAAATAAAAATATAAGCCTAGTCAATTATTGAGGGTGCCAGATAGTCTTGTCATTGTTAAATATAAGACATTCTGGTATTATAAGTTTATATACCAATTCCAAAATTGAGGAAAAAAGAAAGTCTTAATACTGAAATAGTGAAATATGTATACACACGATCAACACTAGAATAGGGTTACATTTAGAACCCTGGAAAAGGGGGGACTTTACCATTGTTCCAATACGATATTATGAAATCTCGTTTCCTACCTCTATACATCATAAGTGAACTCTCATATCAGATCATCAGTAAAAAAAAATGGTATTTTAGTTACGCTAGATCAAGTGATATTAAAATGATATTTGGTATTTAGAAACATGCATTGTCATCATTATCCTCATATATAGCACATGAATTATATCAATTGAAACCCATTAAATTCTAATAAATATCTTTGTTACAGGTATCTGTAGTAGCAATTTATGCACTTCTAGGTGTGTATATTTTACTTTAAATATATAAAAAAATTTTAATTGAAACTCAGAAAAAATGATTGATTGTGACTTATCAAACATGGAATTTTCACTTTCTTCACACTTTTACATTGTTATTTGATATTTTGCTCTCTTTAACCTAATTTTCTTAGGATTCTATCATGCTTGTGCACATAAATTTTCCTTATTTTTTAAACATTTTTATTGATTTACCAGTTCTCTTTTTCCAAAGAGGAAGAAATCATTACAGCTTATTGGCATTCTTGGCCATATCTTGGTAAGTTATTTCACCTAATTTAAACTGTTCTGGCCAAAGTCTGTCTTTGATATTGATTTCCTTGTTTGTGAAAGTTGAAACTAACTTCAATGTTTTGGATCTGTTGAATGTTGTGTTTTTAAAGACAATACAGAAGTTTTAGTTAAACTTAAAATCAGTGCATTATATGTGCATAAACTTTCAACCTAACAATTTTAAGTTTCAACCTTAGTATTTACTATTATAATCATAATCCTAGAATTTCATCAATAACTGGAATTTAAAGAAAATTTGTAAAAATTCCTTATAGATAGATAGCATTTTTGTACAAACATAAAATTTCTCAATCCTGATAGCACATTCGATCTTAATTCCAATTCCACATTATCTGATTCAAACAAAAGTTGTTCAAAGTGAATAAGTGAAATTTATAAACTCATTTCATGATGCTTTAAGTTGGGTTTTTCTATTGAGTTTCCAATATCCTAAGGCATAGGTACAATCTAATGGTATAAAATAAAATGAGCATTCAAGTTATACTTAAAAACAATGATTCATGTTGTATGAGATTATAAATAATAAAAAATAATGAAGGAGAAAGTCATTAATATAATAGGAAAGAAAGTGGTAAACAAAAGAGACGAGAATACCATGGAATAAAGTGAAGTGAATAGGACGTCCTTGCTGAGAACCTATGTCCATTCATAAAAAACAGAATAGTTTGAACAACATTCCATTATAAATTGAAATAAAGTGTGGGCATAAGCATTTGGTGTCTGACATAGCATCTCTAAAGATACAAGATAAAAAATAATGTTTATGTGGACATGAATTTTTGTTTGCAATAGCAAAATGACCAAATCCTTATGTTTTGATTTCAGGGAACTGCTGATTCCTACATCCAACTATCATCCTGTTTTGAGATTAATTATACAATGATTTGAAGATATCTAACACTTTAATATCTTGCAGTAATGGCTCATTTTCCTTTAAAATATTACAAAGTGAGGCAAAAAAAGAATTGGTCTTGCATTGACAATATGGTTGCAAATGTGTATAGTTGCGAGTTGGTTCTTAGTTACATTAGGTGTCGTCTTTATTCTACATACTTATAGACCAAGGATTAGATCATATATTTTATATTTTTATGCACAATGAGATTATGTGAAAAGACTTTTACATGCTAGTGACGAGACCTGTATTAAATAAGTTAGGATGAATAGAGTTACTTTTTTTAAAACTATGTGAGATGTTACAAAGTTTAGAAGAATTGAAGTCGTCAAGGAACATGCTTGTTGATGAGCAAGTGACAATGTTCTTACATATCATTTCTCATCATCTTAAAAATCGATTTATCAAGCATCAATTTAATAGGTCTGGGGAAACCGTTAGTAGATCATTTGACAATGTTTTAAATGCTGTCATACGCTTATAAGATGTGTTATTAAAAAGGTAAAGCCAATTACAGCTAATTCTACAGACCTAAGGTGAAAATGGTTTTAAGGTATTGGAGTGAGTTCCATATATAGTTTGTACATAATTTGCTTGATTTAGATTTAAATACAGTATCTTAACCTGATGCTTTTAAACTATTTTTTGTAGAATTGCTTAGGTGCTTTAGATGGAACCCACATCAAGGTTAGGGTTCCAAAAGTTGATAAATCGAGATATCAAACGCGAAAAGGTGACATAACACCAAATATTTTAGGTGTTTGTACTCCTAATATGCATTTTGTTTATGTTTTTCTTGGTTAGGAAGGTTCTGTTGCTGATGGACGGGTTCCTCGAGATGCCGTTAGTAGGAGATATGGACTAAAAGTTAATCATGAGAAATAATTTTTTTTCTTTTTTATAGGTTGTTATTTTTTAGTTGATGCTGGTTACACAAACTGTGAGGGATTTCTTGTGCCTTTTAGAGGATAAAGATATCATTTAAATAAGTGGCGTAAGGGTTACCAACCAAGTACTCCAGAAGAATTTTTCAATATGAAACATGCTTCAGCATGCAGTGTTATTAGAAGATGCTTTGGGTTATTAAAACTTAGATGGAAAATACTTAGGAGTCCATCATTCTATCCTGTGATGGTTCACAATAGAATCATTATTGCATGTTGTTTGCTCCATAATTTTATTCGAACCTATATGAGTCTTGGTCCTATCGAAACGAAGTTAAGAGAAGGATTATTTAGTAATGTGGTAGATGATGATGAACTGAGTATTGTAAATATTCATCTGTCGGATGCATAAACTACTTGGAGGATGGAACTAGCCAATCAAATGTTCTATGAATGGCAAGCATCTAGGAATTAGTTAGGTTTAGGGTAAAATTAGTAATAGGTTAATTCTTTTATGTTATTTCATATATCTAGGTTATGAAAATTTGGTGGTGTTTGAATTGTCTTTCTATATTGTACTAGACTTGTTAAATTACAACTTTAATTTATTTTCTTTTGATTCGTTATGTGTTATAATTTTATAAGGTGTTGATCTTTTGATTCATAATATTGAACCTAATTTTAATTTGCGTTTTTTTCTTAAGATAGTTATGTTAGGCTTTTCAAAATCAAGTGTTTCTTCCTAAAATTCTCAAGGAACCAAAAGGAAATGGGTTCGAGAAGAAGATGTTACGTTGGTTGCCTGTATGGTTGACTTGCACAATACTGAAACGTCTAATGTAGATATGCGATTCAAGGTTGATTATTTAAATGAGCTAGAAAGAATGTTAGAAAATTTTTTACCCCATGTTATGTTGAAAGCTAAACCTAATCTTGAATCAAGGATTAGGACATTGAAAAGGGATTGGGCAATCATTTATGACATGCTTACTGGAAAAGACAATAGCGGTTTTGGTTGAGACGAGTATATGTAGCTTGTTGTTGTTGTAGATGGTGTGTAGAACTCATATATAAGTGTAAGAATTATTTCCTTTATTATCTTGTTTTGACTAAACTTATATCTAATATGGATTTCTCCTTTTTTATAGTCATAAAGAAGTCGGTCAGTTCAGATGTTGGTCGAGCCACTGGGAAAAATGCTCAAACAGACGCTGATATTATTGAAGAAATAGATGCTGACGATGTAACTATTGCAAATACTCATGCAGAAAGAAATGATTTCCATGGATGCGAAGCTGATGTTTATTTGGATGAGATGGATCTCTCAGCTACATAACCGCAACCATCTAAAAACCAAGATGATTCCACATTTTCAAAGAAGAAAAAAAAGATTTATGATACAAGTGAACAAATTTATTCTACTTCATTTACTGATGCTGTCACGTTATTGGCAGAAAACATACAGACCGTTGACCTTGAAATAAGTAGGAGCATTGCCTCCGAAGTGCTAATTCAACAAAAGTCAGAAATGGCCATTCAAGAAATTGCTTTAAAAGTATATCCAACCTTATGTGAAGTAGAATGATTAACTAAGGATGAGTGTTATCACGCGTTGAGCAAAATTTCAGACCATCCAACGCAAATGCTCATTTTCTTTAGTCTACATTCTTTTGTGTGATTGGAATGGATGAGAAGATTTCTTTTTTACCATTAAAAATCATGGTTGTGTTGGTGATGTTTTGGTAATTTTTTTGTATATGTAATATTTGGATGATATAATGACATGATAGAATGCCATTACAATGTTTTAACTTTTTGTTAGTATATGAAGATTATATTTGGATGTAAAATATATTTCTCAAGTTACTTATTACATCTAATATTTTTCTTTTTATTTTAGAAGATAATTAAATTATTTGTTTCGCTAATGATATTTTAGCACATTAAATATGTATTGCAGTTTAAAACTAATAAAGTAGGTTATATATTATTTTTATAACATTATATGTTATGATTCTTTAATTCATATTTTAATAATAGTTATATTAAGAATGTTATTAAATTATATATTATTTTATTAGATTTTATTTAATAATAATTATGTTAAAAGAAGATTAAATTATTTATTTTTATTTTTATTAAAATATATTTAATAATAATCTTATTAAAATTTAATAACAATAACAATAATCAAATACCTAAAAAAATTTTTGGTAATGGTACTTTGGTCATTTAAGTCTTTTTCCTTATGCTATTACAATATCTGTTTCATTCAACCAAACACAATAATGCTATTACAACTCTATTCCATCCCGTTCAACCAAATAATTGAATTATTGATTATAACTCTATTCTATTACAACTTTATTTCATTACAACCTATTCCAGCCTTGTGAACTATTTAATTTAATCACAGATGATGATGAATACAAGTGGTGTGATGAATGATACGTACACGAAGGAGAATCGAGTTAGTTAAACGGAGCCTTGATGAAACAATGGAGTTACAATGACGAAGAGGATAAACATGAGTACTCGGACGAACCATTACATGAGTCGCATGAGTATACGTTTGATATGGACAGAATTGGTGAGAATACCAACATACGTTCGAGCAAATCCAAAACCAGTTGAAACAAATGATGAAATTTCTCCAAAGTCAATCAAAGGTGCAAATTCCAATGGAAGAGGTTGTGCATGATGTTCTTATTGGATCTAGTGCCCTAAGTGTAGTATTTTCATCTAAGTAAACTTGTAATTTTTTTGAACAAATTGGTTAATAAAATTATTCATTAATGACATTAATACTTTGTATATTGCCCTCACATGGTTTTTGCACGCAAAGCAAAATGGAAACAAATGTTGCTCACTGGTTGTCTAATGTTTAACTAATATTAAGCGTATTATATGGTCGGATTGTAATACAAAAAGACAATTTGTATTAGTAGACAAACCTAAACATGTCCTTAGTCTAATTAGAAATGAGAAATTGATTAAAAAGACTAATATGTCTTCTATCAAGTCCAATTGAGGAGATGTTTTGTCTTGGGCATCGGAGTGGATGACTCCTAAAATATAGAGCCATAGATGTGACTGACTAGACTAACAGTATATCAGACAGGACCCAAGTAGAATAGATGATGAATC
The DNA here is from genome assembly GCA_025698475.1 of Gossypium anomalum. NCBI lineage: Eukaryota > Viridiplantae > Streptophyta > Magnoliopsida > Malvales > Malvaceae > Gossypium > Gossypium anomalum. Next base: position 64,238,717 of record CM046957.1, read on the forward strand.
TGTTGATGGATTTATTCACTTGTGACATTCATAGTGTGGCATACCTAAATCCTAAGTGGATGATGGACTATGTATGCGTAACTCGTACACTTTAATGTAAGTAAAAACCTGAGTTTGAATGGATAAGGAACTGAAAGCTAGTGCGTTAGGTGTACTATTTCTACAGTATGTAGCGTCATTCACAACAGTGAAATTCATAACCCGTGACATGGGTAAATGGATAAATGATATCCTCTCATTGGCATTACATGGTTGATGAAAAGTAAATGTTGCCACGAGTCGTTCGTCTTAGTGATGAATGATTTAATTATCATTTGATAGTAATTACCTTTACATGATCGAAGATGTAATGGTTACCATGAGAAAATAGAATCATATTAGGAGAGCGGATATCATTCCAAAAAGATCAAGGATATCCTATGAGGGTAACACACTTATGACAAGGTTATTGGACGAGTACTGAGTAGTTGCTTTCATAATGGTATGTCGTTAGGGATAGCTCAATCACAATACTATAGTAGAATGACTTCATGACTAAATGAGTTTATAATTAATAGGCAAAAATTTGGAACTTAATTTGAAATCATTTGATCCCTAATTACAAATGACTAGAAATAAAAAAAATGGAAAACATTCATAAATGATTATGGTTTTTTCCGAAATGGAGAAATGGAATCATTTAGAAATGAATGTGGTTTTCTCAAAATGGAAATGAAAATGAAAATGAGAAATGATTCATTTGGAAATGTACATGGATTGCTTCGAAATGATCAGAAGAATGAGTTCATGTTTTTGAACAGTTTTAAAGCCCAAAAATGAAAATAAATCATCCGATCATAGTGAACAAGTTGAGATGTGAAATATTGAATATATTTTCTTAGAAATTTTACTAGGGTTAGATCCCCATAATTTTACTGGGGTAAAATTGAGATGAGAAATTATTTAATTGAAAATTTAATGTTTATTTTGGAAAATAGAAAATATGTATTGGGTTGGATTAAATTATAAAAGGTTGGATTAAAAGTCTAGAAAGCAGATATAATTGGGCCCAATACAATGAGAGGCCTAAATCCTCATCATAATACATATAAAGGGAAGCAAACCCTATTAGCCCATCTCCCTCTCCTAGTTGGACTAAGAATTTGTTTTTCTATTTGAAATAAACATATACAATTCAACAAGGGTTCTACCTTCTTTCCCTATAAATAGATGGCATCGGTAGAGCTATTTACACAACTCTACTAAAAAATAGAGAGAATTTATTCTCAACTATTAAATATAGTTTTCTAGAATAACAATTCTATCGGATTCTATTAAAGAAGAGAGATAATTCGTTTTCACCCCAAAAGGAAAGAAAACTTTTTCTAGTTCTATGTTTTGATGCAATTGATTCAACTCCACATTCGAAGCAGTTTGTGGTACGAGAATAAGGAAGAAGACTTTCAACATTAAGGATCTGTTTATCCGAAAACACTGGTATGATTTCAGTTTAAGGTTTATTTCTATACATATCACAAGCTGGGTCGATTTCAAAATTTTAATTTTTCACTGTGCAAGAAACCCATTTTCAAATTGGATTTTTTTCTAACGTTTCCCAACTCTGATAATGAGAACCATTGTATTTTCGTCAACCATGCTGAGTTAGATGATAAAGTTCAGTAAGAGTTTAGGATCAGAGACTATGATGACGAGTTGAATATGATCGAAATAGTCTCCAGTCCAATTGATGTAACAATAGGTATAGACATATAAGTAACTGTTAAAAGAGTTTATACACTTTCTGGCTATAGTTGGGGAAATGCCAATCAAAGAAGTCGATGAGTTCGTTTAGTTCTCATTCGATGATAGAGGCAAAGCTCATGCAACCAAATTTTTACGTGACATTAGGGTTAAGAAGCTCGAGGTAATAATACCCTAAAATACAGTTTAGGGTTGGCTCAAATTTGACATTAAATAGCTCGTAATGTGAATGTCGCGTCGATTGAAAATAAGGCAGCACAAGTAGACTCAACTGAGGAGGCTAATTTGCATTTATAACCGAAAGAACAAGCGATGGATGAAAGTGTCAAAAACTAGCTAAAAGTTCTTTTAAGGTGACGATACAAATCATCCTAATTTTGAAAATTTGATTTTTTTGCTAAATTTATTTTGGTTTTAATTTTTCAATTGTTTTCTTTTCTTTTATTTTATTTTAAGTTAAAATTTAAGTGTTTTTTTCACAGTGGTTGTTAAGCTCGAAAAGTGGAAGAAACAAAGAATCAAAAATTTTGAATTTTCGTACACGAAAAGGGCTAAAATAGTAAGTCATATCGGGATGAGTTAGGAATATGTCGTCGCGACAAACTAGCCAAAAGTCTCCATCTCTCCCTAAGATGTCATGACGAGCTGGCCCAATGAGTGCAAAATAGTAAGTGACGTCACGACGAGGAAAGTTGGGACATCATGACTAGCTCCTTGACGTCGAGATGTAGTGTTTTGGACATCGCGACTAGCAGTGATGTAATGAGCTGACTATTATATTAGCATATCTAGGGTTAAGACGCCTCCATATCAAACTTTTCTTTCGTCTTTCTCCACTCTCCAAAGCCTCACAAATCGAGTTCCAATTGGGTTTTTGGTTCTCAATCATCATTATTTCAATAGTAATTAGTTTCTTTCATGTTTTTTTAGAGATTTGCTAATTCAAACACTAAACTTCTTCTTTTAAGTGCAACAACCAACTCTTTAATGAGGATAATACAGTGGTCGATAGGAACGAATGGTGAGACTATCGTACATTTGACAACAAAGCACGATGAAATTAACCCATTCTCTAATCTTTAAATATTTACATACTTGTTGAGATTTTTATAAATGGAGTAAAGAACTTAGATTTTGAATTGGTTATAGAATTGTGATTGTTTACTTGTTATTACGGAACTGGTTGAATGGCTTTATGAAAATGAGCAAATTCTCAGAGAACAGTGGAGCGCGAGTGATCCATTGCAATTCTTTGTAGCAAATAAAACTAGTTTTCATACTTGAGGAGCTTGAATATGAGAAAAGTTACTATGTTTTATTTAGTTTTTCCAATATTAGTTTTCATTTAATAACAAGTGTAATTGAGTCATTTTATGACCTTAGGGGCCAAAAGAGGCCTAAAGGAAGACTAACGTACTTAGTGAGTGTGTATGACACCATTCAAAGGCATGAGGACTTAAGGCTGGTTGCCATGTGGCAACACAAGAAGTTCAATGTCGCAACATAGTGAACAGAGTGCCAAAATACCAAGTCTGCCTTTGGTGTCGTGACATAGCTAATGGATGTTGCGACAAACCCCTAAAGTTGAACCTGAGCCAAGCAAAATACCTTCAATTTCATGACATTGGTAGTGGATGTCGCAACATCAGTCCTATACGTGAAAACATTAATGAGTTGATAGCATTTTTGTCAGCACAATGAAAATTAACGTGAAAACATCAGCCGACCTAGGGTTGAAGACAACGACCAACCCTAACATTATAAATAGGCTTATTAAACACTTGAGAAGGGGCCTCTTCTGTAACTTAAAATTTTCTTTTTAGTTTAGTTTTTAGTTTTAAGTTCTTTTTAGACTTAGAAATTATTTTTAGTTTGTTTTCATTCGTGACATTCGGAGAATCTGATTTGTGGATTTAGCCAAACACTTTGTGAATTTATGCGTTTCAATCAATCAATACAATTAGGATTTCTTCTTAAACTTTTATTCTTGATTCGGTATTCATGTTTACTTTCTTTATCAAGTTTATATTGTTTATGAGATCCATAAGGAACTAATCCTCTAATGGGGGATTCGTTAGTAGACATGTGATTGATTAATTTATACGTAAAAAACATATCAATTGTTTGGGATAGGAAAAACTTAAGCCCTAGGCCTAACAACCCTAAGAAGTTATCTAGGTGGGAATTAACCCAAAATTGATATTACCTATCCGTGAACTTCTTAACCCAATCTGGTCTGGACTATGAGATTAAGAGATACGTAGTTCATGCTGACTCATTAGTTTAGTGGAAGATCAAGAGATCCTACTAGGGTAACAACTAGTTGATTGAGTAGAAACCCAAAATAGGAATTAATGATGACTACCGAAGTGAGATAATCACCCACGCTTAGATTTGGTTGAGTTACACATTAGTTTTTTGTTTTCAATATTTCATGCATGTTTTATTCTTTTCTTATAAAACTAAAATTCTTTTACTTTATGTTTTATTGTAATATGATTTATCTAAAACACTGATTAGACCTATTTACATTTAGGTTAATATTAATTTAGTACTCGCCTCCCTTGGGTACAATCCTCGGAGTACTCACTTACTTCGTTGTAAAAACTATATTACAACTGACTCGTATACTTGCGGACACCGCCTCAATTTCATATCCTTAGTTGTAGTATTCACACTTTAGACGTTAGTAAGTTTGGAGATGGTCAACGAGTCTCCTATTACTCCGAAAAGATGATTCATCTTGGAGAAAATCGTAGAACGGATCAAAAAATTGGATAAACCACTGATCTAAGAGTGTGGATTTGATTTTCCATGCAATTGTTTCACGACGCAATCATAATTAAGGTCGAGTGTTTAAAGTGGTCTACATTTTGTCGATAACCCCTTAGACCTACAATTATCTCAGTCGTTCAGGAATTTTACACGAATTTTCCTAAAGCGCAAGACCGAAAGGTCTTTGTGAGAGACATTTTTGTGGATGTCTCTTCAAACGTGATTGAGATAATTCATAAGACACCTCGATATAATTCGGACTTTTACGAAAATTTTCATGAAGAAGAGGTGGACAATAATGAGATTATAAATTTTTTAATTGAAGGTGGACGGACTTGGGTTCGAAAGTTAGTCACTAAAGAATCAATAGCATTCAAATAATCAATAATGTTCTTGGTAGCCAAAATGTGGGTTGTTACGCCCCAAATGTTATAACTTGTTTGAGTGTTAATTATGACAAGTAAATTAATTTAGTTCAGCGGTTAAGTGTTTGATTGTGCACTTCAGGTCCTATGTTCAATTCCCTTCCCTTAAAAATATTTATTAATTTTGTCCCAAAAACTAGCTTGTCATGCCTAGCTTTTCTTTAGTTTTTGTATGTTTGTTAACAAGTATGAGGCATCGGCCTAGTGGTTAAGCAGGGTTGTAAGTTTCCTTGTGTCCTGAGTTTGAATCTCGTTATGCTCAAAGTTGAAATATCTATTTTGAATTTTTTTTAGAAGATTCTTAGAATCTCTCCCTAATTCTCATCCACCATTTTCCCCTTCATTCTTCCACTCTCTTTTCTTTCCTCACTTTTGTTGCTAAACAAAATTTTCTCTCTTGTCGCCCTCTCCCTCTACTTCTCCTTCGGTTTTGCATATTTCCATTTTGGCAACTTCTTTTCTTTATTGTTCTTCCTCTATTTTATCTATTCCTACTATTTTTGCTATCATCCAGACCTTGCTTTTTCTATGTTGCTGCCTCTACTTATTTTGTTGCTGGCTATGCGTGAATAGGGTGTCTTGGTATAGTATCCATATTATTCGTAAGTGTTGTTCGTTCTCCTCTTAATGGTGTTGTTTTTCTCTCTTTCACGTGAAAGGTATGTGATCATTTAGTTTGGCTGATGAGTCTATGGTCTAATCATTTTTCTGGTTCTATTTAGGTGAGGAACGTACAACACATACCCCTCATTCGAATTGAATATTCCAACAATCTCTTTCTCTAAAGGTAAGTAGCCGAATGTCCTAGTCTTAGGGGTTGGCTTGTGTTTGCTATACTAGGGTCGAATGCCCTAATACTTGGTTGAATGTTCTAAGGGAGCAATGGTTGAATGCCCTAGATCAATTGTGTATGTGGTTGCTAATTGGTTGAGGCTGATGTCTTGTGTAGAACATGTATTGTTGTTGTAGTGCCGACCTCCCAAAAGCAACTAGGTGTATGTCTCTAAATTGAAAACTCATAAATTCCAAGGGTAACAGAATGTGTACAGCCAGGGAACACGGGTATTTGGGCCTATCCAGAATGGTTTCATAAGGTTGTGTTGGCCAAATGTGTGAGTGTAACGATATTGTTTTGTTATGTGAATACGTTTAATATCTAGTAAACATAATATGACATGTATGTCGTTGCGTGCATATTGTAACACCTCTAACCTTTATCTGTTGCCAGAATAGGGTTATGGAGCATTACCAAACTTTTTCCGATCAAATTCAAACATTACATGTCATTTAGCATACATATCAGATACTAATCATAATTACTCATATTGTCCCTTATATGAGCCCTCGAGGCCTAAAATACACGTTAGAAATGCATCGGGACTAAATCTGACACTCAGTGAATTTTTCGCAAAATTTTAAAATTTTCCTAAGTGCAAGGGACATACGCTCGTGTCTTAGGCCGTGTAGGCATTCGAAATAAGGCACACGGTCGTGTCCCAGCCCGTGTCCTTGTAACTCTCTGACTTGGGTCACACGGCCAAGCCACATGCCCATTTGCTAGGCCGTGTACAAATACCTAGGCATTCTGTTTCTCAATTTTAAACATGCAGAGGACACACGGCCAGACCACACGCCCATGTGCTAGGCCGTGTGTCACACACGGCTGAGACACACGCTAGTGTCTCTACCTGTGTAGATGAAAATAGGGCATTTTAAGGCCATATTTCTCACCCATTTTTTATTTCAACCTATACACAACATTTAGATACCTCAATACATCCCAAACAAGCAATCAAAACAAGCCAAAAACATGTTTTAAGCATAACATAACATCACATATACTCAAATACTTAAACTTACCTATTTAATCCATCTCATTAATTTATTAAAATTTATTACTAATTACATACATACAAGTATATATCATTCACATCCACATTTCAATTTACTTCATTTCTAAACCAACATATATATATATATATAAAAAGTTGATTATTTAAACAAAACTTCACTCCTAGCATTTATACAAACCAAGCTTAAGTCAAATCCATACCAACCCTATACATGCTATATAAACCAAAGTATACGTTTCAAAGACTACCGAGATGAGCTGGATAGTGTGAATTGATGTGCTGATTCGATCTCCCGACCTCACAATAATCTACAATGACATTAAACAACACAAATAACCTTAATGAAGCTTAGTAAGTTCAATAGGTTAAACATAAATCTTACCGAACATAATATAACAAATCAAATAAGTAAATTATTCATGCAACCTCCCTGTTAATCACAACCTTAATCGATGAACACACTTATTTCAAATCAATATTAATAATAAATAATAAATCTTTCGATTTCAATTACATAAGTCACTTACCAAATCTTACCAAATCGGAGAACGACTTACGGATAAGAGTACATCGTTTGCAGAAGCCTGAAGGCTAAACAAAAGCATATCAGTGCTAAACAGAAACCCATGAGGATTAAACTGAAGCTCATAAGAGCTGAACGGAAACCTATAAGGGTTAAATAAAAGCTCAAAAGAGCTAAACGAAAACTCATATGAGTTGAATAGAAGCTCGTGAGAGCTAAACAGAAAGTAAACACGAAGTCGGTTTACTTTGGTAATTTTCCGTCAATTCCTCATTTGCTTTCTTGCGCCACACAATGATTGTACTCAAATATCGCATTCCATTTAACTCGGATATTCACTTCAAATTTATAACTTAACAATAATTCTATTTTCAATAATATACTAAATATATAATACCATTCATCAATTTAATAGAAATATTAAAGTTTAACCATACGAACTTACCTGGGTTAAATTGTAAGATTTGTAGAAGTTTAGGGACTATTCTGCTAATTTTCTTTTTTCACAAGTATCTATAGGCTCTTGATCTAAAATATAAAATTACTCATTCATTAGCATATATTTCAGTTCCAATTCACTTCACAAGTAATACCCCTCAAATTTTTGAATTTACACCATTACCTCAATCTTAACAACTTTTGCAATTTAGTCCCTTATTAATTAATCTATCAAATGAACTAATTTTTCTCAATTGACAATTTATCTAAATATTCTAGACTATCATACAACCCTTGATAAACACAAATTGAATACCAAACCCTAATATTTAGTCTTTTCATAATTTAGTCTTAAAATCAATATCTATCAAAATCACTTTATAAAATCATCGTACAATAAAATTAAAGCTATAAATCCATGTTATTTCATAAAAAAAATCCAGTATTCATCAATAGAAATTTCCAATAAAATAAAAAACTAATGAAATAACTAGTTGGATCTAATTGTAAAAGTTTTAAAAACACAAGAATTACAAGAAAAAGGAAAGAATTAAACTTCCATGAAGCTAAAATATGAAAACCAGACTTAAAATCTCTTCAATGGTGTTTTTGGACAGAAAATTGGAGAAGAAATGGTCTAGAAACTCTTAAAATCTCATTTTAGCTATTTTAATTTTATTTTATTTCCAATTTTGCCTTTAAATCACCTAATTTCATTATTTCTTTTCTGCTTATGCTGCCTCAGCCATCCCATATGTATCTATTTTCCCTTTTAGTCCTCCTTAATTTATCATTTGGGCCATTTAATCAATATTTCTTTAATTAGCAAAATTTGCACTTTTTTCAATTTAGTCCTTTTTAATTGATTAACTATCAAAATGTTAAAATTTTCTAGCGAAACTTTAATAATACCTTAATGACACTCTGTAAATATTTATAAAAATATTTACGGCTCAGTTTATGGAATCGAGGTCTCGATACCTCCTTTTCTAAACCACTTATCCTAATGAATCCTTATCCAACACAAATTACTAATTTAAAAATCTTCCTAAAACCATATTTGACTCGTAAATACTAAATAAAAAATTTTTAAGAGCTTACTCGTCGGATTTGGTGGTCTCGAACCACTGTTTCTGACACCACTAAAAATCGGGCTGTTACACATATGTTCTGAAAGTATGTTGGTTCATGTAGTAAATCTGTGTACTAGTTCATATGTATGTACGTACAAGCATGTCTCTGTTCAGTAATTCTGAATATGCCTATGAGCATGCCTCTGATTTGTTAATTTGTATGTACTTACTAGCCTGATTTTGAGTTGTTATAACTGTAAATGAGCATGTCTGGTTTGAGTATGTTTAATTGAGTTATGCCATCTGCATGTACATTGGGGTTGGGATATGTGTATGATATGAAGGAAGCTCTAGCAGGCTACGATCTGCGATTCTGGCGATTTACCTGTAATTCTGATTTTGGCAGTTAATCTGCAATATCCATTTCTAGTAGTACTTTGTCACTATATTTGGAAGCTCGTCTGCATAATACTCTAGTGGCTTATGACCACAATCTAGTGTGTTGGATAAATAGGTTCTTAGTAACCCTGTTTGGTGTGATGGTTGGTCAGATATGGTCTGTAGTGGTTGGGGGTAGGATCTGATCTGTCTAATACTTTCCATTGCTAAGCATGCCACGTCACCTGATATCTGTTTTGATAAGACATATATTTTTGTACATTGTGCTTTATTTGATATGTCACCATGATATGACACACACTAGGCTTTTAGCTCACTCTATTTATCTTATTTTTCTCAAGTAATCCTTAATATTAAGATTAGGCTCGGCACTTGGGAGCTCTTCAGATTCTCTTAATAAATTGGTTTTAAATGATTTCTTAATTATGGAATTTTTGAACTAATGGTTAACATTTTGGACTTAAACTTTGGTATTTAGACTTTGATGTTGGGTTTTAGTCGGTTAGATAAAAATGCGATGCATGATTTTACTGATAATAGATTATGAAAACCATTTTCAAAATTTTGATGAGTTATTGATTTTTTCGCTTCAAATCAAATCGCACAAATGAGTTTTCCAAAAATGACTAATTTAAAAGCAAGGTTTCTAAAGTAAATCGACTTCAAAATAATGAACGTTTTGGCAATAAATTTCTTAGCAACAGTAAGTTTCCTAAAGTAAATAAAACGAGTTTTTCACAAGACAACTTCATGAGTTTAAATAATATTTTAGAAAGGTGCGGACATTTTAGCCATCTCGGTGGCTACTGTAACCTCCATAATCCAGTCATAACATTTAGGTCGGGTTTGGGGTGTTACATAGATGTATTTTATTTGTGCAAAACTGTTCCCTACTAAGCACGCCACGAAAGTTACCCGTGATCGTACTCTATTGTTGTATGCCATTTTGCAAGGATGACAGATAAATGTGGGCGACCATTTTATCATAACATAATAAGATGCTCGGATGGCCATACAAGGGGACTACAATATTTGTATCTCATTACAAAGATATGTAGGAGAGTAAAGGTTGACATAGACCCAGAAGAGTCGACCTACCTATCGAAAGGCATCCAAAACGATGCCATCTATGAGTAGTTCAACAACAAACACTCAAGTCGAGTGGAGGAGCTCAATGAACAAGTGGCGGCATATCGGGAGTATACTCAAATTGGAAGAGCCACAACTTGTACCACTAAGGGTACAATGAAATAATGCAACTCCAATAATCCCAATAAGTAAAGACCCAATCATACGGGCCCATCTCGAGTACATAACATAGAGCATGACGTTTTTCAAGTCAATAGCGACCTACTATACCGAGAGGCATGGCATTGAACTTCCGCAATGGACTGCCCCATAGCTACCCCCATTCTGGATCGCTCCTACGAATGTTGATCCCTCGATTACACCACAAAGTGGTGGTGTACGTTCGAGACCAAAAGAAAAGGGGATCACCATTCACGATCCATCCAGCGCTCAACACTTCACCTTAAAATTATAGTTTACGAGTAAAGAGAATGGGAAGATTGGTCTAATAACAAATTTACCCCTCCAATGTTTACACATTATATCAATTTAATCTTGAATATAAAATTTAGACCAATAAAAAAATTCAAATCAACTTTAAGTGACCAAAATATTTGATTTTTAAAAGTTCAGTGACTAAATTAAAAAATTTAATAGTTTAGTGACCAAAATAGAACAAAGCCAATAGTTTAGTGACCATTTTTATAGTTTACCCAAGAATCAAATTTATGCTTAATTCAAAGAAGTTAAGTGACCTTAAAAATATGCTTGAACACAGTTGTTTCTCTTGAACCATGAATTTGGTGATGTCTTGCACATTTTTAGAAAAAAAAATAGTTGCGCACACGAGCACGAATATCTATTATTTCTAATTCTTTCTAATTTCATTAATGATTATTACTCCATGTTTCACTTGGCTTATGAGATTTCGACTTTATTCATTACAATTGTTCATGACATCTAGTTGTATATAATTATGTTTCCAATTGCTAAAGTTAAGTTAAATATTTTTATAGGATGCATTTTAGTTAGAGTCATTGTTTTGTTGGAGGACAAGCAAAAGTTTAAGTGTTTGGGTATGATGAGTTAAATATTTTCGTAAGATGCATTTTAGTTAGAGTCATTGTGTTTCTTGAGGAAAAATAAAAGTTTAAGTGTGGGGGTATGATTAATCCTCATCTTATAGATCTACTTTTACTCTTGTCACTTAGATTTATATGAGATTTTAAGTAAAATATTGCATTTAATTGTATAATTAGAGTAGATTCCGTGAATTGCATCATATTTACATTTTATATTATTTTTACTTGTTTTTAGTTAAATTTGAGCAAGTTTAAGTGAGAGACATTTTATAAGCCTTTTGGATTTAATTAGGTTCAATTTGATATGAGAAGCAATTTGAATACAAGCAGAAAAGGTTGAAAAAGGGAGAAAAATCACAGGTGTCCTGAAGTTATATGCATACTGCGACATATTGGGTTGTGCAGCACAAGGAAGCCGCTCCATTTTTGTTTTTTTGCGCCCAGTTTTATTTCTTCACACCTAAGTCAAACTAAGCCCTAATTGAGGTTAACATAAGTGATATGGATGGGCGTGGAATAAGATCGCATTCAAGATGTTCGACTTGACAAAGAAAGATTCAGATCTAAACTATAAAGAAGAAATAAACAAATTTAAAAATAAAGAAAATGAAAACACTAAAATAAATTTGAGAGCAAAGAATAAATAAAAATAAAAATAATAAAAAAGAAACGAAAAAAATAAAGTGGAAGATGAAACGAGTAAGCTGATAGGTATGATAGATAGATGGATAAGTGTCCAATTGAACCCTTTGAGATATAAACCCCAAAAAAATCAATTAAGGACTCTAATCAACCTTCTAAGAAATAATTCCTTGGAAAATTAAATGATGAAGAATGAATTCCTTAGACTCCCTAAAGAAAACTGAGAAGTAAATTTCTTCTAAAAATTACAAGAAAGAAATCTTGTACAAAGAAACTAACTCCTAGAGTTGAAAACTTTATTAATGAGAAACAATTGTTTCCCTAATGAACAATGAAAAGGCTTTTATATAGGCTAGCTAAGTCCATTTGAATAAAACTGAAGTATACTGAAACTCTAATTAATCTAAACAAAAATTAGTTTTAAACTAGATTTTCTTATTTGACTAAGAAACGTAAAACTCCTATATAACTTAAAATACTTAAAATATCCAAAATTCACGGAATAAATAAATAATAAAATAATAAAACCTAATAAATACAATATTGGGCTCATATGTAATAAAATTTAAGCCTAAAATTTGAACCCAATATGATTTAAACTCGAATTAAAAGCCCAAAACTCGTAATTTCTGTAATAGTTTTGTCTATAAATTTTGCTCATGCAGTCTTCACTATTACATATTCTTATTCAATATGGTAGGACTCTCTTTAATGGCTTCTATGACTTAAGCACACATCGATGTGTTGATATGCTCATTAGATTAGGGAACGATTTTTCAAAACCCTCTAATGTGGATATTTTACTTTCTAGTTATTTGTATGTTAAATGCCAACAAATACCAGACTGTTTATTGCCCATTATGCGTGCTAAGACGATTGGAGGAGCTATGTATCCTCACGTTTTTGCTCTTTAATATTTGGGGTTGTTTATGAAAAAAATATATATGTTATGAAATATTTATGTGGATGTCATTATCAACCCCATAAGTTATAAAACTCTTCCTATACCCCATAAGTTATGAGACTTTTCCTATACCCCATTAATATGGGAGATAAAAGGTCATGACCCTTTACATGCCCTATAATAATTAGAGAGTTACTTTTAACCCCTATATATATGGGGCTCATGTACTCATGAAAAATATATGATACACTCTCTCTTTTACATTCTCTTTACACTCTCTCTTCTATCACATTTTAGTTTATTCTTTCTTTATTATTTCACAACACGTTATCAACACGAGTCTCTAATACAAGAAATCAAGGCCAACAAATTTTTCCTTAAAGATTACCGAAGGACGTTTAGGTGAAGTAAGGGTAACAAGTTGATCTATTTCATTTGCATATGTGTTATTTCATTTGCATATTAACATGCTTTATTTTACATTATTGACTTGTATATTTTGTCTTATAGTTTTATAATGTCAAATCTTACAAAACTCGAATTTGTGGCTCTGGACATCACTGGAAATAACTATTTATCATGGGTACTAGATGCTAAAATTCACTTAGATGCAAAGGGTCTTGGTGAGACTATTAAGGAAGGAAATGAAGAAAGTACACAAGATAAGGCCAAGGCCATGATTTTCCTTCGCCATCACCTCCATGAAGGTTTAAAGACCATATTTGACTGTTAAGGACCCTCAAATTCTTTAGACCAATTTAAAGGAAAGATATGACCACCAGAAAACTGTGATTTTGCCTAAAGCTCGTTATGAGTGGCTGAATTTAAGATTGCAAGACTTTAAGTCTATTAGTGATTATAACTCAGCCATGTTCAGAATCACTTCACAATTGAATTTATGTGGAGAGAAGATTACTGATGCAGAAATGTTAGAAAAAACATACTCAACTTTCCATGCAAATAATATTGTCCTGCAGACACAATATCGTGAAAAAGGCTTCCAGAAATATTCTGAATTAATTTCTTGTCTCCTAGTGGCGGAGCAAAACAACGAGCTGCTAATGAAAAACCATGAATTACGCCCAACTGGCTCTGCTCCATTCCCTGAAGCAAATGTGAGTTTACACAATGGGCAAGAATTAAAAGAAACACATCATGCAAATAGTAGTATGCGTGGCCGTGGTCGTGGCCGAGGGCGTGGCCGCGGACATAGATATGGATATGGTCGAGGTGGTCGTTTTAAAAATTCATATTCCTACCAGAAGTGGGGTCAAAAAAATGGTAACAGGGAAGAGAAAAAAAAAGGTGAAAATGTGACTAATGTATGCTATCGTTGTGGAGGAAAAGTACATTGGTCTCGTATGTGTCGCACACAAAAACATCTAGTTGATCTTTATCAGCAGTCCATAAAATAGAAGGGAAAGAAAGTAGAAACCAATCTTGTGTATAAAGATGGCGAAGGTGATTTTGATGATGGCAATACAACCCACTTAGAAGTGGCTGATTTTCTTTCTACCCCTGAAGGAAATTATTAAGGCCACAAATTTTGATAAATAATAAAATAAACCTCTACTACTCTATGTTTCATTTAGCAACTTTAATAATGATGTTATGACCTTTACTAGTGCTATGTTTTATGTGATAATTTTGTTTTATAGACCTTTTAGTAATTTGAACTTTGAATACCTGTTTTCACCATTATGTGTAACATTTTGTGGTTTTTTTGTTTCTTTGAAGAACATTATCTCGCAAAGGCAATCATCTATGAATGGTGAAAATATATGTCTAGCAGACAGTGCAACTACTCACACCATATTGAAAGACAAGAGATATTTTTCTCATTTAATAATGAAAGAAGAAAGTGTGAGCACTATATCTGGTAGTACAACTATTATAGAAGGCTCCGGAAGAGTAATTATTTTATTACCAAGGGGAACAAAAATTGAAATTATTAATGCATTATACTCTCCTAAGTCTCAAAAAAATTTATTGAGTTTTAAAGATATTCGCCAAAATGGATATCATATTGAGACTTTAAACGAAGGAAATTGTGAATTTCTTCAAATTACGAGTATTGCTCAAGGCAATAAACAAATTGTTGAGAAATTGCTTGCATTCTTTACTGGTTTGTACTACACAAAGATCAGTTCTATAGAAACACATGCTATAGTAAACCAGAAGTTTACTAATGACTTTGTTCTTTGGCATGACCGGTTAAGCCATCCCGGTTCAATAATGATGCGAAAAATAATTGAAAATTCATGTGGATATTCATTGAAGAGCCAGCAGATTCTTCAAAACATTACATGTGCTGCATGTTCACTTGGGAAATTAATAATCCGACCATCACCAGCTAAGATAAATAACGAACCACTTACTTTTCTTGAGTGAATTCAAGGGGATATATGTGGGCCTATACATCCCCGATGTGGACCATTTAGGTACTTTATGGTTTTAATCGATGCATCGAGTAGATGGTCTCATGTATCTTTGTTATCAACTCGCAACCTGGCGTTTGTGAGATTGCTTGCTCAATTGATTCGATTACGAGCCCATTTCCCAGATTTTCCTATTAAGACCATCCGTCTTGATAATGCTGGTGAATTTACTTCTCAGTCTTTTAATAACTATTGCATGTCCATTGGAATAAGTGTTGAACATCCTGTAGCTCATGTTCACACACAAAATGGTCTTGCAGACTCTTTAATAAAACAACTTCAATTGATAGCAAGGCCATTACTTATGAAGTCAAAACTCCCAATCACTGCTTGGGGGCATGCAATTTTACATGCAGCTGCATTAATTCGCATCAGGCCAACAAGTTATCATAAAGTCTCCCCTTTACAAATAGTTCATGGTCAGGAACTAAATATTTCCCATCTAAGAATATTTGGATGTGCCGTATATGTTCCAATTGCTCCACCACATAGAACTAAGATGGGACCCCAAAGAAGGTTGGTTATATATGTTGGATTTGAATCCCTATCCATAATTAAATATCTAGAACCATCTACAGGGAATCTATTTACGGCTCGTTTTGCAGATTGTCATTTTGACGAGTCAATTTTTCCAACATTAGGGGGAGAAATCAAACAGCTGGATAAGAAAATTAGTTGGAAAGAGTTGTCATTAGCTCATCATGATCCTCGAACTAATCAATGTGATTTAAAAGTTCAAAAGATTATTCATTTACAAAGTTTAGCTAATGAATTGCCAGACGTATTTTCTGACCCAAAGAAAGTGACTAAGTCATAAATTCCAGCTGTGAATGCTCCAATAAAACTTGATGTCCCAAAAGGACAAAATCTGGTTGCTATTGAGTCTAATACACGCCTGAAGCGTGGTAGACCAATTGGTTCCAAAGATAAGAATCCTCGAAAAAAGAAAGGAGCAAAGATTAATGATGGCAAAATCAAAGAAAAAATGATTATACAGGGATCTCCTGAAGAGACTATAGACATGAATGGAAGAATAGTTTCAGAAGAAAATCAGGTACCTGACAATGAAGAGATCTCTATTGATTATGTCATGTCCGGTATAAAATAGAACCGAAATCAAATCGACGTTGATGATATTTTTGCATGCAATGTAACACTAGATGTTATAAATAATAAAGAGGATTATGAACCAAAATCGATTGAGGAATGCAAACAAAGAGATGATTGGCCAAAATGGAAAGAAGCAATTGAAAATGAATTGAAATCGCTAGCGAAAAGAGAAGTTTTTGGACCTATAGTTCGTATACCTACAGGTGTGAAACCAGTGGGATACAAATGGGTTTTTGTGCATAAAAGAAATGAAAAGAGTGAAATTGTAAGGTATAAAGCACGTTTAGTTGCACAAGGATTCTCACAAAGACCTGGAATTGATTATGAGGAGACATATTCTCCTGTGGTGGATGCAACTACATTTAGATTTTTGATAAGTCTGGCTATAAGAGAAGGGCTTGATTTACGCCTAATGGATGTAAATGACTTATTTGTATGGCCCACTGGATACTAACATTTATATGAAACTCCTCGAAGGATTTAAAGCTGCTCAAGCGGTGAGTTCGGGTTCTAGAGAACATTATTCGATTAAATTGCACAAATCCCTTTATGGATTGAAATAATCCGGATGCATGTGGTATAATCGCTTAAGCGAGTATTTGTTGAAAGAAGGATACAAGAATGATCCAATTTGCCCATGCATTTTCATTAAGAAGTTTGGATCTGGATATGTAATTATTGCAGTATATGTTGATGATTTGAATATCATTGGAACTCCTGAAGAGATCCAAAAGACTGTTGAGTATTTGAAGAAAGAATTTGAAATGAAAGAACTTGGAAGAACGAAATTTTGTTTGGGGTTACAAATTGAGCAACTAAAAGAAGGAATCCTTGTGCATCAATCAACGTATATTGAAAAGGTGCTAAAGAGATTTTATATGGATAAGGCACATCCAATAACTACCCCGATGGTTGTAAGATCACTTGATCTGAGTAAAGACCCTTTCCGTCCTCGGGAAGATAGTGAAGATTTTCTTGGTCCTGAAGTGTCATACCTCAGTGCAATTGGGGCATTAATGTATCTTGCTAGCCATACCCGACCTGATATATCTTTTTCTATAAATTTGCTAGCAAGATTTAGCTCATGCCCAACTCGGAGACATTGGACTGGAGTAAAACAGATATTTTGTTATCTCCAAGGCACAAAGAATATGGGTTTATTTTTCCCTAATAAATTCAAGACAGAGTTGATTGGTTTTGCAGATGCAGATTTATGTCGATCCTCATAATGGAAAATCACAAACTGGATATGTTTTTACATATGGAGGTACTGCAATCTCTTGGCGCTCAATGAAGCAAACAATTGCAAAGCAACCTCGTCTAATCATGCATGAAATCTTAGCAATCCATGAAGCAAGTCGTGAATGTGTATGGCTAAGATCTATGATCCAAGATATAAGGAATAATTGTGGTTTATCCGAAAGGAAGCTACAATCTATCTTGTTTGAAAACAACACTGACATGCATTGATCATTTCGATAGTGGATACATCAAAAGTGACAGAACAAAACACATTGCACCAAAATTCTTCTTCACTCATGACCTCCAGAAGATTAAGGAGATAAAAGTTAAGCAGATCAGTTCAAGTGAGAATTTAGCAGATTTATTTACTAAGGTGCTTCCTACATCAGTGTTTCAAAAGCTTGTTTACTACATTGGAATGCGTCACCTTCGAGATCTCAAGTGATGTAGCCATTAGGGGGAGTTAATACGTGCTGTACTCTTTTTCCCTTAACCTTGGTTTTATCCCACTGGGTTTTCCAGGTAAGGTTTTTAATGAGGCAGCATATCAAGCGTATAATTATGTACTCTTTTTCCTTCACTAAGTTTTTGTCCCACTAGGTTTTTTTTCTTAGTAAGGTTTTAACGAGGCATAATTAGATAATGAACATCCAAGGGGGAGTGTTATGGGATATTTATGTGGATGTCATTATCAACCCCATAAGTTATAAAACTCTTCCTATACCCCATAAGTTATGAGACTTTTCCTATACCCCATTAATATGGGAGATAAAAGGTCATGACCCTTTATATACCCTATAATAATTAGAGAGTTACTTTTAACCCCTATATATATAGGGCTCATGTACTCATGAAAAATATATGATACACTCTCTCTTTTACATTCTCTTTACACTCTTTCTTCTATCACATTTTAGTTTATTCTTTCTTTATTATTCACAACAATATATCAATATTCACTCAATTATTAGTATTTGTTTTCATCATCAAATAAAAAATTTTAAAATTATATAATAATAAATTTAATTCTCAAAGTTTACACATTACGTAATTTAATATTCTAGTGCGAATCTTATAAAACTGATGAAGAGTGAATCGACAGCGATTGATTCATCTCAACCATTAATTTCCAATCCAATGATGGATAATCGGAGTATCAAGAGAAAATAATGAGACAAAGAGAAATTTATGATCTTAGATTTTTAAGTGTTTCTATTGTTGGTATATATATAAGATTTAGTTGATAAACTTTTTTAAAGCTTTTTAAGTGACATGATCATAAAGAAAAGCAAAATTACAAAAATGACAAAATTACACAATATGCAAATGTTGGTTGTTAATTTTTTTTAGAATCAATACTAAATTAACACAATATATAAATGTTTGAAAATTAAAATTACTATTGTTTCAATTCTAAAAACTAACATGTTATTTTTTCGTCAACCACTTAACTTCTAATAACTAAAAAAAAAATTTAAATTGTTAAGTGATTATTTTGTAACTTTTTATAGTTGAATCACTAAAATAAATTACTGACAGTTGAGTCACTGCGGATATCATTTATCTTAAAAAAAATATCCGCACGTTTAACACATGTAGACAATAGTTCAAATGTAGCAAATTTGGCTGCTTTAGGTAATAAAATTCAAATATAAGGGAACATGTAAGGTAAAAACAAGCATCTTTAGAAACAATTCAGCTCAACAATATAGCAAAAGAAGACAGATAATACCATACACCAAATATCCTCTTCAAATAGAAAAAAAATTATATGAAATTGTGATTCTACGTCATTTTTATTTTTTTTTAATGGGAGAATGACAAATTAGATTTTTTTTTTCTTAATTTTCAATTTTTTTCTTTTGAAAAAATTTTAAATCTAACTAAAAATATAAAAAATCATAATTTTATACAATCTCACTTCCTCCAAATAAAGGCACATTCCTTGAAATTGCTTGCCATTTGGACCATATTGGAAAGCAGGAAGACCTGAGTTTTTGTTTTTGGCCAACTACAATTGACTTAATTTAACATTTGTAAGTTTTTTTCTAAAAAAATTTATTTGGCCATTAAACTTTGACCCACAAAATATCTCTTTCATTCTTTATAGGTCTGTACTTGGGGACAACCTATTAGTAATACCTGCTTATTATTATTGCAATATATATATATATATATATATATATATATATATGGGGCGTAGTTATTTGATCGGTATTTTTTGTTTTTAATTTCAAATTTTTTTTTAGAAAAAGGAAAAATAATAATAAAACAAGAAATGCTAAATAAATGAACCTACGAAATGTCATCATGGCAACATTATGATGTATAAACTGATATTTTACAATATTAATTATGAATTGTTATACTACTTTGAATGAATAAATTGTTTTTATTTAATATATATATATATATATATAAAAGTATTCATTTCATCTCTTTTTTTTTTTAAATGATAATATTAGTATTACAAATAACACGTTTTGTTGTACTTAAATACATATATTTCATTAATTTATTGTTACCTAATTTTCACGATTCCCAGTTTAATATTTTGATGTCAGAAATTTAAATACTTAATTAGATGGTGTTTATGCCCATCATGTGGGGAAAAAATAATGTAAAAAGTATTTAAATAGCATTTATTTAAAAGTTAAATGATTGATTAAGTTGAAATTTTAGAGATTAAGGTATTTTAAGTTAAAATCATACTATAATAATATTTTATAAAAAAATTATATTAATATTTGTTTAATAGATTTTTAATTATTTTCAATTAATTAACTTAATTATTGTTTGATTAATTTATAACACCAATTCAATTAAAAACTTGAATAATAAATATAAGTCTTCACAAGCACAAATGATAAAACAACTTGACTTTGAAGGATTTTGATCCAATCTAATCTCATCAAAATTGATTTTTATCGAAAATGGAATTAAAGAGCAAAGTGAGGCAAATTTTCAATTAAATTTTTTTATATTAAATTGAATTAGGTTTTGATCACACCCGCATCACCTCAAAAAGCTATAAAAAAACATTTTTTTTTAATTTTATAATTTTTAATTAATTTTTTGAGATTTTATAACATCTTAAATATTCTATTATTATTTTAGGTAGATATATTTTAATTAATAAATGAAACTGTATGGAGAGGAGTGAGAAAGAGGCGGCTCCACCTGTTGCCATCCGACTCACGAGAAATAGAATTTAGATGGTAATTTCTTCTTTTTCTTTTCCTCAAATGATATGGTAATTTCATATTAAGATTTGTTCAGCGATGGATTTTATTAATTAAAAAATTTTCATAAGAGTTTGGATAATCATTTTTTGTCCACAAACTTTTTATAGTTTAAGAGTGTGGGCCCCTTTCACGCGCCAACCAAACACATAACAACACTCTCTTTTGCCTCGGTTTAAAGAATCTTCCTAGTAGTTCCTGCCAGTTGTCCTCTCACGCTCTACCACGTCACACGCGCCTCTCATTACTCGGCCTATTAGTTTGAATTTTCAAACTCGGCGTCCCGACATTTTTACAGCTTCAGATTTTAACTCCTTTTACCCCCACTGTTAACCCCCCGTTTTTAACCTAAACTTTAGTCTCCAATTGACCGGTCAATCTGTTAACGCCGTTAACTTTTGTCTTTCTCTCCAATCCTAAACAGCCACCTGGATTCACACTCCTTACGGCGTTTAAACTTTAAGGCGGCCTCGTTTCCCTTTAAAAGCGACTGAAGCTCATTTCAGCACCGAAAATCCCTTTTTTTTTTTTTTAATTTGCCTTTATTTCTGGATCTGGAATCCTCGCCGGGGTCAAGCATGTCTTCAACGTCTTCGTATTGGTGTTACAGCTGCACCCGTCTGGTTCGTGTGGTGATTTTGGATAGCGGGTCAAACGACGCCGTTGTCTGCCCGTACTGCGACGGAGGCTTCATCGAGGAGATCGAATCTTCGGATAACCACAACCGTCGGTTTCCAGCTATGTACATGATCACCAGCAACGATAATAGCCGTCAAAATTCGAATCGGGCGCGAAATCTCGTCTTTCGTAGGAATCGTCGTGGTTCTGTTGACCGGTCAAACATTAATCCGATCATCGTCCTCCGTGGCTCCACCGACGACGAGAACGGCTCCACCAACGGGAACAGCAGCAGCAACAGCGGGTTTGGGTTCTTCTATGATGACGGATCTGGGTCCGGTTTAAGACCCATACCAACTTCGATGTCCGAATCTCTAATGGGTTTGGGTTTCGATCGGTTATTGGAACAGCTTTCCCAGATCGAAATAACCGGACTGGGTCAACCCGAGAACCCGCCGGCTTCGAAATCGGCAATCGAATCAATGCCGACGATTCAAATAGAAAAAGCCCATGTTTGTTCGGAAACCCACTGCGCCGTTTGTAAAGAACCTTTCGAGCTCGGGTCGGAAGCGAGGGAGATGCCGTGCAAGCATATTTACCATGAAGATTGCATCATTCCATGGCTGGCGCTTCGGAACTCGTGCCCACTTTGCCGTCACGAATTGCCGTCGGATCGGAGCGAGTCGAACGAGGAGGCATCAGAGACGGTGGGGCTGAGCATATGGAGGTTACCGGGTGGGGTTTTCGCGGTGGGAAGGTTCAGGGGAGAAAGGGAAGTGCCGGTAGTATACACGGAGATGGACGGTGGGTTTGGGGAATCGGGATCGGAATCGGAATCGGGTTCGGGTCATGGAGCAGCGAGGGGGGTATCGTGGGTCGGGGTAAGAAGAAGAGAGAATGGATTCAGGAGAGTTGTTAGAAATGTGACGTCGTTTTTGAGGGGGTTGAGGTCTCAGCCGTCTCATCGTGGAAATGAAGAATCCGGTGGTTTGACCAGAAGTGGTTCAACGTCTATGTTTCGTAGGTTTACAAGAAGCTTAAGCTTAAGCTCAAGCTCCAACTCTGTTTTGTAATAACAATATTTTTTTATTTAGATTAATTACATAAAAGAAAGCGAAAGCCAAGTATTTTTTTTTTCCTTCCAAATTTTTTTATGGGGTTTTATGAAAAGAAATGTGTTCTTTGATTATTGTAAATACCATTTAATTGCCTAGAATTGGAGTCTCTGATTTCAGGTTGCAGTGCAGTTTCATGTTATTTTCTTCCAGATTGTTATCTAAGAACTTGTTAATTAGACAGCAGGAAGAAAGGAATGGAATCAAAAGCAAAAATATCTCTAGTTTGCCAATTTTTGAAGGCAATGGTGAAGATTGGGCAACATAGGTTTCCATGTGTTTATTTGGATAATTACTGGATTTGAGTTAATTAGAGGATCTAATTACTTGTTTCAGTTTTCATGGGAAAGGTTGAGAAAGGAGGATTTCATGCTGATATCCAAAATTCTGGAAATATAGCATAAAGTAGTCTTTTGGTTTTATTTAGGGCGAGATACAGCATGCTCAATTTTGACTAATCATGTTTGTGTGTTATGGATCGATACGTGCTGCCTTAACGGGTCGAAAACTTAGTAACCCTAAACTCAATTCCAACAGTAACGAGCTTAAGTCAACTTTGCACAAAGGCAGAATTAAAACCTTATTCTATAAAATTGGTTTGACAAGTGCAATGCATAAAAATCTTATATATATATATAATTTAATCTTAAATTGAGAGAATAAAATGTTATATGTGTGAAACGGAGTGTGTATAAGATCACTTGATTCTGGAGACTAGAAAGCAAGCTGGCAAAAACCAAAAATGTAAATGCAGAAATTGGTGGAATATCCAGAGCACTTGGCCGCATTACCAAACACCTCCTCATTCTATGAGAGGCAAAACAAAAGGTCACCTTGTGGTGGTGGTACAGAGTACAAATTTACAAATAACAACAGGAGAATATAGTTTTAGGTCATTTAAGTAAAATGAACAAATGAAACCAAACTGCGACGTGAAAGAAAAAGAGGCTCCACCGACTCAACACAAACATGGCAACGAAACTCCACTCTTTTATTTGATCATCTGTTAACATCAAATTAATGCCTTAAATTGTTGTCATCAATAATCAATTCTTTTATATTTATTTTAGAAAATAAAGTAATGAGATTTACTTTATTGTTGCTGTTAGAAAAAGAAAACCAACTTAATTATTATGAGAAAATAATATTTTTAATTTTTCTTCGCTACCAAACTACTGATTGAATCCTATGGTTTTTTCTTACTCACTAGATTTAGGTTTCAACATTGTGTGCCAAAACTCTTTCCATTTTTATTCTTACTTGTAGAATTTATGTTTGTATTAGAAATGTTGCATTGAAATAATTAGTCACTATAAAATTGATGTTTTGGTAATATTTTTCTTTTTTAAATTTTACCTAAAACGGTGATTTTTATTTAATTTTGATATATATTTTGTAAATATTATTTTATTAAAGCTATTTATATTTTTTTTCCAAACATAATGATATATTTGTTATATTACTATTTTTAATATAATTATTATTCTTTTATTTTTTTTTAATTTGTAAAATTACAATAACCTATTTTTTTCATAAATCAATTATTTATCCAA
This sequence comes from Gossypium anomalum, assembly GCA_025698475.1. NCBI lineage: Eukaryota > Viridiplantae > Streptophyta > Magnoliopsida > Malvales > Malvaceae > Gossypium > Gossypium anomalum. The sequence goes on from CM046957.1 coordinate 64,262,957, forward strand.
CTCAAAAAAATTAAAATTCTTCATTTAAACACACTCTTGGGGTGTGTTTGACTTGAGAGATTTGTTGGAGACATTTTATTTGCATCAAAGTTTTCAAAATTTTAAAAATAAATTTATTTGGATAAATACATGGAGAATTTCAAAATTTATGAGTAATTTCAGTAGCTCAATTTCTTTCTAGGTAAATTACGCCATTAGTTACTAAATTATGGATAAGTTTTCCTTTTGATCACTTAACTAAAAAAAGTTACAATTTGGTCATTGAACTATTCAAAACTTTTCATTTAAGTCATTAGGTTATTAAAATTGGTGCTATATGACTTTCTTTGTTCGCAATGCCTGCACTAATAGAAAGTTCTATTTCCCTTTCTCTTCTACAATTTAATTATTTTCATTAAACAATGTTGGACGTCACCAATTTGCAAACCAAAATTCAAACAACTTTTTTCTTCAATCTCTGACACTGACCTTTAGATCGAAGTGGATCTAAGATATGTTCTTCTATTCGTCGATGGGTATTGATCCACTGTATCGATTGTCAAATTGTCGCTTGAAACTTGCTAGCATAATTAAAAAAAAAAAACTTAATATCCCAATGACTTAAATAAAATTTTTTGCATTGTTCAGTTACTTAAATGAAAATTTTTGAATAATTTAGTGACCAGGTTATAACTTTTTTTTAATTAAGTGACCAAAATGAAAATTTACTCATAGTTCAGTAACTAATAGTGTAATTTACCCCTTCTTTTTTCAAATTCCATCTAAAGTGATGGTTTTTCAAAATTCCTAAGTAATTTTATTTCATGTAACACATATGATCCCGCTATGAGATAAAAAACTTAAAATTCAAAAATCTTTTTTATTTGCTACGTTATAGACATGAGAGATTAGGTTTGATCTCAAGCAACCCCATTCCCCACCCCTAATTATAAAAAAAAAAACTTTTTTATTTAATTCTAGTATATTTTTTAAAACGAATCTAATGGTTTCCATATTGAGTTTTTTTTAATATTATTTGTGTTAATATAATTAATCTTCTTTCATAATTATTATTTTTTTAATTTATAAAATTCCAATAACCTAATTTTTCTGAAAGCAAATATATATCCAAACAAAACAATTACAATTACTAGCACTTTGAATTGATGAACATTAAAATGCTAATATTTTAAAACTCTCCAAAATTTTAAAATTCTTCATCCAAACATACTCTTGAGAATTTTTAGCAATCTATTATTGAAGACATATCATGAAAAAAATCAAGTCAAGCAAAGAATGTATCAAGATTTTCAATGTGACCGAAATAAATGAAGAGATTTTTTTTCCAAGGGACTTTATATTGAGATGATCTCTGTCTCTTACTCATTATTGAAGACATATTCAAATGCTACTTTTGAGGAATTTGAAATTCATGTTGTTTATATTTTAGAATGTAATTTATTGTCTATTTAACAAGAGACTTGTTTTACAATGAGAGATTAAGATTAAGAGAGCACTTATTTTATTCAAGTTAGAAATGGGGAAAATCTTAGTGAGAGAGTGATCAAGATTGAAGTATAGGAGAAGGTTGCAGCTTGGAGAGTGAGTTAGACTTAAATCTCATATTGTACTTGTTGATTTAGAGTGGATTTGATACAAGCACCAAGGCCCGTGTATAATCCTATTCGACATCCCAACAAAGTTATCAACTTAGTCTCCTTAAAGGTTTAAGCACACGCACAAAATCAAGGTAGATTCGAGTTAAGTTACATTTGGTTGTGCAAGAAATTAAGATGAGCAGGCTTAACAAGCTTGAAGGAGTTGAGATCGAGGCAAAAAACAATCAAGATTCCAAATCTTGGTTTCAAGGAAATTAAGAAATCGAATATTGGTTTCATATGAGTAACATTGAAGATTTCACAAATCAAGAAAATAAATATTTCAATTCTTAAAAATCTTAGTCCAAAATTGAAAATCTTGGATGTGGACATGTGTGGTTTACCTTGATATGTGCCAACGTTCAAGAATTAGATTGATTAATCTTGAGTTTCTTGAAATTCGAGCATGACTTGAGAAGAGTTTATGCAATTTTAAGATACTATTTGCGTTTTGGGAAACTTTTGGAACATTTGGATCCTAAGACATGTCTTGTCTTAAGTTAGTTAATTTATCCATGTGTTTGTTTAGTTTTCAATGAGTTGACAACGAGTTGTGATGTTTTTCATGTGTTATTATTTGATAGGTTAATTAGACAGTTGGTTAATTTTAGCGTTATACATAGCAAGTAACTTTCATTCTCTTTTCATTCCCATTCATTTGAAGAGATTTTCTCCAAGAATTGTCTAAGTCTTCTTGAAGAGTCTCCCAAGTAAGTTTCAAGTCTTTAACTTTTCAATTTCGATTTTTCTTTCTTTTCTTCTAGTTCGAATGCTCTTTCTTATTCTTTCTCTCTATTTCATCCATTTAAGTCTTTTTTATCATAATCCTTTGTTTGAAGATCATCCTTTGGTTGCTTAGACTCTTTGTTATTTTCACATTGTTCAAATATTCTTGGTAAACCTTAGATATATTTTGACTTCCTTAGTTCTTTTGGGTTATTTTGATTGTGTGTTTGAGTTTCTTGGACTAAACCTTATATATACATTCTTGATAAGTTATTTTGGATTCTTTAACCATTAGTGGGCTTGCTCGATCTTGATAACGTGTTAAAGAGTTCGAATATCAATTTTCCATATTAGTAAGCCTTATTTCGATTCTTTATTACTTTATTGTGCCAAATTATGTTTAAATCCATTAAGCTTCAATTTCTTTCATTTGAATCCATTCATACTTGGGTTATATAGGTCAAAGTTGAGTCTCGAGTCTTTTATTGTATCTTGGCTGAATTTAGCTAATAATGACTCACTTGAGTTTCTTCAAGTGCATGTGATGCCTAACTCATTCAAACTTTTTTCTCTCAAGCTATTTAGACTTTTACTTCTAGTTGGATTAGTTGTTTTATGTAGCCTACATAGGGCATTCTTTTCATTCATTATGTAAGCTTTTGATTTTTTTTATTAATAAAGTATTCTTTGAAGTTTATTTATCTTTGCAATATGTAATCTTTTTTTTTTTTTTTTATCTCAGAAGATTCTTTTTACTTTATCTTTTTTTTTTTTTAAGATTTTGGGAGAAGTTCTTCAAACTTTGGGTTTTCAAGAAATCTTTCTTGGAGGGTCAATTAGAGCCATATAATTGAGCTTGCTGGAAAATTTTTCTCAAAGGGTTCAATTAGACAATCTATCTTCCGCTCAGTTTGTCCATTCTTTATTGCATCTAATTTGTTTTTCTTCCATTGTATTGCTTGAATTTTGGTTTCACTTATTCATCTTATTGTTTTCTTATTTCTTTGATTGCAAGAAACACTTTTTAAGTTGATCATTCTTTAGGACACAAGCAACACCTTTTTGAACATTCTAAATCCTTTAAGTCGACTTCTTCACTTGTTTTTCTTTTGCTTTCTTTATTTTATTCTTGTTGCTTAAGTCTCTAACTTGTTTTCATGTTTCTCCAACAACAAGTCGATCCTCAAAGGCCATAAAACTATTCCCAAATCCTTCTTTAATTAGGGGACTCAATGTTGGCAACCTAGAAGCTCTTCTTCCATCCGAATTTGGTTTCTTTCTTCAATTTGATCATCTCATTCTGTTTTTTGTGTTTTCTTTCTTTTGATTATTGTTTTTTTGTTTCTTATCTTCTTTGCTACTTTGTTTTAGAACCAATTCGATAGCTTGTTGCCCAAGAATACCCTAAGATCAATGTAGAGCTTCCTAAGTCAAAATGAGTATTCTTCTCTTTGAAGCAACTTTGAATTAACCTAGGAACATTGTGGATGTTGCCTTTTATTAGGATTACTCTTTGTGCCTCTATAACAAAAATTTGATGTTTGTCTATTAATTTATAACTATTAGTAAGTTTATTCAATTGCAATTGAGCAAAAATTTGGAAGGCAAAATAAGCAAAATCTCAATTTTTATTAGAGCTAGACACTTGATGCACTAAGTGGAGATCCTTCCATTGTGTTATTATTAAGATAGCAAGATCATGTTGGGAAATTCAGTTAAGAAAATGATTTACAGTTATAGCGGAAGTTTATAATTTTCAAAACCAAGTCGGTTTATGATATTTATAGCAATAAAATTTTTACCGAAAAGTACTTGTGATTTGCGAGATAGATTCAAGTCGATTCTGACTTTCAACCAAACGACCTTCTTCATTATCATCATACCAAAATTTGCACCGAGTGTGGGCTCGAGCAACACGAACAAAACACAAGATTATTACTTTCAAAAGGAAAATAATTCTTTCAATAAAAATTGGTAAAGATCGTAACTCACAGAAAATAAAGTTTATTCTTAAGTAAATAAATTACTATTGTTTTCTGGCAGAATGACGATAACTCAATAATCAATAAGTGTGTGAATTAGGTCAACTGATGTCATATATTTATAGGGAGAGATAGAAACATCTTGGTTAAACAAGCCCTTGTAAAATAATATTATTTAAATAGAAAGCACTCCCCTAGTCTAACTAGGAGAGGCGTGGGCGGCACACCTTAGTAAATACTACTAAGGTTGTAGCATTCATTTTTTTAATGCGGTCTATTTCTCTAACTTCATCATTTCCATTCAATTCTATTCATTTAGTTCTACATGCAATTCATTTTTGGTTTCAACGAGCTAACAAAGGGATCGATTAAACATATATAATTATGGCTCAAATAATTAATAAATAAGTTCCAGCTTTTCGCCTATTAATTATAAACTTATTTAGTCATGAAGTCATTTCACTATAGTATCGTGACTGAACTCTCCCTAATTGCATATCATTACGAAAACTATTTAATAAGTGTTCATTTAATTACCTCGTCTTAAGTGTGTTACCCTCATAGGATATCTTTAGTCTCTTTAGGATAAATTTATTCTCTAAATATGATTCTATTTTATCTTATAGCAATCATTACATCTTCCTTCATGAAAAGTCAATTACTATCAAATAGTAATTAAGTCATTTGCCACAAAAACAAATGACTCGTGACCATATTTACTTTTCATCTATCATATAATGCCAATGAGAGGATATCATTTACCCATATCTTGGGCTATGAATTCCACTATATTTAATGATGCTACATACTCCAGAAGTCGTATACCCAATGCATCAGCTTTCGATTCCTTATCTATTTGAATTTAGGCTTTTACTTACATCAAAGTATACGAGTCACACGTACATAGTTCATCATCTATTTAGGATTAAGGTATGCCACACTATTAAACGTCACAAGTGAGTAAATCCATAAACAGATTTAGGATCTATTCTACTTGGGTCCTGTCCGATGTATTGTCAATTCAATCAGTCACATCTATGTCTTTATCTTCTAGGGTCATCTGCTTCAATGCTCAAAACAAAACACCTAGCCAACATATTAGTATTTAATCTGTTTGCTCATTTCTGATTAGACTAAAGACATGTTTAGATTTATCTACTAATACAAGTTGTTTTTCCATATTATGATTTGACCACGTAATACCGCTTAGTAGTAGTTAAACGTTAGATAACCAGCGAGCCAATATTTGATTCCATTTTGCTTTGCGTGCAAAACTATTGAAGGCAATATACAAAGACTATTAATGTATTCAATGAATATTTATTTAAACTAATTTGTTTGAAAAAAATACAAGTATGTTTTGATCCGATTCAATAGTTAAGAACAATACATCACTATACTTTAGTACTTAAATGTGTTTTGATCCGCTTTCACAAGCTGGAAAAGTTGATTTACAATTAAACTTAAATTGTCTGTAGGGATGTAGAATTTGAATTTCAGTGATTCAAGAAACGTTGAGAAAAAGGCTCGAAGATCTATTATTTGGATAGAAGAATCACACCAAAAGGAGGCCAGAATGTCTTGATATGTCCAGTTGAAGTTACCCCTGTGGAACCCAACGATTAATCTTGAACTTCCCATAAGGAATTGCATTGCTTTATGAAAATAAGCTTATGGCTATAGGCCTTAAAATATGATGATTTGAAACCCGTTTCAAAGATAAATTGAAGCTTTACAATTTAGGCACCTGGATTACCCAAAAAACTGGTCGGAGCATCTCTAAAAGTCTAGACGAAGTTGACCTTATGGAATCCTTCGAGATTAGTTTTGGAATCTCACATAACTTCAATCTTTGCTTTCAACTAATTAGATCTTCTCCAATATTCTCTAACTCATGAATTGCACAACTAGTGAGCGTTGTTCTAAACACGAATATAAGTATTCACTCAAAAATCTATAAAAAAAAAAAACATGTGAGATTTATGACAAGTAAGATTTTAAATTTAATTTAATATTTTATTTATTGCAAATGTCATTCACTAAAATGTTAACTTTTCAAAGATATAAAGATTAAAATGTTGCTTTTAGTAGTAGATGGAATAAAATAATCTTTTTACTATGATACATCGACTTATAGTGAACTTTAACTTACTGATGTTTGCACTGCACCTTCCCAATTGTTTCATGATGTGGTTTTATTTTCCAATTTCTTTGTTAGATTTTAACATTTGGGCATTGGATTTAGTTTGATTTTCTAAATTGGGACAATTTTTTTTTTATCTTTTCAATTTTTTTTCATTTTATCTATTTATTTAATTTAATATCATATATTAGATGTTAAGTTATTTATTTTTTGTGAAAGGATTTTAAGCTTTTAATCTCTAAAACATCGTAATTTTAATCACATCAATTGAGGCATTTTTTTTATTATGCCTTTAAAAAATAAAATTATTTTTGAGAAATTATTAATAAGATATTTGGAAGTATGGATGCTGATTTGGCGACGAAGCTTCAAACCACAAATCTGAGTGGGGGCACACAAATGACAGATCCAACGGCTGATATTAAGTCATCCACGCTGTCAACAAGACGTGGCAACGATTAGATCCAAACCAAGTGTACGTGTCACTCTCTAGGGCTTTCTCTCTTCGTAAAAAAAAAAAATGAAAAATGAATAAAGATAAATTGCTATTTTCATTTCGGACAAAGGAAAAGAGCGCAGAAGAATTTCTTGCAAGTTTTACGTTATTTTTCTCTCGAATTGCTCGTGTTTTGCAATTAATAGGACGGCCTTTTGTCTTTTTAGCGATTGATCTTCAATTTTCTTGAGTAAGTTCTTTTTAAAACTCATTTTCTGGCTTTTCTTTGGTTCTTCGCATCGAATTCTGTTTGTTTGCTGAGAAAACGGTGGAAACCGGTGATTTTTCTTTTTTCTTTTCCTTTCGATTTCTCATCATTCAACGAAAACCTGGAAAGTCGGCTTTTTTTTTTTGGAGATATTGATTCACATAGAGCAATGTAAGTCCTCTGTGTTAATATATTTAAATTCTATTATTCCTTTTGCCTCATTTTGCGGTTGGTTCAGTCTTTATATGTGATTTATTTTATTAATGTTCAAAAGATTTAAAAAGGAAAGGAATTTGAATCATAAACTTTGAATCTTTTGCTTCTGAGTATGTTTAAGGTATGGCTTACTTTGCATAATTTATTGTGAACTTTAGTTTAGAGGGTGGGTGGGGCTTTAAAGAGAACTTAATTACTATAACAATAGTGCTACTGGCAAGGTAAATGTCATTGCGATATATAAACAATTCTATGCATTGGCTTTTTAAGTTACTTTATATGGGAACTGAGAAATAGAGATATGTTGGTGTTTAACTTTGTTGGATTTCATTCGTGGGTCATCTTTGTTAGGCTTTAATGTCATTTGAATCAGTAAATTGGGTGGTTAGGTCTTGATTGTTTTTATCTGTAATGGCCTTTTGGGATTACTAATTTACAATGACTTTGTTCCCACTGAAATTTATGATCTTTTATTTCTTTTCCCATGTTGGATCCCAATTCCTTTTATAGTGCTTTTGCTTTTGAGTTTGGGGATTTATAACGTTTTCTTGTCATGATCTGCATTAATAATATTGAAATCTCTGGTTTTGTAATGACCACAGACCCCTTGAGAGCTTAGAGCATGTTGATAGGTTGATGCAGTTTTGTAATTATATTCTGGAAAAAAGGTATTCTATTTGAGCCTCCAGAAAAGCATTGGCTCAGAAATGGTCAGCTTGCGAGTAGAAGTGTTGCAAAGATTGATTTCATTATTTATATTTATATACTAGTTTGCATCTTCTTCTAAGAAGTCTATATGGAAAATTATATTTAAAGTAATCAGGATGTGTTATCAGCTTTACAACTTCGTTCTTATCAAGGAAAGTGGTTTCAGCTTAATAATAGACCATGTCAATCGTTATATTTTGAGTAAATTTCAGTTTAATAAAGCATGATTTACTAGCTATCTATGCTTTTTTATTATTGGAATGGCTTGAAACTGTGATTCGCATTTGTAATATCATAGGATTTGAAAGTTTTCAAGAGGAGAAGTTGTTTGCATCTGCCGCTTTCTAGACAAGTGGAAATTCTGCTTTTTTGCAACAATGAGTTTTGTTTTCCGAGGGACTAGAGGGGATATTGAAAGTGGGTTTTCAGGATTTGTTCCTGAACGTCCTGCTGTGGTATTTTGCTTAACCATATCAGTACATCTTATCATTTGGTTGGCCAGATTTTCTCATCCTATATAAAGGGACTTGAACTTTTCTTGCACAATTATTTTTTTCCAGCGGATACATGCAGCACGACCAGTTAATTCTAATTCGCTGGCCTTTCTTGTTACAGGTGATGTTTCTAGTTGCATGTGTTTTCTTCTGTGGCATCTGTTAAAACTTTTGCCTCTAATCATTCCTTGTTGTGCCTTTAATTTGCATTTCTAATCTGTTCTTGTTTGTTTCCAGCAGTTCTTTTGCTGTTCATGATTTTAAACTCTCATCAAATGTCACCAAACTTTCTGGTATGTAAACACACTACACATTCTTTGGGAGCATGGTGGTGTGGCTATTAATACATGGAAGTCATGGAGTTATCTTCTATGTCTCTTTGTGCAGCTTTGGCTAGTAGTGGGTGTCTTTCTAATGGCTACGAGTCTAAGGATGTATGCAACTTGTCAGCAACTTCAAGCTCAGGCCCGAGCTCACGCTGCGGCAGCTAGTGGTTTGCTTGGTCATACTGAGTTGCGTTTGCACATGCCACCATCAATTGCTTTTGCTACTAGAGGACGCTTACAAGGACTAAGACTCCAACTTGCACTTCTTGACCGTGAATTTGACGATCTAGGTATGGTGATTCTCAATATTCACTCCTTGGATTCTATGGGTTGGTTTTAACATGGTTGACAGATAAGCGAGGAGTGTTTTGGTTTGTATTTCATTTGGTTTTATGAAGATTATCACTTTGCTTACTTCTGCTCTAGATTATGAAACCCTCAGAGCATTGGATTCTGATAATATTTCCACAACTCCTTCAATGAGCGAGGAAGAGATAAATGCTTTACCCATTCACAAGTACAAGGTTCCTGGAACAGAGAGGTACACATAAATGTTTATGTTTAGGTAGCTTGCTTCAGTTGTGAACTAGCATCTGAGTTTCTTTTGACCAAATTCATAATCACATTGATTTTCTTATTTTTTGCAGTGCTGGATCATTACCAAAGCAGGCATCATCTTCGTCTGCTCCAGTTGAGGTATCTGTAAATAATTTTGAGTTTATGGTTTGCTCTCAGTTAGAAAATAATAATAGTGATCGTTCAGTTTTCAAGTTCTAATAATTTTTTAGGTTTCAAAGAAGATCTTGGTAACAAAACAAGTCAATACCTCTAGGATGGCAAAAAATCCTGTAATCAATGGGTTCCAACCCGATCTGAACTGAAAGGATCAGATTTTCCTTTTGAAATCGGGTTCGGGTCATGGTGGGTTTTCCAATATGGTTGGTTTCAAGTTGGCGTTGGGTTTAGGGAAAACCTTCCCTATATATAACATATTATTTGACTTTATGTTATGATGTATTGCATTACAAAGAAAAACTAAAAAAAAAAAAACTATGCGGTGTAATTTTTTTGGGATTTCACTGTCTAGTTAATATTTATTATATTTTACTATTATTATGTTTTGATAAAAGGTATAAAAAATGAAAACTGTGACATATCAGGTCAGGTATATTATTTACTTTTGGGGTCGAGGTGAGGAAAAACCACCCTGTCCTGTCTCCTTTTCATATTCAATGCTGACCTAATCAGAGAGAGCATTTAAGTGTTCCAAGGCAATTTGCCTCTGAGTCTGCATCTTTCTGAACTATATGTACATATTGCAGCCGAAGCAAGATTCTAGGACCGGTGATGGGAGTATGAAGGCTTCAGAAGATGAATTAACTTGTACTATTTGCTTGGATCAAGTTAACAGGGGGGAGCTTGTTCGGAGCTTGCCATGTTTGCATCAGGTTCTATTTTACAGTCTACCCATGTTTTCTGTTGTCATCTAATGATTTTATGTTGTACTGTTTTTTGACGAAAGTGTTAACCCGCACTCCCCCCCCCCCCCCACCCCAAAGAAAAAAAAAAAAATCAATTTTCATCATCTCCAATGTCCAACGAATTGCACCAAATAATCTCTTACATAGTGCAATAGTGATTACTTAAGGTATAGGAATAGTTATAGAATGGTAGAAATCTTGTAACATACGTATGCAGTTTTTCCAACTCTTAGCAGTAACATTATGAAGTGTTTCCGCCTTTCCTTTCCTAAACTATTTTTTCTTTTTATTTCCCATATTCTATTTGTAGAAATTGTAAACTGTGAAACCATTACCGATTTTGGCAGTTTTTTTTTTCATGGGTGTGACTTTGAGAAATTAAATTTTCTTATTTGTAAATGTTTGAGTTAGATCCTGACTCGCAGGAAGTGTAAATGTCTGTTTTCCTACCTTCAGTGGATGACCTTTTACCACCATCATTTCAAAGTCTGGCCTCAACTTTTCTTTCTGTAAATTTGACAAACATTTCTCAATTCTTCATGATTCTTGATATTGTGCCGGGGTGCTGGTGCTTCTACGCTCAGTCCTTGGTTGAGATGCTAATGGTTAATTCCTAAATCTCAAATCTTTCATGTCTTGAGGTCATTTCTATTATATGATGTTAGTAACACTAACAGCTATATACATATACTGATAACAATCTCATGTTGCAGTTTCATGCCAGTTGTATCGATCCATGGCTGCGGCAACAAGGCACGTGCCCTGTGTGTAAGTTCAAAATGGGGTCAAGAAGGCAGGAAAACAGGGGGAGTGAGTCTGATGATTCAGACACGGTTTAACTTGAACCCTCCAAGTAATATAATCTGTATATCCAGTAAAGCATATCAATCATGTTTGCAGTTACATACAAGTAGTTAATGTTTTGGTGGTGTGTAAATATCCTCCAGGGTTGGTCTGTTATCTATCTTGGGCTTTCATTTGAAGAAAAATAAGGGTATAGGTTCATCATTCTCAGCCTTGTACCTTTTAACTGGAGAAATCCCATATGATCTCACCTAATACACTTTGTGCGAGGTCATCAGTTCCTTTTGGATAGATTTGTACCTTTCTTTTCCACTTTGATTTTCTCTTTAATCTACTTTTTTTTTATTTGTAGTTTTCTCATCTAATACAGTTCGACAAGATGGGTTGATTTAATCGAAAATTGATTGCCCATCCGGTTTAGTCTATACCTTTCAATTAAGGAATCTTTCAAACGGTTCAAATTTAATAAACTACATACTTTGTTTAAATATTTGTTATATTTAACATTTATCTAGTAATAGACCTATTTATTTGATATCCATGTTCTTCATTTCAATACAATCGACTGATTCGACCCGTTAAACCAATAGCAGGGATCTTTATTGCAGAAGGGAGGACTTATATACAAGTTTGAACATGATCATCCATGGAAAAACTTGGCTCAATCCAGTATTTCCGCCAATGACACAGTGATCTTTAACCTAACCAGATAAACGAAGTGATTGCGTTACTCATGGTGGCATCTTGCAGGCTATTATTGCATGAAAACTGCTGATCTGAAATTAAGAAATTTTCTTTCAGGTTCCAAGGTATATGCATGAAGGAATCCCTGGACAATTCATCGTAAAAGAAATTTGCAGTTACTCTTTAGGTTGCAGTTTCTAGCTCCCATTTGTCTAGGGATCGTCATTTCCATTGATGCAACAACTCAAGGCAACGTTGCTGAATGAAATCAATAATCTATTTTGAGAAGTTTTATGTTAATTTGACTAGAGAAATAGGACACAAACACGTAAAAAATCTCCATTATTAGTATGAAGGTGCTTTAGAGTAGGTAGATTTGATAATTTTGGACACAATATATTCATGCATATTTAAAAATCACAAAAAAGTTAAAAAAAAAAAAAAATACTGTAAATAGCTATTAACCCTACATATTTTACAAGTTTCATTTTCATGTTAGGGTTTTGATAAATGATGTGTAACAAGGATCGTATGCTACAAGAGTTATAGTGGATACAATTGAAAAATTCCAACTCCGTACCAAAGTCTGATTGATAATCTATTTTTCACAGAAGCCTTGTGGATGTAGAAAATTGATAAATCTGGGTTTATCCCTAGCTTGATGATTAAGCCTTGAGTGATTTGGTTTGGTTATTAACAGCAGTAAGAATTATAAACCCTAATCATTTCTGGAGTTGCTTGAAAGGAAGGTGGGTCAAGAGTCGTCTTCCCTTGGCTTGTCGACTCACCAATGGTTTCTATTTGGTTGGAGTGAGCTGTTATCACCTACCCAATTTGCATGTCCCAGTAAGCCTTTCATGGAAATAATCATCACCATGAATGTGAATCTCAATTTAATTGGTTGATTGGCGAGTTGAGGGAAGATGCTAACCTTTTCTATTAGATACAGTTAGCTGTAGCATAATCCATCAACATACTTACATGTATCTCTCAATTTTGACCTCAACACAAATACAATTCAATTAATTTAAATTTATGCTTACCTAATTTAACTTGATAAAAAAAATTAGATAATCCAAAATTAAATTGAAAATTATTTGCATCTAAAATGATTTGTATCCGAATTTGAATAGTAAAATCCAAATAACTCGAATTTGAATTCAAAAGCTTGACATAAATATCTTAAGGGTTCAATCCCATTACTCGAAATGGTTTGGTCCAAATTCAAAATTGACCTGAATGTAAAATAATTGTACAAATTTTAAAAATTGAATTGACTCGATCCAGATTGACCTAATCCAAAATTAACCCAGCATATTTCTTTGACAAGTATATATATTATAGTTTTTGAAAGTAAAATACCTTTATTAAGCAAAGAGAAATCAACAGAGAAATGAAAGTGAAAAACAAACTAATCCAAACCAATAAACTCTCGTTATACACCCCGTCCTATAGTCCTACACTAACAATGAAAGCATCATTAGTAAGAACATTAGATAAGAAAGCTGGGTAAGTATATGTATTATTAGTATCACATATTACGTAAAAACGATATATATTAGAACAATTATTTGGTAAAACTCTACAAATAAAAATAAGAAATGCTGAGTATCCTTTGATATTTAAAAAATAAAAAATAAATTATAGACATGACATTTTCTTAATACCATTTGCGACCACCAAATAATAATCCTATATTAAATTATCAGATATATTTTGGGTCAAAGGCATCATATTAAAATGCACAGTGGTTGGGATGTTTATTTCACTGTTTACTTCAATGGTAATAAAACATCTAAAACCACATGATTATCTTACAATACATCTTTCAAAAGTCTCCATTAATCTTAACCAAGAATTTTCTTTTAGTATCACCAACCAAATGAGAATATCTCCAGTAGTTTCACTTGGTTTTTCTCTATGTGCATATAAATTTGTGCTGGTTTCTTGAGAAAAGGGCTCTAATGAAGTTGTTTATCATCATCAACAGATTGGTTAATTGGCTTAATTGACACTCCACAGTGAACATTGGGGCCATTGGTTGTTGGTAATTCTCTGCTTTCTCAAAGCTGTAACATCTTATTACCTAATCAACCAAACACGGACTTAAAGATAGTTCGACCTTGTCTCTATATAAACATGCATATCTCCACAGGTTTTTTTTCATGAATCACCCCAAATTAAGAGCCAAAACTTCAAAGACTTTACCAATATTTTCTTTCCAGCTTAAAACATGGGTGCTTTACCAGCGATTGTCATGATACTTTTTGTTGCTGTTGGCTGTTTCATGGCCTATCCTGAGGCTGTCACTGCAAAACACACAGGCATTACCAGGCACTATACCTTCAATGTATGTATATTGCATTGTTTACTTTGGGTAACTTGAGGTGAAAGTAATTGATGTAATCCTCAAGAAATCATCCAATTTTCCCTTGGCAGATAAAGCTGAAAAACATCACTCGCTTGTGCCACACTAAGAGCATTGTCACAGTTAATGGGAAGTTCCCTGGACCTCGTGTTATCACCAGAGAAGGAGACCGCTTAGTCGTTAAAGTAGTTTGTAGAAACAAAGTCAGCAGCAACACATAAACAACAACAAACTTGCTTAAGAACTAAAATGAAACCGAGAGCAAAAATGAAAATGAACTTGAGCACAAATCATGGATGAAAAATCAGCAGCTATATCCATTGATTGATAATAAAAAAATAAATACAAAGTTTGCAAGTCAAATGACCATTACCTAATGATTTACCTACTCCCACTAATAATCAACATACAAGTTAAATTTCAAACTAAAGCAAGCTGATATATCGGCCATTACATCCATTACATCAAAAATCCTACTAACTTAGATTACAAATTACAAACTAACTAAAGTTGGTTACATTGGAACAAAAAGAACAAAATGGTCCTAAGCTAGTTGCTACATTCGGTTCTGCTCCATTGCTGGTCTGCTTGCTGACTTGCTGGCCATATGTTACATTGCAGGCCAATGCTCAACACTCCTCTTTGGACTGTATGCAACACATACCAATCTTGTTTCTTAAATTCTCAAACCTTGCTATACCAAGTGGCTTAGTCAAGATATCAGCCGATTGACCTTGTGAGCTGCAATGAACAAGGCTAACTTCTCCTGTCTGCTCAGCCTCTCTAACAAAATGAAATTTGATTTTAAAATGTTTAGTCTTACCATGGAAGACTGGATTTTTAGCAATAGCCACTGCTGATTGATTGTCAACCTTAATTTCAGTAGGCTAAAGTTGCTCTTCATTAAGATCATATAGCAACTTCCTAAGCCAAATGGTTTGATTTATTCTTCTGCTGCTTTTGCTATATGTATCTGCTTCTGCGATGGATTGAGCAACGATGCATTGCTTCTTTGAACACCAGCAAAACACACTCGAGCCAAGGTGAAAAAGTACCCTGATGTGCTTTTCATATCATCAATACAACCAGCCCAATCGCTGTCTGAATAACCAACCAGCTTCAGCTCCTTTTCTTTCTTAAACAATATACCAAGCCTCAAAGTTCCTTTAATGTATCTCAGCACCCTCTTGGCAGCCCTGAAATGTAGTACATTAGAACAATGCATAAACCTAGCCAACAGACTCACAGCATGCATCAAGTCAGGTCTGGTTGCTGTCAAATAGAGTAAGCAACCTACTAAACTCCTATACTCCTTCTCATCGACCCTTGCATGATCACCAATGCTTGACAGCTTCTCTCCTTGAGCCATTGGTGTGCTTACAGGCTTGCAATTTTGCATGCTAAACTTGTTAAGTATCTTCAAGATGAATGCATGTTGGCTAATGAAAATCCCTCGATCAATCTGGTTTACTTCCATACCAAGGAAGTAGGTCATGACCCCCAAATCAGTCATATCAAATACTTCTTGCATCTATGCTTTAAATTCATTGACCAGAACATCCTTGCTTCCAGTCACTAGTAAGTCATCGACATAAATCGAGACAATCAGCAATGTCTCATCCTTAGATTTCTTCACATAGAGGGTTGGTTCACTTAGGCTTTTCTCAAACCCGAGCTTAGACAGGTAAGTATCTATCCTATCATACCATGCTCTAGGTGCTTGTTTCAGCCCATACAGAGCCTTCTTCAGCTTATAGACCTTGTCTTCTTGTCCTTGGACTTGGAAGCCATCGGGTTGCTCTATGTAAATCTCCTCCTTGAGAAAACCATTTAAGAAGGCTGACTTAACATCAAGTTGATGTATCTTCCATTTCTTCTGTACAGCCAAAGCAAACAGTAGCTTGATGGTATCCAATCTTGCAACTGGGGCAAAAGTTTCCTCAAAATCAACTCCATACTGCTGGCTATACCCCTTAACCACCAATCTTGCCTTGTGTTTATTCAATGAGCCATCAGTATTGAATTTTGCTCTAAAGACCTATCTAAATCCAATAACCTTCTTTTCTGGTCTTTCAATCAAGTCTCAAGTCTGATTCTTTTGAATCATATCCATTTCTGCTTCCACTGCCTTCTTCCAATTTATGTCCCTAGCTGCTTCTTCATAGCTCGAAGGCTCTACAATGGCTACATTGCATCTCTGATAAACATCATCAATGGACCTAGTACCTCTCACAGGAAGGTCATCAACATTGCCATTACTAGGCTCACTTTCAACTAGCTCCAAGTTGCCTTCAGCCGAATCCTCTTCAAACTGACTTGCATTCGAACCATTCCAGTTCCAAATCTTCTTTTCATCAAATCTGATGTCTCTACTTACCAAAATCTTCCTTGTTGAAGGATCATAGACTCTATAGCCTTTCTTATCACTGCTATAGCCCACAAAAATACATGGAATAGACCTCTTCTCGAGCTTGGTCCTCCTTTCTGTAGGTACAAGAACATAGCACCCACAACCAAAGACCTTCAAATGAGAGACAGATGGTTTGAGTCCATGCTATGCTTCAAAGGGTGTCTTATCCTTGACAGCATGTGTTGGGAGCCTATTGAGTAGGTACACCGAGCTATTGATAGCTTCTGCCCAAAATGAGTTTGGAAGCTTGCTTTGGAACAGCAAGCACCTAGCCATATCCATTACAGTCATATTCTTCCTTTTACATACTCCATTTTGCTGAGGAGTGTACACTGTGGTTAGCTGATGATGGATCCCAACCTGCTAACATAGCCTCTTGAATCTATCAGACAGATACTCAGCCCCATTGTCTGTTCTTAATGTCTTAATCCTACAACCAGCTTGGTTTTCAACCATAGCTTTGAACTTTCCAAAAGCTTCAAACACATCAGACTTCTGTTTCAAGAAGAAAATCCAGCAAAATTTGGTCAGATCATCAATGAAAAGTACAAAGTACTTACTCCCATTCAGTAAAGGGGTCTTCATTGGGCCACAAATGTCAGAATGCACCAGCTCAAGCTTCTCTCGAGCTCTCCATGCTTGATCAACTGGAAAAGGAAGCCTAGCTTGCTTGCCAAGTTGACAGACATCACAAACACCTTCAAGTGGCTCGACCTTGGTCATATCCTCTGCCAAACCAAGCTTATGCAGCAAATCAAGTGACCTAAAATTGACATGGCCTAGCCTCTTGTGCCATAGGCCAGCACTGTCACTTTGACTCAAATATGCCCTCCTTTCAAGTTGACTGTAATACCCCGAAATTTTTACAGTAAAATATTATCAGTAATATAGTAAAATAAGGAAATAAAGTGACAAAAAGAGAAATTTTGAGTTATGTCAATATTGAGAAGTATATTATGATATATTAATTCAAGAAAGGACTAAATTGTAAAAGTGAGAAAAGTTTTGTGGCCCAAGAGTAAATACTCAAAATTTAAAGGATTAAAGTGTAAATATGAAAAGTTGAAGGACCAATAGTGTAAATATTTTAGGAGTGGAATGATCTAGAAACTAAGGAAAATGGATGAATAGATGAAGAACTATAAGGGACTAAATTGCAATTTCACCAAATTAAATGATGACTCAAGGATGGAATTTTAAAAGATAATGAAGGGAAAAATGGTCAATTGGAAGAGAGAGAAATCTAGAAAGTAATAATGATGCTAGAGATATTGTAACAGCCTAATTTTTAGTGGTATCGGGAATAGAGATTTGAGATCACCAAATCTGACGGGTGAGTTAAAAATTTAATAAATTAATACCTATGAGTCAAATGCGAATATAAAAGCATTTTTGAATTAGTGAATTTGGTGATTTAAAAGAATTAATTAGGTAAATTGGGTCGAGAGTGAGGTATCGAGACCTCAACTTCATAAATCAAGCCATAAATATTTTTAGAAATATTTATGGAGTGTTGGTGAGGTAGTATTAAAATTTAGTCAGAAAATTTTGACGTTTGGGTGGTTAATTAAATAAAAAGGACTAAATTAAAAAGGGTGTAAAAGTTGCTAGGAGGATTAAATAGCTCAATTGTCAAATGAGGAAGGACCTAAAGTGAAAATAATCCTAAAGGAGATATTTTGGGCGGCAATAGCTGAGAAAAATCAGGAAATGGGTGAAATAAGGGCAAAATTGGAAAATTGCCAAAATTGGCTAAATAAAAATGGGACTAAATTGGAATATCTAGAATTCTCTTCATTTCTCTTCATATTCATCAGCTGAAAAATAGCCATGGAGGAGGGTTCAAGCTGGTTTTCATAATCTAGCTTCATGTAAGTTTAATTCTTTCTTTCTCCTTGAAATTTTTATGTTTTTGTGACTTTTACAACTATGTCCACTTGTTGAATTCATTAGTTTTTGATTCTATGAAAGAAATTGAAAGTTGTTATGAATATGTGCTGGAAGTATATAATGATTTGGCATGGAATTAGAGCTTTAAATTATTTATATGCTGATTTTATTGAAAGAATTGAATAGAAAGTGAATGTTTGGGACCTAATTGTAAAAGAGTTTGAAGTTAGAGTTCCATATGGAAATTCTGAATTTCAATAGTTATGAAATAACTTATAATGTCTAGAAAAAGTATTAATTGAGAAAATTATCTTAATTGAGGGGTTAATTGAGCAAGGACTGAATTGTATGAATTGTGAAATTTGGGGTAAAATGGAAATCAACATTTTGCACTAAAACTGTTTTAGACAGCAGCAGTAGTGTAACTTTGAAAAATCACCAAAAATTATATAAATCGAATTAGAGAATGAATAAAATATGAAATTAAAGCTTATTGAGTCTAGTTTTTTATAAAAGAAATTATGTAAGCAATGGAATTGTAAATCATGAGATATAATAACTTTTGTGAGACAAGGTTAGAATGATTTCGAGTTCCCCTGTTCTGAATTTGTAAAATCATAAAAAATTGGATAAAAATAATTAGGGGCTTAAATTTATATTTTTAGAATCCTGAATGAGTCTATTTTCAATAGAAACAAACGAGGACATCATTCGAATCCTGTACAAGAAGATAATTAATTTTTAGTGAAGAAGAGTCGGAACTGTCAGACAGCAGAATAGGGGAGACTTTAATGAATAAACTGTATTAATTGGCCCAACCAAAAATTATGAAATTTTTATGGTAAGAAGGTATATGAGTCTAGTTTCAGGGAAAATTAGCGGATCTTAATTTGGAGTTCTGTAGCTCAAGATAAAAATAATTTAGTGACTATGACACAGATGGACAGCTTGAATATTCACATAAGTAGATAGTGAAAATTATGGATAATGTTACCTACAAGTGTGTTGTTTATACTAAGGATGTGGAATGGAGAGGAGGATGAGGAAAAATATGTATGAATATTCATCTAGCATGGCTAATTTGCATGTTTTAGGCTCAGGGACTAAATTGAATAAAAGTAAAACTTTACGGGTAATTTTGTAAAAATGTCAGAAATGACTAAATTGCATGAAATAGATTATTTTATTATTTAAATTACAAAATTTAACTTAAATTATCAATTTAGTTGAAGATCGGGGAAAACATGTTTTAGGGATTAAATTGAAAAGTGTTGAAATTATGGAAATTTTTGATATTTTATAGAATTCATGGACTGTTATCAATATATATAAGAATAATAGTTGGAAATAAGGATTAAATTGCAAGAATTTTATTTTCCGACCCTAAGGATGAAATCGTCATTAATTAAAAGTTAGGGGCAAAATGGTAATTTTGCTTAGAGCATTAATTAAATGCATTAGAATATGAAATGAATGAAAATGATGATCAATTTATTTAAAAGAGATCCAGGCACTCAAATATGAGACTCGATCGTGAAAAGAAAAGATATCGGATCAATGAAATTATAAACACAAACAAGCAATGAGGTAAGTTCATGTAACTTGAATTATTATATCTTAAATACTTGAAATGTATGTTATTGATGTGAATATGATTTGAATGTTCATTGTATGAAAATTGATGAAACATTGATATATTTGATATAAAGGGAAGAAATCCGGTTGAATGAAAGAAAAATTCGATGGATCTCTCGAAAAGGAATTGACGGTAAAAGGATCTAGCCGGACGTGGTGATCCTATCCGATATAGCCCTCCCGAAGAATATGTGGAAAATGGATTTAGCCGGACGGGTAATCCGAATTGGGGTCTGAATTGCTTTGGACTGGTAATTGGATTCAAGCTCATTAGAGTAATTGTCGTTGCAGGGATTTAGCTTTGGGTGGTAATCCCGACAATACTCTATGAGTTTATATTACTGGATTTAGCTCTGGGTGGTAATCCCATTTGTAAGGATGAGGTTCGCGGAGTGTGCTCTCGATATGAAATGTGTAAGACCATGGTTGAAAGATACCATGGCAACTGATATGAAATGTGTAAGACCATGGTTGAAAGATACCATGGCAACGTGATATGAAACGAGTAAGACCATGGTTGAAAGATACCATGGCAACCTGATATGAAATGTGTAAGACCATGGTTGAAAGATACCATGGCAACGCGACGGGGAAATGAATAAGACAATGGTTGAATGATACCATGGCAACATGACAGAAAATGAGTAAGACCATAGTTGAAAGACACTATGGCATCATGTCGAAGATAAATAAGATCGTGGAAGAGAAACGCCAAGATATCTTTTGAACAACTAATATTCAGGTAATATAACAAATGGTTAAATGAATTGGTTATACAAAATGGTAATGTGAAATATTTACAGGAATTGGTCATATGGAAATAAATGTACAAAATAGTTGTATGAAATAATTAATAAGATAGATAAATGAAATAAGTATAGGTACATGGAATTTAAATTATGTTAAGTTTAATACGAACTATTACCGAAATAAATATACCTAAGATAAAAGGAAATGATGGTGCATAAAATGATGATATAATAAAATAAATGATATATGTTATTAAAGAAACGGTAAGAGAATGATATGTATCATGACATGTACATATGAAATTATCTTTTATATGTTAACATAAGGAAAATATGTAAGTTAAGTCGAGTATTAAATTCAAATATGACATATTGAGAAAATAAGAATTTATATGAAATATGTGTAAGTACATTAACAAGTGTTGATTGTTGATGCTTAGGCAAGTGCCAAGCCATTAATTGAATGGTAATATATTTATTGATGCATTGAATTGGTAAATATTTAAGTAAAAAAATTTTTAGTGATCTGCAAATGGTAGTAATGCTCCGAAACCCTATTCTGGCAGCGGATACGGGTTAGGGGTGTTACATTGACTAATATCTAACATGAAACACTTGACTGCCATCGGTACTATGACAACTTCCTGACCAAATGAATCTTCAATAACACAAGAACCATTTCTAAAGAACAAAGAATAGCCCTTTTCAACTAGCTGACCAACACTTAACAGGTTTTGGTCTATATCATGCACATACAACACATCAGTAATCAGCTTGTTACCTGAACTTGAGCTGATCAACACATCACCCCTGCCTTTAGCTTCAATTAAGCTCCCATTGCCAATTCTGATCCTTGAGCTAAAACTCCTGTCAAGCTCCTTAGACAAGTTCACATCGGCAGCCATGTGATGTGAGCAGCCACTGTCTACAAGCCAACTACATTTGCCTTTGCTTGTGGTTACAAGAGAAGATGCTCTGAAAATATGCTCCTCCTGAGCTTGTTGATCCTCAGCAGGATGTGCCTGATCTTGTTGCTGTACTGGTGCTTTGCCTTTGCTCCTACAAATTTTCTCAACATGACCATATTGCTTGCATTTCCAGCATTGAACATCTGGTCTTCTCCAACAGTTTCTTTCTGAGTGTGTGGTTCTTTTGCAATGAGTGCATGGTGGGTAGCTTCTCTTGCTTGAATCCTTTCTGAATTTGTCCTTCTTGTCAAGCCAAGGCTTCTTGCCTTTTTGATTTGCATTGGAGCTCTCTTTGGCCCTAGCTTGGAAGGCTCCCTCAGGGTGTTGTTCCTGCCTATTAGCCCTTCTCTGCTCCAAAGCATAGAGTGAGTTCACCAATTCTGATAGAGAAATGGTGGTGAGGTCTCTCGAATCTTCCAATGAGGATATCTTGGATTCGAATCTCTCAGGTAGTGTGGTGATTACTTTCTCAACCACCCTACTTTCAGCAAAGTCTACACCAAGCAACCTTATATTGTTCACTGTGGCCATTATTCTATCTGCATACTGCTTAATGGTCTCAGCATCTTTCATCTTGAGATTCTCAAAATCTCTCCTCAGATTAATCAGCTGTTGCTGTCTAGTCTTCTCAGACCCTATGAATTCCTCCTTCAACCTGTCCCAAGCTTGCTTAGGTGAGTTACATGCCATAATGTGAGTGAAGATAACATTAGATACTCCATTCTGCAAGCAGGCCATGGCTTTAGGCTTCTTGGCAGTCTCCTCAGCATGCTGTCTCATCTGAGCAACAGTGGGATTGGCTTTCAATGGAGGTGGCTTGGCATCATTTTCCACTACACTCCATAAATCGTGTACTTGAAGGTAAGTTTTCATTTTGACCACCCAAATATGGTAGTTCTCACCAGTGAACACAAGAGGTGGAGGTGGTATAAAACTCATCTTGTTGCAACAAGTTCAACAGCTTCGGTTTCCTACTTTCTTAAGCTTGATTTCACAAACAAAAAACAACCACCAAGAGAACGTCCTCAAAGACTTAGGCTGTTGATAGCATTTGTAGAAACAAAGTCAGCAGCAACACATAAACAACAACAAACTTGCTTAAGAACTAAAATGAAACCGAGAGAAAAAATGAAAATGAACTTGAGCACAAATCATGGATGAAAAATCAGCAGCTATATCCATTGATTGATAATGAAAAAATAAATACAAAGTTTGCAAGTCAAATAACCATTACCTAATGATTTACCTACTCCCACTAATAATCAACTAATACAAGTTAAATTTCAAACTAAAGCAAGCTAATATATCAGCCATTACATCCATTACATCAAAAATCCTACTAACTTAGATTACAAATTACAAACTAACTAAAGTTGGTTACGTTGGAACAAAAAGAACAAAATGGTCCTAAGCTAGTTGTCGCATTGATTCTGTTCCATTCTTTGGTGCTAACTGGCGACTTGTCGCCATATGTTGCATTGCAGGCCAATGCTCAACATAGTGAACCATGTTCCAAACAATATCAGCATTCATTGGTATATATACGTTGTTTACGTTTCTATGGCTAAGCTCTTTTGGAATATGGTAAATTAATGTTGTTTACAGGTATGGAGTTTGACAGCTTCGGAGCGGATGGGCGGATGGGCCATCATACATCACGCAATGTCCCATTCAAACTGGCCACTATTACGTGTACAACTTCACCATTACCGCCAAAGAGGAACTCTCTTACGGCATGCTCACATTTCAAGGCTTAGAGCAAGCGTATGCATGCACCGCTTATCATCCTCCCAAGGCGAAACAAATCTTACCCTTTTGTGAAGCCCTACAAAGAAGTCCCGATTTTGTTTGGTGATGTTACAGAATCACCGATATTTTCTTCATGCAATGTAGCAAATATATGATGTCATTTGATGGCAATTTAACTCAATCATTGTTAACTATAGGAGAGTGGTTTAATGCTGATCCTGAGGCGCTTATCAACCGATCTCTTGAGATGTGAGGTGGCCCTAATGTTTGATGATGCCTACACCTTCAATGGCCTCCTGTGTCCATTGTACAATTGTTACGCCAAAGGTATATAAATAATTGTACACATGTATGTATCTATGTATTTATATATCCCTTTAGATGTTAATGCATGTGATTTGTGATTTACTGAGATATATATAAGTGAAGGTAAAGCCAGGGAAAACATATCTTACGAGGTTGATCAATCTGCGCTCAATGATAAGCTTTTTCTTCATCATTGCAGACCACGGTTTTAACCGTGGTGGAAGGCGTCTGATGTATGTGAAGCCCTTTGAGACCAATGTGTTGATGATAACACCAGAAAACCACCAATGTTCTTCTAAAACCAAATCTAAAGCTCCCAATGCCACTTTCTTGATGTTAGTTAGACCATATGCCTTTGGCATGGGCACCTTTGATAACACTCATCAGAGTTGGTATTCTTGAATATGAAACACCTTCCAAAGAGCTTAAAAACAAAGCCACTTCTTAAACCAGCTTGCTCGCTATCAATGCTACAAATTTTGTTGCCAATTTTACAAGCAAATTCAGAAGTTTAGCAACCGCTAAGTTCCCTGCCAATGTCCCACAAAAAGTAGACAAGAAGTTTTTCTTCACAGTTGGTCTTGGAACCAAGCCTTGCCCCAAAAACCAGACCTACCAAGGATCAACAAATACCATAAAATTTGCAGCTTCAATGAACAACATCTCCTTTGCACTCCCAAGAACTGCACTTCTCCAATCCCACTTTTTCTCCCGATATTCTAAAGGGGTTTATACCACTGATTTCCCAGCTTTCCTTCTGATTCCATTCAACTACACAGGCACTCCACCTAACAACACACTTGTAAAAAATGGCACTAAACTTATGGTGATACCATTCAATACAAGTGTGGAAGTAATGTTGTAGGACACAAGCATCCTTGGTACTGAGAACCATCCTCTCTATCTCCATGGCTATAACTTCTATGTTGTTGGCCAGGGTTTTGGAAACTTTGACCCTGAAAATGACCCTTCAAAGTTCAACCTGGTTGATTATGTTGAAAGAAACACTGTCGGGGTGCCCTCTAGTGGTTGGGTTGCAGTCCGTTTTCAAGCAGAAAATCCCGGTAACAATTGAAATCATACAAGTTTTATCTTCAAAACATAAGATGAGAATGCATTTGGTGATATTATATGTTAATGATGCAGGAGTTTGGCTGATGCACTGTCACTTTGATGTTCATCAGAGCTGGGGCTTAGGAATGGCATGGATAGTGTTGGATGGAGAATTCCCAAACCAGAAGCTGCCTCCTCCACCCTCTGATCTTCCCACGTGTTGAGTTTTTTTTTATCCCTTTGTTGGAGCTTCAACACACTTTAACCGGGTAAAGTAAGAGTTTCGAATAGAGAACCAGCAGCAACGTATTATACCCGGGTAAAATATAAAGGAAAAATGATCGAAGTTCAAGCTTTAAGCTTGCTGTTAAGAATAAAGAACAGAACTTAGAAGTTTTAGAAGGCAAAGAAAGATGAAGCATAAAAATTAAATGAAATCTGATAGCATTTCATTAGCATGAACAATGGCATAATGCCAATACATAAATCAAGCTTTTGCTTGTCAAAATCAACATGTGGTCAACTAACCTATACCAACTACCACTAATACATTGGAACTTACAAAACTAAACTTGTACATAAAGGAAAAAACTGGTTAACAGCTCATTCAAATTAGAAATACATCAGCCTTCTACCTAATATAGTTTAATATGAACCAAAAAGAGTTACATTGACTAAAATAACAAAATGAACAACAAAAATAGACTCCAGCACTTGGCGCGGCAGCTTCTGGTCTTAGCCTGCTCTGCATGGTTTGATGGTTGGTACATGAGCTGCATGGAAGGCCACATTCTAACACTCCTCCTTGGCTTCCATGCTGCTAACTCTAAGTTCTTTCCTTAACTTGATGAACCTTGAAGTACATAGGGCCTTTGTAAAAATATCAGCAACTTGGTCTTCTGAATTGCAATGAACCAGCTCTATCTCTCGAGCTTATTCTATCTCCCTTACCACATGCAACTTAATGCTGAAATGTTTTATTCTACCATGAAAGATAGGATTCTTTGCAATTGCAACAGCAGACTTGTTATCACAAAAAGATCCCTGTTGCTTCCTTTTGATATAGGTTTAGATCAGAAAGAATTTTTCTTAACCAAATGGCTTGATTGACTGCTCCTGTAGCAGCCACATACTCAGCTTCTGCTATGGATTGAGCCACTATTGATTGCTTCTTTAAACTCCAGCAAAACATTGCTGAACCAAGTGTAAATGCATAACCTGAAGTGCTTTTCATGTCATCCTTTGAACCGGCCCAATCACTGTTAGTGTAGCCGATCAGCTTCAGGTTTTCACCCCTGCTGAATTTCAATCCATAGCTCAGGGTGCCTTTGATGTACCTGAGCACTCTCTTTGCTGCTTGAAGGTGTTGTTTCTTGCAGCAATGCATAAACCTCGACAGCGTACTAACAACATACATGATGTCTGGTCTGGTTGCTGTCAAATACAACAAGCAACCAATAAGACTTCTATAATCAGCTTCACTAACCTGTTCATAGCCTTCTTGACTTGATAGTTTTACTCCAACAGCCATAGGTGTGCTTATTGGCTTGCAGTTTTCCATAGAGAATTTGTTTAGAATTTTTGCAGCAGATGTCTTCTTCCCCAAGAAGATTCCACTATGAGTTTGCTGTACCTCTATTCCAAGAAAGTAGATCATTTATCCCAGGTCAGACATTTCAAACATGTCTTTCATTTTGGCCTTAAAATCAGCCAGTATACTTTGGTCTCCTCCTGTCACCAAAAGATCATTAACATAAAGAGACACAATAAGCTGTGTTTCAGCTTGTTTCTTCTTGACATACAAAGTTGGCTCACTGATGCTTCTCTCAAATTCCAGACTTAACAAATAGCTGTCAATTCTAGTATACCAGGCTCTAGGAGCCTGTTTCAAGCCATATAATGCCTTCTTAAGCCTGTACACCATTTGTTCTTTGCCAGACACAATAAAGCCTTGAGGCTGATCAATGTAGATCTCCTCTTCAAGGAAGCCATTGAGAAATGTAGACTTTACATGGAGCTGGTGGATTTTCCACTGCTTCTGAGCTGCTAAGGTAATTAGCAATCTGATGGTGTCTAGCCTGGCTACTGGTGCAAATGTTTCCAAATAGTCCAGGCCATATTTCTGGCTGAATCCTTTGACTACAAGCCTAGCCTTCAATTTGTTCAAGCTCCTATCAGCATTTTGCTTGGCTCGATAGACCCATTTTACTCCAATAACCTTTCTATTGGTTGGTCTAGGAACCAATTCCCATGTCTTGTTCTTCTCAATCATGGCAATTTCATCAGCCATAGCTTGCTTCCAGCCTTGGTGTGTCTTAGCCTCTTCAAAGCTGCATGGTTCTTCTTGTGCAACATGAGCCCTTTCATAAACATCAGCCAAAGTTCTTGTACCCCTGACTTATTCATCATCAACATCCATCTCTGGATCATTTTGATCAGCTTCAAACTGATCTGTCACAAGTTCTTCAGGAATGGCTTCAGGTTCATTTCTTTCCCAGTTCCAACAAGCCTTCTCATCAAACACCACATCTCTGCTCACTTGGATTTTGTTGGTTAAAGGATCTAGGATCCTATAACCCTTTTTTACCATACTATACCCGGTTAAAATACAAGGAACAGCTCTTTTGGACAACTTGTCCCTCTTTACAGCTGGTACTTGGCTATAACATAGGCAACCAAAGACTTTCATATGAGCCAATAATGGCTTGAACCCGAACCAGGCTTCAAAAGGTGTCTTGTGAGCGAATGCTTTGGTTGGAAGCCTATTCTGAATGTAGACAACAGTGTTGTGATGACTTCAAATTTCACATTGTTTTAAAGTGATTTTTCTCAAACAATAAGCATCTGGCCATATCCATCAAACTGCTATTCTTCCTTTCACTAACCCCATTTTGCTGGGGTGTGTAAACATTGGTTAGCTGGTGTTTGATGCCTGCATCTTTGCATAAGGCTTGGAGCCTGTTTTTATTTCCACTTCAGCTTTAAACTTCATAAACACTTGAATAACCTCTGATTTATGCTTTAAAAAATAAATCCAGCAATATCTGGTACAGTCATCAATGAAGAGAATAAAGTACCTATTGCCATTTAGTGATTCAGTCCCATGGGGCCATAAATATCAGTGTGCACCAATTCCAGCTTGCTTGATGCTCTCCAGGTGCTGTTTGTAGGAAATGGAAGCCTGGCTTGCTTTTCCATCTGACAAACCTCACAAACATCTTTAATCTGAACTATCTTGGTGAAGTTTTCAACGATTTCCTTGCTGACCATCCGAGTCATAGATTTGAAGTTGGCATGACCAAGTCTTTGATGCCAAAGCTTGGTGTCATCAGTTGAAGCAACATGAGCTGAGTGTGAGTCACTTGACCAGTTGACTTCAAAGCATTTGTCACTCATGGTGACTGTCATGAGACTTGATCCATTTGGATCGGTGATTTGGCACTCCTGGCCCTTGAACACAACTGAATACCCCTTTCCTAGCAGTTGAGAAATACTAAGTAGGTTCCTGTCAATCTCAGGTACCAGCAGCACATTTTTTATGATTTTGTCACCTGTGGCAGTGCATATTTGCACATCTCCCTTGCCTTCAGCCTTGATTAACTGACCATTCCCAATTTTTACCTTGGTTTTGCAGGATCTATCCAAGGTTTTAAAAATTGTTTCATCTGGTGACATGTGGTTGGTGCAGCCACTGTCCAGCAACTAGCCTTTTGTACCTTTCTTCTGGCCAGCTGAGCATGAAATAGCAAAGACCTGCTCTTCATGGTCACTACTGTCTTCAGCCACCCGAGCTTCTTCATTCTTGTGTTGAGGTTGGTTTTGGCCAGGTCTGCCTTTTTCTTTGCAGACTCTATCAACATGGCCCTTCTTCTTGCAGTGTTGGCACACAGCATCTGTCCTGAACCAGTATCTGGTCTCTGGATGACCAGGTCTTTTACAAAATCTGCAGAGTCGGTCTCCTCCTCTTGCAGCATCAGGCTTAGGCCTGTTTTTCCAGTTTTTCTTGCCTTTGTAGGCTGAGGTGCTCGAGGCTACTTTGGCCTGAGCTTGAAAAGCACCCTCCTGGTGCTCCTCCATTCTACTGGCTCTCCTTTGTTCCTGAGTATAGAGGGCATTAATAAGCTCAGTTAGGGAGATAGTTGCCAGGTCTCTTGAATCCTCTAGGGATGAGATTTTAGCCTCATATCTTTCAGGCAATGTTGAGAGCACCTTCTCCACAATCCTTGCCTCATCAAATTGCTCACCAAGGAGCCTTATGCTGTTAACTATAGCCATGATTCTGTCAAAATACTTCTTGTCAGTTTCTTCCTTCTTCATCTTCAAGTTCTCGAACTCCCTTCTCAGGTTCAACAACTGCTGCTGCCTTGTCCTCTCAGTACCTTGGAACTCCTCATTGAGCTTGTCCCAGGCCTGCTTGAGTGTTTCATAGGCCATGATCCTAGTGAAGATAACATCAGAAACACAGTACTGAATGCATGACATGGCCTTGTGCCTTTTAG
This sequence comes from Gossypium anomalum, assembly GCA_025698475.1. Classification (NCBI taxonomy): domain Eukaryota; kingdom Viridiplantae; phylum Streptophyta; class Magnoliopsida; order Malvales; family Malvaceae; genus Gossypium; species Gossypium anomalum. Next base: position 64,292,489 of record CM046957.1, read on the forward strand.
TCCTCTCATCCGCATGCTGTCTAATTTCAGCCACTGTGGGGTTAGCTCTGAGTGGAGCTGGCTCAGCATCTGTGTTGACAACCTCCCACAGATCGAAGGCCTGCAGGTAAGTCCTCATCTTAACCTGCCATATGTGGAACCCTTCACCATTAAAGACTGGTGGTGCAGCTGGTGAGAAGCCTGATGAAGCCATCGTTTTTAAAGTTTGCTAGAACAGGTCCCTTAAGAATGCAGCTCTAGATACCAATTGTTGGAGCTTCAACACACTTTAACCGGGTAAAGTAAGAGTTTTGAACAGAGAACCAGCAGCAACGTATTATACCCGGGTAAAATATGAAGGAAAAATGCTCGAAGTTCAAGCTTTAAGCTTACTGTTAAGAATAAAGAACAGAACTTAGAAGTTTTAGAAGGCAAAGAAAGATGGAGCATAAAAATTGAATGAAATCTGATAGTATTTCATTAACATGAACAATGGCATAATGCTAATACATAAATCAAGCTTTTGCTTGTCAAAATCAACATGTGGTCAACTAATCTATACCAACTACCACTAATACATTAAAACTTACAGAACTAAACTTGTACATAAAGGAAAAAACCGGTTAATAGCTCATTCAAATTAGAAATACATCAACCTTCTACCTAATATAGTTCAATATGAACCAAAAAGAGTTACATTGACTAAAATGACAAAATGAACAACAAAAACAGACTCCAGCACTTGGCTCGGCAGCTTCTGGTCTTGGTCTGCTCTGCATGGTCTGATGCTTGGTGCATGAGCTGCATGGAGGGCCGCATTCTAACACCCGTTTTGGGACTTGAAGCATTAAGCTTTACATGCGTCCATAATTAACCATAGTTTTTGGTTCCCTTTTAAATCCTTGTTGGGAGAGTTTTGTTGTTAACTTATGTAATGGTTTTGCTGTGTGTTATTTTGCCTAAGCCAACCTTGGCATTGAACAAATGAGTGCTTTATTTTTATTTTTATTTAAATGTGCCTAACAAAAATGGTGGAGCTGTTTTTGAACTTGTACGAACCCAGAGTTTCATTGCAATTGCTGGGGATATAATAATTCCAAATATCATCAAATCCCTCTCTTTTAAGCTAAACAATCCTACTTTAAGCGTTGAAAAGGGGCATACATCGGATCTCTGGTATATATTTATACAAAAGAAAGCAATAAACATAGTACATCATTACATCCCCTAATGTAAATGTAACTCATATTCAGTGCTTTTATAAAGGAGATAACAGAGAATACTAGTGGGAAATTGCGAGTAGATCTTGTGATTGCTTGTCATAGCGGAAACCATTTCTCTTAGAATCATCTGCAGACCAAACATATATGCCATGGAGTTTGTTCTCACTCTTCAGCCTACTGCAGGCAGTGAAGAATCCGTTTTCCGGTGTCAAGCCACCGCTCCCGTCGCTTATAAAGCTGGCTAAAATCTTACCACCGTTATAGTTAGAGCTTTGGGTGTTGAAGTAATTCATAAACTGAGAGACTGTTGTTCCTTGATCATAGGCGTAGAACTGGAAATTGACATAGTCAATGAGGTCACCATAGCTTTTCCACAAAGCCTTGTAATGGCTTTGAACATCATCATCATCAAATGGAGCTATTGAAGCAAAAGTGATCACTCCATTATTCTTGAGGGTTTTTATAAGTTTCCCAATGCACTCAGAAAAAGTGTCAGGGTCAGAATTGAAGTGCTCATAATCAATATCAATCCCATCCAAGTGGTACTCTTGGATGATATTTGTGAGTGAAGAAACTGCATTGGAAACCCAAGAATCTACAGAGGAAGGGTCGAAGTAAGCATAGCCATCTCCCACACTGTCCCCTCCTAAGCTCAAAGCTACTTTAACATTTGAATGGGTACTCTTGATGGAAGAAACCTGGGAAGGACTGAGGTTATCAGAGTCCCAAAAGACATTGAACTTCCCATTTGTTGGAGAAGGAGAGCCTGTGGTACTGTCATAGTCTATGGCAAATGAGAGAATGAAGTGAATTCAACATTTGAATTAATGGGAACATCACTGAATTTAACGTTGTTGAATTCAGCTCCTATGTATTCCCGGAAAAGGTCCGAGTTCGCAGGAGCTGCTTGGATTGACATATGGCAAGGGAAGAAAACTTGGAAAATGAAAAGGGAAATGAGAAGCTTAGAAAACTCCATTGCTGCTGTGATGTAGGCTTTGAGTTGAAGAATAACTCTCGTAAAAAGGTTGATATATAGGCATTAGAATGCAGAATACAAAGGTTTGAGGACATGGGAGGATTATTTATAAATAAGTGTTTGTTTGCCGTTGCTGCAACTATGGATTTGGAATCATTAATCACCACAAATAGGCTACTATTTTGGCCCTGGAGATTAATCCCAAAAACCAGGAATATAAATAAAGCTGCTTGCAGGGGTGTGATATTATTTTATGATATTATTTGTCTTGTTGCAGGGGTATGATAGCTAATTAAGCCAAAAACAGTGACTTACCTGGCCTGACAAGGCATGTGAGAGCAGTTTTTGACCTTTGAATATATGTTTTATGTCATATTTCAACAATCTATTGCTCTTAGTCTTGGATACGATAAGAAAATATCATTGTATTCAATTCACAGTCATATAATTGGTTGACATTTTTGTGTGTGTTTTTATCCTATGCAAGTTCAAAATAATAATACCATGCAATGGACTTATTAAAAGATGCATTATAAATTGTTTATTCTCCACTTTGTTTTCAGATTCTTAGAAATTAAAAAAAAAGAAATTAATGCACCAAAATTTTCGATGTCAAATTTCACGAAATTTTGGTAAAATAACACGAGGTATATCGGAAATTAATTTTTATAAAGCAAATTTAATATAAAAAAATTATTTTCAGAGTTAAAAATTATTCTTGGAAGTTAGAAATTATCAAGTGCTATTTTGGCTTGGAGTGAATGAGAAATTTCACAATTTAAAGCTTGAGAACTTAATTGAACAATGGACAAATCAAGAGGATCTTATATAGATATTACACCAAAAATGTTAAATACGCAAAAACCTCAGGAGTTATCGTGAGTGAGTCGGTGATTGGTTCTTCCAAAAAAAAAAAAAAAAAAAATTCTCAGCTAAGAGTTTCTTTGATTTTCGGGTGCTGATCCAAGGGTTCAATAAGGTAAATTGATCTCCAGTTTTTCTCTTTGAATTTCTTTTCAAGATTCAAGCATCATTCGATTGGAAAGCTTGAACCCCTTAATATGGCCATTGGTTGTCGATTTCATATTCTTTTAAACACTTTCTGATCAGCTCTTCAATTCCATTCTTTAGTATTGTTTGTTTGTCTCTATTGTAGCTTTGATGTTCGTTATATTGTCATACTCTTAGTTTTGATTTTTGACAACCATTGCACTGCATGTTCACTCCATCCATAATCGATTATGTTCCTTAATTGTTACTTCAATTACCGCTCAAATGACCTCAAAATTTCCCACGCCATTCATCAATTATTTGCTTCATCAGCTAGCTGCTGTTTGCTTTCAAGAAAACACTAAAATTTGTCACGTTTTCTCTGTTTTTGCTGCTGCTATTAGTGATTAATAACCAGCTGTTCCGCAGTCCATTACTTTGCTATTGTTGCTGGTTTTAATGCAATTCTTTTTGCTACTTTATTTCCCTCATTTGCACCGATTGTTCCCATTTAAATTGCTCCTGTATGCTTACCGTTTACCACCAAAATAGCTGCTCGATTATGGTTGTTTTGCACCAGATAATCACCGTATTTTCTTCCCTTCAATGCACCGATTATTTCATCTAACTGCAGCTCATATCAATCAACTTAATTTTGTTTTCTTTTGCTGACTTTATTGACTCGTATAAGCTACTGTTGCTGCGGATTGTTGCCCATTTCTTCTTCAATTTGCTTGCTGATTTATCGTGTAATTGGTGCTAAATACCATTAAAATTTAGCTGCTAACGTCTAAAAAAGGGTAAACTATACAAACGGTGACCCAACTTTGCTCGCGTTCCTGTTTTGGTCACCCAATTTTAAAAATTTTCCATTTAGATACTAACATTTGGATTTGTTTTTGTTTTGATCACTGCCGTTAAATTAATAATGGAAAGCCATTTTTCTAACGGGTATAATAACACATTTAGTCCTCAATATTTACATATTCTATCAATTTGATCTTAATTCTAAATAATTCAATAAATTTAACAATTCACATTTATAAATTCTATCAATTTGATCCTCAAACTTCCTAACCAAAGCTTTCAACTTTTAAAATAGAGGCATTCCACGTCTATGAATTGATTTATGGTTGAAATTATCCAATTTGGTACACAACCCTTACAACGATTTGGATCTAGAATATGACAATGCGATGGTAGTTGAATTGATTCTGACTGGAGGGACTTCTGTTAATAGAATGACAGAGCTGCGACTAATTGATTAGATCCTAAAACGCAAGTGGAGTGTGCGAATTCGACATATTCCTAGAAACCACAAGAAAGTTACTGACCACATGGCTAAACTAGTTGATCGTAACCTTAATAGTTTACAGAGATTTGAAGAACCCCCAGACTCAGCTCTGACGTTGCTACATGGAGACTTGGATGCATTATCCCTTTTGCTACTTAGGAATTTCTCTGAATTGTAATCGCCATTAATTGACTGTCATTTGTACTAAAAAAAAGAACACCATTAAAAATAATAGAAAATAAAAATATTAAAAATATAATATATATATAATTAAATTATATAAATAATTTAATATTTGTAAAAGATAATTTTCACTTTAACTAGTATAATTTTAGTTTTTAATTAATTTGATAAATGATTTGACACTAAATCATGTTATTAGTGATACATATTGCTTATTGTGGACTTAAAAGTTAAAAACAAATAATAAAAAATAAATAGAACACATAATAATATCTTAATCAGTTTATAAAATTAAAAAAATATTATCAATGTAACAAAAGGAAATTTAATTAATTCTTTCACATTTTTTTATGGTTCATAATTTTTTCTTATATAATTATTGATTCAACAATTGGATTTTTCAAAGTCATATTTTTGAACTCTGGATTTAATTTTCAATTTCAGTGAGCAACTTCGAAGACTATTTTTATGTATCTTGAAGGACATATAATATTGTTAACAACAAGAGTAAATTTAAAGTGTTCATTTTAAAGGTTTTTCTATTTTTTTTAGCCAAAATTTTATCAATCAAAGAGTTATAAATTATTATATTTAGAAGAAAACTAATAAAAAAAAATTAAAGTTTCAAGATCAACTCATTGGTATCAAGAATTGGCTCGGAAAATTGCTCATTTGTTGAGAGAATTTTTTTTTCTTTTTTAGGTTTTACAAATTTATAGATGTGGAATGCCTTTGTTTTAAAAGTTAAAAGCTTTGGTTAGGAAGTTTGAGGATCAAATTGATAGAATTTGTAAATGTGAAGGGTTAAATTTATTGAATTATTTAGAATTAGGATAAAATTGATAGAATATGTAAGTATTGAGGACTAAATGTGTTATTATACCAGTTAGAAAAAGATTTCGCATTATCAATTTAACAGTGGACGACCAAAATAGCAATGGATTCAATCATTAGTGTCTAAATTGAAAATTTCTAAAGTTGGTTGACTAAAACAGAAACACGAGTATAGTTGGGTGACCACTTGTAGAATTTACCCTTAAAAAAAATCAGCTGTTTTCCCGTCCTTCAATATGCTATTTGTTGCAAGAATTTAATTTGGATTTTTGCTTCTTTCTTTTCCTCTCCATTGATCTGATTGTTTCTATTTAATTTTGAGCAACTTGCATGACCGATTGTGCATCAATTTGCTGCAATTTTATTTACTGATTGTCGTGGTTCTTACCGCTTCCCCTATAACCTGCCATTTGCCTCATAGATTAGTTGTCAACCGAGTGAAAATTTTTGCTACTATTATTCGTTCTAAGTATTATACCCTCCTTGCCTTCAATTGCTTTTGTTTTTGCTGCCAATCAAATTTTGAAACCCTCAAACTCTCATTCGGTGGACACCAAATTGTGGAAAACTATTTGGAAGATGGAAGTCCCGAGCAAGTTAGAAAGTTTTCTGCCGGACGTTATGCTCTAATGCTGTTCCATCGAGGCTCAATCTTTGGAAGAGGAATTGTTCTCCAACGTCTTTATGTTTGCTGTGCGGGATGGAGGAGTATACTGAACACATCTTTTTTGGATGTAGCTGGGTAAGGGGTATTTGGTTTGAATGTTGTTTTGGTTTTCGAACTTATAAAGAGTATATACATTCATTTGATGCATGGTTTACTGCTGGTTTATTTGGAAAATGAGGTGTGAGGTCATTCTTGATGGTAAGTAGGTAGCTATGAATGCGGATGCTCCTTCGTTCTATGGGTTCTAGCGAGCTGATGTATGTTTTCCGTGAAGGGAACAAACGTGTGGGCGCTCTGTCGCGTTTGAGAAACTCTCTCTCTTTTCTAAATAAAACTTCGTCTATTAGTTTACTTTATATGTGTGTTTTAATCCACCTAGTTGTTTAAATCGTTTACTTTGGACTATGCCTATGGACTTTTTGTATATCAGACTTTAATTTAGTAGTTTAATAAAAATTGATCTATTTTCTACAGACACACACAAAAAAAAAACTAATCTATTAAGAATAATAGTGTGAAAAAAGTTATTGGTAAATATTTGGTAATTTAATTCCATTTTGAAATTTAAATTTTCTTTTTTGTTTAAAATTAGTTAATAAAAATAAATAATTAACCATATTGAATTTTTTAATAAATATTTATGTTGAGACAAATTTTTGAAGTGGCTATTATGTACTTCTGGAAGTGTCCACTTTCATTATCAGTGTGACGGAGAGCAACTTGCCATATTTGAAAGTTGGCAATATATTGGAAAAGATTTTTGGGTTATGCTGATATTGTGGAATTAATCAAGTCTATCAATAAATATCAATTCACTTAGAGAAATATATCTTAAAGATTGGATGGAATTGAATATAAAAATTTTATTAGATCAAAGATGTTAGACTAAGACAAACCTTGAAAACTTATATTCCAACAATCCATTTTACTTTGGTTGTTATTATCATATTACTTTTACAACAATAAAAATCATAAAAAAAAAAAAAACTAGGAGTTAATCTTGCATCCCATAATCACTTACTACCAAGAAATAAGCTTCAGCTTGCTTCGCAAGAAAATCACTCATAGAGTTCCGCCATTAATCAATTTTGATAAGTGTTACTTTCTTGCAACGGTTAATACAATGGTGAATGATTTTTCTACATCGCCCAAGGCTTGTAGTTGATGTTAGAGCTCCACTTTATCATAACACCCGAGTCCGACTCAATTATAAATTAAAGCTACAATGGTAACCTGCGGTGTTAAAGTGATAAGTCAGGTGGTTAGTTTGTTAGGTTTGTTAAGAGTTGTTAAGCAGAAGTTAGACCTTAGTTTCTTCTATATATAAGCTGTGTATACTGTATTAGAAGAGCGGTTATATAATAAATCGTTTACCTGTGATAGTTTTTCCATTTCTCTCTTTGCTTATCTACTTTCTCTTTGATATTCTAGCATGGTATCAGTCGCTCGGTGATTCTCGGGCATGGTTGTCATGCACTCCGCTGATTCTGACTCTGTGGAGCCTGGAGGCTCTGTTTTCTCCGATGATCGGGTTGTTGCTTCGTTTCCTTGCCATGACGTTGTTGTTTGTGCAGTGGCAACAGCAGGTTCGTTTTATTCTTGCTGGTTACGATTTGCTTGGCTTTCTTGATGGTTCTTTGACTACTCCGTCGAGGTTCGTTCAAGCTCCCGATGGATCTCTAGTTTCAAATCTGGCTGCCTCGGTTTTTACACAACAAGATAATCTTCTAACTTCTTGGCTGCTTTCTACTATTCATCCGTCGTTTTTGTCCTCCTTCACGGACGTTCGAAATGCGAGTGATGTGTGGATCTTGGCCACTAGCTTGTTTGCGGCTGACACGAGCACTAAGCAATCTCACATCCGGCATGAGCTCCATTCGCTCAAGAAAGGTAGCTTATCTATTCGATCTTACGTTGATAAGATTAAAGGGTTATGTGCTCTTCTTGCAGCATCTGGTTCTCTGATTTCGGAGGATGAACGATCGGCAGTTTTGCTTGCGGGTCTTCCTTCCGAGTTTGAGGAAGTTGTTTCATCGGCCTCGCTTTCTTCGACTCCGGTGCCTTTTCAACGGCTTGTTGATGCCTTGCTTGAGTGTGAGACTCGCCTGAGTCGATCGGTTCAAGAGGTGGTGGCTGCTGCGCACTATGTTGAAGGATCTCCGTCGCTTGTAGATGATGGCTCTTCTCGTGATGGTCGCTCGTCGATTCGTGGCCGTGGTCGTGGTTTTCGTCCTCGGTTTCAGTGTCAAATTTGTAATCGGTTTGGGCATCTTGCTCAACGTTGCTATTATCGGTATCATCGGGAGGAGCAGTCACCGGTGGTAATGTCACAAGGAGGAACGGTTTTTGGTATGTTTTCTGGCTATGACCATATTTATAATGTTGGTCAAACTGCTGGTCAAGTTTTTAATGCTGGTCAAACTATTGGTCCAAATTGTAATGCTGGCCAAAATACTGGTCAAAATTATCATGCTAGTCAAAATTGGTCTCTGCCAATTGTTGATAAATCGTCTTTGGGGATGGATATTGTGGCTCCACGTGGGCCGCATACTAGGCCACATGTTGGTATGTCTTATACGCATGGTGTTGGCCAGTTTGGGTCTCATTCTATGGGCCCGTATGTTGGTGAAGGAACCAAGGGCGTGAATGTTCCCATGCGTGGGCCGGCTAGTGTCGATCCTAATTTTGGGCCTCATAGTTTTGCCAGGCCTCGTTTGGATGCTGGACAGTACTCTTTCAGGCCCAATGCTAATCATGTACACTTTGTTCCGCATGAGTCACCCACCGTGCCTGAAGTTCCGTGGAGGATAAAACCACGTGCTCGTGTGTTTGATGGTGACTCGTCTCTGTATGATTCATCCCAATTTGTTGGTATCCCCCCCGAGTCTCTGATTTGTGTGCCTCTAATTATTCTGATGCTGCTGCCTCTGGCTCAAATTTTAACAACACTGATTCGTATGTGCCTTTACCGGTTGGGAGCACCTCGTGGTGTCTAGATTTTGGAGCGACTCACCATGTGTGTCAAAATGCTTCCAATCTTCATACCTCCAATCCGTATTCAGGTAAATCGTCTCTTCTAATGGGTAATGGCACTTCTACTAACATTTCATTTATTGGAAATACTGCTATACCTACACAAAAGAAAATGCTTCATTTGTCGAATGTGTTATGTGTCCCAAGCATTCGGAGAAATCTACTATCTGTCTCTAAGTTTGCGACTGAGAATAATGTTTTCTTTAAGTTTCATCCATCTTACTGTGTGGTTAAGGATATCCAGACACAGGAGATCTTGCTGCGGGGCCAAGTTCGTGATGGACTTTATCAGTTTTCCGCCGAGTCGGTCAATCTCCGTCCGTCTGCCTACAATGCAGCGGTTCAGGCTTGCTCCACGGTGATGATGTTTTTACTCTATGGCATCGAAGGCTTGGTCATTCGTCTTCTACTATTGTAAAGACTGTTCTTGATCAGTGTCAGATTGTTTTTAATAAAAAGTGTCTTGATCATGTTTGTGTAGCGTGTCAAAAAGGCAAATCCCATAAGTTGCCCTTTTCACAATCTCATACTGAGTAGACTGAATTGTTTGAATTAGTTGTTTCTGATTTGTGGGGCCCCGCATCTGTTGCGTGTAACGGTAACTGGTATTATGTCTCATTTATTAACATGAGCAGTAGGTATACCTGGGTTTATTTGTTAAAACGTAAATCACAAGCCGTGGATTGTTTTCTACAGTTTCAGAAAATGGTACATACTCAGTTTGGGAAGTCTATCAAGAAATTTTAGAGTGATTGGGGAGGAGAGTTTCGTGCCTTTGCTTCTGTTCTGACAAGTCATGGGATTCTTCATCGAATTACCTGTCCTCACACCTCGGAACAAAATGGTGTTGCTGAGCGTAAACATCGGCACATTGTGGAGACTGGTCTCACGCTTTTGGCTCAAGCTAATTTACCTATGGCTTATTGAGGGTATGCTTTTTGTAGTGCGATTCATCTTATTAATCGTCTTCCTACTCCGATTTTGAAGGGTACCTCTCTGTATCAGCGTCTGTTCGGTCATACCCCAACCTATGATCATCTTCGGGTATTTGGCTGTTGTTGTTTTTCGCATCTACAACCTTTTGTTTATCATAAGCTCGATTTTCGATCACAGCCCTCTACGTTTCTTGGGTATAGTCCGCAACATAAGGGGTATTTTTGTTTAACACCAGATGGTAAGTTCATTATCTCTAGACATGTTGTTTTTGATGAGTCTAGGTTTTTATTCCCTGGCGCTCCAACTTCCGATGCTCTCGTTTCTCCGTATACTGCTACCTATGTTCCTGTTATACGTTCTTTTTCTCCTCCGGAGCCTTGTAGAGTCCCTGACACTGGGATTTCTTCCCCTAGTCAGCCTCGTATGATGTCTCCCTCTGCTCCATGGGCTACTCCATATGCTACTCAATCGGTTCTTCCAGGCAGTCCAGTGTCTGCATCAAGGACCAGTACACCCCTTGCTAGTTCTTCTCTTCGAAGTGTGCCCTCTTCACCTATACCAGTTTCTGTTCTTGCTGTTCCAACTACTAATACGCATGCTATGGTTACTCGTTCTAAGGCTGGAGTGTTTAAACCGAATGCGTTGACTGTGGACAAAGTTGAGACTGAGCCTGTTTCTGTTGAGGAGGCTCTTGCTCATCCCGACTGGCGCCTGGCGGTACAAGCTGAATATGATGCTTTAATTTCTAACTCTATATGGGAACTTCACCCTCTTCCTCCTGGACGTAAAGTAATTGGCTGTAAGTGGTTGTTTAAGGTAAAGACTAATCCTGATGGGATAGTTGCTCGACGGAAGGCCCGTTTAGTAGCCAAGGGTTGTTCGCAAGTTCCTGGTTGTGACTTCAAGGAAACGTTTAGTCCAGTTGTGAAACCGACCACGATCCAAATCATTCTGTCTATTGCTGTGACGAAAGGGTGGCCTCTACGACAAGTTGATGTCAATAATGCCTTCTTGAATGGTGATCTCACTGATGAAGTTTATATGTAGCAACCCCCTGGGTTTGTCAAGTCTGGGACGGCTGGAGAAAGGCTTGTGTGTCGCCTCACTAAGGCTTTGTATGGTCTCCGGCAAGCTCCGCGTGCCTGGTTCAACAAGTTAAAACAGTTTCTTGTGTCTGCTGGGTTTGTTCTTTCTAAATCGGATGCTTCTTTGTTTGTCCGCTCCTCCTCCGAGTTTACGTTGTATGTGCTTGTTTATGTCGATGATATTGTTATCACTGGCAGTTCATCTGACGCAATTAATTGTTTTGTTCAGCAGTTGCATAATGAGTTTGCTCTAAAGGATATGGGTGAGCTTTATTATTTTTTGGGCGTTGAAGTTAGTCAGTCCTCCTCTGGCAATCTCCACTTATCTCAGCAAAAATACATTCGAGAGCTTCTTGCTCGGAGTTTTATGTCTCACGCCAAGAGCGTTCATACGCCAATGGTAAGTTCTTCTATGTTCTCTAAAAGTGAGGGTGAACCGTTGACTGATCCGACTGAGTATCGCAGTCTTGCGGGGGCACTTCAGTATATTGTTCTAACTCGACCTGACATCGCGTATGCTGTTAATCGGGTATGTCAATTCATGCATACACCTACGACTGCTCATATGGTGGCGTTAAAAAGGATTTTGCGATATCTCCGTGGTACTCTTTCTCATGGGCTAGTTTTTCGTCAATCTGATCGTCTCTCTTTAGTTGGTTATGCTGATGTGAATTGGGGTCTTGATTTTGATGATCGAAGATCTACTACAGGCTACTGTGTCTATTTTGGTCATACTCCTGTCTCGTGGTGTTCTAAGAAGCAGACGGTTGTTTCTCGTTCGACGGCTGAAGCTGAGTATCGCAGTCTTGCGGCAGTCAGTAGCGATATTACTTGGCTCACCTCACTCTTGTCGAACTACATGTCAAGTCCGTTGATTTACCGACAATATGGTGTGATAATTCTAGTGCTGTGGCTGTTGCGGCTAATCCGGTTCTGCATTCCAAGTTCAAACATGTTGAACTTGACTTGTTTTTTGTTCGTGAAAAGGTGGCTAGTGGAGACTTGATTGTTGGAGAAGTTCCGGCCTGTGACCAAGTGGCGGATATACTTACAAAGCCGTTATCAGTGTCTCTGTTTAGTCGTTTCCGTAGTCTTCTTCGGGTGCTACCACTTGAGGAAGCTAGATGAATGTTAAAGTGATAAGTCAGGTGGTTAGTTTGTTAGGTTTGTTAAGAGTTGTTAAGCAGAAGTTAGACCTTAGTTTCTTCTATATATAAGCTGTGTATACTGTATTAGAAGAGCGGTTATATAATAAATCGTTTACCTGTGATAGTTTTTCCATTTCTCTCTTTGCATATCTACTGTCTCTTTGATATTCTAGCATGCGACAATAAAAGTTTCAAGTGCAGAAAGACAACAAACAACCATATATTATGGGAAAAAATTATATAAGCTACATGCACTAATTCAACATCTTAAGCAATCACTTATTTATAATGGTGAATAAAGAGTTTAAGATATTTAACGTGTTTGACCATAAAAAAGAGAAAAAGATGTTTAATACAAATTTTTCAAAACTATTTTATTAACAATTAATTGTGAAACTTTTTTATATCTTTGATTATTGATTTAAATAAGAATATATATAAGATTGGGAAAACATTTTATAAATTTGGGTTTCAACTTTTAATAATAAAAAGAAGGGAACGAGCAATCTTAAAGTTGGATAAAAATGTTTGCGGGAATAATTCAAGGAAATTATACTAGTGCAATTTAAAATTAGGGGTAAACTACTAAAATAATCACTTTTGTTTGCCTCAGGGTACATTTTAGTTATTTATGTTTGAAATGTTATGTTTTAGTTATGTTATCGTGTTGTAACATTTTAGTCACTGATATATTAATTGCCGTTAACAATGTAACGGTAAGCTGGCGTGGCATGTTAAATCATCATTTCAAATAAAAGTTTTAAGTTAAATTCTACAATTGGTCCCTATATTTTTTCATTTGAGCAATTTATTTTTTCTTTTATGTTCTTTTAACTTTTCTTTTTCTTTTTCTTTTCCATTCTCTTCTGCTTTTCCCTCTATTTTCCCCATTCTTTATTTCTTTTAATGTAGTTTTTCTATATTTTCCATTTCTTAAAACTAGTCCACAAGCTTGCCTCACTCAAAAAAATTAAATTGTTTAAAAAAATAAAAGTATAGGGACTAGTTTTAACAAATGGAAAACATAAAAAAAAACTACGTTAAAAGAAATGAAAAATGGAGAAAACCCGAGGGAGAAGAAGAGAATAGAAAATAAAGAAAAAAAAAGGAAAGTTAAAAAACATAAAAAAAAATTAAATTACTCAAAAAGAAAAAAATATGAGGACCAATTTTATAAATTAACCTAATTTTTTTTTTTTGGAAATGATGATTTAACGTGCCACATCAACTTACCGTTACACCATTAATAACAATTAACGGCTCAATGATTAAAAATGTTACAACACGATAACGAAAGTGACTAAAACGTAATATTTCAAACATAAGTGACTAAAATATAACCTGAGTTAAACCAAAGTGATTATTTTAGTAGTTTACCCTTAAAATTAACGAAATAATGATAATTTAATATGATAAATTAAAAAATGTTATTAGAGTAAAGGTATTATATTATGAGAATAAAATTAACAAATTGTTCTGCACAATAAAGAAATAATATGTTTTAAAGAAAGTTTCCCTAAAATCTATTGTCATAATAATTTATAAAATTTTAATTTCGAATCCAACCGAATTTTTATATAAAAATATTCACATTGGACACATAATTGAATAAATTTGTGATACTCTAAATTTATTTTATATATATACTTATATCTAATACACATCTAAATTAATGTAAAAATTAAAAAGTTGCAACTCCATGCCAAAGTCTAAATGGTAAACTAATTTTTCACAAAAGCCTTTTGGAAGTAGACACTTGCTAAGTCTAGTTTATCCCTTAGCTTGATCTTTTGACTGATTTAGTTTGGTTATTAATAGTATTAAGAAGTAGCTAAGCACATAAACCCTAATCATGCGTAGAGTTGCTTAAAAGGAAGGTGGGTCAACAGTCGTCTTCTCTTGGCTTTGCGACTCACCCATGGCTTCTATTTGGTTGGGGAGAGCTGTTGTCACCAACCAAATTTGCATGTCCCAGTGAGCTTTCCATGGAAATAATCATCACCATCAATGCCAGTCTTAATTCAATTGGTTGACTGACAAGCTGTGGGAAGATGGTAAACTTTTTCATCAGATATAGTTTAGCACTATATATTATATCGAATATCTTTTTAATTAATCAAAATTTGTACTTGTTAAATTTGAATTAATCATAGAGTTAAAAAAATCCAAATTTATAATTATTCAAATTTAAAATTATCTAAACTCTAAAGTCGAATTTGGATGACAAAGTTCGAAATAACATGACTTTAATTTTAAAAAAGAATAATAAAATCTAAAATGACACAAATCCAAAATTAGAAATTCCTTAAATGGTTGAAACCTAAAATGGTTTGTATCCAAAATAAGCAACCCAAATCCAAATTAATTTCATCATGAAAATTTGAAAAATTATATGTATTAAATTTATCTCGATTCAAAATTAACTTAACCCATCCAATTGACAAATATATATATATATATATATATATATATAAATAAATAAATTAGATAAAAGAGTTAGATTAAAAAAACACCAAATACCATTAATTAATATGGAAGGATTCAAGACATATACAGTTTCTCAATTCCAGTTAGGAAACTAAAAAAAAAGGTTCGCTAACAATTCATCAAATAATAATCCTAGGATAGTTTGGATCGAGGACATCAATAGAAATGTACAGTGGTTGGGATGTTTATTTCACTGTTTACTTCAATGGAAATAAAGCATTTGAAACCACATAATAATCTTAGAATACATCTTTCAAAGGCACCATTAATCTTAACAAAGAATTTCCTTTTATTATCACCAACCAAATAGGATTGTCTCCTGTTGTTTCAATTGGTTTTCCTTGTAATCATGTAAATATATGCTGGTTTTTTTGACAAAGGGTTCTCGTGGAATTGTTACTCATCATAGATAATCTGTATTAAGTTTGGGGATGGTGAAATTTTGTGTATAAAGATAAAGTTGACAGGCATAACAAGGACAAAACGTTTATTCACAGACTTTAATGACACTCCACAGTGAACACTTGGGGCCATAGCTTAGAAATTCCCTCCTTTCTCAGACCTGTAACATCTTATTACCTAATCAACCAAACATGGACTTAAAGATAGTTCAATCTTGCCTCTATATAAACATGCGTATCTCCACAGGTATTTTTCATGAATCGCCCCAAATTAAGAGTCAAAACTTCAAAGACTTCACCTATATTTTCTTTCCAGCTTAAAAC
Organism: Gossypium anomalum; assembly: GCA_025698475.1. Lineage (NCBI taxonomy): Eukaryota > Viridiplantae > Streptophyta > Magnoliopsida > Malvales > Malvaceae > Gossypium > Gossypium anomalum. Next base: position 64,308,052 of record CM046957.1, read on the forward strand.
ATGGGTACTTCACCAGAAATTATCATGATACTCTTTGTTGCTGTTGGCTGTTTCATGGCCTATCCTGAGGCTGTCACTTCAAAACACACAGGCATTACCAGGCACTATACCTTCAATGTATGTATATTGCATTGTTTACTTTGGGTAACTTGAGGTGAAAGTAATTGATATAATCCTCAAGAACTTATCCAATTTTCCCTTCGCAGATAAAGCTGAAAAACATCACTCGCTTGTGCCACACTAAGAGCCTTGTCACAGTTAATGGGAAGTTCCCTGGACCTCGTGTTATTATCAGAGAAGGCGACCGCTTAGTCGTTAAAGTAGTTAACCATGTTCCAAACAATATCAGCATTCACTGGTATATATAAGTTGTTTACGTTTCTAAGGCTAAGCTCTTTTGGAATATGGTAAATTAATGTTGTTTACAGGCATGGAGTTCGACAGCTTCGGAGCGGATGGGCGGACGGGCCATCATACATCACGCAATGTCCCATTCAAATTGGCCACTCTTATGTGTACAACTTCACCATTACCGGCCAAAGAGGAACTCTCTTCTGGCATGCTCACATTTCATGGCTTAGAGCAACTGTGTACGGACCTCTTATCATCCTCCCAAGGCGAAACGAATCTTACCCTTTTGTGAAGCCCTACAAAGAAGTCTCGATCTTGTTCGGTAATGTTACGGAATCACCTATATCTTCTTCATGCAATGCAGCAAATATATGATGTCCTTTGATGGCAATTTAACTCAATCATTGTTAACTACAGGAGAGTGGTTTAATGCTGATCCTGAGGCAGTAATCAATCAGTCTCTTCAGACAGGAGGTGGCCCTAATGTTTCAGATGCCTACACCTTCAATGGCCTCCCAGGTCCATTGTACAATTGTTCTGCCAAAGGTATATAAGTATTTGCACACATGCATGTATCTATGTATTTATAAATCCCTTTGGATATTAATGCATGTGATTTGTGATTAACAGATACATATAAGCTGAAGGTAAAGCCAGGGAAAACATATCTTCTGAGGTTGACCAATGCTGCACTCAATGATGAGCTTTTCTTCAGCATTGCGGACCACAGTTTAACTGTGGTGGAAGCTGATGCAGTGTATGTGAAGCCCTTTGAGACCAATGTGTTGATGATAACACCAGGACAAACCACCAATGTTCTTCTAAAAGCCAAATCTACAGCTCCCAATGCCACTTTCTTGATGTTAGCCAGACCATATGCCACTGGCATGGGCACCTTTGATAACACTACTGTAGCTGGTATTCTTGAATATGAAACACCTTCCAGTAGCTTAAAAAACAGGCCACTTCTTAAACCAGGCTTGCCTGCTATCAATGCTACAAATTTTGTTGCCAATTTTACAAGCAATTTCAGAAGTTTAGCCACCGCCAAGTTCCCTGCCAATGTCCCACAAAAAGTAGACAAGAAGTTTTTCTTCACAGTTGGTCTTGGAACCAAGCCTTGCCCCAAAAACCAGACCTGCCAAGGACCAACAAATACCACAAAATTTGCAGCTTCAATGAACAACATCTCCTTTGCACTCCCAAGAACTGCACTCCTCCAATCCCACTTTTTCTCCCAATATTCTAAAAGGGTTTACACCACTGATTTCCCAGCTTTCCCTCAGATTCCATTCAACTACACAGGCACTCCACCTAACAACACACTTGTAAACAATGGCACTAAACTTGTGGCGATACCATTCAATACAAGTGTGGAAGTAGTGTTGCAGGACACAAGCATCATTGGTGCTGAGAGCCATCCTCTCCATCTCCATGGCTATAACTTCTATGTTGTTGGTCAGGGTTTTGGAAACTTTGACCCTGAAAACGATCCTCCAAAGTTCAACCTGGTTGATCCTGTTGAAAGAAACACAGTCGGGGTGCCGTCTGGTGGTTGGATTGCAATCCGTTTTCAAGCAGACAATCCTGGTAACAATTGAGATCATACAAGTTTTATCTTCAAAACATAAGATGAGAATGCATTTAGTGATATTACATGTTAATGATGCAGGAGTTTGGCTGATGCACTGTCACTTTGATGTTCATCAGAGCTGGGGCTTAGGAAAGGCATGGATAGTGTTGGATGGAGAACTCCCAAACCAGAAGCTGCCTCCTCCACCCTCTGATCTTCCCAAGTGTTGAGTTTTTTATTATCCCTTTTTGGGACTTGAAGCATCAAGCTTTGCATGCGTCCATAATTAACCATAATTTTTGGTTCCCTTTGAAATCCTTGTTGGGAGAGTTTTGTTGTTAACTTATGTAATGGCTTTGCTGCGTGTTATTTTGCCTAAGCCAACCTTGGCATTGAACAAATGAGTGCTTTAAAATTTTTTTTATTTAAATCTGCCTAACAAAAATGGTGGAGCTGGTCTTGTACTTGTACCAACCCAGAGTTTGATTGCAATTGTTGGGGATATAATAATTCCAAATTTCATCAAATCCCTCTCTTTTAAGATAAACAATCCTACTTTTTATCTATTCAGTGACTTTATAAAAGCAATAAACATAGTACATCATTACATCCCTCTCTTTTCCATGGCCGAGTTGAAGTACACTGGAAGTTGCAACCCATAGGAGTGATATTTTAACTCTACAACAAAGATTCGACATCTACATGGCGGCTTCCTGGCATGCATTACATCAGAAACTCTATTGCATGGCTCGCAATTCGGCACGCACAGGAAATTCCCGAGGATGGTTCTAACATCAAATGTATTAACTAGCTACCATTATGCTTTTGCTGTTTTACCATTAACTAGCTACACAAAGCATGGGCAGAAGAGAACCTGATATATTTCTCTTATTTTTTTTTAAAAAAATTCATTTATTTTTCTTGATCTTTAAATTTCTTTTATTTTAACAAAATACGAAACATAATTGTCAAAAAAAATCTTGCCAAACATCACATAATATTGAGAGAGAGTCTTGCCCTCATTTCCTAGTGTGAGTCTTTAAGGGGTTGTTCTTGATAGTTCTCGAGATGCCACTGTTGAGATTTTGTGCCTTTAGTGTTGTGATTTTGTTATTTTACAAGTAATTTTCAAATTGATTGAATAAATAAAATTCCATAATTAGTTTATCATATCTTTGAATGATTATCTTCAATGGTTTTTGTATGAAAAACAAAATGAAATAAGCAAATATTAGATCATTGATTACCTAAAGGTTTAACTAATATTAAATTGCATTATATGAAAGGATTATGATGCGAGAAAACAACTTATATTAATAGGTAATCTAAATTGTTTGTAGACCATGGGAATCAAAATGAACAATTGATTCATGAAGGCTATGATGTTGTTTATATGTTCAATTAGGACGAGACCTTATCTCGGGTATCGGGGCAATTAACTCTAAGAAATAAAGACATAATTGTAATTGTTTGGATTGACAATACATCGAATTGGACCAAGTAGAATTTATCCTAGACTCCTTTATGAATTTGTTCACTTGTGAGATTCATGGTGTGACTCACCCAAATCCTAATTAAGTGTCTGACCATGTGTACCTAACTCATGTACTTTGATATATTGAAAGTTTGTGCTCATTTTGTCTTGGAGCCAAAAGTTGGTATACGGGGTGCATGACTTATGTATGATATGACTTCACTTACAATAATGGAAATCATAGCACAATTAAGAAGTCAATGGTATCCCCTCACTAGCATTGCATGAATTATGAAAAATGAACGTGGATATAGGTCATTTGTTTGGGATCATCAACTCAGTCAAATCTTCTTGTTTGCTTGCTTTGATTAGGCTTCCTTTAACAGTTTTGATTGGCATTTTGTGCTTCTAGCCCTACTGAATTAGACCTTTTACTAGTTGGTTAGGTAGCATAGTAAGGTTAGAGGCGCAACTAGAAGAGTTGGCTCTCTCTCTCTCTCTCTCTCTTTATATATATATTTATTTGATTGCAGTCTCCAAAGTCCTTCTTGCTCGATGGTCCACATTAGAATTAGTGTCAATTAGCAGTCATTTTTTTTGGAAGGTGAGGTACTCATGTGTGATCGCGAATTCCACGGTAGCAGTAGTTATAGCTTTACATTAGAAGCACGGGGCTCTATTTATCTAAAGGAGGTATGGACCCCTCTAGGTATGATGCAGTTGAAAAACGTAAGCCCTTGTATAGGTTGGGCTTATGTTTTCTTGATTATCATTACTATTTGTTAGAAACGATCTTTTTCATCATAGAATATGCAATGGTAACCATGAGATAAAATAGGATCGAGTTGGGTGAATGGCGTTTAACCTAAAAGGACCAAAGATATCTTATGAGGGTAACACACAAATGACAATGTAATTTTAGTGGATTAACTCCATGACCAAATAATTTGGGATTAATAGAGGAGTAGTCAAAACTTAATTACAAATTAGTTGAGCACTTATAACATCCCTAATCCATATCCGTCGCCGAAACAAGGTTTTAGAGCATTACCAAAATTTACAGATCAATTACATATATTTCATTTCATTTGACATTCATATCATAAATTACCAAACATAATCAATCATATGGTTCCTTATATAAATCCTCGAGGGCCAAAATACACATTAGAAACAAGTCGGGACTAAACTGAGTACTCAGAGAATTTTTCGCAAAATATCAAAATTTTTCCAAGGTGCAGGGGACACACGCCCGAGTGGCCAGGTCGTGTGTCTCACACGGTCAAGAGACACGCCTGTTTCTCAGGCTGTATGGACATTAGAAATAGGGGCACATGGTCGTGTCCTAGCACATGTCCAAAATAGGGTGCTCTATGACTTGGGTCACACGACCAAGCCACACACCCGTGTGCTAGGCCATGTGAACATACTGACTTGCATTAATAAGGTGTAGAGGCCACACGGCCAAGCCACACGCCTGTGTGTTAGGCCGTGTGTCACACACGGCTGAGACACATGCCTGTGTCTCTACCAGTGTGGACGAAAATAGCCCATTTCTAAGGCCAATTTTCTCACCCAATTTGTTTTCTACCTACATTAACACTTTAACACTTTCACCAACCAATACAAGACATCTAACTCAAGCCAAAACCAAGTTTAATACATATCATAGCACCCCATATGCCTAAGTATTCAATCTTACCTAAATGACCATATAAACACATATGCATATTTCTCTAATCATGTTATTTCAAACCATTCATCAACATACCCATAAAATTTTCATTCATAACCATATCAACGCAATAAACATGATAAGCCACACATATATACACTACAAGAGAACAGACTTTTAGCTGCGTTTTTTTTTTTTGCCTTTAGCGGCGCTTTTAAGCGCCACTAAAACTATTAGCGGCGTCTTCACAAGAGCCGCAAAAAACGCCGCTATAGCAGGCACCGCAAAATTTAGCGGCGTTTATTTAAAAAAAAGCAGCTAAAGACCATGACTTTTAGCGGCGCTTTTTTTGCAAGTGCCGCTAAAGACCATGACCTTTAGCGACGCTTTTCCCAAAAACGCCACTAAAAACCATGACCTTTAGCGACGCTTTTCCCACAAACGCCGCTAAAGACCATGACCTTTAAAAAACTTATATTATATTTAATTTTTGGAATTTGAACTTTAAACTATATACTTTTAAGAATAAATAAAAAATACTAATTAAATTAAATTTTCCATTAAAATTTAAACTTCAAAACTAAATATAAAAATTAATGAATTTAAATTTAATACATAAATATTGATTCAATATGTAATTTAATACAAAAAAAAACACACACACAGAAAGTATTACAATTACAAAAACAAAATTCATCCTGGTGAAAAGATAATGCCAAATCATCATCACCTCTCATTAATCAAAGGAAAAAGATCAAAAAAGAAGAAGAAACAATATACAACAGAGGGCTGGTTCAAGCTTAGATGAAGCCAAAGTATTGCAATGCCTGCATATATAACTTAGTGAAGTACTTTGATCTTGATCTTGGTTAAGACTTGTTCCAGCAATAAAGAAAATCGTTAAACGGAATCTCGGTCACCTGATTGAGCAAAACCATAAATTATTTTATGGCCAAACCATTAGATGCAACGAATGAGCCAACTGATGACATGGCTGTGAAAGTGGATGCCATCTTACTCTCTTAATAAGCTGAAAAATATTCAGAACCATGCTTTTAGAATCAAGGTTATCTCAAATGTAAATTGATGAATAAGCAATTTTTTTTCAAATATTTTAATTTCTACAACTAAAACACAGAAAAAAAAAACAAAAGAAGGTAAAATTCACAGGTAAAACCAATAATTTTTGAAGCATTTCAAGTTTTAACAAAGTTCAAATACATAACGAAGAATTTAATAGAAGGGACACACACCACATATATGCATGTATATATATATATTGTTTAATATGCTCTAACTCGACAGAATAAATAGACAAAATTTAATATTAAAAAGAAAAGAAAAGAAGCATGCCTCTTGTGACACATTTGAGCACTATAATAAGTTGTTCATCCAAATGAATTATTTAAATTTCAGATCATAAATACATATTAAAAAGCATAGTAAACTTAAAGCGAGAATTGAGTCATTGACAATCTGTTTTATTGCCTACACCTTAAGCGACTAACAACCGACAAGTAAAAAATCAAAAGAAAGATCCAAAAGAAAAAAATGAGATCCAAAAGGTTCACTGGATATTTACTATAATCCATAACATGGGGTGTATCGTGTATAATCGATGACCATCTCATGAAGTGATTTGCAATATCAAAGGCAACAGGATTATAACTTGCATACTCATAATCCAATAAAAGTAGGTAGCCAATCAACATCAAGAGAATTACATAATCATTACTTTGAGAGAAAACAAGTCTCGGACAAAAAAGAATGATCACTTATCGAGTAGCAAATTCAAGATCATATGAACAAAAAAAAAAAAAACACAAACTCAAATAATTTCAAATTGGATAAGTCTTAACCTCGATGGAAAGCAAAGAATACAAATTTAAACTATTGCTTGAAATAAGAAAGGACTTGATTACACTATTCTTTAGATAGTCAAAAGGTAGTTAAAGAACTAAAAAGCACTTAAAGATATCTTACAATAAGTAGCAACAATCGGACTTTCTTTACTATCAAGATAACCCATACAATAAAGCAACATTCAAAAGCAAAAATCTTAAACTACAATAATTGAATACAAATTATAAAACGGATAGCCTTTATTAGTACTTGTCAAGTTAATCAATAGATTAAAGAACATCAAGAAAAAAGTGGAACTTCAACAAACCTGAGCTAATGTCAATCCTTTGTTTCCATGACACTTAACAAGCTGATCATATTGTTGCTTGATCTTCCTTTGCGTTGCACTACACGTTGATGTAAAAGGGTACAAACAAACCAGCCTGAGAACCCGAACAACTCTGACCTGGTTCTTCCCTTTTCTTTCTGTCTTCCTCATTTTCTTCTTTGCCTTTGGAATCCAATCTTTTCTTCTTTCCTCTTTTCTTTTTCTTCTTCGCGCTTTGAGATTCAAACAGGTCCCCTTCTCGAACCAACCCAACTTGCCTCGTTTCTTCCCTGGGATGGCTTTCACTTGTAAACAAACCATACCATTGTGTAGAATCAGAAGGCAAGATCTCTAGCAGAAGCGAATGGGGAAAATGGGTGGAATCGTTTTCCCGAGTTTGGGCCTTTTTATGGGAAAGAGAAGGGTTGGAAAGGGCCGGTTCATTCTTGGATTTTCCTTGTTCGTCTTGTGGATGTTGTTGCTTATAGAGCCTTTTCTAATAGTAGAAAGAAAATAAAAAGAACAGGAAAGAGAGAGCGAAAGAGAAGAGAAAGCAGATGAAAAACATTTGTAGGGATTATTAGTTTGAAGTTTATGAAACAAAACTAAACATAAAAAAAATGGAAAAGGAATGAATGAATGAAAGAAAAACTAGAGAGGAATAATATTTCAAGGTTCATCAGCTTCCATTCTGCAATGCCTATCACAAAATATTAAGCAAAATAAAGGCAAAGGTAGTTTCATGCAAACAAATATTCAGTCTCTTCATAACAAATGAATCTTTGAAAAAGAGAGAGATGTCGGGTACAACAAAGTAAACTAACCTATTTTGTTGCCATATTATTCATCAAATTCAGCTAGTTTGATCAGCCAACAGCTGTATAAACAATCCACTACTAGCTATTGTCTTCTTCCACACCAACAATTTTTGTCATATGCTGAACTTGCCATACCCATAATATCAATGAGTGCCCAAAACAAATGCATTTATTATGTTTAGGTAATTCTTACACATATTTTCACTCGCAACAAAACTTTTCACTATTGATGGCATAAAAAGCATGCATTGAAGATCAACGCAAAAAAGTTTAATAATTTAAAGCATTCTAAGTATTCCAGATATAAAACATGAGAGAATCAAAATTCACCTTGAAAGCCAGTCGTTCATTATGAAGCTCTATTCTGCAAATTCCAGGGATTTAATTCCTGCTCTGTAAAAGACCTATTTAGTAGAATTAAAGCATCACAAAACCTAGAATCAGATAACAAAACTTTTCACTATTTCTTACCTTTTGTGGCATTTTTAACAAAAACGCCGCAAAAATTTATTTTCCTTTACACAAAATGGTGTCGTTTTGCTCTGCTAAAAATCTATTATTTTGTTTTAATATATATAAACTGTATCATTATCTCTTAAATAATTTAAACTATATTGATAATTTTAATATATTAAAACAAATATTATCTTCTTTACAATTATATAAGAAATCAATTAATATATAAATTAAAAAAATCAGTCACATACCTAAAAAAAAAATTAAAATTATTTTAATTAATAGTATTTTATTTTTTTCATTTTTGGCATGTATTTTTCTATATTTTTACTTTCAAAATTTTTCTCAGTAAAATCCAAATGTTGCTTCAATTTTTCAATAGTAAACCCTAAACCTAAACCCCAAACCATAAACCTATATCTTAAACCCTAAATATATATTATAAGGGATAAAAGTAATTAAAAAAGAATTTTATTACTTCCCTAAACCCAAAAATAATTTTATTTTTTGTTATCTTATCAAAAACCCTAACTCTTAAACCTTAATAGCCTAACCCCTAAAACCATAAACAGTACTACGATCCTAATTGTAAACCAAAAAACCACAAACTCTAAATTATAAACCCTAAACCCCTAAACCATGGACATTAAACGCCTTAAATCTTAAATCATAAATCCTAAACTCCAAAATAATAAACATTATATCATAACCCCTATCCCCTAAACTCTAAACTATAAAACATAAACCATAAACCCTTAACCCCAACCCTTAAACCATAATTAGATATTTAATTATATGTATACACCTAAATTTTGATAGAGATACATCTCAGAATTATATATGAATTTCGATTTAATATGTAATTGTAGATGTGAAATTCTTATTGTGGTTTAAATGTATAATTGAAACTTTAATTTTGATTTAATCATACACATTTTAAAAAATAAATACATCAATATATTTTTATATTGAATAAATATAAATATTTATGTATGCAATATATAAATATAAAATGATGTTATATCAATAATTGTGTTCATAATTTATGCTTTTGGGATTTAACCCATTGCACACTAAACCTTTGTTTATGTATACTTTTGGGGTTTAACCCATTTTGATATATATATATATATATTAAAATAATAATTTATATTTATCTTATTTAGATTTATATTATAAAACAATCCAAGATACACAGGTTAAGTAGTTTACCATATTTACCTTTAAATTCCAAACCCCAAACCCCAAATTACAAACCTTAAATTATAAACTCTAGACCCTAAACACTAAACCATAACCCATAAACTAAATTACTTTTTTTGCGGCGTTTTTCAAAAAGTGCCGCTAAAACCTCAATCTATAGTGGCGTTTTTTCAAAAGCGCCGCTAAACCTCGATCTATAGTGGCGTTTTTCCAAAAGCACCGCTAAAATCTCGATCTATAGCGGCGTTTTTCTAAAAGCGCCGCTAAAACCTCGATCTATAGCGGCGTTTTTCCAAAAGCGCCGCGATTGTTCAATTTTTAGCGGCGTTTGGACCAAAAAAGCCGCTATTGCTCAATTTTTAGTGGCGTTGGGACCAAAAACGCCACTATTGCTCAGTTTTTTACAGCGTTTTATTGCAAACGCCGCTAATGTATAATATTTGCGGCTTTTTTTGTCCAAACGCCACTAAAAATGGCGCTAAAGCCCTATTTTCCTGTTGTGATACATATCAAATATATCTAACTCAAGCCATTCCAATGACTATTTACAGCAAAATGCTTTTAAGTCAACATTGGCCAAATTACCTTATATATGCCATTATAACCAAAAGTAATTTTTCCATTTATACCGAAATAAGCTGAAAGATAGTGTGATATTGCTCTGACCAACTTCCAACCAAACCGAGCTTCCAGATTACTATAAAACAGATGAAATGAAATAGAGTAAGCATTTAATGCTTAGTAAGTTCGTATAACGGAGATTAACTTACCATGTATTTACATTTAAGGTAAGCATACAAAATACATCCAAAGAAATTTGGCTAATAGCCTAAACACATAACCTCATCAAACATGTTAGTCATGTATTTCACATGAATACCAAGAAACATGTATGATGTAACACACCATACTCGTACTCGAGATCGGTATAGGATATGAGGCATTACCGAAAATTTTAAAATAATTTCAATTAATTTATATCGTTTAGCATTCATTTTCATGTTTCATGTAACATCATTTTTATATTATAATTCTTGTATCATATCAAATATTCTATCCGTTGAATCATTGGAGTTTCGATGAATTTTTCAACAGTACACTCAAAGCGTACATTTTCATATTCCATCAATTCATATTCAAAAATAACCCTTAGGACGTTTAATCATCAAGCACTCTCTCGAGTCACATCTCATGTAACTGTAGTGAATCAGGATTACCTTTTTAGCTCAAATCCTATCCACCTTAGGTTACCATAATGAATCATATATCATGTAACTGTAGCAAATCAGGATTACCTTTTCAGGTCAAATCCTATCCGCCTTAAGTTACCATAGTGAATCAGGAATAAATCTTTTTCACTTTAAATTATCATAGTGAATCAGGAACAAATCCTATCCACTTTGAGGTATTATAGTGAATCAGGAACGAATCCTATCCACTTTATATTCTCGAGAAGGCTTTTGTCAAATTAACCGTTCAGGTTATCTATTTCTGCAACACATGCAGGAACTTTTTCATTTGGGAAATCACCTATATCCATCCGGAACCCAATATTCAAACAGACTTTATCCCTTTCAATAGTTTCAAAACATGTATTATTTCTTTCATTTCAACATCCATACATTTCATATATTCAATTCAAACATAATATAAAATACAATATAATATTTAAATTGACATATTTATATGCTCATTCAAGTTATACGAACCTACCTGACTAAATTGCAGAAATACTAAGATTTAGGGGCATTTTGGTAATTTATCATTTTCCCAAATTTCACCCGGTCTTAAATTAATAATTTCATTCAATTATTAATTTAGATAATAAAACGACTCATTCCCTTCAATTTGGCCATTTTGACATTTTTATAAAATTGCCCCCTAAAGTTTTACTTTTATTCAATTCAGTCCTTGAGCCTAAAACATGCAAATTAACCATACTAGCTGAATATTCATATATATATTTTCCTCCCCCTACTCTCCATTCCACATCCTTAATGTATATAACACACTTGTAAGTAACATTATCTAAAATTTTTATTATTTACTTTTATGAGTATTCAAGTTGTCCATCTGTGTCATAGTCACTAAATTATTTATATCTGGAGCTATAGAACTAAAAATTAATATCCTATAATTTTCCTTGAAAATAGATTCATATATCTTCTTACCATAAAATTTTCATAATTTTTGGTTTAGCCAATAAATACAGTTTATTCTTTAAAGTTACCCCTGTTCTGCTGTCTGACAGTTCTGACCCTTCTCCACTAAAAATCAATTATCTCCTCTTACAGAATTTTAATGATGTTCCCGTTTATTTTTATTGAAAATAGACTCATTAAAGATTCTAAAAATATAAATTTAAGCCCCTAATTATTTTTCTCAAATTTTTGATGATTTTCGAAATTTAGAAAAGGGGAACCCGAAATCATTCTGACCTTGTCTCACAAAATTTATTATATCTCATGATTTAAAATTCCATTTCTTACAAAATTTCTTCTATAAGAAACTAGACTAAATAATATTTAATTTAATATTTTATTCATCCTATAATTCGATTTCTACAATTTTTGGTGATTTTTCAAAGTTAGACTACTGCTGCTGTCCAAAACTGTTTTAGTGCAAGATATTAATTACCATGTTTATAACACCCTTATTTTCTTTTTCTACACTATTTCTCATCACTTTCTCTTATTTTCTCTTCACTAACATATCAAGAACATAGGAACATATATAAGGAAACTCTACATTAACATTAATCCCATGCTTTTTCAATAATATTAAACTTAAAAATATATTGAAATCATGATGTTCTTACCTTGTTCTATTGATTTCAATCTTCATCTTAATTTTCTCTCTCCTTCAGCTTCCATTTCTTGAATCCAACTTGACATTCTAACTTCCCATAGTCTCCTTAACATTTTTCTCTCTTGATAGCTATGGAAATTCTTTCGATTTTTGGGTAAAAATGATAAATTTTTTATAGAAGGACTAAATTGTAAAGAAAGCAAAACTTTCTTTCTTTCTCTCTTTCTCTCACGTTAATGCATGGGAAAAATGTCCATCCTCCTCTTTCTTTCCTTACATATATATATTAAATAAATTAATAATAAAATAATAAAATATCATTTAAAAAAATCAATTTAAAGTATTGATAAAATAATATTTATTTAATTTATCTAAAATATCTCCAACATCATCATTGTCTCTAGGTTTCTCTCTCCTTCTAATTGACCATATTACCCTTGATGATCTTTTAAAATTCCATCCTTGAGCCATTATTTAATTTGGTAAAATTACAATTTAGTCCCTCATAATTCTTCACTTATTCAATTTGGTTCTAATTCATCCATTTTCCTTAGTTTCTAGATCATTCCACCCTTAAAATATTTGCACTATTGGTCCTTAAAATTTTTCATATTTACACTTTAACCCCTCAAGTTTTAAGTATTTACTCTTGTACAACAAAACTTTTCACACTTTTACAATTTAGTCCTTTCCTGAATCAAGATAATTTACCTCCCAATGTTGTCATAACTCAAAACTTTCCTTTTTATCGCTTATTTCCTTATTTTTTTATATAAAGGATAATATCTTACTATAGAAATTTTCGGGGTATTTCATATGAGCTCATCAAATATCAAATTTCCATATGTTTCATGTATATACAGGTAATGATTCATTTCGAACTCATATTTTCTCATGTCAGGATTTTGCCCGTTGAATCATTTAAAATGTCAATGGATACATGGGTAGTACATACAAAGTGTACAAAACTGTAATTCGTCAATTCATATTCAGGAATGCTCATACGAGCACATAAACGGGGAGCTCTCTCTTGAGCCATATAACGGGAAGCTCATGTGAGCCATGTAACAGGAAGCTCATTCGAGCTGTATAACGGAAAGCTCATAAGAGCCATAATCAAGAAGTTCAAGCGAGCCAATATCGGAAGCTCCGAAGAGCCAATTAATCGAGAAGCTCATGAAAGAGCTTTTAATCGGGAAGCTCATAAGAGCTATGGTGTGTCCACAACACATGTAGGATCACAACCAATCGGGATGCTCCGAAGAGCTATTAACAGGAAGCTCGCAAGAACCATATAACGGGAAGCCCATGAGAGCTAATAACGGGATGCTCTTTTGAGCTATGATGTGTCTGCAACACATGCAGGACCACAACCAATTCAGGAACCTTGTATCCATCGAATTTCATTTATTCAAACGGGACTTAATACTTGTCAGTCATCGTCGGATATGTGATTAATTTCATATACATGGCAATAATACAATCACATACATACAATTCAATTCAAACATAAAAATATACAATTTAGTTACACAAACTTACCTCGACAATGTTCGTGTATACAAAAGCTACTAATCCATTACTTTCTCTTTTCCCCGATCTACCTCCGTATTTGATCTATCCGGATCTCTACGAATAAATTTAACATCAATTTATATTCAATTCAATCCAATTCACATCTTTGGCAAAATTATCAATTTTCCCTATACTTTTAATTAATTACGATTTCATCCCTAAGCTTGGAAAATGAAATTCATGCAATTTAATCCTTATTCCAAGCCTAACCAATTTTCATATATTACAATAGCAGCCCATGTATTTCACAAAATTTAGAATTTTTCCATGAATTTTACATCTTTTCAATTTAGTCCCTAAATCATAATTTCATCAAAATTCCCTTTACAAAAGTTGTTTATCTATTAACAACCTTTCATTTTCTACCATAAAACCTCATAATTCAACTATATTCATCCATGGCAAAACCCTAGTACTTTGATAACTGTCGAAACCACCTCTTTTGAAATCGACTTTTTATTTTAAAAATGAAAATAGAGTCTCCACCAATCTTTTTTATGAGGTGTGATCAGGTACCTTGTGATTGATCGTTTTAATAAAACGTTTTGATTTACTAAAATAACAATTTTGGTCTACGAAATTCGAGAAGACGGGTTCGGGAGTCGGTTACGTACGAGGAAAGATTAGCACCCTTGTAATGCCCAAAATTGGTACCTAATTGGTTAATTAGTGTCTTAGCGTCGAAAATTGAGAATTTAAAGAAATTTTAAAATACGATCCCTTGTTGAAAATTTTTACGAGGACAAGGCATATTTTGCGTTAATCGAGAAAAAAGAATTACGTCCCATAAGTTAAGACACAATGTCTTAAATTCCCGATACAAGAATAAACGCCAAAAAAATTATTTATTTTGAAAGATGTTTGATTATCTCGGTTTTAGAAAGAAATCATATTTTGTAAGTTAGAACACGATCTTTACGAGTTTCCAAACGCGGAATATTGCTTTTATTTTTATTTGAAATTCATGTATTTTAAAAATTAAAAAGATATTCGGCTATTTAGGTTTGACGAGAAAAATTGAAACCCCGTAAGTTAGGGTACGACTTTCTTGAATCTCTAAAATTTGAAACATTGCCTTATTATTTTTTAATTTTTGCTATACGTAAAATAAATATAATTTAAAAAAATACACATTTATTTGGGCATAATATACCCAATAAAATATAAAAGTATAATAGTAATAATAAATTATAATACAAAATTCTATAACAAGATAATAATGATGATGATAATAAAGATAAGTATATCATGAAAACATCTTAGAGTAATAATATAACAAATAAGATAAAGTAAAATAAAATAAAATAAAATGATGAAATAATAATGACAATAGGGCTAAAATATACAAATATGAATAATATAAATCTTAAAATAAAAGGCGAGGCAATAATAAATAAATGAATAACTAAATAAATAATAAAATATGTAAAAAGAATTTCATGAAAAGCTGAAATTATAATGATAAATAGATAAATAAATAAGTGAACAATAATAAAATAAGATAATAAAAAAAAGAAAAGGCCGAAATTAGCTAAATAAAGGATTTAATTGAGATTAAAATGAATTTAAAAGGTATAAATTGCAAATAATAAAAATAGGCTGACAAGGACTAGAACATCATGCGCTGAAAATAAGGAAGGGTCATTGAGGAAATTATTCCCTTTTCCCAAAAGGCGCCGTTCACCTTAGGACCAAAATGAAATGGACGCAAAAGTCACGGGGTAAAATTAAAACAAAAACAAATGAATAGGATCAAATTGAAACAGGGCAGAAAAGCGGGAGGGCCTATTTTGCAAATAGACCATGCGCTAGAAAACAAGCGGATCCCCTAGGAAAGGGTCGGGTCACGCGCGGGTCAAGGCTAAACAACGTTGTTTTGGAGCATTTTAAGCTATCCTAAAACGGCGCCGTTTTGGTGTTCTATTTAAGCCCAAAATTTCAAAAAAAAAAATAATTTCATCCCCCTTTTTTTTCAAAAAAAAAAAAAAAAAGCTCTCAAACACTCTCCCTTCCCCCCTGATTTCCGGTCAGGGATCCGACCATCAGTTGCCGTGGTGGCCGCCGGTCGCCGGCGACGGCGCTGTCGTCCACGGTGGCCGAAAAATTGAACAGAGGCCATTTTTTGGGCTTTTTCATTGGAAACGACGAACCTCGGCCACCCACGGCGGCGAGATTATAGAAGTCATGTAAGATTTTGACTCCCTTTTCGTGTTCTTTTGTTTATTATTTCTTTCACAAGCGAAAATAAAAAAAGAAACAAAGAGAAAAAAAAATCACCTTTTAATTTTGCTATTCTGTTTTTGATTAATATTCTTGTATTCGTAAAAAAATTACAAGGATATATTGTGGCTTTTTATAGCCGAATACAGTGCTTTGTTACAATTTTTTTTATTTTGATATTGTTTTCTGTTGTTGCTTTCTTGTCTTGCTTGCAGGTACGAAACAAGGACGTAGGCGTGGCATGCGGTGGTGGCACGTAAGTGGCAGCGGTGCAAGAAGAGCCCTAGGGTTCTCCATTTTTTTGAAAATTCCGGGCTTAGGGCTTAGGGTGGTTTTGGGCTTTTTTTTTTTTTTTTTTTTTTAAATTTGGGTTTAGTCTTGGGCCATTGTAATTTGGGTTGTGTCGTAAATGGACTTTGATTTGGACTTAATTATTTATTTTTTGGTTTATTATTATTTTATTGGGCCCTGTCAAATTGGGTTATTACAATAACTTTACAAATTAATCCCTAAGATAGCTAGATTAAGCTATTACAATCTCAAAAATATATAAAATATTAAAAACGGGGCAAGAATACATACCTAATTAAGCTAAAATAGTTTGCTTGAGCTCAACACCAATAGCTAGGGTTTTCATGTCTTTAATTTGGGAAAGATGAGTAATATGATGATATTTTGTTATTTAATTAATTTATCATCTTTAAATATTTCATCTTTCCAATTTCATCCTTTTCTTTATTAAATTTCCAAGGATGAATCATTGTACTTATCTACTAAATCCTCTTAATGATCTATTTTCCATATAAGGACCACCAATTTTGAATTCCATAGCTATTTGATCCTTTTAGCTACTAGAATTCAACTTTTGCATGTTATGCAATTTGGTCCTTTTATCAATTAAACATGTAATCGATAAAATTTTCTTAATGAAATTTTTATACAATATTCCTATCATATGGTAGACCATAAAATAATATTAAAATAAATTTTCTTTAAAACTCAGACTTGTGGTCCTGAAACCACTATTCTGACTTCACTGAAAACAGGCTGTTACAACTATATGACTGATCAATCCCTATTGTCGAAACCATTTTTAAATCAAGTTTTGGAAAATGGGAATCGACTTTAAGAAAAATGAAAACGGGAGTCGCCACCAATCTTTTTAGGTGTGATTGGATCACCTTATAAAATGTTTTGTTTTAAAACATTAATTTTGGTCTACGAAAGTTGAGAAAACAGATTCGGGAGTCGGTTACATATGAGGAAGGTTTAGCACCCTCGTAACGCCCAAAAATTGGTACCTAATTGATTATCAAGTGTCTCTAATGTCGGAAATTTGAAAATTTTAAGATGCAAACCTCCTTTAATTAGAATGTCTCAATTTTGAAAATTAAGGCTCACTTATTTCAAAAGAGTCAAAACATCACATCCAGTAAGTTAGGACGCAACATTTTAAAACCTTCGAAACTAAGCTCGTCTTTCGAAAATTTCTATCTCGAAACAACAAAACGCCATATCCAGTAAGTTAGGACACTATGTTTTGAAATCTCGAAATAATTATTTAAGTTTTGAAAACTCAAAATCACTTAGAATGGTGCTTTGACTACTCGAATTCAACGAGAAAAGTCGCAACCCAGTAACTTAGGGCACTACCTTTCTCGAAGTTTCCAAACATCAAGCATTGCCTTTTATTTTTTTTTTTAAAAAAACCTTGGAATATTATTTTAAATGACGGTTTAGGATGACATATTAATGCATCATGAAGCATAGATGTACAAAATATTCTAACATTTCCATACAAACATAAATATTATCATTAAGACAAAACTAAATAACATGAACATACGTTTAATAAAAAAATCATACTTGGGTAAATATAAGATAATAAACAAATAAAAACATGAGTAAACTAAAAGAAAAACATAATACATGCAAAAATTATACAACAATATATATCATAAAATAGCACATAATAGAAATAATTAAACATAGCATATAAAAAAATGAAACTATGCACAAATAAGATAAATGACATACGCTAAAAAAATGAATAAATAAAACATTTACAAATTATAAAAATATAATGCAATAGTTCATAATACATGAAATGATAATATAATATATATACATGCATAGAAAATATATATTTGAAAATAAACTATATAAAAAGGTTAAATATTATAATATATAAAATACATAATCAAATGTATAAAAGATAGGAATAAATATACATGTTTGAAAAATGAAGAAATTAAAATAAAAAAAAAAGGTTGAAAAACTAAGATAGATGAAGAATAAAATAAGAACAAACCACAGAGAGTAAGAATGCATGAGGGGGAGAAATTTGAGTGAATGCTCTCAAGAATTTTTATTGCTTCCCAAAACTCCAGTCCCTTTACAATGAAGGGAGAGGCCTCTATTTATAGTTGAGCCTCCCCAAATCCAACGGTACAGATCAATTACATCAACGGTTAAGATTAAAGGATATCTACAAATTAAATCTCTAAGATTACAAGATCATATCTTCAAGATTGCATATCATATCTAAGATTACAATCATATCTAAGATTGTATCATATCTAAGATTGCATATCATATCTAAGATTGCATATCCTTAAAGATTATATTTCCATATGAGTCAAGCTTATAGATGAACCTTACATCTTTTCAAGTAATGGGCCATTCCGATTGGGCCAGATTATATGTTTGTAATTTTGTATTGGACTTGAACTTTGTTTTATTTTTTTTGGGTTTATTATTTTTGTTTTTGGACTTATTTCTGGGCTCGGGCAAAATTGAGTGTCTACAGCTGCCCCTCTTTGCTCATTGTTGTGTAACAGGAATAGACTAAAGACTATAAAAGGACTAATTTTGCCCGGGCTCACCGAGTCTTGAGTTCTTGATCCTTGATCTTCTTTAAATGGCCTATTGACGGCTTCAATCTGCTTCACTGCAACTCAAGAAGGCGATATCTGCTATCTTTGATCTGCTCTTCGTCGAATACAGAGACGCAAAATCTGCTTCTTCAATTTCTTCCCTGACAATACAGAGATGCCAAATCATCTTAGATTTGCTTCAGCGAAAACACGTGAAAGCCAAATCTTCTATGTCTTCAATTTGCTCCTTGTAAACACAAGGATGCCAAATCATCTTGGATCTGCTTCGATGCGAAAACATCCGAAGGTTAGATCTGCTATGTCTTCGATATACTCTCCGTCGAATATAGAGACGCCCGTTCTGCTATACTTTAACCTGTTACCCTACTGTTTAGGGGGGTTAAGGCTCATCTTCGATCTGCTCCACTACTGCTTAAGGAGATAAGAGCTGTAATTTTAGCCTGTTACCCTACTGCTTAGGGAATTAAGGCGGGTCTTCGATCTGCTCCACTACTGCTTAGGGAGATAAGATCTGCAAATTTAACCTGTTACCCTACTGTTTAGGGGATTAAGGCGAGTCGTCGTCGATCTGCTCCGCTATTGCTTAGGGAGATAAGATCTGTGAACCTGTTACCCTACTGCTTAGGGGATTAAGGCGAGTCTTTGATCTGCTCCACTACTATTTAGAGAGATAAGATCTGCAAATTTAACCTATTACCCTACCGCTTAGGGGATTAAGGCGAGTCTTTAACCTGTTACCCTACTGCTTAGGGGATTAAGGCAAGTCTTCGATCTGCTCCGCTACTGCTTAGGGATAAGATCTGCAAATTTAACCTGTTACCCTACCGCTTGGGGATTAAGGCGGGTCTTCGATCTGCTCCACTACTGCTTAGGGAGATAAGATCTGTAAATTTAACCTGTTACCCTACTGCTTAGGGGATTAAGGCGAGTCGTCGTCGATCTGCTCCACTACTACTTAGGGATAAGATCTGCAAATTTAACCCATTACCCTACTGCTTAGGGGATTAAGGCGGGTCTTCGATCTACTCTACTACTGCTTAGGGAGATAAGATCTGCAAATTTAACCTGTTACCCTACTGCTTAGGGGATTAAGGCGAGTCATCGTCGATCTGCTCCGCTACTACTTAGGGAGATAAGATCTACGAACCTGTTACCCTACTGCTTAGGGGATTAAGGTAAGTCTTTGATCTACTCCACTACTACTTAGGGAGATAAGATCTGCAAATTTAACCTACTACCCTACTGCTTAGGGGATTAAGGCGAGTCGTCGTTGATCTGCTTCGCTACTACTTAGGGAGATAAGATCTGCGAACTTGTTACCCTACTGCTTAGGGGATTAAGGTGAGTCTTTGATCTGCTCCACTACTGCTTAGGGAGATAAGATCTGCAAATTTAACCTGTTACCCTACTGCTTAGGGGATTAAGGCGCTAAATTTTGTAATTTTCAATCAATCTTGCTACATTGTCCACTGGGGAATCCACCTGTAGAATTGATTTCCTGGAATTTATGCTTATGCCAAATAATTAAGATGCCATGATCGAAATGAGTCAAATGCTCTTAATTAGACATATTATGATGCAAAATGTTTATGAAAATAACTCCTATTTCAGACGTCATCACTCATTCATCTATCGAGCTTTCCACCTCATTCTTCTCGACATATCGATCATACTCTGCTCGTATGCCTCGAATCTTCTCCATTAATTTGGTCTACCGTATCATTCCCCGAATGTTACGACCCGCTGAAGATGTTTATGAAATGATCCTTTCTTAAGATCAATATTGCTTAAAACGTCCAACCACCTTTTGGACTGAAGAAGAAAATCTCTCGAGTATCTCCAACCCATACATATGAGAATTTCTTAAACAATTATCTTATTTCAGTTTCTTGTATTATCTAGAAATTTCCAGAGTAATATGCAAAACTTCATTTGTGAAGATATTTTAGTTCATCTATCATTATTTCAATGCAACATGCTTTATGAATAATGGGAGACAAATAAATTGATCCTGAAGATAATTAGATTTAAACAAATTATTGGAAGGAATGCAAAAAGATTAACCTGAGAACATATCTTTGCGAAGAAAAAGAATCCAAAGATAGTAAATAGGACAGAAATCAAATGCCCCAGATATCGCCACTTGAGCGTCTATACACCAGCTCCATGAAGACTTTCTTGAGTTCAACATGTGTTTAAAAGACCCAAAGTACTTTGTCGATACCCCGATATGCAACGCATTTCACTCTTCATTGAATCAGATATAGCAAGATTACCGTGTGCTCTTCAAAATTTGAGTTGCCCTTTCGGGTTTTCAACTCAAAACCCCTTTAGTCTCAAGGCGCCCTTTGCGGGTTTTCACGTTGGCCTCTCCATTTTTCTTTTTCTTTTTTATCTTTTATCTTTTTATTTTTTTATTTTTTTTATTTTTTTTTGAAATAGAAGCCCCAAAGTGTCCTTTGCGGGTTTTCACCTTGGCTTCCCTTCTCCTTCAAACAAAGTACTCCTTGACCGAGTCCGAATTCACTGGATCAGATAAATTCTTCCTATCCATTTCTTGTCAAAATCAGTGCACCTCTAGAGAAAGCCCTCTTCGCAACATATGGCCCTTCCTAATTCGGCATCCTTTTGCATGGGAAGGATCTCTTTCAGCACAAGGTTTCCTTTATGAAATTCTTTTGGACGAACCTTCTTTGTCATAATTCTGTGTCATCCATTCTTGGTACATTTCCTTAGGATGAATACTTTCAAGTTAAGTTTACTAGAGGTATTCAGTTCTTAACTCCATCAAAGCTTGGAGGAAAAATCTTGATTCATAAACCCATGAAAAAGGGATTGCCCTAGTAGCAGTCCTGGCTATTATTTGTCAAACCCTACAAAAAGATGGTTCAATGATTCTCAGCAGACAAGAATGAAGTTGCTAACTTTATCCTTCAACCTGGAAAGCTAAGGTACAAAGATTACTCCTGGAGCATACATCCCACCATGACTCGATGATGTTTCTGAAGCATCCCTAATCTTCATAAATTGCCCCCAACTATGAAGCTGCCAACTGAGCGTAGCAAATAGGAGGCACAACAAATATGGCTGTGATGCTCCTTTGATACATATAGGATAGAGAATGAACAAACTCTTGCAGATCATCAGCCGAAAACCCAGCCTGGTCTAAGAGAACATGATAGTGGGTCTGCCTCGTGATTCCAATCATTCCAGCATGGTTACCATGGTAAAAATCATTTTTCTTTGGATGGCATACTTTGTTGTCAATGACAATACCATGTAGCACATTGTCAAGAGATCCCTGCTGAAAAAAACTTGGTATGATGGTTTTTCGTACAACAATAACCACAATCTTTAGGGTTCCACTTCTCGTCAAGGAACTTGTAAGCCTCAATAACTTGATCAAAACTTGATTGAATTGAGACTCGTTAACCCCTGAAAATAATGATTTGATCAAGTTTCCTCTTCCCTGAACTTGTATAGAAGTCTAAGAGAGCTTTTTTCATGATACCGTCATCCACTTTGTTAGAAACTGATTTTGAAGAAAGAATCTATCATTTTAAGCTTCAGAGACCGTGGTACGGCTGATGCCCCATAGCTGGAAATCAATGGCCACCGCCCTGGAGCTACCATCGCAGCTATTAACTGCAGCACATCGATCTTTCGGAAAGCCAAACAATGCACCCATTCCAAGGATGATGGTTGGAACCTTTGAAACAACTGGAATTGAAGGTGTTTGCCCCAGCGTAAGCATAGAGAGTAGGCTGTAGTTTCTTATGCCAATTTTTACCAGTCTCGGTCATCTTCTGTAATTTGTTTTTTCTTCCTTTTCTTTTCTTTTGGCAACCTTTGTTGTACTGTGGTATGGCGCGTTATCTTTGAAAAGACTGCAAAATTTTGGCATTGTGCAGTTATATATAATCTTTTTTTTTTTAAATGGATGACTTTTGACTTTGTAATATTTGCATATGAAGCTATCTCCCCCTCTTAATGGAGTAGTTGACGTCCACAAAGATGAATCATTGTCAGCTTGAAACTTTTGACGAGCTCGGGCCCATAACATATATGCCCAATAAGTCTTGACTCCTTTAAATTTGGCATTTATTGTACAACTGATGCGATCCTTTTCCATGGTGGACCAACAGTGCCCCAAAACCTCATGTTTATCCTGACAATTGCAAATTTTCCTACATGTGTCTTTGGACCACATTTTTTAATTCTCATAATAGTCTCAACAAGGTCTTGTTTTGTCTCCTCAGCTAATTCCAATTTCGCAATCTTTCCTTCCTCTAAGGCTATATTTCCTACCACCACTTCATGGGGTAAAAACCATTTTCAACAAATTCAGAAACAAGTCACAATTTCTGTCACCTTCAAAGTACTGAGATTCCTCTAAACACATATTGCACTCAAAAGGAACTCTGAATCTGTAGTATCGTTGCCCATGTCATTGATATCTAGAGATCTATGATAGGCACACAAAAGAATATACAAGGAATAAATGAATTCAAGAATAACTATTTACATGAAATGAAAATTTATAAAGAATGTTAAAGGTCAAAAGAATCAGAATGAAAGAATATTTACTCGGATAAATAAAAGTATGTTTTATTGAAAATAAAAATGTCTGAACATGAGCCCACTTCTCAAAAAAATCTCATTACTCCTAGGATTTAGAGCAACAAGAGTGTTCTGAATATTACTCCGTAAAATTCCTAAAGATTACAGGAAGTTCTTCTGCAGTCCAATTGTTTAAAGAACTTCCCAGTTCGTAAGGGCGAATGCCCTCAAGGTTTCTTTGTTCGGTCCCTTGACATTGATGGGATGATTTTCATTTCCAAACACCCCCTTCTCCGGGTAAGCTATCCCTCCTGACACAAAAGTCGGGGTATGTAAGGGAACGTCGTTCATTCCCATTCAACTTCTTTTTCACTTAGTCGTGACCCTCTTCTCTTTCTCTCTTTTTCTTTCTCTTTTTAATAACTTTAACTAATTAGGGTCTTTTTAAAATTTTGAATGCAAATGATGCAATGAAATGTTATGAGATGCAAATGCATGAATGCAAAAGGTATCGACCTCGATTCAATCTCATTTAGAAAACTTTATTTAGAAAAAGAATATCTTTACATATAAATGGATTACAAATACGCCTTCGTCCTATGGCCCAAAGTTTTAACTCAACAAAGCTAACTCTTGACAATGATCTAACTGTAGCTTGTATTTCGTGCTCAATGTATCAGCTTGTACCTTCATGGTCCGTAACTGATCTACTACCATCCCGAATTTGAGCTATGGTTTCACCCATGAGATAATCCCTACATCTATGGACACCTTTTCCAACGTCTGTGAAGTTGTTCTGATTATCTTGAAAGAAAGATTGGCAAACAAGTAGGCATTCCTACTTAACATGCTGCCTTAAAATGATATCCAGCACCTTTAGTGTTTCTTGAGAGCATTCAGATTCCTGTCCATGTAAAGCATTTTGAAATGATTACATGGGTATCTTCTCAGCATAGTTAATCTCTACTTTAAAGGTCTTTAAATGATATGGTCTTCTTTAATCTCATTCTTTTGCGCCCTATTTTGACAGACCATTAGGGCTTGCATTTCCATTGTCTCTGATAAGTGCAACATAGTAAACTCATGCTTGTTGTTTGGTCCTATAATAAATAAGCCTTTTACCATCATAGGCACAATTCTTTCCATCCAACTCACCTTTGTAGGTCCATGCATTCTGTCAATCACTTTCCTTCCAACACTCTTACCATCGACCATCTTCATATGAAAGAGAAATGTTGTAATGGTGGAAATGTCCATCAGTACTCTTCTTGTTCACCTTGAAATGATTGGTGAGTACATTACCTTCTGCCCTTTAGTTCCTGTAGCACGCCTTGTCATAGGGTGTCGAACAATCTTCCTCGTATCCAATTCTGCTTTGATTGGAAACAACATTAAGACGCACCAGTGGCGGAAAAGGCAGGAATTCCAAGACTGCCTATTTTCCCTCCTGCCCTTTCCATTTTAGCTCACTCCCTCTCCCCATGACGTTCATCAACTTCCTCACAAAAGTTGGAATACAGTCAGCCCTTGAGTAAACTTTATCAACTTCAATCATAGGACAACGCCACAAAATCGAATATTCCTCCACCACGGGTACCATATCGGCTTTTCCAAACGTAAAGCAACTGTATACAATATTCCAATACTGAGTGATGGCCCGAAACAAATTCTCGTCTATTCCCAAGTTAAGCAAGTACTGCAAGTCCCCATAGTTGTTGTAGAACAATTGCTTGGCTTCGCTACCCTATTGATCCCATATTTCCTTTAACTTATGCTGATTATCCTCTGTGACAGTAATATGAATGTAGTCTGACAGCTCTGACACATATCCCATGGCTAGACTATTTTCCTTTACTAACTGAGTTTGCTCTGACCATATATGGACGTTAGCGTTGTCTTCCACTCTATCAAGAAGTCCGTTCTCCATAATAAAGCTCTCTAACTTAGAAACTGACCGAAAATCGACACCTTTTAAATGCGAAATGATATGCAACAAAAGAAAGGAGATAGTTAGTATTATATGATATTAATAAACACAAAGATAACCCGCAAGGGTAATAATTACGGTATAATTCTATCTAGGTTGAGCTCTTACGGTCCTTTAATATGTGGTTTAGTTCTAAAGTTGAGGTACCTGAACCAGCAGATTCCTCGATCCTCACCCATTATAGGCTCATTTGAACCGAAGTTGGGCCTGAGGGAATACATTTCCCTATGGCTACACGGAGATGAAAATCTCACGAAACCATAGGTACGGATGTATCCCGAAAGTGATCCACTATCCTGCACGGAGGCAAAAACCTCACGAAGGCGTAGCTTCTTACTCCCACTTAAGGGTGTGACCACAACAGTCATGCAAATGCAATGTATATCAGAATATAGCAACACATGCAATAATACAAACACATGTAATGCAAAAAGGATTAAATTTTAAAATTTTTAATTTCCGACATTAAGACAAGAGATAATCAATTACACGACTTGACTCTCTTATTAGTCCCCAGTGGAGTCGCCAAGCTGTCGAAACTATTTTTAAATCAAGTTTTGGAAAATGGGAATCGACTTTAAGAAAAACGAAAACGGGAGTCGCCACCAATCTTTTTAGGTGTGATTGGATCACTTTATAAAATGTTTTGTTTTAAAACATCAATTTTGGTCTACGAAAGTTGAGAAAACAGATTCGGGAGTCGGTTACATACGAGGAAGGGTTAGCACCCTCGTAACGCCCAAAAATTGGTACTTAATTGATTATCAAGTGTCTCTAATGTCGAAAATTTGAAAATTTTAAGATGCAAACCTCTTTTAATTAGAATGTCTCAAATTTGAAAATTAAGGCTCACTTATTTCAAAAGAGTCAAAACATCACATCCAGTAAGTTAGGACGCAACATTTTAAAACCTTCGAAACTAAGCTTGTCTTTCGAAAATTTCTATCTCGAAACAACAAAACGCCATATCCAGTAAGTTAGGACACTATGTTTTGAAATCTCGAAATAATTATTTAAGTTTGAAAACTCAAAATCACTTAGAATGGTGCTTTGACTACTCGAATTCAACGAGAAAAGTCGCAAACCCAGTAAGTTAGGGCACTACCTTTCTCGAAGTTTCCAAACATCAAGCATTGCCTTTTATTTTTTTTTAAAAAAACCTTGGAATATTATTTTAAATGACGTTTTAGGATGACATATTAATGCATCATGAAGAATAGATGTACAAAATATTCTAACATTTCCATACAAACATAAATAATATCATTAAGACAAAACTAAATAACATGAACATACGTTTAATAAAAAAATCATACTTGGGTAAATATAAGATAATAAACAAATAAAAACATGAGTAAACTAAAAGAAAAACATAATACATGCAAAAATTATACAACAATATATATCATAAAATAGCACATAATAGAAATAATTAAACATAGCATATAAAAAAATGAAACTATGCACAAATAAGATAAATGACATACACTAAGAAAATGAATAAATAAAACATTTACAAATTATAAAAATATAACGCAATAGTTCATAATACATGAAATGATAATATAATATATATACATGCATAGAAAATATATATTTGAAAATAAACTATATAAAAAGGTTAAATATTATAATATATAAAATACATAATCAAATGTAGAAAAGATAGGAATCAATATACATGTTTGAAAAATGAAGAAATTAAAATAAAAAAAAGGTTGAAAAACTAAGATAGATGAAGAATAAAATAAGAACAAACCACAGAGAGTAAGAACGCAAGAGGGAGAGAAATTTGAGTGAATGCTCTCAAGAATTTTTATTGCTTCCCAAAACTCTAGTCCCTTTACAATGAAGGGAGAGGCCTCTATTTATAGTTGAGCCTCCCCAAATCCAACGGTACAGATCAAGTACATCAACGGTTAAGATTAAAGGATATCTACAAATTAAATCTCCAAGATTACAAGATCATATCTTCAAGATTGCATATCATATCGAAGATTGCAATCATATCTAAGATTGTATCATATCTAAGATTGCATATCCTTAAAGATTATATTTCCATATGAGTCAAACTTATAGATGGACCTTACATCTTTTCAAGTAATGGGCCATTCCGATTGGGCCAAATTATATGTTTGTAATTTTGTACTGGACTTGAATTTTGTTTTATTTTTTTTGGGGTTTATTATTTTTATTTTTGGACTTATTTCTGGGCCCGGGCAAAATTGAGTGTCTACACCTATGTTAGATCAACATAACTCTGTATGGTTTGCATGATAGGAATCACTTTGATGAATGAATGTGAAATGCATTGCATGAATTACTATCTGTAGTAAATGCATTTTCTCAAAGCAACATGAGATAACTTAGAAATTAATTTAATATCTTTGAATTATTATTTAATTAAATTTAACTAAATAATTAAGTCCAATTTCAAAAATTAAATTAATTAGTTATCATAGGTTTACTAAATATGACACTTAAATTAATTTACTCATAGATTCTAATATAATAAAATCATCATTGCTTTGACAGAATTAGAATTTGGTTGAGAAAATAATTTAACAAGATTAATTAATTTTTAATTAATTAATTAACATTTTGGGAATAGAATATTGACTTTTGGGTTGGACAATTATATAGGCTTATTTTAATTTACAGCTATACTATACATATAATTGTACCCTATACATAAATGGCTCGAAGAGTCCAATTATTACACAAGTCGTCGACACATTGTGAGGGTGCCCACCCTTATAAAGTTCTAGCATAACTTTAGTTTTCTATTAAAATATTATTTTCTCAATTTTCCTATTCTAATAGAGTTCTTGTGATTTTTCTCTATATATAGGGACTGTCGAAACCATTTTTCTTGAAAAAAAAAAGGGGTCGACTTTGGTTTTGAAAATGATAAACGAAAATTGGGAGTCGCCACCGATCTTTATTAGGTGTGATCGGATCACCTTTATTTTAATAAAACAATTTAGTTTACTAAAACGATATTTTTGGTCTACGAAACTTGAGAAAACGGGTTCGAGAGTCAGTTACGTGCGAGGAAGGGTTAGCACCCTCGTCACGCCCAAAATTGGTACCTAATCGATTAATTAACGTCTTAATGTCGAAAGTTGAAAAGATTTTAAAATAAATTTAAAATACGATCCCTTTTTATGAATGTTTGGATAACTCGAAGTGGATATTAAGATTCTCTTGTTCCGAAGAAATAAAACATTACATCCAGCACATAGGACACGACATTTCAAACCTTCGATACCAAAATCATCTCATGATTTCCAAGATTCATGCATTGAAATTTTAAAAAGGATATTC
Organism: Gossypium anomalum; assembly: GCA_025698475.1. Taxonomy (NCBI): domain Eukaryota; kingdom Viridiplantae; phylum Streptophyta; class Magnoliopsida; order Malvales; family Malvaceae; genus Gossypium; species Gossypium anomalum. The sequence continues at coordinate 64,337,146 of CM046957.1, forward strand.
GGTTGTTCGGTCAAACGATAAATCGAAACCCAGCATATAGGGCACGATTTCTCGAAATTTTCAAACACGAAATTTTAAATTTTTACGATTCCTTTTTATGAATGTAAAAAAAAAAGGCATGTTGAATTAAATTTAAAAAAAAAATTAAGAAAGTCTTAAAAAAAAAAAAAGAAAGCCTTAACCATCAACCAAGAACACCAATATAGCATACTAAATAAATAAATCATGGAAATGTGTTCAATTCCACTTTTGCAGTATGCAACTGACTGAAACTGATGTAAACATGGAAACATAAAAAGGATATGCAAACATAAAACTGATGTAGACACTAGCTAAAACTGGGTTTATCCCTAGCTTGATGATTAAGCTTTGAGTGATTGGTATGGTTATTGACAGTATTAAGAAGTAGCTAGGCTGCACATAAACCCTAATCATTTCTGTAGTTGCTTAAAAGGAAGGTGGGTCAAAAGTCGTCTTCCCTTGGCTTTGCGACTCACCCATGGCTTCTCTTTGGTTGGAGATAGCTGTTATCACCAACCCATTTTGCATGTCCCACCGACCTTTTATGGAAATGATTACCACCAAGATGAATTTGAATTCAATTGGTTGATTGGCAAGCTGTAAGAAGATGGTAGCCTTTTTTATTAGATACAGTTAGCTGTGGCATAATTTATTATATTGGAAAATTACCTGATTAATCCAAATTTGTACCTATTGAATTTGATTTGATTAATAAATAAACCCCAATTAGAAATAACCTAAATTTATAAATATTAGAATTCAAAATATTCGAATTCTAATGTCGAATTTTTTTGAAATATTTGAATTCGATTTTAAACACAAATGAAAAAAAATTCAAAATGACTCAAATTCAAAATGATCTAATTTAAAAAGTTTGATAGGTAAACTCAAATAACTCATCCTCAAAATAATTTAAATTTGAAATTAAACCAAATCCGAAATAATTCCAACCCAACATAACATAACAAAATTTTTAAAACCTAAGTCAACTCAATCTAAGTTATTTCTATCTGAAACTGATGGCACCTCCAATTGACAAGTATGTATATTATCAAATATATTAGACAAAAGACATTATGTACAGTTAAATAATTATTTAATACATTAGGTTTTTAAATTAAAAAACACCAAGTCTCATTAATTAATATTGAAGAATAAAATAAACAAATCAAGACATATACAGTTTCTTAGTTCCACTTAGGGAACTAAACCAAAGTCCCCTAATAATTCAGCAAATAATAATCCTTTATAGTACTGTAAGATATATATATATATATATTACTGGGTCAAAGACATCAGATTAAAATGCACAGTGGTTGAGATGTTTATTTCACTGTTTACTTCAATGGTAATAAAACATCTGAAGCCACATGATTATCTTAGAATACATTTTTCAAAGGCTCCATTAATCTTAACAAAGAATTTTCTTCTATTATCACCAACCAAATGGGACTACCTCTTCTACTTTCACTTGGTTTTATTTATATGCATGTAAATATACGCTGGTTTTTTGAGAAAGGGTTCTCATTCCATTGTTAATCATCATCAATAAGCTGGGGATGGTGAAATTTTGTGTATGAAGATACCGTTGACAGGCATAACAAGGACAAAACATTGATTAACAGACTTTAATGACACTCCACAGTGAACACTTGGGGCCATTGGTTGGTAATTCTCTGCTTTCTCAAACCTGCAACATCTTATTACCTAATCAACCAAACATGGACTTAAAGATAGTTCAATCTTGTCACTATATAAACATGCATATCTCCACAGTTTTTTTCATGAATCACCCCAAATTAAGAACAAAACCTTCAAAGACTTCCATATTTTCTTTCCAGCTTAAAACATGGGTACTTCACCAGCAATTGTAATGATACTTTTTGTTGCTGTTGGCTGTTTCATGGCCTATCCTGAGGCTGTCACTGCAAAACACACAGGCATTACCAGGCACTATACCTTCAATGTATGTATATTGCATTGTTTACTTTGGGTAACTTGAGGTGAAAGTAATTGATGTAATCCTCAAGAACTCATCCAATTTTCCCTTGGCAGATAAAGCTGAAAAACACCACTCGCTTGTGCCACACTAAGAGCATTGTCACAGTTAATGGGAAGTTCCCCGGACCTCGTGTTATTACCAGAGAAGGCGACCGCTTAGTCGTTAAAGTATTTAACCATGTTCCAAACAATATCAGCATTCACTGGTATATATAAGTTGTTTACGTTTCTATGGCTAATCTCTTTTGGAATATGGTAAATTAATGTTGTTTACAGGCATGGAGTTCGACAGCTTCGGAGCGGATGGGCGGACGGGCCATCATACATCACGCAATGTCCCATTCAAACTGGCCACTCTTATGTGTACAACTTCACCATTACCGGCCAAAGAGGAACTCTCTTCTGGCATGCTCACATTTCATGGCTTAGAGCAACTGTGTACGGACCGCTTATCATCCTCCCAAGGCGAAACGAATCTTACCCTTTTGTGAAGCCCTACAAAGAAGTCCCGATCTTGTTCGGTAATGTTAAGGAATCACCGATATCTTCTTCATGCAATGCAGCAAATATATGATTTCCTTTGATGGCAATTTAACTCAATCATTGTTAACTATAGGAGAGTGGTTTAATGCTGATCCTGAGGCAGTTATCAATCAGTCTCTTCAGACAGGGGGTGGCCCTAATGTTTCAGATGCCTACACCTTCAATGGCCTCCCAGGTCCATTGTACAATTGTTCTGCCAAAGGTATATAAATATTTGCACACATGTATGTATCTATGTATTTATATATCCCTTTGGATATTAATGCATGTGATTTGTGATTAACAGATACATATAAGCTGAAGGTAAAGCCAGGGAAAACATATCTTCTGAGGTTGATCAATGCTGCACTCAATGATGAGCTTTTCTTCAGCATTGCAGACCACAGTTTAACTGTGGTGGAAGCTGATGCAGTGTATGTGAAGCCCTTTGAGACCAATGTGTTGATGATAACACCAGGACAAACCACCAATGTTGTTCTAAAAACCAAACCTAAAGCTCCCAATGCCACTTTCTTGATGTTAGCCAGACCATATGCCACTGGCATGGGCACCTTTGACAATACTACTGTAGCTGGTATTCTTGAATATGAAACACCTTCCAGTAGCTTAAAAAACAGGCCACTTCTTAAACCAGGCTTGCCTGCTATCAATGCTACAAATTTTGTTGCCAATTTTACAAGCAAATTCAGAAGTTTAGCCACCGCCAAGTTCCCTGCCAATGTCCCACAAAAAGTAGACAAGAAGTTTTTCTTCACAGTTGGTCTTGGAACCAAGCCTTGCCCCAAAAACCAGACCTGCCAAGGACCAACAAATACCACAAAATTTGCAGCTGCAATGAACAACATCTCCTTTGCACTCCCAAGAACTGCACTCCTCCAATCCCACTTTTTCTCCCAATATTCTAAAGGGGTTTACACCACTGATTTCCCAGCTTTCCCTCTGATTTCATTCAACTACACAGGCACTCCACCTAACAACACACTTGTAAACAATGGCACTAAACTTGTGGTGATACCATTCAATACAAGCGTGGAACTAGTGTTGCAGGACACAAGCATCCTTGGTGCTGAGAGCCATCCTCTCCATCTCCATGGCTATAACTTCTATGTTGTTGGTCAGGGTTTTGGAAACTTTGACCCTGAGAACGACCCTCCAAAGTTCAACCTGGTTGATCCAGTTGAAAGAAACACAGTCGGGGTGCCGTCTGGTGGTTGGGTTGCAATCCGTTTTCAAGCAGACAATCCTGGTAACAAATGAGATCATACAAGTTTTAGCTTCAAAACATAAGATGAGAATGCATTTAGTGATATTATATGTTAATGATGCAGGAGTTTGGCTGATGCACTGTCACTTTGATGTTCATCAGAGCTGGGGCTTAGGAATGGCATGGATGGTGTTGGATGGAGAACTCCCAAACCAGAAGCTGCCTCCTCCACCCTCTGATCTTCCCAAGTGTTGAGTTTTTTTATCCCTTTTCGGGACTTGAAGCGCATCAAGCTTTACATGCGTCCATAATTAACCATAGTTTTTGGTTCCCTTTGAAATCCTTGTTGGGAGAGTTTTGTTGTTAACTTATGTAATGGTTTTGCTGTGTGTTATTTTGCCTAAGCCAACCTTGGCATTGAACAAATGAGTGCTTTATTTTTATTTTTATTTAAATCTGCCTAACAAAAATGGTGGAGCTGGTCTTGTACTTGTACCAACCCAGAGTTTGATTGCAATTGTTGGGGATATAATAATTCCAAATTTCATCAAATCCAGATAGTGATTACATTTTAATTTATAATAATTTCAAGAGAGAGGAGTAAAGCTTCTTCACTCATCCAATTTAAAATGTATACAAATTGAATATTTTATCACTCCATTTGTCGAGTGCTAAAATTGATATTTAAGTTCCAAAGAGGCTATAACTTGAATTTCTATTATTTTTATAAATAAAAATGGTTGATTTAATTAGTGAAATTAAATTGTAACGATAAGCCAAAAATAAGTTTAATTCAAGTGAATAATATTCATTTGTTTGGATTTCAAAGATTAAGCTCGTAATTTTATCATATATCAATAGTGTTAAAATTCTAAAACATATGGCTCAAAATCCTTAAATTTTACAATATTCTGACAATTTTACAAATAATAAAACTAATTAACTAAATTCTCTAATTATTTTATATATTTTTTCAACTAACATTTTAACTATATTTATTATATTATAAGTTAAATAATTAATATTTTGTTTGTTATATATATTTTGTCTAGTTAATTATGCCTTAATATGTTATAATAATCGTCCTCTTTTTTTTATTATTATTATACAATTTTGGTCAAATTTGCTCTTTCAACCATTTGTTTTTTCCTTTTTTCCTATGACTTTGATTAAAGAAAAGCCCTAACTACTTGGGCACTAAAAAAATGGAAGTAAATAATATAATGGCATTTAATCAATCAAATAATAAAAATTTATCTTTCAACCAAATCAATCATAATATATCCAATAACATGTAAAATAATCATATATTCCAATAATAATATGCCAAATAACTTTATATTTCAATAATTTTATTATCAAAAATAATACCGTAATCCTAAATTTCATAAATTAAATAATTCTTTAATGTATTTAGGTTTTAGTAATTTTTTTTATAAAGAAAATGATGATGATGATGATGTGGGCTTGAGAATATCACATGGAAACATGTGAGCTGCGCAAAGCATGGGCAGGAGAAAGTATGGTATTATTCTTTAAATTTTATTGATTAATTTATTTTAACGAAATAAGAAACATAATTTGTCCATAGAAATTAAGTTAATGATCACATATACATACTTGTATGTCGGAAAAACGAAAGTGAAACATCACCATCTTGCTCACCTTTACGTATACAATATTAATCGATTTTTATTATATTTATTTTTTTGATATAATGTCTAAAACTACTCATAGTTTTTCCCTTAACCTTTAATAGGAGGATAATGCGCATCAACGCACTCGAACTCACATCTGTATTAACAACAATACCGATACCAATCAAACTAAGACTCAATCAATAATTTTCAATATTTCTTTTATTGTAAAGTTTATTTGTATAATAAATACAAAGCAATTTATAATATATATTTATATATAAAAGGATTTTGTCTTTAAATAAAAACTAATATATTCACATAATATAAAAAATTCATCTAATACCCATGTCAGACGCAGGAGATTTTTACATAATTAATTCTAATTCATACTCAATATAATCTAATTTGATTATAAAGAAAGTTCAATGACTCAAAATTTGCTAAACTTCAATACAAAGACGATTTAAACAAAAAAATATCAAAGCCTAAAATATTTCGTACAAAATATTTTATTTGGACATGTTAAAAATATCTCAAACAAATAATTTGGACACGAAATGATTTTATTCTAAAAAAATTGAATTAACAAATTCAAATTGACTCCAATAATAAAAAAATAAAATTAAAGGGAATTAACTCAACCCAAGTTTACCCGAGCCAAAATGTTTCTACCTTTTTGGATTTCTTGACGGTGGCCAACTGGATTACGCTAGCTATTGTTCTCCTGGGCGCCTCTTGTCTGACAACTGGTCTTATAACAACTTCTTGGTTTGCCTTAGGGTGGATGCAAAGTGAAAATGTAGGAAGGTACTTGTGATCTCGGGTCATGATTCTATTCAATTCATGGCATCTCCCCAAATTTCCTTAATAAATTGCCTTAACCTCATAAAAATTTAAGTAAAATGTTTTGTGTCTTAAACAAGATTGATTGCATTTCAAGTTGTTTCAGCATGATTAAAGTTCAGAGTTACTCAAACACTAATTAGATATGCATATACAAATAAAAAGCATGCATGTTGTTTCAAGTCTTCATGTATTACATCCTAGCATCCTCCAAATATAAGGAAGAAAAATTCGAAAAAATTAGATATTTTAGAGTTATGATACTTATTATTTTATTCTTTCTTAAATTCATCAAAACCTTCTACATAAAATAGACTCTTGTATAAACTAATACACAATTCACAATATCAATCATATAACCCTAGCTGTCACTAAATCACAGATAAAGTGACAAAGGGCATAAGTTTAAGTCTTTCGATTAATATCAGTCTCAAATTCAATGGATGAACAACCTCAACCCACTAAACCATAACCCTACCCGAACTAAGTATTCCTAGAATCCTGCTTCTTTTTCACAGTTTAAAACACAAGAACTTCTTTTAACATGAAATTGCAGCTGACTTCATCAAAATTATACAAGTATATATCAAGATCTTCAAGTTTCTTAGACTATTGCCTCTTCGTATTTCTTTTTTTTTTTTTTTTTGGTTAAAAAATAAACCTCCTATAGAGTGTTTTCAACGGTGGAAATTTAGGAAATCTAAGTTATTAAAAAATATATATTTCCCTTTATACAAGTACAAAAAATAGGTTTAATTAAGTTTTTGTTCTTTAAAAAAAAACCAAGTAAAAGAAAGGGGGTTATCACCTGATTTTGCAGCACCCTCCAAGCAAAGGTGCAAAGAATCAGAGAAATATATATGTGTTGTGTAACAGGGAATTTCACTTGGAATAATCTCCTTTCATTTGTAATAGAAAAAGTAAGAGTATAGCCAATATGTTTGCTGATGCAGCATCATCAAGATTCCCATATTTGAAAGGAAAACTTTGAAGTAAAAGGAGGTGATTTTGTGGAGGGGTACCACTAAACCACACCCTTTGGCTCTCCAATGAAACCCTTTACTAAGTTTGTGAATCTTGATAATGCCGCATCTGCAAACACTGACCCAGTTACTTGAGTCTTGATCATCACAGATGATGAGATCTCTCTCCCCATGCAATAAATGTATAAAACCCTAACCCTTCAAAGGGGAAAAAAAATCCACCTATGGTAAAAGTGCTAAACAAAAGCAACAAAAGCAAAACAAACCCATCCCAACAAATCATTATGCAAAAACCCAAAAAAAAAAAAAAAAAAAAAAAGGAAAAGAATGCCCTAGCTATCTAGGTTGGGTTGACCATCAAATCTAGCCACATAATTGAATAAAAGAAACTAGCTAACTATATAAGTGGCATCGGTTAACTATAGGTGACATAGGTTGGTTGTATCTTAGTCAATCTCATAGTGATCTTAAGCATCTACGAGGCGGGTGGGTGGATAGTAATGGGATGAAGAAGGTATATATAGAGAGGAAAGGGAGGGATGATTGGTTCAAGTAAAATTGAGAGATATCTGGGAGGTTAATAGAGTAACCTGTAATCTTTATGAACCATATAAGAAGCATATGGTTTCGGGGAATCCATATTTAACCAAATACAGGTGTCCAATGGAGAACTGTTTTGTGATGAAGGGATCAAGATTCAAGATAATGAGTTAATATTGATGATTCTTCACTGCACTAATTAAAACCTAATAGTCTGGCCCTTTTGATTATTAATTATTGTAACCCTTGAAACAAGCCTTTAATTAAGAACTACTTTATTTTTGGGATTTTTCAAAAGGCTTGCGGGGATTCTTGTACACCTTAAATAATGCCCTCCTAAATTTAAAAATAAAAATGTTAGGTGCCGTGGACCTATATAAGTTAATTACTTATCCTCCTTTTGCTAAAGAAAAGAAAACTTTTCCCTTTTGGATACTAACATGAGTTCCAGTTTTTTCTTTTAGAGAGTGGAGTAAGGGATGTTTGTGGTTTAAATCCAGAAGAAAAGATGTCAGCAAATTACAACAAGTGAGTTCCAATTTTAAGTTGATTGAAAATATTTAATTATTAATTATTAATTATTTGTTGCATTCAATATAAGACTAGTATTAAAATAAATAGGATTTTTGCTCTAAATAAATTTTACACCAGTTTTTTAATACGTTTGTCAAGTTGAAAGAAAAAAAAAATTGATTTTGAGTCTATAGATAATAATTGATTTTAATTTACATTATATAAGTTACACATTTATGCTCTGCCATCAAGTGAGAGCAAATTCAGAAATTTTTTTAAGTTATCAAAACATAATTTCATAATGTATTAATTTAAAATTTTATTATTTTTAAAGGGATTAAACATGTTTTTTTTTTCTATTTTGAGAGGTCAAAGTACAATTTTACCATAAATTAATTTTAACTTAAACATTTAATAGGACTTATATGGCAATTTTTCCATTTGAGGCGAGCCAAGGCCCTCTGCCTACTCGTCCCCTAGATTTAGTGCTACCATCAGGGCAACCATGCCAGAGCACCGCAACTACCTTACTCTACCAAGTATGTCTCCTTCGCTATGAGAACTATTCCATCATATTATAGCGAACATGCTTGCCAATCACTTATGAACCAAGTCACTCCAACAAGACATCTATCACTTGTCACCTACATACCTTGTAACCTATAACCTCATGTCACATTGCAAATCTAACAAGGAACAAAGAGTGACCAACCGACCTATCAGGAAGCAACATGTAGCAAAGGAGATCAACCCATCTTTATATCCCACCGCTCCCTAAGTAAAGGATCCTCTTCCATGCAATTGAAAATAAGTTTTAAAAAAAAATCAGAGTTTTAAATTCTTTTCCAAAACAAGAACTTGATTGTAATATCAAAAGTAATAAACATTTAATCAAAATTGTACATTTTCGGTTCATCTTGGGTTAAAGTTTCGATCAAGTAGTTTTCTTTGCTATTCTCAAGTTCACGTCTGTTGAGAGAGGGCTCGCTTCAAATAAGAAATTTTTTCACAAAATTACCAGTGAGGCAGTTTCGTAATTTTTCTAAACTTTTGAGTCAAGTTATAAATAAGAAAACTATCTTTAGAAATCTTCTACAACAATTTCTTGAGAGAATTTTGTCTCTATAACTTTCTCTTGAATTTAAATTTGTGAAAAATAATGATCCAAGGCTCTCCTTATATAGGAATACTTAAACTAAAACCAAACTTAATTACTTTAATATTAAATTAATATAATACTTAAGTATTAGATTAAATTTAATATTAAATCTATTAAAATAATATTATTTTTGGAATAGTCTATTTGAAATCAAATTATTGGTAAAGTCCCAGTAGGAGTATAATTCCTCCACTGCTCAACTACTGAAGCATCGCCCCCGTCGACCATCCGCCAGCCACCGGAATGTCATCATCATAGCCCCGGCACCACCGTGCCCGGTGGTGTCATCACAAGCGCAACACCCTTATGGAACCCGAGCGGCCGGTTACATGCGGGCGATGATGGCTGACCGGTGGTTGGACCGTCCATCATTGATTCAACCAATTTTGGGTCTCAGTCTAGGTTTTTGGTTCTCGGTTCCAATATTTTATCTCAAGCCCAATTTTCAACTTTAATTACCCATTGGGCCATTTGTCTAACTTGAAAATTAATTTCCAAAAATATCATATTTATTTTAATTAATTTGATTAATTTAGTTTTGCTTGATCAAAATTAATTTTCCCCAAAATCACTAAGATTTTTCAAAATTAATTTTTCAAGAAAATTCTTTAATCAAATTCTCTATTTGAACAATTCTCTTTAATCAAATTCTCTAGTTGAACAATTCTTACGACCGCCCAATTTAATTTCACATTGAATAAATCAACTTAATTAAATTATTTCCAAAGTCATAGAATTTCCTTCTATTTCAAATGCAATCCAATTGAGTTTTTGTTAAGCTAGTAGAGGGACCAATCGGACATATACAATTAGGCTATAATAATTGTAATTATGTCCAGAAGCATCGTTCCGATAATTCGCAATTTACTTAATCATGGAGTCAATCCACAAGAAGTACCATGATTGAAAATTCATTATTGTATACTCTTAACGAAAGCAATTCATCCAACTGCTTTGTCTATTGACCTTGTCATGTGTGTGTTACCTTCATATGATATCCTTAATTCATTTGAGTTGAATTTGTTCACTCAATACAATAATATTTTATCTCATTTTTATCATTGTGTCTTCTTATTGATTAATATGATCACTGCAACAAATGACTGTGATAAATTTCTCGTTTGAGAACAAGAAACTCATAGTCACATTTCATATTTATTAATCCACACAATGCTAATGAAAGGATATCGTTAACTCTTTAATTGAGCTATGAATTTCATTGTTGCTAGTAAAGCCATGACATACACAAGCCATGTACCCAACATACCGGCTATGGGCTCTATCATCTTTAGAGCATAAGCCTCCACTTATATCAAAACACATGAGTTACATATGTAAGGTCAGTGACTAACTCAAGATTTAGGTAAATCACACTGTGAACATCACAAGTGAATTAATTCACAAGTGGATTTAGAATTAATTCAACTTTGGTTCAGTCCAATGTATCATTCTTCCAATAAGTACATCTATGTCTTCACTCGTGGAGGCAACTGCTCCGATAGCCAAGACTAGTCATCTCCCCAATTGAAATTGTAGACGACATAATAATCCTTCTAAGTATTTGAATCAAACACTCACTTTGATTCTTTTATGGGATTACAGACTCATTTAGATTATTTATTGAAGTAAGTTGTCTTTCTCGCAATGTAAACATTCTTATAGTGCCACTTATCAATAGTTTGAATTTAGACAATCAATGAGCTAATATTTTCTTGTCACAATTTTGCTATATATGCAAAACATAAAAGACAAAAACACAAAAGATATAACAATGAAATATGAAATTAAATTTATTTATTTATTTATCGTTCAAATGCATAGAAAACATGTTTACTACAATATGGGCACATTTCCCAACAACTCATGCACGCTCTTCTTTAAGCTAGTACTTCACTTTATCCTATCTTCCTTGCTCTTTACTCCTTTCAACTTAACTCTTCTATCAACATTTTACAGCTTTTCTTCCAAATAGCTAATATGTAATTATAATAAAGATCGATTAAGTAATTTAGTCAAAAAGTAGTTAATTAAAACTCAGGGACTAAATTGTAAAAATCCAATCGCTATTGAGTTTTAATTAAGAAAAGGCTTGGGGACCTAGATAGCAATTATCCAAAGGATTAAATTGGTTAATAAACCAATTGTAAATAGTATATAGTTGATGGTAATGATGTTGTCCGTTAAGTTAATATAATTATAATTAAAACAACTAAATAAGATTAATAAAACTATATACATGATTAATTAAGCTAATCATCAATTAATCTAACTATATATAGAAAAATTAGTGAAAGATGATAAAATGTCATATTCTTCTTAAACCTACCATCCATTGAAGAAGAAGAAAAAAGAAAACGCCATTGTTAACTTGTATTTGGCCACTATTACAAGTAAGTCCTTAAGCTATTTTTCTTTGATTTTTATAGATTTATGATCATGGGAGCTTGATTTAGCTAGCTTGTTTATCAACTAGTTATTTTTTTAAGTTTTTAGCAAGTTACAATTGTTGAGAAATTGATTATTTAGGCTTGAATTTGATAGATATTAAGCTTAGATCATGATAAAGACTAAGAGTTCGTTTGTTTACATGTAAAAGGTTTTATAGAAAATGTTTTCTGCATTTTCCTGTATTTATTTCACAGAAAATAGTTTGGTCAACGGAAAATGACTTATAGGTCAATGTAAAATAAGTCATTTTTCCTGTAAAATGACTTACCCTTTTGAAAAGCGTAAGTCATTTCCGGAAAAAAGCTCATCTATAGATAATTTTATTTTTATATAAAAATTAACTTAAATCAAGCTTAATATTATTATATTGATAATATTTTTTTAAAAAATATTTAAAATATTATATTTTTCAATATTATTAAACATACATATTTAATTATTTATATTTAGTCATATAATAAATTATTAATATAAAAAATATAATTTATTAATATTTTAATTTTATTTTAATAATAAATTTTAAAAATAATAATTTTAAATAATACTATTCACATATTATTGAAAATATTCAATATTAATATTTTAATAATAAATATTTATTACAATTATAAATATATTAATAATAAATGTTTTGTAGTATAAAGGTTAAAATATGTCATAAGTCTATGTACACTTCACATATTTGTAATTTAGTCTTTGTACTTTTATTTTCAAGAATTTAGTCTCTTTATTTTTCAAATTTGAAAATCAAGTCCAATTGTTGACATCGTTTATTTTTTTGTAAATTTTGTTGTTTCACATTTTTAAATAAAAAATCCTCACTTAGCAGTCATGTAATTAAAAAATGACGTTGTAATGAATCTGAATTTAACATAATATTTTTAATATATGGAAAAACAATGTAAAATATAAAATTATAGATAAAAATAAATTCAACTAAACAATGAAAAAAATAAGAAAATCTCAAATGTATGTTTGTTTAATTGAAAACAACTTTTATTAAATATTTTTAAGAAATCTACCAAACAACAGAAAATATTTTATACAGATTCATCCAAACACCAAAAAATTTTAGCTTTTCCAGAAAAATAAATAATTTTCCAGAAATCATTTTCCGTAAGTCATTTTCAGTGAATCAAACAGAGCCTAAATTGTAGGGCTAAATACACTTGTTAGTTAACTTTGTAACATTAGGGGCCAAATCAAATAAATTGAAAACCTGTCATGAAATTATGATATGAATAGAAAGTATAGATTTCTTAATGAAGGAATGTGAAATCAGATTTCGGTTCGATGCTAAATATCGAAAAATACGCAGATCCCGAGTATATGGACTAAATTGAATAAAATGCAAAATATGTATGATTTTGTATTTAAATGTGAATTGGATGACATCTGATATTGTTTTATTATTGAATTATCATACATAGATAAAGAAGAAATCGGACCGTCGAGAGGGAAAGGAAAAGCGAGAGTCATCGACGAATGATGAGAGGATTCGATTTGAACTTTTATGATTTGATATCAATATGTTTGTTTGTATATTCATGTTAATTACATGATTGAGTATCAAGGTGAGTATATAACTGTCGTGTGAATTGATTCATTGTGAATGATATTGAATATCAAGATATTAGAGTGAATTGAACAAAATAAAAAGTAGCATTGTTTATTAATACATGGTATGTGATATAAAAATGGATTGAAACATCTTATGTAATATGAGAAAATTGTGAATTGATGATGAATTGAAATGAGATTATGAAATTGAATGTGAAATGATATATGAATTGGATTGTATAATGTAATTGAATATTGAATACCCTATTAACTGTTAGGGCAGAGTTAGGTATAGTTGTCATGTCATAGGATAGATCGAGTATGGGTTATTTCGACTATAAGTCTATAAGCGTTGGGCACATTTTTCTTCGGATGTTCTAATGAGTGCTGGGCACACCTATTACTTCAGTTATACTAATGAACATTGGGCGCAATCTATATACTTCGAACGTTCTGATGAGGCATTTGGTGCCAAATTGGTGTGTTGGTTGGAATCTATGTATCCGTTCGAGTCCAAGTTAGGTTAATAGGGAATAAAAAATGTGAATTGGTAAGATGATGTTTATAATGATTTGATTAATAAGGATTGATTTTATAAATACATATATCGAATACCGATAGCATGTGAAAGACTAATGGAACCGGTTATACAAGCCTGGAGGGTTGACATGGAAACATAGAGAATCAATAGATTTGATACAGAAATGGAATAATGATACAAATAAATGGTTTGAGTTGTATTGAAATTGAATGTATTGTTGTTAAATAGATAGAAAAATACGATATATTACATTGATTGCTAATAGTGCTTGTTCATGGATTTATATTTATATATAAATGTGCATAATCTCGATTTTGACACATGAATGGTAATGATTTTTGGTTGAAAATTAGATGTTAAAAGAGATATGTTATACATTATGGTATTAATGTTTGATCGACTTGAATCATGAAAATACCACTGATCTTTATCACTCAACGAACAGTTTGTTGTTTTGTGCACAAGTATAGATGAATCTCAAGGTTGTGAGAAGTGATCCAGCATCTAGAACACGACACTCGACTTAACAATGTTTGTATAGTTTCTTTTGTTTCGATAAATGGCATGTACCTAGGGTTTGAGCCGGTTTTGTATCCTAATTGGTCGTTTTGAAAGTTGGTTGATTAGTGTTAACTTGAATCATTATTTTGGCATATTTTAGCATGTATGGAATTGAAATATCATTGAAATGGCTAAAATTTAGGTGTTTAAAACTTTGTCTCAGGTGTCCCAAAATTTGTACCATTTGAAAACAAATAGTCACGCCATGGCATCGAGCCCTTAACATCACAACGAGGAATCGAAAGTGAGTTACGTCGTGACGAGGAACCTTCGAAGTCATGACATCAACCCAATAATTTGAAAACTTTACAAGTTGGTCCTTATTCGATTCTGAGTCATCTTAAGAGCTTTCGTAAGCTCGTATAAGACCCGAAAATGATTGTATAATATATTTTAAATAAGTAATATAATTATTAGCATGTATTAATGGTTGAATTGAATTGTATTCGAATGTAATTGCTCTAGTAACAAATGTGGCATCCCGTAGCTCAGACCTGATGATTGGGTCGGGTATAAGGTGTTACAAGCGACTTTTTTGTTTTGAAATGCTGCTAAAGGTCATACTTTTTTGTGGCATTTTGCATATATAAAGTACGCTAATATTGCACTATCAATTTGTGTATTACTGTGGTACTTAGAGTTAACATTGTTAGTGAATGCTAAATCAACAAATTAAAATTCAACATGTGAAAACTTTTCTTTTTCCATATCATCAATTCCACATGAATAATATATCATTATGTGAAAAAGTAAATAAAAAAATATTAAACTAAATTAATTTTTTTAAAAATAACTAAATCTAAACCACAATAGTTAATAAAAAAAAGGAAATAAATACCAAACTTACATAAGCAAAAAACGTCATATTCTCCATTAAAGTAAATACTAAAGTCATCTTCTCCAAAGAATTTCCCATTTGAAATCAAGTTTCCTTCCCATAAAATCTTAATTGCAAAATTTTAATATTGATTTTCTCCAATAAAATTTTCAAAAACTTTACCTTCTTAGCTTAAGATGAACCCAAACATACCATAAACAAAATTTGGAGAATTCCATGTTAGTTGAAATCAAGTTTTATTCAACCGCAACAAAAATGAATTTTGGAAAATTTTACCTTGTATAAATTTCAGAAAAAAATTAAAAATTTGAGGGTTTTAAAAAAAATTGAAGCAATTTTGAGTTAAAAATTGTAAGTCCAAACCTAGTACTACTTTTCTCTTTCAAGTCTCCATTGAGAAAAAATTCAAGCAATGAAATTGATTTTTTCAAAGTTAAACTCACATTGTTTAGGTTTAGTTATTTGTTTATAATTTAATTCCATTTTTTGTTTTATTTAGCTTTTCACATCATTTTATTTATCCATGTGAAATTGTTGACTTGAAAAAATATATATTTATCAAATTTTCATTGGTTAATTTAGTATTTATTAAGGTTGTTAACTCCTGGTACCATAATAGAACACAAATTATAGTTCAAATACCACATTGAACATTTTATGAAAGTATACATACAAAATAATACACAAATTGATAGTTCATATATAGCATTAAAAATTTTATGAAAGTATACATACCAAATAATACACAAATTGATAGTTAATATACCACGATGGACATTTTCAAAGTATAGGTATGTTGATGTCGTAATCAACTCCTCTGGGAGAAGTCTTCGTAAAATCGTCTTCTGGGACACCAACTCGAACCATCAATTATGGAAGGTATTGTCCCCCTCGGGGAAGGGTTTTACTCCCCACTTTGTAGAGAGTTGTATACGATTCACAGAGAAGGATGCCTTGACCATACATGGACGTACGACCACCCACCAAGAGGCGACATGAGCGTGTCTTGCACTTGGTAGGATTCAAACCCCTGACCTATTGGATATAGGTCAATTGATCATATACCCTAACAATTGACCTATATCCAAAAGGTCAAGGGTCTAAATCTCACCAAGGGCAAGACACTCTCACGTTGCCTCTTGGTGGGTGGCAGTACGCCTACATATGGTCAAGGTGCCCCCTCTGTGAACTATACACAACTCTCCCTAAAGTGGAAGGGCAAAACTCACCCCCAAGGAACAATACTTTTCATTGTTGAAGGGTGTTCAGGTTAAGGAGTTAGAAATTAGTTAGTTAGCTGGTAAGCTAAGATAGTTGTCAATTGTCAAGTTAGTTAGTGCTAACCTCTCTCTTCCATCTATTAAATACATGTACTAAATACATGTACTCTCGCATTAATGGAATATAGAAAAGAATTATGAGTTTCATTCATTTACTAGTGTGATCTTGACAAAGGGCCAAGTCGGCATCCTTGAGGACGATAGTTCGAAGAGTTCTCTTGAAAGAGTCGATCCCCTCAGCAAGGTACTACATTACACATTTTATAAAAATATAGATACCAAATATAACATTATCTCTTTTTAATTTAATTATATTAAATTTATTATTATTAGGTTATATCAACTCTAAGATGATGATTTATATGACTAAAAAGTTCGTAACTTCCTAAGCAACATAGAGTCTTGGACTTTACAGATATTTCAAATTCATCATAATTTTATGCAAATAATAATTAAAAGTACAAAAGTGGAGATTCGAATTTATGACGAATTCTTTTAGTAATATATAAATATCTTTTTCAAGTCTCTCTATATGATTATATAAAAGTGACCACTTCCTATACATATATTGCTTTAGTGGAACCATAATGATATGGATAAAAGGATTGTGATGGTTGCCAATTGCCAACTATGTTTTTCCCCGTCTTTTGAGGGTTCATCATTTTCCACTTCTTTGGTTCCTATATATAAGTGATCTTAAGCTCATTCATGTTAATCAACAAATCTATGGTTTACCAACAACTTTATTTTCTAGGCTAATCTTTTATGGAGATTGAAATTCAAATATTTTAAATATATATATACTTTCTAGGCTAATTATTTATAAATATTGAAGTTTAAATATTTTACTAGAAATATAATATTATTTTCAAAAAGTAATTACACAATAGATTAGTTATGAAATTACAAAGTAAAATAATTATAATATTACATTTTTTATAATTCATTTATGATCTGTTAAAGCAATTTTCGACTTTGCTCTGTTGATAAATTCATGACTGAACAAATTTTGGAAACTCAAAACTAACAAGTTGGAGTTAAAGCTGAAAAACCATAAGGATTTAAACACTCCATTTGCTTAGCTGCTAGACGGGAGTCAAGCCACCAAGGTCAAGTAGGCCAGCTTACCAATCTGATAAGGTCCTGATAGATTTGAACTTTAAGGTTTTGGGCAGTAAAGATGAACATAAGTCGATTATTTTCAGCTTTGTAAATAATTTTTTATCTTGGGATTAGATGATTACTTAGATAATTAATTTTTAAAATATTTATCTTATATTATTTTCAGTCACGTGATTCTTTAATTATGATTGGTTAAAAGTGATTTGATTGGTCTTTGTCACTTTAATTGCTTGGAAATATGTTGCAATTTGAATGAAAATTGGATTTAGGTGTAATTGTTTGCAATTACACAATGATGGTATATTTAATAACCATTGTAATTGGTGAGTCCCACCAGATTTGGTGTAATTAGAGCACCCCAATTACACTTTTCAATTCTTATGGGAGGATGAGAATTGGAATTATTACATAGGCAATTATACTCAATTTCAGTTTTACAAAATTATTTTTATACAAGTTATAAAAATTATATTATAAGCATGAACATGTATGAGCGTCTGGGATTGTTATGACAAAAAATTTCTTATATTGTAAATCCTATAAAATTATATTATAAAAATAATGTGCATTTTACAAAATTATAACCAAAAAATATTATTTATATCCTTTAAAAATTCTAAAATTATGACAAAAATTTTATTATAAAAAATAATTTACATGTTATAAAAATATTATAATATATTTATTTATAAAAATTTACAACAAAAAAATATAAACATAACTTATTTATGTGTTAATGCTATAGTATATTATAAAAATAATATACTTATTCATAAAACAACGTTATAGTTTTTTTTATCATTACTTATTTATAAAAAATAATTTTCTAAAATTATCGCAAAAAAATTATATTATTTATAAAGGTTTTATCTTATAAGTTTTATATTATTTTTTACTTAATTTATGTATTATGAAAAAGGGATAAAACATAGTATAAGTTTTTCTTCAAATTAAGTTTATATAAGTTTTCATAATTAAAGCTAAAGGCTATTTGGATTGTGAACCCAAATATTATAAGGTCCATGCTAATTATGTAAATAGAAAGATTTTTCTTGTAACATATCATGAAGTATAATACCATTTAAGAGAATGGTACTAGATACAAGCACAATAGGCAATTCGTGAACTATTTAGTTTGAAACATTTAAGGCTTCGAAATATGGTTGAGAATGTCCCACTACCACACATACAAAGTGAAAGTGGAGCAAA
This sequence comes from Gossypium anomalum, assembly GCA_025698475.1. Classification (NCBI taxonomy): domain Eukaryota; kingdom Viridiplantae; phylum Streptophyta; class Magnoliopsida; order Malvales; family Malvaceae; genus Gossypium; species Gossypium anomalum. The sequence continues at coordinate 64,356,152 of CM046957.1, forward strand.
ATGTGGGAATGGAAGCAAACGTGGGGGTTATTCCCACAAACCATAAAGCATGTCCAACATTCTCCCACTTGGTTCATATTGTCCATGAATACTAAGAGTCAAAAAATAATGTACAAATCATGGTGATATTTTCCCTTAGAATTTGAGTAGTATCTTCCATGTATCACAATATATCATGTCTCAACGCTTTAGCACAAATTTCTTCATTAATAAACTCAATGTTTAATCCAGCTCCAAACTTTGGTGATATTTCTCGATATGAGAAACATCAAAATTACCAGAGTTTCTTTATAATCATTCTTACAACAAAAAATTTACAAAGTGGGAATAAGTCCCATAGTGACAACATGATCCTTAAATTTGTGAGGTGGCATGCCTTTAGTCAAAGGATCAGCTAACATCTACTCAGTATTAATGTGCTTAATGACCACTTTCTTTTCTTTAACACATTCCCTTATAGATAAATACTTAATTTCGATATTTTTACTTTGACTTTCACGTTTTTTGTTCTTAGCCATAAAGAAAACAACTGAATTGTCACAATATATCATCAACGACCTAGAAATCGAATCCACAAGTTTAAGCCCAGATATGAAACTTTTCAACCATATTCCATGTGAGGTAGCCTTAAAACATGAAACAAATTCAGCCTCCATAGTGGAAGTAGTAGTTAAGGACTGCTTGACGCTCCTTCGAGATATAGCTCTGCCAGCAAACATAAAAATGTAACTTGATGTTGATTTACGTGAATCAACACAGCTAGAAAAGTCTGAATCAGAGTAGCCAATCACCTCCAAATTGTATGATCATTTGTACGTAAGCATGTAGTCCTTTGCACCTTTAAGATATCTCAAAATTTTCTTTGCATCTTTCCAATGGTCAATACCTGGATTACCTTGGTATCTTTCCAATATTCTAACTGCAAATACAATGTCAGGTATTGTATAGACTTAAGAATACATTAGGCTTCCAACAACAAAAGCATATGGAATGTTTGTCATTTGCTCTCTGTTAAATTCATTCATCGGGCACTAGTTCAAATTGAACTTATCACCCTTCACAAGAAGAGCAACACTCTGTAAACATTCCTTCATCCGAAATCTTTTTAAAACTTTGTTGATATAGGTTTCTTGATATAGACCTAAGATACTATGATGTCTATCATGATGAATCTTAATGCCAATGACATAAGACACATCACCCATATCTTTCATATCAATATTTTTAGAAAGAAATTGTTTCACCTCATGTAGCATTACCTTGTCATTTGTTGCAAGTAAAATTTTGTCCACATATAGAATAAGGAAATAGATTTTACTCCCACTAACCTTCTAGTATATACATTGATCCATGATATTCTCAACAAAACCAAATGAAGAGATAACTTCATGGAATTTTAAATACCACTTTCAGAAGGCTTGTTTCAATCTATATATGAACTTTTTTAGCTTACATACTAAGTGTTCACCATCAATAGAGGAGAATCCTTCAGGTTGTTTCATGTATACCTCTTCCTTTATGTTACCATTGAGAAAGGTGATTTTTGCATCCATTTGTTACAACTCAAGGTCAAAATGAGCTACTAATGCTAACACAAGGCACAAGGAATCTTTCTTAGATATAGGACTAAAAGTCTCAATATAATCAATTCCTTCTCGCTGAGTAAATCCTTTCGTAATGAGTCTAGCTTTATATCTTTCTATGTTTCCCATTGAGTCTTTTTTTATTTTTAAAGACCCATTTACATCTAATGGCTTTTATGCCTTCAAGCAATGACATAAGATCCCAAACATCGTTAATTTTCATGGAATTCACCTTTTCTTTCATAGCATTTTACCACAATTCTGACTCTTTGCAACTCATGGCTTGTGAAAATGACTCAAGATCATTCTCAACTCCAATATTATAATCAAACTCTTGCAGATACACAATATAGTCACTAGAAATTATTGATTTATTTTCTCTAGTAGATCTCCTCAATGTTGAACCAACAATTTCTTGTGGATCATGTTGTTCAACTGGTTGTTCAATAATTTTTAGATTTTCTTGAACAGTTTGATCTATTGGAGTGTTTTCAGCAACTTGTGGATTTTCATTGATTGGTTGTTTAACACCCAATTGAGCTTGAAGGGTGTTATGTATGATAACCAATCTCTTACCTGAAGTGGAAGGTTGACTTATGGGAATTGTGTCTCGAAACCTATTGCACCCACTGATTTAGTCATTCTTAAGAAATTTTGCATTTGTTGATTCCACAATTCTAGTGCTATAAGATGGGCAATAGAATATGTATCATTTGGACCTTTCGGCATATCCAATGAAATACTCACTAATGGTCCTTTGGTCCAGTTTCTTTTCTTCTAGGTTACAAACTCTTACTTCAGACGAGTATCCCCATACGCATATATGTCACAAACTCAGTTTTCAACATTTAAACAACTCAAAATGTGTCTTTGGGATAGCCTTGGTTGGAACTTAGTTTAATATATACACAACAAATTTGAAAACTTCAACCCATAAGGACTTAGGCAACTTAGAGCTCATCGATAGACCACTTATCCTTATGTGTGTTATAGGAGATCTTAAATGGCCCATACTAAGATGGAAGAGTGTTCAATATAAAGTGCACCACGAAAGATTCAGACATTTCAACCTCAAGTGCTCTTAATTAAGTTGCTAAATCTCTTATCTTGTTGATGTGATCATGTACACCTTTCACGGTAGCGAGCTTCATTGATGTGAACTTCATGATTAAGGTGTCGGCTAATGACTTTTGAGAAGTTTTAAATTATTTTTCAATAGTCATTAATAATTCTTGGACATTCTCATAATGCTCAATTGAGCCACGAACATCAGTAGGAATCTTACTCTTTATGAACATGATACTTAAGAGATTATGTTGCTCCCATGTTTCATATAGAGCAAGATCAACCTGAGTGTTGGTTTCAGTAATATGTGGCTCAGATTTCCTTATGGCATAGTCAATATCCAAGCACCCCAATTAGAGAAGAATACTGTCCTTCCAAAACTTAAAGCTCTCACTAGTTAATTCAAATATATCTACTTTATTATCGGACATATTCATAGGTTGTAAAATTGCAAAATAAATGAACATACATGCTTAAAAAAATTTAAGGTAAACATAAATCATAATTTACTAATGCAAATTATGTAAAAAATGATCTAGTGACATAAAAATTGCATGTGGGCTAAATTTTTAAGTCAATTATATATGTTTTATGATAGAATTATTTACTATCCTTTTGATAAAAATTATTAAATTCATTTTCATAATTCCTGTGGGTAACTATATGAAAAATCATTTAATAATTTTATCTTAATAAATTATGCAATGGGATTTGATATCTATGCTTTCCATGTGTGATTTTTAACTTTAACAATTTTATTTAACTAGAGATGCTGTAGCTAGTTTTTTACTAAATAAAATTATGAAAATCACCTAGCTAGATATTAATCATTAAACTTTATTTAAGATTGTTGCTAAGATGTTATGCAACATTAATGTCTATAAACCTTATGAGATCCTTACTATAATAAATAATTTCATTTAATTAAAGTTGTTGTGGCTAATTCTCTAATTAAATAAAATCATTTGGATCCCTGGACATATATTCTAAAGTTTTATTGCTAAATACCTTATGTAATAAGTCTAAAAAACATTCTTATGCACTAAAAAATGTATGTAACTAATAACCAAATAATTCACATATAAACATTTACTTCAGGCACATAAAAAAATATTCAAACAAATTTCTAAAATTTTTAACTAAATTATTTATAACATAATAAATTTTAGAAATTTCACTTTAATAAAATCCAACGATTTTGCATAAAATTTTGTAACAAAAATTCTCAAAAACTGTTTAAAAATAATTCAAAGAAATATGACATCGTTATTTTGGGAAAATTTATAAACTTTTACAATCGGATAAGGTAGAGATTAACCATACTCTGAAACCAAATGTAAGCATAAATTATAGTTTAAACATTAAAGTGCAGCGGAAAAGATCGAACGTAAATACTTTCGTCCATTGCTTGAATCAAATGTCAAAATCCAAACATTGTAACACCATTTTTGAGCGTGTCAAACAATCAACGAGGACGTCGAATTTAGCTATACAAAAATATGAAAATTGCCAAACTCTTCTAAGCACTTGAAAACCTAACTAGATGAAATTATTTTTTTAGTTTTTGGTGCTTAAGGACCTTATACTTAGGGGTATTTATCGTGATTATTCCCTATCAAAAACCACAAAAACATGTCCCACTACCACACATACAAAGTGAAAGTGGAGCACAATGTGGGAATGGAAGCAAACGTGGGGGTTATTCCCACAAACCATACATCACATCTAACAAGCAAGTGATCACGTGAAAAGTGGAAGTCTCATCTATATTCGAGCAATTCTATGGCAAGTGGCTGATTTGGGAGGTCGAACATTTAAGGATGGCTAAGCAGATGGAGGGTGAGGAATATCATGTGTCTAGTTGCGATGATGGTTCAAGTTGTTTAGTTCGAATTTGCCAAATGACATGATTAGTTGGAGGGCTCGAGTGACAATATTTGTCCTTAATTTTTTTTCTTTTCTTCTATTTCTATAATTATTTTTGTGTTTCTTTTGCTCTTAATTATATTTGATTCAATTTTGTTTTGTTGAACTTCGTATCTAAAGCATATTTTAAAATCCAAACTGAAAGTTGAAGCTTATTCGAATTCAACTCATAGAATCAAACCTTAGGTCTTGAGTTTCGCATCATTATCTTTATCTTGGACTAATTGAAATATCATAAAACACCTTTAAATTACTAAACTTATCCAAAAGCTAAAAGCTTGGCTTGAGCTTAGACAAAGATTTTATCTTTGGGTCCACTTGAGTAAAATTTTAACTTAAATTATTTTTATTTAAATTTAAGTATAAATTTATATATTTTTAATATTTTCTTATTTCTTAAATAGTAAAATATGTTAGTGGACATGATACCAAAACCGGGTCAAATTTTGAAATATTAAGAAATAATTCAAGCTTTTGATAGATTGTTGAAAAAAGTAAATCAATTGAAAATGAAAAAAAAAATTCAATGGTTTGATAATTTACACATATTTGATAGTCTAAAATAAAAATAATTTGATAAAATAATTTATAAAAAATATGAAAAATAATAAGTAGATAAGAACTATTTATCACTTAATGAAGAATATTTTTAACTAATTCTATTTTATTTTAGTTATTTTAATATTATATTATTTTATAAAAACTTTAAATTTTTCGTAATTAATTTTAAAAATATATAAAAAAAAACTTAAATTCTATTTCTAACACTTAATATTTTACAATTTATATCTATTAAATCTCATTTACGGACACCTTTACTCTAATCATAGATTTTAATGTTTGTAAAAGTTGTTTATTTTGCAAAAATATCCATATTCTTAGCCTAATTAGTCCCATTCACAACCAACCGAAGGAATGTTAAATGATATAATTGTGAATATAAGTGTGGTGGACCCTATACCTAGAATGAAAAATCAAATCATTGATTTGAGTCAAGGTAGCAGGAAGTGGCAAGCAATAATATACATGATATGAAATATAGTATTTACCGAACTACACACATTTTTTTTAACCGTCTTATACCAACCTTCATTAGCCTACTGATATGGATGAGAGAGAATTCCCGACATCGGAGAAAAAGTGAAACTCGTTCATTTCTGTATTTGTTAATTAGGGTATATGGCGCATGATATATGTTTTCTAATTAGGAAGTCCCACGCGTATGCGACGCGTAAAGGCCCCATCCCCTCATCATTAGGAGTAAGTTGGATTCTTTTATTTCCCCTTTTCAGGGTTTTCTATTTTTGATAAAATCAGCTACAACATAAGTTTTAGTTGGCTTTTATTACCGTCAAAGTATTTTATTGTGTTAGCGATTTTAAAGATTATGTTTAAATGTCACGTTAATTTATGTACTTTTGGGGAGTGTTTTGTTTCATTATCAATTCGATATTTCGTGAGTTTCATACTCTTGATTTAATTACGCATTTTCTTAAAAGAGGTTATATTTATAAATTGGATATTTGGGAAGAGTAAATGTAAGTAACTGGGCTATAAGGCTACAACTATTTGTGTAGTAGTCAATTTTGGCCCAAGCAAATAAACAAATAAATAAAACCCAAATAAATAATAAAAAGTCCAAATATTTTAAGTCCATTTACAGCCCAAATTGCAAATTATCCAAACCCCATCAGCCCACTACTAAACCAAACCCAAATTATCAAAACTCTAGCCCAAATAACAGCCCACTATCTTAAACTTTTTCCGCCACCTTTTAACCCTAGCCTCTTCTAAAGCTTAAGCCGCCACACTCCTCTGCCACGTGCGCCACCACCGCCCGAGGCACCAATCGCCGGCCCTGACCACCCACGTCACCTGCAAATAGATCCAACACGCAAGCAAAACGAAGACAACGGATAAGAAGACAAAAACAAATAGCAAACAACGAAGAACAAACAAAGGAAAAAAATAAAGAAGCAGAAAACAAAAAGCAACAGACAAGGAAGAAACAAACAGAGAAGAGATTAGAACGGGCATGGATTCGGCTATAAAAGCCATTCTTGACCATTTTGTATTTTTTTACTCATACTAAAACAAAAAAAAAAAAAGAAATAGAATCAAAGTTTAAAAGGTTCAGTTTTGTTCTTCTTTTTTTTTTTTTTCTCTTCTTTCATTCTCTGTTTACCTTTTTTCATATTTATTCATTGATTTTCCCTTTTCTTTTTTTCAAAAAAACTATTTTTTAACAAAGAAACATAAATTTTTTTTAAAGAAAGCGTACCTGGGTTGCACTCCTTCGCTGTGCACGGCGGTCACCGCCATTGTCGGCGGCGTAGGACGAGTCCCCGGGAACCCAATCGACGGAAAGAAAAAGGGGGAGGGGAAGAGAGCATAGAAGCTTTCTGTTCTTTTTTATTTTAGGGGCTGAAAATGAAATAAAAAAAAGGGGTTTTGGTTAAATGATGATGAAATGACACCATTTAGTGTAATGGGGGTTTGTGCATTCTCCTTAAAAGGGAGATTTATGCTATTGGTCCTTCCCCTTTCCAATCCCCATCCAATCAGGCCCTATTTTCTGTCTTCTTTTGTTTTTTTTAAATTTAGCCCTCAGATCCTGTTTGGTCTTCGTTTTGATCCCTAATTAACTTTCCCGTATTCATACTTTTATACCCCGAATTTTAATTTATTTTTAGCCATGTCCTAAACCTATTTAATTCACTTATTAACCCTTTTAAATGTTTCATTTACATGTTATTTCAAATATTTTACATGTTATTTATTTACATCTATTCTAACTTATTTTAATGTACTGATTATTCAAATTCTTATTATTTATTTTAACTCGCTTTATGTATATATATTATCTTAATCTATTTTATATGTATTATTTATTTTTTATTCCTTACCTATTATATATATGTATGCATATAGTTTACTTTAAGCTTTTTAGATATTTATAATTCTTTAAAAATTATTATATATTTATTTCAAATTATTTTATATTTTAAGTTATTGTATATTATGTATTTCAAATAACTCTCTTTTATTATCTTTGAACTGTTACTATTACAAAGTATATTTATACTGTCTATTTTTAATTCTTTTACGTATTATATATTTTAAACTTCTTATTTATTACTTTTAAATTAACTTATATATTATTTATTTTAAAAATATTTTATATATCTTATTTTAAACCCATTCTACCCATTCCATATTATTTATTTTACACTTTTATTTATATATATTATCTATTTTAAAATTATTCATATGTATCTTTTTATTTGCTTTGTGTAATATAGATTTTAAAATTCTCTTCCATCATTTATTTTACAAACTCGCTTTATGCGTCATTCATTTTAAATTGTTTTATCATTTATCATAAAATTTTATATATATTATCAATTTCAAATCGTTTTATCTTTTTATATATATACTAGTTATGTCTTAGACGTTTTGTGTATTACTTATTTTAAGTTTCTTTTTACAAACATTTATTTTAAACTCATTTATATATTATTTATCTTAAATTATTTTACATATTATTCGTTTTAAACTCTTCCCGTATATTATTTATTTCAAACTTTTGCCTATATTACCTATTCTAAAATCTCTTATACATATATTCTATTCTTTTAAATTGTTTTGCACATTGTTGATACTAAATTTCTTTTTTTCATTATTTTATTTTAAATTCATTTCTTGTCATTTTAAAATTTGTTACGTTTTATTCATTTTAATTTGCTTTATGATTTTTTTTTTTAAATTCATTTGTCTTTGATTATTAATGATTAGTATTTAAATAATGTATGTTGTGTGATTATTTCCCTTGTGCATTTTAATCCGTTTATTTCATATTGTTGCATTATTGTATTCATTCGTGTAATGTTGTATCCATGTATACTCGTCTCATGCTCATTGTTATTTTATTTCATATCATCGCCTCATGAATCAAGCCTCGTTGCATTTATCCAACTTGAATCGCTCTTTTAATCCAAACAAATAACACGTCGATTAAATATCAAATTCGCTATTATTCAAAACAAATATTTCAAAATAAGGCAATGTTTCGCGTTTTGGAATATCGAGGAATTGTGCCCTAACTTACGGGGTTTCGATTTTCTCGTTGTTTCTAAATAGCTAAATATCCTTTTTGAGTTTTAAAACACATGAAATTCTCATTTAAATTAAAAGACGACCTTGTGCTCGGGAATTCATGGTATTGTGTCCTAACTTACGGGATGTGATACTCCGATATCTCGAGATAAGAAAATCTTTAAACAATCGATTTAAATTAATTCAAGAATTTTAAAATCAATATTAATAGAAAAGATCGTATTTCAAGTCCCTTCCCGATTTTTGATTTTCAACATTAAGACACAAACTAATCAATTCGGTACCAATTTTTTTGGGCGTGTCGAGGGTGCTAATCCTTCCTCGCACGTAACCGACTCCCAAACTCATTCTCTTAAAGTTTCATAGACCAAAGGTGCTATTTTAATAAACTAAAATTGATTTATTAAAACAAAGGTGATTCGATCACACCTAATAAAGATCGGTGGCGACTCCCGTTTTAATCTTCGCTTTCAAACTAAGTCGATCCCCGTTTTTTCAAAAAATAGTTTCGAAAATTTGTTTGAGTCTAAGTAGACTAGACTTAAATTAAAAGTTGTATTAAGAAGATTGTTTAGTGACTTATCTAAAGTAGGATTGTTTGATATGAATTGCGCTAGTAAATTTGGCTTCCTTCCTTACTTCCTTAGTTTGCAAAATAGTCCTATCGAAGACCTTTATTACAACATTTATTTTGACGAATAAAACTTCAACAAAGCCAAACTATATATACTTTTTCAAGCTTTATTTTATTTTATGGTTGGACATTATTTAGTAAAGTTTTTTTCATAAATATTTGAAAATAATAATTTGTCAAGTAAACGAAAAATAGTTATATTGCATTTTTATATAATTTTAAAGTTATTTTCATCATTTTAAATATAAAATTTAATAAAAATAAAAATCATCCAAACGATTGGATTAAGGTCAATTTTGATTTTTTTCTTACCCAACCCACTCACTATTGCTTTACTCTTTTTAAATGATAAAATTATTAATTACATTAATAGACAAAAGCAAGCAGCAAAAATTAATTACAACCGAGAAAAGATACGAAATGGAAGAAAATCAAGTTGGAAATGGCAATTGGAACCACTCGTTCCCATCATTCTTCTGCTTCCATTTGTATTCCCTCTAAGAGTAAAACACTACAGGAAAGCAATAGATATTGATCGAATTGTTGCATCTTGCGTTCATCGTGAAAAGCCTAGTGAAGAAAAGATATAAACTGCAATGATCAATATATTGTCGGTGCTAAATTATAAAAGATACATTACTTTCATCAACCATTAATAACTGTATCTTAACCCTGCCACCATCAAACTACACAAGTAATAAACTTTGGTTAACTGTGATGACAATATCAGAGATTCCAAAAGACTCCTCCGCATGAGTGATGCCCGAAACCAAAACCCAAATGCATCAACAACCTCTGCATCTTCTGGAAACGAAAACGAATAACACTGACACGACTTTCAAAGAAAGACAAGTGGAATGTGTTGTATGTATAAATGTATGCTTATAATATATGTGTCGAAACCATTTTAAAAAACGGGGTCGACTTTGGTTTTGAAGAGAAAATAAAAATGGGAGTCGCCACCAATCTTTTTTTGTTTAGGTGTGATCGGATCACCAAGAAGTTTGGTCATTTTAATAAAACATTTTGGTTTATTAAAACAACGATTTTGGTCTACGAAATTTGAGAAAAACAGGTTCGGGAGTCGGTTACGTACGAGGAAGGATTAGCACCCTCGTAACGCCCAAAATTGGTACATAATTGATTAATTAATGTCTTAATGTCGAAAATTGAAAAGATTTAAAAATAAATTTTGACATACGATCCCTTTTATGAATGTTAAGATAACTTGAAGTGGATATTAAGATTCTCTTGTTTCGAAGAAATAAAATATCACATCCAACACATAGGATACGACATTTCAAACCTTCAATATCAAAATCATCTCATGATCTCCAAAACTTATGCATTGAAATTTTAAAAAGGATATCCGGTTGTTTGGTCAAACGATAAATCAAAACCCAGCACGTAGGGCACGATTTCTCAAAATTTCCAAACAAGAAATATTGCCTTGTTTCAAACTTTTACGATTCCTTTTTATGGATGTTCATTTTACAAAAAAAATGTTTGAATAAATCGAAGCGAATGCTAAAGGCCTTCTTTTCCCAAAGTAATAAAATGTCACATCCAGTACGTTAGAACACAACAGTTTAAACCCCCGAAAATAAGCTTGCCTTTTGATTTTAAAAAACGTATTTAAATTTTAAAAGGATATTCGGTTATTTAGATTAAACGAGAAAAATCGAAACCCAGTAAGTTAGAACGCGATTTTGTCGAATTTCCAAAAATGGAATACTGCCTTATCTTGAAAATTTTATTTTTTGTAAACTAATAGGAAATATGAAATTTAAAAAGATGTATATTTATTTTATTTAGAACGGTAATATGTGAATAAGATTATTATGTCAATAAATAATAAGAGTATGAATATACTAAAAATGATTCACAATAATCACACAATTTGTACTTCTTAATTATTGATATGAACGACCAAAATAGAAATAGCTAACACAAGATAATGACACAAAAATAATAATACCAATAATAAGAATAACAATGATAATAATGATGAAATCTAAATTAATAAACGATTAAAATGAATAAAGACAAAGGCAAAATAAAAGAAAATAAGAAACAATTGTAAAATATGATGAAGGAAATAATACATGGAGCAAATTAAGATAGCCAACATGAAAACGACTTAAAACAACAATATATGTAGCAACTTAAAACCAATAAAGTATAAACATTTTAAATTAAAACTATATGAAACTATTTGACATGAAATGATATAAATTTTAGAGAAATAATTTATAGAAGAAAATTTAAAAACGAGTAATAAAAAAGGGTTCAAGATATATAATATATAAAGAGATTTTAAACAAATACAAATTTGCAAGAAAGGGTTGGGATTTTACTAAATAAATAGTAGGAAAGCAAACAAGAAAATAAAAATAATTACACGGAAAATAAAACAGCTTGTAAAACAAATAAAAATGACGATAAGCAAATAAATGAAAGAATAAAGAATATTAAATAAAATGATTTAAAAGATAGTAAAAATAATAATAATAATAATGATAATAATACTCTAAATTTATAACAAAGTAATAAATAAGTAAATGAATAAATTACAATGATAGAATAACAAAAGATCAAACAAAATAAAAGAATATGAATATGTATGCAAATAAAAAATATAAGAATGAGACGAATACATAATAAACGAAAATGTAAATGAAACATAAACACCAATAAATGATTTGATCAAAAATTGAAATTAAATAATACACGCAATGATTTAAAAAAAATTGAAATTAAATAGACTAGGGGTTGAATTGGAATTAAAAGAAAAGTTTTGAGCTAAAATTATAGAAGAATAAATGCGAAAAGGATTAAATTAAAGTTTAAACCGGAATGTAGAGACCAATCGAGATAAAACGAAAATATAGGGATTAAATGTAATACGCTCAAATGCATAGGGACCATATCTGGAAATATTCCAAGTCTCAAAATGCTGCGTTGAGGCGCGGGCTAAAATGCAATAGCATGCAGATTTTGGGAAAATTTTAAAAAAATGATAAAACGCAAACAGGGGCCAATTATAACGTGGCGCGAAGGGGAAGGACCTGCTACATAAATAACCCATTTGAAGCGCAAAAGCGTGGGTTCGGGTCTGGGAACGGTTTGACACGAGGATCCTTTCCCCTGGAACGACGCCGTTTCATTATTTGAACAAAATCAAGCCTAAAAACCCTAAAATCAAACACTTGGCCCCCCATTAACTAGTGAAAATGAGGAAAAACATAAATCCTCTTCTTCCTCTTATTCGGCTGAACCAAAAAGAAGACCCCTCAACTGCTGCTTTGCCTCCGTGTTCGGCCGACAGCCACCCCGCGAGGGCCTTATTTGACCCCGTTCGACCACGAACCCAAGGGTCTCGCTCATAGCCTCAGGATCTTCGCCTGGACTTCGATTTCAGCGAAGCAAGCAAAGGCACGAGGGGGCCGAAACTAAGATAAGTCCCTCTTTCTTTATTTTTTTTATATCTACAGCAAATAAAGATTGAGAAGAAAAAAGAATAAGAACAAAACCGAAAGAGTAGCTAGATCTGAAAATCACCTCTTTTTTTGAATCTTTTTTGTTTCTCCCCTTTTATTAATATTGAAAATCTCCCCCCTAAATACAATCGGTTTGGGGCTTTTAAAAGCCGATTTCCAACATGTTTTAGTCCACTGTTCCTATTACTGCTCTTTGCGTGTTTCTACCTTCTGTCTTGCTTTCTCTTTTTGTTTTTGTTTTACAGGCCTAAACGGAAGCGATGGGACGGGGCCAGATGGTGGTTGAAAGTTGTCAGATGTCATGTGGGTGAGGCGGATGGTGCGGAGGCTGCTGGTACAGCGCACATGGGCAGCGGCGCATAGGGCTGCTAGGGTTAGGCTTGGCTGAATTTGGTTTAGGCATTGGGCCTATCGGGCCATCAGGGTTTTGGGTTATGTTTTGTTTGGGTTAGGGTAGGTTGGGCTTTAGTTGGTTTAATTAGGTTTAGTTTGGTTTAATTGGGTTTTGTATCTGTTTTTGTCTGATTTGGGTTCGTTGGGCCCGGGCCGGGCAAATTTGGGCCGATACAATTTGTATAATCAGCATTTTCAAATAATATATATACATTCAATATTTTCAAATAAAAATGGATTATATTAAAGCTTTATATTATGCATTTTTGTGTATACAATGTATATATTAGGTTTAAATATATCAAAGTTGTTTACATTATAATGAAATTTAAAATTTTGCTCTTATACTTTGATTTTGAGAAATTGAGTCTTTGTATTCTTTTCAATTTTAAAATATTGATCCTCTCGTCTAATTTTGTAAGTATAAAGGTAGAATAACTTTTTAACCTTCAACATTTAAAGTTTTTGTCAATTTAATTGTTACTTTTTTAAAGTACATAAAACTATAAAAATATATATTTTTTCATTACAAATCCTAATAAGTTTTTTAATATATATATTTTTAAAAATTTATATAGAATTCAAAAAATTAAAATATATATATAAGGTTGCAAATTTTCAAAATATATGTTATTTACTTATTGAATTGTAATATAGTCTCTTCAAAATTTGAGCTATTAATTTAATAAATATTAAATTAGATTTTTGTATAATTTTTTAATTAAATTAAAATACTTGTCCAAATTCAAATTTAATATGTCTTGAACAAATAACTTAAACTTTGGCGAGATTGTACCATTAAAAAAGTAAATAAAACATTACCATTGGGACTTTTTTTTATATATTTTATAATTTAATGATTTTTTAAATGAAGTTTTTTAAATTTTAAATAATTTTTATTTCTTCATATTTTTGAAATTTTAAAAAAAATATAATTTAGGATTTTTTAGAAAATATAAAAAATTTTAATTTTGTGATAAAGTTTATGCACTTTAATGAGTAAGGATCAAATTGATAAAAAAAAATTTAAAAGTTTTGAGCTAAAATAATTATTCTGTTTTTTTATAATTATAAAATTGGACCAAGAAATCAAAATTTTTAAATAAAAAGAGTATGAAGACTCAAAATATTAAAATTAAAGTGTAAAGATTAAATTTTAAATTTCAAAAAAGTAAAAAAAAAATTATATATAACAATCTGAAGCGGAAAGAAATATGTATTATGAAACGTGAGGAAGGAATCAACGTTTCTGTTTCTCGAAACATTGTGTTTATTTAACATTTTTCTTTTAAATAATTGTACCGTTTTACAAAATGTCACATAAGCAATCTTTCATGTTCTATAAATAGATGGGTTCTTTTTGGAGAGTTGGGAGTAATTTATTTTTAAAATTTATTCTATTTAATTTGTGAATTAAATTATTACTAAATATTCATTCTTTCTGAATGTTTTTCTAGATTTATTTTAGATAAAGAAAAATCTAAAATTACATTTATAAAAAAAAAATTTAATTAAGTTGGTGCTACTTAACTTGAGATATCAAATTTATTGAGGAGCTCTATAATAGTATAAATATAAATATTTTAATAAAATAGTTGTTGAGGCAGTTTTAAACCATGTCTGGATCAGTGCCAATTGGTTATGGCACTGTTTGCTCAGAAAACTTGTCATGTTTAAGTTAATAAATTTTGACAATAAAAATCCTTGAGCTATAATTCTTGCTGGTACTTTAGATGACAACCAACCCATATTTGATATATAAATTACACAACAACAATTCTTAGAGATTGGTTTGAATTTGGATCAAAGCAATTAACTTTTCAAATTTGGTGGATCGGATTCATTTCTACAAAACTTGAAAGTATATCATGAAGATTCAAAACTTATCTTGGGCTAACGGAAGATATTCTTTATGTCGAAACCATTTTTTTGAAAATGTCGACTTTTTATTTTAAAAACGGAAATGGGAGTAACCACCAATCTTTTTTTTAAGAGGTGTGATCGGGTCACCTCGTAATTTGATCATTTTAATAAACGGTTTGATTTACTAAAACAAAGGTTCTTGGTCTACGAAATTCAAGAAATGGGTTCGGGAGTCGGTTACGCACGAGGAAGGATTAGCACCCTCGTAACGCCCAAAATTGGTAACTAGTTGATTAATTAAAGTCTTGGTGTCGAAAATGAAAAACCCAAAAAGAATTTAAAAATACGATCCCTCTTTGTATTATTATTTTTAATTACTCGAATAAATCAAAATATGTATAAAATGCCTTCTTATCCCGAAATATCAAAATATCGCATCCCGTAAGTTGGAACACGACACCTCGAATCCTTGAGAATAAGCTTGCATTTTTTTTTATTATTATTTTTAAAATCTCATGTATTTTAATTTTAAAAGGATGTTCGATCATTTTGGTTCAAAGAAAAAAATCGAAACCTCGTAAGTTAGGGTATGACTTCTCTAATTTCCAAATACGAAACATTGTCATATTTTGAAAGTTTTCTTTTTATGAAATAATAGCAAATGTGAAGTTTAAAATTATGTGTATTCATTTCATTTTCGGGTATAATATAAAAAAAAACGGCCAACATATTCGAATTAGTGCATGGGGTAGTAATGATGAAATAATATAAAATAACTCTATGAGAGAATGTGATAATATAACCAAAAAGGAACATTATAATAAAATCATTATAATTATAACAATGAAATATTAATTCATGACATTAATAAGACAAGTAAAGTAGTATAAGTAAAAGAAATAAAAATGCGAGATATCTCAAGAAAAATATAATATGAGAAATGATAAAGTAATAAAAAAAAAGAAATAAGAAAAAATATATATATAAGAGAGAAATAATAGATAGATGGATAAAGTAAGTAAATATTAGTGGTAAGAAACAAATAATAAATAAGCATTAGTAGTAAATATTAGTAAAAGAGAAACAAATAATAAATAGATGAAAAATAAAACAAATAGGTATTAATAATGAGAGAATAACGAGAATCAACAAATATTTAAATAAAAAAAATACTAAAGCAACAAATTTTAATATATATGTAAAGAATATAAAATAAATAAATAAAATGTAACGTATAAAATATAAAAGGGGTTGAGATTAAACAACCAAGGATTAAAACGTCATTTTGAGGGATTTTAGGGATACATTTTAAAAATAAAAGACTAAAGAGGTAGGTTGAAGGGCTTAATTAAAACGCGCGCAAGAGTGTAGGGATTAGATGGGAAATTATTCCTAGTCCCTATACGCAGCATTTCAATATGGGTCAAAATGTAACAAAAATAAAATTATGCGGTAAGATTAAAAAGAAAAAAAACAAATAAAGACCAAATTGCAAGGCGTCGCAAAAGCGGAAGGATTAAAACAGCAAATAGACCATTCGTCTTAAAACATGCAGAGCTTAAACGTTATTGTGTCGGGCCTGGGGTCAATGTTAAAACGACACCGTTTTGGCGCATGAAGTTTAGGCTCAAAACGACGTCGTATTGGTCCTAGTAAAAATGAAAAAAATAAAAGGAAAAAAAATCATTTGAGCCATTCCCTAAAAAAACTTTCTTTCTCTCATTTCTCTCTCAACTTTCTCCCTTCCTTTCTGAATTCCGTCCAGGCTTCGATCACTGGACCACCATGGCGACCACCGGTCGCCGGTGACAACGCCGCCGTCCACGATGGCCAAAAATAAAAAAAATTGTCATTTTTTTGGCTTTTTGACTCCCGACCCCATTTTCGCACCATCTTTCCTCGGAGATGGTCACCTCAGCTACCCACGGCGGCTCAAATGCAAGAAAGGTGAGATCTTGACTTCTTTTCTTTTATTATTATTTTTTAAAATAAATAGATAAACAAAAAATAACAGCAAATAAACGAAAGAAAAAGGAACCATCTTTTGGAAATTTTGTTTTTTATTGCTCTCTGTATTTTTTGTATCCAAAAAATTACATTGATATGTTTGTGGCTTTTATGGCCGAAAAATACAACATTTTTCTTTTTTGCTACTGTTTTTCTTTCTCTATGTCTGTTGTCCTTTTGTTTTCTTACAGGTACGGAGGCCAGCTGTGCACAAAGGTGCTGATGTGGAGGTACGAAGGTTGATGGCAGCAGCTAAGGTTTCTTCCCTTCTTTGTTTGGCTGAAAATTGTTTAGGTTTTGGGCTTGTTGGGCCACTAGGGTTTTTGTTGTATTTTTGGGTTGTTTGGTTTTATTTTTATTTGGGTTCTGCTGTTTTTGGGCTTGTAATGGACTGTTAAATTTTAAACTTTTATTTTTTTTCTTTTTCTATTTTTGTTTTTTGTGTGGGTCTTGGGCCGGGCCAAAATTGGCCTATTATAGCTGCCCCTCGTTGCTCATTGTCGTGTAACTAGAATGGAGCAAAGACTTCAAAAAAGGTCAATTTTGTCCGGTCTTGCCAAATCTCGACTTCTTTTGGTACTTCTCTTCTTCAAGTAGTCTCACTCCATCGCACTGCATCTTTAGATGTATAGGAATTAGTGCTTCGATCTACTCCACTGTAACTTCAGAGAGACTAGACTTGTAGCTTTAATCTGCTCCACTGCAACTTCAGAGAGATAAGACTTGTTTTCTTCAATCTACTTCTACTGCAACTTCAAGGAGATAAGTCTCGTAACTTGTAGCTTCAATCTGCTCCACTGCAATTTTAGGGAAATAAGATCTATTATATTCAGTCTGCTCTTACTACAACTTTAGGGAGATAAAACTCGCAACTTGTAGCTTCAATCTGCTCCACTGCAATTTTAGGGAAATGAGATTTACTATCTTCAGTCTGCTCCTACTGTAACTTCAGGGAGATAAGACTCGCAACTTGTAGTTCAATCTGCTCTACTGCAACTTCAGGAAAATGAGATTCGCTGTCTTCAGTCTGCTTCACTGCAACTTCAGGGAGATAAGACTGGTGACTTCAATCTACTCCACTGCAATTTTAGGGAAATGAGATTTGCTGTATTCAATCTGCTCCACTGCAACTTCAGGGAGATAAGGCTGGTGGTTTCAATCTGCTCCACTGCAACTTTAGAAAGATAATATTCGCCATAATTTGTAGCTTTAATCTGTTCCACTACAATGTCAGGGAAATAAGATTTGCTGTCTTCAGTCTACTCCGCTGCAACTTCAGGGAGATAAGGTTGGTGGCTTCAATCTGCTCTACTGCAACTTCAGGAAGATAAGATCCGCCATCTTCGATTTACTCCACTGCAACTTCAAGGAGATAAGATCTACAACTTCAATCTGCTCCACTGCTACTTCAGGGAGATTAGATTTGTAGATTCACCGATCTTCCTACATCGTTCTCTGGGGATATGTCCTGTAGAATCGATTTCATGCGTCTATGCTTATGCCAAATGATTAGGATGTCATTATCAGAATGAATCAAATGCTCCTAACTAGATAAGTATGAATGATATTTGCATGAACGCAGAATGTCATGAAAATGATCCCTTCTTAATGTCTAGGTTGCCATTGCTCATTGTTCATCAAAGTCCTATCACTGACGCAATATCCTGTCTTCTTGTTCAGCTGATATCTTTGACAAAAAACCCGAAAAAATAGTCACAATTTAGACTCTTATTTCTCAAATATTTCCAACTCTTAGGTTTGGTAAGTTCTAAATAATAGTTTTGTTTCAGGTTCTTATACTATTTAGAAGCTTCCAGAGTAATGCACAGAACTCCTTTTTTGAAGGTATTATTAGTCCATTACTCGTTATTTCAATGCAAAATGCTTGAAAAAGATCATAACGATGGACAAGAAGGAAATTGATTGAGAGCATAGCTCGAGACGAATAAGTTAATCAAATATGGCAAATACAATAAGAAATAAATTGATTGAGAGCATAGCTCGAAACGAACAAATTAATCAAAGATAGCAAACTTTGCTAATATTCAAAATGAGTAAGATGAAAACAGGTGCCCCAAATATCGCAGCATGAGCTTCTCTGCACAAACTTCTTGAGGACCATTTTGAGCTTGAGATGTGTCTAGGAGACCTAGAGTACTTTTTTTATGCCCCAAGATGTAAATTTCCTTCTCCTTGTTAATTCTGAGAGGACAAGACTACCACATGCCCCATCTTCGGTCAAAATTTTAGTTGCCCTTTTTTGGGTTTTCAACTCAAAACCTCTTTGGTCTCAAGGCACCCTTTGCGGGTTTTCACCTTGGCCTCTCCAATTTTTCCTCTTTCCTCTTTTCTTTAGGTGAAATACCTATTAACTAAATGCACATTCTTTGGTTAAAATTTGAGCCGCCCTTTTCGGGTTTACAACTCAAAACTTATTTGGTCTTAAGATGCCTTTTGCGGGTTTTCGCCTTGGCCTCTTCTTTTTCTTTTCTTTTCTTTTTTTTTTTTGTTTCTTTCTTTTTCTTTTTTTTTTGTTTCTTTTTTTTTTTTTTTTTTTTTTAAGGTGAAGTATTTCTTGATTGAATCAGAATTCACAAGATTAGGCAGATTCTTGTCATCCATCTTGGTCAGCATCGACGCCCCTTCAGAGAAGGTCTTCTTTACTATATAAGGTCCCTCTCAATTTGGCATCCACTTTCCTTTGAAGTTCCTTTTATATGGGAAGGATCTTTTTCAATACTAAGTCTCCCTCGTGGAGTTCTTTGGGGCAAACTTTTTTGTTGTAAGCTCGCATTATTCGTTTTTGGTACATCTGACCATGACGGATGGCCTTCAATTTTTTTTCTTCAATTAAGTTTAGCTAGTAATATCAAGATTGGATCCATTCTGCTTCATCCAACTTCAACTCAACTAAAAATCAGAGAGAAGGAATCTCGACTTAAATGGGTAAAACCGCTTCCATTCCATAAACCAATGAGAAATGCCCCGGTGAAGGTCCTGACAGTCGTTTGATAAGCATAGAGGGTAAATGGTAACTTCTCATGCTAATCTTTATAAGTCTCAGTCATTTTCCCCCACGATCTTCTTAATGTTCTTATTGGCTGCCTTAACTGCACCATTCATTTTTGGGCGATATGGCGATGAATTGTGGTGTCTGATCTTGAATTGACTGCAGACCTCCGCTATCGTGCTGTTGTTCAAATTCAGCGCGTTGTTAGATATGACCTTTTTCTGACATTTCATATCGACATATGATTTCTTTCTTTAAGAACTTGTTGACTGTCAATTTTGTGACATTGGCATATGAAGTAGCTCCCACCCATTCAGTGAAGTAATCGATGCCCACGAAAATGAATCGATACCCATTGGATGCTTTTAGTAAGATCGGCCCAATGACATCTATGTCCCACTTGGAGAAAAGCCATGAAGAAATCATAACATGGAGAAGTGAATAAGGCACATGAATTTGTCTCCATAAATTTGGCACTTACCACATCTTTTGGCATAACTGATGCAATCTCCTTTCCATGGTGGACCAGCAGTACTCGAACCTCATGATTTGCCTGGCCATTGTAAAACCATTATCATGTGTTTTTCAGACACCCTTATGGACCTCTTCTAAGATTTTCTTAGCCTTAACAGCATCCACACGTCTTAGTAGCCCAGGCATATATTGATACGATCATGCAAAAACATCTTTGAATTCTTGGAATAACTCAATGACGTCTCGATTTGTCTCTGTGGTGATACAGGCTCCAATCTTCACCTCTTTCTCTTCTCCTAGGCTCATAATGTCCACTGACTATTTCTAAGTTAGGATCTATTTTTCATCTTGTTCTACCATCCTTTACAAATCAGGAGATAGGTTATAATCTCTGTCAACTTCAAAGTCCTAAGATCTTCCAGACACATATTTTGCTTAAAAGGAGATTCTGGGTTAGTAGCAACGTTGCTCATGTCGTTGATATCTAGAGACCTGTTGTAGGTATGAAGGAATATTCCAAAGAATAAATGAATCTAAGAATAACTATTTATGTGGTATGAATATGAATGAAATGAAGGAATAAAAGAATATTTACTCAAAGTGAGACATAAAAATGCATTTTTCATTGAAAATAAATACGTTGGACATGAGCCTATTTCACAAAAGGATTCTTCTTGCTTCTAGGCTTAAAGCAACAAGCTTGTTTTGAACATTACTCTGAATCAGCTCTAAAAACTATAAGAATCTCTTCCGCAGTCCAATTGTTCAGAACACTTCTAGGCTCATAAGGGCAAATACCTGATAAATTTTCTATTCCAATTCCTTCTTCGGATATAGCATTGAGGTTCCAATTTCCAAACATTCCTTCTTAGTATTCAGTATATTCAAAGAATTCTAGTTCCTTATTATTCATCAGACCTTGCACCAAGGCTCTGAATTCATTACACTTTTGAATCTCATGACCCTCTTCATCATGGAACTCATAGTACTTCATTGCTTCTCTGGGTTTCTCCCCTAAATCCTATGTGATTAATCCTCCTTCTATCATTTTCTTCCAAACCTCTCTCAGCGGCGTTTTTACTTCTGCTACATCTATATTGATTCTCTTCCTTGCACTCTTGATTATCGCGTTTACCCCTTTGTCAGAATAGTTGGGTAACAAATTTTCTGCACCAGATGGATCATCGAATTTCACAATACCCATTTTGATGAGTCTTTCAATTATCTTTTTGAAAACAATGCAGTTCTCGATCGAGTGTCTTGTGATCCCTACGTGGTACTCGTATTGGGCGTTCGCGTAGTACCACTTAAGGTATAGGGGCTGTATAGGTTTTAGGTAGAAAGGGGATACTATATTTGCATCAAAAAAACTTTGGTACAACTCCCTATACGTGATTGGGATAGGCGTGAACTGGAGTTTTTCTGAGTTTGATCTCGGATTAGGTTCTTGCCTTGGGGGGATATGATGTCTAGTAGTTGTCGTCCTTGGTTGGCTTACGGTAATTGGCTTTGAATAGATCTTGTTATACATACTTTTATTATTCACCTCATTTTCCTTCTTCCTCGAGGCCTTTAAAGTATTGATTTGGAAGCTCTACTCTCGCATTTTCCGTTTGTAACGGTCTTCAAATTGTTTTGGGAGCTCCACTATCACCTTTTTTGATTTCACTAGATCATCCACATCAAGGACAACAAGATTAATTTTATTATCCCCCGGACTAGTGCCTGAACCCGTTAGAAAGTTCAACGGTGCCACGGTACTAGTCTGGTATTGGGGTCTAATGTTAACAGACACATTTTGTGGATACGCATTTGGTTGTGGTTGGGTGTTTGTTAGGGTAAAGCCTGGAGGATAAGTAAGGTCCTCGTTATCGTCCCCGAAATTGACCATAGGGCTCTTTCCTTTTTCTAACCCTCCAGCCAGCAACTGGGTTAATTGGCTCCTCATATTTCTTTGGAATTTTAGCATCAGGTCTCTTATATCTTGTCGAATTTTGGCCAGCTGCTCTTGCATTTGTATTTGCTTTTGCTCTAATCTCTCCAACCTTTGGTCCATTGCTTTAGTTTTTCCTCGTTTACTGTAACGATGTTCTAGGGTAACTACCATGATTTTAGGGTCTTTTGTGAGTTTTATTGCATATGATGCAATGCAATGCTAATACATGAAATGAATGCAAAAAGAGGCGTTGATTCTAATTCAATTCTATTTAGAATAACATTTCTAGAGAACAAAATTCTTTACATAAAATGGATTACATATATGGCTTAGCCCTAATGCCCAAAGTTTTAACTTTCCTAAGCAACCAAGCTAGCTCTCGGCCCCGGTCCGATTCTAATTCATATTTTACACTTAGCACATCGACTTGAACTGCTAAAACCTGTAAATGATCGACCACCTTTCGTATCTAAGCCACAGCTTCACCCATAATATAATCACTGTTTCTAACTTGATCCTGAAAATGATGGAGTTTCTCTTTGCAACGCTCATCATTTGCTTCAAGAAGTTCAACCCGGAGTTCGCAGCTTTGTAACGCAGTCTCGAGTTCTTCTATCTTCCTTTTCAGCTCTTCAATCTTGCTTAAACTTACCTTCAGCTCAATTGTAGAGTTGCGACTATGGTGCTGATGAAGTAACTTTTCTAGTTCTGCCACTCTAGCCTTTAATTCGATTTTTTCATTTCGGCTTTCTGACAAACTCTTTTCTAAGGCCTCTTTTCAAACCTGAGCATCTTGGAATTTTCTCTCTAATCGATCGGCTTTGATCTTCTCTTCTTGGATCCCTTGTCACCATTGCTCTGACGTTTTCCCTAATCCGGCGGTTCTCATCGATAAGCGTAACTTCTTATAATCTGTTTTCAAGCTATCCAAATCTTCTTCGGCCTTATTCTTTCCCTTTCTCAATTTCTCGGTCTCTAGTTTCTGAACATCAACATCTGATCTTAAATGCATTTTTGCCTCCTCCAGTTGTTTTATGCTCTTTCCTAGCTCCGAATTCCTCTTTTCTAATTCCTGCTTTATGATCTCTAGCTCGGAGGGGACCATTTGCAGGTATTCTTCCATCAATTGAGCGCCTTTTTGACTTGGCCTGGGGATGTTGTCATTGATTCTTCTACTTCACTACCTGTCGAAACCATTTTTTTTGGAAAACGGAATCGACTTTGTTTAAAAACAAAAATTAAAACGGGAGTCGCCATTGATCTTTTTTTGGTGTGATCGGATCACCTTTGTTTTAATAAAACAATTTTAGTGTACTAAAACGGCATTTTGGTCTACGAAATTCAAGAGAACAAGTTTGGGAGTCGGTTACGTACGAGGAAGGATCAGCACGCTCGACACGCCCAAAAATTGGTACCGAATTGATTAGTTAGTGTCTTAATGTTGAAAATTGAAAATCAGGAATGGATTTGAAATACGATCCTTTTTATTAACATCGATTTTAAAATTCTTGAATTAGCTCAAAACGATTGTTAAAGATTTCCTTATCTCGAGATATCGGAGTATCACATCCCGTAAGTTAGGACACAATACCATGAATTCCCAAGCGCAAGGTCGTCTTTAATTCAAATTGGAATTCCGTGTATTTTAAAACTCAAAAGGATATTTAGCTATTTAGAATCAACGAGAGAACCGAAACCCCGTAAGTTAGGGCACAATTCTTCGATGTTCCAAAACGCGAAACATTGTCTTATTTTGAAATTTTCGTTTTGAATAATAAAGAATACGACATTTAAACGACATATGTTATTTGCTTGGATTAAAATAAACGATTTATTGGATAAGTGTAACAAGGCTTGATTCATGAGGCGATGATATGAAATAAGATAATAATGAGCATGAGACAAATATACATGGACACAACATTACACGAATGAATAACAATAATGCAAAAATGCAAGATAAATGAATTAAAATACATACAATGGCAATAATCACACAACTTATAAATATTAACACTAATAATTAAAAGAAATGAAACGAACATCATATATAACAATCTAAAAAGAAATATTGTGAAACCAATTGAAGTGAATATGAATGTAAAAAGAATTTTAAAAAATGATAGTAACTTAGTTGAAAGCAAATAATGCAAAAAGAGATTTTCGAAATCAACAAATATAAAATAATTTAAAATGTAAATAATGTACCTATAAAATTTAATTAAATAATATACAAAAGAGTAAGATAAATAACAAACTTAATATGAATAATAACGAAAGAAAAAAAAATTTAAAATAAATGAACGGGGTTTGAGATAAGTACATAAAATAATTTTAAACCGAGTAATGCATAAGTCAATTTAAAAATAATATCTAACAAGTTTAAAATATATAATATGTAAAGCATTAAAAATTGACAAATATAAATATATTTTATGACAACGATTCAAATATAATATATAAAGAATTATTTAAAATACATAATATGTAATAGCTAAAAAATAAACAATATAAAATAATTTGAAATAAATATATGGAAAAACAGTTTTAAAAGAATAGCAAATATACAAAAACTTAAAATAAATGATATATATACATATATAATAGGTAAGGATTATAAAAATGAATAATACATACTTAAAGCAAGTTAAGATAAATAATAATAATTTGAATAAACAGTATTTTAAAGTAAGTTACAATAAATAATAATGATATGAATAAACAGTATATTAAAACAAATTAAGATAGATGTAAAGAGAATGAATTAGATAAATTTAGGATGTGATTGAAAATGAACCAAAATTCAGGGTATAAAATTGAAATAACAAAAATAAAGTAAGAGGCCAAATCACAGCAAGCTAAAAATGTGAGGGGGCTAAACGAAAAATATCCCAGACCCCTCAATGCACTGCGTTTCAATTGTCCAGGTCGGGGATTGAATTGGAAATAAAGTAAAATAATGGGGCGAGATTGAAAAAGAAAAAAATAAATGGGACTTAATCGAATGGTGCAGGAAAGAAGGAGGGACCATAACCGCAAATAGCCCATTTGGGCCTTAGAAACACGCGAATCCCCTCCAATCCGAATCGGGTCACGGGTTTCCCCCCAAAACGACGCCATTTTGAGGTGTGGGGGGGAGCAAAACGCTGCCGTTTTATGGCAGCTATTTAATTTAAATTTTTTTTAAAATTTTCAGTTTTCCTCCCCTTCTTCAAAAAAAAAAAAAACGAGAGACCTCCCATCTCTCTCAAAATTTTCCTTTTTTCTCCGATCTAGGGCCCCGTTGACGACCCGCCTTACCGCCGCCGTACCACCACCATATTCGGTGGCCGGCGACTCACAAACAATGGGT
Source organism: Gossypium anomalum (assembly GCA_025698475.1). Lineage (NCBI taxonomy): Eukaryota > Viridiplantae > Streptophyta > Magnoliopsida > Malvales > Malvaceae > Gossypium > Gossypium anomalum. Next base: position 64,382,011 of record CM046957.1, read on the forward strand.
ATTTCAAACCCCGTTTCGAACCCTTGGAAAGCCGAGCCTTTCTCCACTAGAAAAGTCGAAAAAAGGAGGGCCTTTGACCCCCCCTTTTGGGTCCGATCGTGGCAACGGTGGTGAACTCCGACGATGCGGTCACATAGCACCCCGGTGAGTCCCTTTTCCCCTTTTTCATTATTATTACTTAACATTTATATACAAAAAATGAAGAGAAATAAAATAAAAAAAGAAAGATTCGAAAATGAAAATAAAGATGAAAATCACCTTCTGAAAATTTCTTTTTTGTTATTTCTATTTTTTGATGTTCGTAAAAAAAACTACATAGATGAAATGGTGGATTTTAAAGTCATTTACAAACGATTAAATCCTATCTTTTTGTCGTTTTCTCCATTATTTTCCTCTGTCTTGCGTGTGAACCTTCGTTTTGTAGGTGTCAGAGGCATGGGTGAGTGGTGGTTGGCTCGTGAGGAGGTGAGGCAGCGCACGTGGAGGCCAAGGCTGAGGGGGTATGCGATGGCTGAAAACTTTGGTGGCTAGGGTTCGTTGCTGAAAAATTTAAGATAGTGGGCTAGGATTTGGGCTAGGGTTTGATGTCATGGGTCATTTGGTTTTGGGTTTTAAATTTTGGGCTGGTGTGGGTTTTAATTTGTAAATGGACTTTAAGAACATTCGGAATTTTGGTTTTGATTTTATAATTTAGCCATGCCAAAATTGGCCCATTATACTACCCATTGTACTCGGGAGTCATCATCAGACCTGCAATAAATCTTTTCATCCGAATGGTCTGGTTTCAAGCGTTAGACGTTTCCCGAACTTTCTTCTTGTAGTTATCACCCTTATATAAAAACTCGCACTGAGCTAGCCCCTGTGTCGCTAGTATAAACTGTCTTGATCTGTACTGTCTCAACACGAGCAAATGAGCATATCCGACAGCTCCCCAAATCCCAAGGAGAGGGACCCAGTCAAAATTCTCACACCGGTATAGAATCTCATCGGGAACCATCCAAGGGGCTCTCCACTCAACGTCCTCTTCTTAAAGATTTTAGAGGATCGTTATACATTTTTCCTTTGAAATATCGTCCCTCCTGGGTGTAGCCATTATTTTCTTTAATGGAGAGTAGTTCTCAGAGAATACCCAATAAGAAACATTGTCTACTTTCCAGAAATGGTTGTGGAACCAAGCTAGTAATAATTGCGCTCATTCGATGAATCTTCATTCTCCCGCCCTCCGGCATCCATTCAAGGATCTGAATGTTTTGGCCAAAATTGCGAGAACAGGAGTAACTCTCTTATCAAGTCAGTCAAACAAATCAGAAACCTCCTCATCTACGTGCCCCAGCGCTTTAGGGAAAACCATTAGCCCGTAAATACTCAAAGCAAAAACATCAACCCTTTTCTTCATATCCGGGTGCGCCAAAATTAAATCTCGTAAACTTTTCCAGGGAATACATTTGCTTTCTCTTTTTTTCTTGATCCGAGCTGCGACCCACTGTTCACTCATTCCCATGATATTCATTAACTTCTTCATGAAAGTTGAGACATTGACTGCTCTAGAATAGGCCTTGTCAGCTTGAATCTTCGGACAACGAAGCTGGGCTGTATACTCCTCCACTGTAGGCACCAAATCCACATTCCTAAAGGTAAAACAACTGTAGGCGGGATTCCAAAATTGAGCCAGAGCTCGAAACAAATATTTGTCCACCTTGATGTCGAGTAGATAAGGCAGATCATCATAATTACCGTAAAATAGCTGCTTGATCCCATCGTCCCAATAGGCTCATATCTCTTTCAATTCCTAGAGATAATTTTGTGTCACGTTGATACGAGTGAAGTCCCATAATTCCGATGTGTACCCCTCAGCTAAACTATCACCTTTCTCTAATTTCATTTTCTCTGACCATATTCGGACAGACGCATTATCTCCCACTTTATCAAGAAATTCATTCTCCATGGCAAGCTCTCTATTTAGTAATTGAACGTGAATCGACACCTTTTTTATGATGGAAATGTCATGCAATCATAATCAAAGCGAAACAAAATAAGTCAGTACATTTTATACAAAACTAAATAAAGTAAGCACGAAATAATAAGGCGCCTATTCGAGTAACCACTAATGGTTCGGTGTGGCTCTACCTAGGTTGGGCTCTTAGGGCTCATTATATAAGGTTCGATTCTAGAAGAAAGGTACCCGAACCGGCAGATTCCTCGATTCTCACCCATTATAGGCTCATACAGTTCAGGGGAATATATTTCCCTATGGCTATACAGATATGATAATCTCACGAAGACATAGGTACGGATATATCCCAAAAGCGATCCACTATCCTATACAGAGGTGAAGACCTCATGAAGGACTAGCTTCTCACTCCCACTTAAAAGGGTAAGATCAAACGGACATGCAATGCAATATGCAAAAACATTCCAAGACTCGAACTGATAAAGCAAAGATCACAAAAATGACGAATGAAATGCAATGAGAGGATCGTAATTTCAAATCGAATTATCAATTTTTGACAAAAAGACAAAAAGATAAAAAGTAATCAACTCGTGGCTTGACTTTCTTATTTTTGGTCCCCAGTGGAGTGGCCAAGCTGTCAAAACCATTTTTTTGAAAATGACGACTTTTTATTTTAAAAACGAAAATGGGAGTCGCCACCAATCCTTTTTTTAAACGGTGTAATCGAGTTACCTCGTAATTTGATCGTTTTAATAAAAGGTTTGATTTACTAAAACAAAAGTTCTTAGTCTACGAAATTCAGGAAATGGGTTCGGGAGTCAGTTACGCACGAGGAAGGATTAGCATCCTCATAACGCCCAAAATTGGTACCTAGTTGATTAATTAAAGTCTTGGTGTCAAAAATGGAAAACCGGAAAAGAATTTGAAAATACAATCCCTCTTTGTGTTATTATTTTTAATTACTCGAATAAATCAAAATATGTATAAAATGTCTTCTTATCCCAAAATATCAAAATATCACATCCCGTAAGTTAGGACACAACACCTCGAATCCTTGAGAATAAGCTTGCATTTTATTATTATTATTTTAAAATCTCATGTATTTTAATTTTAAAAGAATGCTCGATCATTTTGGTTCAACGAAGAAAACCGAAATCCCGTAAGTTAGGGTACGACTTCTCAAATTTCAAATACGGAACATTGTCTTATTTTGAAAGTTTTCTTTTTATGAAATAATAGCAAATGTGAAGTTTAAAATGATGTGTATTCATTTCATTTTGGGGTATAATATAAAAAAAGGGCCAACATATTCGAATTAGTGCATGGGGTAGTAATTATGAAATAATATAAAATAACTCTATGAGAGAATGTGATATAATCAAATGAAGGAACATTATAATAAAATCATTATAATTATAACAATGAAATATTAATTCATGATATTAATAAGATAAGTAAAGTAGTATAAATAAAAGAAATAAAAATGCGAGATATCTCAAGAAAAATATAATATGAGAAATGATAAAGTAATAAAAAAAAGAAATACAAAAAAAATATATATAAAAGAGACAAATAATATATAGATGGATAAAGTAAGTACATATTAGTAATAAGAAACAAATAATAAATAAGTATTAGTAGTAAATATTAGTAAAAGAGAAACAAATAATAAATAGATGAAAAAATAAATAAATAGATATTAGTAATGAGAGAATAATGAGAATCAACAAATATTTAAATAAAGAAAATTCTAAAGCAACAAATTTTAATATATATGTAAAGAATATAAAATAAATAAATAAATAAATAAAACATAACGTATAAAATATAAAAGGGGTTGAGATTAAACGGCCAAGGATTAAAACGTAACTTAGAGGGATTTTAGGGATACATTTTAAAAATAAAAGACCAAAGGGGCAGGTTGAAGGGCTTAATTAAAACGTGCATAAGAGTATAGGGACTAGATGGGAAATTATTTCCAGTCCTTATGCGCAGCGTTTCAAAATGGGCCAAAATGTAACAAAAATAAAATTATGCAGTAAGATTAAAAAGAAAAAAAAAACAAATAAAGACCAAATTGCAAGGCGTCTCAAAAGTGGAAGGATTAAAACAGCAAATAGACCATTCGTCTTAAAACACACGGACCTTGAGCGTTATTGGGTCAGGTCTGGGGTCAATGTTAAAACGACGCCGTTTTGGCGCCTGAAGCTTAGGCCCAAAACGACGTCGTATTGGTCCTAGTATAAATGAAAAAAATAAAAGGCAAAAAAATCATTTGAGCAATTCCCTAAAAAAAAACTTTCTTTCCCTCATTTCTCTCTCAACTTTCTCCCTTCCCTTCCGAATTTCGGCCAGGCTTCGGTCACCAGACCACCGTGGCGGCTGCCGGCGACATCACCGTTGTCCACGGTGGCCAGAAATAAAAAATTTGCCATTTTTTTGGCTTTTTGAATCCGACCCCATTTTCGCACCATTTTTCCTAGAAGATGGTCACCTCAGCTACCCACGGCGGCTCAAACGCGAGAAAAGTGAGATCTTGGCTTCCTTTCTTTTATTATTATTTTTAAATAAATAGATAAACAGAAAAAATAACAAATAAACGAAAGAAAAAGGAACCACCTTTTGGAAATTTTGTTTTTGATTGCTCTCTGTATATTTTGTGTCCAAAAAATTACATTGATATGTTTGTGGCTTTTATAGCCAAAAAATACAACATTTTTCTTTTTTTGCTACTATTTTTCTTTCTTTATGTCTGTTGTCCTTTTGTTTTCTTGTAGGTACGGAGGCCAACTGTGCATGGAGGTGCTAACGTGGAGGTACGGAGGTTGACAGCGGCGGCTAGGGTTTCTGCCCTTCTTTGTTTGACTGAAAATTGTTTAAGTTTTGGGCTTATTAGGCCACTAGGGTTTTTGTTGTATTTTTGGGTTTTTTTTGTTTTATTTTTATTTGGGCTTCTGCTGTTTTTGAGCTTGTAATGGACTGTTAAATTTTAGCCTTTTATTTCTTTCTCTTTTTCTTTTTTTTTTGTGTTTTGTGTGGGTCTTGGGCCCGGGCCAAAATTGGCCGATTACAGTTTATTTTATTGTAATAGCTTGATTTTCAGTAGTATTGGAAACAACTGTTTTGGAATCTCATTTTCGCAAACCAAGCCCGTAAATATTAATATTTAATATTTATGAGGCTAGTATAGAAATATATTAAAATTTGGTCCAATAATTTTGTTGAATTGATAGGTAATTAAGGTACAAGAACTAAATTGTAAAATTCTCATCAATATAGATTTTTTCAATTGTAAAGAGATCAAAATAGTAATTGAACCAATTTTCATTTATGGATAGTCGTTGGATGTTGTCATTCAGTAATATTAATTAATTATGGTTAAGGTTAATTAATTAAGTTTTATTAATTTAAATTTGATTAACAAAGGTTAATTGATTTTTAATGAACTATAAAAAATGATATCTTCTTCATCTTCTTTATTTTTGGCTGAATGTTTATAGGGAGAAAACCTTTGAAGCTTTTGATTTTCAATCCTTAAATAGGTAAGCTTAATTAAATCATTTTCTTGTAATTTTATGTTTTTGAGGTCGTAGGAGCTTGATTTAGCTAACCCATGTACTAACTTGTAAAACTGCTAAAGTTTATAAAACTTTCCATTGATGGTTTATTGATGAAATTGGTATTAAATTGTTATATTTTAAGCTTAGAAGTGAAAATGGACTAGATTGTAAAGTTTAATTACTAATTTTTCTAAGAAAGACTAAAGTGTATAGATTTTTGAAATTGATGCAAAATTTCTATAATTATTGATAGTAGAGGGTCCTAAAAGGATGTGATTGAGATCAATTTCAAAATTGAAGCTCAAATTTAAAAGTTATGACAATTTCCATCTTAAGGACTAAATTGAATAAAATGCAAAACTTTAGGGAATTCAAAAAAATGAAATTGAAATGGTACATGCATATTAGAGAACATTATAAAATGATTGGTATTGATAAATTGAATCAAATTATTGTATAGATCAAGAATTGAACCAAATCAAGGATAATGGGGGAAAGGTAAAATTGTTGATTAGTCCTTAAAGGCTTATTCGTTTGCTTTTTTTTTTTTCAGGTAAGTTCATATGGTATGATTGTATTTAAATTTTTACGTGTTTAAATTATGAATATATGTTTTTGGTTGAAATTTGGATTGTTTGCGATTTGGTACGAAATGTGAGATTTGGACTAAATTGTAAAAATATATATATTGAAAATGTCCGGATGAAATTAGTAAAGGTCTTTTACATACTAAGATCTAGCATTGTTGTGGTCTCGAAGATACATGTGACATATATTATGAGAATGTTATGGTACGAGTATGATGTCTAAATGATTAAATGTTGAATTAATTATGAGAATGATATTGAAAACGTGATTGTAATTGAATTTGGACAGCATTATATTTTAATTGTTATATGATGTGGTTATATGTTAACTCACCTTGTTGATATGCAATCTGCCATATTTAGGCAAACTTTGACAAGTAGCTTGTTGTGTTTAAATAAAAGATGACGTACGTTTATGTTTAATGCTAATGAACTTACTAAGCCTTCAATATGCTTACCCCGTTCATTTTCCCTCTCCATGTAGAATGTCACTTTGCGAAATGCGTCAATTGGATAGACTCGAAGCTCACACTATCCTATCTCCGAATCTGTAGCTATTCGGTCATATGAACCTAAAGTTGTGGCATATATATAGGTGTCTTGATGTATATAAGTTCTCAAGAGTTGAATATGGTGTTGATTATGTATATGTTTCAAAATGCATTTTTTGGCACTTGTGGTATCTAATTAAATGTGTGTGTTGTGATTCATATGCTTAAGGCACATGTATGGCATGTTATTTGGCATGTTTCAAGATAGTTTGGTATAGCTAAATGCTTGGTAAATGGTTTGAGATATGTGTGTGGTAATTGAAATGGCTAGTTGGGTAAATGAATGACTTATAATTGAATAGGTTGGAATGGTATGTTTTGTGCCAAATATAAGTTATATTAAATTGTTTGAATTGAATCATTAAATAGATTGTTTTGTTATGTGCTGGAAATGTTTTGAAACAAGTGAAATGGTAAATGATTCTTGGTTAGATGAATTGGTTTGGAAGCTTTGAAATAGGTACCTAATGGCATAAATTTTACCAAAAATAGAGTCCACGTCCCAACGAGTAATCTTCCTCGTCGCAACGTTGACCGACAGTGAGTTACACCGCCACGTCGAATAGCCTGAGGTCGCTATGTGACATACTATTTTGGAGACGTCGACGTGGAGGAAGTGACATCACGACGTCAGTCCTGAAGTTTTAAAACTTTGCAATTTAGTCCTATTTCATGCTCTGGTCAACAAAAGAGCTTTCGTAAGCTCAATTAAGATTCGAATTTGATTGTGTATCATAGTGTAAATATGTTTAGTATATAATTGTATATTTGAATGATTATGCTGTTGTATAGTTTACTGTAGTTGCTCTAGAAATGACTGTAACATCCCGTAGCTCGGTCTAAGCAATCGGGTCAGGCGAAAGGTGTTACACTTATTATCCTACTTGTTTTGAGGGAAGATTGATTGTAATTGATATAGTATATTAACAAGTCTTGATTACTTAAATATTATGGAGACTTGTATAGGTATTGTAACTGAACTGAGAGCACTTGTTCAGTAAGGAACGATTCTTATGAGTGTATTAAGTGAATAATCAAGTGTATGACTTGGTTAATGTCCTAAGCTTTTAGGGGGGAAATCTTATAGGAGAGTTGTCTAGATCTTAGGTACAAAAGTGACAAGTCTAATTTGGTGAGTGTTAAAGGTTGAAATCACTTGTACGAGGTGCTAAGATAGTGGATATTCTCTCTGGACAATGCCCGACAGACGTAGGAAAACTGAATTACGTAAACATATCATGTATTCTTTGGTTTTATGCCTTGTTCAGTTTTTATGCTTAAAGTAGTTGGCATTGGTCGTAGCATTGCTTCTGGCACTGCTTGTTTTCTGGCTGCAAATATCAATTTTGGATTAAACAAATTCTTTTTACTATAAACGATTTAAGCTATGTTTAGTACTTTATTTTAATAAAATGTAAATGTTAAGAAAGTAGTATTATATTTTTGGGGGTAAACTACACTGGTAGTCATCCAACTATTAGTAAGTTTTTTTTGTCACTTAATTATGAAAATTTACAGAATGATCATCTAACTATTCGAATTTTTTGTTTTTGGTCACCAACTGTTAAATGGCTAACGGAAAGAAAACGTGAAAGCTTTTAAAATTGGCATAACAACACATTTAGACCTCAACATTTACACAGCGTGTCAATTTGGCCTTATTTAAAAAAAAAAAAAGCCTTTGATGTTTACACATTACCTAAATTTATCCTATTTTTACACAAAAATAAAATTCAAAACACAATGTGCAAATTAAAAATAAAAACATTTTTTTTTTAAATCTGTTATTAATTAAACTAGATGACCCTAAAAATGTTTATTTTTTTATACTGCAAATGTCTGAGAACTTGATATCACTCAATGACAATTAACTCATTTTTTGTTAGCTTGAGCCAAGTACCATTGATGAAACAAATAAAAACTTTAAAAAATTTGAAGTTGCTAGAGTTGAAATTGGGTTGAATTAATGAAGTTAGTACTTTCTATTTTCAAGGAATTTAATTGGCTATTTTTCAAAATTTGGGTTGTTTTGTTTCTTATTGTTGTTCTTCATTTTTTCCATTTAGTCAAACGTAGGGATGACGTCACACAAGGATGAAGTGGCAGCACTCTAATAGCTCTTATTTACCAGCATAATTCGTCGCTTGATGTCGACTTTGGTGATCAATAATGCAAGTCCATTCATGGCTCTTTTTGAACTCTCGAGTCCCCAAGCCATTTAGCTTATCCACTCTTTGGACTTAGCTAAGCTTATTGTGTCTCCAAGTCTAGAAGTTGGTTTCAAAGGTACTTTTATTTTCCTTTTAATATTATGTTAACTGAACATGTGACAAGGCTTTTCATGTTTATCGGAGACACTAATAATTACAACAATTATAATAAGAGCAATTTGGTTGAACCAACATTGAATGATTTAAGTACGAATCTAATATTATTAAAGAGTGAATAGGTGAAGGCCGAGTCATCTTACCTATTAGATTTCAACTCAATGGCATAGAACTGGAGTATCAAAAGAAAAGAATGAGAATATGAAAATTATGATCTTGGGGTTTTTGGTGTTTAAAATTTTTTGTATATTTTCAATCAAAATTAGTTGCTAATTTTTTAGAACTTTTTAGGTGAAAGTCCATAAAAAAAAGGCAAAACTACAAAAAATGATCAAATTACACAATGTGTAAACATTAAAAGTTAAAACTTTTAGAATCAAGATTAAATTAACACAATGTATAAATGTTGAAGGCTAAAGTTGGTATTATGTTAATTTTAAAAACCATCACGTCATCTTTCCATTAGCCATTTAGTCACTAGTGATCAAAAAAGAAAAAATCATATAATTGAATGACCAAAAAAGAAAGTTAGTAATAGTTGTGTGACAACAAGTGTAGTTAGTAATAGTTGTGTGACAACAAGTGTAGATTACTCTTTTTTTTTTTTTTTTTATTATCAATATTTGGTACACATGGTAAAGTACTACTTAAAATCTAGTAATTTTTTAAATTATCTTTATCAAATAAAACTTATTTTTTATTAAATTTAACATTTTTGAAGGATATTTTTTATTAACAAACATGTAATTTAATCTATTTATATTTAAATAATATTTATTTATTTTAAATAAAATAAATATATTTATCCAAAATAAATATATGATTAATTTAAAATAAGCTTAAAGTATTTGATATGTCTTTTAATTAGAATCTAGATTAAAATTTCATGTAATAGTAATTAATTTAATTTAAAATTAAATAAATTTTCTAATTTTTAGTTAGAAATATTGTATGAAAATATTAAAAAATAATAAGAAAAATAGATAATTTTATCTTAAAAGTATAGTTTAAGTTTCCAATTACATAAAAGAAATTTTACTTTGTCAATTTTTACCTTTATTTAAGAAACCCCATTCTTGTGTTTGAAGAAAAATAAATCAAAAAGAAATTTACATTATCCCTATCCAAAATGAGAATCACTCTCCTACCAATTAAATTATCTAAAAAATTATCACTAAAAGTTTTTTTTTTCTTTTTGAATGAAGAGTTACTTTCATAAACAAAGCAAGACAAAGCCAACATAGAACGTTACATGATCGGTTTGGAGACATGAAAAACATGTTCCAAACCAACACAACACTTGGGCGACCTTAAAGTCTTAAAAGGTGTAGTAGCTACTACGAAAAGAGTTTAAATTTAGGGAATGACTTCGAGTCTTGTGGTGGGCTAGAAATATGATCCAAAAGCTTGAGCAAATAAACAAACAACAAAAGAAAGAATAGAGAAGAAAATAAAAGAACCTAAAGGTAGAAATGGAAAACATGCCTTAAATCAACACAATACTAAAATAGTTTAAATTTCGAAAATGATTTTGATTCTTGTGGTGGGCGAGGAATAGGATCTAAAGACTTAGAACAATCAGCTTAACAACACCAAAAGGAAGAAAAGAGAAGAAAAGAAAACCTAATCGCTCCTCAAAATTAACATGTCTCTATGGACACTTATTGCTGGCCATTGACTTGTTCCCAAACAATTCATTCATGACAAAAATTTTTGAGGTTTTATTCCTATTTACAGTCATTAAATTAAACATTTTTGTGTGATAATGTGTTTTTTTATTCTTTTAGTTAGAAATTTAAAGTAATAACTTTTTTTTCTATAAAAGTAAATCTCAAAGATAATTTTATTTTAAAATTTTAGAAAATGGATTATAATTAAGAATTTTTTTATAAGAAGTAATAAATAAGATTTTCTTTCAAGTGTAATAGTTTAAAACTTTAATAGTCCCTCATCATTTATGTTTGATACTGTTAATTGGCTCATGTGTTTTCTTTATACAAGTTGTTTAATTTATAGATTTTTTAAATTAACATATATTTTAAATTTAATTTATTAAATGAGTGAATCAATTTTTTGTACGAGAACTTTATTTATTCCTTTTAAGGTGAATTTTTTTTTTTTATCAAAGAAAACATTAGTAGCCTCCTTTTTATTATATATTTATTTGTCTCATTAACCTTTTAAACATAAAATAAAAATAAATAAAAAGACAAATATATTTATTTGTCTGTATAAGAAAGCCCATCTACAGCCCAAAAGCACTTCTTGACAATTCTAAACGTTGCCCATTTTATAACCAAGTTTACTATATTCTCAAAGGTAGCATAAGTTTTTTATATTTTTAGGGTTTTAATCTCAAAATACTCTAACATCTCGACAGTTTGGCCGAGTGGTCTAAGGCGCCAGATTTAGGCTCTGGTCCGAAAGGGCGTGGGTTCAAATCCCACAGCTGTCAATGTCTTTTTAAATTAAACTTTGCTGACATATTGCCCTTTTTAATTTTGTTTTTTATGAAAATAATTAGATCTAAAAGTTGTAATCTTTTTTTCAAACTTAGAAGAATTTATTATTCTATTTAAAATAACGATTGTTTTACAAATTGTTAAAAGAAATTCCACTTAAATTGAAAACATTTAATTTTTTTTTAAATATGTTGATTTTCAAATTCCAAAAAAGAAAACTTTTATGTGGCGAATCCTAATTGGTCAAAATTGTTTTGCTTAAGGGAATTAATTTTTGGAGTCAAAATTGAAAATATTATTTTAAAAACACGGGTATAATTTATATTCAAGTCAAAGTAGTGACATTAAATTCAGAAAGGCTGAATATCATTTTAACTCCATTTTAGCCAACCTGAGTTAAATTATTTTCCCAATCTAATCCAAGTTTGTTCAATTTCAATTCTAGGATGGAGTCGTGGTGGAGTCTTGAGTTCCATATCAATCTTAAATGTTACAATTAATTGCGGAAGAAAAATGTAGAAAGTCACACACAAAGAAATACCAGATTTGTTTCTTTTCATATTTTCATAATTATTTGTTATTATTATCCCTAAAAAATGCGATTTCCTTTTAAACTCCCAAAATTTGGTTTTGGTAGGTAAAATGAATTGAAAAAGATGAATCAAAGAAACATAGTTTGAAATGATGATGGCCAGACCAATGACCAGTCATGCTGCTGCTCCTTCGAATTCTAACTGCTAATTTCCAAAGGTAAAGAAGTGAAATACGAATTTGCGATGGAAGATTATGGCTCTTCATAACAAGAAAAGGACGATAACATCAACTCCTTAAAAATGAACATCCCTTCCTTCCAAGGTCAGAAAGATCTTGAGGCATATTTTGGATGGGAGAAAAAGATAGAGATGACTAAAAAACTCTTCTTTAAAAATATTTTAGAATTCAAAATAAATAAATAATAATAATATAAAACTTAATAGATAAAATATTTGGCTCATATATAATTAAAATTAAGCCTTAAAATCGAATCCAATATAATTTAAACTTGAACTAAAGTCAGAAACTCGTAATTTCCCATAATAATTCAATCAGAAATTCTGCTCAAGCAATCTTTACTAAAACAGTTCTAACTTGAGCTTTTGGACTTGAAATCAAATGATTTAAAGTGTATTTCGAAGCTAAAAGATAGTTCTTTGGACTCTATGAAAACATCTCAACCTAAAAATACTTAGATCCCATCTAAAAATTCGTTGCAAATCAACTAATTTTCTAAATGAATTGAATCAAAGTCAAGATCCAACTATAATCCAAGGCTTTATTCAATCATTTATTAATGGGCAGTTTCACGAATTGGAGAAGTTGGACTTCCGGGCTAGACTTCAAAGATGAAATTAAGTGGATCAACTTGAACCTTTGTAAGTAAAGTTCATTACTCAAGGTCGATTAAGTGTTCATAGAGTGTTTGAGTTGTCCTATGATTTTATGTAATTTCAACAACAAGAACATGGATGTTTAAGTCTCACTAGCATAATCAGCTGTGAGATAAGGGGTAATGATAAGCTTTTAGTTTAAATTCTCTTTAATTTGTTTAAGAGTAAATGTGCAATTGAAAGCCTGCACCTAGACACTGAAATTGGAAGATTCATGCCGTCCATTAGAAAGGATAATTATTGTAAATTATTAGTTTTTTAATTTATTTAGGTGATAAATAATGAGTAAATCAATTTAATTTAGAGGTAGAGTATTCAACTTAGGAGTTTTAGTTTTGAGGGTAAAGCACGAAGTATTCAAGTGAGAAAAATACAATTTTTTTTTTTTACTTAATTGAAAGGTTCAATTTGTATTTACCTGAAAGCTTGTTTATATATCAATTTTCCTAAAAGAGTTGTGGTATTTTCAATTTTTATTCCCAGTGATCAAGTTTGCTCGATTCAAGTGATATAGAGAATTGATAGAAATTGTCTATATTCGAGTTTGCTAATTAGATCTAAAGTATCATTCTTTTCACGTGCTTTTATTATTAATTTTTTAATGTTAAAATTAGGAATATAATCTAAGGATTATTATTTTGGTATAAATAATAAATATTCAATTTCTTTTATAAAAACAGCTATTCAATTTAGATTATAATAATTTTTTTAAAAAATATTATAGAATATAAAATATAAAATTTAAATAATTTTTAAGCATTTAAAATAAATTTATTAGAATTATACATTTTCACCTAAACAGTCTTTTGCACAAGTCTAAAGTTGGATTTTCTAACTTAATACTTCGGCTTAAAAACTCAGTTTGAAGATTAAAGCTAATGATTTGGTATTTACATATAAAAAACGCTGCTAAACAAGCCTTAAGGAAAAGCATTTACAAATCCAATTCCACCTAACCAAAATTAGCTAAATTTAACCATGGGATATTTTAACATATAAAATAATTTTTAATATTCCATCATATCCGACTCAAGTATATGATCTATAAATATAAGTCTATGTCCATCCATCCAAACAAAAATATGTAAAATGCTGTTCTATTAGTCTCTCCTAATATTTAGTCTTTTTTTTTTTTTTTAATTTAGTCCATATACACGTTAGTCTTAGAATTTGATAACTTTTTTCGATTTGATCCTAGGACTTGGATACACAAAATTTTAAAAATATATAAAAAAATTTTACAAAATTAAATGCTAAATTATTCATTAAATCAAATAATAAAGGGTTTGTCGTTTCGTTGATGTTAATATGGATAAAAAGGCAATGGCCTAATTCAAACTTTTAAGACAATAAAATCATTTAAAGTGAAAAAAATAGAAACAAAGGGGGGGACTTAATGATTTATCATTGGGATCTCTATGATGGGTTACTTTCATTTATTCTATAATCTAAAATAATATGCTTGTTGTTTTCGTGGCATGATTAGTTAATTAGATTGTTATTCTAGCTTATGTCATATCCCTTTCATCCAAAAATACAAATATAAATATATATATATATATATATATATATATATATCATTTAATTTATAGTTGGGATATATCCACGTACATTGAAAAACATATTGCTCTTATAAAAACCTATCACTACGTTAAAGGTTCAAATTCAAGTAAATTTTATGGTGAACAACCCTTAACTATTACATCAATTAAGGAAGTTCTTTTATTCATTTACTTGAGTAAGAATTCTTCAAGTAGAATTTCAAAAGTTTAGTGATGGATAGTAAATATAGTATTAAAATATGAAATACTCTTATCATAATACCCTTAATCTAAACTCTCATGTCTACAACATAATACTCTTATCACTGAATCAATAAATTGTTGGCACAAATTATAAATTGTTATAACTTTGAATTAAAATATTATTAAGATAGTAAATATAGTGTTAAAATATGAAATTGTTATATCATATAGGTGAAAAATCCATTCATTAAATAAACCATGAATGACAGCAATAAAAGATTTATATATAATTTTTTTATTATTTTCAGGTTAATTTATTATCATTTATTATTTTTTCATATCCATCTTATAATTTATTTTTAGGGATTGTGATTATCTTTCTTAACAATATGGTTTTCCTTAGCTAGAAAATTTTATAATAATATACATTTAATATGTTTTTGAATGAAATGCGTAGGCAAAATTGATTTTCTAGTACAAACTTCATATGGTTTGACTTCTCTCTTGTCTTTGGAAATAAGGTTAAGACGTCATAATTAATTTGAAATAAACTCTTTTGCTTTTATCAAATCTTTGGAGTCCATTTGGAAGTGATTAACTTTTTAAATATACTTTAATTGACCTGCATATTTTTTCAATTTTTTTATATAGCCCCTAGGTATTCTCTAGAAGCCTTTCATAAACTAAAATTAAAAATTCGTTACCCTACTAACAAATCAAATGAATTGTGACCAACTATAGCAAAGTTTACAAGAAATCTGTACATTCAAATTTAAAAATAAATAAATAAATTGGATTATAAAAATTAGATTATGACCTACGAGTGAAAAAATGTAAAAATATATGTATAAAAAATATAAATTATTTTTTTATTGAAATGATAAAGATAAAAATTTAATTTTACATAATGACATGTTTAAGTTTCATCATGTATGAGTTTTTATTGATTTTATATGAAAATATAAAAAGAATAATAATTTAATTATTTCTCATTCAACTAGCTATTAATTCAATAAAAAAATTTTAGTATAGTGAACCCTATGTGATGGCTTGATAGTTAAGATGTTCCCCGCCCTAGGTATGACCTGGGTTTGAGTCGCGATAATCGCGTTGGTTATTCGAGTTTTACACTATTATTGTAATTCACCAAAAAAAAAAAAAAGAATTTTAGTATAGTATAAACATAAATATTGTATATTATATGAAAAAGAAAAAAGGGTCAAATTCATATTCCCAAAATAAATGGATAGAAAGTACAAATTGGGTAATGAGTTGCTGTCGGACAAGGCTAACGAAAGACGGGAAAAGTTTGATAGTTTTTATCCTTTAGTTTGAATCAAATGGAAGGGGAAGTAATGCTCATCAATGGGGACGTTTTAACATCCCTTTACAAAGTTATCCAATCTTTTTTTTTTTTTTTCATCACTTCTTCCATTGAAAGCGAGATCAAACACAAAGTTTTAGGGGCCGTTTAAATTAGCAGCGTGTTTTTTTTGCAGTTTGTGTAAAAATAGTGATGACGATAAGATTAAATATTATAACAATATTGTAGCGTAAAATAAAAAAACTAAACACACTGTACTAAAAATAAATACTCATTCAAAAGGACCCTTAATTAACCCTTTTTCACTAAGAGTTCAAACTACCACAGCAACTCATTCATAAGGATATGTTTTATTTAATTATTTATTAATTTGTATAAGATTGTAGAAAATAAATAAATAGAAGAGAAAAGTATATATATGTGTACTAATTTGTTTTTATATTATAATTGATGATATATATATTTGTATTGTAATGAATGCACTATATTTATAGTAGTGCAACTTTAAAAAATATCGAGGCCTGAAAGACTTTTATAAAGCGTTTTAATTAGAAACTATAAAGATTATAAACAACAAAATTAGAAAAGTGAAAATCACGTATAGAAATTCAAAAGATGAAAATGAATTACGAAAATGATGTATATAGGTAGGGTAAAGTCAGTAGACAAAATAACAAGTATCTTGGCACACGTCTCTTTTTATATATATATATATAAAAGTGAGGGAGAGGAGGTTAATTTTCTATTTAGCTTGAAAGTTTGTCTGAAAAGTGAGAGAATTTGGGTAAAAATATAAGCTTGAAAAATAGGTTTAAGTGAAAATATAAGACCTGTTTAGAAAATATGTTGGGTCTTGAGTATGCTTTTTTTTGTTTGAGCTCGGCTCTGCCCAAATTTGCAAAAAAAATTATTTTTGTTTTTTTTATTGTTTTGTTATTATTTTTTCACTGTTTTGCTATCATATCACTATTTTATTGTTGTTGTTTACATATTGTAAAAGTCTTGTTTTATTACTATTTTAGAGGCATTTGCTTGTTAAGTTGCACCAATTTTAGTGTTATTTAAGTATAATAACTTTTTTTAATTTATTTTCACATTGTTGGGAAACATTTATGTTAATTTATTTAATGTATTATATATTTTAATTTATTTTTATATAAAAAATTAATATAAAAATTTTTAATACAGGCAGGTTGGGTCAAACTCAGGTTTTAGCTTCTTCTTTTTTATCCCGGTCGAGCTTGAGCAAAATTCTAGACTCATTTTTCAGGCCGGGCAAAGCCCAAACCTATAAAACATCCTGAAATTTTGTTATGGCCCGACTTGACCTATGATCACCTCTAATTATCAATAGTAAAATTTATATTTTAATATTTAGATATATTTAATCATTACTCTTTTATATTGTTGATTGATATATCTTTTAACACTATTATGTTATTAACAATTTTCATCTATAAGTTATGTTTTTACATAATCATCTTATGAGTGTGCCTTACTAATTTTTCAGCCTATCATATGAGTGTGCCAGTTATAGGTATGGCATCAATAAAATTGAACCAAGTAACAATATCGTATCATAATATTTAATAAATTGTTTAGTGATTTTTAATATATCTAAAAATTTATTGGACAATGTAAATGAAGTTTTAAATGTATCTATCCTAAAATTTTAAATAAATTTTTATATTTCGAATTATTTTCAAAACTAGATAATTTAAAATTTTATAATGTTTATTTTATTTAATCTTATAAAAATAAATATAATATAATATGTAATATTTTCGGGCTATAATTTTTTTTATGTCAGTTTCAAATCCTAAAATTTGAAATAAATAGGGTTTGGGATGAAATTGGAATAGTTATATTGAAGTTGCCAAGATGTATTAATTCGATATTACAATTAGCTATCCAATTTATATATAAATGCAATGATGAATTATTATAGTAAATTTCATATAATTATAATTTTGAAAATTGAATAATTGATGACTATGATCTCTATAACTTCCAATGTGATGGACCCCGTCAAGGTGATAGTACCAATAATTTCATCCACATAAAAGATATGCAACATCTTCAACATTAGGGTATTGTATTATAACTTGAAAGAGCTATGAAGGAATTGTGATGGGTATATTATTTGCTAATGTTTTGTGGAGGGGAAATTTTCCCACATTTTTATCAATGGACATACTTGCTGGTTGGAAAAATGTATCATTCATCATGACAATTCAGTTCTTTTAGTTTGTCTCCAAGGGTCGTCTCCATCGAATGAGCCAAAATTATTATTTATTTGAATTCTATGACCCATTGTATTGTACCCAATTTTGAAGACTTAGAATTTAAATATTTTTTTTTGAAAAAAAAAACTTTCATTTAAGGGTGAGTATTTGATATACTGAGAGCACAAGTAGCTAGCCTTAAAAATTGGTATATATCTCTTTTCTTTTAAATAGTTATTTTTTAATATTTTATTGTATCTCTATATCACACTTGTCAATCCCTAACCTTATTTGTAAACTCTAAAATCATCAGTTATAGTGTACTAAATAATTTCCTTTCATTTAATAGTAAATTTGTAGAAATGATGTGAAACTTGCAATGGACCCATTGGTTGATCTTCCCATCCATTCCTACACTAAGATATTTATGAAATATCTACACTGATTTTAACAAGTTTTTCCCTTTCTTCTATTTATAGTTGAGGGATAGGGGAAAAACTATATGTAAATATTATTATAATAATTCAGGATAAATCTTAATATTTCATATCAACTTTATCAACTTTAGTTGAATGCATAATATGTAAATTTTAATAGCACTAGCACTAGCACTATCAATAACAAGGCCTGCAATTGGATAAAAAAAAAAAGCAAAAATCTCGAACACAAACTTAAAGATCATAACATACTCAATCCTTAACACCAAAAAGCTAAAGATCACACCTAAACAATTAGATCACATTTGTTTATACAATGATTGAACTTAAAATAGTGTTTTAAGCTTAAATATCATAATATACCAAAAGGAGAGTGAATTGATGTTGATACAGTGATACAACAATGAAAAGATATAGAGGAGAGAATGGTGGTTGCTATGGAGGTTAGTTCACCTAGACAAGGCGAAGAGCTGGAGGTTATAAAAAGTGGAAGGTGAGGAGAGTATTAAGGTTGAGAGTTGAAGGTGAGTTGACAGCGTATAAGGTTGGTGTTCTTGGAGAGTTGATCCTTTCTTCATTGTTCCTAGGGTATTTATAGCTAAAAGTCTTGTGTAAGATGATGTTAATGTGTTGAACTTGTCAATAAACCATCATGGAACATGTAGGGTGAATGTCTTTGATGGGACGAGGATGTCTGTGATGGAATAAATCATGTCATTTGTTCTGACTAGATGGTATAGAGCAATTGAACCCGCATGGTATTTGGAGACCAACAAAATCATGTTCTCAATGAAAGCTTAGGGACCCAGATCACGGATGGCTCATATTTGTTTGGGTGGTCGTTCCAAAAGAGACGCTTATTGGTGACTTCTCGATTTGTTGGTAGTTGGCTTACTATTAGGGCGCCATTCTATCTTGCCATGTGTCTTGACATGGATAGAGGTATAACAATATTTCCCCCATTCGAGTCAAGAGGTGGGTTACAAAGTGGCCTTCCTCGATATGTTTTAATCTATTAGCTTTCTTTTTTTCACAGGTTGCTCTGAATAGTGCCCTTACTTAATGATCAATTGTTGTATCAAAACTTTTAAGATTCTTCCATAAATGCACTCTAAGGACTGTTTTTGGGGAGACATGATAATGATGATCAACAGCTTTTTGGAACAGGTGATGAGTTGATAGTAGGTGTTGCTTTTTCTTAACGATGTATTTTGGGAGATAGGTCTATATATTCTATGGGTTTTCTTCATTGAGGTTAATTTGCTTTCCTTTGCTTTTTGAAATTTTTGCAGTTGTTCTTGTCAATTTTCTAGCTTTGGTTGGTTTTTTACGATGATTTCTGCGCTTTAGAAGTCTGTGTTTACTTTGATTCATCTTCTAATTCTTCTTTCGTTGTCTCTAAAGTTATTTTTGAATTTAACTCTTATTAAAGTAAATAACTTTTTACGAAGCAATTTAATATATAACATAATCACTTTAAATTGGATACTTAATTTTAAATTTAATTGGGTTGCTTACATTATTCTCAAACATGAAATCAAATATAGGGCGAGATTAACATGAAACCTAATATAAAATATTCAAAAGGAGAAAAAAAAATGAAAGAGTCTAACGTAGGGTGGCTACAACGAGGTGCTGGTTGGTGCAAGTTTCTCCAACGGTGCTTCAGCTTTATAGGGACATTTTAAAATTACAACGCACCATTCCCATTGTTGATTATAGCATAAGATGGATCTTAGGGAGATACTATCGGATAATTTAGGATTGGTCCCCAACAATTATATTTTGGCCACGTCTGCATATTCTCCCATCAAAAGCCATGCGATACAATCATCCCCTACTATTCTAAACACGTCCCCAATACCCACCCTCCGCGTACCATCTTGGAAGCTTCACCCTAAAATCATTTTCACATCCCACAAATTTCCCTCTCCTTTCCAATAGGCAATGATAAAATTTTAGTTGCCAAAAACTCAAAACACCCTGTGGTTAATAACTTTACGTTGGCATTTGAAATTTAAGGTTTATGTCTTGATAATATTCTTTTCTGTCAATTTCAAGGTATAAAAAATAAATAAATTTTATCGATTGAGTTTTAATTTATCTGGTATGGGTATTGTTGTAAATGTAGGAAGACGTGGATTCGAGTACGCTGAAACGCATTATCCTCCTATTTATGGGTTGGGGAGGGGTTATAAGTAGTTCTAGACATTATGTCAACAAAAAACAAATATAATCCGAACTTATAATGAGATTGTTCAAATAAATAAATAATTTTTTTATTTTGATGAATTTTTTATTTTGACATTTGATATTTCTTTTTTTATTTAAATTTTACATAAATTGAATCTTTACTTTTTTTAATGATATTAGTTAATTCATATAATTAATATCTTTAATTATTTTGATCAAATCATTGACAAATTAAGTGTTCTTTTAATTCGCGTTAGCTATCAAAAGTACTAAAGGTGCTAATTGTTTGAACTAACTAATGACACAACTCATTTTTTTAATCCTTACAAGATAATGGTAAAATTGCAATTTTGATCTTTCTATTGTTCTCACACTTGGGATTTAGTATTTATATTTTAATTTGACATTCTTTGGTACTTTATTAATAATGACATTAGTTAATCCAAATAATTAGTATTCTTAATTATTCTAACTAAAATGATACATGAATTTTGTCGAGACCATTTTTAAATCGAGTTTTAGGAAAATAGAAATCGACTTTAAAAACGAAAGTAGGAGTCGCCACCAACCTTTTTAGGTGTGATTGGATCACCTTTAAAACATTTTGTTTTAAAATCATTAGTTTTGGTCTACGTAATAAAAAGAACGGGTTCAGGAGTCGGTTACGTACGAGGAAGGATTAGCACCCTCGTAACGCCCAAAAATTGGTACCTAATTGATTATCAAGTGTCTCTAAATGTCAAAAATTTTAAAAAATTTTAAGATATAATCCTCTTTAAAATATTTTGATATTTGAAAATTTGGGTTCACTTGTATCAAAGTATTGACACTAAGTTAACCCTTTTTTTTTTTAGAAATTCCTATCTCGAAGTGACAAAACGCTACATCCAGTAAGTTAGGACGTATTGCTTTGCAGTTCCAAGACAATCGCTTACATTTTGAATACCTTTAAAAACTTAGAAAGGTACTTGACTATTCAAACTTAACGAGAAAAGTTGCAACCCAATAAGTTAGGGCACTACTTTTTCAAAATTTCCAAACGCCAAGCATTGCTTTTATATTTTTTGAAAATTTTGGAGCCTTATCTTTTTAAAGATGATGCGTGGGGAATTGTATTGCATTATAAATCATACATAGTAATATATTATTGTAATAGGTAAATAATACGTGCATTAAAAAAATGAATACTATGATATAAAGATCGTGCATTAGATACATATATATAACATAATACATAAAAAGCAAATATTAACAATATGCATATAAAGATATATATGGCATGTATCGAGAATGAATAAACAAGATATACAAACATACAAAATAATAATTAAATGATGCATGGTATATAAAAAAAATCAATAATCAAATAATGTATGATATACAAATAGAAGAAATATAATGTCAATATACATGTTTACGAAATATAACATATAATAATAATAATAACAACATTTAACACATACATGATACATGCAATATAAAAATATACAAAGGAACTAATAAAATAAAAAATATGAAATGATTGATTGCTAACAAAATATACATATAATTTAAATGTGATATTAATAATTCTAAAATATGATGTGTAGTATATAATAACAAAAAATAGAATAATAATTATGCATATAAAATATGTTAGTTTAAAAGAATATAAAAATAAGAGTATGTAAAAGAATATAAAAATATTATTTTTAAAATAAAATAATACATAGCAAATAAATAATTTTAAAAAAATTTAATATGTATATAATATGAGTTAGAAATATAATTTAATTTACAAATTTAAAAATTTAAATAATATAATGAATAATATAAACATAAATAATATATAATATACATAACATATATATAAAATAAGTAATAAAAAAATGAAAATATATAAGTATTATTCAATAAAATATGCTTTAAATTTATAGGAAATAGGAAATATGATAAATATAATACAAAATGAAAGTAATATGTAAAAACAATATATATATATATGTATATAAATAATTAATAAATATACATAATATAAGTGAAAATATAATAATAATAAAAAATGATGTAAAATAATAATTTGTGGAAAAAAATAATATATAATAAATAATAATATTATAAAATATCAAATATAAAAGATAAAAATTAAAATTAAAGATAAAACAAATATATATATATATATATATATATATATATATATATGGTATTAGATTTGAAATTTAATAAAATTACAGGGTGAATTTCAAAAAAAATAAAACTGAATTGAGGTTCTAATTAAAATACCTGTGAAACAAAAGGGACTTATTGGGCAAAGTGCCCTATTTTCAAAACGACTGCGTTCTGTCTCCTGTATTTAAATGGACTAAAGGATCGAATTGAAACCAGAACCTTCCTTCTGGGCTGTATTTTAAAAACAAAAAAATGTTTAAGGACTTAATTACAAGAATCCAGAAATGCGGAAGGGCCTAAATAGAAAATATTCCTTTTAACAGAAACACGAGGATCCTTCCCCGGATCGGGTCACTCGCATACGGATCAGCCTTTAAACGGTACCGTTTTAGGGCTATTAAAATTAGCCCTAAACGGTGTCGTTTCAGGAGAGTATAAAAGCCGATTTTTAGAACAAAAAAAATTCATTCCTTCATTTTTTTTTCTAAAAAACCTTTCTTTCTCTCTGGCCAAGCGAATTCCGGCCATTTTTTTACGGTAACTCAGTCACGTACACCACCGACGTGCCACTGATTCAGCGGGCGGTCGAAGACCAAAGCCCTCTTTTTTCCAGGCGTTTCACAGGTAGTACTTTTCTTCCTTATTTTGAAAAATATTTTTTGCATATTACAACTAAAAAATGAACTATTTCTTCTTTTAGTTTTCGAATCTGCTTTTGAATCATCTGTTTATATTAAAAAAAATGCATGTATATATGTGTAAACAAAAAGACAGAAATAAATAATAGAGAATGAAGGCAGTAAAACCTTTAAATCTGTAGTAAGTTTTATTCCTTCTATACTGTTTGTATCTGTGTGATTACAACTCCCTCCCCCCCCAAAAAAACCTCCTCTTTACAGATTTAAAAGGGCTTTTTATAGTCTCTGTCCCAATGTACAAAATTTGTGTATCAATTTATTCCCCGATTCTTTGCCATGTCTGTCATTCCTTTCCCTTCTTGTGTGTAAACCCCAGAGATCCGTGATGTAAATGTGCGTGATGCACTGAAATAGCGACGGTGAAGGCTGAGGTTTCATGAGAGCTAAGGTGCAAAAAAGGGCGATTGAAAACCCTAGGGTTTCCAAATCTAAAACCAATTTGGACTTATCGGGCCACATAGTTTATTGGGTCTGATTTCATTTGGGCCAATTTATGTACTGGGTTTAAGTTCTCTGGGTCACGAGTGTAATAGGGTTTGGATTACAACTGCTTGGGTTTAGTTTAAGTTGGGCTGGTCTAGGTACCGATTTGGCTATTGGGTTGTAACCGGGTATGGGCTTTTTGTATTGGGTAAGTTTAGGTGAGTTATTGGGTTTTAACATTTGTAAAAGGACTGTTAAGAGACTTTTATTATTATTTTGAGATTTTGAACTATGCTTTGGCTTCCAATGGGCCGGGTAAAATTAAGGTATTACAAATTTCTCTTCAAAACACCTTTATAACACAATATATATATTTCTTCGTGAAGTTGGAAATTATATTTTTAGGAAAAATTTCGACCTCAATAGTTTGACTAGAATAATTAAGAGTATCAACTATATCAACTAATCATATAAAAAAAAAAACTATATCAACTAATTAATAATACTATGTAGAGGAACCGAATTATATCAAATTAAAGTATAGATACTAAATCTTAAATTTAAACATAGTAGCAGGAACATAACCATAATTTAATCTAAAAATTCATAAGTTGATTAAATGAAAAATTGATATATCTTTTATAAAAACATTGTTTTTTATTTAATTTATTTGGTAAAAGTGATTTTTTTTTTACTAGAAATGAATGGAGGATGGCAAAATAATATTTACTAAAACTAATAAAAAAATTTATATATGTATATGAACTACAAGTGATAAAGAAGTATATTTGAAAGGAATTTATTAATATTTCATCATTTATATTTATAAAGTTTAATTCACATAATTATTTATACTATTATTTAATCTTTTGATTGAGTTGGTGTCACGAGTCAATTGGGCACTAATCTAATTTTAAAAATTACAAAAATGTCCTTCCATAATTAAATCAAAGTCATATTATTTGAAGGTATTTTGGTCTTTTTACTTTAACAAAAACGAATAAAAATATACATGTGGTAGTATTTAAACTCATATCAATTGGATTGGTAAAATCTTACATTTACCACTCAACCAAACTTTCATTTTGATGTCTTTTATACATTTTTATTTTAATATGCACAATTTATTATCTCCATTAGTTGTATATCTATACTATTATTTAAGCTCTTGACTGAGTTGGTGTCATGAGTCAACCAAGTACCAACTCAGTTAGAAAAATTACGGGAAATGTCCTTCTGTAATTAAAATAATTTATATATCTTTTTATTTTAACAAGAACCAATAAAAATATGCATATAATGGGATTTGTACCCACAACCAATTAGATTGGTAAAACTTTAAATTTACCACTCAACAAAAGCTTTATTTTAATGTTTTCCTATATATTTTTATTTTAACTTGACAATTTATTACATCCATTAGTTGTATATATTAATAATATTTTAATTATGATTAATTAGTTTCAAATCATATATTTCATTATTTATTTAAAATTATTTTTAAACACACATCTATGATTTCTATACGCATATGCGTGTGATAAAATTTCTAATTAAAATTTTAAGATTTTTTTTGTATAAAAACGTTTCTCGAAGAAGCTCGGGAATTATACTAGTAACTAAACTATATATAAAAGGAAGGCCTAGGCCCTCTATTATGCTTAAATTTGAAATTTAATCTTTATACTTTAATTTTCAATATAATTTAGTTTTTATATTTTTATTAGTTAGTCCAAATAGTTAATATCATTAACTTTTCAATTAAAATGTTGTGTGATATATACATTTGAGTGTCCTAAGAATCTTAAAGACTAACATACCTTTGGGTTTGCTTAGTGTCATGAGTCACCTTGGACACCAATTCAATAAGAGAAAGTACTAAAAATCAAATTTTAAAATGATAATAAATATGATTTTTTATTATTTAGATTTTATATAAAATATATAAAAAATAATTTAAACTAAGAATAGAGTAAATATAGTTCAAATTCATTAAATTATTGATTTTACCATTTCAACCAAAGTTTTATTATTTTATATAAATTTTTTATATAAAATTTACTTTTCACTTGCATCATGGGTGTGTCATGTTGACCACCGCCAGATGTGCGAACGTCTGGATTGAAAATACTGCAACAAATAAATATATGATTGAACATTGGTGTCCGCAAGTATACAGGTCAATTTATAATATAGTTTGTTTACAATGAAACACTTGAAAAGTATTTCGAGGATCGTACCAAGGGGTTGTAGGTAAAAGAAATTTATTATTAAATTAATTACAGAAAATAAGTACTAATCTAATCGAATTTCGAATTAGTAGTGACTCCAATTTAAAGTATTTATTAAACTAATTAAATTACTAAACCTAAATTGACCTAATGGAATTTTCTATTCCTAGTGTCAATGATGCCATATTTAGCCTATGTTTGATTAACGGGTAGAAGATTAACTTGCTTCAATGGTTATAATTAATAAGAGAACTTAGGTTTTAATGATGAATTAATTATTAACTAGACAATATTACCTCTCGGCCTCTACTACCTAACTAATCGACCAGTACACGCCTACCTCTTGACCTCACTTTCCCAATCGGGATAAATCCACAATTTACTTGGTAACCTCGTCTCTCGATTCGTTTACCTATATTACTTCCTAGGGTCGTCAATCCTAGAGTTAAAAACACATGTCAAATATAAATAAAGCATAATTTATTCTGATATTCATACAAATGTTAGTTGATCAGGTTAACAAAAATATAAATAAAGAACAATAAGTAGGAGAAAGCTCTTGAATAAATATATGCGCGATTCCTGAGCAATCTCCTCTCGCAATCGTCTTTACTCAGAATAGAAAAATTTCGACTAAACGAACATAAAAAATAAAACTAAATAAAATCGAAGTAAAGAAAATTGTTTGTCTAAGTCTAGCTATGTCTAACGTCTAACTGTCAACAACAACCTCTAATGAAGTTATAAAAGTGTTTATATAGGCACAAATTAGGGCGAACACTAGGGGTAAAATATTTCTAAAATACCCATGATATTAATAAATTAGTATTTAATAAAATGTATTTTCAAAATCTGCTATTGTGGTCGCTGGCATCATCTTTTAGTCACGCTTACATCACGACATCACAACGCCAAGATACCTACATCACGACGTCAACCTTGTTTTCAACCATTGATGCTTTGAAGTTTAGTGTCATGATGTGACCGCCTCTCGACGTGCTAACGTCAAGAGTGTGTATGCTACTACAAAAGATAGGAAATTAGGCGGTGTCCGCAAGTGTACGAGTCAAATTGTAATATAGTTTATTAGTACAACGAAGTATTGAGAGTATTCTGAGGGTCGTACCCAAGGGATTACAATTTGAGAAAAACTGCTATTAAGCCAATTATTGGAAATAATTACTAATTTACTTGAGTCACAAATTAGTAGTGTTAATTTGGAAGCAAGATGATAATAATAAACTAATTAAATTTAACTAAACCTATATCTACTCAGAGGTTAATGTATTAACTTTTCCTATTTCTTATTTCAACTACGCGAGTTCCTTCAGCCTAAATCCAATTGCTCTACCTAATTAACTATTGATGTAGGGCTCTATTCAATCAGCTAGTCATCAACCTAGTTGCATCCCTTGGCATCCAACTAACCTAATGAGTCGATAAAAATTACTTATCACTCGATGTCATAGCCTAGACCAGATTTGGGTAAGGTTTTCATGGATAGGCAATACCGATTTCAAGTTCATTCACACCTATATGACTTCCTAAAGTCGTCAAGCCTAGGTTTTAGATTATTTCCTTCCCAACCAACTGATCCGCTAAGAAACTCTACATTCCAATCAATTAATTAGGTTAAGATAATTGAAACATGTGAAATATGTATAAAGCATAAATTGGTTCTAATCTTTATACAAGCATTCAATTAACAATGTTAAAGAAAGATATATAAATAATAGAATAAAGGAAAGAGATGCTCATGGATTTCATCAATCTAAAAGTGCGGCTCCAAAGCAATCTCCGCTTACGATCATCTAACATCGGAATAGGATCTTCTAGTTACATGAACATAAAATAAACTAAGTAAAAACTAAGAACAAAATAAAAACCTAAGAATAATATATGTCTCCTTAAAATTGTGTGTTTAATCTGATTACAATGGCATTTATATGGGCTAAACTCGAAATATTAAAGTGCCTATCCTTAAAGTATTTATAGTTCGATTAGGAAAAATACTCTTAATTTCCCTAAAAAATACAGTTGTCATGTGCAGGGATTTTCGGGCCGTGCAGAAGCTGTGTTGCAACATAGGTTGGTGTCGTGACACAACAAGGAGCGTGTTGCGACACAGCATGCAGTTTTGCTCCAGGACTAGTTTTTGCTTTTGTCTTCAATGTTGCAATATGGGAGCCTTGGTATTGTGACATAAGTAGCAGTTTTGGCCCAAATATGCATCTGTAACTCCCGATTTGTCCTAAAAGAACATATAACTTTATTTAAGTATCGAAAGTATAATAAAAATGATTGAAAAGCATAAATTACGACTTCAAGCATGAAAACATAAATATATGCTAAGATGCTTTGATTTAACTATCAAATAAGCTAAAGTTATGTGCAACAAGTAATTCGTGGTAGATCACGACGTCAGATGTTGATTTCGCGACACAATCATCGTTCCTTGCATACTTAAGCCCAAATTGATGCCCTACACACTCAAATAACCCATTAGTCGTGCTTGAGGCCCGAGTTAGCCTTACTGGTCGTCAAAGCACTAAATACTACATAAAAACACTTATTTTACAATAAAATAAATCTAAGCTAATAAAATTAAAAATACGATACATAAACATAAAATGATTAAAAAACAAACTCGTTAAGTATCAAAAAGACTCCAATTTACCACAACAAATTGTGACAAATCACATATCTGATATATATATATACTATTATTTAAGCTTTTAACTTAATAATCGAGTTAGAATCACAAATTAACGAAACACCATTTAAAAATAACTAAAAACTTATTACTTTAATAAAATATCAAATCTTAATATAATTGAACAGTAGTGACATCATCTTTGGAGTTTCAACCCAATTATTTTAACTAAATCCGTATGTAATTTTCATTTAATGTTTCATAAATATATTTGCACATATTTTTTTATCAAAAATATTGTGTCATAATATAGTTTATATTTAATTAATTGTGAGTGTCATTTCAGCTTTTAACCACAGCAGCACAAGGGCGCACGTGTGAAGTACAAAGTGCATGGTACGGATGGGTCCACAATGGAAGTTAGGGACACGCGCGGGAATGGTGGTGGGTGCAAAGCCCAAGGGGCCTGATAGAAACGTGAAAACAAAAATTACTATTTCCAGATGGAAGGTGATTGCGCTAAGGAGGCGGGAATGGGTGTGGAGACAAAGGTAACATGCGAGGGAGGCACTTTGGATATAGAAATTTGGGCAACGGCCGACGTGGTGTATTTACACTGGTGACACGCGCGGCGTCCCTACTTTCCCTTTACTCTCCTGTGCTTTTCATTCTTGATTTTCCTACCTTCTTTTAATATATGCATAAAAATAATATCTCTTTCTTTTCAAAACTATAAAAAAATCCTTTTGCCGTCCGTCTGCCCATGCAATTTAAAATTCATTTCTTAAATGTTTTGAATATGAAAAATGAAATATAACTGATGAAAATACTATAAAACTAGATTATGCTCTTCCCTATACTTTAAAAAATTAAATATAACTTGATTGATATCGGTGTTATTATCATTGTAGGAGGACATAAATTTAAATACGTTAAAATGTATTATTCTCCTATTTAAAAGTTATAGAAAGGCTATGAGTAATTCTAAATCTTATATAAAAAAATATAAATATGATAAGAACATATAATAAAACTTATATATAAAACAAATTAAATGTACCAAAATCACATAATACAAATCATTATTAGAGTTGGCAAACGGATGGGCTCGGGCGAGTTTATTTCAGACTTGAATTTTTTCGAACTAAGTTGGAGCTGACGAATTCAAATAATTTTAAATTTTACAAGTTATAAATATTTTAATTTTGAATGTAATAATTTATTTTACTTTTATACGATGGCAACACAATTCAAATTTACTTTATAAAAAAATAAATTATATATAATAATATTTTTTATAACATAATTAAAGTGCTTATTGTAGGTAAATTTTATTGTTTTATGATATTATATGAATTAGCAAAATTATTTTTTATTGTTCATTATTATATTATACTAACAATTGAATAACTTATTAATAGAATTTGATGTATTTTAAGCTAATAATTAGCATTCGTGTATCCAAAATGTATAAGTTTATACAAATAATAAATTAAAGACAGTAATTTATTAATAGAATTTTAAAAATAAATACATAATTTTTTTATTTTTAATAAGATAATATTAAGGTTGTTTGAATTTGACTGGATCAATTGGTTGGACTGGTTATATAGGGAACTGACTAGAGTACCAGTTAAGAGAAGGGCATTGAATCGATTGACTCAAAAATTGGTACGGACAAATTAAACCAAGTAAAAAAGATTGATTTTACTAGAACTTTAATAATTTATTTAATCGAACCAAATTAATTGATTAGAATGACAAACCGATAAACTGACCAATCAACCACTTATCCGGTTACAAAAATCTTGAATTATATCATCAAATTTATTAATTATTTAAATTAATAATTTTCAATGCATGAAATAAATATAAACTTTGCATTGATTTCCATTAAATTATGAAACCAGTTTAATATCTTTACCTAGTTTTAATAATATCAAATTACTTTAGTTTTGAGTAATGAAATAGATTTATTTTATAATATATAAAATAATATTATGAATTAAAATTTTATATTATTTATATAAATAGTTTTAGTCCAAAGTTTACCCCTATAAAAAATTAATTTTTTATTTATACTATATGATAATAGACTAATTCAAGGATTAATTTCACAGTTAAAATAAATATGTTTATAATTAATTAATTTTAATATAAAAATTATATTTATCCTTTAAAAGCACTCCAAAATTTTAAAATAAAAAAGAATTTAATTAGATTTCAAATAAATAATTTTAAAATATACAAGATAATGTTTAAATTATATAAGATAAAATTAAAAATTTGATGAATTCACATGATTGTTTCCGGCCTCATTTAGGTTTATACTTATCCCACTACCCCTTCTGATCTTCATTGCTCATAGTTTCACCATGTCACCAGTCAAGTGGGAATTGTTACATAAAAGATCCCAACATTAGCTTGCTCAACTTTAATTTTCTCGCCATCATTTGAATAATCCCAACGCCTTTTTGGAAACACACAACGTTTGAAATATCCATCATTAAGCCTTATGATTTTCTTTAAATGCTATAATTTCATATTTCAGCTTTGGTCCTTCTATGCATATGTGATTTATAAAATGGGACAATTTTATCTTATTAATAAAATTAGACATTCATATATTTTACACTATATTTTATGCACAAAATTCTATTAAAATCATTTAGTATTTTTTGATTATTTGATTATTAATTAATATGTTTTAATTTTAAAATTATATTGTGTAATTTTAGATGGAGAAACTAATTTTACTTATATTTTATTATATCATATCATATAAATATCTAAAGTTAATAAATTTACAATTTAAGTTCCCTTCAAAATTTAGAAATTAGAGTTGAAAATTAAAATTTTATACATTTGGGTGATACAAAGTTTCAAAACTTAATTGGATAAAAAATCAAATCATTGATTTTCTGAAGATCAGAATTATGTTCCTTTTACAATTTTTATGGGTTAACTTTGGATCGGAATTTTTATGTTTTCATCACTTTTTTAAATTAATTAATGATGTTAGAGTTGTAACCCAAATTCTTATTAAAATAAAATATAGTTTTCGGCTTTCGCCATCGTGGATCTCCAATAAGCAAGATACTAGACTGGAAGTTGACCCTTATGGTACAGTACAGGCTGCACAAAAAGAATCCGTATAGAAGTTTACTTCCTCTGTTTGATATTAATTTGAATAAGTTGTTTCAACCTTACTACATTACTTCTATTGGATGTTGATTAGAATAAGGTTTTCTAAACCTATAAATAGACGCAGTCTATACTCCTTATAATCATTTGAATTCGACATAGTAAATTTTATTTTCTCTGCCCGTGATTTTTGCTCAAAAGGATTTTCACATAAAATCTATGTGCTCTATTTTTCTTTCTTTCTTTCTTTTGCGATACATTGTCATTATTGACATTCTATTTTAACAAATGAAAACATATTCTTAATTAAATTCAAATTTATAAAATAATTTTTTCTGAATTATCTCATTATAGGTTATGATCATATTTGCTTTTTTTGATACAATACCTATAACTATCCATAACCCCTCTCCAACTCATAAATAGGAGGATAACTCAAATCTACATCTTCCTGTTTTAACAACAATGCTCATACCAATTAAGCTATGACTCAATCGATAAATTTATAAAATATTTTAAAAAATCATCTCTATGTAAATCATATTAAAATTAATTTATTAATTTATATTACAAATTTAATATACACAATTGATGGAGGCATCAGAATATAAACTAGTTAAATATAAATTATGTATTAAATGATTTCTTTTTAAGAAAAAAGAAAGCATCCCTCAAGTAGTATCAAACTTTTTGTCATATCAAACAAAAGATGGTAAAGTTGTATATAGAAAACAAAAAAAGGGTGATGTTAGGGAGAGATCCACTCAAAGATGGCATTCACCCAATGATTGATATATTTGAACAGCGATCCCACGGCTACACGTACAGGTTTGAGAAAAAAGGTGTGGGTTTTAGGCGCATGGAGCGCTACTGCAAAAAGAAAATTTTGGTATCATCTTCTTCATGCAACTTTCCCAAAGCAGCAAGCTAAGGTTAACCATCCATTTGTTGCCATTTCGACACTTACATAGTAACCCCTTTTCCTTTCTTTTATTAAACACCGCCTATTTGTTTAAGTTATATTAATTTATTTTTTCTTTCGTGGCCAAAGTTGGGTAAAACAGGTCTCTTAATTTGATTTTGCCCAAAATAGCAAAAATTAAAGAGAGAAATGAAGAGGGGGTGGAGCCCACAAACTTCCTTTTTAGTCGCCTGACAAAGTACGGATATTACACGTAGTGAGCGAGGATGACGACACGTGTGACGCCCAAGTCCCGTCTGCTTCCGCCCCCTTACCCTCCGCCTTAGCTTTGGGCCAAGCTCTGACGCCGCCCGCTGACGGTGTTTCAGGTTGTTCTTATTTTTTTGTGGATTTCAATCACTCCACGTGGCTTTTCATCGAGTATTATCACATTTATATTGTTATAATTTCTTTCAAACTAATAAACAATTGTGGATTGAGTCTTAACTCTATTAGTATAGATATTGTTATTAATGAAAAATGATGTGGATTTGAATACAGTGAAATGTATTATCTCCATATTTACGGGTTAAGGAGGGTTATGAGTAGTTATAGATATTGTGTCAAAAAAATAGATATAATCAGAACTTATAATAAGATTGTTCAAAAAAGAAAGAAGCCACGATTTAATTGGTTAAGCATCAATTGAGTTAGAGCCCAAAATAATAGTTTAAGAATGTTTCTCAAAAGTGATTTTAAGAAAAAAAAAAAAAAAACTCTCACAGGAAGAAACTAAAATTTTTAATTTCTGGAAAAAATACTTTTGAGCTAATTTTTGGCTTCAGAAAAAAAAAAATTCTCTAAAAAAGTAACTTGTTTAGATATAATAATCTATCAATATAGTACAAAAACATATAATGATCTATCAATTCTGCTCGTAGTGTTTTTAATTTTATGATCAAGGTTTTTGACAAGGCTATGACACTATTAAAAAAGAGCGAGGCCTCAAGTCATAAGAGTTGTTCAAGTCTCACAAATTTACATTTGTAATTTATGGGTCTCTCTCTTATCATATGTGAGTTTGTCTAGTTCTTTCTAAATTAATTCAACTTTTGCTCAAAGGCAAAGTTATAATAAATTTTTTAGTGCTGAATTTAAGTTGTATATTTTTATGAAAATTAAAATGCAATTGCACCATTTCAATAGTTATATACTCATAATTTTTAAAAGATTAAATAACAAATTTATCATTTTGAAAAGGTTATATACTAAATTAAGATCTTGTCAAATTTAAAAGGCCAAAAATGAAATTTTACATTTTTAAGGGGCGGGCCCCAACCAACGCCCGCGATGCCGCCCCTGCTTTTGCTTTATTCTTTGTCCAATATATATTGTATTGATTAAATTCTACATTATAATTGATCCAGCATATATTTGTCCCTATAATTTTTAGTTCTTATACCTATAACTGTATTGTTTTTATATTAGTCAAACTTGCATTGATAAGCATAAGAAAAACTCTTTCAAGGGAGGTTAAAGTTTAATTGGTAAGCCTAAATATCGACCAAAAGTAGAGTCAATATACTTAGTTTAAAGTTTAATTAATACTATAGGATAATCAAGGTAGTAAATTTTTTTTTCTTTATTCTTCTGCTTTTTCCTTTGTTGTTTTCCCTTCTCCATCTCTTTAATATAGTTTTTCTATATTTTTCATTTGTTAAAACTAAAGGGGAAGAAGAAAAGGAAAATAAAAAATTAAATTGTTCAAAAAAATAAAAGTATAAGGACTACTTTTAACAAATGGAAAACATAAAAAAACTAAGCTAAAAGAGATGGAGAAGGGAGGAAAACAAAGGAAGAAGAAGAAGAAGAGAATGGAAAATAAAGAAAAAAAAGTTAAAAGAACATAAAAGAAAAAAATTAAATTGCTCAAAACGAAGAAATATTGGAACCAATTGTATAATTTAATCTAAATTTTTTGTTTGAAATGATGATTTTGTTAGAAAAACGGGTTTGGAAAACACAGCGGAAAGTAAATTTCGGGTAAAACCAGAATTTTAAATTTTTTTTCCCAAAACAAAATCTTGGTTGTGATATCTAAAATAATAAACATTTAATTAAAATTGTACATTTTCAATTTATCTAGGATGAACGTTTCGACCGAGTATCTTCTCCGCTATCCTCAAGCTCATATCTGCCGAGTGTGGGTTCGCTTCAAATTATAAAATTTTTCACAAAACCAATGGGGTTTCAATTTCTCTAAACTTCTGGGTCAAGTTATAAATAAGAAAAATATATCTATAATTTGTTTTTGGAACAATCTCTTCTACAACTTTCTCTTGAATTCAAGTGTGTGTAAATAATGACTCAAGGCTCTTTTTATATAAAGAGAGTTTAGAGAGTTCAACTATTATTAAACTTAATCACCTTAATATTAAATTAATATAAATATTAGATTAAATTTAATATTAACTCTTATTAAAATAATAGATAAACGTTAAATTAAATTTAATATTAATATATTCACTTTAATATTAAATTAATAAAATACTATTAAAATAAGTATTAAATTAAATTTAATATTAAACTATTAAAAAATATTATTTTTGGAATAATTAATCTGAAATCAAATTCTCTGGTAGAGTCCTAGTAGGAGTGTAACTCTTCCATTGTTCAACCATGGATGACCAACCACCGCTGGCCATCGGGACGTCGTTGTTGTAGCCACCGGCACCCCATGTTCAGTGATGCAAGTGCGACACCTTTATGGCACCTTGAGCTGGTTCAGCTGCTATCGATTTAGTCTGGGTCAATGATCACCCGATCGGTCCAGTCTAGCCACCGGTTGGATTGTTGACCCGATTTCATATATTGGGCCTAGTTCAACCAATTTTTGGGTCTTGGTTTGTTTTGGGCTTCCGAGCCTAATTTACGATATCAGGTCCAATTTTAAAGTTCAATTACCCATTAGACCAATTGTTTGACTTGAAATTTAATTTTAAAAGATATCATATTAATTTTAATTAATTTGATTAATTTAATTTTGCTTGATCAAAATTAATCTTTCCAAAAATCACTTAGATTTTCCTAATTAATTTTTAATAAAAATTTTAATCAAATTCTTTTGTTGAACAATTCTCACGACCACATAATTTAATTCCAAATCGAATAAATCAACTCAATTAAATTATTCCAAAGGCGTAAAATTTTCTTCTGATTCAAATGCAATCCGATCGAGCTTTTGTAAAGCTAGCGGAGGGACCAATCGGACATATACAATTGGGCTCTAGTGAATGCAATTATGTCTAGAAGCATCGTTGTAACACCCCTAACCTGTATCCGTCGCTGGAACAGGGTTACGGAGCGTTACCTAAAATTTTCAGGACATTTGCATATATTTCAAGTTAATTACTATTCATGTATCGAGATCATTCAAAACATCCCTTAATTGGACCCTCGAGGTCCAATACGAGCATTAGAAACGAGTCAGGACTTAATCGGAACCTCTAAGAATTTTTCGTGACATTTCAAAAATTTTCCAAGGCTGCAGGGCTCACATGCCCGTGTGGTCTAAGGACACGCTTGTGTAGTCAGGCCATGTACTACACACGCCCGTGTCCCTAACCTGTGTGACTCTCTGACTTTTAAGGCATGAAGAAATTGAAGTCACACGGCCAAGTCACAAGCCCGTGTGCTAGGTCATATGGTGAATTTAATTTTCAAAATTTAGGTGCAGTTTTCACATGGCCAAGACACACGCCCTTGTTCTAGGCCGTGTAGCACACACGGCTGAGACACACGCCCGTGTCTCTGCCCGTGTGCTTAATTTTGAGCATTATATTTCTTAAAAATTAAGGTGTAGGGGACACACAGCCTAACTGCACGCCCATGTACCCGGGAGTGTGTCTAGCCGTGTGTCACACATGGTCTAGACACACGCCCGTATGTCTGCCTTTGTGGACAAAATAAAGCCATTCCTAGCTTCATTTCTCACCCAAAATCACCATTTTCTTGCACCAAAACATACCAAGTACAATCCAACCATTCCAAGCATTCAAATCAAGCAAATTCCATCATTCATCATGGCATATCATTTCATGCATACGTGTCTACAATCTTACCCTAGTTCAATCTATGTATTAAACATGATTTGATCAACCATTTAACATATATGTATCTACCATAGTTTGACATTACAAGTATTTTTAAACAAACCATTACTAGCCATTACAACCATAATTGATTTACCATATTGTACCGACATGGACCGATGGATAGTGTGAGTGATCTCCGTCGAGCTTCCAATCCAACGAGCTTCCGATTCACTATAAAACAGGGAAATAAAACTAAGTAAGCATATAATACTTAGTAAGTTCGTATAACATGGTACTTAACTTACCATTCATTCTATTTTGAGGTAACTATGTAAGGCATATTCAATCAATTTGACCTCAAGCCTTACACACATCCTCATTGCCTTTCTTAGTCATATAATCCATAATAACATCAAAATATATATGGGCTCAACAACAATCAATATTCCAAGCACATATGCTTTCCTCAACATGTATTCATTCAACATGCATAAATTATCTCATTATTACAAGTATAATTTCATACTAACTCATCTCGAGTTCAGATCATTTCATATCAGAACTTTACTCATATTAATCGGAATATCAAGGTCACAATTAGTACACTCAAGGTGTATAAGTCTATAATCAAGGATATACATACTCATCAAATAAATTCCACGTACAATATCGTCATTTCATATTTCCATATATCAATTATTACGTATCGTCATTTTCATGTATTCCAGGCCGATATGTGTAATAACTCATTTCTTATTCATATCGTTTCATGTCAAGAACTTTTACCCTTTGAATTTATCTAAAATATTGATGGATACACAGGTAGTATACTCGTGGTGTACAAACCAGGATTCGTCAATTTATATTCAACGGTACCCATAAGGTACTATATCAGAGAGTACACTCTCGAGCCACACATGTATACAACAGGATTACCAGTCCAGGCTAAATCCTTTTTATGACATATGATCTAAGGAGCTTGATCTGGAATACCCGTCCGGGCTAAATCCAATCTATAAAATGTGCTCGAGAGGACTCATATCAGGATTACTTGTCCGGGCTAAATCTTTTTCTATGATAAGGTCAATAGGATTACTCATCCTTGCTAAATCCCGTCAGCAACAAATGCAGGACCTAATTCATTTTGGGAAATCACATATCCATCGAATTTCTATTTTATTCAACCGGGATTTAAACATTTTTCAAGCATTATCAAACATGTGATTATTTCATATATCCACAACATTCATATAATTCAAATAAACACATTCCACATTCATTTCAAGCATATTAGTAACATTCTCATCGTTTATCCTTTAACTTCTATCGGGCATTATCATTTAATTCAAACATTTTCATTTATCGGGCTTGATCGGATATGTAATCATTTTCACATATTTATAACATTTATACAATTTACATAAATACAATCAACGCAAGCATGTAAATAGACACAATTTAGTTACACGAACTTACCTCGACGATTGTTCATGTACAAAAAATCTACTAATCCAACTTTTCCTTTTTTCCTCGTTTTAACTCCGAATTTGAACTATCCGGATCGATATGAGTAAATTTGACATCAATTTATCATATTTTATATTCAAGTGGATTCACTTTTTATCCTAGGCAAAATTACCATTTTGCCCTTAACTTTTCCATAAATTCTCATTTCGTCCCTAGGCCCGGAAAATGAAACTTGTGCAATCTATACCTATTCCAAGCCTAACCAAAATCCTATTATAAAATTTACAGAACATGCATTCATAAAAATTTAAAATTTTTCATCAAATTTCACAACTTTACATTTTAGTCCCTAAATAATGTTTTCATCAAAAATCACTTTGTAAAAGTTGTTTATCTATCAACAACCTTTCATTTTCTACCATAAATTCCAAATTTTCAGCATATACATCCATGACCCATTTTCCATACTTTGATAACTTTTCAAATTAATCCCCCAAATAGATAAATTATACTATCTCGGTTTCAAAAATATCAAAATTACTAAAAACGGGGCTTGAATACTTACCCAATTTGGCTATGAAAGTTTTTTCTCTCTATCCTAGGGTTTCCATATATTATTTGGGGAAGAACATGAGAAAAATAAGATGATAATTCTATTATCATCTTTTTAATTAATTAATTGAATTGAATTCCAATTTAGTCCCTACCTTTTTTAAAATTTTCCAAGGGTGAATCATTCCAAAATATCTACATACTTTTATTAATGGTCTTATTACCATATAAGGACCTTAATTTTTGAATTTCATAGCTATTTGATCCTTTTAGCTACTAGAATCCAGCTTTTGCATTTTATGCGATTTGGTCCTTCCCGTAATTAAACACTTAATCGATAATATTTTCTTATCAAAATTTTCACATGACATGTCTATCATAATACAGACCATATAATAAAATAAAAATAATTTTTTATTTTTTGGCTCGAATTTGTGGTTTCGAGACCACTGTTCCGATTTCACCAAAATTGGGTTGTTACAACCGTTCCGATAATTCAAAATTACTTAATTATGGAGTCAGTCCACAAGAAGTACCATAATTGAAAACTCTTTATTGTATACTCTTTACGCAAGCAATTCATCCAACTGCTTTGTCCAATGACCTCGTCATTTGTGTGTTACCCTCATATGATATCATTGATTCCTTTAAGTTAAATTCGTTCACTCAATACAATCTTATTTTCTCTTATTGTCACCATTGTGTCTTGTTAATGATTAATATGATCACTATCAAAAAATGACTATGATAAATTGCTCGTTCGAAAACAAGCAACCTGTAGCCACGTTCCATATTTATCAATCCACTCAATGCTAATGAGAGGATATCATTAACTCTTTAATTGAGTTATGAATTCCACTGTTGCTAGTAAAGTCATACCATACACAAGTCATATACCCAACATACCGACTATCGGCTCGATCATCTTTAGAGCATAAGCCTCCACTTATATTAAAGTACATGAGTTGCATACGCATGGTCAGTGACTAACTCAGGGTTCAGGTAAATTGCACTATGAAGTTCACAAGTGAATTAATTCACAAACAAATTCAGAATTAATTCATCTTGGGTTTAGTCCAATGTATCATTCTACCAATGAATACATCTATGTCTCTACTTGTTGAGTCAACTGCTCTGATAGCCAAGACTAACCATCTCCCCAATTGGAATTATAGACAACATAATAATCCTTCTCAGTATTTGAATCAAATGCTCATTTTGATTCTTTTATAGGATTACAGACTCATTTAGATTATCAACTGAAGTTGTTTTTCTCGCAATGTAAACGTTCTTTACAATGTCCCTTATCTTTAGTTTGAATTTTAAACAATCAATAAGCTAATATTTGCTTGTCACAATTTTGCTATGCATGCAAAATATAAAAGATATAAATACAAAAGACATAATAGTGAAATGTGAAATTAACTTTATTTATTTATTCATCATTCAAATAAATAAAAAATAATTACATGTTTACTACAATATGGGCACATTTCCTAACAGATTTAATGTGCCACGTCAGCTTACTATTATACTATTAATGATAATTAACGACTCAGTGACTAAAATGTTACAACACGTTAACGTGACTAAAATGTAACATTTCAAACATAAGTAACTAAAATGTAATATGAAGTAAACAAAAGTAACTAATTTGATAATTTACCTTTATATAAAATACTTACTAATAAACATCAAAAATAAAAATTCATCATTCAACATTTTCAAAATATTCAAAGAAAAAAAGTAAAATTATTCACAATAAAATCATACTCATGCTAAATATATAAGATGAAATTTCCATAAAAAAACATACACTTGAAGCTTTGTTTCTTTTATTATTTATTAGATTTTAAATTTTAAATTTTCAAGTATAAAGTTAAGAAGTTTAACAATGAAAGTTAATGTTTTTATTATTTATTATTAGAAATGGTAAAAAAATTAGTAATTTTATATAATTTTTAATACTATTCATGTGCTAACCGGTGCATAATGTTTCAGCTAGTAC
Organism: Gossypium anomalum; assembly: GCA_025698475.1. NCBI lineage: Eukaryota > Viridiplantae > Streptophyta > Magnoliopsida > Malvales > Malvaceae > Gossypium > Gossypium anomalum. Next base: position 64,423,119 of record CM046957.1, read on the forward strand.
GATCAAAATTGGATTGAACGAGATGGTACAAGCGGTACATACCAAAATTTTCACTTGTGCGAAACAAAGAATTGGTTATTCTAGTTTTCTATTGGAATGGAACGTATCAACCAATAGGTCAAAACTGGTGCGAAACCTACTACATTGAAGATAATTTTCTTGTCCAATGTTAGTTAGAAGACTATGGCTTTATTCACAATTTATTATTGAATTATACTCATTTTCTTTTTTATACTTATTTTTTTTTCTACATTGGTACCTTAACTACCATTTTCATCTCATTTTACCCCAAAACTTACTTGCGTCCAATAAGAATATTATTCTTATTGGAAACTTTTTATTGTTGGGGTAAATTGGGACAAAATCGATAATTCAGGTGTCAAAGTGGAAAAAAATTAGATACCAAAGTGAGAAGACGAATATAGTTAAAGAGTTTGTAGATATTCAATTTTGGCTACTAAAATTTTATCTTTTCCTCGAAATAAATAATATTATATTTCAAGAAATTATGCTACCAAGCGTGGATCAACTATATCATCATTTCACTTAATATTTCTTTCGGAGCAACAACTCTTGTTCAGAATAGTTCTTGTTCAAAACAATTGTTATTGAAGAATGGTTATGTCCGGAACAGGGCTTTAGTTAGAACAACTTCCATCCAGTGTCGTTATTACTTGAGAACAACTCTTGTTTGGAATAATGATGTTTCAAAAATAACCATGTTTAGAACAACCATTGTTTGGAACAACTTGTATTTAGAACAATTGTGTTTTTCTGGAAGAGTCATTATTCAGAACAAGCTTTATCAAGAAAACATCATCACATAACAACCCTTGTTTGGAACAACCTCTACATTGAAAACAACTATGTTAAGAATAATTCATGCTTGGAACAAGTCAAAGTAATCATTATTAAGAAATAACTCTAATCCAAGAAATAAATATTATTTTGCGTTTCAAGAGATGTTCCATGAAAGATGTTTCACATGGTACCGCTTCACCTAAGTAGAAGAAGTGGAAGCAACCTCAAAATATGGTAGGGTTCTTGGGTTATCTTTACTCTTGGGATGCTCTGGAGAGCTTGGCTTGGTGGATTAGATATGGAAGTAGTTAAGAGTTTTCCTCTTAACCTTTTCTTATAACGTTGCGTGCTTCTCATTTCTTCCAAAAACATATTGAACTCTTGTTCACTACTTATCATCAGCATCACTAACAAGATCCTTTTATATAAAAAAAAAAAAAACCATTAATGCCTTTGTAACTGAAAAATACTAGTTGTTATTTTGATGAATTGCTAGCTTTGTAACTCCTATTCTTGAAAGGCTATAAATATGAGCTTTTCACAACTAGTGAAAGAACTTTTGACACTTTGGAATTTTAATTCTCAAAGCTCTCTTTAAAATTCTCTTAACTTGTTTCTTTACCCTTATCGTTAGTCAGATCTTCTTTTCTCCACCTTATCAACCACCACCGATAGTTGTGCTTAGTGTTATCAAATATAGTCCAATCTTAGCGTTATCGAATATAGTCCATTCTTCACATCCTATTTATTTGTTTGCAACGCTTCCCCTCTCCTTAAACGAAGATAAATTTTACAATAAATTTTATGCATAAAGATGGGTGCAGATTATTACATGATTTTTAAGTTGAAAAGAATGCAAAAGATGATTATTTGAAAAGGGCTTGTTGGAAACTTTTTCGTTTTTATTTTTAGCTGTTAATTATTTGTTAGGTTTCATAGAAAAATTTGGGTTCCTCTGTTGAGAATGCTATTAGTATAATCATTAATGAAGTTTATAAAAAATCACAAATTTACTGAGTTTTGGGAGTTCTGAGTTTTTGGTTTATCAAAATCACAATTTTACATATAAGTTTATCAAGATTTAATTATATCTGTTTAAATATAATAATATATTTAATTATATGTATTTGAGGATCAAATTGATAGAATTTGTAAATATGGACGGTTAAATTTATTGAATTATTTAAAGTTAAGATCAAATTGATAGAATGTATAAGTATTGAGGACTAAATGAATTATTATACTAGTTAGAAAAATGTCATATATTACTTCAGTTAACTATTTAACGAAGAGTGACCAAATTATAAACGATCTAAAATATAAATGACCAAAATAGAAATTATCTAAAACATTTTTATTTTAAACTTAATAACTAAATTGAAAATTTCAATTTATATGGTTGGTAGCCAAAATAGAAACACCCTAAGTGACTAATTCTATACTTTACCTTGAATCTCAAAATAAAACATCTATTTTTCGTTGTTTTGATTTGTATAGAGTAATAATTAAAGTTTTTATTAAATAGGTAACGCGGATTCAATCTACATAATATTAATCTCTACCTCTAATATTGTAAAAAAAAAAAAAAAAACTTTTCCTTTCTCGTCCACATAAAAAAATTATAAATTCATAGTAACAAATTTAACCTAACTAAAAAAATAATAGAAACTCAAAGAATAAACAGAAGTGGAGGGCCATATGATTAATGACCAGAAAAATACAGTATAAGGTAGGAAAGATCTACCTAGGAAAAAAAAAAAATAAAGAACCAAAATAAAAATGAAAGACCTTCAAGCAAGGTGTTCCCAAAAACATGGTGACGCCTGTCATCAAACAAGCCCACCCCCCCACCCCTTCCCCTTTCAATGCTATATATATCCCTCCATTCATCCCATTCTTCAAAGTAATTTACCCCTCTGTTCCCCATTTCTCTCTTTGAATCCTCCTTACACTTGAATTGTCACCATGCAACTCCTTTTCTCCTCATTGCCACTACCACCCCACACTTTTCTACCAACTTTCACAGCTTTCTATGGTTGTCACCTTCCCTTTCTCATTACACCAATTGTTTTGTTTTATTTGATGGTGGTTTTGGTGGTGGTGATGCTGCTGCTGTTGTTGTCAGTTCATCAATGGCGGCACCCCAAGGACAAACCCCTGCCACCTGGTTCCATGGGTTGGCCTTATATTGGTGAAACTCTCAAGCTTTACAAAGAGAATCCCAATTCTTTCTTTGCCAACCGCCAAAAAAGGTATACAAGTTGTACCTAAAAAGGTCAAAGCTAATGATGTAATATTACAAATTGTAACTAAATTTGGGTTGTTGCTTTTTTTTTTTTTTTTGATTGTTTAGGTATGGAGATATATTCAAAAGCCACATATTAGGATGCCCCTGTGTGATGATTTCAAGCCCTGATGCAGCTAAGATTGTGTTGGTCACAAAGGCTCATCTTTTCAAACCAACTTATCCACCAAGCAAGGAGAAGATGATAGGCCCTGAGGCCATATTCTTCCATCAAGGTCCTTACCATTCAAGGCTGAAGAAGCTGGTCCAGGCCTCTTTTTTACCCTCTGCAATTCGAGGTTCAGTTTCTGAGATTGAGCAGATTGTTCTTAAATTCCTACCAGCTTGGGAAAACACCAATCTTAACACCTTGCAAGAAATGAAGAGAGTATGTGTCAGTTTTTGTTAACCATTTTTACCCTTCACTGCACATACATCAATAACCTTAAACAAGGGTTCTTTCTTTTGTGTTTTGTTTTTAGTATGCTTTTGATGTGGCAATGATTTCTGCCTTTGGCCATAAACAAGACAAGGAAATCAACGGAATCAAGCAGCTCTATCAATGCCTGGAAAAGGGTTACAATTCCATGCCTTTAGATCTTCCAGGAACTCCTTTCAATAAAGCAATGAAGGTACATACATATACACATACATATATAGACACACTTAGACCCTTTTGTTTGAGTGAATAATGTGTTCATATTGTTTCACTTTTGAAAAGGCTAGGAAGCTGTTGAATGAGACTCTGAGAAGATTGATAAAAGAAAGAAGAGAAAATGAGAAACAAGGTGGTGGAGGGGGGTTGCTGGGTGTTCTATTGGGTGACCAAAACCAAAAGGTTGATCAACTCAGTGATTCCCAGATTGCAGATAATGTAATTGGTGTAATTTTTGCTGCTCATGATACCACTGCAAGTGTCCTAACATGGCTGTTAAAATACTTGCATGACAATGGAAATTTACTAGAAGCTGTCACTGTAAGTAAACTATTTTTTATGATCATCATCTTTGAATGAAAATCAATCAAATCTTTTTCATTCTCATTTATAAATCATATGTTTGCAGAGAGAACAAGAAGGTGTTCGACGAGAAATAATCGAAGCAAATCGCAGGCTTATGTGGGATGATACAAGGCACATGCCATTGACTACCAGGGTACATTAAATCATACCAACTTTATTCTTCATATGTTAGCAATTACAGTGGCATATATACATATTAATTAAAGTGTGTTGCAGGTGATTCAAGAGACATTAAGAACAGCAAGTATTCTGTCATTCACCTTCAGGGAAGCAGTGGAAGATGTTGAGTTTGAAGGCTATTACATCCCCAAAGGTTGGAAGGTTCTTCCTCTCTTTAGAACCATTCATCATTGCGCGGATTTCTTCCCTAAACCCGAGAAATTTGACCCTTCGAGATTCGAGGTGAGGCTTTATAATCGATTCGAATTATAGGACATGGAATAAGCTAAATCTTTTATTGTTTTAGATTAGATTCGACCCCATTTTACACATCTAAGCAGATTTACTCTATTTCTTTTTGTCATTGGGAATATGTGAATCATATATATGTTTTGTTTTGGTACCATTGGCATTTTTTAATAGTATAAATGGAGTCCCCGACCAAGAAGTGGGTCAGGCACTATCCAGTTTTAGCAGAAATATAAGGTTATCAATGGTTCATCTCATGCTGCTGTCTTTTTCATTTGTTTACTGTGAATCTTCCCTCTAATCTAAACCATCAATCAAATCTTGCAAAGTATCACACCACGTGACTTGATTTTGTAGCTAGTAACACTGCAGTTTTAGTCTCGTTGACGTGCCTCTGCGCCTACGGGTTCACAGGCTAAGGGATACATCAACAAATTCGATATTTGATCTTATCGTTTGCGTGGCGATGTTATTGCAGGTACCGCCGAAACCCAACACGTTTATGCCCTTTGGGAATGGAGTACACTCTTGTCCAGGCAGTGAACTCGCCAAGCTTGAGATGTTGGTGCTCCTCCACCATCTCACCACAAAATACAGGTAAACTTGTATTTTAGTTTCCCTATTGCAGAACATAATGATTATTTAGTTTTTGAAAACGTAAGAAGAACATAAAGCCACGTTGATTGGTACAAAACAAGATTATGTTTTTAAAGCGGTTTTGCCTGCTCATTGTTGACTAACTGGTGTATGTAAAACAAAAAGTGGTCCTCTTGGAGTATTGTTCCTTGGGCTGTGGAAGTGGTCCTAATTTGTACCAATACTATTAAACTTCAAATTTTCCGGTTTATCTTTAAAGATGGTAGATTTCTAAGCCAATGTTTAATTTAGTTTCTTTTAGTCATATTAGAAAAAAAAAAAAAAAACTTGAAATATGTAAGTCAGTATTTTGAGTGAAAGGCAAGTTTGAAGTTGAAGAAATGTAGTCATAAATTTTGCAGTTTAAATATCGGTTTTGACCTGCCATTTTCATTGGGATTTTTGGGGTTGAATGTTTGGCTGCAGGTGGCAAGTTGTGGGAGATGAGGATGGAATCCAGTATGGTCCCTTTCCAGTGCCCAAAAAGGGCTTACCTGTAAAGGTCACCCCAAGAAATATATAGGCACCATGAGCACAACAATACACCATTTCTGGATTTGGACTCAAATGAAGATTTAACTTTTTTTGGGGGGCTAAAAAGCCTATTAAGTTTTTCCTTTTTCTCATTTTGGTTGTTTAATTTGTCTTTGGGAATCTTTTGTAATTGTTCAAAAGCTTTCTTGAGGAGTAGGGTTTTTTTTTGGTCCTTGGTTTGTTCAAGGTAAAGTAAATCTGCTGTATAAAAACAAAAAGTAAAAAAAAAAAAAGGAAATGTATTTGCTTCAATGTGTTTGAAAGCAATTTCTTTTTATGAAAAGCATTAAATTAGATAATTAAATTTAAAATTAATTAATTTAGGTTAATAAACTCAAATTAACTAATTAAAATGAATTTGCAAAAAAATTCACACCCAATGAAATTCAAACATGGAATATCAAATTTCATTCGTTTTTAAGGATCAAATTCAAACATGTAAGGGTGGGTGTTCCACATGCTCCAATTCTGCCTTATCAGCTTGGAAGATATTTTCATCACAAACTGCATTGAACTAACTATGAACTTGAGCAAGTTACTTGCTTCATCTCCAACATCACAAGTTCCTCATATTGATTTCCATTCAACTATGAATCATTAGTGAAAACACTACACCAAATTTTGTCCCAAGCAAAAGGCGCTTGGTTGATACCCTCACTCAGTACCGTTGAGACTGATATTGTTATACCACGATATTATTAGAACCAACTGTCAAGTCCTATTAATCTTTAACTCAGTACAATGGTACAATGTGAGATTGCCTTGCAAGCAGTTCTCGATTGAACTGAATTAAGTATCAAAGAGTGTTTTGGAACATAAGGTGTAGCGCTCATAGCTTATCTTCATCTTGAAGGGACCCAATATAATCCAAATCTACCTCCAAACCCAATCCATTACCAAATATATGTCGTGTGTTTTGCTGATTAGTGTTCCATCCTTACAAAGTGGTTTGACATGGTAGCCTTCTCTCAATAGCTGGTTTAAGCATTCATTTTGGTTTTCGTCTCATATACAGGAAGAATGATAAAAGCAGCTTAAAGAGGGCCAGGATAGAGTCCACCACAATCAATGCAAATAGCAACAATTATGAGGCGGACCGGACAACCCACTAGCTGAGCATAGCTTGAGGACATGTCCCTCCAATGTAATACCAATAGAGCAATTGCAGATTGGTACTCATTTCAAATCAAACCCCACAAATAATGGAACCAATTTTAATCCATCTGCGGATTTGGCTGCTATGCAAGCAGAGCATTAAACTCGAACAACATTTTGAACCACCATTAATGGTTAAGATATAAAGACAGAGGCAGAAGAATACCCTAAAGTTGCTCGTTCAGTCAAGCCCTTCCAATGTTCTAGCAGATCTTACTCATCATGTGGAGTTCAATATGCATGTACATACCATACAGAAAAATATGACATCTATGTATAAGAACTATAAAAATCACATAAATATCTCAACAATCATGGATTTTGCTCATTCACTTCAATCAGAATGGTACCGCAGAAACTAGATTTTCATATGTAAAATGTGGTGAACGCATGCAAGCTTTGACAGACATAAGAATCCAAAAGGGTAAGAAAGTGAGTTGTGGCTTCACCATTTGTGGAAGAAAGAAGCTCTGAGTACCTTTAAAGCAAAAATTATTGCAACAATCTTGTGTTTGGCTGTGCATATGGAGAGATATATGGAGCAAAACAAGGATAAGCTAATGTATTTCACATCTTAATGAGTTGGCCTGCATGCTAGAATAAGGTGGCTTGTACAATCTCTGAGTTTTTTCCCTGTCCAGATATTGAGTCCCATAGTGTTTGTCCAAAGGCCTCATCAATCATGGGAATGTTGCTCACCAGTCATTAATATAGAGGGGTCTAAGCAAGTAGGCTCACACTGCAATTATATGCTGGGTTCTGTTTAACAAGAGGCAAACACATCTCACATGAATGCAAAATGGCTTTGTTTGGTTAATAAGGACAGATTTTTTTTCACCCTTTTCTTTACCCTATATGAATCAATGTGTGTATTTCTATGGAAGATAAAGATGAGAGTTCTTTTGACTTCAAACATGATCTGAGAAAAACATTCTTATAAGGAAATAAGTGTAAACCAACAGCCAGCTAGTCAACAATCATGGAAAGGAGGCATCAACGTCTATCATCAAACATTAACGGATATAATTTGTTTAGAATTCCATTATGGTTAGAATGAACCTTTTTCCCCATTGTAATAAACTGGAAAGTAAGAAAGGGATCTAAATTGATGATATGTGGGAATGAGTGTAAGCCTAGCACTTACATAGAGTGACATCCTAGATGTAGGGCTCTAAAACTACAAATTTCTAGAAACTGTAGTGCAACATTCAGGAAACTACATTTCTATACAGACATACAGCCATATATCATAACTCATTATAAATAATTTTCTGGACCTTTACTGCCATAACTCATTAGCAGCGCCTTTACCTCACAAGAATGTCATCACTGTTATTTTGATCTTTTCTAGTGTTTCCCGTTGCCATTTATCCACGCCTATATCTTTATTTTGGTTGTGCCCAATGCTCAAAATTGTGGTAGCTCAGGGAAGAAAGATCCTATCAGCCAATACTTCAGCGCATTACAAATTAAACCACTTTTCAGACTTGTTAACTATATATTCCATGTTCTTGTAATTTTAAAGCTGCAAAAGTTAGCTCATCCAGTTCCATGAATAATGAACAAAAGTTTTAGATATCCTTCAATGATAATTCTCTAGTCTTAAATATGAACAACTCCATCAAATATGGGCATGGCTCCAATCTCTACATCAAAAGGATCTAGCCAAAGCTCAAATCCTTGTTTATGGATACACCTATGTGTTGATGGCTTTCCTTCTTAAGCACCAATCTAGACATCACTATATTTGTTTAAAACTTGGCAAAAGATATAAAATGAAAGTCATGAGGCCCTATGCGATTTGTCTAGAATGAATACAAATCATAGAGCTCGCAAACTTGGGAAAAGACACGAGCATTTGTCAGTAATGATGATAGTCCATATGTATATTTCAATAAACAAAGAGATCTTCAACCTATATGAAAATCAACGAGGCAGAGTAAAATTTTCAGTAAAAGCACTGCCTAGCACTTCCCCAATGCCAAAGCGTAGATGGTCTAAACAATTTCATTACATTGCATAATTAACAATTGCATACATGTTTGCAACTAGTACACAAAAGGTAAGAATTTGTACCTAACTTTACTTACATACTCTGGATAACTCTCCCCGAATGTCTCTACCATTAATACCTCCTCCAATTTTGCTTTCTGATCATAATACGTCGAACAAACTGCTACAACAAATATCAAGCTAAGAGGTGCTCTAAGTGCAATACAATAACTTGCAAACAAAAGCATCGTAGATGCATATATTGGATGCCGAATCCATCTATATGGCCCAAATCGTACAACGGCAGTTGGCACCACAACCTTCTCTGAATACTTTGCAAGATACACTGTTGAACTATATTGAATCAACAGGGTTGCCACAATCAATATCCAAACTCCAACATTGCTCCAGCCGCCCGGGATACGATGCAGATCCAGTGCTTCAAATGCAGCAAACCAATGGCCAACCATAACCCCAACACAGTATAAAAGGCGATACCATTTTGGTGGGTTGACATCCCACTTAGGATCATGTGGACGAGCATAATAATCTCCATAGAGTCGTTTTCTTACACTAACATTGAAGAAAGAGAAATAATGGTATACAAAGAAGAAGACAAAGGGCCAACCTTCGAGATAGCCATTGAAATAAGCAGGGGGCATAAGAGTTAGCCAAGTGAACACTGGAAGTAACAACAGCAAGTTGCTCAGTAATGCCTGCTTCACCAATCGAATGCTTGTGAAAACAATATAAACCATAAAAAGCAAGAGCTATAGCTACAAACTAGGCCAGAACATCCAACTCCAGCTAAAATACATCCAAAAGAAAGGGTTGAAAACCAAATTCACAGTCCATTTAGTAGCTGCAATTGACATGGAGAGTATACCAGCCCATTTGACAATATTTAAAGGTGTCAAATTACAAAGGGTTGTTTTAAGTGAATCAAAGGAAAGGTTTTCGAAGGGTTTAAGCAAAGGGTTATGAGAATCTGAGCTAGTAGTAGTGGAAAACGAGCATTTGAGAGGATATAAAAAGTGGGTTGTTGTTTGCTCAAGTGGCGATGGTGAAAGACGGAAACCCGAAGGGTTTTGAACGTGTTTAAGGCTCTGCTGAGAATTAAAGCCCTTGCTTCGAAAATGTTGGTTGAAATACCTGCAAGAAACTATTTGATTGCCTTCCAATTCAAAGGCAAAAGGGACTGTACTAAGTGAAGCAGCACTGATGCAGTTTCCTTGGATGGTTTTCAACAAGATATGGTTTTCAACAAGATTAAAAGGATATGGAGAAGCCAATTTTCTTTCAAGCTACTGCACAGCAGCCATTGACAAGTCACAGATTAGAAGCTACGATGGATCTCGGCTCAATTCCACATCTCTTCACAATGGCCCAATTTGTTTTCGAGGGAAAACCAAAGGCCTTCCTAAATTATTAACTTGTATTTACTTTGTTATATAATTTATTAAAATATATAGAGGTTAAATTATTAAATACTTAGGGCCGAAATATTATTTTCATTCTTAGAGTCTATATGCATAGTATAATTGGAGGTTTTATCTTTATATAAACAATCTATAACAAGCTATCTCTTCTATGATATTTATCTATGGTACCTACAACCGTCTGTTATGTTATTATGTCTTAACACTCAAAGGCCTAACGTCTCTCACTCAGACTTAAACAGGCCAACAGTAAAACAAAATAAAAGATATATCGGTTTTAAGATAAATAACCACATAATTAACTAAATTATAAATTAAAGATAAGAACTTACAATGAATACTACGATATTATTTCTCCAAGTATCGTTACATCGGGGGCCTCTAATACCAATTACAGGGAATAAGGGATGCGGAAGAAGGAAGCTTATAATTGATAAATTATAATCTTTTATCAAATCGATTTAAACAATTGATAAATTATCATAACATTTACTAATATTTGAGTGTTTAAAAGGTATAATAGCTTGAGTTTAATCTCAAGTGAATTACAACTTAAAATTATGATATTTATCTCAAATTCTGTAAACTATGACAGATTTTAAACAAGGGTTTGAAAAGGAAGATAGGAAGAAGAGCAGGGACAACGAAAGATAACTTCATCAATAAGGTTAATGCTTTTTTTATACTGTTAGTTGAAGATGAGTGAATGCTAGAAAGTTGTTAACCAATGGGAAAAACAGCCAATACATATTGATGTAGATTTGTTAACACTAACTACCATAAAAAGACAGCACAGGAATATCTTTTTAACAATTCCTCAACTAAAATACAAATCGTCTTAAACTACCATTTTGTTCTGTTTTTTAGTACTATGAAACAATTGCATATGATCAGATAGAGAAGATAATAGCATGTGACATTGTTCCCCTGCCAAGAAAAAAACAGAAAATTAGATGTTTTGGGATTTATTTTTTAGTCTCATATAATTTAGTCCTATTTTAATTTGTTAGAATTGTATTTTATTAAACTAAACTACTTTTACTAATTTATTGTATATAAATTGTTGAATTGTTAATTTACACTAATTTATTACATAAAAATTTTGGAATTACTTATCTCATATCAACAATTTAATGAGAAATTTTAATAACTTTGTGTAATTAGATTAACTTTTTTCAATTTTTGTAAAATAAAAACAATAACCATTAATCCAAAACATCAAATGTTTAAAAAGCATAGGAAGAGATTTCGAAAGGTGAGTTTACTCATTCCACCAAAAAAATGAAATTAATTATACTAATAAATCATGATGTTACCAATCTTTTAGCATTAAAATAAATAATATGGAAATCAAAGATTGCCCTCCTAATCTTATTTATTTATGGCACAAAGTAGAGAATGTGTCAAAAAGTCTTTCTTATTTTTTTTTCTTTTATTCACCACAATGAGTAAACTTTAAATAATTTGGTCATTTCATTTCCAAAATAAAATTTAGAAAAAAAAATAGTGAAGTTCGGTGATAAGGTTGAAAACCAACCTTTAGAATAGAAAAGGGATTGGGGGAGTTTTTTTTTTTTTTTTTTTTTGAATTATAAGAGGAGGGCAAAGTCTTAACAGTAACGTGACTGGCACAACTCAAATCTAGACCACACCCAGAATAGTGAACACCCTGATCATCAGGCCAACACATGAGATTCCTTCTATACCTCAATTATGATATGGAATAATCAACTTCAACGCTAATTAACGACCTATTAATTACAATTTTGTAAATGTTAGTTATTGTAAGAAAACGATGTGTTTTGGTTAAGTCTTTAATGAAAACAACAGGTATAAGGGAGGTTATATTAGCATTTAAATGAGTTGTTTAATGTAAATAATTGTAAGTGATACGGTGCATATTGGCTTATGTTAGGTTGGCCTCTTTGTTGTCGTTATTCACCTTTTTAATGGCCAATTCGTTGGAGGGGAGACAGTTAAGGAAATACACAACAGTTTATTCTTTTTCAACTTTCTCTCTTACTCAGCTCTTTTCTCCATTCTTATCTTTTTATTCTTCTTTTTGAAACTCTCATTCTCTCAAACTTTCGATCCTCATCAAAGGTATCAGAACTCGACGATCCTCATAGCTAACGATAGAGTAATGACTCGTTTACAGAAAGAGTTAGGGTTACTGCAACATGAGCTGTCCCAACTCGATAGAAAGTTCGATGCTAAGTTGAACACCAAATTGGACTCTCGCTTCAAGGAGTTCCGCGATGAAATCAAAGGGGAAATTCGAGGAGAAATCATATATGAGATGCATTCCTTTTTTTAGCAATATTTTGGTCCGCTTTCAACTAATGTCTAGGAAAGGGGTAAGAGAATTCTAAGAACACCCCCACTTGGATTTCCACCCAAAGGAGACTTCGTTGTGTCACCAGTTGTAGATTTGAGACACTTGAGCATTCACTTTTGAGCTAGTTCAGGGGATATCATGGGACAAGCATTCCAACTGACGTGTCTTCGATGTGATGGAACAACCTTCCGAGGTTGGTGGTCTAAGCTCGAGCAGTTCTTTGAGGCTGAAAATGTGGAGGATCTAACTAGGGTCAGAATGGTGGTGCTACATTTAGAAGGGAGAGCCCTTGATTGACATGATTTCTTTACCCAATGACATGGTGGTCTTCAACAACTTACTTGGGAGGTGAATGTTCGGGCCTTACAAGAGAGGTTTGGATCTAGCAGATATTTGGATCCCATGACTAAGTTAGTGGCCCTTAAAAAAACAGGTACAGTATATTAGTACCACGATCATTTTGTAAGCCTTTTGAACCAATTGCATTTACTAGAAAATTATACCCTAAGCATTTTTGTGTATAATCTCAAACCAGATATTGGTCAATATTTGAGACTATTTAAGCTTACCACTCTCGTAGAAGGTTTTACTATTGCTCAACAAGTAGAGGACATTGTAGGTACTATTTCCAAGAAAAATACTTTTATAGGAGGAAATTTTCACTACCCCAAACCCTTATTCTTGCTGTTAAAGGGTACTATCAAACTAGTCCTCACATTGTTCTAGGAGGTCACTCTCCTACTATTACCAGTACCAAAACTCCTATGAAGGCTCTTTCTCAGGTTGAGATAGAGGATAGAAGAAAGAAAGGGTTATGTTTCTTGTGCACATCAAATTACACATCATGACATAAATATGCCAAGTCTCAACTCTACCAGCTGGTGATTGAGGCATAGGTTGAGCTAGACACTGAACTTAAGGGCTCTACTTCTGATGAGTTTTAGGACTGTCCTAAAAAGTTAGATTTTGCTAAGGGAGAAGCTGATTCAGTAGCTCCAGTTTTATCACTACATGCTTTCAATGGATCACAGGGTTACAATATAATGCGTTTATTAGCTAAAATTGGTAGTTATGAAGCCATTATTCTGGTTGACTCAAGTAGCACTTAAAATTTTGTGGATTGTAAATTGATGAAGAAGTTACATATACCAGTGGACCCATCCTGTAGGCTCAATATGATGGTTGCTAATAGAGTGTAGTTAGCCACTCAGGGAGTGTCGTTTAGTGTTGTGGAAGGCTTAAGGGTGCTAATTTTTTACTGATTTTATGGTACTTCCAGTCAAAGGATATGACCTGGTTCTTGGTACTGAATGGCTCCTTTCATTAGGATTAATTGTTTGGAATTTCTCTTTTCTTACCATGCAGTTTGAGCATTTGGATAAATTATGTACCCTTCAAGGTCTTTTTCCTAAGGGTCTACATGTTAGGGCAGGGTCTCAGTCTTATGTTGTTCACCACTTCTACCCAAACAACCTTGACATTACCTGCTCAACTATTGCATAGAGATATTAAGTTGCTCTTGACTAAATTTGAGGATGTGTTTCAACTTTCTACTGGACTTCCTCCTGTCAGATTGCAGGACCACAGGATCTCCCTCTAAGATGAGGCTCAGGTGGTTCAGTTTTGGCCATATGGATACCCTACTATTCAAAAGAATAAAATTGAAAGACTCATCAAGGAAATGCTAGATGTTGGAATTGTAAGGGACAACAATAATCCATTTGCATCACTAATTTTCATGGTGAAAAAGAAGGATGGCAATTGGAGATTATGTGTGGACTATAGGCAGCTTACCTAACTGACTATCAAAGACAAATTCCCTATTCTTGTGATCGAGAAGCTGTTGGATGAGTTGGGGAAAGTAGTCTACTTCTCCAAGCTAGATCTAATATTTGGTTGCCATCATATTAGAATATGGGAAAATGATATCCACAAAACAACATTTAAAACTCATTAGGGGCACTATGAATTTTTGGTCATGCCTTTTGACTTGACCAATGCACCTTCTAGTTTTCAATCTCTAATGAATAGCATTTTCAAACTATTGCTCAGAAAGTCGGTGCTAGTTTTCTTTGATGACATCTTAGTATATTCTACTGACTAGTCAGAATATTTGAGACACTTGAAGGAAGTTTTCACCATCTTCATGTAGCATCAACTGTATGTTAAAAAAAGGAAATGTAGTTTTGGTACTACCCATGTGGAGTATTTGAGACACATTATATTGAAGGGGTTTGTTTTCATGGACCCATCTAAAGTTGAAGGCATCATTTATTGGCTCACACCTACTTTATTAAGGAGTTGAGAGGGTTTTGGGGGCTTTCATGGTATTATAGAAGGTTTATAAGGTAATAAGGAGTTATTGCCAAGCCTTTAAGAACCTTGCTTAAGAAAGAAACACCTTGGAGCTGATCTAACAATGAACAGGAAGCTTCTGACCAACTTAAAGTAGTAGTTACCCAGACACTAGTATTGGCCCTTCCCAACTTCAAAGAAGAGTATTGTGTTGAAACTGATACCTATGGTCAAAGTGTAAGGGTAGTCTTATAACAAAAATGAATACATATTACTTTCTTCAGTAAAGGGCTTGGGATCAAACATCAAACCTTGTCCATTTATGACAAAGATATGCTAGTAGTGTTGTTGGCTGCCCAAAAGTAGCACCCCTATTTAGTTGGCAGACACTTCCTTATCAAGACTAACTATTATAGTCTGCGGTTTCTATCTAACAAACAGGCCATCACATATTATCAATAGAAATAGGTTGCAAAAATACTCAATTACGATTACATTATCACCTACAAAAAAAGGAGGCTAGAACACAGTAACTAATACATTATCTCATAGAGATCACTCATAGGAAAGGCAACTTTTGCAGTGTGTTGGGAGCATTTCTTGGTCTAAGGTATGGGGATAAATCCTTACTTTCTATTTCATTGATCCTACTTTGCAGAAAATTTGTTTTGATCTTCAAAAGGACCCTCAGTTTCATTCAAAGTACTCATGGGATGGCAAAGTTTTAAGGAGAAAAGGGAAAGTGGTAGTTGGTTAGGATTTAGAACTAAGAAAGAAACTTTTTGACTTGTTCCACAGTGAAGTTGGGGGGATACTCTGGGGTACATGCAACTAGGCATATAATCTCGGGCCTTTTGTATTGGAAAGGGCTCACTAAATATATGAAAAAATGGGTTAAAAAAGTGCTATCTATCAAAAGTACAAATATGACAACTCAGCTTATCCAGACTTGTTACAACCTCTTCCAGTTCCTGATCGTGCCTGGGCAGCTATGAGTTTAGATTTTGTGAAAGGGTTTCCATTATCAAAAGGGTTCACTTCTTAGCCTTATCACATCCATTCATCGCACTTACTGTAGCTCAGTAGTATTTAGAGCATACCTACAAGTTGCATGGCATTCCAAAATGTATCATCTCTAATAGGGATAAGGTATTCATCAGCTCTTTTGGTAGGCTATGTTTAAACATTTGGGGGTTAAGCTTCATTTGTCCACTGCTATAGTGGACAAGAACCTATGAAGCTTTATATGGACAAGAACCTCTTCATCATTTGCTTTACTTGGTAGAAGCATATCAAGTTGCTATAGTGGATAAGAGTCTCCAACAAAAGGATGCAGCTCGAAGTATACTAATGTTTCATTTAAAGAGATCTTGGAAACAGATGAAACAAATAGCTGATAAGAGGAGATCTGAAGAGAATTTCAAGTGGGAGACCTAGTTTATCTGAAGCTCCAGCCCTACAGACAACACTCTATCAGGAAGAGAGGGAATTTGAAGCTAGCTCTTCGTTATTTTGGCTTTTACCCTGTGGTAGCTAAGAGGGGACATGTTGCCTATACTCTGAAGTTAGCAGATGATGCTCATACTCACCCGACCTTCCATGTTTCTCAACTCAAGAAATACATTGGCTCAGCTCCTAGTTCCACTACACTTCCTCCTATGGATTCAAATGGTGCTCTTATCAAAACACTAGTTCGAATACTTGATAGATGAATGGTTAAGAGAAGTAATCAAGCATCTACGAAGGTATTGGTTGAATGGGCCAATACTTTCCCTAAAGATTCAACTTGGGAACATTTAACTGAGTTTCAGCAGCAGTATCCACTGTTTGATCCTTGAGGATAAGGATCATGTTCGAAGGGGGAGTATTTGATATGGAATAATCAGCTTCAACGACTAATTAACGACCTATAAATCAAAATTCTATTAATGTTAGTTACTATAGCAAAACGATGTATTTTGGTTAAGTCATTAATAAAAATAGTGCGTATAAGGAGGTTAGATTAGTACTTAAACGAGTCGTTTAGTGTAAACAGTTATAAGTGATATAGTGCGTATTAGCTTATGCTAGGTTATCCTCTTTGTTGCTGTTATTCACATTTTTAATGGCCAACCTATTGGAATGGAGACAGTTATGAAAATACACAACAATTTCTTCTACTTCAACTCTCTCTTCCTTTACTCTTTTCTCCATTCTTATTGATGGTCACTAAACTAACTATAAATACGAAAAAGGTAAGCGCGTCTATCAAAAAATAGTACAGTTATGGTGAGTAGGGAATATCGTATCCACGAGGACTAAAAGTACTAGTAATTATCGTTTTTCTATTATTTAGCTGACAAATTGGAGTGATTGTGTTTTAATCTAAAATTACTAAACTAATTCATCCAAGAACGCAACAGAGAATAAATAGAGGAAATAATTGAATATTAACCAATGATATAGACAATAACCAAGAAATAATCCACCTAGACTTCACCTATTTATTATGAATATGAGTTAAACGATTTATTCATTTGTGTCTTAATCCGTAGAAATTCCTAAATTATGTTAATATCTCTTTTGAGAGTAAGAACAACTGACTTTAGGTTGATTAATTGAAATCTCTTTCTAATTGAAACCCCTATCGTTACATTAACTCGATTTATGGATTCCCCTATTAGATTTGACTCTAATTCGGTAGATTTATGTCGTCCTATTTCTAGGATTGCATGCAACTCCACTCAACTATGCTAAACCTACTCTTAAATAGGGCCTTTTACTCCACTGAATTAAGCACATTACACATGAATTAATATCCCAAAAATATTAAAACAAGAAATAAGCATGCATAATTGAGAACAAGAATCAAGTATTTATCACGTAAAAATAAAAATTAAATAACAAGATTCATCATAGGTTTCATCCTCCCTAGGTATCTAAGGAACTAGTTCATAATCTTGAACGAAAACATCTTAAAGTCAGAATAACCACAAGACATAAAGAAACACAATAAAACTTCGAAAGAAATTAAAAGGAGATATTCGATCTTGATGGAAATCCACTTTCGAGTTGATTCCGATGGTGTTCTTCGAGTGTTTTCTTCGATCTTCTTTTCTTGCCCCCTTATGTCTTCTTTTAATGGGTATTTATGGACTTTAGAATGCTTAGAAACCTTAAAAATCGAGTTTTTTCGCGTATTTGGGAAGTAGGGTGCTAAATCGACATGGGCTGGCACATGGGCATGTGGCCAGCCCGTATGGCTCACACGAGTGTGTGTCCAATCCGTGTGGAAATGCCCAGCCCATGTGGATCCTGAAAACAGCTCTTTTTGTTCGATTTTTGCTCGTTTTCCACTCCTTTCGCTCCTAAATTCTCTCCTAAGTATAGAAACATGAATTTAAAGGATTAGGAGCATCAAATTCACTAATTTGCATAATTAATTATCTAAAAACGCATTAATAATAGGATTAAAATATATTACTTTTATAGCGTATCACTTATCTTCTTATTCTTCTTCTTTGAAACTCCCTTTCTCATAAACTTTCAACTTAAAATTATTAATTAAAAATGGAACCTCCTTTTAAGCATGGATAATATTTTTATTCAAAATTCTATAACGAAGAAAAAAAAAAATGGGAGTTCATATTTGGATATTGATATTATTATAAATTAATCTTATAATTTCAAAGCCAAACAGAAGCACGTGCAACGTAAATCACGCGTTATTATGGTTGGAAAGATATGTTTAGGTCTAATCATTCTTGTGGTCCCCCTACTATATTAAAATTTATAATTTAATTATTTTACTTTAATTCCACTTAGTTTAATCTCTATGCTTTTTTATAATGTATTTGTAGGTCTAAATATATAAGACTGTTAGTTGTCGCGGTTTAAATTGATGGCTTCAAATTTTGTTTATGGAAATCTAATTAATTATATTTAATTAATAATAAATTTCTATGTTAATTAAAAACTTAAGAATGTTTTAAGATAAAATAATCCACCTCATCACTTCAATAAAAATAAATGATGTTATCAGTTTAGATTAGTTGATAGCATCATAAAAGGTTGAGTATCAAACTATGTCAATTAAGATTGAGAGTTCGGTTTAGTTGATTTATTTATTTTTAATTTAGATTGAGTTCAGTTTAGTTGATATATATTTTTTTAATTTTTCAAATTGTCTGTGATAATTTGATTTGGTTTGATTTAATCTTTAATTTTTCATACTAACTTTAGGTTTTAGATTTTCGAACTTTATTTTGACGAATAGTGTTTTATGATTTTTGGATATTATATGATAAAGCTTTCAATTATTTTTTAAAACATATTTTTTTAAATCAAGTAAATAAAAAAAATACTTTTTATATAGTATTTTACTATTTTAAATTTTTCCACTAGCTATTTTAAATATAAAACATTTAATTTTGCATCATAAAATATTAATATTAATTATAAATTAAATAAAAATAGAATTCAGTAACTTATGAAAACTAAAAACTGTCTGACCATAATTAAAGTAAAGAGATTAAAAGTGAAAATTTTAACATAATAGGGGGACTAATACTATAACATGTAGTATAATTTCTTTCAAAGGTGAGGGGTTATGAGCTTGGGAAACGGTTGTACCTAACCTAAAGCAAACTAAAGAATCTAAATTGGGTTTTTGGGGCCTCTTTCAACTGTCGTCGTCCTCAAAAAGTTGGTCATGGCAGGCTTGTTGGTCAAATTGATGTTGCCAGTCACTGCTCTCTCTTTTGCTTTCAGACCCTACCAAAACACCATTATTTACACCATTTTCCTATCTCTTTCCTTAACCATCGATGCTTCTATTTCCATGCCCCTATTCCCTATATAAACCATCATCTTCACCCCTTTTCATATATCTTTCTCCTACAGCTTACCTTTACCCTTTTCATATATACATCTTTCAAGGCTTATTTGCATTCCATTGTTCATATAGTTGCTCTCTTGCTGAAATAATGGAGTATGAAAACCAGTATCAGCATGTTGCAGCACCAAAATATGACTGTCTTCTCTTTGGTAAGTGTGTCTTTCTGCAGTATATCAGATCCTTTGGAATTCCCTTAAACCCAATAACATTTCTGATTAATATATGTTTTATTTTCAGATGTGGATGATACCCTTTATCCTCTGAGTTCTGGTTTATCCAAAGCTTGCACCACCAACATCCAAGGTACTGCATATGTTTGCAAATTTTACATCCTTTTTTCACATATCATGTGTTCTTAATTTCTGCATTTATCTGTGCAGAATTTATGATTGAAAAGCTTGGGATAGAAGGGGACAAAGTCTCGGAGATAAATCGTGTGTTATACAGAAACTATGGGACATCAATGGCTGGTCTTAGGGTAAATTCTTGACTATTCTTTTGGTTGATTATCGTGGTTCCAGAAAAGGGTGATGATTGAATATGAATTTTGTTGTGTTTTTCAATGATTATATGCAGGCTATTGGCTATAACTTTGATTATGATGAATACCACAGCTTTGTTCATGGGCGGTTACCTTATGAGAACCTGAAACCTGACTATGTCTTGAGGAATCTTTTGCTTAGCTTACCAATTCGCAGAGTTGTAAGTCTTTTCTATCTATAAACATGGTGTTCTTTTTAGGTTGGGCTAGAAATGGTATTTACAGATCACCCATCGAATCAAATCTTGGTGATCTTGGTGCTTGCTAAGGTGTTAATGAGTACCCTACTAAGCAACCCATGTTGGCTATCTATTACCTTTGAAACTTTCTTTGTGATATTTTATTACCATTGATTTTTTTTTGGCTACCACTTTTGAAACAGATATTCTCAAATGGGGATGAGGTCCATGTGGCTAAAGTTCTAAAGAAACTAGGGTTGGAGGGTTGCTTTGAAAGGGTTATAAGCTTTGATACCCTTAATTCTACCAATGGAAGCCATAGTTCAGATGATGAAGAGAGCTCCAAGTTGAGAGACACAAGTGCTGAAATCCTTGATGCTAACAGTGGCCCTTCCACTCCAATCATCTGCAAACCCCTCAAAA
Organism: Gossypium anomalum; assembly: GCA_025698475.1. NCBI lineage: Eukaryota > Viridiplantae > Streptophyta > Magnoliopsida > Malvales > Malvaceae > Gossypium > Gossypium anomalum. The sequence goes on from CM046957.1 coordinate 64,444,041, forward strand.
ATGCATTTGAACAAGCCTTCAAGATAGCTAACATCAACCCTCAAAAAACAGTAAGTCTATCAAATCTCTTCTCCAAGCACTTTAATGGTAGCAGTTAACGGTATTATCTGTTTGTACCTACTAGTTACACTATAAAAGTACGTATTCAAATCATGTCAAGTAAAAGGACCAAACCCAGAATTTCAACACGGTAGAGGGATTAAAACCATAATTAGACCCTTATATATTGACCCTTTTGGCTTTAGTGTTTTCTTTGTTTTGACAAGTCTTTCTTGTTCACCACAGCTTTTCTTTGACGATAGCATCCGCAACATACAATCTGGAAAAGAAATAGGGCTCCATACTGTGTTGGTAAGTTCTGGCAAATTTCAGAAAAAGGATTTGAAATTTGTTGATTTTTTGCACAACTGGGTTTGATCCTTTCCTTTAAACCAATGTAGGTGGGCACTTCCCATAGAACAAATGGTGCAGACTATGCATTGGACAGCATACACAACATCAGGGAAGCACTGCCAGAGCTGTGGGAATCAGATGCTAAGAAACCAGAAAGTGTGAAGCTTGCAATTCAGACATCAGTTATGGCTTAAGCTGATTTATAGATCACCCTAAACCCAGATTTTACAATTTCAGGATCCTTCTAACAAATTTGTGCTCTTTTGGTCTGAATCTAAATCTTGCTCTCTCTCTTTTTTCATGTTCCAATGGGGAATTTGTATATTTTCACTTTAATCATCTATCAATAATAATAAAAGAATATCATTGTTACTTTTTATTGTTGTTGTTTAATAAAAGATGTGGCATGTTTTTTTTACTTTTCCAAAGCAATTGAAAATAAACAGTCAAAATCAAAGAGTGCCTCTCTGGCATCCACAGAAACAAAAACAAGAAAGAATCATCTTCATCTCTCACAACTCCCACGCATACTAGACAAACCCTTCCTTTCTCACCATAGTTTCGATGATAAGCTCCAATTAGAAGCGGTTCAAAAAAACGCTAGTTATCCTCTTCTGTTCTAGTGCTCTTACCAGTACCTCCAGGTCTGTTCGGTGGTTCTGCACAAATCGGGTTCTTCAGCCACCACAGCCCTTTGTATCACTGGTGGTCCCTCTTCCACCCATCTAACATCACGCTTTCGAATGAAGCCCTCCTTCGCCAGCAGGTGAGCCACCCGAATACCTCCTCTTTTAATATGTTGAAATTTGAAGCTCTCAAAACCCACTAAAATCTATTTAGCTGCCCAAATGTAATTACTAACCTCTGATATGTCTATGAATGGCATTCTGAGCTTTGAAATAATTACCAATGAGTCACCTTCAACCCCAACTTTCCGAAAACTCATCTCTTAGGCGAATCAAACAACCTGTACTGCTGTAATGGCTTTCGTCGCCTCCACAAACGGTATATTCCTATTCCAATTTCATGTCGCACCCATTATCAAGCCTTTGTCGTTTCTAGTAATTATGCTTGAACTTGATGCCTCCAAATCTTTGTAAAAACCCCCCATCGAAGTTCACTTTGACTCATGAATCGGATGGAGGTTGCCACATCTCTGTTTCGGTAGTCACAGTTCTCGGTTGAGTGTCCTCCAGTGCTTCCAATTCTCTAATATACCCCCACAACAAAGGTACATGGCTCACTAGTGGAATGTCTTTTGCCTTCGTGCAACAATTTATTTCTCGATAGCCATAATGCCCAAATTGCAATAATAATAAGTACCTGTTGTTGGGTATTATTTGTAAACAGAAGTTTAAGCCATTGAAGTAAAGATTCCCTTGTTTGACTTGGATTCCAATTGACACCCAACTGTTACCACACTTGTATGGCATAGGGACAGCCTCGACATGCATGAGAACTAGTCCCTACCGCCTTTCCACTTTGCAAACAGACTGCATCAGTTACAAGCCTTTTAATATGTAAATTAGATTTAGTAGGTAGATAATTCTGTACAAATCTGTCAGGTTGTAATTTTCATTTTATCTGGCACTTTTGCTTGTAATAGTTGTTCGTAAAAAGTCCTTGTGTACGAGCTAATAATGTCTTTGTATAAATCATCCCCATCTCTTGGGAAGCCTCGCAACAAGAGTCAATATCCACTACGCACGGTATACTCTCTAGAACTCTCCGAATACCATCTTAACCTATTCGCCAACTCGTACTACACCAAAGGGATGCTCAAAATTCTCCTTGCTTCCTAGTTTGAAAAGATGGTGCTTACTATATTCTCCTTCGATTTCCAATTTTGACCATCAGTTAAATCAGCCACAAAAGTCACCTCAGTAACCCTTGGTGAATTTATAATGTAGGGTATGTCTCCAGGCAACCAGGCTACATCCCAAATTGGTGTCGACTTTCCATTTCCAATTTGCCACCTACTCCCCTTCAGTAGGAGCCTTTTTGCTTCCTAAATACTTCTCCATATGGCCAAAGGTTGACTTCCTAACACAACTTTTAAGAAGTCTTTATATCCATAGTATTTTGCTTTCAATACATGTGCTACCAAATAGGAAGAATTACCAATTAATTGCCACCCCTGCTTGGCCAAAAGTGCAATCACTACAGCAAAACAGACTTTTAGCGGTGCTTTTTTTAGCCTTTAGCGGCGCTTCTAAGCGCCACTAAAACTTTTTGCGGCGCTTTTAAAAACGCCGCAAAAAACGCCGCTATAGGCGGCGCCGCTAAAAGTCATGGCCTTTAGTGGCGTTTGAAGAAAAAGCGCCGCTAAAAGTCATGGCCTTTAGCGGCGTTTGAAAAAAAAGCGCCGCTAAAAGTCATGGCCTTTAGCGGCGTTTGAAGAAAAAGCGCCGACAAAAGTCATGGCCTTTAGCGGCGTTTGAAGAAAAAGCGCGGCTAAAAGTCATGCCCTTTAGCGGCGTTTGAGAAAAAAGCGCCGCTAAAAGTCATGGCCTTTAGCGGCGTTTGAAAAAAAAGCGCCGCTAAAAGTCATGGCCTTTAGCGGCTTTTATAAAAAAAGCGCCGCTAAAAGTCATGGCATTTAGCGGCGTTTTTCCCACAAACGCCGCTAATTTTGGTAGATTTGCAATACATTTTTTCCACCAATATTCAGCCCTTCTTGCATTAAAATCCAACCAAATACAACAAATATAGCATAAAATGCAGCCAAAATACCAAATTTAGCATAAAAAAATACAACCAAAAATATTAATGCTAAATAATACTTCAAATTTAACGAAAGATATATGATGTAATTAATAAAGTATGATTTAAAATATTCTTAGAATAATGTTAAACGTGACAAAGTTAAAAATATTCTTACAACGAGAAAACTAATGTCTAAGATGGCGGCTTTTGCGACTGTTGAAACATCTGAATCATCTGCTGAAGTCAGAAATGGAGGTCATCGCATTTTTCCTATGCTCGCTCCTCACTATTGCTGCCATTGCCGCCCTCCCGCTTCTTTGCGCTGCCTCCCTCTCTGCTGCCTCCGCTCTAAGTTATTGCTGGAGTTCTTCATATTTTCGTTGAACCTCGACAATTTGCTCAACTGTGTTCGCTTGCATTTGAGCTATCTGATCTCTTAACCTCTGAATTTCAGCTTTAGCTTGACTTAGGAAGGCATGTATTCTTTGGGAGCGGATCCAAAATATTGGGTCTGGGGTAACACTGAGATCCTTGAAATCGAACCCGACCGTGCACCTTTCGGGACCCAAAACTTGGTGATAATTCATTATCAATGTTCTCAAGATTAACAGAACTATCAGTCGAAGTAGTCGCTTCATATTCCACCTTCTTATCCTTTAGTTTCTCCTAAAAAATCAATTAAAAAGTTAGAAACGAAATATATAATAAAAAGGAATGCAACATAACATTATTTAAAACTACTAATGATGAATTGAATTAAACAATTATAATTAAACATTATAAATATTTAGAATAAATCAAATATTATTAAGTAAATATACCATAATTTCTCCAGCTTCGGATGTCATAGGAGATCCATCTTTCTTCCTATGCGTAATCTCAAAAAGCTGAAGGCGCCCAACTTTTTGTCCAGATTTGACTTCCTACAATATAGTAGTAAAAATATTATTTAATATTAGAAAGTTATTAATATTTGAAAGAATTAATAAAATTTTAATACCTCGGCCTCAGCTACATAAGCAAAACTTCTCGACCCTACCGTGTGCGTGAATTTTTGTTTTTGCTTGTTGCTTATTCCAACTCACTCACGGTCCTACATAATGAAATTATTATTACGTATATAGTAAACACTATATATAAGAGTTTGGAAGTACGTAATACCTCTCATTTCTTTGAATTTCAGAATCTAACCGCATCTTCCCATTGGTACCTCAGCATTCCCGGCGGGACATTTCTCAATTTTTCCTCGAGGCTTATGTCTTTCTTAAAATATTATTTTTTAAAATGCTTTTATTGTCTCTCCATTTTTACCCAATGTCTTCTTGATATAATCATCGGAGACCTCTAAAGCAAATCTATCCTAAAAACACAAGTTTAGAATGTAAATATGAATGAAACTTAAACCAAAATATTATAAATTACATTCACATTTTGTTACCTTAATATTAGCGAGAGCTTGATTTTTGTTGCTATCAGGCATGTGATGCCATGATTCGTAGTTGATGGGCAATATATTGGCATTTCGTGCTAAAATGCCAATATAGCCTGCTAAAAGTCGAGCTTCAGATCCAACAGGCTGGCCATAAGTATTTCTACTTACTTTGACACGGTCGGCGGGACCTAAGTCGTATAAATCACTAAGCGATTATCGTCCTCGAGCTCTGCGCGTCCCACCATTTTCAAATTGAAAAATGATATACTATTATTATATTAAAATTTACAAATAAATTAATAATAAAAGTCAACACATGTAAAATAAACATAACATTACTTTGAAATTCTTCAGGCTCGTCAAGTGTCTCTGGCACATTCCAAGATCGAACAACTGTCTTCTGTTCACTATTTCCTTCTTCCGAATTTGGAGTATTCTGGACAATACTTAAACCACGTAATCTTCTTCTACGTATTTTTCCTGCAATACACATAAAATAGTTAAAGTTTTAGTAACAAATTACAATAATAATAGTACATATAAAATAGTCAAATTATATAACATGACCAAGATTAAAATTATAATATTACATATAATTAAAAAAACGTAAAATCTTACTACATCATTATTCGTAAATATCTTCATTCACATCATCTCGAACCCATTGATATTGTGTACTAGTACTAGGGATATTTTCATCTAAGTTTTGTTCTTGAAAAGGTAATGTTTCTGATCTTTCGACAATGTCATCTCTACTTCCATTACTCATGTCAAACAAGTCTCTAGGGGTGTTCCGGAGTACAACATACCAACCTTCATCAGTTGGATCTTTCGAATAAAAAACTTGTTTCACTTGAGAGGAAAATACATATGGCTCGTCCATCAATTGTTGTCCAGTGTGAATCAAGCGAGAGAAATTCACCATTGTAAAATCAAATTGATCTTTTTTAGTTCCTCAAGCAGTATTAACATCAGCCCAATCACACCGAAATAAGATAACTTTCCATCTGCCATAGTAATCCAACTCAATAATGTCGGTAAGAAGTCCGTAATACTCCACATTACCCTCAACCGGATTACTATCCCTAGCACTAGCATAACTTATAATTGAAGAATTAACAACTCCACAATTTTGAGTTCTCCTCATTCTCTCGCGATACTTTGTATGAAACCTGTATCCATTGATGAGGAAGGCACTATATCTTTTTATTACTCTGTTCGGACCTTGGGAAAGCCATTTAATTTCGTCATTGACGTCCTTCCCACTCCAAACCTATTGAATCGAAAGTAAATTAAATAATTATAAATGTATTATGTAAAAACATTCTTATTTGATTAATTAAATTTCGCGATTATATGTAACTTATTAACTTTAGTTACATACCATTTGACTTAACCATTCATGAAAAGATTCTGTGAATAACTTATTAATCTCTCAATGTTGGTTAGAAGATGAACAAATTAAAACGATGAATATGTAAGACAATTTTATAACTTACTTGCGCAACGGTTCAATTGAATCGTGGTGAAAAAGTACATATCGATGTGCCTGTATCCACGATATATCATCTAATTCTACAATTTCAACTTTGCCGATTGGTTCTCCATAACTTTGAAATAAATAAGTTTCAGCCAAGTCATGATCATTGAGCCCAGCATTTCTACTTGGTCTATTCAATCGTGTTTCAGCATCTTCTAAATATCTAGAACAGAAGGTCATGCACTCTTCTGCCAAGTAGCCTTCAGCAATAAATCCTTCTGGATAACGCTTATTGCGACAATATGACTTCAATTTGCTTAGGAACCTAAACACGATATACAATATTTATCAAAAGCTGTAACTAAATGTATAGAGGTGAATGAATGAATACTTGAGAAATAAATTAGCACATTTCTATAGGATACATCCATCGATAAAAGACCGGTCCACCAAGGATTGTTTCGTGAGGGAGATGGATTACCAAGTGCACCATAATAGTGAAGAAGGAAGGTGGAAAGATCTTCTCTAAATTGAATAAAGTCAAAGCCGCTCGATCCTGTACTTTCTCAAGTTCTTCGACATTCAAAACTTTGCCACAAATAGCTTTCATTATATTGGATAGTTCAATTATACAGGACGTTACATTTTTTGACATACAACACCGTAAAGCAATTGGGAGTAAATCTTGCATCAAGATGTGGTAATCATATGATTTTAATGAATATAATCTTCGATCTTTGAAACTCACACATCGATATATATTTGACGCATACGCATCTGAGACCTTTATATCCTTCAACACCATGCAGAAAACTTCTTTCTCTTTCTTTGACATTGAAAAAATAGAAGGCGGCAACCGATATTTCCCATTCGGAAGTACTTGAGGATGAAGATCATGCCGGATTCTCATGTCAACTAAATCAAGTCGGCTCTGAAGATTGTCTTTTGATTTTCCATCGACATTTAAAATTGTCCCAATTATGTTCTCGCAGACATTCTTCTCAATATGCATGACATCAAGATTGTGGCGTAAAATGTTGTGCTCCCAATAAGGCAACTAAAAAAAAATACTCCTTTTCTTCCACAACTCGCCTCATTAGGATCATCCTCTTCATCGATTCATCATCGATTCATCCTCGATCTTCTCCTTGTTTGCGTGATAGGTGGTTGATTCATCTTCCCGTAACTAAAGTTGATATCTTTTAACATAAACAAGATTTCAAATCCAACGGTCTACTCAGGAGCTCCTCTGTACTTTTGAAGCATCAGTCAAATAGAGTCCTCTCAAATCTAAATTTATGATTTTCATCTAACCACCGACGATGGCCCATGTAAGAGAACTTCTTCCTATTATACAACCACTTCGAACAAGTTTTGCGCAAAGACAACAAGGACAGCATAACGCCCTTTAGTACTCCAACCCGATAAATTAGCACAAGCCGGGAAATCATTAATTGTCCACAATAAAGTCGCACGTAAATTAAAGTTCTCCTTTCTCAATACATCATATGTCTCAACACCCGACCATAATTGTTTTAACTCTTCAATAAGTAATCGCAAATAGATGTCAATATCATTTAGGACCTTTCTCTCCGAGGATAATCATTGATAAAATAAATGAAGATTGCTTCATGCAAATCCATGGAGGCAAATTGTATGAGAACAAGCACTACAGGCAAGTAATCGCATTGAAGTACTCATGATTTTAAATGGATTAAAGCCATCGTTTTGCTAGCCCAAGCCTCACATTCCGAGGATCACTTGCAAAGCTTGGAAATTTACTGTCAAATGATTTCCAAGCTAAAGAATCCGCAGGATGTGTTAATAATCCATCATCGGTCCGTTGATCATTATGCCACCTTATAGATTCGGCTGTCTTTGAGGACATGAAAAGCCTTTGAAGTCTTGGTATCAGGGAAAATATCGCAAGACCTTGACTAGCTTCTTTCTTAACTGTGCCCCACCTTCATCCGTATTCACATCTTCTGTATTACTATTCATCCAACGAGACTTACCGCAAACATGACAAGATTGTTGGTTTTTCTGATCACCCCAGTACAACATGCAGTCATTTGGGCAACTATGAATTTTATCGTACCCAAGGCCCAAATCTTTTATTAGTCTCTTCATATCTTGACAAGACTGGGGAATTTTTGCAAACGGAAACATCTCTCTTAGAAACTCTAGCAGCATTGTAAAAGAGTTTCCGGTCCACCCTCCCAAACATTTTAAGTGAAATAGACAAATGCAGAAGGACAATTTCGAATATTTTGATCCCTCGTAAAGTTCTTCATTCATTTCATTAAGTAAATTGTAGAACTTAGCCGCTTCTTCATTTGGCTCCTCATTAGGTGCACTTGTTCCCGTTTCGCAAAAAACATTTCCACCAATATTACAATCCTCAGATATAATAAAGTCAGATGGAAACAATTGCTCACCATGACTACGCATATTAAATGCATCCCGCAACATATCTTCCATGTCATCTTGTCTAACATACTGATGGTAATCAGTATCAGGATAAGTCGGATTAATCGTTGAAGAAGTTCCACTAGATGTACACTCTCCATGGAAAATCTATTTTTTATACCCCCGAATAAAGCCATCAACAATTAGATGTTCGTAGACAACTTCACGAAAATGCCAGTAGATGTTGCCACACTTCTTACACGGGCAAAGAATCATATTCTCTTGGCTTGCATTTTGAAATGCAAAATTTAGAAAAGTTTGTACTCCATTTTGATAGGCATTGCTTACCCTTGACAATTTCATCCAACTCCTATCCATTTTGTAGTTCTTGAAATCTAAAGTTGACAACATATTACAGTTACTTAAATGTTCTCAATTGATTTAAATCATATAATTATACTAAATATCAAGTCTCTAATGGGTATAAACTAATTTAGGCAAGTTGCAGGATTTTTAACTATAGATTTATGTATTATGTAAGTTAAGTAAATTTCGTAAACTAGTTATGTATGATATGATATATATTTAAGTATTATGTAAGTTATGTAAGTTATGATATGATATATATTTATGTAAATTATATATTTATCTAAGTTATATAAGTTATGTAAGTTATGTAAATTATGATATAAAATATATTTAAGTATTATGTAAGTTATGTAAGTTATATATTTATCTAAGTTATATAAGTTATATAAGTTATGTATGTTATATAAGTTATGTAAGTTATATATGTTATATAAGTTATGTGAGTTATATATGTTATATAAGTTATGTATGTTATATAAGTTATGTAAGTTATGTATGTTATATAAGTTATGTAAGTTATGTATGTTATATAAGTTATGTAAGTTATATATTTATCTAAGTTATATAAGCTATGTACGTTTTGTAAGCTATATAAATTATGATATCAAATATATTTATGTATTATGTAAGTTTTTTATTTCAAGATGTGGAAAATCACATGGATAATACATATCAAATATCAAGTATCTACAGGTAAGTAGCAGAGATTAAATAATATTTAATTAAATAATATTTATAAAAATTATTTTAATTAAATAATATACATGTCGTTCGTTTTTATTTGACAAATCACATGTGCAGTTAAAATAGTCCACACTTAATTTAATTTATGTTTTACAAGTCATCTTTTCTTAAGTACATATTAAAGCACTGTGTGGACATCCGTATTTAGCTTAAAAGCTATGATTTAGTTTGAATAAAAAGTTTAACTTAAATGGTAAAACGGACGATAATATTTGTGATAAAACGGAGAATAATATTTGTGATAAAACGGACGAGAATATTTCAATAATAATTTAAATTTATGTTAAAAACTATATAAAATATTTTATTAAATATTTGTATATTAGATGGGACATTTTAAATTGAAACATACAATTTTTTTAAGATTCATCATACGTGGCGTTGTTACACCTAGGGAGGATCCATTATATCTTGCAGCTCGATATAAGGCAACCCGTCAGGTTTCCAGCCTATATACTTTGAATCTTTAAAATATTTAAAATAAGGTTGGAGAGAAAGTCAGCTATTGTTGTAATTCTAATGGACAAGCAAGCTACACGATAGTAAAATTAATTCATACATATTCATACTTAAGTTGAATCAAATAATAATTAAGTTGAACCAATTATAAAAACTTATTCATACTTATTCATACTTCAAATAATAATTAATACTATTTTGATAAAAAGTAGTTATAACTTTTAAAGAAATTTAAAAATATTAAATATTAAAATCAAACATTATTAATATAAAAAAATAGTAATTTGAATATAATAATATCAAAAAAGAATCGTAGTTTAATTTTTATAAGTAAATTGGAAATAAATTAAGGTTATATAAATATTCAATAGTAAATGAGCTCGATAGAACTTTTTTTAAGTCTTTTTGAATTTTTTAAGATTCATCATACGTGGCGTTGTTACACCTAGGGAGGATCCATTATATCTTGCAGCTCGATATAAGGCAACTCGTCAGGTTTCCAGCCTATATACTTTGAATCTTTAAAATGTTTAAAATAAGGTTGGAGAGAAGGTCAGCTATTGTTATAATTCTAATGGACAAGCAAGCTACACTGTAATAAAATTAATTCATACCTATTCATACTTAAGTTGAATCAAATAATAATTAAGTTGAACCAAATATTTAAAATTAATTTGGAAACAAAATTGATCTACTCCAAACAGAACCAGCAATTAAATCTTTACAATATCGCAACCCCAAAATATTAATTTTTCCAAAATCATCATGATAAAACTATTATTGATTAGAATTTTAAAATAAAGCCTACCTTAATAAAACGTACCTGGTCTACTCCACTCTCACCAGCAAACAGAGGTTAAAAGTCATCTTTTCTTAAGTACATATTAAAGCACTGTGTGGACATCCGTATTTAGCTTAAAAGCTATGTTTTAGTTTGAATAAAAAGTTTAACTTAAATGGTAAAACGGACGATAATATTTGTGATAAAACAGAAAATAATATTTGTGATAAAACGGACGAGAATATTTCAATAATAATTTAAATTTAAGTTAAAAACTATATAAAATATTTTATTAAATATTTGTATATTAGATGGGACATATTAAATTGAAACATACAAACCGAATCTTAAACCTAAACATAGTAAAAAGACTATAATCATAATTTAACCTAAGACAAAGACAATCTATACTAAATCAGTTACTTGTTTAATTTTTTAAATAATAAAAAATAAGTTCAATATCATAACTAACCTTTTGGCTATCTAGGCTTTCTGTATATTGCTTTAGTGTATGAAAAGAGCAGCAAATGAAGGTCCTGATAATTTGATGCCAAACTGCTAGAAAAGAGCCAATCCAATGGGTTTTCTATGCCTGCCCTTGAATCACCTACAACACCAAGGAAACAGGTTCAATCCGAAAGAGAGAGAACAAAGAAGATTACATTCTATGAAGAGAAACATCATAAAGAAGGAAAATAAGAAAAAATACTTATCTACCATACGTGGTATTTGTAGAAAATCCACAAAATTGATATGTTGAAACCCATAAGTGACAAAGTAATTACTGTAGAAACTAGAAATCACAACATAAGTAGCATAGAAACTAACAATCTTCTCTATAAACAGCACAAAGGAAAACCAATAGAAACACAAAATTGAACAAACCAATGACAATTTTTATTAGCATTATAGTGGTGTACTTTAGCAGGGTTCTTTTTTTTTTCATTTAAAAGAAAAATCACGAATTGTTTCTTAAAATAAAAACAAACGACAAGAAAAGAAATTAAAAAACCAAGAGCAATTAAATATAGTGATGCGTTTTTTACTTTAATTTTGCCCAATAAAATCACAATAAATGTCTTGGTTTTGTCAAAATATTCAATCATTAAATATATATAAAAAAATTCAATAAATATAATAATAATATCGATTCCATTTAAAACTTTACATTTTACAATAAGTGCAATTATATATATAACCACCACTTTGTTAAATAACCAATCTATGTATCAAAAACAAAAAAAACAAAACAATCATAAACGAAATTGAAAAAAATAATGTAAAATAAACAATTTTACACAGTACAAAATGATCTCCCTTCATGATGATAAATATATAATAATAAAAGAAAATATTAAATTAAAAACAATTGAAAAAATTCTATTATTTCATTGAATTGCTTGGAACATTGAATATTATTGCAGATTATAGGCAATATCTGAACCTTATTTATCATAGCAACAAGAAAAGAAGAGGCAATATAAAGATTTACTACAATTTGCCTTAAATATGTTCATAAAAACTAGGGAACCTGCCAGCAACTAAAAAACCTGAGAATCAGACAGTAAATACTAATGAAAGAAAGCTATTCCCAAAACAAAACACACTCAAAAGACCCATTTTTGCAATACGAGTTGTAGTCATCCTTGTTGTTTACAAACATATATTTTCTTTAAATGTCCTTGCTTGAGCAATGGAAGAAACATAATTATAACCTCTGAAGATCCTATACCATGATAGTGTATAGCTGCTTACCTTTCACTGTAACACATAACATACTTCAAAACAATGAACTCAACTCAAAAGCATACTACAACAGATAGCCACATTTCTCAAGTAAAAAGATTATTAGCTATGCATTATCTTGTAAAACTGACAACCTCTGTAATGCGTAAAGTTGATTGAGAACCAGAAAGGAAACAAAAAATGAGAAAAAAAAAGGAAAAAGAAAACATATTTAGAGGAAAACGCAGTCACGAACCCTGTCTCTCTTTCGACGCTTTGCTTTGCGTTTCTTTTTCTCCGACTTTGGACTGCTGGGCTTTTGACTATGCAACTCTCTCTATCTGTCAAATTATTTGTGAATTAGTTATTTTGTATGATCTCTTAGTAGTTTTAGATAACAATAGTAATAATAACAACAATATTAATAATTTATTTTTTAATCGTAAAAAATAAACAATCAACTCTGTTAATCCAGAACATTTTGAAATTTACATTTTAGTATAAAAAACATGAATGTTTGTGATGGGAGCAATTAGATAAAATTTTTAATAAATGACTCATTTGGGTCTACTCTTAGAAACAATGTGGGTCCAAACTTATGTTAATCTAATCCGGGCATGTCCACTAAAACGATATACTAGAAAACATTAAGATAATCAAATCTAGAAAAACGTATTCCTTTTGGGAAGATAACAAGTTCCATCTTTTTCTTTCGACTTTTAAGAACCTGCTTGGATTCTCGTTCTTGGACACTTGCATTACAAAACCCAAAGCAGGAGCGATATAATATTTCTATACTATATGATATATGTACATCTGTGTGCAGATTTTAGTTTACACTTGGAGAGCAAGAAGATTTGCCTCTGTTGTACTTAAAAAATAACTGTTTCAAAATTCTGGAAAATCTTTTAAAGGTACTTTTACGTTTGTTATTTAACTGCAAGTAGAAACAGATGTTTGCTGCATGTGTGTGGCTTAGCTAGTAAGGTGAGGGATTAGAATGGCTTAAGCAAGAAAGGATCTTTCACACTGTTAAAGGCTTAGTTGTTAATGGTTACATGAATCAAAAGGTAGAAGAAAAAAAATGAACAATGTTCACAATCACGTTAGAACCCTATTAGGCAATTAGGCGGAAACAGAATAAAAGAATTGTGAGCTCAACCCTCTTTTTATGACATGATAAACATCACCAAAGCCCGTATGTGCAAATCAACAAACTTTGAAAATAACATACTGAGATTTTGACATGGTAAAAATTACTCAACAATAAGCAAAACATAGAATCTTTCCAAATTGTTTTAGGTTTCATGGCAACAATAATATAAAAAATATTATGTATATATAACATTTGCAAAAAGTAGCAGCAGAAAATGTTGAATTTGTTTACCCTACAAGGATCCACTGAAACTTCATTTACCTATGGTTGCGGCAGTGGAGAGCGACGACGACGCAGCAGTGAGGACGCCGGACGGCGATGAGTAGGTGGTCGGGTAGCCTAAGGAGCTTCGGATGCTTAGGAATTTTGGGGAAAATTTAGGGATTAGGGAAAATGTAGTGGATTGGGGGAAATCTGTTAAAGGGTGGAAATGGCTAAGTGTCGAGTATGAAGGGAGGATAAAATGTTAGAAAATAAAACGACGCCGTTTTGGTAACAAAATTTTAAACGTTTGTGGTGCTTTAGAAAAGCGCCGCTAAACCTCATCTATTGCGGCGTTTGTAAGGTAGCGCCACTAATCCCCTTACAGCTCAACTTAAAACGACAACGTTTTAGTTAAATATAAATGCTTTTTGTGGCATTTTTTTCAAAAACGCCACTAACCTCCATTTTATATTCATTTTTTTTGTAATTAATTTTTATTTGTTATCAATGTTTTTTTTATTAAATCTAATATTTAAATATATAAAGTTTTTCTATTATCTCTTAAATAATTTAATCTAAATAATTTCATTATTTTTCAAAAACACTACCACTCTAATATTTTAAGATATTAAAATTAAAATTATCTCTTTTACAATTATATAAAAAATTATTTAATATATAAATTAAAAAATACTAATTTATCTAAACCCTAATACTCTAATTTTTAAACCCTAAAATCCATAACCCTATACATAAACCCTAAACCCCAAACCCGTAACCCGTAACCATTAACCCCTAAACCTTAACCCCTAAACCCTAAACTCTAAAACCTAAACCCCTAACCCTATACCCTATACCCTAAACCCAAACCATAAACCTTACACATAAACCTTAAACCCTAAACCTATAACCCGTAACCCGTAACCTTTAATCCCTAAACCTTAAATCCCGACCCTTAAACCATAATTCACAAACCCTTAAAGTAGTAACTCATAAGCCCTAAAACCCTTAACCATATATCCTAATTTATAAACCATAAACCCTAAACTATAAAGATAATTAATTCAATATTTTAAAAATTACGTACACTATCCCTTTTTCAATTATATAAGAAATTATTTAATATATAAATTAAAAATTACTAATTAATTAAAACCCTAAACCCATAATCCTTAATCCATAAACCCCAAATAATAAAATATAAATTCTAAACCCCTAACCCTTAACCCCTGACCCTTAAACCATAATCTTTAAACGCCATAATCCCTAAACCTTAAAATAATAACTCATAAACCTTAAACGTCCCTTAACCATATACCCTAAACCGTAAATTAAGTACCCTAAATTATAATGATAATTAATTCAATATTTTGAAATTAATACAATCTCTTTTACAATTATATAAGAAAATATTTAACATATAAATTAAAAAACATCAGTCATATACCAAAAATCTTTAAAATTATTTATACAAAGTTACATAACTTTAATAAAACAATTTCTCTATTGGAACACTCTAGTTATAGTGTCCACTCTGTAAGATATTTCTATGTTATATAAACTTGGAAATTATACATAGTTCAACAAATGCTGATTAATATTTAAGCTTGCCACAATCAAAATCACCCTTTCTTAATAGCATCCCAGGTAAGAATCTGGAAAGGAAATTATCTCTTAAGAAGTTAATAATTGTCCCATTGTAAACTTCAACCCTAACCTTAATTTAAACCCTAAATCATAATCCCTAAACCCATACTTCATCATAAACCTTCAAATACTAACTAACTCCTAAACCTTAAACCTTAAACTGTATATCTTAAACCATAGTTAACTCATAAACCTATTTAAACCCTAAACCATATATCTTAAACCATAAACCTTAAACTATAATGATAATTAATTCAATATTTTAAATTCAATACTATATCTTTTACGATTATATAAGAAAATATTTAATATGTAACACCCCAAACCCGGCCTAGACGCTATGGCCGAATCTGACGTGTCACATGTGTTTAAAAATTCGTGTTTCGTTTGGTTGATTAGGAAATCGCCTAAAGCTGGCTAACCAAAGTGAATGGAGGCTGGGCACCAGGTAGGCATCCGAAACGGAGGAGGTGAGCCATGAAGGCTGCTTAAGTACCAAGCTCCCAGATAGAACCAATCCTAGACATGCCCACAACCATTGCCACACTTTGGTAAACGAGTCGGAAAATTCATTTGAGTAGTTATCTTTGTTAACCAATTATGTGTGACGTTGTGTTATTTAAAAGTAGGTATCATTTTGAAAACGCGTCCTAAGTCTAGCCCATTTTATTTATTTATTATCAGCCCATTTAACAAAATAATCCAGAAAAGCAAGGAAATAAAGTTAAGGTTAAAATGGCCTTATTACAACCCCAAAATAAATGATAAATAAAATAAAAAAAACCCATTTACTTATTGAAAAGTCCAAATACGATCATCATGGCCACTCTGAATCCCCTCAGGCTCCAAGTCCCCAAGTCAAGGCTCACCTGTAAGATAAGAAAGAAAAGGGGTGAGTTTGGGAAAACTCGAGTGTGCAACAAGCCCTTTCAGAGCCCAAATCAATATCACTTCATCGGGCCTACGCCCAAACTTAATTACCACCTTTCTTGGGCCAAGCCTTTTATAATTCATATCATAATCTTTGGGCGAAGCCTTTTCATATCACACATATCATATCATGGGCGAAGCCTTTTCATATAACACATATCATAATATTTGGGCAAGCCTTTTCATATAACACATATCATAATATCAAGAAGCCTTTTCATATAACACATATCATAATCTCGGGCCAAGCCTTATTCTCAGAGACAGTATGGCCCATAGGCCCATTTCAATATCACATGTAAAATTAATGCATGAATGCAAGCCCATTTGGGAGACTACTCGACCCACCAACCGCTACTCTCCACCCGTACCAACCAAGCTCTCCATGTGGGGAATAACTCGACCCACCCAACCAAACTCTCCTCGGCAAAGATTGTCTTTATCATATAACTTTGGAGGCCTAGCCTCTTTTTAATAATCTGGGCAAAAGCCCTTTGTATAAGCCAGGGCATAAGCCCTTTTCAGTAAACTGGGGCATAAGCCCTTTTGCACTTCCTCCATCCACATATAAAACCCAACCCAAATGCATATCATAAATCTATCATTTACATCTCGTACATATCATGTGCATACCATACATGTCACGTGCATATCATACATTTCATGTGCATATCATACATATCATGTACATATCATACATATTTTTATCAAAACCCATGTATAAACCTCATAATTAACCCTAAGGGTATAATGGTCATTTTCATGTTATAAGGGCATTCTCGTAATTTTACCAAATATTAGGGTTTTCCATGTTCATCATCAGTTACTAACATTTTAAGTGTTTAAACAGCGATTCAGGCCCATTTCTAGCGAAACCGAGTTATTGGGCCAAAAACCCCTAATGGGCCCTACGTAGTCGATTTAGTCATCCAAGCCCACTTATCTTATATTCCATAATAATATTATCGGTGTCAACATGCAATTTAACAGTTTTCATTTTCTATCAAATTTACCCAAATGGGTCCGAAAGCCCATTGGGCCCGATTTTTAGCCCTCGAGGCCCAACTTACCGTAACGCGTAAATTTGCGCCATTACCTGTTTCAATGGTCCCGATCATCAAACTTAACGTATCTACCTAACCTATGAGCTTTGCATGCTCACAAGTCCTCAAGATGCGAGAATTTTGGCATTTTCGCTTTTCGGCATTTATTGAGTTAAGCCACTTAAATTGGGTTTATTACACACCTGTTTGGCGATATTCCTCCACGAGATCTCCTACACGATTTCTCCTATAACCAACCGTTAACAAATCAGCTTCCATAGATGAAACCAAAACGGAAACCATTTAATACTAACACTTACACATTCGGCCACCCTCTAAAGTAGCCTAAAACCTTACCTTGTCGATACAATCGATTCCCTTAGATCCAGCCACTCCAAAGATTCAACCGACTCAAGCCGTCAATACGTGTTGCTGCTCCTTTACCATAAAAATCATAACATTAATAAAAGAATCATCCCATGAGCCTATACCCATAATCGGCCACTTCCCTAAAACATAGGGTTTGGCCCTTGTTAATAGTCCTACATAAAATTGCTTAAGGTTTTGATCACTTACCACCGTCTCTTCTTCTTGGATCTATCTAGCCCTAGGAGATAGGAGAGTTGATCACCGATAAACAAAATAAAGAAAGAAGATGGTGTTGGTAACCAAAAGTCGGCACCACTTTGACTTGCATGACTTTTTGGCTTTTGCGGTGTTTTGGTAAAAGTAGAGATAAGGGAAGAACAATGGTGAAAGAAAGGGAATAGTGGGCTGATTTGGAAGAAGGAGAAGGATAAAAGATGGTAGGAAGATGATAGGTTCGGCTGCAAAAAGAAAAAAAAAGAAGAAAGACCAATCTCTCAGAGAAAAACGCATGAAAATACTTAAGTGCCGAAATTCCCTAACTAAACCTCTTAGCCGAATTTTCCCCTCTCGGACTCCCTTATTCGGCCAACTCTCTCCCCTTATCAAATCCCTAAAATCTCTCCCTTATCACTCCTTAAATCAAGCATCCGACCGAATCCAAACTCCTCCTTAGCGTAATCCATTTGGACTCCACCACCTTCCCTTCCCGCACTTAAAAATAAATGCTTCTATTGCCAACACAGGAATCGATCCCATGACCTCCCAAACCTCTTACACGCCACCCTTATAGCTCCCTAGTGGCGTCACTTAGCCACTTTACTAGAGGCTCTTTTGTGATGCATTTTATCCATAACTTTACATAAGGGCCAACTAGCCAGAACCCCTAACTCTTAAATCCAAAATTCAACAATTCAACTGGGTTTTTGACCAACACATGGGCCTTCCATAAGCCCATTTATCTACTCAAAATATTAATTTCACATCCAACTACAAAATTTAAACAACTTTACCAAAATATTGAGAATCGCGAATTGCTTAGAAAATCGGATATTACAACTCTACCCTCCTTAAAGAAATTTCGGCCTCGAAATTTTACCTTATTCGAAAAGTTGAGGGTACTGTTGACGTAACGCCTCCTCAGTCTCCCAAGTAGCTTCTTCTTTGCCATGGTTTCTCCAAAGTACTTTCACTAGTGGAACTGTCTTCCTTCTCAACACCTTGACGTCACGATCAAGTATTTGCACAGGGTTCCTCTTCAAAAGTCAAATCCGACTGTACCTCGATTTCTTCAACTGGCAGGACATGAGTTGGGTCAGATCGATACCGCCTCAGCATGGATACATGGAAAACGTCGTGGATACGATGCAGTTCCGGTGGTAATTCCAGCTGATAAGCCACTGGTCCAATCCGTTTAACGATTCGGTAAGGCCCAATAAAACCGTGGGCTCAACTTACCCTTCTTACCAAACCTTAGAATCTTCTTCCAAGGTGAAACTTTCGTAAAGACCATGTCTCCTACTGCATATTCCACGTCCCTTACGTTTCAAATCGGCGTAAGACTTTTGTCGATCCGTTGCCTCCTTTAACCGATTCCTAATCACCTTAACCTTGTCCTCAGTATCTGCCACCAACTCTGGCCCAAGTACTTGCCTATCCCCCAATTCTGTCCAACAAGTAGGCGAACGACATCTTCGCCCATATAGTGCCTCATAAGGAGCCATCTCGAATACTTGCTTGATAAGCGTTGTTATACGCGACTCGCCAATCTGTAAGTAATCTTCCCAATCGCCCCTAAACTCAATAACACAACCCCTCAACATGTCTTCCAAAACTGAATAATCTCTCGATTGTCCATCTGTTTGAGGGTGAAAAGTCAGATCTTGAAATCTAATCGCGTTCCCAACGCCTCATGCAACTTCCGCCAAAACCGAGATGTAAACCTTGGGTCTCGGGCCGAAATGATTGACACGGCACCCCATGCAACCGCACTATCTCGCCACATATAACTTGGCCAACTTTTGGAGTGAGTAATCGGTTCGAACGCGGTATGAAGTGAGCAGACTTTCGTCACCTATCCACAATTACCCAAACCGAGTCCTTCTTAGATGGTGTCAATGGCAACCCACTTACAAAATCCATGGTTACCCTTTCCCACTTCCAAAGTGGTATCTTTATGGGTGTAGCAATCTCGAAGGTAATTGATGCTCTGCCTTCACTTGTTGACACGTTAAACATTTTCTCACAAATTCGGTCACCTCTCTCGCTAAGCCTGTGCCACCAATATAGCTCTCGCAAGTCTCGGTACAACTTGCTTCCTCCTGGATGCATCGCACAAGGCCCACCATGTGCCTCTTTTAAAATCATCATCCTCAAATCGAGTCCTTGGTATACACATTCTTCCTCGAAAACAGAGAACCCCTTCACTATTCAGTCCAAAGTCTGAATTCTCGCTTTCTCAACTTGCCTTGAAACCGAGAACCCAACGATTCATCCATCAACTGTTGCCTCTTAATTTGCTCTACCCAAGTCGGTCTCACTTGCAACTCTGCCAATAAGCTTCCATCATCATACAAGCTTAGGCGAGCAAACATCGCCTTCAACTCCGCCACCGTTTACGACTCAACGCATCGGCTACAACATTTGCCTTACGGATGATATTCAATCGAGCGGTCATAATCTTTTAACAGCTCGATCCACCTTCGTTGCCTAAGATTCAGCTCTTTCTGAGTCAGCAAGTACTTAAGACTCTTATGATCTGTGTAAATGATGCATCTCTCTCCATACAAGTAGTGCCTCCATATTTTAAGTGCAAAAATTACTGCTGCCAACTCCAAGTCATGAGTAGGATAATTCAGCTCATGTGGCTTAAGTTGTCGTGAAGCATAAGCGACCACTTTGCCCTCTTGCATCAACACACAACCCAAACCTACATGTGACGCATCACTATACACAGTGAAATCTTTGCCGGATTCTGGCTGAATCAACACCGGTGCCTCCGTCAGAACTTCCTTTAACTTTTCAAAAGCCTCTTGCTGCTTATTCGTCCATACGAACGGTGCTCCCTTCCTTATAAGTTTCGTTAATGGCGCTGCCAACACAGAAAATCCTTCCACAAACCTTCTATAATATCCTGCCAACCCCAAAAAGCTTCGGATTTCTGTTACCGACCTTGGTGGCTTCCACTCCAAAATCGCCTCAATCTTCCTAGGGTCAACCTTAATCCCTTCTGCAGACACAACATGCCCTAAAAAGGTTACTTCATTTAGCCAAAACTCGCACTTACTAAACTTTGCGTAAATTTGCTTTTCCCTTAGCACTTGTAGCACAATCCGTAAATGCTCATCATGCTTCTCCTCTGCTTTGCGAGTACACCAAGATATCATCAATAAAAACAACAACAAACCGATCCGGTATGCATTTGAAACACTCGATTCATCAAATCCATGAATGCCGCGGTGCATTAGTCAAGCCAAAGGGCATAACCAAAAAACTCGTAATGACCATATCGAGTTTCGAAGCCGTCTTATGGATATCCTCCTTTTTGACCCTTAATCGATGATACCGACCAGAAGGTCAATCTTAGAGAATATGAAGCTCCTTTCGGTTGATCAAACAGATCGTCAATCCTTGGTAACGGATACTTGTTCCTAATTGTCAGCTTGTTCAACTGGCGATAATCAATACACATTCGCATGGTCCCATCTTTCTTCTTTACGAACAATACTGGGGCACCCCATGGAGAAATACTGGGTCTTATAAACCCTCATCCAGCGGTTCTTGAATCGAGCCTTGGTTCCGCCAACTCTTTTGGTGCCATCCTATAAGGTGCAATAGACACCGGAGCGTTCGAGTGCAACAAGTCGATTCAAACTCGACTTCTCTGTTCGGAGGTAGTCCGGAAGTTCCTCGGAAATACATCTTGGAACTCCTTAATGGTCCTAACTGACTCCACGGTTATCACTGCAGGTTCAACTTGACTCACAAACGCCAAGAATGCCTCACAACCTTTCCGAATCAACTTCTCCGCCCTTAATGCCGAAACAACATTAGATAAGTAATTCCTTCGCTCCCCAATGACCATTACCTCCTCATCTTTATCAGTTCTTAGCACCATCCTCTTAATAAAGACAATCCAAGCGCCTATGCTTAGTCAGCCAGTCCATCCCCAAAATAAGGTTAAACTCTCGAAATGGTAGCTCCATCAGATCCCCTACAAATATCTCACCTTGCGTCTCTAAAGGCACTTCCTTAAAGAGTTTATCCACCCTAACCGAGTGTCCTAAAGGGCTTATTACCGATACCCCACTCACAAACTCTTCAGGAAGCACACCCAATGCCCCAGATACATCACAAGCAACATACGAGTGGGTAGAACCCACATCAATCAAAGCAGTGTAAGGCTTGCTATGAATGAGGAACGTACCAGTTATAACATCAGGAGCGTCACCCTCTTCACGACGTCGTGCAGCATAGACCAGTGCCGGCTGTCGAGCCTCAGCTTGTCCAGTACCCCTGCCAGGTGCCCCACGTCCTCGTCCATTACCGTTGCCACCTCTACCTTGCCCACGACCCCTCTGTGGCGGTGGTCCCCCTCGCTGTGGTTGAACTCCTCTTTGCTCCGCCGCTTGATCCTGAGCTGCTCTCCGAGGACAATCTCTAAACTTATGCTCCTTGGACCCACATCGGAAACACGCTCCAGTACGTTTCCAACACTCCCCCATATGTGCTCTACCACAATCTTTGCACACCTGATGTTTAAAAGTATTCCCCGGAGCTGGCTCCACTCTAGCTCTTTTAGCATTTCTATCTGCAGTACCAGAGGGTCTAGGATCTTTTCTGAATCTGGGTCGATCCTTCTCACGGTTCCGCCGTTCCGTCTGTTTCACTTCCTCGGCTATCTTGGCCTTCTCTACTAGTGCAGCGAAGTCACGTTCCCTTTGTGGAGCTATCAGCACTCTAAGCTCATCGCGGAGGCCATCCTCAAATCGAACGCTGCGCTCATATTCAGTTGCAACTATTCCGCTAGCATATCGACTCAGCCTCAAGAATTCTGCCTCATACTCCGCAACAGTCTTATTACCCTGAGCCAAATTCAGAAATTCTTTTCGGCGAGCATCCACATAACTCGCTCCAACATATCTCCCTTAAAAGCGGACTTTGCAGTCCCCAAGTCACACGTTCGATCGGTACTCTCCCTCGCGTGATCCACCACTGGTATGCCTCATCTCTTAGCAATGACACAGCTCCCTTCAACTTTTGCTCCATCGAGCAATCGAGGTCGTCCATAATCCGCTCTGTCGCCTCTAACCAATACTCAGCCACACTTGGGGCTACTCCAGATACGCCCCTAAAAACCCTCGCTCCGTTAGCCTGAGTCGCTCAGAGATAGATCCTCATTTCGTCCCGATCTTTGGCTCCAGCAACCCTTTCTAGAACCCTTAACATTGCTTGGGACAAAGCATCGCCCCCGCAAGCCCGATCATATGACCCAGTCTCTGGTTGTTGGTGGCACATTGTCTCCTCAGCTGGCCTATGCCTTGAGGATGAAGATTCGGCTGCGCTCTTCCACGACCGCGTCCACGTCCGCGGCCTCGTCCACGCGTTCCCCTTGTACTCATACCGAATTTTCTGATTACGAGTTTTATGAAATTAGTCAAATATTTCAGTTTCTTTTAAGAGATGTTTTATGGAAAGATGGCAATTCAGAGATTTGTTTTCGCGAGAAAATAGCCTAGCTATAGTCCCAATCCCTCTTGTTTCATAATTCTACCCTAACTACTGATTATCATAGTAGGGCCTCAGTTTAATATTTTATCCGAATTTACTAACAAAAGTAGGGTACTTATGGACTTGGTGCCGGGATTCAGTGCGCCACATCTTTCCTCAACCATTCACAACAATCCTTTAATCAAAAAATTTTCCAAAACTAATTTATAATACCTCTGTTAAAATTTTCAATTTTAAACCCATAAAAGACAGTAAAATTTAAACATTTTTTTAAAAAATCTGCCATTTCCCAAAAATACCCTTCTTAGGCCTGAGTTTTGAAAAATTTTTGGACCCAATCCACAGTAGAGTTGTTGCAAACGGCTCGATACCACTAAATGTAACACCCCAAACCCGGCCTAGACGCTATGGCCGAATCTGACGTGTCACATGTGTTTAAAAATTCGTGTTTCGTTTGGTTGATTAGGAAATCGCCTAAAGCTGGCTAACCAAAGTGAATGGAGGCTGGGCACCAGGTAGGCATCCGAAACGGAGGAGGTGAGCCATGAAGGCTGCTTAAGTACCAAGCTCCCAGATAGAACCAATCCTAGACATGCCCACAACCATTGCCACACTTTGGTAAACGAGTCGGAAAATTCATTTGAGTAGTTATCTTTGTTAACCAATTATGTGTGACGTTGTGTTATTTAAAAGTAGGTATCATTTTGAAAACGCGTCCTAAGTCTAGCCCATTTTATTTATTTATTATCAGCCCATTTAACAAAATAATCCAGAAAAGCAAGGAAATAAAGTTAAGGTTAAAATGGCCTTATTACAACCCCAAAATAAATGATAAATAAAAAAAAAAACCCATTTACTTATTGAAAAGTCCAAATACGATCATCATGGCCACTCTGAATCCCCTCCAGCTCCAAGTCCCCCAAGTCAAGGCTCACCTGTAAGATAAGAAAGAAAAGGGGGTGAGTTTGGGAAAACTCAGTGTGCAACAAGCCCCTTTCAGAGCCCAAATCAATATCAGCTTACTGGGCCTACGCCCAAACTTAATTACCACCTTTACTGGGCCGAAGCCTTTTATAATTCATATCATAATCGGGTCAAGCCTTTTCATATCACACATATCATCATATCTTTGGGCGAAGCCTTTTCATATAACACATATCATAATATCGGGTCAAGCCTTTTCATATAACACATATCATATCATCTTGGGTCAAGCCTTTTCATATAACACATATCATAATATGGGCGAAGCTTTATTCTCAGAGACAGATGGCCCATAGGCCCATTTCAATATCACATGTAAAATTAATGCATGAATGCAAGCCCATTTGGGAGACTACTCGACCCACCAACCGCTACTCCACCCGTACCAACCAAGCTTTCCATGTGGGGAATAACTCGACCCACCCAACCAAACTCTCCACTGGCAGCATTGCTGCTTTATCATATAACTGGAGGCCTAGCCTCTTTTAATAACTAGGGCAAAAGCCCTTTGTATAACTGGGGCATAAGCCCTTTTCAGATGTGGGGCATAAGCCCTTTTGCACTTCCTCCATCCACATATAAAACCCAACCCAAATGCATATCATAAATCTATCATTTACATCTCGTACATATCATGTGCATACCATACATGTCACGTGCATATCATACATTTCATGTGCATATCATACATATCATGTACATATCATACATATTTTTATCAAAACCCATGTATAAACCTCATAATTAACCCTAGGGTATAATGGTCATTTTCATGTTATAAGGGCATTCTCGTAATTTTACCAAATATTAGGGTTTTCCATGTTCATCATCGATTACTAACATTTTAAGTGTTTAAACAAATGATTCAGCCCATTTCTAATAAACAGAGTTATTGGGCCAAAACCCCTAATGGGCCCTACGTAGTCGATTTAGTCATCCAAGCCCACTTATCTTATATTCCATAATAATATTATCGGTGTCAACATGCAATTTAACAGTTTTCATTTTCTATCAAATTTACCCAAATGGGTCCGAAAGCCCATTGGGCCCGATTTTAGCCCCTCGAGGCCCAACTTACCGTAACGCAGTAAATTTGCGCCATTACCATTTCAATGGTCCCGATCATCAAACTTAACGTATCTACCTAACCTATGAGCTTTTCGCATGCTCACAAGTCCTCAAGATGCGAATTTGGCATTTCGGCTTTTCGGCATTTATTGAGTTAAGCCACGAAATTGGGTTTATTACACACTGTTTGGCGATATTCCTCCACGAGATCTCCTACACGATTTCTCCTATAACCAACCGTTAACAAATCAGCTTCCATAGATGAAACCAAAAGCGGAAACCATTTAATACTAACACTTACACATTGGCCACCCCTAAAGTAGCCTAAAAACCTTACCTTGTCGACATCGATTCCCTTAGATCCGGCCACTCCAAAGATTCAACCGACTCAAGCCGTCAATACGTGTTGCTGCTCCTTTACCATAAAAATCATAACATTAATAAAAGAATCATCCCATGAGCCTATACCCATAATCGGCCACTTCCCTAAAACATAGGGGTTCGCCCTTGTTAATAGTCCTACATAAAATTGCTTAAGGTTTTGATCACTTACCACCGTCTCTTCTTCTTGGATCTATCTAGCCCTAGGAGATAGGAGAGTTGATCACCGATAAACAAAATAAAGAAAGAAGATGGTCTGTTGGTAACCAAAAGTCGGCACCACTTTGACTTTGCATGACTTTTGGCTTTTGCAAAGTGTTTTGGTAAAAGTAGAGATAAGGGAAGAACAATGGTGAAAGAAAGGGAATAGTGGGCTGATTTGGAAGAAGGAGAAGGATAAAAAGATGGTAGGAAGATGATAGGTTCGGCTGCAAAAAAAGAGAAAAAAAGAAGAAAGACCAATCTCTCAGAGAAAAAGCAGCATGCAGAAAATACTTAAGTGCCGAATTTCCTAACTAAACCTCTTAGCCGAATTTTCCCCTCTCGGACTCCCTTATTCGGCCAACTCTCTCCCCTTATCAAATCCCTAAAATCTCTCCCCTTATCACTCCTTAAATCAAGCATCGACCGAATCCAAACTCCTCCCAGAGAATCCATTTGGACTCCACCACCTTCCCTTCCGCACTTAAAAATAAATGCTTCTATTGCCAACACAGGAATCGATCCCATGACCTCCCAAACCTCTTACACGCCACCCTTATAGCTCCCTAGTGGCATCACTTAGCCACTTTACTAGAGGCTCTTTTGTGATGCATTTTATCCATAACTTTACATAAGGGCCAACTAGCCAGAACCCCTAACTCTTAAATCCAAAATTCAACAATTCAACTGGGTTTTTGACCAACACATGGGCCTTCCATAAGCCCATTTATCTACTCAAAATATTAATTTCACATCCAACTACAAAATTTAAACAACTTTACCAAAATATTGAGAATCGCAAATTAACCGAAAATCAGGATATTACATAATATATTGTATAACCATAAATTTTAATAATTATTGTTTTAGGGGTTATAGATTAGTGTTTACGATTTTTTTAGGGTTTAGGGGTTATATAACTTTTAACGGCGTTTTACCAAAAGCGCCGCTAATGCTCTGGTTTTTAGCGGCGTTTTACCAAAAGCGCCGCTAATGCTCTAGTTTTTAGCAGCGTTTTACCAAAAGCGCCGCTAATGCTCTGGTCTTTAGCGGCGTTTTACCGCTAATGCTCTAGTCTTTAGCGGCGTTTTACCAAAAGCGCCGCTAATGCTTCGGTCTTTAGCGACGTTTTACCAAAAGTGCCGCTAATGCTCGGTCTTTAGCGGCGTTTTTAAAGCGCGCTAATGCTCGGTCTTTAGCGGCGTTTTACCAAAAGCGCCGCTAATGCTCTGGTCTTTAGCGACGATTTACCAAAAGCGTCGCTAATGCTCTGGTCTTTAGCGGCGTTTTATCAAAATCGACGCTAATGCTCTGGTCTTTAGCGGCGTTTTACCAAAAGCGCCGCTAATGCTCTGGTCTTTAGCGGCGTTTTACCAAAAGCGCCGCTAATGCTCTGTTTTTAGCGGCGTTTGCTCCGCTAATGCTCTGTTTTTAGCGGCGTTTTAGTAAAAAACGCCGCTGTTGCTCTGTTTTTAGCGGCATTTTTTGTAAAATGCCGCTATTGCTCTGTATTTTAAAATTTTTGCGGCGTTTGATAAAACGCCGCTAAAGCCCTATTTTCCTGTAGTGAATATTGAATTTTGCTAATTTTCGGAAGCCCAAACCCCCTAACCTCCTTTAAATCGTACAACCCCTCCCAAAAGCACCAATGAATTGTACGCCTTGACTGTGATTTCTGCTACCAATAATAACAGAATAAAACTTCTATTTCCTCAGAGAAAGAATTTGACAATAAAAAACAGGACATAACATATGTGGGGATCACTTGTAACACTAATTTAATAAAAATCGCTTTACCCCCTTGTGATAACCATCGTACACTAGCTATTTATTTTCCTTCGGATTTGATCCTTAATGTTTCGGAAAGTTATTTTTCTATTGCAACCCACTACCATTGGCAAGTTAAATACTTTTCAAGATTCATAGAACTTCTCATGCCTAGCTCACTTTCTATTAAGGCTCGATCAAATTCATTAATATTCATGTTATACCAAGCTTTATTTGATAATATGTTTTGATATAACAAATTAAAATGTTTTTGAATAAAAGTTAGAGTTGAACAAAATTGGCAAAATTATATTTTAAATGAAGTCCAAGAGATATAAATTTGAACATACTATTTTGAAATCTTAGAAAACTTTTTGAATGAACTTTTAATCAAGTTATAATGGTTTCAATCGAGTAAAACACTTTCAATCAAAGTTAAAACTGTTTTAAAACAAATTAGTATAACTCCTGGCCAAAAAGCACACTATCCATTTTTTATTATTTTCAAAAGAGAAGAATTTTTTTACCAAATATCTGCGGATACAATCACACGATCTTATAATAAGAATAAGAGATCTTTCTCGATCAACCCTTTTGCCCCTCATTCTTTAAGAATTAGAAAGATGCTTTTGAAGTTTGAGTTTATTCTTTTGGAATCTAGGTTTTTCTAATTCATTTTTATTTACTTATTTATTATTTCCCCCTCCTCTTTTTTTTATTTTCTTAGCTAAAACGCCATAAGAGGTTTGTAGAAAGCTGGTTTTTCATATTTTTACATCATGTGAGTTTAATTCTTGCTTTTTCTTGATAATTTTTATGTTTTTATGACTTTTACAATTAGGTCCACTTATAGAATTCATTAGTTTTTTATTTGATGAATTATTATGAAATTTAAGTTCTAATTTCATATTAAGGTGGTTTTATTAACTGATTTTGATAGAAAATGGTATTGGTTTTGGATCTTCCAAATCATTCCCGCAAGAGATCCGGACCCATTTTTTTCTGATCCTTTGATAAAAAGATTCATTTTCTTCATAAAAAAATAGGAGGTAGAGCCGATAAAGATTTCTTTTTCGATTCATCCCTAGAGTTGAATACCTCATTCAAAAATTGTTTTTGATCCAATCCGTAAGAATCAATAGAAAAGGCAAATCCATTATAATACACCAGATCCGGCTCGGTTATTAATAGAGTGAATAGATCTGCCATTTTTTGAAATCTCTCTTCAACTCATTTTCTCATTGAGCGAGGGATACGAAATAAATCAGATTGATTTTTCGATCAAAAACACTATGTGAAATCTAGAATTTTTCCTCTTTCTCTATCCCATATCCCATAGGTACATCATTTGAATCAATGGATACTTTTTTCCTCCCATATGAACCAATATTATCACGTTCCAATTCTTTACTGATACCCACCAAGGAAAATTCTGAATTAGATCCCAAATTGGCGGGTTAGTGTGAGCTCCATTACTTTGAAGGAACAAAATAAGAGAACAATAGCTTGACAAATGGTTTGGTCCGATTCGGGTGTCGTTTAGGCAAAATCCGAATCAAACCCATCATTGATTTGAGATATTGATAGGGTGAATACTCGGTCTATTCAATGCTAGGCATAATAAGTATAAGGACCTCAAAAATGCTCTTTTCGTCTATTGAATCTTAAGTGTATGAAGTTTCATGTTTGAGTTTTTAATCAGGATGGTAGAGACTCCATTTAACTTAGGTTGATCTAGGCCAGAAGCAAACCTACGTCAAGATAACCCTTCCCCTCTTTGAAACGCTTTGGAAGTGCTCCTTTATCAGTAATGAATTAGAGCACACAGAATTGTCTTCTTCTTCTTTTTTCTATTAGAAAAATATATAGATACGATAGACTAACTGATATTTCTATTAGTTAATGAAAGAGCCTAATGAAAAAAAAAATGCATGTTGGGTCTTTGAAATAAGCCGAATCATTTTGATAATAATCAGTTCAATTTGTTTTACCAAGAAGGTCTACAGTTCAAGTCCGTATAGCTTTATATTTTCGAATTTTCTATTTTATTAATTTTAAATGTTCATTAAATTTATTAAATTAATGAAAATGAAATGAAAATAATATTTTTAAAACTAAAGCAAACTAAAAAAGGAATATCCAAATACAACTAAAAATAAAAAAAAAAGTTGTATAGTTTTTTTCCCTAATTATTGTATTCTTTGTTGTTTGGAACTGGTTGCTTCCAGTTGCTTGGTTAAAATCATTTCCATAAGCTCGTTCACAGGGAGATCATTCAGAATATAACCCTGAAAACAGAAGCGCATTTCAACAGATCCAATTGATCTTTTTTTTCTTGGATCAAAAAAAAATAAGCAAAACCCTATTTTCTTAATTAATCCTCGTGGGTAGATTGATTTTAGATTGATTCTATATAAATTGAATTCTCGTCTTTTCCTTCCGTAATCAAAGAGTTAGTGAGACTTATTCGGTATACCATGAAATTTTGGTGAATCATTGGAGTCAATTATGACACGAACCCGGTAAAAAAACAAAAGAAAAAAAACCAACCTAATTCAAATCAAATCGAATCTAATCTTGAGTGAGTTGCACTGATATAAGAACGCCTTACTGTATTGTATGTATTTGTTAACACGTCAGAGTTTGAAAAAAAAGATATTTTCATAAACATAATTTCATACAGAATCTCATATATATATTTAATATATATAGATATAAAAATAGATATAATTTAGAATAAATAGAATTTCGAATTTAAAGCTTTTATTTCTAAAATTCTAATAAATATTAGATATTAGTTAGATATTAGAATTCCTTTTATTTGAAAAATTCCCAAAATGAAGTGAAAATGAAAAAGTATTACTTGTTTTAAAATATCGATACCCCTCCAAAAATTGGTATCAAATTGACATTTTGTTTCTCAAATACTTCAGCTATGTATCGATTCAGTATCAATATTTTTCATATGGTATCGATAAAAGTTCATTAGTATCGATATTTTTGACTCCAACAGTCACTGAATTTTGCATTAAATTCTAAAAATATTGATACCTTGTAAGCAAGTATCGATACTCGTGGTTGCAAGTGAATTAAATACACTGGTTATTTTATCCCCAACGGCTCTATTCATTTCTTCAACAACCATAACGATTGAAAATCAATTAGGGGTATAAATATCATCTTTCAAAGACCCTACAACAATAAGAGAGATTATCAAGCTTAAAGATAAATAAAAAAATAACATTATGATTTCAATTCTCAATAATTTCCTTTATATACATTTGTGAGCTTTCATTGTATTCATTTTAGCTCAAGTGTTTCTTTTTTTATTTGTGCTTAATTTGCAAACATTTTAATCTTGCAAGGGTTTGTTCTTATTTTGCTTATTTGTTATTCTCTTTGAGAGGGTTTTGTCTTAAGGTTTGGGTAGAAACCTTAAGGGAGTTTGTAAGGTTAAATATTATTATCAAAGGTTGTCAAATTAGTGAATTTGGGAAAATCCTTAGTTGTGAAAAGCTAAGATAGTGGAGTAGGCAATTGGGGTCAAACCATTATATATCGTTGTGGTCATCTATTTTTTTAGCAATAAAATTTTTTTAAAAGGTCAATTCACTCTCCTCTTAACAATTTTGAGTTGACTAATTGAGCTAACAATTGGTATCAGAACTAGTTTTTTTAGACTGTTTAACAATCAAAGTAAAGATCTTCGAGGAAGCTCAACAATCAATAACCCAATCAAAACAATGATGTCTACTTCCGGGTTAGTTTTTCTTGGTGAGTCCCAACCTATCTCTAAGCCTCCTTATATCAATGGTGTCAACTATTCTTATTGGAAAAGAATGATGTTGTTCATCCAAGCAAATGGTCTTATCGTATTGGATATCATTGTGGATGTTCCTTCAATTCCACTCAAATAAGGGGACCTTTTAGTTCTAAAGAACAAGAAGGAATGGAATAAGGAAGATAGGAGAAGCATTCAACTTAATGTCAAGGCAATATACACTCTATTTTGTGCACTTGGTTCGGACGAGTATAGTAGAGTGTTGTCATGCTCAAACGCCAAGGAAATTTAGGACAAACTAGAGGCCACTCATGAGGGAACAAGTCAAATGAAGAAATCTAAAATCGAAATTCTCACTCTCAATTATGAAACCTTCAAAATGAAGCCAGAAGAGGATATCAATATGATGTCTAATCGTTTCACCATCATCATCAATGGTCTAAAGTCTTATGGTAAGACATATTCAAATGAAGAGGTGGTGAGAAAGATGCTTAGAAGCTTACCAAAATTGTGAGAAGCCAAAGTGATTGCCATAAAGAAAGTAAAAAAAATTGGAGACTCTTTCATTGGATGAGCTAATCGGTTCATTGTTTACTCATGAAATGAGAATCAAGTAAAGGAATGAAGAAGAGGATATCGATAAATAGAAGGTTAGAATAACTCTCAAATCCACAATAATTGAAGAGAGAAATCAAGTGAAGGGGTGGATGAAGAAAAGAAATTTTCATGTTTACTAGGAGATTTAAAAGGTTTATGAGGTCCAATTGAGGTAGAAAATTCTAAAAGAAAGGACTCAAACTTGAATCTACCAAAGAGAAGGATTTCATAATATGCTATGAATGCAAGAAGTTAGGAGATATCAATTTCGATTGTCTTCAGTGGAAGAAAAAGGGATCTAGAAAACAAAAATACAAGGCTAATGTGGCTACTTGAAATGATGAAGATTCTTTCGATGATGAAGAGTAAGAAGTAGCTAACCTTTGCCTTATGACTTTAAGGTAACTTCTAACTCGTATAGTTTAATTTCTTATTCATTTTATGAGTTATAAGATGCCTATGATGAGTTAGATTTATAATTTTAAGTCATGATTTCAAAGCATAAGAAAAATATTTCAAAATTGAAAAATAAAAGTCGTTTTCTTTCTAAAACCAATCACGAACTTGAAGAGAAAGTAAATAATATGCAAGAAATTATTGTTGATTTTGAGAAAAAGAATTTAGACTCACATAACTTACTTTCAAAAGTTCATGAAGATCATAAAAAGCAACTTGGGTTGTTCAAGAAAAAGAAAGCTTTTTCAAACAATGTTTCTTCAAAAAGATTTGAAAATTGAGAAAATTCAAAATCAAACTTTGTTGGAACAAGCTTTAATTTCTATAAACATAAAGGTCCCTCAAGATTTTATAAAAGAAGAATTGTTAAGAGTTTATAGGTTCCTAAATGATTCATTACTACTCAAGATAAAGATATCCTTTCAAAATGGCTACCTAAATGGACTAAAATTATAGGAACTAATGCTTATAGACCCAAAAGAATTTGGGGACCAAAAATCAAGACTTAATCCTATGTTTGTAGGGAAATGAGCATTGCTTCAAGGTGGACAAATCAAGCACAAACTCATGGTACCTTGATAATGGATACTCAAGACACATGATCGGTGATAAGAGTCATTTTATTGAGCTTAAGCCAAAAAGTAGAGGAGAAATTACATTTGGTGACAACTCCAAATGACTCATTAAAGGAATTGACTCAATTGGTAAAAACTCTTCAATCTTCATTGAAAGTGTTATATATCAACGGCCTTAAGCATAATCTTTTAAGTATTAGTCAATTATGTGATAAAAGTCTCAATGTCATTTTTTAGTCTAATGGTTGTAAACTTATTGACATTGTGTTTAATAAGGTTATGCTTGTTGGTCATGGAATATGAAACACTTATATGGTGCATTTAGATGAATTGCATGATTCAAATGTTTGTTTGATTGCTAAAAATGAAAATTCTTCTTGGTTATGGCATAGAAAAATAGGGCATGCTAGTACGAGCACATTGCACAAATTAGTTAAAAATGACTTAGTTAGAGGACTTTCAAAAATTGACTTTGATTTAGATAAAATTTGTGATGCATGTACTAAGGGCAAATATAGAAGAGTTTCCTTTAAATCTATTAATGATGTATCCACCAATAGAGTTTTTCAATTAATTCACATAAAACAGTACGCATTTTTAAAAAGGTTGGTTGAAAATAGTATGCATTTGTGCTTGTTGATGATTATTCTAGATTTACTCGGGTTCTTTTCTTAAGTACTAAATATGAGGCTTCAGAAAAATTTATAACATTTTCAAAAATGAATCAAAATGAAAAAGGTTACTCTATTTCTAGTGTAAGGAGTTACTATGAAATCAAATTTTAAAATCTTAAATTTTGATAATTTTTGTAACTCTAATGGTATTAGCCATAAATTTTCAGCACCTAAAACCCATCAACAAAATGGAATTACTGAAAGAAAAATAGAATTTTAGAAGAAATGGTTAGAACTATGCTTTGTGAAAACAATTTTTCAAAATATTTTTGGGCGAAAGCCACAAACACCGCATGTTATATTGTAAATCGAGTAATGATTAGACCTATTTTGAAAAAAAAAAAAACTTCATATGAAATTTTCAAAAACAAAAAGCCTAACATTAGCTATTTTCATCCTTTTGGATGTAAGTGTTTTATTTTAAATAATGAAAAAAATAATCTTGGCAAATTTGATGCAAATATGAAAAAAAAAATTCTTGGTTATTCCTTAAATACTAAAGCTTATCAAGTCTTTAACAAAAGAACTTTAGTAGTAGAATAGTCTATATATGTTATTTTTTATGACTCTAACTTTTCTCCTAGAAAGGATTCTTGTATTGATGATTATGATGCAAAAAAAATTTAATAATGATCAGAAAGTGGATAAATCATCAAGTGAGAAAATACAAGAATAAACTCAAGATGCTCCAAAGGAGTTTACATTAGAGGAGAGGGAAGTCACCCATCTTGTCACACCTCGCCTGACGAAGCCATCGTGTCTGAATATTGATTAAAGAAATATGACAAACCAAATAAGTTCTGATCGTGTATGGTATTAGGAGTTTACATAGAATTAGAATTTCTTTAGCACGCCTACGACTCCTCGACATTGTAGAAAATAAGGACTAAAGTATAGAAAAAAAATGTTTGACGAAATAGTATTCGCCCAAAAGCCCTCTTGGCGTATAGAATGGGCGAACTCTAATATGGACATAAGAGGATAAGGGTCCTATATCAGGTTTTTAGGATAAAATGAGTATGACTTGTGGTTAAGTGAAATGACTTCTAAGGTATGAGCTTATGATAGCGGTATTGTGTACGCTGTAACTATGGCTTCGTGTTGGTTAAGCTATAAGGTAAGCTAATTAGTATTAACTAAACTTAAACCAGCTTAGTTATAAGGAAAGGGAAATCATTCAATTAAGTTTCTCGGGTCTTGAAAACCTTGATAAGATAATTCAGTAAAAAGGTGACACTTGTTAGGTTTCAAAAAGGCTATAGGCTATATAAATAGATATGTTGGATAGGATAGTTTTACTCTTCTAACATTACTGTTTGGAGGGGTAGGAAAGGAGATTTCTTCATGCTATGACTGAGATCTTGGACAGCGCCAGCAATTTCTTCATGACAAGGTAAGGTTTATAAACCTCCCATGTTAAGAAAACAAAGATCTGTAAGAGTACTTTGAGGAGATATGACCCATATAAGTTTATAAGTTGAAAGGTTAGGAGTTAACAGATGAGCCTTAATGACATTCCTCTGTTCCATTAAACAGTGGTTGCTGTGGTACCAGGTCGATTAATGGAATTGGAGTTTAAGCTGTTACTTGTAACCACTAAGTGAGTCTCCAAATTAACTCTTACATGTAGTTTGTAGTCTAGACATTTCTATGCTAAGTGACTAAAGCATGACTCTATAACTCTAAGAAGGAAAGGAACGTATGCATGCATATATGTCTGAAACCATGAACATGTCTGTCATGAGTTAGCCACGATTTGAACAAGTCTGATATGAAGTGCATTGCATCTGTAAGCATGAATGCATTTGTTATGAAGAAGTCTAAAAGGAATAAGTCTATTAAGTATGAGTCTGCATGTTGAGAATATGTTTGTCTTCAGAGTTGTCTAATGGGGTCCGTCGAGGCTAAAAACATAAATCTCTGATAAGGATAGGTTCATGGACATGGCGCTTTGAAGATGATTGTCACTCGTGATAAGTTTTAAAATTTATAATAGATCGTACTTGAAACTAACTATTATTACGATGAAGGCAAGCGTACCTATCGAACAGTAGTATAGTTTTAGCAAGACCGGATGTCGAACCCAAAGGAACTAAAAGTACTAGTATTAACTTTCTTTTTATTATCTAGCCTAAGAATAATGGGGGTTGTTTTATCTAAACTAATTAACTAACCTAAGAATGCACAGAAAGTAAATTGGGAAAATATTTTTGGAAAACTGATTGATTTAGACAATACCCAAGGAAGAATCCACCTAGACTTCACTTGTTATTCGACTCTGAATCAAACGATTTATTCACTTGACTTGATCCGTAGAAATCCCTAAGTTATATTATTACCCCTATTCAAGACTAATAAGTCTAACCTTAGGTTGATTAATTGAAATCTCTTTCTAATTAAAACTCTTAGTTTTGCATTAACTCGATCTATAGATTCTCTTATTAAATTTGACTTTTATCCGGTAGATTTATGTCGTCCTATCTCTAGGATTGCATGCAACTCCGCTTAATTATGAATGATCTACTCTTAGACAGGGACTATTCATCATCCGAATAAGCACATCAATACTTGAATCAATATCTTGGAATATTCAAACAAGAGTTAAAATCATAATTAAGAACGAATCAAGTATTTATCTTATAGTTCAGAAAATATTAACAAGATCCGTCTTAGGTTTCATCCCCCTTAGGTATTTAGGGGGTTTAGTTCATAATGGTAAAAGAAAGCATCTTAGAAGAATAATGACAAAACATAAAGAAAACCTAAAAACCCTGAAGGAAATTGAAGAGAGATCTTCAGTCTTGAAGGTGAATTTGGCTTCTGAGATGGATCAATAGGCTTTCTTCGAGTAATTCCTTATTTCCTACTCTGCATCTCCCTTCATTTCTCCTTTAGGGTCTTTTAAATAGGCTTTAGAATGCTTTCAAACCCTCAAAATTGCCTTTTTTTTTAATAGAACTCAATTTGGGCTCGATAGGGCCACGGCCGTGTGCCACGCCCGTATGCAATTTCTTCAAACCGTGTTTAAGGCTGTAAATAGATACGGGCATGTGATCTACTTGTGTGAGGAAGTCCAGGCCGTGTTAATTTCCCACGTTGGCCCATTTTTTCCCTTTTTAGCCCATTTCTCGTTCTTTTTACTTTCCTATGCTCACCTACGTATAAGACATGAATTTAAAAGATTAGGAGCATCAAATTTCACAAATCTAATGATAATTCATCCAAAAATGTGCTAAGAATGGGATAAAAATATGTATAAATTACGACTTATCAAATACCCCCATACTTAAGCGTTTGCTTGTCCTCAAGCAAAATCTTCAATTCAACATTAAGAATTTATTTTTCTCAACTTATAATTCCCATCAATAATATCTCAAAATAATCCATAAGCAATCATACATTGAGAATTCAACTAGAAGAACATTAAAGTTTCAAACATTCCAAGTTGAGCATTTTATCATGAAAAACATTGGTGTCTCCCCTCATCTAAGTAATCACCTTTGATTCAAAATATTACAGATTTTAACATTCTCACTAAAGATTCACTCAAATCACTCGAGGTGTTTAAGGACAATGAATTTAGCACTCAACAGTCAATATGAAAAGTTATTACCTTAGGCTTGCATGGAAATCAAATCTCCACCGCTATATATTGAGATGATACATCAATCAAAAGGTCTTTAGAGGGTTGTAACGTGGCTTTGGTTAGGGGGTATAGTCACAAGCTAAAAGAGAAGGTTAGAATTGAGATTGAATTGAAAAATTACTTAACTAGAAAAATACTAAAACTGACAAATTATATTCCTAATTAGAAGTCCTAGAATTGAGCTTTTCTTTATGGATAACATCATTTTAACACGAGCATTATATAATTTCATCTTCTTCTTTTTTAAGAACAAATCAAGTAACATAGAACTTTGCTAACTATCAAAATAGAACATAGCTAAGCAATTTATTCAAATCAAATTTTGACAAAAATAGGGACCAAATTAATTTAGGGGATTTCAACAATAATGGGTTATGGGTTAATATTGGGGGTAAATCAATGAATGGCTTGTTAGGTGATAAATGCCAAATTATACATATTGTTACCCCAAATAATTAGCATATTTATGGATATTTACTATTAGATTTGTGGATTTTGGTACTTTTAATCCGGTTATTTCATGTCTTGTACTCAAGAGAGCATCAAGAGTCAAAAGGAGGCAAAAACTAGCTTAAAAGAGACAAAAAGGACCAAATCAAGAAGATCACACGGCCTAAGCCTTGCCACACGGGCTGCTCACATGCCAGTGTCTGTCGAGGGTGTCATTTAAGGATTTCACGATTCACATGGCCTGGCCATTGACCCACACGGCCGTGTGAAATTTAGCGGAATGAACACGGCCTGGCAAACATGTCACACGGCCGTGGCACACGGGCGTGTCCCTTTTTCAAAGAGTTATATTTTACACGGAAAAAGGATACTTAGGGAAGAAGAAAGTCAATCCAAAGCCTATATAAACACCTAAGTATGACTTACTAAGGGGGCTCTTCCAAAACTTTTCTGGAACACAGAACCACACACCAGGAATTACTTGAAGGAAGCCAAACGATCCATCCCAAAAACCGGAGCTACTCCAAGACTGAAGATCTCTCTCAGAATCCCTTCAGGAGTTTTAGAATTTTCTTCATGTTTTGTTATTTTTATACTTTTGAGATGTACTATTATTTCATTATAAACTAAACCCCTTAGATACCTAAAGGGGATGAAACCTATGATGGATCTTGTTATTATTATCTGAACTGTATGATAAATATTTGATTTGTTCTTAATTATGTGTCTTAATGCTTGAGTTAATATTTCGGGTATTGACTCATGATTTAATATGCTTATGCAGAGGAGGAATAGACCTTGCTTAAGAGTAGATTTGGCATAATTAAGCGGAGTTGATCGAACGCCTAGAGATATGGTTACGAGATTTTGCCGGATTAGGATGAAACCTAATATGGGAGTCCATAGATCGATTTACTGCTTCCCTAGGGGTTTTAATTAGAAAGAGATTTTAATTAATTCAACTGAGGATTAGGCGTTATTAGTCTCGAAAGAGATAATAATTTAGGTTAGGGAGTCTCACGGATCAAGTTAAGTGAATAAATCGTCTGGTTCAGAGTCAGATAACAAGTGAAATCTAGATGGATTCCTCCTTGGGTGTCGTCTTTATCAATTGCTTCTCTTTAAGTCTTTTTCTAAATTTTCTCTTCTTTTTAATTAAATTAGTTAATTAGTTTAGATAATTAGTTTAATAAACAAACCCTTTTATTCCTAGGCTAGATAATAAAAAGATAGTTATTACTAGTACTTTTGGTTCCCTCAGGTACGATATCCCAGTCTTGCCATTACTATACTATTGTTCGATAGGTGCGCTTGCCTTTTCGTCGTGATAATAGTTAGTCTAGGTTTGATCTTTATTATAAATATTTATTACTTGTCACGAATCACTCAATCATTAGGCTCAAGGGGGTTCACTAAGGGTTAATTGTGAAGGTAGGCTTTTATGGAGTAAGTGGGTTAAACCTAAGTGCCTTTATCATTTTGATATAACAAATCAATGGTGTGGTCTTGACATGCATAATCGAGGCAAGTTCTAGAATAACAGTTTAATATTGACTTACTCATAACAACAATAAAAATGAGCATGAAAGAAATAATATATGCTCTAAAGGCTCAAGATCTCGCAAGAAATTATGGCTTTTTGATGTTAACCCTGCGAATTTCAACTCTAAGATAATACCTAAACTTGGGGAAATAACCTAAAGTTTTAATACTCAAAAATCAACTTATCATGCTTGATTCTCTAATTACTTAAAGTTTAAACCACCAATGCATAAATACATATGTTTTAATTCAAGATATATCAATAAAAACCATAAATTAATCAAAATTTCATTCTAATAGTGATATGAGTGATTCACAAGAGAATAAGACAAAATTCAGGGATTTTTCTGATAGTGATATAAATGACCCCCCACACTTAAGATGTACATTGCCCTTAATGTACAAAGATAAAGTTAGTGGAAAATATAGATATAAGATCATGAGATAGGGAGAGAAGTGAAACTTCCTGAATGTTAAATGGATTCCTTGAATAGTAGTTATGGAAAGTGATCGGCGAAGGCAAAGAGGAGGATACTCCGGTGGTGGTAGAGGTTGGGTTCCACAACCACAATGTCCAGCA
Source organism: Gossypium anomalum (assembly GCA_025698475.1). Classification (NCBI taxonomy): domain Eukaryota; kingdom Viridiplantae; phylum Streptophyta; class Magnoliopsida; order Malvales; family Malvaceae; genus Gossypium; species Gossypium anomalum. The sequence goes on from CM046957.1 coordinate 64,484,317, forward strand.
AAGAGGTTATCGTAGTGGTCGGGCAGGAAATGGTAGTCGTGGAAGACCTTTTCTAGTAGAGTTGTAATTTCGTAAATAATATTAAACTTTGGAGCTCTTTATAACTGCGACAAAATCAATAACTCTTTAGAAAAATAGAGAAGTAGGATTACTCATAAAGAAATAGTAAAAAATATAAAGTACTTAACAAAAATTATAAAATCCTAAAGATCAAATAAAAATAGTCTTAAAGGAAAATAAAATGAAAAGAAAGTTAAACAAATAAATAAAAATAAAAGCAAAAAGAAAAAAGTCTCTAAAAATCGTCATCGCCAGATGGTTCGTGAGGTGGGGGTGGCGATGAGATGTGAAAATACTGACAAATCTATTGTAGGGTCGCATCAATGTGATCAAAGCGCTGAAAACATTACTTTTCAAATCGAGTAAGGCACTTAGAAATGTCAGCAAGTGAAGCAGCCGCATGAATTGGTCGGTGAGTAGGTGGTGGCTGAGATGGTGGAGGAATATCATCAGTAATGTCCTCAGGGTTCTCCTGCTCGGACTGGGCAAGACGGTACTGAGGAGGGTCAAAGTAGCGTCGTCGCTCGACTATCCTCAAATGAAGCATACTAAAGATGCCCTGTGGGGACATCTGACCAATAAGAGTGAGAGAGGATCCGAAGTACCTCGCCAGGAGAGTTACATATGGGCTGATGGAGATGACCCCCTTCCTATACCGCTCTGTTTGATGGCGAATGGCTAAGGCAATGAAGTAGGCGAGGTCGAAGATGAGCCCATGCGCCATACTCCATAAAACGTAGGCGTCGTGTGTGTTGATGATGACGGTGCTCTCTCGCCTTCCTGTCAAAGTGTGGGCTAAGATGGCGTGTAAGTACCTCAATGATGGGGCGAAAGCCGAGGCCTTAGAGCGGCTAAGATCATAGGTGGCCGAGACAAGGACTAAAGCACTCCAGCACCGTGAATGAGAATAATAGATGTGGCGATAGAGAGTGTCGAGTTCGTTCTCCTCCATGAACTCCTCTGTATATAGGCCCAATGCGATACCGAACTGAGGGACACTCGACTTACAGACTAAATCGTCGAGGCAAAATTGGACCATTTCAGGATCATCAAAGTTAGTTATCATGGTTTGAAAATGGAACGTTGAGCAGAGTTCCAACGTGAGCTCGAGATACGTCGGCTCAACGATCTCGAAGAAGAGTCCTTATGGATCAGTCGTCAGAAGGGCCCGGATCGCGTCGGTAAGTTGAATCTGTTCCAGTGCGGCCCAGTCGATACATTGGCCCACTTCTAAGGGTCGGGCTCGTAATATCTAAAATAGTTCCTCCTGATTGCCTGGTGGAAATTGGAGGAATGGGTATCGGATTTTTGAAGTGAGACCAAAAGAGAATGATGCTCCTTTTCGCTTCTTCGATGTAGGAACTGCGGTCTTCTTGCCTCGTGGGTTGGACATAGTATTTGCAATGGCAAGACGAGTTTATAAAAATACTCCTCAAGAATAACATGGAAAAGTATGCAAACATGTTAAAATTAAATGAGAATACTTCATGAGGATCACAAGCTAAAGGGAAGATATACTAAATTCTAATGGAAATATATATCAAATCATTATTAGCATTAGGAACATGAGAATAGTGCTAAATGGAATACCTAGTGAATGAATGTATGATAATATGAAATATGATGTGGGTAAGCATGAAATTCATGGAGACAAAAGAATGGATGAATGTATCATAATGCATTGACTAAAATGACAAATTTCTAACAAAGAGCATAAGTATGACTATCATTAGAACTATGAGTATTGATTAAAAATAGTCAAATAAAATAAGAAAAAAAATCATAAAATTAGTAAGAGCAATTAAGAGAATAGAGAGAAAAGAATGGACAAACGCAATAGCTTGGTAGAGGGAAAAGGTTAGTATTCCACGGTGGTGCTGTGGGTTGGCCACGGGCGTGGGGGAGGGGTGTGGTGGAGGTGGAAGGGGGAAAATGAAGGGGAAAGAAAAAGGGAAAAAAAAGAGGTGTGTAGGAAAAGAGAAGAAGAAGAAAAAAGAAGAGGAAAAAAAAAGAGAATAAAAGAGAAGGGGAAAGTGAGAAGAGATGGGAAATGAGGTAAAAGAAAGAAGAAAATAGAAGAAAATAGGGAGTTTAGGGTGGCTGGCTGGTCATCCACGGGCGTGAGGGAGGGGTATGCGGCGGCTAGGGTTAGGTTTTGGGGAAGGGGATGATGAATAGTGAGGGCTTTATATAGATATTGTGGCACACGACCGTGGGGCACTCCCGTGTGCCCTGGTTTCAGCCCGTGTTTTTTGTGATTTTTAAATTTGAGCACGTCTGAGATTCAGCCCATGCCAGTGTTCATTAGGAGTGTGGGGGCACACGACCGTGTCGCATAGCGGTGTCTGGCATCGTTCGCTTCTCCCACGCTCGTGTATATATGCGTACGCTAGTGTTAATTTGACAGAATCAACCACGGGTGTGTTGCACGCCCGTGTTGAATTGGCAGGATTGACTACGGCCATGTCGCACGGCCGTGGCAAAGTATCGCATCCCGTGCTTGGTAAAAATTTTTGCTCTATTTTTACACTGCCTAAGGCACGCCCGTGTGCCTGGCCGCGTAGGTCTAAAGAACTTGTGTTCGAGGACTGAGTTAGTGAATTAGATGTTAAACACTAAAATTAAAAGAAATTAATACTGTTAGTGCTCAGGTTACCTCCCGAGAAGCGCTTATTTATAGTCTAAGCTCGACTTACCTCGATTTCACGCGGTCATGGTGGTTCGAGGAGTTTACACTATTTATTCCTGCTATCAGTTTTATCAAAAATAGATTTTAGACGAGTACTATTTACCTTAAACGTGTCGAATTTGGAATGAGTTACCTCGATTGTACCATATGGGAAGATGTTAAGTACTGTAAGAGGGATTGCTCCATTCGGTTCAGAAATGGCAATACGAGGGTCTGCTGTATCTAATAGTACCTTGTCTCCAACTTTAAGTTGATTTGGTGAAAAATCGAGTTCGTCATAGCATAGTTTCGATTTATCATGTTTTTTCAATTTCTGTGTCCGCCATTCATCTAGTTGCTCGATTTGTAGCCTTCGTTCTTCATAGATAGGTCCTTTGTTGTTACATAAACATGGCTCATTTACGCTCTTTTAGCATGCTTCCGGCAAAGAAGGTTGCACCACATGATCAGTATTAGTAACATGATTTATACTACCACCCTCGTTACTTGGATTACGAGCTTGAAGAGTAATTGTTTCATCACCCATACGAAGTGTGAGTTCACCTGTACCAACATCAATAATGGTTCTAGCAGTCTAAAATTAAAAGCACGTCATTATCCTCTTCTATATCTAGAACAACAAAATCAACTGGGAATATAAATTTATCAATTTTTACTAGTACATCTTTAATGATACCCCTAGGAAATCTAATGGTTTTATCTGCCAATTGAATGTTTATCCTAGTTTATTTGGGTTTCCCGAGACCTAGTTGTTTAAATATTTTATAGGGCATGACATTAATACTAGCCCCTAAATCAGCCAAAGCATTTTTAACGGTTAAACTACCAATTAAACAAGGAATCGTAAAACTCCCTGGATCTTTCAACTTGTTGGGTAGCTAATTCTGTAGAATGGCTGAGCAAACTGCATTCAATTCCACATGTGACGCCTCATCCAACTTCTGCTTATTCGCTAAAAGCTCTTTTAAAAAATTCATTGCGTTCGGCATCTGCGAAAGAGCTTCAATAAACGGTAAGTTAATATGTAATTTCTTTAGCAGTTTAAGGAATTTACCAAATTGTTCGTCAGTGCAGTCTTTTCTTGTTGTATTATGGTATGGTACTCGAGGTTTGTATTCTTCACTTACTAGTTTTTGTTTACTGTGGTCTACCTCATCCTTACATTTACTTGCCACAACTCCTTACTTTGGTTCTGGTTTAGGCTCAACTAACCCTTCTGTATCTCGAACGTTAATCGCATTGAGTTGTTCCCTTGGGTTAGATTCAATATCACTTGGCAAGCTACCTTGTGACGTTCAGAAATTAATTTGGCAATCTGGCCTATCTGAGTTTCGAGCCCTTAGATCGACGCTTGTTGATTTTTAAGTATTGTCTCGGTATTCTGAAAATGAGTTTCTGACACTGAGATAAATTTTGTTAGCATCTCCTCAAGGTTTGGCTTCTTTTCCTGCTGGTAAAGTGGTTGTTGAAAAGCCGAAAGATTTTGTGGCATTTGATTTCCTTGGCCACCCCACTAGAAATTGAGATGGTTCCTCTAACCTGCATTATAAGTATTACTGTATGGGTTATTTTGAGGTCTAGAGTTATTATTACCTATATAGTGGACTTGTTCCTCCTCGGTGCTAGGATTGAAGAATTGATATTCTGTGTGTACGCCTCCTCTACTTGAATCACACCTCATCACTGGATTTACCTGCGTGGAACCAAGTAAACTGTCAATCTTTTTATTCAAGAGTTCCACTTGATTTGTCAGCATATTAACTGAGTCGACGTTATAAACGCCTGCTGTTTTGGTTGGCTTAGTCCTCATGACTTGCCACTGATAGTTATTCAGTGACATTTCTTCGATAAATTTGTAAGCCTCTTCAGGTGTTTTGTTGTTAATGGTTCCACCAGCGGCTGCATCAATTATCTGTCTCGTCGAGGGGTTCACACCATTGTAAAACATTTGAACTTGTAGCCACAGGGGTAATCCATGGTGAGGGCACCTTCGCAGTAGGTCCTTGTATCTCTCCCATGCTTCGTAAAGAGTTTCTAAATCCATCTGCACAAAAGAAGATATATCATTCCTTAGTTTAGCTGTTTTAGCAGATGGAAAATATTTGAGTAAAAAATTTTCGGTCATTTATTCCCAAGTAGTGATTGACCCTCGTGGTAATGAGTTTAACCACTGTTTAACCTTATTCCTCAACGAAAAGAGAAATAACCGAAGGTGAATGGCATCATCAGAAATGCCATTGATTTTAAATGTATTTCTAGAAAATTGGCCAAATGAGTATTTGGGTTCTCGTCCTGCAAACCATCAAACTGAACAAACTGTTGTATCATTTGAATTGTGTTAGGTTTCAATTAAAAATTATTTGCAGCAATAGCAGGCCTAACTATACTCGATTCAGTTCCTGTTAAAGTAGGTTTAGCATAATCATACATAGTACGAAGAGCAGGATTCTGATTTACTGGATCAGCAGCAATCACAGGAGGTAGCGGATTATTCTGATTATAAGCCATCTCCTCGGTTGTAGTTGGAGTATCTTCCTCTTGCCCTTCCTCTATGTATTGTAAGCTTCTCCTAATTTCTCTTCGATTTCTGCAAACTATGCTTTCAATCTCACTATTAAAGAGTAATGGTCCTGACGGGTTTCTTCTAGTCATAAACTATGAAAACCTGTCAGAAGAAAATAAAAAAAATTTAGTAAAACTAAAATAAAACAAAATTAAATAAAATAAGAAAATAATGGATAAAGTAATAAAAATTGAGTGTTCCTAATATCTTAGTTCCCCGGCAACGGTGCCAAAAACTTGATTGTCACTCACGATAAGTTTTAAAATTTATGATTGATCGTACTTGAAACTAACTATTATCACGATGAAGGCAAGCGTACCTATCGAACAGTAGTATAGTTTTAGCAAAACCGGATGTCGAACCTAAAGGAACTAAAAGTACTAGTATTAAATTTCTTTTTATTATCTAGCCTAAGAATAATGGGGATTTTTTTATCTAAACTAATTAGCTAACCTAAGAATGCACAGAAAGTAAATTGGGGAAATGCTTTTGGAAAACTGATTGATTTGGACAATACCCAAGAAAGAATCCACCTAGACTTCACTTGTTATTCGACTTTAAACTAGACGATTTATTCACTTGACTTGATCCGTAAAAATCCCTAAGTTATATTATTATCCCTATTCAAGACTAATAACGTCTAACCCTAGGTTGATTAATTGAAATCTCTTTCTAATTAAAACCCCTAGTTTTGCATTAACTCGATCTATGGATTCCTTTATTAGATTTGACTCTAATCCGGTAGATTTATACCGTCCTATCTCTAGGATTGCATGCAACTCCGCTTAATTATGAATGATCTACTCTTAGACAGGGACTATTCATCCTCCGAATAAGCACATCAATACTTAAATCAATATCTTGGAATATTCAAAAAAGAGTTAAAATCATAATTAAGAACGAATCAAGTATTTATCATATAGTTCAGAAAATATTAACAATATCCGTCTTAGGTTTCATCCCCCTTAGTTATTTAGGGGGTTTAGTTCATAATGGTAAAAGAAAACATCTTAGAAGAATAATGACAAAACATAAAGAAAATCCAAAAACCCCTGAAAGAAATTGAAGGGAGATCTTCAGTCTTGAAGGTGAATCCGGCTTTTGAAATGGATCAATCGACTTTCTTCGAGTAATTCTTTGCTGCCTACTTTGCGTCTCCCTTCAATCCTCCTTTAGGGTCTTTTAAATAGGCTTTAGAATGCTTTCAAACCCTCAAAATTACCTTTTTCGAATAAAACTCAACTTGGGCTCGACAAGGCCACGGCCGTGTGCCACGCCCGTGTGCGATTTCTTCAAACCGTTCAAGGCTATTAAATAGACACGGGCGTGTGATCTACCCTTGTGAGGAAGTCCAAGCCGTGTTGATTTCCCACGTTGGCACATTTTCTCCGTTTTTGGCTCTTTTCTCGTTCTTTTTACTTTTTTATGCTCACCTAAGTATAAGACATGAATTTAGAAGATTAGGAGCATCAAATTCCACAAATATAATGATAATTCATTCAAAAATATGCTAAGCATGGGATAAAAATATGTATAAATTACGACTTATCAGAAGATTATATAGTGTAAGACCACGGCTAGGCCATGGCATAATATGGAAAAGATTTAAAAGTCGGTTGGGTGAGTACCAGGCAATAAGGGGTAAACCTCAAGACATGAGTTTAAGTGAATCCTTATTTCATCAAAAACACATTTTCTGTAAAAGTGAGCCTTTGTGGCTATTTCCGTTAAAGAAGTGCCTTTGTGGCCAAGCTTTGATAATGAAAACTTATAGTAATCTGTAAGGAGACGCCTTTGTGGTGCAATCTAAGGAAGCTTTTGTGGTGATCTCTGTTAAAAGGAAACCTTTATGGCGATCTCTGTTAAAGGAAACCTTCATGGCGATCTCTGGTAAAAGAAATCTTTCGTGCGATCTCTGTTAAAATAAATCCTTCGTGGCTATCTCTTTTAAAAGGAAGCATTTGTGGCAATCTCTGTTAAAGGACGCCTTTGTGGCGAGACTCTAAAAGGAAAGCCTCTACGATTATCTTTAGAAAGTAACGCATTCATGGCATAATCTAAAGAACAATTCTTGTGATGGCCATCTAAAGACAATGCATATCGGTAGACTCTGAATGAATGGTGAACACAATATTCTAAGAACTGGCAAGTGCGGATTAGTTCAGGAAGAAAAGCCAATATGGGAGGTTATGGCGAAGTCTGTGCAATTGATAGGGTCAAAGTTATGAATGACAAAAGAATAATGAAATTCTTAAATAAGGGCTCAAATAAAAGAAGATTCTCTAGGGCTGTGTTTTATGTGTTTTATGTCTCAGGTAAAGAAGAACGCTAAGAGGGATGACTCTAGGGCTGTGCCTAAGGAGTGATAAAGTGCACACTTATGCATATAGAGCGGAGGTTGCACGGGCGTGATCGAGTCTGATAGAAATTTCTCGAACAAGTCTTTGAATGTTTTTTATAAGCCTTAGGATGACCAAGTTGTGTTGGCCAAATAATCGAAGTTAGTAATGTTACTCGAAGGTTAAATAAGTGGGACAATATAAGTAAATGTGATGTGTAATTATATTTGTAAGTTTTGTACACATTGTTCGCTCAAATGCAACCTTGTTTGACAGTATTACTAATAAGATGTATTTTTTAAAAAAATTTGTATGCCTTAACCATGTATAAGTCTGTAATAGTAATGTAACACCTAAGATCCGGATCTAGTGAAAAAGGGTCAGGTTTAGGGCGTTACACATCCAAAGGAGTATAATTACATGAAGGATGGTAAGATTTTGGGAGATCCATCCAAAGGGGTAACTACTAGATCTTCTAATAGAAATTCATATACTTATGTTGCATTTATCTCATGCATAGAGCCTAAAAATATTAAAGAAGCATTAAATGATGAATAGTGGATGCTGGTTATCCAAGATGAGTTCAATCAATTTGAGATAAGTAATCAATGGACTCTACTTGAAAGACTTAGTGAAAAATCTACTATAGGTACTAAGTGAGTTTTTATGAATAAAGTAGATGAGAGTGGTAACATAATGAGGAACAAGGCTAGGCTTGTTGCTCAAGGTTACATTCAAGAGGGAGGAATATATTATGATGAAACTTATGCTCTCGTAGCTAGAATGGAAGCCATTAGGATGCTTTTAGCTTTTGTATGTTATAATGATTTCAAATTATTTCAAATGGATGTCAAAAGTGCCTTTTTAAATGGTTTTATTAATGAAAAAGTGTATGTTGAACATGTAACATCCTTACCCGACCCGATTGCCAAATTTGGGTTGGAGTGTTACCACTAAATTGGGATCGTATACAAGATTAAAACTTATTATTTTAAAATCAGATTGTATTACCTATTTATTTAAAATCCTTTACAATAAAGACAAATTGTAAATAAAAGTTTATTGTCCCAACTCCGGACTCTAAGGGAACTATATAGTTACAATATTTTCGACCCCATTATGAAGTCTCTTAAGGTACCCCTTCCTATATGCATGATATTTTACTGAAAATGATTATTGATCCAACACAGTCTGGTTTGGTCTCTCCTCGAGTTTTCTTATCCTACAAATCCTGCAAAATACATGCCAATACTTCGGTAAGTTCAATGAACTTAGTGAGGTTCTTCACTACCAAATTTTATAACTTACCCATTCTTTACTAGGGTAAAATTTTAAAAGAAAATAAAATGCTTTAACTCCCTTTTTATATTCAAAATTTAATGTCTTATTTGAACTGGCGGACCTTTTATGCATCTTTCACTATTCCTTAAGTCATTGAGTCCTTGGTCGAACCTATGTCCCTACAACATGGTTTTAGTGGTTTCTAGATGTCTTGTTCAGGATTGTAAGTGTCATAGTCCCAACGAATACCCATATATTCTACTCATGAGGCCTATCTATTCATAAGGCCTACGATAAAGGACCATGTACATTGGCAGTCTTTTTTAATCTGTATAGTCCATGGTGAACTCCGCTTTCTTACCATAGTCCCGAAGGACTTGCTGTCAATCCCTTCGTTAGGTTAACTAATGAGGTCCCCCGCCAATCTGGCAAACTAAGTTCCATTTGGGATGAATAGTGATTGGATTACTTTCTTGTATTCCGCCTTATTTGAGATACCATACTTATAGGTGTAATATGTTTGTCTGCTATGGACCACTTTGACTTCTACTACTCAGTAGACTATCATCTAAGTTCACAATTTCTCTTATATATTAGTTCCCTACAGAGCTAACCATTTGGCTGGTACTTCCTCAATAGTTATACCCTTAAATATGAATAGTTTTAACATACATATCTATCACTCGGTGCATCCCTTTATGTAACTCTCTCTGTTAATGGGTTTTAACTAATCTCTCTTTTCCTTATAGATTAATTGACATACTTATAACCAAGATCTAGCATACAAGGTTTCTTTGAGCACCTTCTAATGGTTTTTAATAGCGAATCATCATCTACGGTCCTTAGATAAACCCTATTTCATTTATCTAAATCCCAAGCACCCCTGGTGTGTCATCTCCTCCGACTGTTTCTTGCTAGGTTACCACCCATATGCCCTACTGGCTATCACAACTATTAGTCTGACAGTCCTTTCCTACTTTTATTATACTTTTCTTTCAATAACGGATTCCCCCAACCCACTAACTAATTATGGCATGTCCATACTTTCATTTCCTTTCCAACCTTATTTTCCTTATTTATGGGATCTCTCACGATTACTGTCCTAGTTATCCACTCGTGTTTATTGCCTCAACGAATTCTCTTATACTTCTACAGTCGAGCTTTGGTCTTACACAACATGATCCCATGTTTAATATCATGGCAGACTACCCTGTGTTTATTATCCCGGTGAACTACCCCGTGCTGTCCCCACGGACTATACTAGTTGCGATAGTCGAGCTATGGTCTTATATGTTATACCTTATTTGAGGTGTCGCCCCAATTGACCTTATCGCCATCTCGGTGTCGCCCCATAGAGCCTGCTGACCACCATCGCGATGTTACTCTATGGAACTTAATATTCATCGATATTGACCATTTTATACCCACCTTGATGCTCAAACACCGAAGTTTCCCCTTTAGAAGGCTCGGAGCTTCGTTCATCACAGTTTGTACTCAGCAACACCGTATAAGGGTATCTACCTCTTCTTTCCTTATTCCTTTATCCAATTTTCCATTTTGCCATTCCTAAACTTGATGCTCAAACACCACAGTGTCCCCTCCGCAAGGCTCGAAGTTTTGCACATCACGGTTTGCACTCAACAATACCATACGACTGTATCTAACAGAATCACCCTTTTTCCCATCCTAACTTCATTTAGCCCATCAATAAATCCCTTCAATATTCCACAATAAATGAATAGACATCATATGAAATTCATAAACATCTTTTCATAACGACACACTAACAAATACTTATAAACTTACTCAACCTTATGCAAACAAGCATTCTCAATGCAACAAAAATAATGCATTATCATGGAACTCATTCTAAAATTAACACATGATCATGCCAAACACTCAGCATCCCAGAGACGAAGTATAGAAACTCACATAACTCTTCTTTGCCTCCCTCCTTAGCTTTTACCAATGCCAGGGTTTCTACTCTCCTGGCAGCTAAGCATGACAACCTAAAATCATGAGTTAAACTCAGTGTTTTCAACTTAAAACTCAGTTTTCCATAACATAGAAAACCACTAAAATGGTTTTAAAAACCCTTAACTTTGTTTTCAAAATCTTACGCATACAAAATGATTAAGAACTTTACTAGCTTATTGGATTCTCTACTCTTACGACTAAATCATCATGACCACCACTTTATGCAAAGCTTTCCATAACTATCTCTTCTTTGGGGTAACCAAAGAAGAAAGTGAGGAAGAGAGGAAAATAAAATAGAATTGAGATGAATCCTTTCCTGGAAGTCACTTATCAGTTATTTATAGATTTCTTTACATGATCTCCAACCGTATAAAATCCATCCATTAACAATCATTATGTCTCCCATTAAGGAATTAGTTGGTTTGATTTCAACTGAACCAGCATTAGATTTCAACTAATCCGAATCAGTTACTAACTTTTCTTGATTTTCTAGTAGAGGCCGCCAACTTATATTTTCTTTCAATTTAACCTCTTAATTATTCCTAAATTTTTGGACTTAAAGGAAATCGAGTGTGGCAAGACAACCACCCAATTTTGAAGATCCAAAATTTCCAAACCATGCTTTTAAACTTTCAAAAGCTTTATATGGTTTGAAACAAGCTCCTAGAGCTTGGTATGAAAAACTTTCAAATTTTCTTGTTAAAAAAGGTTTTTCTAAAGGGAAAGTTGACACAACATTTTTTATTAAGAGAAAAGGAAAAGATTCATTAGTAGTGTAAATTTATATTGATGATATTATTTTTGGTGCTACTAATGAAATTCTTTGTGAGGAGTTTTCAAAGCTAATGTAAGGTAAATTTGAGATGAGCATAATAGGATAGTTCTCATTCTTTTTGGAGCTCCAAAACAAGTAAAGGAAGGATTACATCTTCATCAATCAAGCCAAGTATACAAAAGAAATACCCAAAATTGGGATGGACATCCTCAAACCTCAAGTCACTCCACTGAGTCCTTATACAAAGCTTGAAAAAGATGATGAAGGTAAATGTGTTGGTATATAGATTCATGATTGACTTATTGCTTTATCTTATCGCAAGTAGACCGAATATTATGTTTAGTGTTCACTTGTGTGCTAGATATCAATCATGCCCTAAGGAATCACATTTACTACCCGTTAGGAGAATTTTTAGGTACTTTAGAGACACTCTTAATTTAGGATTTTGGTGTCCTAGAAATTCATCCTTTAGCTTGCATTCTTTCTTGGATGCAGATTTTGGAGGTTGCAAACTAGATAGGAAAAGCACCTTCAGTACTTGTCAGTTCTCAGGCAACATGTTAATTTTTAATGGTTTTCAAAGAAACAAAATAGTGTTGCATTGTCCACCACTGAAGTGGAATACATTTCCGTCAGTAGTTTTTGTGCCCAAGTTTTATGGATGAAACAACAACTTAAGGAATATGGAATTGATATAGATATCATTCCTATCAAGTGTGATAATGCTAGTGTTAGATGTCTCACTAAAAATTCTATTTAACATTCAAGAACTAAGTATATTGAAATAAGACATCATTTTATTAGATATCATATCCAAAGAGGTGATATAGTTCTAGAGTATGTAGACACTTTGCATAAATTAGCTAATTTTTTACAAAACCTTTAAATAAGGAAAGATTTCGGACACTTAGGAGTGAACTAGATTTGACCACCTTCCCTTGACTTTGTTTGTGTTGAACTTTTTCTATACACTTTGAATTATTTTAAAACTTGTATATAATTTAAAATGTACTGAAAAAACATTTTTGCATAACTTCCATGGCTCTTATATGCAAAAAGATAATAGTAGTTTAAAGTGTTTGATTAATCTATTTTGGCCTTATTTGTCTAGCATGATTTATTTTTTATGCCTTTTAACTTGTTTGAATGTGCTTTATTTAGTTAACTTAGTCTATTTTTTTTAATGAACTTGTTATGATATATAAATCATATACATCATACTTTTTTCTGCATTTTTAAGAATATGAAATCATTGGAATTTATTTAAAAGTCATTTTAGGACCTTTAGAGCACTTTAGGACTTAAAAAATTGAGTTTTGGAAACATTATGCACTTGGAAAATGAATTCACAATTTGGTGTCGATACTGATTTAAAATTATCAATACCCTTTTAAAAAATATCGATATCTGTCGAGTTTTAAGAGTCCCTGCACCAGATAAATTTTAAAATAGTTTCAAAAGCCAAACCCTCTTCTTTGTCTCTCCTGAAAACCTTTTCCTCCAATGAAATCTTGACTCCAAAACACTTTATAACCATATTACAACAAGATTTCAACATCTTTGCTAAGGATTTTCCATCAATTTTGATATTTTGAGGTAAAACCTAAACTTTGTTTGTAACACCCCAAACCCGGCCTAGACGTTATGGCCGAATCTGGTGACGTCACAAGGAATGGGTTTTGAGAACGTAGTCGTCACGAATAAGCCTCTTAGTTATTGGTTTCATGTTTGCTTATAACCATCGACAAATCATTATTTACTGAGTTAATTCTGCCTTAAAAACTTGTCTTACAGCGGAAGCTTATGAAAAACCATTTAATTCTAAAACTTAGTTTGTTTTTGAAATCATGAACTCATAAAATATTTCGTCAAAGCACGCAAATAACGAGCAAACCAAAACCACAGTTAAAAATCATAAAGTCTAGAGAGTCCTAGAAATTATAAACTCCCAAAATATAACCCAAACTATAAAATGAATCCATAAACCAAAAAATTAAATCGTTTTATGAAAAGGTGGTCATCGTTGAGTCCTCCACTGCACCGATCCGCCTAACTCTGTGGATTACCTGTATAGAATAAACAGAAAAGAGTGAGTTTAAGTAAACTCATTATGTAACCCCACAGAATTAAGCATGCACACAACCAAAATATCGTAACCGATCGGATACAAATTCAAAGCTTAAGCCCATTCTGAATCTGAGATCTGAGATATGCAAATCAGAATCAAAAATTAGATATCCTACCCCTATCCTCTACACACCATTTTCAACCAACCCTATACACCATGTAGGGTAAACTCATTGTGTAACCCCACAGAATTAAGCATGCACACAACCAAAATATCAGAACCAGTCAGATACAGATTCAGGCTTAAGCCTATTATAGATACAGATACAGATATGCAAATCAGAATCAGAAATTAGATATCCTACCCATATCCTCTACACACCATTTTCGACCAACCCTATACACCATGTAGGGTTTAAAATATCCATCCAGCCCTACACACCATGTTGTACCGATGCGACACATAACAGATATAACGCAACCCTACTGCCAGATAATAGGCATATTGCCTTTTAGAACACTTCCTCCAATATACATCATCCCACCTCAATAACCCTACCAGATACCGAAACAGTCATGCAATTTAACATGCTCAACATGCTATCAACCAGTTCACAGATAGTCATACATATAAATAATCATACATGCACAATACTATTATGCTCAGTATAAGATAACAGTTAAACAGATCATACAGTTTAGGGTTTTGTTAGTCCTTACCGACCCTAAAATAGGCCCACAGTTGTTTAGGATGGCTCGTGCAACCCTAGGGAAAAATTGAGATAAATGGGCTCACATACCCGTGTGGGCCCACATGCACGTATGGCCTATACGCCCAAATTGGCCTTACCCGTGTGGATCATACGGCCTGCCCCAGATATCACATGCCTGTGTGGCATGCCCGTGTGGGCCCACACACCAGCGTAACCACACGCCTAATTTGGCCTAACCCGTGTGGGCCCATATGCCCAATTTGGCCTAGCCCGTATGGCCCACACGGCCACTCTCTGGCCATCACACGACTATGTCTTGCGCACGACCTGGCCTTCGTCAATCACATAGTCATGTCGTCGCACACGGCCTACTACATGGCCTACCATACGGCTATGTGATGTTGACAGTGAGGTTTTTTTTGCGTTTGGGGTACACACTTGGTGTCGATTTGATGTGAAAACCACTCTCGAGCCTCTGTAAACCTATAATTTGAAAACCCACAACAAATTTAGCAAATAATTCTCAACCCTTCAAATCTAGACCGAAAGAAACACACCCACTCACCACCAACACACCCGTTTACTCACACCTATTCAACCGTTGAATAGAAGTTGCTGTTCCACCCACTTCTCCTACGTACAAAATATCGCAAAGGTTCAGCCTCTATAAATCAAACGATTAAAAAATGCTACCACTAGCTTACTTGCCGATTAAACTGAAACCAAGTGTTCAAAGCGGACAAAAGTAAGGCTTAGAAGCAAAGACCGAGAATGAAAGAAAAGAATTCAATAATTTTCATCAAAGAGTAAAGAAGGCAAGAAGAAGAAAATTGGGGATTTTTTTTATTTGGAAGAGAAAGAAATGTCAAAAGGTTTTGGGAAAAGAAAATTAAAATTAAAATTAAAAAAAACTAATAATTACTAAATCTCAACTTCCTCAGAAACCCAACTCCACCGAAAGACTTACGCAAAACCGAGCAAAATAAATACCCATGCTTGCGCAAGGATTTGAACACTGATCCTCCAATTACACTGACACCTTACCACTTGAACCAGTAGGCTCATTCTGATATGAAATTGCAGTCAATTAAATATAAGCCCATTGAACAAAGTTAAGGCTTAATTCCAAAAATAACAAAAATTGCTAAAGCTAAGGCTTGAAATTGAGACCTCTCCCAGAACACTTAGCCACTGAAGCAGATACACAGTTATATTAAGATCACACAGAAATAAAAATAGAAATTTTAGGGCGTTACATTATTTATTTTAAGATTTTATGAAATGTAGGTTAAAATATTAATTTATGATGAAATTTTGGGTTAATTTGGACTCTATAAATTGTGTTTTATTGCAGGAGGTTGCCTATCACTAAAAGTTCTCTCAAAAATTTGTTTCAAACCTTTTGTACACCAAATGTTCGACAAAATTCCTCAACGAAATTTTTGTTAGCCTTAGTATATTTTTAGTGTTTAGCCCTTTACCATGGCCCCTAAAAAGTATCTTAGAACCGATGCCTCCTCTACCAATCCTTCAAGTGGGTTTAGATAATCCTTTAATGAATGTTTTCATTTCGAATTAGAACGAGATCAATTCAATAGAAATTTTGTGTCTAAACGTGTTTGGAAGTCTAGGAAGCTAGATTTTTCCATGCTAGAAGGTATAAAGTTTTCTTACCTTCCAATTTTGCATAGTTGGGGTTGGTTTTATTTTTTAAATTCACTCGCCTACTTATATTAATCTTGTTCAAGCTTTTTATTCAAATGTCAAATTCAAACATAATGAGTCCGAGGATACCGTCATTGCTATAAAACCATTTTTAATGAAAACCCCGATTTGCTTAAATTTATAAGACTTTGGAAATATTTTTCATTTAACTTCCGAAGGTGAATCTAATGAAAAAGGTGTCTACAAGCTCGCTCTTTATATTGAGCCTAGACACTAATTCGAACTCAATCTCCATGATCGTATCCTTCATCTTATCATTACTTGGATCTTTCGATCTATCAAAAAAAATGTCATACTTTGCTCCACCGATTATTGGTGGACCGGTTGTGTTCAATCCAATAGGCGTCCCGACCTTGCGCTAATAATGTTCAATGACATAACTAAGGGCAACGGGAAGGCAATGTCTGCAAACATCACCCTTACCTAGGGCACTTATTTGTTATACATATTTAGCAATTAGGGATCAACACCAATGGGGACACCCTTATCGTTTCAAATCAACCTCTTAGTTATGGGGCCCTTTACCATGCTGGTTACCATTTTGATTCTAACTCCGGTGAATGGATAAAAAGTGGACTTCTGACAGCACATGAAGATGACAATGCTGAAGGCATTTTCAAGGATGTTCCTCCACCGGAGCATATTCCTCCACCAGTTGCTCCACCTTAGGTTGCTACATCTTCTTCTAAAATCATTTTGTCATCCTTGATTCTCTTCACTCATTGATTAATGATCTTTGAGGATTTAGAGTTGAGGTTAACACTAGACTTTCATCGTTAGAAATGCAAATGGCTTCACTTCTAGCTCATTATCTTTTGACCCATCCATTTTCTCCTAGTAATGACGATGAGGATAGTTATTGCACTTTCATGATATTTGCACTATTATTTTGTTTGTTTCCTATAATTATGATGTGTTACACCTTAATGTTTAATTGGTATTTTAAGATACTTTGATGATTACTTTGCAAATGTTAGTTCACTTGTTCTTTATTTTTTTTTTTAACTTTTTTTCTTGAGCTAATCATCTTTTTCTCCTAAGTTTTGTTTGATTTTTAATATAACAAAAACGGGAGAAAACAAAGGTAAATTTTCAACAAAGATAATTTGACTGATTATTGTTTGATATTGTGCTTAATTAACATTATGCAAATTATGTAAATTCAGTGACCATTCTTTTCTAAGTAAAGATGAATGCCAATTTTTTTCTTAAAATTTTTACTAAGCCTTAAATTGAAAATGACTTTTATAAATGGTGAGCAACTTATTTAAAAATAAATTTACCAAATATTTTGTTATATCAAAAAGGGAGAGATTGTTATGCCAAGCTTTATTTGATAATATATTTTGATATAACAAATTAAAATGTTTTTGAATAAAAGTTAAAGTTCAACAAAATTGGCAAAATTATATTTCAAATGAAGTCTAAGAGATATAATTTTGAATCTACTATTTTGAAACTTTTTGGATCAACTTTTAATCAAGATAAAATGGTTTCAATTGAGTTAAACATTTTCAATCAAAGTTAAAACTGTTTTAAAACAAGACAGTATAGCTCCTGCCAAAAAGTATATTTTTTTGGCCAGTATCAATAATTTTTAAAATATCGATATCCCTTTAAAATTTAATACCAAATTGACATTCTTTTTCTCAAACATTTCAGCTAAGTATCGATCTAGTATCGATTTTTTTTTCATATGGTATCTATAAAAGTTTGTTGGTATCGATATTTCTAGGTCCAACGGTCACTGAATTTTGCACTAAATGCTAAAAATATCGATACTTTGTTAGGTGAATTAAATGCACTGGTTATTTTATCCCCGACAACTCTATTCATTTCTCCAACAACCACAACGGTTGGAAATCAATTAAGGGGTATAAAAACCATCTTTCAAAGACCCTAAAACAACAAGAGAGATTATCAAGCTTTAAGATCAATAAAAAATAACCTTGTGCTTTCAATTCTCAACAATTTCCTTAAACACACTTGTGAACTTCCATTGTATTCATTTAAGCTTAAGTGTTTCTTCTTCTATTTGTACTTAATTTGCAAACATTCTGATCTTACAAGGGTTTGTTCTTAGTTTGCTTATTGGTTATTCTCTTTGAGAGAGTTTCGCCTTAAATGTTTGGGTTGAAACCTTAAGGGAGTTTGTAAGGTTAAACATTGTCCTAAAAGTTTGTTAAATTAGTGAATTTGGAAAAATTAAGATAGTGAACTAGACAATTTAGGTCGAACCACTATATATCATTGTGTTCTTTGTCTCTATCTATTTTCTTAGCAACCACAAATTTTTAAAAGGCTAATTCACTCTCATTTTGACAATTTTGAGTTGATTAATCGAGCTAAAATAAACAAGGCTGATATATTATATGCTACATAAGTTTGGTTTCAATGTTCGTTCTTTTTTAATTTGACACTTGAATTTTTTTTAGTTAAATACTTGAGTTTATTATAGGTTCGGCTGATTTCATATTTTGGCCATTTTGAATTTGGATAATTTCAATTTATTTTTAAGTCATTTTAAATTTAGATTAGATCAATAAGTTAATTCAATTTGGTAAAATGAATGACGAGTTAAAAAAAAAGGAATTTCTTTGTTTTATTATTTTCTTAGAGAAATTTGAAAACTTTTATAAGGTTTTGGTTCATTTTGAACTTTTATTACAGTAAATAAAATTTTCTATCTTTTGGAATTTTAAAAAGTTTTAAATTATCACAACAAAATATAACCAGAATTATTATATTGAAGTTATTAAAGTATGAACAAGAAAGTTCAATCGATTGGACCTGATGATCATCGAAGAAACTCCACTCTATATTCGAGGAATGTCTAAGATTTATGTTATGTGTTAATTGTAAGGTATGAGACTTGGATCTCACATAGAGAAATAAGGGATTTCTTAACGAGGTTTATATGGAGCTAAATTTTCTAATCTCAATAGTTAGTTTTTGGGGCATGGTTCTCCAAAAGTCCATATCAATTGGTATCAAAGTCAACCATTATACTTCTCAGTTGCAATCGTGCGGCACGAGTGATGATGTCGACATTGCAATGTTCAGTCGAGGCTAGATTAAGCTAGCGCAAAGCCAACTTGCAGGATCCAATCTCAATAGTTAACTTTTGCTGTATGATTCTCCGAAAATTCATATCCATATCAACATATTGGAGGAAGATATTCGTCTTCCTTGGAAGCAGATAAAAGGGTATAATCTTGCTGTTTCTTTAAGCTTGCCCTTTTTCTAAAAAAAATAATTGACTTCATATTTAAATTGAATTGATTAATTTTTCAAATTCAATCAAATACAAAGAGTAAAGAAGGGTGATCAAGTACGTGATGGTGGTGTTGATTTATGTGGCTAAACGAAACGCGTTCACTTGTTGAATTAAGGTGTCCACATCACCGCATCTTCATTTCGCTCTTATTCAGACGCCATTGATTCAAAGTCTAAAGTCTTGTGTTTTCTCTTTTCCACCTTCACGTTCTTCTAGATTCTCTCATTTCTCTCCCTTCTCTACTCTATTCAATACCCTCTGTTAAACATCCCTTTCCCCCTTCCTTTCCTTCCTCTTTCTCTCCTTTTATCTTTGCTTTTCATTTATAACTTACCAAGTTTTTGCTTTTGTTTTTCTTCCAGTGTTTGATTACTTGGAATCTGGTAATGTTCCTTTCTTTTACATGTTTTCTTCTTCGTTTTCTGTTTGTTACTTAATGTCTAACTTGTACTTAATGTCTAACTTGAAAGCTTTATTTTTCTGGGTTTATATTTATATTTCATGTTTCAATGCATTTTCTCTTCACACAATAAACTGGAATCTCTCTGAATCTGGGTCTCTTTCAATTTTCATCACTGCAAAACCCTTTTCTTTTGGGGGTATTTCTAAGATTTTGTGAATCTCTCTGTTTTTTTGAACTGATAGAAGAATTTGATAACCCTTTTTTGAAGATAAAAAATGGAATATGAAGATCAGATCAACCAGGCCATGGACCCCAAATACGAATGTCTTTTATTTGGTAAATTTCTCATCTTTCCCCTTTAGGATTTTTTTTCTGATCGAATTGGTGTGAACTATATTTAAAAAACTTACAGATCTAGATGACACTCTTTATCCTCTGACTTCTGGTATATCAAGTGAAGTTACCAAGAACATTCAAGGTATGGTCATGGTTTCATTGAAGGGACACCTAGTTTGGCAAAATTGTTAGCTTCCTCTTCAATTTCATAACCTTTTATTTATACCCTTTTTTCTAGAATATATGATTAAGAAGCTTGGAATCAAGGAAAATGTTCCTGAATTATGTGTTTCACTGTATAAGCATTATGGCACAACAATGGCTGGTTTAAAGGTAAAGCCTATCATAACTTTCTTTTTAATATAAAAACTCCTTTAAGAAACCTTACAATTTTTTTTTTCTTTACAGGCTATTGGTTATAACTTTGAGTATGATGATTTTCATAGGTACTGTTTTTCATCTTTATACTTTTGATGAAATTTGAGATTTAGTTTATGCACTTATGAAATCTTCTTACTTTTTTTTATTTTATAATTTAGTATGTTAGTATTTTCAGTCAAATTTTACCGATGCACATTTGGTTCATTGGAATAAAATAAAATTATAATGGATTGCTATACGGTGAGAATAGAATAGACTTGAAATAGTATTACATTGTTTGGTTGGTAAAATAATATTAGTGAATAGAAATGGAATAGATTGAAAATGATGATTTTACCCTTATATTAAACCCAAGATCCTAGATCCATGAGTTATTAATATTTATTCATAATTAATTATTATTTAATTATATTTAAATAAAATTATTAGTATTTATTTCTAAGTTTTCACTATTTTTTGTTTTATTTAATGATGTTTCATGTTATTATTCAACGATGGTGTATGAGATTTATGCACTGACGGGTGCATCGAATATTATTCTTTTTTATATTATTAATAATATTCCAATAAATTTTTAAATACATTATATTTATCAATAAAATAAAAAATATTATGATAAAATATTTGTAAATTATTCAATATAATTTATTAAATTTTTTTATAAGTATAATATAAATATAATAATTTTTAATATGAAATTTCTTTATTTAATAATTCTAAAATATTTTTAAATATATTTTAAAAAATAATATATTAAACTATATAATTATTTCACAATAAAACTATATAATAATAAAAAATATTCCAAACACAATATTTAAAAATAAAAGAAAATTTCAAGATATAACATATATAAAAATTATTATTTTATAACATTTTAATGCATACAATCTATTATTTAATTTATAATAAAACAGACTATGTTGGTAAGAAAAATAATTTTGAGCTATTCAATAGCTATTACATGGGGAGGCAATGAATTCCAATTCAGTGTTTTTGATGAATAGGACTGGAGTGAAGATCAACTATTCAGAAGCTAAAATTAAACCAAACAACGAAATGAGTGTCCTTCTCGTAATTAATCCGGAACCGCATTCTAATTCCATCGAAGCAAACATGGCATAAGTTCATAATGATTTGATTTTGAAGTTAATATGATAGTGTAAGACGATTTAGTTATTAAGTACATGTCAAACTTAATTCAAGTACAAGATTTTAGATATGGAGCATGCATATGGTTCTAATATATTTATTTACTTGACAGTTTCGTTCATGGGAGACTGCCCTATGCAATGCTAAAACCTGACCCTGTTTTAAGGAATCTCTTGCTTAGCATACCATTTCGGAAAATAGTAAGATTGTTCTTATTATGAATATTGCTATTTATGATAATTTAGGACCCTGTTCCTTTCTAACCATGTTCTGGTTTTGCATTCAGATTTTCACCAATGCAGATAAGAACCATGCTGCCAGGGTGCTCAACAGGTTGGGATTGGAGGACTGCTTCGAAGGGATTATATGTTTCGAGACTCTGAATCCCATAAACAAAGAAAACCCTTCAGCTGCTGATGATATCAAACCAGACACTGCCATTGTTGACATCAATGGATACTGCAGTGCTGTTCTTGATTCTGAGCTTAAGCTTCCAAGTACTCCTGTTGTCTGCAAACCATTCGAGAACGCATTCGTACAAGTTTTTAAGATTGCCAAAATCAACCCTCAGAAAACGGTAACTTAATCAATCCTTTTGTACTTCTAAAAAGCACAATATCCATTGAATCTGTCCGACTTCCAGATGATATCATATTTTTGTTATTGGTGGCTCTGCAGTTGTTTTTTGATGACAGCATCCGCAATCTACAAACTGGTAAAAAGATGGGCCTTCACGCTGTGTGGGTAAGTTAGTATATATCGTGCTGATAATTTGTGTTTGGTTTTGCCTTTAATTAGTTCGAGAATGCTTGGCTCACTAGTTTCCTCCCATAATATGCATACATATACAGGTGGGAACTTCTCACCGGACCGACGGTGTGGATTATGCCTTAGAGAGCATCCACAATATCCGGGAAGCATTGCCTGAGCTCTGGGAAGCTGCAGATGAGAAGACTAAAAACGTTCGGTATTCCGGCAAGATCTCCATTGAGACAACTGTTAGAGCTTAGCTCTTTTAGATCATATATTTTCACTGGTCTTTCACAATCACCGTTCTATTTTGTAACCATGTAAGACAATGAATCTAAAAAAACTTAATAATAAAATAAAATTGCTCCCATCCTATCATTTGGTTGTACAATAAGCTTAGTTTCGTCTTCGTCCTACCGGTCTAAGTAAAAAGGAACAATCAAAACCTTATCTTAATTATACCCTAAATAAGTTTTTGGGCCCTTTTTAAGCGAAGGGTCTAAGTAAATATATATATATATATATCAAGTTAAAAGTTTGAATGCAGTCATCCCATCAGTGAATACTTTTTCCCAGTGAAGGCTTGAACTGGTTGTTTTTCTCTCCTTGGTTCTTGACTGCTATTCTTCATGGCAACCTACAACAAGAGTTCCAAATAACTAATATAAGTCGACTTATTTTACGGAAATATGTGTAATCTGAATGGCATGAGTGACTTCCGCCATTAAAACTAGTATAGCACAGCATACTTTTGTTGTTTTATTTTGGGGCCGATTTCCATTCGAACCGAACACAAGCTTTCCAGCCTGTTGACGTGAAGTATAGCTTCCGGAAGCAACAGTTTCATTACCAACATTTGAATTTTGTTTAAGCAAAGGAGAGACAGGCATTGCAGCCAGTTCGCCATCCAAGCGCCTTGCTGAACCGCTGAAAGGGACGAACTTGATTTTTCTTGGCAGCTCTTCTTCAACTGAAATATGCACGGAGAGGTCAATTGTTGCATGGAATCATTTGTATATTCAAAAATCAAAGTTCAACCATGGCATTGGTTATTACCTTCAAGTGGCCTCTTGTTTGAGTGTAGAGCGGGAGCTGGCTTTTCAAATTCTTTATAATCAAGAGGAGGTGCAAAGTCCACTTCACAATCAGTTTCAATTACACTGACTGCAGGGGAAGGTTTTGCTTCAACTATATCAATATAATACTTCTTATCATTATAGGGGACCATGATAGTGTCACCGACGGTTAAGCAAGAGTAACTCCTCAGCGTAATTTCCAAGCTGCATGCAAACAAAAACAAGAAAAAGAATTTAAGAAACAAATGCGGATCGTAGAATTTGATATATTCCATAAGTCGGTGCCAAGATCACTAACATTGCTTTGGGGTTGGAGATGTCCAAAAAGTCCATAGTGTGTGGTTGCAGCTTCACATAGGTTGCCTTTGCTAAGCTAGCACTCTTCACCAGTACAATATCTCCCTCTTCAAGGAGCAAGTTCTCCATCATCTGAAAACAAAAAATGTAGGAAAAGCAAGCAGCACGAAATCAACAAAACACAGTCTTCGAATCACAGTATCGAAAGAATCAAAGGAAATTCAAAACCATACCCAGTGTGGTAAGTACATCAGGCCCTCATCTGCAACAAACTCTAGAACCCCGCAATGAGAAACTCGCCCCACAGGAGCATTTGTCAACTCGAATAGCAGTGGGAAATCAACATGCAAAGATGCTGGATAACAATCGTCGATATTAGGATTATACATTCATTAACAGGGATACAAAAGAAGGAAGAGTTGAGTTAAATACTTACCAAGGCGATCAAGAGCTGAGGGAGGCATAATAACTGGAAATAACAAGCACTCATGATAGTTAGTCAACTGTCATGAAAACTAAACTTACAAACTGATATTAGAGGCATATTATCATATAAATTGGTGAAGAAGATCAACAAACCTTTATCTCCTTTCTCTAGATGTGCCTGTAAAGACTTAACTCAATTAGAATTAAAGTGGAGTTAAAAAAGCTCATAGAACAATAAAGAACACTTCAGTTGCATATATAACACATTGTAGCCAAGAAAACTAAGTGTAACCTCTGACCTTATTAATGAAAGAGACAGAGTAACATCGATAACATTGTTCAAATCTTTCATTGCCACGGTCCTGCAATAAACAAATAATAATAAGCAAACAAGAGAGAACAATTGCCCTAAGCTATATAGGCTGTGATCAAATAAGCTAAATCGTCAATACCAGTCAAAGAAACAATTTTACAAAAAGCTTCTGATCAATAAATTAAAATTAAAACGAAAAGGAAGAACCACAAAATCATTAAACGTACCATGTCTATGATCACAAAGTTTTGAACTAAAAAATCTGCTAAAAAGAAAAGAAGTCAAAAAATCTAAAAGATAAGTGATAATAATGAAGCAATAAACAAAGCCCAGTACCCAAAACAACTAACTAATATGAATGAATTAATATTTTAACATGCAATAACAATCCCATTAAAAACATCTTCTAGTACAAAGATAACCAAAAAAAAAAAAAAAAAACCAGTTTTCTTTATGACAAAAGAATGAACATTGTGAACCGATAATTGAAAATAAAAGTGGAAACCTTTTTGAGTTTAGCGAATTGCTAAGTTTTGGGGTATAATGAAAGCTCTCTGCTTTTCTTGATAAGTACGGCACTTTATATAGGTTTATGAGAGTTGGGAAATCTTACAAGGTTTGTGTGTCATTGTGAAAGAGTAATTCTTATTAATTAAAATCTTTACTTTTTGTTGAAATGAAAATTTTAATTTCTAGTTGTATTAATGTGTTTCACTTCACTTCGACCGGTTTAAATTATCCTAATAAATACATAAAAATATAAAACTAAAAAATATGATATTTTGATTTACTTTAATTATAAGTATTTTATGTTTAATTTCATTTATTAGATATTTATAAAATATCATTAAATTTAAAGTGATATATCAAAATAATCTCATACCAAATCAAAATGATCCATGAGTATTAATAAAGAAATTATACGTTCACCCTCTTTATTTTGAATCCCTAATTGGCTCATTTAGATTGGGTTAAAGACCTAAATTTAAATTCGTCGGCCCAATCTGTCGGATGCCCTAAATAAAGAAACACAACAAATCCAAAAAATATTGTGTTTCCCCCTAATTTCTTTTTGGTGATAGTGTTTTCCCCTAATTAAGAGTTAAGAAATTGATTCAATTCAGTATTTTTAACAGTGTCTTTTTCGGGAGGAAAGTTTGGCTGTTAAAATGGCGAAACGAGAGCTCTCGAGTACTTTGAGGGGCTTGAAGGTAAGCTTCCAGTACACAAAATATTCTTGCTTTCTTCCTTGAGTTTATACCGACTTGAGGTTTGAGCTGGTTTTTGCGTTAATTTTATATGGGTATTCATTATTTTGTTTATTTTCCTTTGAATTTATATTGAAAAAGATTTCTTGAGCTCCTTATATGGATTATGGCCTTATATTAATTTTGCTCATTTGAGTTTCCTTCTTTCTTTTTCTTTTTTTCAATTTGAAAAATAAACTGGGAACTGTAACTTATATGAATTTTGTTTCTATTTTATTTAATGCATTTAATAGTTCATGCAAAGGGCTGCTCAGAGAGAGGATAAAGTTAAGAAAGAAGAGGTTAAACCTGAAGAGAGTAGTGCTATTACTAGAAAATGGTACAATTTTCCAACTCTGTTTTTGAATGGTCTTTTAATATATGAAGTGTATTGAGCAATTATTTTTCTTCAGTGCTTGTTAGATTTCAGTTATGGTAATCTATGAACCTTTTGACATTATGCTGCTACCTATTTTGTAACATGTACTTATATTATAAGGTTAGAGAGAAGTAACAGACCATATGCTTTTTGGTTTACTAGGAGTTGAATCATTGAAATAGAGCAATGGTGGTTTTGGTTTTTCTTTAGTTTTCAAATAGTAATTTAGAGGGCTAAAAGCATTTTGTCAATTGTTGCCTTCAGTATATTGGTCAAGCTTGATTCCCCTCAAACTGCAGAAAGCGGAATTGTTTACTTGTAGTATGAAAAATAAAGAGGGATACTTGATAATAAATTTGCTAGGATGTAACTACTTGTGAGATCTAGTTATTTGCTTCAAATTTTTTCCCTATTTCAAGTTGTTTAATTCCTATTTGTATTTGCATGCATTCAGTGTGGTCATTATGGAAGGGGATCCCCGTCCAGGAGCAGTTGTTGGACGGATGTCATTTCTTAGTTTCAATCCTTCTATTTATGTGAGTATAAACTATAAAGGTCAAGCGACTTTCGAATTTTTCCCAGTGATTATTCTCTTTCTGTGATCTTAAGTTGCTTCTGCTCTCATAAGAAAGCCTTGTCTTCATAGAAACTAAATGAAGAAGCATCAAATGCGTGTCGGCCACATGCCTCTGGTGGAAGAACTTTATCTAGGTGGGTTTTTTTTTAGTTGAGCAGATCTTATGTTATTGTTCTGGTTTTGTCCTGAAAGCTTTTGAAAATTATTATGTAATTTGTGTTGGAACTACAAAATGGTATTAAGAAATGAAAGATTTTAATCGAAGAGATAAATTTTGAAAGGAAAATCCGATGTTTCGTAATACCAAGGGACATTGAATGTAAGAAATATGGGGATGTTGAGATGGGAATGCTATAAGAGTTGCATGCAACTTTGGTTCAGATTGTAGGGTAAGTTGAATTGAACACATGTTTGCACAAGATGCATGTTTTTTATCTGACCTTTTGTCCTTGAATTGGGGGACAGTGAAAATGGATCTGCATCCGAAGCAGCTAACTGCTCGAAGGTCGGCACAGAATCCACAGATAGTGGAGACCTTAAGAGAAAACAATCTGAAATGGATTCTGAATCACATAAATCACCAAAAAGAGTTCATGGAGTTCAATCATCACCAAGCACTAGTAAAGCCTCCAAGAAGCAGTCAAAGCGTGAGAAGCTGGATTGAAATGTTCTCGGGCGACCAAAGTCTCCTAGGTGATCATAGTTGGGAAATGCTCTTCACCATTATCAGTCCGTTAACATAAGTTTTCAGGTTCCTGTAGTTGAATATGTAGCCTTATCATGAAATTATGGAAGCTCAGCCTTTATAACTTCCAGTTTTTGTTCCTTAAGTTAATTTGCTCTTTCTTTACCCCTATTCTCCGATGTGCATGTCAACTCTTATGGATAGCTGAAGTAGTTGCCTGCAATGTAAATTTATTATGACAAACAACTTGAATGAACTTCCAGTTGCATTCTGCTTGTGCTGAATTTGCTCTCTTGTGAATACCTGTATACTTCTTCAAAACACTAAATAGTGAATAAATGTGGTTCTAGTAGAATTTGTCTTCAGTCTAATATGTGTTTTACATTGAAGTTTTTCAGTTTCCGTCTATTAAATTCTCTCTAACAGCTGAATAACTGCAATAGTGAGCCATCCTATATCATCTCTCCATCCCTGTCTCTTGGCTGGGAGCTGGATATCAGACTGCTGTATCAAAGTATACTATCTTTCTATACCTGCATCTGATAATGAACAATTTTATGAGGGAAATGATGAAGGTATTGTGAATCCGGGTTGCTGTTAGATATGCTGAGTGTTTCCTTGAAATTACGTTGCATTTGCAGCCCCAGGAACCTTTCGGGGTGTGCTTATATGAAACACCGCCTCTGGAGACAGCTTTCCATTTCCAGGA
This sequence comes from Gossypium anomalum, assembly GCA_025698475.1. Classification (NCBI taxonomy): domain Eukaryota; kingdom Viridiplantae; phylum Streptophyta; class Magnoliopsida; order Malvales; family Malvaceae; genus Gossypium; species Gossypium anomalum. Next base: position 64,512,514 of record CM046957.1, read on the forward strand.
GACCAAGAAAAGCAAAGGGTTAGTCATTTACATGCTTATTCTGAATGCAATTGAATTCATTCGAAGCAGTATATTGGTAAATGATGAGCTTTAACAATCAACACACATGAAATCTTTACTTCTAGGAATCTATATTTACATCAAATAGGATAGTGAGTCTTAGTTTACTGAATAATCAAAACTAATCTGCAATTTGCTCCCTATAGTTCCTCATGACATTTAATTCTTCACAGGTTTCCAACATGAAAGGGCAAAAATAACTCTCCCCTTCCATCCCTGCAGCATCCAGCGGCCATCCACATCTATGATAAAATCCCTATGATAATTGGATTGGACCATATTTGTCACTTTCTTCACAAGGTCCTGATCCAATGGAATCTGCTTGAAACCTGCCCTCAGTGTCCTAGCCTGCCATTGCTTGTATGTCTCTGGCCTTTCAACCCTCTCGATTCCCTCACATGCAACAACATTCATTATGTCCCTCCCAATTATTTCCCTCTCAAACATCATCCTTCGTGGATCATCCCGAGGCACATTTGCTTCAAATATATCAAACATAGCTGAGAAATGGAAGAGTGCCTCCCGGAACCTTGTGACAAAGAATGGAGCATTATAAGTCCCATTTGAAATCCCATGGATGAAAAACTCTGGGTTGATGCTTCTGATCAGTTTCAGAACAATGTCCCTCGCACTGGTTGATGACAGCGTGTCATCGGGGAGGTTCTTTAGCCGATACATGCAGTTCACGATGACAACTTCATCTTTCTTGATCTTTAGTTCTTCCAGTTGGATGGTTTCCCATTTCTTTGCTATCACGTTGTACTCAAATGGGACTTTGAATTTCTCACAATATCTTTTCAAGCGACGTCCTGTCTCTTCAACCCTTTCAGCTGGTCGGAATCCTGGTTGTGGGAACTCGATGCCGGTAATACGAAGCTTGGGAGGTCCACCAGCTCTTGCTGAGAGACGCTGTATGAGGCAAGGCCATTGAAAACCATAACAAATGCCAAAATCAACGATGTGGAGTGTGGTTGCCTTTTCTGCAACCTTCATTATCTTCTTATTCGCGTAGAAATGCATCATTTTCTTAAAAGGGCAAGCTAAAACAAGAACTCTGTAAGCTTTTAAGATATCAGCAGCTGATGTCCTATTGCTTACCAATGGTGAATACGATGGTGCCCCCATCCCAGCCAAACGTGTCTTAAGTGCATCCGCAAAGTAATGAGCCAACCTTTGGGTTCCGTCTCCAGTTGTAGAAGAGTTTTGACTTATCTGTTTCAACAGCTCATTTGCGGTCCTTTGGTCATTAATGGTGACAGCTTGTGCACATTGAGTGAGGAGACTCCACAGATCGACCACCTCACTTTTCTTGCCGTTCTTCCTGCGTGCTGTTCCACCTTTGGATGTCCCTTTCTGCGGCCAAACACGTTGCGAACTCTCATTAAGAGAACACCTTGGATCATCCTCGTTTTCACCTTTGCAAAGCAGTATATCATCAAACATATCTGTTTGCTCTGAATCTTCAAGGGAAACAGCAGATTGCTTGTTGCTCCTACCTTGTTCCAAGTCATCAACATCTCCTCGTTCATAATTTTTCCTTCCCTTTGACCCTAATAAGCTGCTGCCAGAAGGCTCTATTGATGGGGGGATCCCTCTTTGTAAATCTGGGAACAAAGAGGTCCTTTCAAGAGAATCAACAAGAGATGTTTGGATCAAAGAGGAGTCGAAATCACCTGGACTACCACCATTTTGATCTGTATATGCAGGGATAGGATCCGTTGAAAGTGGATATTCATGGCCAAGGACTTCATAGAATGATTTTTCAGCGGCTTGGAGAGCTAAGCAATCCTGCAACATACAGGTCTTTTCTTCCATGTCTTCTTCCATTAACATCTCATTTATGTACTTGAGCATCTCATTGGCAAAAGGGATGTTGTCAAGGGGATGTGCCTCTGAATTCGTTGTTGTCCCTGACTCAACAGGTGAGTCTGGACTCGGAACAACCTGTGGAGGACTATCTTTGATGAACCCATTATTATTATTGACGAAGTCGTGATTTGAATATACTGGGACTGCTCCATGATCGAATTTGAACCCATACATGGAACTGGGAAAATCTTGGAAAAGGGTAGTATCCATAGAAACTTAATTGGCTGAGAAAGGGATTATTGAAAGAGTGATAAAAATGAAGGAATTGAAGGAAACCCAGAAATGATATATGAAACAAAGAAGAAAGGAAACCCAGAAAGTGGTGAAGAAGAGTAGTCAAAGGAGGTAAGCAGAAAACCTGGATTGTTCCATAGTTAGAAGAATATGCCCTTCACTTTATAAAGGTCAAGCTTATTCAAGTGTTGCGCTGTCCTAATTGAAACTTCCTAGAAACTACAGTTAATGACAGAGCAGCCGCCACTACAACTCGCCCTTTTATTAACAGATTTTTAACTGGACCCGGAGTCTAGAAGTAAACTTTTTTAATTAAAACCAATTTTTGAGATTTTAGGTTCTGAGTCTCGTTTGGTGTAGCATATCTTGTTCAGATTTATTTTAGTTCAAATTCAGATATATTTTAATTTCACTTTGATTGTGTTTTTGTAATTGTTGATTTTGATTATAATTATTTATCCGAATATTATTTGTGATTATATTTGTACTTATATTGAAATTCTTCCTTTTTGGATACAGGATAAGCTCATTCATATAAAAGACTAATTCTATGTTGCAATTAAAAATTTAATCTAATTTTTCATCTTTTAATGTTATTAATAGGTTGATATTCATAGCATCATAGTTGTTTACTGTTAACATATTAATGTTATTTTTAAATGTTATTTGGACTTGTAATTAACACGTGAAAATTTAATCAATCATGTTTAATCAAATAATAAATTTATATGTTAGTCAGAATGCTAAGAAGAATCTTCACTTCAACAGTAGAAACCAAGGGTGTTATCATAGAGAGATTAAATGACGTCGAATTAAAATGAAGTATTAAATCCCAAATTTCAGGGACTAAAAAACAAATTAGACCATTAGTTAAAAAAGTTGCTTAACGCGCAAGACAATTTGACTTAAGCTTTCAGCCAAGTGGGAACGCAAAGTTGTCCTTTTTACATCGAGAACGTGGGGCAGACTGAATTTTATGGTGTCTCCTCCCCCCTTCATCTGAATGACGCAACCCTACCATTTAACATTGTCTTTTTGTGTTCTATTTTTTCAATTGACAAATCAACGAAATTTACTTTTGCCCCACTTTGTGAATAAAACTCCCGTGAAGTTCTCAGCAATACCTGTTTGATTTTTCTGATATTTTCTGGAGAAAATTATTTGTTTAATCATGCATTTGTTTACCTAATACTTTTTGTTGACCAATCATCTGAAACCACTGGTTCCCCGTCTGTTCTTTCTTGTTTGGAATCTTGGGTTGGGATCCTTTACAAATTTATATTTGAAAATGGGATTTATCTTTTTTTCTTTTAGATCTTATTAAATTTAGAGTTAAAAGTGAGATTCTTAAAATGGGTCAAAGTTTTTTAATGCTGTTTTTTTTTTAACAAGATTTGAAATCGAAATTTTATTGAAGTCACTTTGATTGAATAGAGGTGGATAACAATATAAGATTATGATGAACAAATAAAATTGATCCTATCAGGACTTCAACAACAGGGATCAATGATAACAATGGAGGCACAGTGGCTGGTTTACAACTACACTACACGCTTAGCAGAATCACCCATAGTTTTCAATGACCAATGGCGAAATAAGCATAGATTTTTGTTGCTCAAGTTGAATAGCTAACCCTTTTGTTTAATACTTAAAATTAGTCCCTCAAATTATGATCTGAATTCTGATTAATTCAGATTTGAATTTGATCCATCTTGATTGATAGAATCAGAATCGATTTGAGCTTAAAGTCGGTTTGAGCTTGAAACAATTCAAAATCGAAATGACCTGAAATAGTAACTTCAAAATAATTCAAACCTAAAGTGACTAAAACTTGAAATGATTTAAACCTATAAAAGTTAGATCTTCAGATCTAATTTATCTAAACTCGAAATAAACTTAAATTTAAAATTAAACCGAAAATTTTAAAACTCAAACTAATTCCAAAAAAGAACAATCATGTACATTGATAAGTAGAGTAAATGACTAAAGAATAATAGTGAGGGACCTATTTTAGAATTCAACCGTGCTGGGTGAGCTCATTAATCTGGTTTGAATCAAAGTTTAAAAAATGGGAAAAGAAGAAAAATCAATTCCAAGGGTCAATGCAGTGAATCTGATCCACTTTTATTAAAGTTTGAAAAAAATCACAATTATTATAATTTATTAACCAACAAAACACAGTATAGCATTGGACTGTTGTCTTTCAAATAAAGGGCAAATTTTCATTTTTGTTTGTAGCCTCCAAGCATTTGACAAGTTTGTTGGGGGTCAAAGCTAAATCGCTGAAAAGACCAACAAACAATCCTAAACCAGTTATTATATTCAAATAAATCAAATTTAATCCAAATATAATAACCATGTAAATTATCTATTATATAGGCAATATGCATCATCTAGAGTTGCTCATCCTCCTTTTCGGGCTGAGTTAGGATTACATCAGAACTATGTAGAGTATTTAGATTAATTTTTCATATTTAGGTTCAGTTCAATTTAAAAATAGTTTTTTTTTCAAATCTGATCTAATTTAAGAAAGGTAAACTCAAGTCTGACCTTATCTGCTCATATTTGATTTTTTTAGATTAATTTTTATTTAAAAATAATTTTTTTAAAAACTATAATACACTAAATGCACTAAAAAAAGCTAAAATAAAAATATTCTAACACATTAAAAATGCATTAAAAGTATTTATATTAAAAAAAAACATTACCATAAGTATAATAAATGTTTTATTATATTAGAAAAACACAAATAAATATAATAAATATTTTATTGTGTTAAATAAAATTTTTAAAATTTTATATTTTGGGTTGGGTTATTTATTTGGGTAATTTTTTTTAGGTTTTAGGTAATAGGTTTAATTGTTATTAGGTTAGTGATTTAATATAAATATAAATATAAATAATTTAATATATATAATTAATATAATTTTTTTATAAAATAATATATTTGGACTGAATCGGGCTTGAGCCAAAAAAACATTGCCTAAGGCCTGACCCATATGAAAAACAAGCCTTAAATTTTACCCAAGCCTATTTTTCGAGCCTCGTATTTTGTCCAAATCCTCTCATTTTTCGGGTGGACCTTCGAATCTTACTGAGTAGCCTGACTCATGAGCAATTTAATCTCATCCCACCTGAAGAGGAAGTTTCTCTTGCACTACTTTTCCTTATTATTATAATATAATCTATATTATTATTTTAACCTTTTACTAAGTTAATGTCACGAATTATCTTAGCACTAATTTGATTAAAGAAATTACTAAAATGTTCTTCTATAATTAAAATATTTTATATTATTCGATCGTACTTTAGCCTTTTTATTTTAGAAGTCAATAAAAAAGTTGGATGTCATGAGATTTGAACTAATACCATTTGCATTGATAAAATTTTAGTTTTACCACTCAACCAAAATTTTATTTTAATTTCTTTTGTACATTTTAATTTTATTATGCATACTATATTACTTTCATCAAGTATATTGTAGGGTGTGCCTTGCATTTATCGGACATGTTGCAGGCACCTTAGATGAGAATCAACGAGCAACCAAAAAAGGGCCAAAACAGGCCTAACGTCGGGATGACAGGACAATTTTTGGCAATGGGCATGGCGATAACGTTGTGACTAGGAGAGCTGGCACATCACGATGATTCCTGATGTTATGCAGGCACATTTTGTATAGCTCAACAGGACTTTTTCTCCCAGTTGGACTCTGATTACTTCAAGTTTATTTTAGTTGTTTTAGCCCTTAGTATTGAGCCTATTTAAAGGGCCTTTGTAACCCTGATTTAGACATGCCAATCAACAAGGGCCTTTCCTTAAGAGCGACAAGATGTAGTCGCAAATGGAGTTTTAGTGAGATTTTGAGAGAATTTTGTGAAACCCCTTTTGTGAGAGCTTTATATTCGAGGCTTGGATTTTGTATTCTCATTGTACTCTTGTTTTGTTTACTCCATTAATGTTAAGCAAATGCCTTATTTGTCTGTGGTTTTTATCCTCTTCAGAGGAGTTTTTCACGTAAAATTTGTATTCTTTCTTCTTTATCTTTTCTATTTCGTTGTTTATAAGGGTCGATCCCCAACAAATTGGTATAAGAGCTTGATTCATCTTCCGCAGATCAATTCGTTCGGTGACACAACAACGAATTTTGGATATCGAGAAGTTCAACAGGAACACAAATTTCAGTTTCTGGCAGTTTTAGATAATTACAAAGGTAGCTGATATGGTCGAGCACAAGGGTAATGATTCATTGTTCTCCACATATAATTCGATTGAAGGTGGAGTCGTGATAAGCTATAAAATTAACATATTTTAATCTCATTCTTAATGCTTTTTTATCATTAATTATGCAAGTTAGTGAATTTGATGCTCCTAATCCTTTAAATTCATGTTTCTATACTTAGGAGAGCATTTGGGATCGAAAGGAACAAAAAATAAGGCAAAATCAGACAAAAAGAGCTATTTTCAGGATCCACATGGGCTGGACATAAGCCCGTGTGAGCCATATGGCTGGACAAATGCTTATGTGCCAGCTCATGTCGATTTCGCACCCTACTTCCCAAATACGCGAAAAAACCCAATTTTTAGGGTTTCTGAGCATTTTAAAGTTTATAAATACCCATTAGAAAAAGACATAAGAAGGCAATCAGAGAAGATCGAAGAAAACACTCGAAGAACACCATCGAAACCAACTCGGAAGTGAATCTTCATCAAGATTAAAGATCTTCCTTTAATTTCTTTCGAAATTTTATTAAGTTTCTTTATGTCTTGTGGTTATTCTAACTTTTAGATGTTTCTATTCAGGATTATGAACTAATTCCCTAGATACCTAGGGAAGATGAAATCTATGATGAATCCTTTTATTTAATTTTTGTTTTTACGCGATAAATAATTAATTCTTGTTCTCAATTATGTATGCTTATTTCTTATTTTAATATTTATGGGATATTAATTCATGTTTAATGTGCTTAATTCAGTGGAGTAAAAGTCCCTATTTAAGAGTAGATCTAGCATAATTGAGGGGAGTTGCATGCAATCCTAGAAATAGAACAACATAAATCTACCGGATTAGAGTCAAATCTAATATGGGAATCCATATATCAAGTTAATGCGACGATAAGGGTTTTAATTAGAAAGAGATTTCAATTAATCAACCTAGAGTTAGTTGTTCTTACTCTCGAATTAATCAACCTAGAGTCAGTTGTTCTTACTCTCGAAAAAGATATTAACATAATTTAGGGATTTCTACAGATCAAGACACAAGTGAATAAATCGTTTAATTCAGATTCATAATAATATGTGAAGTCTAGGTGAATTCTTTCTTGGGTATTGTCTATCTCACTGGTTAATGTTCGATAATTTCCTTGATTCATTCTTTGTTGCGCTCTTAGTTAAATTAGTAGTTAAATTTAGATTAAAACACATCACCCCAAATTGTTGGCTAAATAATAGAAAAATAGTAATTACTAATACTTTTAATCCTCGTGGATACGATATTCCCTACTCACCATAGCTATACTATTGTTCGATAGGTGCGCTTGCCTTTGTCGTATTTATAGTTAGTTTAGTGACCATCAAGTCGTGTCAGATGCCTGGCATGTAGCTGATTTAGAGAAGAATCTCATCCCTTTTTGGTCTTTAGGACTCAAATGGTTTGCAGAGAGTTTGAGGTAAGATTGGTCGCAGAGGGTTACAATCAGGTGGAAAGAGTTGTTGTTTTCTCTCCTGTTTGGATATTACTAGTCCTTGTTACATTATACAACTTTGATTTAAAGATTAGGAGTCTTTTAGTTTCCAAGTTCAAGCACAATTTAGAATGAGTTGACATTCTGCAAAATTCGAGTTAGGCCCGTGATGTGGAATGAAAAAGGAGGCATGATAAATACGAGTCAAGGTGGAGATTTGTGGGGTTTGCCTTGAATTTATCGGGTACGTTGTAGACACTTTAGACGAGAATTGATGAGCAATCGAAAAATGGCCAAAAGAGGCCTGACATCAAGACAATGAGGTTTCTTACGTCAAGACGACATGACAATTTTTGGAAATGGACGTGGCGAAGAGGAAAGCCGGCATATCACAACGATTCATGATGTTATGTAGCCACATTTTGTATAGCTCAACAAGACTTATTCTCCCAGTTGGACTTTGATTACTTCAGGGTTATTTTAGTCGTTTTAGCCCCCAATATTGAGCCTATTTAAAGGGCCTTTCTAACACTGATTTAGACACGCCAATCAACAAAGGCTTTCTTTAAGGGTGACAAGATGTAGTCGCATATGAAGTTTTGGTGAGAGTTTGAGAAAATTTTGTGAAACCCCTTTTATAAGAGCTTTGGGTGTGAGCTTTGTATTCGGGGCTTGGGTTTTGTATTCTTATTGTGCTCTCGTTTTGTTTACTCTATTAATGTTAAGCATATGCCTCCTTTGCCCGTGATTTTTATCCTCTTCAGAGGAGCTTTTCACGTAAAATTTGTGTTCTTTCTTCTACACCTTTTCTATTTCATTATTTATACAGGTCGACCCCCAACATATATATTGACAAAATTGTTAATTAAGTCGGTGTCACAAGCTAACTCGACACCAACTAAAGATGGATGACAGTACCATAATAAACAATTGGACTTCAATCAATTTAGTATTCTTAATATGATATATTTACATGTTTAAATTTCATTTTACTCACAATTTTATCTATCTTTTCATGTGTTGTTATTAATTAGTTTTAAATCATGCATTTTATTATTTATTATATGTTATTTTTAAACACAACTGTGTGTTCTAAGTATATAGTTTTCACACACATTCACGTATAATAGAATTTCTAGTTCTATTTAGAATTGTTCATAAATCAAATCACTTGTCCAAGTTTAAATATTCATTTGAAGTTCAAAAAAATATTGAGTAAAATATTAAGCTTGGAAAAAAATATTAACAAAGTAAAAAAAAAATTTGAATTCATATATTTATTAACAATTAGATTAATTTTTTAAATTTTGTAAAGCTCCCAATTCTTTTATTTTATCCTCTTAAAATTTATAATCATGATATTTGTCATCTCTAATGCATTATTTTATTCTATCAAAAAATTCAAATGGTTCTAAAAATTGTCCATTTTTATCAATTTGTTTAATATTTAAAGAAAATTTCAGGGTAAACTACGTAGTGATCACCCAACTCTTAGGATGTTTTTATTTTAGTCACTTAACCGTTAAATCTTTAACGATGGTTGACTGTACACGCCACATCATGTTTACACTTTTATTTTGGTCACCTGAAAAAATATCTTTTTTTTAAAATATTGATTAGGGTAAAAAAAATAAAGATTAAAGTGAAAGTTGTAGAAACTAAAATAATACATTTAAAAATAATGTCAAATTATACTTGTTTATCACATTGCCAAAATTTTAATTTTATTTATTTTTTAATATTAAAAATTTAAATTTTAAAGTATCAAAATCAATTAAATAAATTTTTAAATTTTTTTATCCCTTGATAATGTTAACTGATTTGTTATTGTAATATAACAGGTCGTTTTCAATAGTGTCGAAAATAGTCGTTTAGGGACTACAATTCTAACATGTGAGTTCGTAAATATTATTTATTTAATATTTATGAGGTCATTATAGTGTCATATTGAAATTTAGTTTGGTAATTTTGATGTTTAGTTAGTTAATTAAAGAAAAAGGACTAAATCATAAAAACTGCAAAACTCAATCGCTATAAATTTATAAAGGTTAATTGAGTATAGAATCATAATGAATGGATTTAAATGGTAATTAAGTCATTCTTGAAGTTAGTGGTTGGTTATATGCTCAATTAATTAAGTTTTATGATTAAAAATGTATACTAAAATAACGTTAATGTATTAATAATAAAACATAAAGAAACCAATATCATCTTCCCCATTTCTTTCTATTTCCAACCGAAAACTCCATTGTTGTTGGCTAAGGAAGCTTTGGCCTTGCATATACTCATGTATGTAAGTCAATTTCACACTTGTTTTGCATGAATTTTATGTTTTTGAAATCGTCGTAGCTTAATCTAGCTAGCCTAGAAACTATTTTGAAATATTATCAAAGTTTTAAAAACTTTCCATTAATGTTCTTGAAGCTTTTTAGATATTAATGCTTGAGCTTGAAGTTTGATGATGAAATAGGACTATTTTGTAAAGTGATTTTGAGTAGTTTTTAAGTTTAGGGATTAAATCAAAATATGTTAATTTGTCATGGATTTCTTGAAAAATTTAAATACTTGAGGGTTGTATAGGGATGGATATGAATTCAACATGTTAGTCTAGGGCTTAATTGTGAAAAATAAGCTTGTTTTGGTTTTAGGGACTAAATTGAACAAAATATAAAATTTTAGAGAAATTGTAAAAATATTAATAGGAAGTGAAGCCTACAGGTTTGGCACTCGGTGTCCAGGCATGTTTTGAAGGGATGTTAGCCTTCGGGCTAGGCACTCAATACTCAGACGTGTTCTTGGTTGGATTAGCTCGATTAAGCATTCTAGCATGTCTTGGGTGGATAACTGCGTATTCATATCTGTTCATATTGGCTCATCAAGCTGAATAGTGATTGTTAATTGGTATAATGACTTATATTAATGTGGTAATAATGCCTTGATGAATAACTTGTAAATGTGCTCAAACTTATCGATATTATATTGTGACTTGGTATTGAATGAACTTGTATATCTTGAATGATATATTACTTGCATAAAATGAACTCACCCATTGGAAATGGTTGTGATGACAGGACTAAGTGATTATTCATTTTGTTAATTTTAAACTGTGACTTTAAGGTATGTTATATTGTTTTTTTTTTTTTCAATATATGAACTTATTAAGCTCAATTAAGCTCTCTGTTTGGTTTTCCTGTTTTCCTGTAATTGTCATGTTGCAGAAGCATGTGATCGGATCCACTAAAAGATCACACTATCCAACTATCTTTTGGTAGACTTTGAAAACATTATATTTTGGTTTTGTGGCATGTAGTAGGAGTATTTGGTATATGTACTTAAGTGTTCATGAAAATATATATGTTGTGTTAGTACAAATTATATATTATGCATATGATATTGAATGTTTGTTGTTTAATTGCATATTTAAAATGAATTTGTGTATGGTAAATGTTGTTAATTGTCGTAGCATCTTATAACTCGGATCCTACGACCGAACTGTGTATAGGGTGTTACATGTAATATCGAAATTAATTAAATTAATCTTCTTCTAAATTTTAAAATTTTATTTTATGTTTTTAAATTATTATTAATAAAATCAACTCAATAAGCTATATTTAATAATTGCCAACAAAACTAAAATTTCCTTTGATTATATAATCTCAAATCTTCCATAGTAATCTAAAAGTAAAGAAAATCATTGCAATTAAATAATTAATTGCTTGTTCTTCGTTTCGGTAAAGATGTGATGAAAAAATTATGGATCTTGTTTGGTATGAAAAATAAAATTAATTAATTTAATTAATTGCAAAAAAAATTCTTTACTTTTAGCTTAGTATAAAAGACTCAAAATTATATAATCAAAAGAAATTTAGGTTTCGTAGGTAATTATTAAAGATAGTTATTTGAGTTGATTTTAATTTAGAAATATAAAATAAAATTTTAACAATTTAGAAGGAGATTAAATTAATTAAGGTCTTGTTTGATAAATTGAAAAATTAAGTGTCAAAAAAAAAAAAGTGTTGAAAAATTAAATATTGAAAATTTAAGTATTGAATTTAAGTTATAAAATTGTTTGATATATTAATTAAAACTAATTATAGAATATAATTAGATTGTTTGATAAATATATATTTTAAATTATAAAAAATATTATATATTTGATCCTTAATTTTTAAACATTTTTCTTTATTCTAAACAAAAATCAAATTTTAAACCTAAAGTTTTTATAAGAAACTATAATATAATATTAAATTAAACTAATTAATTAAAAATATTCTCCATTAAAAGTTAAGTAAATGTTATCTATTTATTATTTTTACAGTTTTTTTTATAGAAAAAGAATCTATCAGATTGTTTTATTTTAATTATGAAACATGTGTAAAAAAATTAAATTATTGGAAATATTAAATTTCAGCTGATTTAATTTTTTTTCAATGGTCAATCAAACTAGGCCTAATCTAATTAATTTTGATACTATAGTAACAAATTGGTTGATATTATCAATAGATAAAACTTTTTCAATAATTTATTTAATTGATTTTGATGATTTGAAATTTGAAATTTTAATATTGAAAGAAAAAAAAGATATTTAGAATTCGGCAAGGGGTAAATGAATACAAAATTTTAAAATATTAACTTAGTTTCTACTGCTTTTTCACTTTAATCCTTAATGTTTTTACCCCGGCCAATACTTAAAAAATGATATTTTTTGGGTGACCATAATGAAAATGTGAACATGATGTGGCATGGACAGTTAATTACCGTTAGAGATTTAATTGTTGAGTAACTAAAATGAAAGTACCATAGAAGTTAAGTGATAGAATTGTAAACATTTCATTTTAATTATCCAAAATAAAAATACCCTAAAAGTTAAGTGACCAACTAAATAGTTTACCCAAAATTTAGCCATAAAATGATACATGTAATTAATTAATGCAATTAGTCAATAATGACGTTACGTGATGCCAAAGGAAAGCGCCATGTGATTTGATGTAAAATAATTCAAAAAAATTGAGAAGTAAGAATTCCTAAAAATAATATTAAAAATTTCTCAAATTCCTTTGAAAAATTCAGAAAAATTTTAAAAAGTAACATAACCTTTTTAATTTTTTTTTAAAAAAAATCCAACAAAATTCTCAAATTTTTTCAAAAATTATGATAATGAAATTTTAAAAAATTCATAATATTATGTTTATGAAATTGATGATAAATTTTGACCATGTAAACAATTAGACGAATATTTTAAATAGCAAATTAAGGTAAGAAGATTCAAATTTTGAAATTGAATTACGTGCAAAAATCTAACATCATGTTTTAGAAATATATATTTAGAAAGAATTTATATGTTAGATTATATATATTAGCCTCCCAAGAAAATGAAAAGGAAATCAGTGATCACGTTATTGCTATTGTTATTGTTTTGACAAACCATTCATCTCTCTCTCTCTCTCTCTCTCTCTCTCTCTATATATATATATATTAAGAAAAAAATATATAATTTGAATAAAATTTAATCATTTGACTTTTTATGGCTGGTCATTATTTAATTTTTTGGGTAAATTATTTTATTTTTTTCATCTAAATAAAAAAAATTATAATTTAATATAATAATTTATCATTTCGATTACCCAACCATTAAATCCTTAACAACAGTTGACTATACCTATCGTTGACTATACATATCATGCCATCAATTTTGACTTTTTTAGATTGTTTGTCATCTTCAAACTTAACCCATTTTTCTCTCCAAGTCTTTTTCTTCTTCCTTTACTCTCGGAAAGGGAGAATCTCCCAAGTTTTTTACTTTTATTTTTGTAATTCTTAGTTTTGGTTCAGTGTTTTGAGAATATTCATCTCTCCCTGGATTTGATAACTTAGAAAACAATATGATTTTTCTTTTTTGAGATTTTTTACTTCAGTTTTAAGGAGGGATCAAAGCTAAGTTCAGCAACAAGCTTAAGACAAATAACTTTCACTGGAGTGACGTTGCTCAATAAGTTTAAGTGTTTAACAACTAGGGTTTTCCCGAATTGAATAGCTTAAAACACCAAACAAGTGTTCAGGGATTTCAAGGAATAACACTCCCAGATTAAATTACAAGTTTTTTTATTTGAGTGACCAAAATGAAGCATCCAAGTTGAATGATCAACTAACTTATCCTAATTTTTTTAAAGTGTTTGGCGTATTAAAAGAAAAAGCACATGTTGACCTTGAATTCTTTCAAAGTGTTTGGAGTAGAAAAATGAAAAGAGAAGACCCACCATGCAAATTCAAATTCATGGATGCAATATCAAGTCTTATATTAATTATGTGAACATGCTATTAAAAAATTATGCAATAGAGGTCGTGTTTATGAAGTCTATACTATGATCTGAGCAGGATGGATTGATTTGGAGCCAGCTAAGTTTAGATTGAATATTTTGAAGAAACAGAGCCAAAGCACATATATTCCGTAATGTTTTTATCTCCCATACAAGCATCAACTGACAGATTCAATATGTGCTGTTTTTACTTACAACAAGCTCCTCTCAAGCACATAAAAGAATCATACAACAATGGTGAACTTGTAGATAAAGTTGCAAAAACTTGTCTTCAAAATTTCACTTTCATGGGCTAATATTTGGAACAAATGCAGTACACTGTACAACAAACTTAAATATGTACAGACAAGATGCCGAATGCCTCCCCAAGGATGAAAATAAAGTCAGATCCTTACTTATGTCCTAGCCTACTGAAAAATAATAAACGAACTGACCCCTAACACACTGCATTAATCCTACTGCAATGTCTATCAACACATGCGAGTATTACGTTTATTGTCTTTCCAGAAAGAATATCTTGGTCAGGTTCTCGGTTCTAGCTGAGATGAGATTCCAGGCAAGACTCCTATGCAGGTACCCAACAGGAGGAACCATACAGAATCCTGCCCTTCCATCCCTGCAACATCCAGTGGTTGTCTTCATCGATTACGAAATCTTTGTGGTACCATGCCTTCAACTTATCCCTAATTATCTTCATCAGTTCCTGGTCTAATGGAAGTGGCTTGAATCCTTCCCTTAATGTACGAATCTGCCATTGCTTGTATGTTTCCGGCCTCTGGACCCTTGCTGAGCCCTCACATGCTATTACATTCATTGCTTCGCGCCCGTAAAACTCCCTCTCGAACATCAACCTTGCCGGTTCTTCACGAGGTAATGTGTTCTCGAATACATCAAATACTGCAGAGATATGGAATAGAACCTCCTTGAACCTTGTAATAAAGAAGGGAGCATTGTAAGCTCCATTAACTATGGAGTGAACGAAAATATCAGGTTTCATTTTCCTGATCAATTTTAACATAGCATTCCTCGGACAGTCCACATCGGCAGTCTCATCGAGTAGATTGTGAAACCGGAAAAGAGAATTCACAGCAAGCATCTCATTGCTATCGATCTTGATGTCCTCGATCTGGATGGTTTCCCAATGTTCAACTGCTATAGGATTGTACTCGAACGGAACATTAAAACGCTCACAATACTTTGCCAAGCGACGACCTGTCTCCTCAATTCTTTCAGCTGGGCGGAAACCGCGTTGGGGAATCTCTATTCCAGTGATGCGTAGCTTAGGAGGCCCACCGGGTCTTGTTGAGAGATGTTGGATAAGAATGGGCCATTGGAAACCATACAGGATACCAAAATCTACAATATGAAGAACACTCGCTTTCTCAGCCATGTGGTAAATCGATTTGTTTGCAAACAGAATGGCTAGCTTCGTAAACGGACAAGAACAAAGGTAAGCTTTGTAAGCTTTCAAGATATCAGCAGCTGTTGTCATCTTGGAAGCCAGGGAAGCATAAAAAACGTGAATTAGGGCCCCGCTTCCATCCAAGCGAGCCTCAAGGCCATCTGCCAAGATATAGGCCAACCTCTGATTTGCATCACCAAGAGGAGAAGAGTGCTCTTTAATCTGCTTTAGCAGTTCACTTGCAGTCCTACGATCATCAGCAGAAACAGCCTGTGCACAGAGAATTAGAAGAGTCCTCAAATCCACCACTTCTTTCTTCTTCCCCCGTCTCTTAGAACGATTTCTTCCAACAATGGATCCATCCAACTGTTCTTTATGCTGCGAGCTATCAGTTTCCCCATGCTGCACAGTTTGATCGATACCACACATAGTTTTCCCTTCAGTACAAAGTAACACCTTATCAAATACTTCAGATAAATCACTCTCTTCTGTATAAGTTGCCGATTGCTTGTTTCTCCTCTCGTCTTCCAATTCCCAATCATCCCGTTCATGGTTCTTCCTACCCGTCAACCCATTGGACAAAATCTCCCTCTCGTCCTTCTCCACCTTGACTACAACTTTTGGAACATCTAACTTTTTCCCCACAGCAAACGTGCTGCTCTCTAGGTCAATTACCAGCTGTTCACTACTAGGGATGAACTTACTGGCTTCCTCAAACCCTCTCTGGAACTGCAACACAGATTCCTTATCACTGAAGATGTTCTTAACCAGAAGCTCGCTAACAGAAGATTCCATCAACCCATGACCAATGTTACTCAAGCTATTAACCGAGTCAACAGAAAACTGTGAACTGGACTGTTGCAAATCGGGCTGCAAAGAGTAAGGAGCTTGTAACAAGGAAGGATCGGGCCCTCCGACTTCCCCGATACCACGAGGATTGATATGATCACTAGTCCCACTACGAGAGCTAATACTAACATCTGAATGGCCATTAGTACCAAAAAGATTACTATCAGGACTCTCCACTTTGACTGGTTGGATGATATTGCTCACCAAGGCATCATATAATGATTTCTCAGTGTCTTCGAGAGCCAAATAATCATTAAACATATAGGGCTTATCCTCCATGTTCTCTTCCATAAGCATCTGGCTTATGTATTTGAGGACTGGATCTGTGGAGTCACTGTCACTTGGAGGTGAATAAGACTCCCCCAATGGACTCCACCCCGTGGAAGCTGAAAATGAGCTACCATCTGAACTTGCAGTAATGGATGGAACATTAATACCCGGGTCCGAGTCAGGTGGTATAAAGGGAACATTCATGTTCATAAAGTTAAGATCTGGGGAGGGGACATTGAACTCAAATCCATTGTGGAATGTATGATCTTCAACTTTGAAACAGTTCAGGTAATCAGAGATTTCAATGGAATTTGGATCCATGGTCATCTAAAAAAATCCCAATTCTACAACCCAAAAAGAACAAAAAAAAAAAAAAAAAAAAACAAGTCAAACACTTACTATGCATCAAAGGAGAAAGCTTTATGGTGATCACTAGACTAATACCCTTTAAAGATTCAAACTTTCTGAGATTTAAAACAAATAAGATCACAAATTCACCAACAAATAACACAAAGAAAGGCCGCAATTCAACAAAAGTGGAGAAGTAGAACCAAGAAACAAGAGTTAAACGTACCTTAAAGAGAGAGAGAGAGAGAGAGAGAGAGAGCCAGAGAAGAAGAGAAGCCTTTCGAGAAAGATGCGGGGGATTTGGGTTTTGACCCGAAAACAAATAGGAACTTTCCTGGAAGAGATTGACACTCGAATATATATAGGAGGAGAACATGAAATGAGACACATTGGGACCCTGTTATTTCAGCGGCTATTGGTCGGTCAACATGATATCTGCTGCAACATATTTATTTACTTTTCTTTCTTTTTCCCTTTTTTGACACATTCATTGTATGTATTCCATTTCTGGTTTAATCCTATCCAAGCAAACACTTGCTGTAAAATATTTGCTAGAAGTAACTTTCTCACTAAACAAACAGTATATTACAGTATATGGCTGTATTAACGAAGATTATATTACTTTCAACCTCATATAGAAAATTTGCATGTAAACATAACAACTTCAACATAAGCCTGTCCAAAGGGTATATTTTTTCCTTGCAGAATTTGACCGAAAAGTGTGCTGTGGTTTAGTTATACGAATTCTTCTCGAGTGCCTATCTATATTATTACCAATATGAACATATATACACATAAAGGATTGCGGGGCCCACTCCTACATATCTGAGGTTGAAGTTGAATAAACAAGTGAAAGGAGCAGCAGCAAGATGTCAAGCTTCAATGGGGCCAAAGTCACACGCGTTGAGCTTTCTGTTAGCTCATATATGACAACATATGTATATATTATATTATATTTAGTTATTTACCATCACAAGAATTTATTTATTTCCTAGTCTAGCAGCCACCACCAATTTCACCATGAGATTGCTTGGAAATCAAGGCTTTTCCTTTGTTTCCAATCACTCACTTTGGATTTTGGAATGGTTTTCAGAAAGTCAAAGCTTTATTTTCTAATTTTCTTTTTTCTGGTCTATTAAACTTGAGAAACAAGAATCTCCAACTTGGGAGATTAGACAAGAACTAAGCCAAGAAAAAAATAAAAATGTTAGAGATAGTGTTTTTTTTTTTTTGTTTGTTTGCAATTGCATACAAACTAATTGTATTTTCTACATTATGCTACAAAAATAATTGAAATGCTAGTAATTGCATTTGCCAAACGATTTATCATTTATTTAGAAATGGTTATTTTGCAATAGCAGTTTGGTTGGTTTTGCTTAGGATTATTGAAATATAAGTTTTATTATTGAGCATGTTATAGTATTTTGTTTAGTTTATTTAGACAGAATGTAAGATTTCGTTATTTAGTTGATAAAATATAAAATTATTTAAAAATACGTTTTATTAAATTAACGTTTTACTTCTATTTTATTACTATACAAAAGTTGAAACTTATAGTATTTTATTTTAGAGTAAATTACATCGTTAGTAATAAGAGTTGTTCCTATTTTACTCAGCTATTTTTTTTTTTGTTAATTTGGTCAACCAAAATTAAAAATTGATCAATTTTGTCACTCCACCATTAAATGGTAATAGAATGTTAACTATGCATTTTCATGCTAGTCAGTCTAAAATTAGGGCAAATGCCCGTTAGTCATTCTAACTAGGGGTTGTTCCTATTTTGGTCACCCTAAAACTATACGTGAGAATGCATCATTAATATTTCCGTTACCATTTAATTGTGAAGTGATCAATTTTTTTCGAGTGACCAAATTAACAAAAAAAGGGGATGACCAAAATAGGAACGACCACTATTTAGAGTGACTAAAGGGATAGTTTTCCCTTTATTTTACTAATAAATAAATGCATTTATATACTAAATTAATTTCATATTTATTTTCTCAGAAACTTGGGAGGAGCAATAAGCACTTAAAGTCTTTTTTAATTAAAGTGACAGATTGTTATACCCCTATTCGCGTCAAGACACATGACAAGTTAGAAAGGCACCCAAACAGTAAGTCTGCCACCAACGAACCGGGAGGTCACCTGCGAGTTTTCCCTTCTAGGATTACAATTCGGACAAGTGTAAGCCATTAGTTGTCCAGGTCTTAGGGTCTTCATTGAGAACGTGATGTTGTTGGTCACCAAATATCATGTGGGCTCAACTGTTTCATACCATCAAGTCAGAATAAATAACGAATTATGTCCCATCACAAACGTCCTTATCCCATCGAAGGCATCCACACCACACGTTTCATAATGATGACTTAATGGCAAGTCCAACACGTTAATATGACCTTACACGGAACCTCCGCCTATAAATACCTCCAAGAATGAGGAAGAAATGATCAATTCTCCAAGATGCTAAGCCTACACTGTAACAACCTGTTTTTAGTGAAATCAAAACAGTGGTTTCGGGACCACAAATCCGAGTAAGAAAGAAAATTTATTTTAAAATTATTACATGGTCTGCATCATGATAGGAAAGAAGTATGAAAATTTTGATAAGAAAATTTTACCGATTTCATGTTTAATTATGGAAAGGACCAAATTGCATAAAATGCAAAAGTTGAGTTCTAGTAGCTATAAGTATCAAATAGCTATGGAATTCAAAAATTGAGATCCTTATACGGTAATTAGACCATTAAGAAAAGTTAGTAGATATTTTTTATGATTCATCCATGGAAAATTAGAAAAAGAAAAGGACTAAATTGGAAATTGAAATAAATAAAAGATGATAAATAAAATAAATATCAAATATCATCATTTTATATCATATTCTTCCCCAAATTTTATAGAAACCCTAGGAAAGAGAAATAAAATCAAGCAAGCTTAATTAGGTAAGTAATCATGTCCCGTTTTTAGTAATTTTTATATTTTTGAGATCAGAATAACCTAATCTAGCTATTTTGAGGATCAATTTGTAAAGTTATCAAAGTATTAAAATTTTTCCATGGATGAATATGCTGAAATTTTAAAATTTATGGTAGAAAATGAAAGGTTGTTGATAGATAAACAACTTTTGTAAAGTGAATTTTCATGAAATTGTGATTTAGGGACTAAATTGTAAAGATGTAAAATTCATGGAAAATTTCTAATTTTTATGAAATATATGTGCTGTAAATCTTATATGTAAAAATCGGTTAGACTTGGAATAATGATTAAATTGCACGAATTTCATTTTTTGAGCCTAGGGACGAAATCGTCATTTATGAAAAGTATAGGGGCAAAGTGGTAATTTTGCCTAGGGTGTGAATTGAATTAAAATTGAGTATGAAATAGATTAAATTGATGTTAAATTCATTTATATAGATCCAGATAGACCTAGTACGGAGTTGGATCAAGGAAAACAAAAAGTATCGAATTAGTAGATCCCTGTATACGAACGCTTATTGAGGTAAGTTCGTGTAACTAGATTATGTATAATAATATGTTTGGAATTGAATGTTGAATATGTGTAAATTGTATAAATGTTTAATGTATAAAATTAATTACATGTCTGATATTGCTCGATAAGTATAATTCTCGTTTGAATAGATAAAATTCGATGGATACAAGATTTCCCGATTGTTTGTGGTCTTGCACATGTTGCAGACACACCATAACTTGAAAGAGCATCCTGTTATAAGCCCTCTCGAGCTTCTCGTTATATGGTTCTTGTAACAGCCTATTTTTCAGTGAAATCGGAACAGTGGTTTCAGGACTACAAATCTGACCCAAAAATAAAATTTATTTTTATTTTACTAGATGGTCCGTATTATGATAGGCATGTCGTGTGAAAATTTTGATACGAAAATTTTATTGATTAAGTGTTTAATTACGAGAAGGACTAAATTGCATAAAATGCGAAAGTTGAATTCTAGTAGCTATAAGGATTAAATAGCTATAGAATTTAAAACTAGAGGTCCTTATATGGTAATTAGACCATTAAAGAAAAGTATGTAGAATTTTGGTGACTCATCCATGGAAAAATTAGAAAAGAGTAGGGACTAAATTGGAAATTAAAATAAATAATTAATTAAAAGATGATAAAAAGAAAATATCATCTTATTTTTTCATCTTCAACCCCAAAATTATATGGAAACCCAAGGAGAGGAAGAAGAAACTTTCAAGACTTAATTGGGTAAGTTTCCTTGTCCCGTTTTTAGTAATTTTGATATTTTTGAAATTGTGATAGTTTAAACTAATCTATTTGGGGGATTAATTTCAAAAGTTATCAAAGTATGGAAAATGTTTCATGGATGTATATGCTCAAAATTAGAAATTTATGGTAAAAAATGAAAGGTTGTTGATAGATAAACAACTTTTACAAAGTGATTTTTGATGAAACATTATTTAGGGACTAAAATGTAAACCTGTGAAATTGAAGAAAAATTCTGAATTTTCATGAATACAAGTGCTGTAAATTTTGTAATGGGATTTTGGTTAGGCTTGGAATATGGAGTAAATTGCACAAGTTTCATTTTTTGAGCCTAGGGATAAAATTGGAATTTATGGAAAAGTTAGGGGCAAAATGATAATTTTTCCTAGGATATAAATTGAGTCCAAATAAATATGAAATATGTGAAATTGATGATTAAAGCTATTTATATAGATCCGAAAAACACAAATTCGAGGTTAGACTGAGGAAAAAGAAAAGGTTTCGGATTAGTAGATTTTATACGCGAACAAGTGTTGAGGTAAGTTCGTGTAACTTAATCAAGCATGTAAATATGATTAATTGAATGTTGTGTTGTATGAAATGTGACTTATATTGATGTACATTACTTGAATGCTATAATGAGAAATTTAATACATGCTTGATATGGTGAAAAAAGGTTAAGTCCCGATTGAATATTAAATTTCGATGAATATATGCGCTTTCCCGAAACAAATAAGGTCTTGCATTTGTTACGGACGGGATTTAGCTCGGACAAGGAATTCTATTGATCTTGTTATATAAAGGATTTAGCCCGGACGATTAATTCGGATATAATACCTCTCGAGTATACATTATGATTAGGGTTTAGCCTGAACTGGTAATCCTAATTGAGCTCTTCTGAGCATACATTACATAAAGGATTTAGACTGGATTGATAATCCTGTAATACGATATGTGGCTTGAGAGTGTGTTCTTTGATTAAATGCCCTAATGAGTACCTTTGAATAAGAATTGACGGATCATGGAACCGTACACCTCGAGTGTACTACTTGAGCATTCATCAGAATTTCAATGATTCAACGGACACAAAACTCTTGACATGGTATGAGAATTATGAGATAAAATGATAATGTCTTGAAAGAGTATTGCATGATGAGCTCATCTATCCTTACTTGATGTATATGTAAACCTTGTGACTAACATGTTGGATTGAATGTACGTGTTTAGGCAATTTAGCCAAATGGATGGAAAATATGATATTGTATGCTTAGATTTAATAAACGGGATTGGTAAGTTTAGTTTCCGTTATACGAATTTACTAAGCATGTAATACTTACTCCGTTTTATTTTCCTTGTTTATAGTGCTCCGAAGCTTGCGAAGGTTGGAAGATCATTGGAGCATCGTCACACTATCGACTAACTTATTTTGGGTATACATAGTAAAATCATTGGAGCCTCCGACCGTTCCCAATTTCTGAGCTGGCTTGTCAAAACTACAAGGAATGAAAAGGAGGGAGTAAGCATAAAAGCTTAATAAGTTCACATGCAAATAGCAAGTAACACAACTATATAAGCAAACATAAAACATCATTTGCATAATCATCACCGAGACATTCATATCACATTTTCATTTGTCATCTTACCATATTGTTGTTATATCGAGTTTTCAACCCGAGGGTTAAGTACATACCTGTTCAAAGTATCCATTTCACAACACTTACCAATACGTCTCTTTCATCTCGAGTATTCCTCCATTTGAGTAAAATTTTACCCGTTGAACACATCGGAATATAATTCGGATACATGGAAAGTTTGCACATAAGTGCCACATATGTAGCCAAGCTACCATGTAACCCGCCCATAAGTGAACTCGGACTCAACTCAACGAGCTCGGATGCCTAGTTACATCTCTCGAACTCGGACTCAACTCAACGAGTTCGGACATTCGCATCCATAAGTGAACTCGGACTCAACTCAACGAGCTCGGATGCCTAGTTACATCTCTCGAACTCAGACTCAACTCAATGAGTTCGGACATTCGCATCCATAAGTGAACTCAGACTCAACTCAATGAGTTCGGATGCCCAAATATCCTAGTGACATGTCACTTGTATCCTAATCCATTCCTAAGGTTCAACGGGACCATTTTCCCAATCATGTGTCTCAACCATCTCCTACGGATTGCCGATACCGATACTCGGTAGTATTTCACATTTTCCAAGTATATCACATAATTTGACATATTATCAAACTATTATCACGAGTATAATATTTCATAATAATTATCATATCATTTAAATAACATAAAAACATTTAAAATAATAACTATGTTACCAACATTTACATGTGAACTTACCTCGTATGCGAAAATGGCTACTTTTACCATTTCATCCACAACTTGGTATTTTCCCCATTTTAGCCCGAATTTCAGTTTTCCTTACTCTATCATTTAAAATATAGTTTAATTAGGACTCACATTATTCAAATTGACCCAAAATTATATTTTGGCAAAATTACAGTTTTTCCCCTAAACTTTCACATATTTACACTTTTGCCCTAAAGCTCATAAATTAAAATTCAGCCTATTTTCTTATGTTTTATGACATGCTGATTATTTTTCCCTTCTATGGAAACATCAAATTCTCACTCTAACATGTACTTATGACTATTAGGTATTTTTACCGATTAAGCCCTTTTACTCGTTTTCGCTTAAAACCGAGTAGCACATGTTGTCTAACATAATTTAAAACCTCATATTCTATCATAAAACACCAAAATACACAAATTTCACGTATGGGTTTTTTTCCAAATATAAACCTTAGGTTAAATTATTGCTAGCATAAGCTAAATCGAGCGACCGGGATTCTAAAAACGTAAAGAACTTGAAAAACGGGGCTAGAATGGACTTACAATCGAGCTTGGAATCTTGAAAAACCCTAGCCATGGTTTCTCCTTGCTGTATTCGGCCATGGAGTTGAATATGGACACATTTGGGTTTTAAAATTTGTCTTTTAATTCATTTTACCCCTAAATGACCAAAATGCCCTTTTTACTATTCTTTAAATTTTTACCCTTCCAAGCCCATTTTTGTCCAATTTTTTTAGAAATTGGTAAAATTACTCTTTAAGGACCTCTAATTAATAATCTAATTCAATTTTATGCAAAATGCTTCTAGAACACAAGTTTTGCAATTTATTCAATTTAGTCCCTAATTTCAAATTAAACACTTCATGCATAGAATTTCTTCACGAAATTTTCACACAATCATGCAATCATATCATAGACCTCAAAATAATTATAAAAAAATTATTTCTATCTCAGATTTGTGGTCTCGAAACTACTATTCTGACTAGGCCCAAAACTAGGATATTACAGACTGTGTCTAAGTATGAACGAGAATTTGTTCGGCTGAATAAATATGCCAGAGAATGGGTTTTAACCGAGGCTGAAATGTGTAAATGCTGTGTTAGCCAATCGAGCACACAAAGCTGAGAAATTGAGTAAGGAAAAAAAAAGCTGAAAGAGAGGCTCGGGTTTCTAGAAAAAGAACTATGAGTAAGTCACAATCATTTTCTTCTAAGAAATTAAAGAAGTATTATGATCGGTTGACCACCTCTACGGGATATTCTGGAAGAGAGCGGAGCTCTCAACGTTCTAACTAGAGGTCTTCATCTCTATCTGTGACTAGTGTGGGTAGTGCCGGTGTAATGCCCCGTACCCGAGACCATCGCTGGAGTCGAACACGAGGTGTTAACAGACTTAATTCATTACTTTAAACAGCTCAAACAATTTATTTTTAAAATTTTCAGTCAAGCTAGCAATCTACGTCACAGTCAC
The DNA here is from genome assembly GCA_025698475.1 of Gossypium anomalum. Taxonomy (NCBI): domain Eukaryota; kingdom Viridiplantae; phylum Streptophyta; class Magnoliopsida; order Malvales; family Malvaceae; genus Gossypium; species Gossypium anomalum. The sequence goes on from CM046957.1 coordinate 64,537,621, forward strand.
TTAAAAATTCATATCTCGAGTTCCGAAACTCGAAATCCAATTCTGTAAATTTTCCCTGAAACTAGACTCATATATCTATTTATTAATTCGTTTATAGAATTTTTGGTCAAGCAAATTAGTACAGTTTATTAGTTAAAGTCTCCCCTGCTTCAGGGTTCGACTACTCTGACTTCTATGTATTACGAATCAGATATCTCCCTGTACAGAGTTTCAATTACTATGCCGTTTATTTCTAATAAAACTAGACTAAATAAGGAATCTTTACATATAAATCATGACTTCTAATTATCTTTGGAAAATTTATGGTGAATTTCCAAAGTTAGAACAGGGGATCCAGAAATTGCTCTAGCCTTGTTTCACAAAAATTTAAACATCTCATAAAATATAACTCATATACCTATTTTATTCCATCCATATGAAAATCGACTCATCAAGCTTCAATTCCATAACTTATTCATTATTTAATTCCATTTCTACTATTTTTAGTGATTTTTCAAATTCACGTCACTACTGCTGTCTGAATCTATTTTATGGTAAATTTTACCCATTTCATGGTTCCCATGGATTAGCTAGCAATTTAGCATATATAACACCAAATATGATCATGATTAGCCATTCAAATGGCTAATCATTACCAAGCATTTCCATACCACTCAATAACCATATCATAAGACCATATATACAAAATGATTACAATGCTATACATGCCATACTCAAAATATACAAGCCATTATGCCAAGATGGTATACGGATAGTGTGAGCGTGCCTCCGACCGTTTCCAATTTCTGAGCTGGCTTGTCAACACTACAAGGAATGAAAAGGAGGGAGTAAGCATAAATGCTTAGTAAGTTCACATGCAAATAGCAAGTAACATAACTATATAAGCAAACATAAACATCATTTGCATGATCATCACCGAGACATTCATATCACATTTTCATTTATCATCTTACCATATTGTTGTTATATCGAGTTTTCAACCCGATGGTTAAAAACATACCTGTTCAAAGTATCCATTTCACAACACTTACCAATATGCCCCTTTCATCTCGAGTATTCCTCCATTTGAGTAGAATTTTACCCGTTGAACACATCGAAATATAATTCGAATACACGAAAAGTTTGCACATAAGTGCCACATATGTAGCCAAGCTACCATGTAACCCGCCCATAAGTGAACTCGGAATCAACTCAACGAGCTCGGGCGTTTGCATCCATAAGTGAACTCGGACTCAACTTAACGAGCTCGGATGCCTAGTTACATCTCTCGAACTCGGACTCAACTCAACGAGTTCGGACATTCGCATCCATAAGTGAACTCGGACTCAACTCAACGAGTTCGGATGCCCAAATATCCCAGTGACATGTCACTTGTATTCTAATCCATTCCTAAGGTTCAACGGGACCTTTTTCCCAATCATGTGTCTCAACCATCTTCTACGGAATGCCGATACCGATACTCGATAGTATTTCACATTTTCCAAGTATATCACATAATTTGACATATTATCAAACAATTATCACGAGTATAATATTTAATAATAATTATCATATCATTTAAATAACATAAAAACATTTAAAATAATAACTATGTTACCAACATTTACATATGAACTTATCTCGTATGTGAAAATGGCTACTTTTACCATTTCGTTCACAACTTGGTATTTTCCCCATTTTAGCCCAAATTTTAGTTTTCCTTTATCTATCATTTAAAATATAGTCTAATTAGGGCTCACATTATTCAAATTAACCCAAAATCATATTTTGGAAAAATTACAGTTTTGTCCCTAAACTTTTGCATATTTACATTTTTGCCCCAAAGCTCGTAAATTAAACTTCAGCATATTTTCTTATGTTTTATGACATGCTGAACATTTTCCCTTCTATGACAACATCAAATTCTCACTCTAACACATAGTTATGAACAATAACAATTTTCACCGATTAAGCCGTTTTACTCATTTTTGCTTAAAATCGCTTAGCAAAAGTTGTTTAACATAATTTCAGCCTTCATATTCTACCATAAAACATCAAAATAAACACATTTCACCTCTGGGTATTTTTTCAAATATGAACCCTAGCTTAAATTATTGCTAGAATAAGCTTAATCAAGTTACCGGGATTCCAAAAAAATGTAAAGAACTTGAAAAACGGGGCTAGAACAGACTTACAATCGAGCTTGGAAGCTTGGAAAACCCCAGCCATGGTTTCTCCTTGCTATATTCGGCCATGGGGTTGAAGATGAGCAAAATTGGCTTTTAATTTTGTATTTTAATTCATTTTACCCCTAAATGACCAAAATGCCCTTACTACTAAACTTTCCAAAAATTCCATCCATGTCCAATTTTTGTCCATAGACTTAGAAATTGGTAAAATTGCTATTTTAGTCCTCCTAATTAATATTTCAAAACAATTTCATACTAGAAACTTCTATAATGCAAGTTTTGCAAATTATTTGATTTAGTCCCTAATTTCAATTTAAGCACTTTATGCATAAAATTTCTTCACGAAATTTTCACACAATCATGCAATCATATCATAGACCTCAAAATAATCATAAAATAATTATTTCTATCTTGGATTTTGTGGTCACGAAACCACTATTTCGACTAGGCCCAAAATCAGGATATTACAACTCTTCCCCCCTTTTAGGGATTTTCGTCCCCGAAAATCTTACCGGAAAAGTGGTCTTCACTTTTAATCTCATATTCGGTCTTGAAGAACTTTCACTTAGGTTGTACCTCCAATACATCTCTTTAATTTCTCATATGGTCTAAAAGCTTGCGAGCCTCAACTCTCAACTGTTTCTTAAATTTTCAACCCTTCTCGGTTTCCCATGATATCATGACATAAAACCAGGATCTTAACTTGATTAATGGAGACCGGAATTCCAAGAAATCGAACAATCAAAGAGACCTGAAATTCCATGAATCTGATGAGTAGGAATTCATTCAATACCGATATGATTTATAGATTTCTCCAAACATTTAAGAATAGGATACATCACATTTTCCTCTTTCTGCTATAGAAATAATTCTGATATGGCCTCAAGAATAATCCTTCTCATTTCCATCCCAATATCAACATTGACAAGGATAATTTTGATAGATCCCAATGCTCAACTTTAACCTCTTTAACAACTCAGATTTTATGTAACATTGAATGCTCTAAACTATCACATTACCTCACTGTCTTGAAACACATCACAATTCATACAACAGTACATTACTGAAAGTCAGGAAGTCTTTGCTCAATGTAGACTAGTCTAGTTCAGAAGGTTCGGTTACCAATATTCTCATCTATCCGAACTCTGTCAACATGTAATAAACTTTTCAGGTTTCATAATATGAAAACCTTATCATTCGTAGTGACTTTAACTAATATCCAACTTTTTCTAATAAATATACACTTCTCGTTCAGACTATTTACTCTTTTATCAGTACAAAAATGAAATTCTATTATCAGACTTGAGAAAAATAATCCTGACATAATTGTCACATGAAATCTTTCAAATAAATAATTCACCATACCGATTTGAAACTCGCGCTTTTATCACCTATGCCTTTCATCGATGTCAAATCCTTACGAAATTAGAAAAAATCCCAATACTAAAATCACCACATTACCAAGATCAAATTAGAAGTATAGTCATATTTGACATGATTATCACGAAGTGAAGAACGCACTTGAACATGAGTCGTAATTGACAAATTATGGAACAAAGATAACAAGAAAACCGAATAAAGAAATCCAAGATAAAGAAACCGGAATAAAGAAATCCAGAATAAAAAGATCCAGGATAAAGAAACCCAAGATACGATACTATGCCGGAGAATCGAAAACCAAACTCATAGAGAAAATATAGAATACCCGATGAAATAGAGCAATATAAATTATAAACTAGTCAGACTACCAATGCTTTCATCCAACACCAGAATTAGAAGACATTCCCATATAACAAGAATTTCTTAAGAAGATCAATAGCCATAGAAATATTTTTGAGAACGGGTAAACACATAGAACATCTCAAAAGAGACTGCTAAATCTGTCTAGTCATAACTGTCACACTCAGATAGTTCACATTTCAAATATCATTTCCCCAACTAGTTCTGCCGTCACAAATTTCATATTAAACCATTTACTAAAGAAGGCCAATTCTGAATAAATTTCGATTTACACTTTTCTCGACTTTGCACCTGAGTAATTCGATTTACCAAAGAGAATTCCTTCTCTAATTGGGACAGTGCATAACTCCAATAATCTTTACATCAATTCGATACTTTACTGGCTCTAACTTTACTTATCAACTCATTTTCAATCTCTGATCATACTTATAATTATTCTATCACTGAACTCTTTGGGTTCTCAACCGGAAACTTATTCAATACAAATCTCATGAAATTCCATTATAAGTACCACTTCGGTAAGGGGGAGGGGTTGTAGGACCTTTGACTCGACTTTCTTATACATACACATATGACACAACTTCCATCATCATAGCAACATCATCAAAATCATGTCATTCATTCAGGCAATGCAGCATTCATGTTGGCTTACACAAATTTTCCTACTGTCCCATTTAAACAATATACTTATGCATACATTCTATGTTTTCTAAATAGCTTTACTTATCCATTCATTTAATTAAATTAATTCATGCTCATGACATCATTTAGGGCCAAACAAACATAGATATTTGCATCACAATCACAACTTTCATTTCGTGCATCATGTACATGTCATTACAATCATATAATTCAGTCCAACAATTTAACATAGATAAGTTCATTTCATTATAATCCTTTATCTCATAAAAATTATATATCATTAGCATTCATCAACATTCGACGTCCAAATTAAGACAAGGACATTTTCATTCATATCATAATATTATGACTTTTATTCATACCTCTACTACTTTCTATTTATTCCGTTCATCTTATCAAGTAAGCCATATACACTACATCATATGAGCATTAAGCAAATATGGATATTTATCACATATGTATCATAAACTTTTATTCATACTTTTCTGAACCGAGACTTATCATAATCATAATTTTACTCAAATAACTTCACATAACATTAAACATGGTCGGCGCAGCTCGGTTGGAGAGTACCCTGTCTAAATAAGACGGTACTCATATGCGTCGGAAGATATCACACTATCATAGATCAGTGGCATGTATAGCTAACTTTTTACACATGCTAAGTTAGTCCGAGAACCGACTAAACCTGCTCTGATACCACCAAATGTAACGCCCCATACCCGAGACCGTCGCCGGAGTCGAACACGAGGTGTTAACAGACTTAATTCATTACTTTAAACAGCTCAAACAATTTATTTTTAAAATTTTTAGTCAAGCTAGAAATCTGCGTCACAGTCACTTAAAAATTCATATCTCGAGTTTCGAAACTTGAAATCTATAAATTTTTCCTGAAACTAGACTCATATATATATTTACTAATTTTTTTATAGAATTTTTGGTCAAGCAAATTAGTACAGTTTATTAGTTAAAGTCTCCCTATTTTGAGGTTCATTTGCTCGACCTCTGTGTATTATGAATCAAATATCTCCCTGTACAGAGTTTCAATGACTATGCTGTTTATTTATAATAAAACTAGACTAAATAAGGAATCTGTACATATAAATCATGACTTATAATTATCTTTGGAAAATTTATGGTGAATTTCCAAAGTTAGAATAGAGGATCCAGAAATTGCTCTGGCCCTGTTTCACAAAAATTTAAACATCTCATAAAATATAACTCATATACCTGTTTTGTTCCATCCATATGAAAATAGACTCATCAAGCTTCAATTCCATAACTTATTCATTATTTAATTCCATTTCTACTATTTTTAGTGATTTTTCAAATTCACGTTACTATTGCTGTCTGAATCTATTTTATGGTAAATTTTACCCATTTCATGGTTCCCATGGATTAGCTAGCAATTTAGCATACATAACACCAAATATGATCATGATTAGACATTCCAATGGCTAATCATTACCAAGAATTTCATACCACTCAATAACCATATCATAAGACCATATATACAAAATGATTATAATGTTATACATGCCATACTCAAAATATACAAGCCATTATGCCAAGATGGTATACGGATAGTGTGAGCGTGCCTCCGACCGTTTCTAATTTCCGAGCTGGCTTGTCAACACTACAAGGAATGAAAAGGAGGGAGTAAGCACAAATGCTTAGTAAGTTCACATGCAAATAGCAAGTAACACAACTATATAAGCAAACATAAACATCATTTGCATGATCATCACCGAGACATTCATATCACATTTTCATTTATCATCTTACCATATTGTTGTTATATCGAGTTTTCAACCCGAGGGTTAAGTACATACCTGTTCAAAGTATCCATTTCACAACACTTACCAATATGCCCCTTTCATCTCGAGTATTCCTCCATTTGAGTATAATTTTACCCGTTGAACACATCAGAATATAATTTGGATACACGAAAAGTTTGCACATAAGTGCCACATATGTAGCCAAGCTACCATGTAACCCGCCCATAAGCGAACTCGGAATCAACTCAACGAGCTCGGGCGTTCGCATCCATAAGTGAACTCAGACTCAACTCAACGAGCTCGGATGCCTAGTTACATCTCTCGAACTTAGACTCAACTCAACGAGTTCGGACATTCGCATCCATAAGTGAACTCGGACTCAACTCAACGAGTTCGGATGCCCAAATATCCCAGTGACATGTCACTTGTATCCTAATCCATTCCTAAGGTTCAACGGGACCTTTTTCCCAATCATGTGTCTCAACCATCTTCTACGGAATGCCGATACCGATACTCGATAGTATTTCACATTTTCCAAGTATATCACATAATTTGACATATTATCAAACAATTATCACGAGTATAATATTTCATAATAATTATCATATCATTTAAATAACATAAAAACATTTAAAATAATAACTATGTTACCAACATTTACATATGAACTTACCTCGTATGTGAAAATGGCTACTTTTACCATTTCGTCCACAACTTGGTATTTTCCCCATTTTAGCCCGAATATTAGTTTTCCTTTCTCTATCATTTAAAATATAGTCTAATTAGGGCTCACATTATTCAAATTAACCCAAAATCATATCTTGGAAAAATTACAGTTTTGCTCCTAAACTTTTGCATATTTACACTTTTTCCCTAAAGCTCGTAAATTAAACTTCAGCATATTTTCTTATGTTTTATGACATGCTGAACATTTTTCCCTTCTATGACAACATCAAATTCTCACTCTAACACATAGTTATGAACAATAACAATTTTTACCGATTAATAGTTTTACTCATTTTTGCTTAAAATCGCTTAGCAAAAGTTGTTTAACATAATTTCAGCCTTCATATTCTACCATAAAACATCAAAATAAACACATTTCACCTATGGGTATTTTTCCAAATATGAACCCTAGCTTAAATTATTGCTAGAATAAGCTTAATCAAGTTACCGGGATTCCAAAAAAACATAAAGAACTTGAAAAACGGGGCTAGAACGGACTTACAATCGAGCTTGGAAGCTTGGAAAACCCTAGCCATGGTTTCTCCTTGCTATATTCGGCCATGGGGTTGAAGATGAGCAAAATTGGCTTTTAATTTTGTATTTTAATTCATTTTACCCCTAAATGACCAAAATGCCCTTACTACTAAACTTTCCAAAAATTCCATCCATGTCCAATTTTTGTCCATAGACTTAGAAATTGGTAAAATTGCTATTTTAGTCCTCCTAATTAATATTTCAAAACAATTTCATACTAGAAACTTCTAGAATGCAAGTTTTACAAATTATTTGATTTAGTCCCTAATTTCAATTTAAGCACTTTATGCATAAAATTTCTTCACGAAATTTTCACACAATCATGTAATCATATCATAGACCTCAAAATAATCATAAAATAATTATTTCTATCTTGGATTTTGTGGTCACGAAACCACTATTTCGACTAGGCCCAAAATTAGGATATTACAGCCGGTAATGCCAAACTGAAAATGTAAACATTGTAACAAATTTCATCATGGGGAATGTCGGTCTAGAAGTGGAGCTTGTTTTGGATGTGGTGCACTTGACTATTTTCTCAGAGATTGTCCCGAAAGAGTTGAAAAAGAAATAGAACCACCTCCAAAGCCTAGTAATCCTGTTTTAAGAGGCAGACCACCCCGTGACCCCAACAATGTTAGTGGTAGTCGATGTACTACCAGGGATACAAAAGTTAGATCTAAGGCACGAGCACCTGCAAGAACATATGCTATTCGTGCAAGAGAAGATGCCTCTGCACCAAACGTCATTACTGGTACATTTTCTTTAGTTAACACTAATATTACTGCTTTGATTGATCTTGGTTCCACACATTCATACATATGCACGAACTTAGTAACTGTTAAAAATTTACCTGTTGAATTCATTGAATTTGTGGTTAAAGTTTCAAAACCCCCGAACCAGTGTGTTATGGTGGATAAAATTTGTATGATCTCGGTTAATAAATAGTAATTTACATAAGTTATTTGAAAATTGTTCTAAAAGTTTCGGTAATTCTCCGTAACCCTGTTCTAGCGACGGATACGAGTTAGGGGTGTTACAGCTCTTGCGAGCATCCTGATCAGTAGTGATCCTGTATGTGTTACGGACTACTGCAGCTCTTTATGAGTGTCCTGTTATATGATCGGTTGTGATCTTGCATATATTACGGACACAAACACAGCTCTTTATGAGCCGTCCTGATATAGGCTCTTCTTAAGCTTCCTAATATGGCTCGCTTGAACATCCTGTTATATGGCTATCCGGAGCTCCCTGATAATAGCTTTTCGGGGTTACCTGTTAAGCTCAATGAGCTTCCTGTTCTAAACTCTTATGAGTTTCCTGTTATAGCCCAGATAAGCTTCCCGTTGTATGGCTCACATGAGCATCCTGTTATGTGGCTCGAGAGAGTGCTTCCTAATTATATGCCCTAATTGGGTGCCCCTGAATATGAGTTGGCGGTTTATAGTGTTGTACACTTCAAGTGTACTATATGTGTATCCATCGATATTTCAAATAAATTCAACGGGCAAAGTTCTGTCATAGCTAATCTGAACTTGAGATGATTTATCATAGAAATGTATATATATTATACGGAAATATGATAAGAAAAGTATATGTGTATGAAAGTTATTACATGATGAGCTCATCTTTATTACTTGAAAAGAATTTAGAATTTCATTACTAACTTGTTTGATTGAGTGTATGTGATTAGGCAATTGGTCAATTTGTTGGGATGCATATTATTTACATGATTACTTAAATTGAATATAAATGGTAAGTTAAATTCCTGTTATGCGAACTTACTAAGCATTAAATGCTTACTTTGTTTTCTTTTCTCTGTTTTATAATACTTGGAAGCTCGTAAAGGTTGGAATTGGTCGGAGCACCATCACACTATCCTTCAGCACATTTTGGTATAAATAGCAAACTTATTTTGGTATAATGACATGTATAGGCTAACTTGGCCAATGTTGGCATGTAAATGGTTGTTTGTTATCTAGCCATTGGAATGGCTAGAAATGGTACGGTTAGATTGAATTATGGTAAACATATATGTCTTTCAAAAGGAAAGTTTGAATACATGTGATGATATATCAAATATAATGTTAATGTTGGCTTGGTTTTAACATCTTGAATTGGTTGGTATTTGTATGCAAGTATTAATGTAGGTACAAGGCAAAATTTGGGTGAGAAATAAAGCTTGGAAATGACCTTATTTTTTCCACATGGGTAGACACACGGGCGTGTGTCTCAACCGTGTGTGACACACGGCCATACGCACGGGCATGTGCTTTGGCCATGTGTCTCCTGCATCTTAAGAATTAAGAAATAGAATGCTCAGAATTCGTCACACGGGCAAAGACACGGAAGTGTGTCTCAGCCATGTGAAACACACGACCCAACACACGAGCGTATGTCTTGGCCGTGTGAATCCTGCACCTATTTTTAAAAATTAAATTTTCCACACTGCTTAGCACATGGGCGTGTGGCTGGTTGTGTGACCCAAGGCAGTAGCTACCCTAATTTGAACATGGGCTAGGACACGGGCATGTCACTTGGCCGTGTGAGCCACACGGGTGTGTGTCCCCTACACTTAAGAAAAATTTTGAAATTTTGTGAAAATTTTTCTAAGTTTTCGGTTTAGTCCCAATTTGATTCTAACGTTTATTTTAGGCATTGAGGACCCAATTAAGGGACGATAGGATTGATTTCAAAAATGAATAGTAAATAACCTAAAATTTCTATAATTGATCTGTAAACTCTGGTAATGCTTTCTGACCTTGTTCCGGCAACGGATAGGGGTTAAGGGCATTACATACACTCTACTAACTCACCTTTAGCCCTCAGCCTTCGTACTCTTTTTATTTTCACTTTTTATAACCTTTGGCTCTCCAACCCAATTGGGTGAATCAACCACCATAGCAACCACCACTCTCTCCTCCATATTCTCTTCTTGTTGTATTATTGTATCAACAATTGGTGCCATGAACTAGGAAATCATGGCTTCACAATCTCAAAGTGGTACCGTCGCTAACCCAACCAACCAGACCAATGACCCTGCTAACCAGATCAACTCTTCTACTCCACTCATCACCCTCATTTCACCTACCTAAAGAACTTCCATTGGTTTTAACTCTACCCAAACTCCTTCTTATTCCACACCATAAAAACCCTTTTATAGTATGTGAGTATCCTTCTTTCCACCCTTGAACAATTGATAAAAGCTCTAAGGAATCCTCTGGTTTCCAATCCTATCACTCTTATTGCACCAACATGAACCATTTCCTCAATTACTCTAACTCTACCAACTATCGTAGTGCCTCAATCGCAACCTAGTGTGTCTTTTCTTAGACCATTAGACCAGATAACTTGTTGTTTGCAAGAGGCCATAACTTGCCTCACAGCCACGCTTGCTCCACCAATTGTGACCCCTACTCCCTTGGACTAGGGTTTGCACCAACACGCGTTAAGTTTTCAATCTCATGTCTTAAAAACTTAGGAAAAGTTGTGACGCCTGAAAGAGCAATTTTCCCAATAATAGTGTCACTTTAAAGAACATGAAGAAAAACAAAACACCTCTTCAATAAAAGGAATTCCCAAAATGAGTAGCTTATTACTGAGCTGAGAGCTACATGAGAGGCTCCTAGGTGAGAAAACCCGGGTTTTCAGGAAGATGAAGCTCAGCCCGCACTTCGTGGAGAACAGGAGCATAATAATTAAATTACCTCCATAAGAACAATGCTGACCTCCCAATAGTATCCCAACATTTTCAGGGCAACAAAAAAAAAAACATTTCTGTAGAAGAATAGCTCAAAGCCTTCAGGGCGGAGCTAATGCAGGAAGTAAATAGAGCAAAAACAAATGAATCTTTTTGGAAGTACTCCAATGAACTGTTGGCTTCTAAGGTCATTGACAATCATATCTTGACATCCTTGAAGTTTTCGAAGTTTTTGTACAATGAATTAGGTACCATTTACCCCGATAAAATAATCATATGAACATGCTATGAGCATCCAATGAAGCTAAATGTAGAGCCTTCTCCATGACCCTCTTACAAACAACTCGACAGTAGTACCTATTTCTACCTCGGGGCTCCGTTTACTCTTTCGAGCAATTAGTTGGAAAATTTATGAGTCATTTTCTAGCCAACAAAATGCTCCAATAGTCTCCAATTTATTTAATGACCATTCGTCAAGGGGTAGATGAGTCCCTCCGTGATTATGCAAAAAGATTTAGTGTCGCCACTATGATCACAAAGAGAGTCACCGATTTAATTTACAACCAAGCATACATATACCTAATTCAAATTCATACAATCCAAGTTATAATACCATATGAACTTACCTTGTCAAAATAGTAAACAAGTTAATCTTCAGGGACTAATCAATAATTTTAGTTTTTCCTCTATTACCTCTGGTTTAATCCAATTCTTGATCTATTCAATTATTCCATTCAATCCATCAATATTAAACATTTATATACTATATCATGACATGTATGAACCTATGAAATCTCATTTTCAATACCCCTAAAATTTTACATTTTATTCAATTTAGTCTCTGAAACAGAAATAACTATAACTTTCAATTTTGAGCCTCGATTGAAAATTAACTTCAATTCCATCCCTTAGAGACCCTATACTATCTATTTATACCAAAATGTCCATTAATTTTTCATTTTATTCACTTTAGTCCCTATGTACAGAACTATCAATTAAACATTACATTTTAGTCATTTTTCATAATCTAAGCTTAAAATCTATCAATTTAACACCAATTTCTTCAAGAAATCAATAATGGAATGTAACACGCCATGCCGTATCGAATGCCTGGACAAGGTTTGAGGTGCTACCAGAATTAAATACTAATAAACGAGTAAAACTGAGTCATAAATCTGTATTTCAATTTAAAATTTCTCATATTTCATCTTTAAACCCCTAATATGGACTTACGAGGCCCAAAATACACTTAGAAAGCGATTTGGGACTAAACCGGGAGCTTTGGAAACTTTTCCTTGAAAAGGGGCACATGCCCGTGGGGCTCAACACGGTTGTGTGGCCTGGGACATGGCCGTGGGGCCAGGCCATGGGCAGATTCTGCCAAATTCACACGGCCTGGGCACACGCTCATGTGGCTTGGCCGTGTGAAAACATAATTTTTGACCATTTTTGAGCTATTTTCACGTATAAAACACACCTAATTCATGCCCAAAACATTTACTTATAAATGTTGATCAAATAACACTCATTTATTCATTTTCTACACCTAAACTTAATTATACACTATTAGAATCCAACAAATCAATTATTTCAAGCCAAAACATGTATATTTCATTTTCAAACACAAAACATCGCATTTAACTTACTTTGCATACTTAATCATTCATACAACTACATTA